>JAQGEQ010000380.1:2845057-4267586 GCA_034620365.1 Pegea sp. RAD2-039 | reverse complement strand
TAATTGTCTAGTTAAATAGTTTGCTTGATTGAAATACGCAAGCCTAAAGTACGGAAGAAATATAAATACTAAACGGAAGCTTTTAATTTCAATCAGACAATTTTTTTAATTGAACAATTATGTCACCTCTGATGATTTTGGTCAGAATATGAATATTTGGACACTGTTAGCACTCTACACCACATTTGTCCCTAATTAGACTTTAACGTTTTATGTAGTCCATAATTTAAAAAGATATTCAAAAATTTGAATCAATTCAAAAATCATTAACTAAGTAAAATTTCTTTAGATTTTTTCTTGATAGAAAAACCATCTTTCATAGTTTATGATTAGTCAAATGTATTTCTTATTTCAAAACACTTGAAGAACGTTCACGTCTAAACTACGGAAGAAGATTAAATAAAACTTAAAATCATTTAATTAAAACTACTTGTACTTCTGTGACGATCACTTCCCTATTATCTCAACTTATATCACTTAGCATGAAGTTAAATCCTTTATATAGCTCAAACTTTCTAACTGTTTTTACCAACGTGATAATAATTAAAAGTAATTTGAATTCTTCTTTTATATATATTTATCAAATTTATTTTTTCAGCAATCACCGAAAATGAATTACAAAACAATCATCTTATTGGTTGCTGTGGGTCTGATTTCAACTTGTGATGCCGATTGGAGTTCTGCCTTGTAAGTTCTTTATATTATTTTGATCGTTTATGACTAAGTGCTGGTCTGACAATTCTATAAATCTATGATTTTCAAGCAACAACTGATCCTGGGTCAGGTTCCAATCTACAAAACAAAGTTTGATTAAAAAGGAGTTCTATTATATTAGAGTCATGAACTGCAGTACTAAATGAAATAGTTTAAGTCTATGAAAACTTATCATGTGAACAAATTCTAACCTTGCTGATAAAACTGTGCTAAGCAAACTACTTTTATTGGTGGCGGTGTTTAGTCTTTTCCAAAAAAACTAGCAATTTTTACTTAAGGTAGCTAAATTTCACCTGCTTTAAAAACTTGTATAAAGTTTTGAAGCCATTTTAAATTTTCAAATACACTGGTTTGAATTTCTTTTAAAAATAACCTTGATGTTTTAAATTTGTTTTTTTAATAATTGTTTTATCTCTTAACAGCATCAGAAGACTTTTCAAAGGTCGAAGAAGAACAAAGCCTAGTATTCATCATTTTATGAGAGTGGTTCTTGGGGATAAAAATAAGCAACTAGAAGATGTAAGTTACTTGGTTGAAATAAAAAATCAGCAGAAGGATAAGCTATGTTTCAGCAACAAAACTTTCCAAAATCTTTGTTATAATCTTCAGTTAAGACAATCTGTCACTAAATAGCAAGTTTATTTATTTTAGAGCTCACTTGATCAGGATGAGTATGGAGATACTTTGGCGTCTTTGTATAATAACATAAAGGACCAATTTGGTGAAAATAAAGCTCAAACGATGATAACAGATATAGACAGCTTCATCAAATCATCAGAAGGTAATACTTAATAAAAATTACTTCTGATTTTATTTATTTTAATTCAATCTCTAAACAAAATTATAGTTTTATTTATGTTTAGTCTAAACTTATTGTTGTCTGATTACATTTAATAAGAAATCTGTCAGTTTAAACATTTTTAATTTCTTTAACAGCTAATCATATGAGTGATGGTTTTGAAGATGAAGAAGCAGTCGATGAACTAGACTCTGAAATTGACAACTAGATTATCAGATGAAAAAAGTATTTCCAAAAAACCATAGATGTCTTGGTATTTTGTCAAAATTTTATTAAGGAAACTCACATTTCAAGATTTGTTTAAATTCTTTCTGATTCGATTAAAAGTAAAATATCTTTAAAATGCAATAAAATATTAAATTGTAAAACTTTTTGTCATTTATCTGTAGTTTGGTGTAAAGTAGTTTACAAGCCAGTATATTGTTTTTTGACAATAGTTACAAGTTTCAAGATGCAGCCTAATATTATAATAGTATTATTAGTACTTGAAATAATCAATTACCTAATCTGTTAAAATTCCATTTATTTTCATATTAGTAGTCTAGTATTATATATAGACTACAAGTTATCAAACTTTAGTTTCATCTTAGGTTTCAAGAAAGTTTCAAATAAGTAGTAAAAACATCATGGAAGCTTTATATTTAATGCTTACTCGGATTTGATTAACTAATTAAGATTTCTTACACTAAAAACTTAATACTTGCTTTTATCTTCATGGATTTTTTTCAATTCATTTGTTTTTAAGGAATTGCTCAAAGAGATACGAATGTTGAATTATATAAAAGCTTTTACCCATATCAGTGTAAAGCTGTTAATTAGGTCAGGTGAATTGATACAAAATACAGTTTGCAAAAACTGTTCAAGATATTTTTCACTAAATCACCTGAGATATTGATTTATCATTTTGATTATTCTACTGAAAATTGATTCACTTTTTTATTTCAAACTAAATATTCAATCTTTTGAGCATTTGCTGTCAAATTGAGATATTTCCTCAGAGATATCAGCTTCAAAAACCGATATTTACTTTGAAGCTCTTTGTTCATCCCAAAATCTTTTTGCACGTCGAGAGATTCCTATGATAGTAATATTATACAAACTTTAAAATGCAGGATGGACAAATCTATCTCGCTTATAAGACGTTTGAGCTCGTCGACCAAGTTTCTGCTTAGCATTTGATACACCTAAAAGATCTTCCAGTCTATTGTATTGTTTGTCTCTTTGTCGTTTTTCCAGAGTAAGTTGTAGTTTTTATAAAAATTATTTTTTGTAATTAAAGCCAATACTATGTAAGTGACTCATGGTATATTTACTCATTCTTTTCTTATAATAACTATTTTATGAATAAAAGATGCGTTTTGTAATATCAACCAAATGCTAAATCAGCAAGTTGTTCTTTGTCATCAAGGAATACGTTTCTTCCCTCCTACAAATAACTCAATTTAGAAATAAGATCAGAAAATTGTTTAAAACTATTAACACGGCCTAATAATAGGACTGTAGTGAATCTTTATCAGTTCGATATAGTCGGCATCAACAAGAAATTCAACTTGTGATAGTTTAGGGTATTTGCTTCAACCCAATTTACTACCGAAAGTAAAACTTTGATTTATAACGAAAAATTAAACATGTTTTTTGATATATAATGTCAATAAGACTTTCTTGGCATAAAATGTTTTTACCAGTATAATAAAAAAATAAATTAATCACATGTATCTCAAAATCAGTAAGAATAGTACAGCATTAATGCTAACAGTCATACCATTTCTATTGAGATTGTATTTAGCTTCTAACTGAGCTTACACCATGAACTTCATCTTTGCTTATGCTAAACCAGCAACAAAATAAAAATAGTTTGTGAACTTTTTCTTCAGTTTGTTCTATTGATGAGTTTGAGAAATTCATTTCTAAAGAATATAATTTCAGCAAATATCACTGATAGTTGAAAGAAATATCTTAAATTCAGTGCAAATAGTCGTAGTTCAAAGCTTTTGAGTAAAAGTTTAGTTTAAAAGTCATGGTTTCAATTTATTTTTCAAAATTTTATAAGATTTGAAGTATTTTTATCGTTTACAACTCATAGTTAAAAACAATGTTCAAAAGTAAGTTTGAAGAAACTTGAAATTTGCTACAAACCTTATCCTCGAACTGGATATTTTTTAGTTAGGTCAGATACAAGCTTCTTAGCGTTAGCAACTCAAATAAATTTGATAACTATATATAAAGCAAGAATTCAAATTACTTTTAATTATTATCACGTTGTTAAAAACAGTTAGAAAGTTTGAGCTATATAAAGGATTTAACTTCATGCTAAGTGATATAACTTGAGATAATAAAGAGGTGATCGTCACAGAAGTACAAGTAGTTTTAATTAAAAGCTTTTAAGTTTTATTTAATCTTCTTCCGTAGTTTAGACGTGAACGTTCTTCAAGTGTTGTGAAAACTTGAATTGTAACTCTTTTTAAAAGTAAAATATCCTTTAAAATGCAATAAATTATTAAATTGTAAAAATTTGTGTGATTTATCTGTAGTTTGGTGTAAGGCGTTTTTAGAAAGAGCAGACTGTTTTTATGATAAAGTGATTAAAAAAGACATGAACTTTATAAAAGTATTTTCAAAGATGTAAATGTTTATAATAATCTACAATAATAAAACTAATAATGAAATTTTGTGTTTTGAAACAATCTGAAAACTTTTCTAACCATAAACTTACTGAGATAAGTTGGTTAACGTTACTAGATATTTAGAAATTATATGGTTACTGAGAAGTTTGTAAAATGCATAAACGTTGTTTTATAAAGTTTAAATTTCAATTATTCTTTCAAATATGATTATTATCTCTGCTCTAGAATAATTTCCAACTAATTAATAAAACAGAAACTTTTAAAGTAACCCAGATAGTGACATGAATATTTATTTTATCTAACGCATCTTCGGAAATCACAAATTATTCAGTTGTTATAGGACACTCAAAAATAGAGGTGATAAAACGACATCAAAGATAGTCCTCGAACTAACTTTATTAAATGATGATACAGAGTATAGGGAATGAAAAAGGTGGAGTTGAAATTTTCCTGATGGAAAATAGGGAGTTTGAAAAACCGTAATGTAGCAGAATCAGTCGAGTGATTATTTTAAAAAATGAATAATTCTTCGAAAATTCCAAACTCACATTATTAAAAATCTTTAAAAAATATTTTCCGAGCTCAAATTTCAGGCTAAAAAATCAATGATGAAATATGATTTGAGGTTTTATAGTCTAGGTAATCTTGATTTATTACAAGATTAATTTCAGGAAACAGTTTTAAAGTACATAGCAATGTACGATTATTTTGCAGTTTTTAATACAAGCTAAAACAACAAGAAAGTTGTTGACCACAATACTTTAAGCTTTTTAATTTTAGAATGTAAATGTTAGAGAAATCTACTTATGAACTAATTAAGAGCTGGAGTTGAAATATTTGACTGTTAGTAGTTAACGCAATCAGATTCACTGAAACTATTCGTTTGTAAATAGAGCTTTATGTTCTACTAATAAAATTAATCTCAGAATGACGAGTTATAGTTAAATAATTTATGAAAAATAAATATGAAGTTGTTAAGTGATTTAATTTCTTTTAATCTAGATTTAGATCCTTATTCTATTATGAGCTTATCACAGCTGAAAATAGAGATCTATAAAACTAAACTTTAAAAGCTTCAATTTTTAAACTGCTTATAGAAAGATTTTGATTGGCTACAAATGAGTTCTACAAAATAATCTTAATCTTGTTGGCAAAAAAACATCTTTATTTTCACAAAGCCATTATTATATTATTATCATATTATTATATAGCTTTTGTATTATTACTTCTCATACTTTTAAGTTTAAAAGTTTGATTAAATATTATCAGACCGTTTTTAAAAAATACATTATTTTATCCTTCTATCACAATTTGGGTCAAAAATTAACCTAATTTAAAAAACCTAACATCATCATTGTACAGTTTAAATTTGTGCAAGTTGGTATCTGAATACTTTCCAGTTTTTGTAAAATATAAACTATAACAGTACAATTTATTTGCCCATTTTTTATCTAAATAGAAAAAGTAATTTTTCGTTATTTGAAATCATTTATTTCCCTGTAAGCTACCTTTCAGAGGTTATGCAGTAAATTAATTTGTCTGTGATTGATGTTCTAAAAATGAGTCTAAAGTTTTGATCAAATATATATTTAAAAAACGTTTAACATTTTTAAATAAAATAAACTAAGCTCAAGTTTGTTTTGAAATTAAAAGCTCTAAGACTAAAAACACATTAAGACTTTAGAAACGAATAATGACCTTTGAACCCATGGATGTTTATGCTGACATACGAAGAGTGGTAGTATATAAGATTATAAAAAGTTAGACAAAATCATATGATGATTTAAAGATGAAAATGCAAGTTTAGGATTTATCTTTTAAATGAAGTTGTTTCTATGTCTAACATTTCTTTATTTAGTTTTGACTATTAAGGTTTATGTAGACAATTTATTTAAAAATCTTATGTCAATTATAAGTATATAATCATTCATTTTAGTAAATGATATGTAGGCAAAAATTTTATGTAGAAACTATTTTAAGATGTAATCAACGTAATAATCAGAAAATTTTTCAATTTAAAAAAGATTTTTTATTTAAAAATATTATTTTTTCGATTTACTAAACTTAAGGTTAAATTTTTAATTGGTTAAAAATGAAGTCTTTTATTATTCTAAGTATTCTATTGATCGGAATAAACCAGGAAGTTGAATGTATTACAAAAGTAGGTAATAATTTCGGGAACTAACCTCGTTAAAGCAACTAAAATCAGTTTAATCAGACTTTGAACTATAAATTACGAATTAAGTGCTAAGATGTTAAGTGTTTTTAATAACAATCTTTACTACTCCATCAATAACATCTTCTGCTTAACTGGTATAATTCTACTTTAGACAGCATGCTTTCAAAAAGTTGACGAAAAAATGAATGATCTTCTCAATAATCAGATCAAACTGGAGCTCCAAGCTCATTACACTTATTTGAAGCTGGTATTTTTAATAACCTTTTAAATTACCATTTTTTTAACAAATATTACTTTGTCTTATAGTCTTATCTTTTCAACGATTACAAATCGTATTACCCCAAAGTATCTCAATTTTTTCGAGCAAAATCTGATGAAGAAATGGAACATGCTGAGCGTTTCATCCAATACCAGAATCAACGAGGGGGAAACTATGTACCTTCCAGTGTTACGGTATTTACAAATGTATTTCTAAATCAAAATTGAAACGTTTTGAGCTTTATTGAAGTTATTATCATTTTAATTAAGTTTAATCTTTTAACCTCCATTTACATCTGGCCTCAAAAAATTATGACTTTCAACAGTATTTTTTAAACAGTTGAACTTTTAACTAGCCTACATATACCTGTTCATACGAATACTTTTTAGTATCTGATTTTAACAAGCAATTTTACCCTGGTATGCAGGTATACAAACAAAATAAATGCGCAGGAAGTATCGACAATATCACAAAAGCTTTTCAATGTGCCAAACAAGTGGAAATTTTTATCACTAAAAGTCTAACTCAACTAATGAAGTAACTATCAAAAAAATGTTTTATCAGCTGCAGTTATTAAAAAAATGAATTTTAAATAGCTTTGCTGATTGATAATTTCATTTCTAGTAATGCTATGAAAGTGCCAACAACCGGAACTACAACGAGGACACTAAATTCGTTGTCAAAGAGCCAACCAATCTTAATCACTGTAAGCGGTGGTTCTAAAGTTACTATTAATGAATATCTGACCGATGAAGAAACAGACTGTTCCGAATCATTTGAATATGTTGAAGTGAGAAAATTTCTTTTTAACAGAAGTTTTTGATTTATCAAAAATTTATCAAAAATTGTTTTGTAAATAGTAAAGTTCTGCATCATCTAAGTCTTTGTAGTATCTTAGAGAGATAACAAGCATTTTATGACAACATTTTTGAATCCTCACTCTTTGCAGCTTGCGGAGATGATTTCTCATGAATTTTTGGGACATCAAATGATTGATACTAAGGAGCTTGCTAATTATGTGAAAACACTTGAAAACCTGGATAAATCTGAGAATGATTCACTTGGACACTATTTGTTTGATAAAAATTTCTAAATGATTTAAACTAACTTTTATCAAAACTAATAATTTTTAATTTATGTTGCCCCAATCAAAGTTAATCTTTTCAGTTATATATTTGTAATTAAAATACTATATTAAATTCGACCGTTTTTGGAATTTTGTAAATGAGTTATTCTATATGGTTACAGAAGAGCTTAGAGTTTGTAGCTCAAATTAATAACATTTTAAATTTTAGAGAATCTGAGATTTATGAAAGGCATAGTGTTTCGTTGCAAAATTTGTAAGCACCCAAATTAAACTGAAGATTATTTAAATATACTTTTTCTCATTTTACAATCGTTGGCTGAAATGTTTACAAGTGAAGAAGTTTAGTCGACCCAAATATATTTCTACTAAACTTTGTACTCTGTGTTGGCTTCGAGCATGTGTCGTTGCATAAAGGTCAAAGTTTGAATCACGCTAGAAAACAAAATAGATGTTTTCATCATACTTATCTGAAAATTCTGCAAAAACGAAAAATGTTCTAAATAGCAAACAAACAGTTTATTGCAAAAGTTATCCTGTTGTTATAAACTCTTTTAATGCTTCCAACAGTAGACGCTTAGCAGCTATTTTAAAGAGGTAAAATAATAATTTTTTTTAAGCTAAAAGTTGTTTTCCAACATACATTGAAAATATAAAAAAAGGAATAAAAACATAAAAGAAAAAAAAAGTTTTTAATAATTTTGTTGTGTGATGAGTACAACTAGTAAACATAAACAAATATGATGATGCAATTAAAACGGATATACTTATGTTGTAATTATGCTATGATTTTGTACAAAAGAAGAAATTTCTTGTGGAGCTTATATGCAACAGTTACGTAGCAAAGTCATTTAGTACTCATTAGTTCAACTACTGGTATGCTGTGTTACAAAGCAAATGGAGTTTATAAAATGCTTTTACAGAGCTATAAATAAAGTCGAATAATAATAAATTTAGTGCAGAGCTTTATACTGATGTGGTTATGGTGTTATTAAATTGAAGATAAACTGAAGCCGATGAAGTCAAAATAATCATTTAAACTTACCAAATGAAAAATTATATGTGAAGTTTTCATGTGCAAAATTGTTACAGCTATATGCTTTATTCATGTTGGTATAAATAAAGTCAAATGTTTAGTTGAAGTAAGAATTAATATACTCAGGTAATTACTAAATCGAACAAGCAGAGTTTAGTTCTAGATGAACTATTATTGAAAGTTGCTTTTACTTATAGTTTGGTGTTACTTTAATATATTTCTCATCAAAAAACAGAATACATTTTTTTGATTCGTTTATTCTGATAAAGCTCAAATTTTACGTTACTATAATACTAGACTAATCATTAATGATAATCTAACAGATTTCAGTTTGTTTGTTGACAGATTACTTTTGATAGTTTGGTTTTCTTTATTTTTGTACAAAAGCGCGACACAAACAAAATTACCTAACCTACAATAACAAATTAATTTGATTACAACCATATACAAAGGTGTCATTATGTTTTTTTTTGCTTTTATAAAAATTCTATATAACATTCAAACCAAAACATGTTCACTTTAAAGTGTATCTTTTTTCTATTACAAAACAGATTAGAGTTTTTTAAACTTTAATGCAGCTGATAGAACGAAACTTAAAAAAGTTGTTAGATAATAGTTCTAAATAGCAAATTATATGGGAATTTCATTTTTGAATAATGTCAGTTCTATTTATACGATTAAACTATTTTTTAAGGCTTTTTGTTATAAAATTTGTTGAGCAGCTATTACTTACTAGAGTTGATAACTTGCAAAGGGTTAAAAATAGTAGAACTTCTGTTGCAATATTTATTTTGGGTTTTTTAAAATCAAAGCAATATAATATGATATAATTTAAAAATATAATGATTAATTTCTGAATTAGTTTAAGTGCCATGTAATCACAGATACATTTTAGATTACCAGAACAAAAAATATTCATAAATTTGCGTTTTTCAGTTAGAAAAAAAAACGCCAGATACGAAAAAAACCTTTTATTTCAATTTTTTAATACTATAATTCATGTTTTTAAACTTTTATTTAACAATAATGTCAAAATAAACTTTTTACTTTTATGTTATTGTTTTTTTCTTAACATCTATGATTTAATTAGTAGTTTAGCTTAAACTTAGTTTAATGTTATAGTAACTTTTGCTACTTATTAGTTTGCTACTTACCACCAATGTAAACTTCACTTAGATAACAAATAATATTTAATTATTGATATCTGTCTTGTATATCTGATTTTGATAACTAACTTGAATGTTTTAAATTTATTAATTTTATATTTTTGTTTAATTAAATTTTTTGATTATATTTGCTAAATCTAGACTATTTAATAAAAGTAATTTTTATTTACTATATTGTGTTTGATCTTTGGGATATTTAGTTATTCAGTTTCTTTATGCCATAGCTTGAAAAATTAATCTTTTTTTTAAATCTAATCTCTTATGGATTTTTTTTTGAAATTCTTACTAACTTTATACATTATTAATTTTAGTTTAGTAATTATTTTTATTGCTAAAAAAGTAGATCTTGAAATGTTGATTTAAAATGATTTTCTTCTTATTAAAATATTTTGTAATAAAATTGTAATAATTGATTCTTTATAATCTATTGAAAAATATAAAAGTTTTATTTTTATTACTATCTAATTTGCTTCATATTTATTAAGTTTCTTCTATATAACTTTTTATTCTTAAATATTTATCTTTTAGTTTTTGATTTTTACTCTTAATATCTTAGTGTATTTAATTATTAAAATGAATATTAGTCAGTTTTTTGTTAAAAATTTTTTTTGTTTGAATAATTTAGTTTAAAATTATTTTATAACTTTTCTGATTTTTATTAAAAATCTTATTTAAAATTTTTTTAAATTATTTTTTGAAGGTTTTATTTCTTATTGAATTTTTATTAAAAAGTCTAACATTTCTTATTTATTTGCCTGTATTACTTTTATACTTTACTTTAACTTATTTAAGATTCTTAGAATAACTTAACTGTGTTAAATTATTTAACTGTTTGTGAGATAAAGAGACAAAAATAAATATGCATTTAACTAATATGTATTAAAAGTGTTTTTTGATTAGAAAAAATATATTTAAAACAATTATCACCTCCTTATAAAATTGTGTAGTAAGAATATTTAATGGTATTTGAAAATGTTGTTTTTGGTCATTTAAAGTAAGCAAAATACTTAAGACTGCTTAAAAATTAAATTTGATAATCAAATTTTGATTTCTGCTTATTACAATTATAATAAAAGTGTTTAAAAGGAAAATTATGAATTTTAGTTTTAAAAGTAGATTCAGTTTCAATGTTAGAAATACTTATTGTAGTAAAAGGTTTTTTTTGTTACTTACTGTTTACTAAAATTGAAGATAAAAATCAATTTCTTTCATGATAGTATTCTATAGTAACTTCATAGTAAATTTATATTATATAATAAATTAAGTGAAATATGTAAAGATTTTATATGTAAACTTTTTTTAGAAATTATTTATGGCTTAAACTAAATATTTATAGATTATATTTATTTAAATTAAATTATATTTATAGATTTTCAAATTTTTCTTACAGGTCATCATATGATGAATAAAATTTCTACTTATAAATATTACTTTTTATGTTTTTAGTTTTCTCATTGGTTATGTATTATGTAAAAACATATTTTTATAAAAGTTATATTATATAAATTATTATATAGTCTACCATTTTTCATAATTTAGTTTTATAAAATATTGACTAGTATTATGATTGATTTTCTAGACAAATTGTTTCATAAGCTTTGTTTATTTTTTAGCTTTTTATTTGCTTATGGGTTTTTAAACAAATATTTTAAGATTTTTTATCATATTCATTCCTTTTTCAAAAATGTAAGTTAAAGAGTTTAGTATAATGAAATTAGATTGTATATGTTCCTAATTTTGATCATATGTTATGCATATTTAATAAACCTGTTTATCACTTTTATAATTTCCTAATTATTTACTATAGCAGTCAAAATCATTATAAAAATTTTACATTGTTACATCTTTTAGGTTTTACATATTATATTGTTAAAGATAGTTAACTATTTCTATAACTGTTTTATTATTTCTTCTCTAAAAAATTATCTTATGTTAGTTAAGGCAATTTATATTGCTCCTTTAATTACTTTTAAATGAGTAGTTTTATTGTGTATGTTTTATTTTATCACTTTAAAACTTATCCAGTTTGATTTGCTTATGGTTAACTTTTTTAATATATATTAAAACTTTGATAAATCATGAAGTAAAAAATACTTATCTAGTCAAGTTTTGATTTTTTGCTAAAATTATACTTCAAATTAATTCTGGAAATCAGTATTATATCAGCTAATTGTCCTCATGAATTTTTATGATTAATAAAAATAAATTATTTGTATAGTTGTAAATTAGTAGTAGTTTGAAAAATGGCAAGTGGTGGTAAAACTTATGACTATTTATTTAAACTGTTGTTGATTGGGGATAGTGGTGTTGGAAAGACTTGTGTCTTATTTCGTTTTTCAGAAGACCAATTCAATTCAACATTTATCTCCACAATTGGTTTGTGTTCTTTTAATTTAATTCTCAGAAATCAACTTGAACCATTTATATTAGAAGCTTTAAATCTGTTTGAATTACTTTTATGGCTACAATTTTATTATATCTTTTATTACTAGTGTTTAGCTATGTTTAAACTTTTATAAATCTTTTAATTTTATGAGAATTGCCCTAAAACAATTTGAATTATTTCCTATATGACTTGACTTACATGTTATCAATCTTCAATTGTTATATTTGTTTTTAGGAATTGATTTTAAAATCCGAACAATTGAACTTGAAGGCAAAAAAGTGAAGCTACAAATATGGTGAGAAATAATATTCGAAATATTTTCCATAAAATAAACAATTTTAGCTGATGAAAAGCTTATAATGACAATTTTTTTATTAATAACCTTTTAAACTAAACTTTGACATTCATTAAATAAAAATCTTTCAGAGCTAATTTTTCTTGATAGGAAATTATTTAACAAAAGATAAACTTTTAAGAAAGATTTCGTTTCTTGAAAATATTACTGAACTTTTTTTAACTATGTATTTATTGGTCTTATAAATATGATATAATTTTGGCAGCATTTAGAGAATTCTTATTCATAAATGCTTTTTAAGAGCTTAAGTTAAATTTTATCTTGTTTAATTTTTAAGGGATACCGCAGGCCAAGAACGTTTTCGAACCATCACTACAGCTTATTACAGAGGGGCAATGGTATCAAAGTTTATTTCTTATATTGCCAATACTATCAGGATTATAATAACTAAATCAGCTTATTATTTTATATGATAGCGATAATTAAAACTATTATTAGTCGTACTAATCTACAGAAATACTTAATAATTTTTAAGTTTGAAAAATTTCACTCAGTTTTTTGCTTTTAACTATTTTTAGATGAATCATCTTTACAATGATTTCTACGAAAGCTTTTAACACCTTATCAAAACATTTGAAATCATTTTCAATATTTTTTTAGGGAATTATGCTGGTGTATGATATTACAAACAGCAAGTCGTTTGATAACATCAAAAATTGGATTCGTAACATTGAAGAGGTATTTCATCAATTTAATATGTTTCAACGAGGTAATCGAAACATGTAACATCTAAAAAACATCTCAATTGTTTTGTAGCATGCTTCTGGTGATGTAGAAAAAATGATTCTAGGAAATAAATGTGATATGGAAGACAAACGGATCGTGTCTGAAGATAAGGGTCAGATGGTAAAGATATTGTTATTACCTTGTCATTGAGAAAACTTGCAAGTTTTTAGTTTACAAGAACTGCTGATACAGATAATATTTCATCTTAACCTCAGATAAATATTATTAAATTCTAATATTTAATGACTAAACTAGTAAAGTTGATCATCAATTAATTGATATTTGGAATTCAATCAAATAAATTTCTACAACTTACACCAACGATATTCAATCATGAATTTAAATCACACGTATTCGTGACGTCCTTCAATTCATTGCAAAATAAATATCCTTAGAAAATATTTGATGAAAATGTTTAACAAGACTAAGTTGCTACAAATCTTACTCAATTTTCATCATCAAACTTCTGTGAATCGATGATATTTTATATCTTTTGATTATTATTTTCAGCTGGCTTTAGAATATGGAATCAAATTCTTGGAAACTAGTGCTAAAGCTGGAAATAATATTGAAAAGGTTTTTATCTTTTTCATTTCTGCTCCTCTATCACCTGAAAATGTTTAAAATTTGATTTAATCTTTGCAGGCTTTTTTCACAATGGCTAGAGACATTAAAGCAAAAATGGAAAATAAAATGGTTCGATTATTTATATATCAAAAAAAATATTTATGTAGATACTGTGGAATCATAAAAAAAAATTAAAGACTTTTTTAATTCTTATCTTTTTCAGGATTCTCAACCAAAATCTGGTGATAAAGTAAATATCAAATCATCTGAGAGAAAGTCTGGCTTTCTTAACAAATGGTGTTCTGTATTATGACACAATCACAATCATCAGTCATTGCCTCTATTAACTACTCCATTATAATGTTGATGTTGGGTTTATGGAAGTTCCCAGCTTCAAGTTCAACTATTTGCTTGTTTGAATTTACATAAGCGCAGTATACTGGTTATTTGGAAACTAACCACTCGTTAGATACCTGCTATATTCTTTTCTTATTTTGTTTTATTTCTGTTTAAGCTATCTACTTTTATGCTTTAAATCTCTACAATTGTAAAAATATTACTTCCTCTATTTATCTAAATAACTTCTTTATTCTTTGAAAACTTGTTTCTAAAATTTATTCTGTTCAAGTTGTTTTATACTTTTAGAATTTTTTAACTATGAAAATTAAATAATCTTTTTTTTGATATTTTTTCTAATATTTAGAAAGCAGCTACAGATTATACAAACTTTCTTTAATTTGAACTTTCGATAAATACGATTTTGATGTATGTAAACTTCTTCAACAAGCTTGTTTGTTTCTGATTGTAATGTAATTTCAAATACAACCAAGTAAATATATATTTCATGTTAGTTTGTATCAAACAATTCAATCACCAAGATATTCTATGTGGGCAATCTCAAATTTTTAAAGATTTTTTGCATTTAAGTGATTTATTTATAAATAAATTTGGAAAAAAATAATAAAAATTCTCAGAATATATTTTTATTTCAGCTTTTTAATTTGGTTTCGAAAGTTATGAGCTTTAGAAAAAAGTTTTGAGGCTTAACATATTTTTGTAGGTTAAAAACAAATATCGTAGATTGTACATCTACCGATTATAAATTAAATTTAAGTTTTTGTAAGGATATATTAAACCAATTTAATTGAGAAAGATGTTTTCTTAATATTTCAGTTAGATGTAAGTTTGTATGTATTTTAGTTTATCAGAATCCATTTATTAAATCAAATGCTTATTGCATTCTTATTTTCATTATATGAAGTTTAATTTCATTCTGAAAGTTTATACTCTTTTGAATAGTACATCTTAGTTAAGCTATTAAACATTTTTTTAATGTTATACACAACTGAAATTAAACTAAAGTCAACTATCTACAGTACTTGAATTTATTTCAATAAATGCAAAGGAGGGTGCTTGATAAGAGAACCTACCGCTAACACATATTCTCACAAATATTGAGGTTTATTTAATTAGATTTTCACATTAAAAAAAGTATTCAATGTTAACTTTTAACTTTCTTGCAGGCAGCCAAATTGCTTAAAGTACTATCAAAAAGTTAACTACTTCAAAGAAAATATATTGATCTTTGATTAGTATTTAGCTCAACATTTTTTAAATGATATTTACTAACTTGCTCAAGTTATTTATTTATTATAATGCATGCGAAGGAGGTTACTTGAAGAGAGCACTTCTCGCTAACACACATTCTCACAAATAACATCCATTTAGTCAAAAATATAGAAAGCAAAAGATGTAACACATGGGCATTTCTATAGCACTCAAAGCATTTAACAGTGAACAATTACATGGAATGTTAATAATATAAAATAGAGAAAAAATTACAGTTTAGAAATGACAATGTTGGCGATGTTATAACGGTTCAACTTCTTTTTGAACAACGCGAGTGACTTCGACATGGTAATGTCTGATGGCAGCTGGTTCTATGCATTAACTGTGCGGTATGAGAAAAAATTTGCTCTGACCAATGTTCTAGGTGATATAGGCTTAGTAAGGTGAAATGTGTGTCGTCTGAGGTGATATAACTTGAGGGAAGGACTAATGGAAAAGAAATCTTCAAACTGAAGGTCAATTAAATTGTAGATAATTTTTAAAATAAGAATTAAGACGTATTTAATCCGTTGGATTTCCAAAGTATCTAAATTGAATAAACTGAGACGATGTTTATAACTATCATATTTAATATTAAGTTTCCTACATACTAATTTCGTAAATGTGGCCTGAACAGATTTGATTTTTTTGATATCACTAACTTGGTATGGCATCTATGCACTGACATTGTATTCAAGAATTGAACGTACGTACAATTTGAAAAGATTGATAAAAAAGCATGGGTCCTTAGAATTAAAGGTCTTTATAATAAGGAAGACAAGGTTGATTGATTTTTCAAAGATTTTGGAATCATAATTGCGCCATTTAAAGTCAGATGATAAAGTAATGCCAAGGTTTAGGACCGAAGATACTCGTTGAATAATAAATCCATTGATGGAGTATTGGTTCAAGGAACTTACCGCTGGTTTACGAAAAAAAAGTTATAAGTTCAGACTTTGTGGGCTGGATTCTGAGCTTGGGGGAGGATTTGTAGACCAGTTTTCTACAGTGTGTAGTGCAGTTTGAAGTTTTGAAGGATTACAAGATAATAGCTTGATATCATCTGCATACACAAACACACTGATATCATCTACTGCTACTAGTCTTCTGATGAGGTCTTCGATGAAAACTAAAAAGTGAAGGGGACCCAGAACAGAACCCTGAGGAACACCACTAGTGATTTGACTAGAAGTAGATAAAGGTCTTTCTACACGAGTTTGTTGGGTTCTACCTGATAAGTTATCTTCAATCTATTGTAAGATAAAGATGTTGATTTTGAAGTTTTTCAATACAGTAACGAGCTTAGTGTGTGGGACAGAATCAAATGCTTTAGCGAAATCGAGATATTTGATGTCACAAGGAGTATTACTTTCATAGTGGGCTGTAAGCTCATTAAGAAAAGTAAGATGTTGAGTCAGGGAAGATCTCCGTTTCACAAACCCATGCTGAACATCAGATATTAGATGGTGCTCCATCAAATGACTGGTCATATGATTGTAAATGATATGCTCTTGAGTTCTGCAGATAAGTGAAGTCAGCAAAACTGGTCTGTAGTTAAGTGTGGTGTTTCTGTGACCCTTTTTATGAATTGGAGTAATAATAGCTTTTTTCCAAATTTGTGGAACTCTTCCTCACCTCATAGTCATGTTAAAGAAAGGCGATAAAGGTTTTTAAAATAAGGAAGAAGTAGTTTTTCTTAAAAAGAAAGCTGGGATCTGATCTGGGGTGTTTACTTGTAAATGCAAGCTTTTTATGTCAACAGGTGTTCAATTCCACACATAAAGTTTCTCCTACATTATATTAAAAGCAATTTGTTGTTTACATTTTCTTAAAGGGCTTATATTTGGTTATTACGCATTTATTTTTTTACATTTATTTTTATATATTTTTTATATATATTTGACTATAGAAAGAAATCTAGGCGTAAATCGTAAAGTCAAAGCTTTAAACATAATATATTAACAATTAAGATAAGCTATGTAATCATTTATATCAAGACACAGCTAAGTTGTATTAAACAAGTAAACTAATTTTCAAAAGTTATCAAGACAAAAGGGACATTTATAAATTTAAAAAAGTTAGTTTAGAAACATTATCGTCGTGTTTGTTATTGTACTCTGTAATGACACGGTTCAACAATTGATAGCCGTTTGCAAGCGTTTAAAGCTAATTGTCAGGTAAACTAACTTAATGTAAAATCATAATTTTACATTTATGCGGTCAGTTTTTTAACTGAAAACTTACTAAACACATGTATGTATAAGTGTATACATATTCCTATATAATAAATATTATTGAATCAGATATATTACTTATTCATTAAGTAGAAAGTTAATAAAGTTATTTCTATTTTAAATTATCTAAAAACTGAAAAAAATAAAAATTGGGTTTAAATATATTTTTAAAATCTTCAAAATATTTTTGTCTGATTTACAATATGTTTGTTTTCAATCCTCATAATACAAACCATCTTATAAAAACTTTTTATTGTCACATGTCCTAATAGTTTTGTTTAGATTGATGAACATTTAATTCAACTTTCAGTTATTAAAAGTTTCTTAAAAAATATTCATAAATAATTATGAAATAAAAATTGTTTTGTTTATTTCAGTTGTTTTAGAAATACATTTTATGTTTTCTTTGTGGATGGTGTGCACTTTTTAATTTGCTTTTTTAATTTTCAATCAATTAATTTGGCTTTTCACAACATATTTATCTAAGTAAAGTTTGTGAATAATCTTCAATTATTTAGTATGAGACATCTTGCAAAAATTTGGCAATATACATCTTTTTCTTTAAAGCAAATAGTAAAAACCTCAGATTCAAGAATGGCGTCCACATCTTTTAATTATTTTGATAGCCATGGCCTTCTTCAATCTGATAGTTTCAGTCTTCAAGTTGGTGCACCAAATCATACATCACTTCAAAAAATTGCTGCTTATTTAAAAGTAATATTTTTCAAATTTACTTTTCAAATTTATCTAATTGTTTTTCTTAAAATGTAGAAATCAACTACACAGTTTGAATCAATAGAAGGATATGAACAAAGTCTTCAGTATGGATGTGATGTTGGTGGTGAGTTGGTTAGAGATGAAGTTGCCAAGTTTTTATCAAGAGGATATAAGCTTCCAGTTGATAAGTATGTTTATCTGGAACTAGTAAATTAATTATTAAACTGATAAACTATTTTTAATACTTTATAAATAGAATTTCTTCATATATTTGTAATATTTCATTAAAGTGAATTATAATTTATAGGAATGATATATTTATCACTTGTGGAGCAACTGCTGCTCTACAACATATTCTCACTCATTTTTTTACTAATGATCATGTGATGTTTGTGGAGGACCCATCTTATTTGCTAGTTCCTGATTTTCTAAAAAATGGATTTTTTGTAAGTTCTATTGGTATTGAAAACATATCTTTCTTCTAGTTAGTAGTTGAAACGCTGACTATAAATTTTAAGAATAAGATTTTATCATGACTTGTTCTCTAGATGAAGGGTGATGCTGTTCCTCTTGAAGATGATGGGATCAACTTAGAAGTTCTTGAAGCGAAACTGAAACTGCTACCAGATAAACCACTTACTGAAAGACATCCTTTTAAAGCTGCAGTTTATGTGATCCCGGTTTACCATAATCCAACTGGAATTTGTTACTCTTCTGGTACATTCACTAATCTTCAAATAATTTCAATTTTTTATTTCCTGTATTTACAGAAAAATGTAAGAAGTTGGTAGAACTTGCCCGACAATATGACCTCTTGGTGATAGCTGATGATATTTACAATTTACTCACTTATAAAACCTTACCTGGAAAAGAAGATGCTTTTGAATCATCTCCAGCGAGACTCTTTACTTACGACAACAAAAGTGATGTTGGCTATAAAGGTCAATTGCTAATCAAATTACAAACTGATCTCTATCATTACCTCTTCAACAGGAAATGTTATTTCAAATGGAACTTTTTCCAAAATTGCTGCCCCTGGTTTGAGGTGTGGCTGGTTTGAAGCACCTCAACGTGTCATCGACCATATCAACAGTTTGTCGTACATTTCAATCAGTGGTGGCGGTATGTCCTACTACCTATCCCATATTTTTAGTGGTTTACTTAAAAGTAAAGATTTGGATTCTCATATTCACGAGCTTCAATTGAAGCATAAAGTAATGTTGTAGCCATCTTGATGTACAATTTCTAATCAAGGTTTTTAGAAACGAATGGAAATTGTCATTTCTTGTGTTGAAAATAGACTTGGTAAGTATGGTGTGACTATCTCACGACCAGATGGTGGATACTTCCTGTGGGTTAAACTTCCAGAACAAGTTACAGGCGGTCAAGTGTTAGAATATTCGAAAGTCAACGAAAAAGTCACTTTTGTACCTGGCATCAGGTATTTTGTTTTTTAAATGATCATTTCAAGCTTTCAAATCTTTCTGTAGAACTTCTTTGGTTGGAAATTTTGCAAATTATATCCGATTGAGCATCGCTTATTATGAAGCAGATGAATTAGTTGAAGGAGCGGAAAGGTTTTGTCGCGCTGTTGAATGTGTCATCAAAACCTCTTCTAATCTTTAATGCTCTTTGGAATTGAACAAGATTATTATGATCATGCGTTTAATTGATTTTTAGGAAACTTTTTGCTTAAAGAACTTGTATTACTAATCAGAATTTGTAAAAAATTTTCCTTCAAGATCGCTGCAGAAAAGAACTTTGAGTTGATCGTTTAATGTTTAATTTAAATAAATTCTTGCTTTTACTCTTCTTGTATCTTCTCGTCAAAACACTTCTAAAAGTCGACGAATTTCAATGTTTACAGATCGAGAAAAAGAATAGCAATTAGTGTTTCTCAAAACATGGGTCTTAACCCAAAAGTGACTTTTTTCGTAGAGAGTTTCAGTAAAAGTATCCGAGTAAAGTTTATTTGCTGAAACTTTTCATCATTTTCTTTCAAAATTGTTGATTTAATTTTTGTTTTGAGAAAATATTCTTTGATTTCAAATCTCGCTTGAAAATATTTAAAAGCTTCAATATTTTGAAAACTAAACAGAAACTTGCAATAAAAGATTCTAATTTCAGCTTTTAACCGTTTTTTTTATAAAAACAACTTTATTAACATTTTTATAAGAAGTTGCATAAGGTAGTGTTCAAATTGTAAAATCGATTTAGTAATTTGATTTAAGGTTAATGTAAATGGTTTAGCGGACTCTATCACAATTTATTCTGTCTCCAAAATTAGGTTAAACTTTCGGTCAATAAAATTTTATGAGTAGAAAGCATGTTCCAAAAATGAATAAAAAACTTATTTTAAAACCTTTTTTAAGCTTAACTATCAGTTAGTAAATTTTATTTAGATTAATTAAAATCCAGCAACTGAGCAAAACATCTTCTAATTTTCTTTGGTGTTCAGAATTAAGTTTTTGTTAAAATGGTTGTAATTTCGAAATTAGATTAGAATCCTCTATAACAAGATGTTTCAGTAAAACTGTTTTTTAATTAAATAAAATATTCTCGCAAAATCTACTTAAAGTAACAAACGGCTTTTTAGAAATGTTTTCTAATTAACGTTTAAATAAACTTTAAGCAACATCAATTATAAATAATTTCAGTTTATTAACTTACAATTAAAGTTTGCTTAGTTAAGCTAGCATCAGCAATATTTATGAAAGGAATTTCATTTATTGAATTTATTGCAATAAGATAAATATTCCCATTAAATCTTCAACCGCACTTAAGCTTTTAAACCTAAGCGATTCAGACAAAAAGGAACAATAATTTTTCAAATGGTGTTTGTAAATGTCTAACAGTTTCATGTGATAAACTATTATTGTTTTCAAGTTTTCTTTTGTAAGACCATTTAAATTTGTTTATAGAAATATAATATGTCACTTGATTGAAGCTTAAAACACTTTACTTGTTATTATTAGTTACTACATTTTCAACCAATGCTTAAAGTATCCTCTACAAATATATGGATTAAATCGTAATATAATAAGACTATAGCTAAGCTGGTTACATTGAAAATTAAGTTTGTGAGAACGTTATCCATATGATTTTCTATAATTCTTAATAATTCTAAAACTAAAAAGCTAATAATAATTTCATTTTTACAATAATTTTTAAATGAAATAAAAAGTTATTCGCTTATTCTATCAAAAAACGATCTATTTTAATAAATTTATCTACCAAAAAAAGATTGAGCCCTAAATTTTGTTATTTAGAAAAGTTCAGTGAAAAATTAGAAGTACCAGCTAGTTGTCAGGGTAACTGAGTTTAAACGTTTTTAATTATTACTGAAGGTAGGCAAGGTACTCGTCAATTACAACTAGTAATGCAAACGTCTTATTAAATCTTTATGATAAAAGCAAACAAAATATCGGGAAATTAAAAGGAAAATAATCAACTAGCTTATTTAAGAAATAATTTTTATTCGAAAGATCGGAAAAGAAGAAACTGTTTGAATTATTCACAGCATTCTAGAATAAATTACTTTCTGAATTTAATTTAAGTCAATAATATTATGAATAGTAAAACTGACTTCAAGTAAATTCATTCTATTTTAAGGGAATATTGTATTTTTCAGTGAGATAAATTATATAATCTAAAATGCAAAACATATTTAAATTTAGAAAATATTAAATTTAAATAAAAGGACTGTTATGGTTTAATCTTTCAGAGTTTGTTACAATCTTTGAAAAAAATTTTGTTGTTGAAATTGTAAAATTAAATCAATTTGTTACATGTATGTAAAATTTTAAGGGGATACATCATTGAATCACCAATTTTGTTCTCGATTCAATTTACTGTAAAAAATTTACAAATCGATATTTTATGTTCAAACCACTTTTACTTAGATCTATCTATTTTCACGACAACAATTCTTATTTCACTAAACGTCATTATTTTGTTGATTTGAAAAAATAAGTTTTCTTTTTTGTCTTTATGAAACGATTAAGAAAAAGTAGCTGATTTGTTGTTACCTAAAACTCGACATACTAACCACTCCGAATCTTTCGCTAAAGTAGTCTTCTTGACTTACCATAACACCAAATTTCAATTATTTTTCCTAAAACATTTACCCTTTATGGTTCATGCTTATTTAGTAGTACTTGTTTTATGTATAAGGTTAAACCTATTTATGTGGCTTTAAATAAAGTTTTTTTAAACTTCAAATAAGTTTATGCATTTATATGAGGTTTATTGTGTGATATTAAGATTAAATTTATCTTTCAATAGCATGAATTATTGATTGGTAGTAAACTAAAGAGAAAAACAACTAGTAAAAGAAAGAATAGCATTAGAATACAGATACAAGAACAACCAGCAAAAGTATGAAGTTGTCTAATGTTTTTATTAGAATCAACAAATTAACCAATTTAATTAGAGCCTTATTAGACAAAAAAATACATTTATTTATTTTAATTCTTCAGGAAGTTAGGTAATAATTCAATTTTATAAAAGTCTGAGTAATGTACAGCAAGTCCCCACGCTTTTTCAGCATTTCGTCAATTTGTTTGAACTACTTCTATCTGGATACTAGTTTAAAAGAGGCACAAAATAAAAAATTAAAAAACGCAACTGAATAAGAAAAATAGTTGTTAGTAGTAAATATTATAATTGAACTTGTATTAGTTACATGATTAAACATTGTTTATAAAACGAGTTATCATTTTTAACTAAATGACTGTCACAAGCTTTTTCAAGGGATATAGATCGCGCACTTTCAAGAGCTAAAAGTTTTTTAAACAGCTCATCTACATTAGAGTTCGTTTTTGCTGAAGTTTCAATAAAACCACAATTCCAGCTTTTAGATAGATTTTCACCTTCGGTAAAAGTAACTTTTCGTTCGTCTTCATCACTTTTATTTCCGACTAGGTACAGAGGAACGTTTTCCAAGTTACCTCTTTCTTTCTTCATCTGTTTAGAGAAACAAACATGTTTGTCGTTGATCAAATTTGTTTATAGTTAACTTTATACATTCAAAATAACAACAATATATACGTTAAAGTTATTCAACAAATAATAGTAGGTGAGATTGTTTAAGTGCTTTAAAAACAATGATAACTATTTAAAGTTTATTTTAGTTTACAAAGTTTCAAACTCAGCAGCTTTGGTATTTGAAAATACGTTATTTTTATTAGTGACTAACTTGGTCATATATTTTTATGGCATCGTCAAATGTGCTTCTGCTTGATATTGAGTAAACGATAAGAAAAGCATTTCCTCTGCTTATGGCAAGCTTTCTCATCGCTGGAAAGGAATAAGTTCCGCTTGTGTCTGTTATTAGTAATGTACACACATTTCTTCCACAGTTGATAACCTTTAAATATTCAAACTTAAACTAAATAAAACTTGTTTATCACAATAATTTCACCAAATTCTTAGGTAAAGGTTACTTGCTGAGTTTGCTAAATATTTATTTAATAGCTTGTTTGAGTTGTAAAATTTGGCTACAAAACGTTAAAAAGTAAAAAATATATTCAACTAAACTGTCATGTTTACATCTAAAACAAACGTTTATAAAAATGTAATCAAAGTTTTTAATAATTGATTAAATAAGAAAAAAGATGAAGCAGATAATACGCAAACAGTTTTAGAATTTATTTTCTACTTTTTGGTTATTTGTTTAGTTTGAAAAGATAAGAAGTTATGATGTATTATGTTAATACTAAAAATATAATTTATGTTTTTTAGTGCGTCTTAGAGTTAGTTTAATCAATAATTAACCATGAAAAAATCTATATGTAGCATGTAAATATTAATTACTTTAAGCTTTTTCTTTGAAAATTTGTATCTAATTGTCCCGGTTTTATAAAGGACATCTTTTTAAGGAAAGTTTTTTTATAAGTTCATTTATTTCTAAAAAAAGTTTGATTGTTAAAATCTTGCAATTATAAAAAAAAAACTCAACTAAGGCAATTTCAAACCTTCTGGGAACCTGAAATATGATTATTTTTTTTAAATTGGATTTTTCGACGCTTTAAAAAAAATCTTTTCAAATCAATAAAAACAAACAAAATTCACTTTGCAACAATTCTGCTAAAATGAAAAAAAAATCGAAAAACTGTAAAATTGGAAGGCGCTTACATGAGTATAAGTATCTTCTATAGTTGCTGTGTATGTTTCTTTAAAAGTATTACATAAGAACCTCCAAACTAACGAGCTTTTACCGACGCTTCCACCTCCAAATAATATTACTCTGTATTCGTTATCTTGGAAGTTTTGTTCCATTCTTGAGGTTTGGCAGCTTTGTCTTCTTACATTCGATGTTGATTTTCGCTTCCGAAGCTTTGTAAATAGAAAATGATATTAATGAGAATTACAAATAGTGAACTTTAATAGTATTAAATAGTTTACAACTCAAAACTAAAAATTATTTTCATGAAAGCAGTCTTTTTTTACTACTTTGGGTTTTTGTTTCAACTAAACACGTTAACTTTTACTCAGGTTAGATGATTATCTGAAAGATTGATGATCTCTGCTAGCTTTAAGACCTTTAAAAAACTATATTTAAAATAAACTGTTAAAATTCAAACAACCTTTTAGCCTCTTAAAATAAAATTGAAAATTTATAAAGTGGGAAGAAGATTTGGTTTTTGTATACTTTTAAAGTAAACATTTTATGTTGATTAATGAATAAGGCGTTACCATCTGAGATATCAAATATAAAAGCTAAAGAAATAAACGAAACAAAATATTCAAAGGATAAAAATTCGATTTTTTATTCTGTTTTGAAACAATTTGAATATTTTATTTCAGGTTAGTTCAATAGTAAGAGGTTAAAAAATGTTCAGTTCTCGTTTATTTGAAAATGTTAAAAAGATTAGAAAAAGTGTCTTTAAATTATTTTTTACAAAATTTTACAGCAATTACTATTTTTAATAATTACTTTAAAAATTTTTTACAATAAATTGGAAGATTTATAACTTATGAAAAAATGAGTTTCTAGAAACAATCTGCTAATAATAGGTAAAAACCATATTTTTTCAGGATTTTTTAAACAAATATATTCTTTGATATTTTTATATTTTCTAATTCTATCTAATGATTCTTTTATTGTTACTATAAATAATTTTTAGAAAACTTGTTAAGTAATACCTTTACATTAGCAAGTCTATTTATGTTTAATATTTTTCAAGAACAAAACACTTTATTCTGTTTGAAGTAAGTATAATATATCATAATACTTAGCTAGAAAATTGATTGTGAGAAAAAGTCACAAAATCTAAACTTTAAAATAAACTTACAAAATAGAAATCAATAAAAACTATTTTTCTAACTCCGCAATGTTTTGTCTTAAAAGCGAGCGAGTAACCTGTTTTCTAATGCTAACAATTTTAGTTTAATTGAATTTTGTTTTTAGTCATTTTCTATTTTTGATGATTACCTCATCAGTAAGACTTTCAGATATAGAAGCCTTTTTTAGATTTCTCTCAGGAAGAGAAGATCTCCGTTTTATATCCAAAACCCGGGTAAAAAAGTTAACATCTTTTTTAAAATTTCTTTTTGCTTTAAAACTATTATTTTCTTCATTCATATTTTAGAAGATTATGTAATAACAAGAAAAACTCTTCATTATTCCTACCACCAAACAGGTTTTTTTGATTGATTCTTCCTTAATAATAACAACAGCATTTGCAAATGAATTAAACAGCATTTGACGAATAACAATTTTGCATTATTTGTATAAATTTTCATCTTTTTAACATAAATTTTATTCAAAAATTAACAATTACTTTTATTTAATCTGTATTGATCTATAAGTAAGCAAGTGGGTAACATATCAGAAAATTTAATATTAATTATTATGATAATAATAAATAATCACTGAAATTTATAATCTACTGTTGAAACTTAAACAAAATTATTTTTTATTGAGATTGGAGTAAATACTTGTAAATAAAATAAATATACAATTGAAATTATTTTTTACCGAATCATATCAGTAACAATATTTGGATAAATATAGTTAGAAACCTATTAGCTTAATTTGGATTTTAACCAAAATGTTGCTGTTAAAATCGATAAAATTTTTAGAAATTTAATCCTTTGTTGGGTGATGAAATTAATCACATTATTTAAAGTCGATATTTTAAATAAATTTTAAATAAATTTTAAATAAATTTATCTTTTCAATTAGATTTCCAATTATGGAATAATCAAATTAATTTTAACTCTAAACTCTCAACGAACATTTAAATTAAAATGATAAGAATTGGATTATTTTCAAACTATATTTAAAGCATCAAAATTAATTATCTTACAGTCATTTCAATCTTATAAAAAGAAATTAAATAAAAAGTTTAAAATAATTAGATTTTGAGGAAAATAAATGATAAGTTTTAACTTCAAAATCTTTTAATTTTCTTTAAAAATCATTATCTTAAATAAAATTTTTTCTTGTAATAGCTTAAACAATGATTTTTCAAAATTAGTTCTGATAATTATTCAACAATTTTGATTAGTTTGAGTAAATAAAGTAAATAATTGTTATGAAAAATACTTGCAAACTTTAAATCGTGTTGTCAAAATCATTTTGTCTAAATTCTTTTTGTAATTATTCCTATCGAAGCTATAAATAATGAGTAAAAAAAGTTCTTTCTTGAAATTCTAACTCATTGTAAAAATGAATATTTTTCTCTAGATAATTTCACATATATCTCATTTTAGTAATCTTTCTGAAAACTTTTTTGGTTCATTTATTTTTGCATTATGAAGCCTAGTGCAGTGACCTACTTATGAAATGTTGAGAATAAAAAAAGAAAAAAGAGAAAGTTTGTAGAAAAAGTTTGGTAAATTGCAAATTACTAAAAGTGGTAAAAACTAAACAAAACTTAGCAATAAGATGAAATTTATTTCAGTTTCTTAACATATTGATATAATATTCAGATAGCATAACTTTAATTATACAATTTATGTTTTCTATTTATCTGCAGTTTAAGGAGTTCTTCAAATTTTAGCTTTTACATTCAACTGTTTAGTATACTGAACATCCTGAAAACGGCTAATTTGGAAACTTTTGAGTTTTAATCACTAAAATGAATAATTTAGTAGGAATTAGCATTTATTATCAAAGATTAAAAAATGAAACGCTGCTTACTGTGACTTTTGATAACTTCTTCATTTGTTCGTATATTTCTTCAACTGGTTACATATTTTCTTAAAATAACTTAAAATTTATCACTGTAAGAAACTTTATTGTAATAATCAAGTATAAACAAGATAAATGCACAATAGTATTTAATACTATATTAAATGTTAATTAAAAATGATTTTTTTGATTTTATTCTCAATTTACAGGAAAGCTGGTTACTGATTGCCACTACATTTTATTTTAATACTTTTTTATACTTTAAATTATTGTTGAGATCTTTATGATAATTATTTCTAATAATATTCTTTCACTTTTAATGACAGCTTTTTATTCTTCAGAATCAAATATTTAAATAAAATCATGACTATTTAAATTTGTTATAGATGAATTAAATTAATGTTATTTTTACATTTTTCTAAAACTCACTTAGAATAATCAATGAAAAATAAAATTTGATGTAAACAGTTCAAATATTATTTTTTTAACATAATAAACGAGATGTTTATTACAAATGTCAAATAAAGACAAAAATGTGTTTAAAAACACAAAAATTAAACTTTCCAACTAAATAAAATGATTTAAATTCACTAAAAAATCTTTAACTACAGTATTTTCAGTAGAGTCATATACAAGCTAGAAAACTTCTGACTTTTTACAAAACTGAAAACACAAATTTGTGAGTTAAAAAGAAAGCTTTTTAAAAGTAACCGCACTATGTATCAATTTTTTATATTTTTGCTCACTGAGTAACTGTTCGAAAAATGTATAATCTGTATTCATTTATAAGCATAATTAAAAAGTTTGACGAAATTGAATGTATTTAATCGTATATGTCAAGTCTTTATTTAATAGTATTCTCTTAGAAGACTAGAAATAACATCAATTTTAACACAAGGCAAAAAAAAAATAAACAGACTACTTCTACAAATTTATATTGTAATGCACAAATAAAAATAGATTCAAAGGAATTTATATGCAGCAAATTATTATTAGAAATTTACAAAATAGAAAAAAAGCGAAAGATAATAGAAAAGGCTGAACGAGCTAAAATAACTTTGAACTTTAATATATTAATCATTTTAGCAGTCTCTGGGAAGGAATAACCTAAATTTAGTTTTATGTAAAGTCAAAACTTGTAAATTAGTTTCTCATTATGTAAGTTCACTCAAAGAAAATACTTTTACTTTTCTCAAAAAATGACTTTTTGTAATTTCAATTGAACATTTAATCTTAAGATGTTTATAAAGCATCTTTTAAGTACAAAGCCAACTACTTAAAAACATTTCTTACTATCTTCATTTTTAAAGTATATCTTAGTGACTATTTGTCACAAAGTATTTTACTTCAATTGTTAATAGTATTTTTGTCATTTAGGCAAGAGCTGACTTTCTACCAGTAGTAAAGTTGAAAGTCGCAAAAAATAGATTTTTATACTTTCGCTTTTTCAAACGACTTGCTAGCCATCCTATTTGAGGCATCTTAATTTTTAATATTTTTTAAACTTTAAATGTAACTTTCCATCTTACCAACATTTTTCTAAGTATTTTTTATTCATTGGTGAAAATGCTACATCCTAGTTTAGAAGTTGATTGTATGATATCAAATAAATTTTGCTATACTAAAATGTATCTTATCTTTATTTTCAGACTTTTTGCAACTCATTTAAGCTAAACGCTCATAAATAAATCATCTGAAAATATTTTCATCCTTGCATAATTTCAATAAACTCGATTAAAGTAAACATTTTAGTCATAATATATTTCTAGGTTTACAAAGATCAAATCTCAATTAGCATGTATGTATTATTTAGTATATTGGGCTTGTATACTTTTACCAAAATTTTAAAAACATTTTGATTTAATTTAAAGTGACATTTTATTGGAACAAGAATTTAATTAGCACCAAGCTACACAAATTTTATCAGGAGCAAGAAGCTTTATCTCGACTTGATCCCTTTATTCAGCATTTACAAATAAACTTATAAGTCTAAATCTAAATATTCTATTTTTACTTTTTTTAACAAATTAAACTTAAACTATATTATGTTAAATATGACTTACAAAGTTTAGCTGAAAACCTTAAAGTAGAACTTAAGTGGTTTTTAGTTTTATTTTAAACAAATATCGATAAGTTTTCTTTAAAATTGTTTTAAAACATGAAAAAATCTCTAATAGTAATGAAAAATGACTAATTTCTTTTAGAAGTATTTTCAGCTTTCTGTAGCTTTGTCAAAGCAGACAATAATCTTATTTTAGTAAACATACATTTCAGCTTTGCAGATTGAATGAGAATTGTTGCTTTAGTGAATCACAATAGTGTAGATGAGTATATTAAAAGGAAATCGTTGAAAATTATCGATCCAATGTCAGCAAAAGATCTAGCTACACTTTTAATTGTTTGCACGTTTTTTTATCAGAATTTTATTCCATTTTTTAAGCTAAATTTCAACGCTAATTTTAATTTTTTAAAGAACAACTTCTAAATTTGTAAACAAACATTTATATAAAACATTTGCCTTTCAAATTAGTTGTCAAATTTATCAGTTTTTACAAATTAAAAGGCATTAAAAACAAAATTGTTCTTTTAACTGTCTTGTTTTGATACCTGATTGAAATACTCAATATCATTATTTACACATTATAGTCAATTAGTTATTGCAATATAATACATAATATATTAGGTTAGATAACGGCATTAATTATTGATACTACTTAATGTTACCTTTAAGAATTCATGAAAACATTTTAAAATAAGATAGAATATAGTACGAATTGTATGAGATGCTTTGCAGACAACTAACTCTCTGTTTCTAAGTACTTTTCAAGTTAATTAATTTCCTAAAACATTTTTACTAAAAATTCTCATCCACCCTCTACAGACGTATTCATGAAAAATAGTATATTTTAGTAAATGAACATAACAGCACAAGTTTTTTCTTTTAAGAAGTCTGTTTCTTTTTGCTTAGTTAAATATCTTTTAAGTTTATTTATTTCTCACGCTTTTACTAAAATATTCAAGAAATTTTTTTTATGTTTATCTTAAAACATTTGATCAAATTTATGCAAACTTGCTAAACCTTGAAACTAGAAAATGGTAAAATGATTAAAATAAACAAATGGCAAATCAAATAAAAATGTTTATCAGAACCAAATAAAACCTAAAGCCTTCTTGAGATAAAATCTAAGTTTTGAAAACAGTTTCAATTAAAACTTTTGCTAAGCTGATTCTTTTATTGGTGTACTTGAAAAAAGTGATTTATCTATAATTGATTAAGTAAATTATAGAAAAATTGTAAAGGAAGATAACCTTTTTATTATCGCTCTATGATTTTGATATCTTGCAGACTTTTCAAAACGTTCCTAACCACAGTTTTATGACGTACTGGTTCGATGAAAGTTATTACAGTAAACTTTAAGAAAATATAATAATAGCATCAACATTTGCTAGAAAACTTTGTATTTTGCTGATACAGCCCAAATGATTTTAATTACTTTATTTTAGATTGTAGAAATAAATTGAAAATGGAACTTGGAAGAAACGCACAGAGAAGCAGAAGCCATGTCAATTTCTAGAAGACTTTCGAAGCACTTTAGTACGTCTAGCCAAGAGCTGTGGTTTAAGAGTGTCACGACAGCAGAACACAGGGATAGTATGATCAGGGCTTCAATAATAGATGGATTATTATCATCAGAAATAAGGCAAAGTTATCACAACATACAAATTTAATATTATAAAAAGCTTTTCGTCATACAGTGACACTTAAGAATGGCCACCGGAACGGCCAATAATTTAGAAAATAGAGCTTCAGTAGAAGAAGAAAATCGAAAAAGATTGCTACTTAACGAGCTGAAAAGTAAAAAAGAATTTAGACTCCAGTCATGGATCAATAAAGAGATTTAATATCTGCGACGAAGACGAAGGCAGAAACAATCACAAACTGCGACTGAATAAGTATTGAGGGTTTTTTTTAAAGAAAAGCAGTGAATTCCATAGAGGTCCTTACAACCACGAAGGAAGAGACGACAGTGGAACAAATTTGTAACAAAAGCCCGATACATTGTCACTGTTGGACAGACGCTATATAAACACAAGCCTTTTCACGCTTGAATTTACTTTCTATTATATCATGGTATTCCGTATTTTTCTTTTCATTGGTCAGCAACTTTTTGTGGGACATCTCCGTACCACTCACAAGGTAATAATCAAATGGAGCGTTTTGGTCCAGAACGTTTGAAACCTTAGCCTCAACAAGTCCAAAGTCATGGCACAAAGCAATGGGGCTTTTGCTTACTTTTCAAGATGGATTCGTAATCTTTTAGATTTTCTTTAAGAAGTAAGAAAGATATAACAGAGTAGTCTGAAGGGCATGTGTGCTCTGAGGTCCAAAAAACTACCGACTAAAGATTGAGAGAAGGTGTTACCAGAGGTGTCAAGTGCTATGAGGTCTTCGGTGAGTAAATCGGCAAACAAAACTTCTCACTCAAGATTTGGCATCAGTCGAAGAACACCTAACTTTTACTAAACTTTGTACGCAGGAGCAGGGTTAATGAGAGTTTAAAGAAGGTTTAATTGCTGCGAGCTAACCCAATATATGATATAAGTATCCACTATCTGGATGGAGTCCAATGAGAGATCTAGCTAGATACCCAAATACTGATGGGGGATTTTTTGTAAGAAGTGTTAAAGAGGATAGTCCTTAAACATCTTCACCGATCAAAGTGGGTGATAATCCAGACGAATACATGATGATGGTAAAGAAAGAGGATGAAAGGCTGGATAGACTCCATAAAGAAGTAACGGACAGCTTTGATCCTCTGAGTACCAGGAGCTGTGACGTCAATCCGAAGAGTTTTAGAAACAGTGGTGTAAAAGTTTGGTGGCCAATTAGATCATCTAAAAATAGCATCTCCAAAGTGCACCGGATGGGACCAATGGGCGTTGATTGTAATCGTGGTACAACGTACAGTCTTCGCTATTACGATTCAGTTAGCTGGTTGAGAATAATGTGATATACGTAAGCAAGATACTTTAGAAGGTTTGATAAGCTGGCCGTTAAGTTGTTTGTCGTTGCTTACTGTTGCTATCAGCCGCGTTTAACAATCGAATATTGCTCTCTTAAAGATTTATTATCAGAACAGATGCATAAAAGCTATTATACGTATGGCTTGAAATATGATTTTAAAAACTATCAGTTTTGTAATCGATTTAGGTTATTAATTTTATAAAGAAGAATCAAGTTTCGAAAAGTAATTATTTAATTAAAAAATCGATGTACAAGGTATGTATAAGTTTTAAAATATAAACTTTAAATATCATATAGTTCAATAAAGTAATTTTGACTTATGTTATTGACACAATTGTTTTCTATGTTGTGATATTATTTTGCTGGCGTAACTGTTTATATTTAATAAAAGATTAATCATTTTCCTTTTGTAACATTTTTTCAAAAGTTTTAATTATAATGGAACTACTTCTACTATATTTCTATAAGGTTTGAGACAACCATATTTATATGACATAAAAGTAATTGTATATTCAAAAATTTATTTCACTTAATCTTAACAAAAACTAGAATATTTATTCTAGAATTTTTATTATTTCATAAATTTGTTTTAATTACTATTTTAAAATATCGTTATTAATAAAGATCGTCCAATAGATTTTTGGTTTAAATAGAATTTGAACAAATTGTTTAAGGACACGAATCTCAACAACTATCGTTATACGTCATAGCTAAGCTTTCAAACTTTTGTCGGCTTCTAATTTCTTGGCAATAATATTAATTTTTTTTTCTATAAATCTGTGGTCTCATAATCTTTTGAAATAAAAAGTAGTTTTGATTTGATTTTTCTTTATATTTTAATCCTTTATTAAATCTAAATGCGACGATTTTGTGATACTTCATAGTATTTAAAAAAAAATTTTAAGTTTATAAAATTAATTTTAAATGATAAATTGATTGTTTAAGATATTACATATTTTATTTATTATTATCTCAGCCTTTAGTTATAGTGAACATACTTTTTTAGAATAATAACAAAAGTTTGCACTGATAAAAATTATTTTTATTATTCAACTTTTTAATCATTTTGCTATAAACTAATTAAAAATAAATAATAATGTTGTGATAAGATAATATAGGTTATAAAACTCTTAATTTATAAAATAATATTTGATTTTAAAATTTCTAATTAAAATAATTATGAACTTATTTTTAAATTAAATAATATTTTTAATTAATTTATTGTTTATTTAAAAAGATTTATTAGTGCAATATTTTTATTATTTAAATACTTGTTTGTTTAAGTATCTGTAAGATTTTATTTTTTTAAATTTTAGGTTGAAAAATGGCCTTTACATTAGGGAAGTTTACATCATATCTTCTAAAAATACTTTTCTTTTACTTGGTGTTTATTAACAATGCGTTTCTACCAACTTCAGCTTTTCATTATGATTTAGTCACTGTTGGATCTTCTTTTAAACTTTTAAACAAAGCTTCTGGGGCTAGACTTCATTCTCATGAGGTGAAGTATGGATCTGGTAGTGGTCAGCAATCTGTTACTGGAATGAAGAAAAAAGAAGATGGAAACAGTTATTGGCAAGTTAGATCTCCTACAGATGAGGTTTTAGTTCGTGGTACACCAATCAAATGTGGCCAAAAAATCCGTTTGACTCATCTTAACACCCAGAGCAACTTACACAGTCATCATTTCAGTGCTCCATTAAGTAATGGTTTTGAAGTCAGCTGTTTTGGGGAGAATGGAGAAGGTGACCACCTAGATAATTGGGTAGTTGAATGCTCTGGTGATCATTGGCGTAGAGATCAATTTGTATATTTGAAACATGATGAAACTAATCTACATTTATCTTGTACTAACCAAGTTTTTGGAAGACCTATTCCTGGTCAACATGAAATAGTAACCTTAGATGGATCTGGTAATAATGAAAAATGGAAAACTGTCGAAGGAGTTTTCATGAAGCCATCTGATGATGAAGTATAAGTGTTTTTGACATTTCATTAGAAATATTGAAAAGATTTATACACATTTAATCAATCTATTTAATTGAATTAAATCTTTTTTATGTTTTGTTGTATAACTGAGATTTATAATTTAAACTTAACTAAAATTGTTCTAAAAATCTATTTTCTTCTACTAGTAAACTTCACTTTTACTATTTTTAAAAGTAAATTTAAAAATTTATATTTTTGAAATAATCTACTTGCTGATTTTCTGGTTTTATTTGTTAAATAAAAGTTTAAACAACTAATGTGATTTTATTTGTCATTACAGCTTCAATTTCTATAAAACTTAAATCTATTTAATTTGAAATGTTTCGTTGTCAAAAATTGTTAACATCTAAATATTTATCTATATATAGTAACTTCATTACTTATAAACAAAGTTGGTCTATACATAAACAAATCACAAAAGTTCCATGTATTGCTGTGTTTCAAAAGAATCAGATTCATACTAGTAATGTGATCTGCTCTTCTATTGATCCTAAATCTCTCCCGGAATATGGAAAACATTGTAATGAAGATTTTTCTGATATTTTTTTACAAAAATTTATTGATTCATCATTTCTTCAAAGTATTGAAACATCTCTAATCTCTACTCATGACTTAGGGCTACCCTGGTGGGCTACAATAAGTTTAGTTACTATTTCTCTGCGTTCTCTTATTACATTTCCATTAATGATTTATACCCGAAAAAATCAAGCAAAGATGGTACCTTATTATCAAACATTGACTTTACTGAATGCAAGTCTACAAAAAGAACTAAGAAAAGAAAGTATTAAGAATAACTGGGATTCTACGACTGAAAAAACCCAGTTTTTGCTTAATTTAGAACGTCATAAGAGAGAACTTAAATTAAAAATGAGTCCGCCTGGCTTCTTTAAACGTTATATGGTAATCTGGTTTCAAGTACCTATTTGGGTCAGTATGTCTTTTGCTATAAGAGATTTAACTTTGTTTCTTCAACGGTCTTCCATTACAACAGAAATGTTAAATATATACAATCAACTTTCCACTGAAGGTCTTTTTTGGTTTACTGATTTGTGTCAACCAGACTCCTTTTATATTTTACCAATTTTGACTTGCATCATCAACTTAGCTATTGTTGAAATGCATGGATTACCAAAAAGTAATTTTTGGTTAGCTAATATATCTAGAGCTTTATGTGTATGTTTGATACCCATAGCATCACAATTACCCAGTGCTGTTGCATTATATTGGTTTTGTTCTAGTTCTTTTGGTTTGCTACAAGCTCTTTTGCTGAGATCTTCTTTTATAAAGAAATTTATAGGGAACTATAAATTGAAGATTACTAAAATGGACCCTCCATTAAAATAACAATCTTCACTATCTTGCAAGTAAATTATGCATGTTTTGCAGATATTCTTCTGATTCATGTAATCTTTTTAAAAATTTGTTTTAATAAATCAAAGTCTTTTTTCAAAGGAGGGTTTTATTTTGATTTTAAAAAGTTTTAAGCTGGCTGTAAAGAGATTTATGTTCAAGTTTATTAAAATAGCCAGACTAATAAATTTGTAAATAAAATGAAATACTTTTAATTTATCTTAATCAAAATCTAAACCAAAAATGTTAAGCACATATAATCATGCTTATATAACTTTTTACATTTTATTATAATGATGAATTACAAATAAACAATTTAAAAAAATGTTTTTAACCTGTTTTGATAAATGTTTGTCAAATAAAGTCGTTAATATCAATAATAAAAACATGGAATTTATAAATTAGTATAATCATTTGATACTAAAGTCTAATTTCAGAAAAAATCTGTTAAACCAAACTAATTAATCTAAAAAAAGGTTTAGTACCTAAAGAATCTGTCATAATGTCTTTTATAAATATATCAACATCTCTATTTGCTTTGTTCATTATTATTTAACTTGAGAATTTATTTTTATTACTTGTTTAGACTGAGCATAAAAGTAGTATACAGAAACGAGAAACACAATCTAAAACAAAGATTAATTCAAAAAATTTGTTGAGTTGAAATGCTCTGAAAGTTAAACAAATAAACAAGGTAGTATATTTCAAGAAGATTATTAGGTTTTTAAAAATGTATGAGGCATCTTCATAAAGTCAATCACCAAACCAATACACTTATAGCCATAGCAACACAACATATAGCTACATATGGACTTAGTCTTTCACCTAAAAAGAGCAAAAAAATTAATAGTAAAAGAGAGGAATACAAATTAAATCATGAACATTTTACCTATCCGAGCAAATTTCCAAAATATTCCTAGAAATCCACTTTTGTTTTTGTCTAAAATGCTAGGAGCAATTGCTCTTACATAAGCACAGGTGCATATTAACAATAAAATTATTGTCAACATGCTTTGAAAGTTGAAAATGGCAACCTTCAAAATATAATTCACAAAATATGAGTTTACATGACTACCAATAGTTTAAACTTAAGTTAAACTTTTTAAACAAATAAATAGATATAAAATTTAATATTAATAACTTGAAATCGTTGAAAAGTAGGCACATTATAATTGAAGTATTTACAAAACTTTAAGCTTTAAATTCTTAATTAATATTTTAAAATAACTAATATAAAACATTTTATATATTATTAAATTATATTAAATTTCAAACATACTGTCTACATGTAAAATGAAACTTTAGAAAAATGTTAATGCTAGATTTAAAGAAATGAAATAAACTGAACTTTTTAACAACCTATTGATTGTTAAAATAGATTTATAACAAAAACTTACCATGATGTTTATATCAGTGAAAATATAAACAAAACTTCTATTAAAAGCTCACATAGAAGATCTATAAAAATAAATCATTAATAGTCTTTTTTTATTACTATAGATAAAAGTATCAAGAAGTCAACATTAAAAAAATATATATCTAAAATAAATTAGTAATACATAAGTTTACTCTAATAATATAATACCTGATAACTAATATAATATAATAATATAGTATCTATGAATAAAATTATATTTTGACTTGTTGAGTAGACAACAACACTTAAAATTTATATTAAACTTAAAAAGTAACAATGAGTCTTTAACAAGTCAATAAATAATAATTTGATATAACATATAATTTAAAGTCAATTATTTATTACTTTAATCTGTTATGAACAATATAAGTTACCAAAGCTATTTCAAAAAAAAATAATAAACATAATGGATATAAATAAAGCCTAAACTTGTAATTTGTAAAGCTAAAATAAATATAAGGCTTTGAAAAACTAATGTACATGAATATGTTGCTTTTGCATTTTTTATATAAACGTCAACACTAGCTAAACTGGATTTTTTTCAGAACAGCACAAAGCAAAAAAGGTATAATATCAAATAATAACACAAAGTATAGTTCGCTTATAAACAAAAGTAGAACTCAATTTAACAAAATGTTTGTTTTATTTGAAATAATTTTGGTCGCTGCAGATTTGATTTAGTTACACCAATGTTAACACAAAACAGTAAATTATTAAACACCAAGTTTTACTAGAAAATTATAATGCATACTTTAATACGCTTAAAAAAAGAATACAAAATTTGACAGGTCTAAATATTGCATCATTAACATAAAATTACAATGTATGTTTTTGCCGTGTTATAACTTTTAATTTTATAAGTGTATTTTAACTACTTAATAATCAAAATAGTGATTACCTTTTATTGATTTGATTAATTACATATAAGAAAGATTTTGCTTCATTACAAAAACTATAAATTTTCTGTTTAAACTTGCTTGAATGTATTGTTAAATTTTACTAATCGATGTTAAAATTTAGTACTTAAAAAATAATTCTAGAATAAATCTAATAGTTAGTTTTCACAAAAAGTCATACAACAGTTATTAGAAATTGATGTAAGTTTCTAAAAGTCAGATTTTATAAAGAATAATCTAAACTTTCAGTTTCTCCGTATAATTAAATGGAAACTGATTAAAGAAATTTCAGTTACTGTTTATCATGACCGAATTTCAATGTTTTGTATAGGTGGTTAAACCAGTAGAAAAGTTATTTATAAAAAGATTCTCCTGAAATAGAATATGTATAGGGCTTAGAATACTTTCTAAGTTTTGGGAAGAATAAAAACTATTTGCTAAATACTTTTATCATATAACTGATGATATCTTTTTAGCACTAATGTAGAACTATAAGTTTTCAGGTTGGATTTACTCTCACAGTATTTGCCTTTCTTCCGGAAGAGCCACTAGGTAGTAGTAATATGTATCTATAGTTGGTAAAGATGGTGACTAGCAGACATACTACTAAGCTGAAGAGATTTCCGTGCAACATAGCGTACAGAGCTCCAAACCGTTTATTATCTCAAACCTCTCAGTAGCTATATTACCGGTGCACAATTCCCGGTGCTATAAACAATATACTTGTTTCAGCTAATACTGAAGGAATTAGTTTCTAAGCCAATAGTTAATAAACTAATTTTGAATTTTAAGGCAGTCTGATTAAATTATTGTTGTTTGTTATTCGTTGTGTATCTCTTGTATATTGCTTATTTTTAAAAATATTTTCGTTAACTTTTTTTATTGGTGGTTTCTGTTATTTGATGAATTAAAATTCTTGTAATAGGTACATCATTTTGCTTGTAATGACCTTATAATATGTTGTAAGTCAACAAGAAGGCATTTATCACGCTTCATTAATATATATTTTTTATCTATGATCAATGCCCTAATTATTTTGATATTGTAAGTATATTTAAACTCAATAAGTTTGTTAGACCCAGTCACTTTTTGTTAATATTCAGCTTTTAACTAACAGCAATACTATGATTGTATAAAAACACATTACCAATTTCATTCTACTATGTTATTTTTTTCTTAAGGTTTTTTTAAATAAAAAAGTGATATCCAATTAAGAACTGCCTTAATTTCTGATTAATTTATGCTTTTAACACACTTTCAACTAACAGAAGATTTTTGAAAAAATTATTGTAGTTATAACTTATTAAACTTGAAGCTGTCGAGTATACTTGGCATTATAATGTGTAAAATATATCTTTTAATTAGTTTATATGATTTACTTTTTAAAGAGCTTTCTTTGTATAAACTTGAGAAACCGTTGAAATTTGTTTCCTTAAGTTTGACCAATAGGTGGCGCTTCTTTTGATTTTTCTAGAAGCTTTGACAGCATTTTAACTAAAAGCTAAATTTGATGTTCTTAGCTCAGTAAATAATTTGAATTTCAAATTTTTATTTCTTTTTAAACCGACTGATATTTGTTATTCAATATTTTCTTACTTCATATCTATACTATCCTGCTAGGAAGATTAAATCACAAAAATTTTAAAACTTGCTTAGATGTAAAAGTTTAAAAAGCTTTCACTTAATTTCTTATTGTATATATTTTTAAACTTTTTTCATTTTGAATATTCACAAGATTATGACTAGAATTTAAATTTTAAGGTTTTCTGACGAGTATTTTTAACTTATTTAAATTTGTACTTAATTTTTTATATAGAAACCAAAATATGAACCTTTATTTAAAGTTTTTCAGACCTTGACTTCAAGGTTAAAAAATATTCTATTTAGAATTATAATTTCTGTTTTTTTAAACTTGACTTCAAGAGTTTGATTTGGAAATTTTTTGTTGATATATATGATAGATATTAAATGATAATTAAAAATGTTTAAATATTAGCCATATAAACTAAAAAAAAACTTTTTTGTCCCAATATTAGTTAGTTTTCTGATGTTCTTTATTTTTTTGTATTATTGTTTTTATCTTTTAATTATTTTAAACTTTTTATATCAAAAGTTAGTAGAGTAAAGTTTTTATATCAAGAGCTTAGAGATAATATTTTTAAAATGATTGAAATAATTATACTAATGAGAATTTATATGTTTTTATTTGAACTTTAACTAAAATAAACATTTTTTATTTTTTTGCAAATCTAATTATTTTTGCTGTCAAGTAATTTTTTCTTGCTTCACTTTTAGGATTTTATTATATAAATTTATATTTAGTATAATGGCCGCTATTAAATCTTTAAATCCAAAAGCTGAAGTGGCTAGATCTACTCAGGCACTAGCAATTAATATCAGTGCTGCTCGTGGCTTACAAGATGTTTTAAAGACAAATCTTGGACCAAAAGGAACCATGAAAATGTAAAAATACTTTTTGGCTTATTAAATTAATCATAACCCATTCTAAAGTTGATAGATTTATTTAATTTTTGCTTGTATTTTGTAAAGTATAAACAGGCTTAAAACTAAATTATGTATTTATATTTTTTATTCAAGGTTAGTATCAGGTGCTGGTGACATAAAACTCACCAAAGATGGAAATGTACTGTTACATGAAATGCAAATTCAACATCCAACAGCAAGCCTTATAGCTAAGGTTTTATCATGAAATTTTTATTCAGTATTCAATTATCACCAACAATTATAGTTTACTATTTTAAGTTTTAGAAAACCTAATTTGTTTTAATAAATTTTATTTGCTAAAGTATTATCATGAAAACTTAAAAAGCCTGATGTAATAGGTTGCTACTGCTCAAGATGATATCACTGGAGATGGCACAACCTCAATTGTATTGATTATTGGTGAGCTTTTGAAACAGGCTGATTTGTATGTTGAGGAGGTAATTTGTTTAACTTTTTGCTTTTTCCTACTTAAAAAAGTGTTAAGTTTATTTTTTTATAGATTATTAATTATAATTTTGTGTCAAATTTTCATCAATAATTAATTAATTTGCTCATAAGTAATAACTTAAAGCTCTTCAAGTACTCGCTTGGAATGATGTAACAAAACTCCTTGGCCAAAAAAAGTTAATACTTATATAAATCGTGTGCTTAAAGGTGCTGAGAACTTATCAACTTCTAAAAGATCTAACAAAGAATCACTTTAAAATTAGTGTATGCTTCTATAATAAAAGTTTTTATAATCTAAATAAATTTCAATTTTTCTAACTTGATACATCTCAACACTAATTTTCAAACAAACGTTGATTTTGTAGGGCGTCCATCCTCGCATTATTACCGAAGGATTTGAACTTGCCCGTGAAAAAGCTTTACAAGTTTTAGACTCAATTAAAGTTGATCTTAAACCTACTAGACAAAGATTACTAGATGTTGCTAAAACTTCTTTAAATACTAAAGTCCATCATAAGTTAGCTGATCAACTAACTGAGATAGTAGTTGATGCAGTTCTTGCTGTTAAAAAAGATGATGAAGAGATCAATCTTCATATGGTTGAGATTATGGACATGCAACATAAACTAGACTGTGATACAAGGTGATGAATTTTCGTGAAAATTGAAAACTTGACCATCCACAGCAAAATATCTTTTGTCTTCAACTTTTTTACCTGACAATTTTTTTGATGTATAAGAAGCTGTTATCAAATATTAAAATTGTCGTTTTGCTGTTGACACTTGTTTATTTATTTTTTAACAGTTTGATTAATGGAATTGTCATGGATCATGGAGCTAGACATCCTGATATGAAGAAGCGAGTTGAAAACGCTTTTATTCTTACTTGTAATGTCTCAATGGAGTATGAGAAAAGGTTTGTAGCTTTTTGATATTTTTTCTTTTGAAATTGTTGAAATCAGATGAATAAATGAAGATGTTGATGATTTTCAGTGAGGTCAATTCCGGATTCTTCTATAAATCTGCCGAAGAGCGAGAGAAGTTAGTGGAAGCTGAACGAAGCTTTACAAATGATAAAGTGAACAAAGTGATTGAGTTGAAGAAACAAGTGAGTCTTCCACTTCTTCGTCAGCTCTTTACTTCAACTTGTTGCTGTTACAGGTTTGCAACTCCAGTGGTGACAGTGACGTAGGCTTTGTACTGATCAATCAGAAGGTATTTCGTCGTTTTATCTTTGACATTTGCAAACATAATTGTTTATTTTAGGGAATCGACCCAATGTCACTTGATATGTTAGCCAAAAATGGAATTGTCGCTTTGCGAAGAGCTAAAAGACGCAACATGGAGAGACTTGTATTAGCTTGTGGGGGAACTGCGATGAACTCAGTCGATGAACTTACACCCGAGTGTCTTGGGAAAGCTGGTTTAGTGTATGAACACGTGCTGGTATGTTGAAGATGCTACAATCTCATTCATTTTGTTGTTAACCATTTTCTAATTGAGCTCGTAAACTACCTGACCATGACTCCAATCTCAAGTACCAAAAGCAAATTTAGTAAAAAGCCATTTTACCACCTTGATCTGAATGAACTTTTCAGCTAAGAAAATCAAATCCCCAAAAAACTTATCATGCAATCAAACCTTGCGCTTAGTGGTCGAAGGTGCTTAGAAGATGCCTACTTCTAGTTGCTTCTAACAGCTTACAATAGAAATCTTATAAGCCCCATAGTTCTCCGTAGAATTTTGTCTACTCCATTTATCAAACAATTTCCACTCGAAACCAGACTCTCTGAGATGATCAACTCTCTGAGACGATCTTGCTTCTACTCTGCCATCCATACTAGTTTCAGCTAACATCGTCAACTATCAAATTACAAACTGTTAATTGATTGAAATCTGAACAAATCTTTGTAATCAGGGTGAATCGAAGTATACTTTTGTTGAGCAATGCCAAAACCCTCAAAGTGTTACAATCCTCGTAAAAGGACCTAACAAACACACGATCGCTCAAATCAAAGATGCTGTTCGTGATGGTTTAAGAGCTGTAAAGAATGCCATCGATGATGGTTCGTAATTCCTTCTAGTGTTTCTTCTACTTCTTGCAAATATGGTTTTTCTAGATTGTGTGGTTCCTGGAGCTGGTGGTTTCCAAGTTGCTGCTCATGATGCTCTAATGAAGTTCAAATCGAGCGTAAAAGGACGAGCTCAACTCGGTGTCCAGGTACTTGATGGTTTTAATCAAACTCTAAAAATAAGTAGAGTCATACTTTATTGCTTCACGATGGTTTTAATCTATTTTCAGGCTTTTGCTGACGCTCTCATGGTCATACCAAAAACTCTTGCCCAAAACTCCGGTCTTGATCCACAAGAAACCATCGTGAAGTTGAAACAAGAGTTTGCTTCATCATCAGTTCCTGTTGGAGTTGAACTGAAGACCGGTAAGTTCATGACGCGATTGGCTACACGACAAACTTTGATTTGTAAACCAACAAAGCTGGTTGGTATTTTGAGTGAGCAATTTGCAGCTGGTCTACGAGAGAAAGTTATAAGTTCAGACTTTGTGAGTTGGTTTCTGAGCTTGCGGTTCGTAGACCAGTTTTCTACAGTGTGTAGTGCAGTTTGAAGTTTTGAAGGATTACAAGATAATACTTGTTGGCTTGTTGATGGTAGTCTTCAGAAAAAGAACTTTTAATAATTTCCCAATTTTTAGTTTTGTAAAATGATAAATTTGTAGCTGATACTTAAAAACTGATTTTATTTTAGGTGATGTCATTCTTCCTGTTAGTGATGGAATCGTTGATAATCATTGTGTCATGAAGCAAATTATTAACTCTAGGTGAGTTTTTGATACAAACTTCATCTTAAAAATCTGTCCTTTTTCCAGTTGTATTATTGCCTCTAATGTCCTCTTAGTTGATGAAATGATGAGAGCTGGCATGGCTACATTGAAAGGTTTCTACATTTCTCTTTTTTTTCTTGATTTAATTTGTTTATTGAAACCAACAAGTATTTTAAAAATGAACTTTTTCACAGGTTAAAGTTTTGGCTGAAATATCTTATACAGTTCAACAAATAAAATATTTTGAATATTTTGAACTGAATGTGTTCTACAAACTTTAGCAAATATCCCAGAACTTTAAGAATTTAGCTTCTTTTTAAATTTATTCTTTTTTAAGCTCAGTTGCATGCTAAAGTCTTATATTTGTTGATGTTTTTAAATTTAGTAAATTTTGAAATGTAGAATGTGATCATGAATACATGAAGCAAAAATAAACTTCAAACTGATTGATTTCAAGATTCACTTTTAAGACTAGCACTTTATTTTGATTTCTACTAGACTCTCCATTAATAATTTGAGAAGATCATTAAATAGAGACTTTGAAGTCCCATCAAATTAACCTCAGTTCTGATGTGTAGATTCAGCGATATAATTACTTCATCTTCTAAGTCATTAGTTGAGGTCTTAGAATTATTGGTGGATTTTAACTGACAAATTACCAGTTTTCTTGATTTAACTTCTGATGAGTTAAGATGTGTTTTGAGAGAAAACTTATTTTGTCACGAGTCATATTACATGGAACTTCTGCAATATTTTTTCAACTAAATATAAAAACTCTTTAGAGAGCTCTATTAATCTGTAAAGGGCGAGTAATAACAGCGAGCAACACCACGATCATTTCCTGAATGAACTCGTAATATACGCAGCGATTAAGCAAAACTCCAGAACACTTTTACGTATGCGGTGAAATATTCAGCAAGAAAGTTTAGGCCTCCTTGAACTTCCAAATTCTTTCTAACTTGAGAAGCAGCACACTTTTTTCATTTTCCTTATTTAGCTTTTCTATTCCATTAAAATTAGAGCCTCAAGATGTTCTTAAGCTGAATACTCAGCTCCGGCCTGGGTAGGCATCACAGCCCTTCCCTTATCTTCCCTTTTCCTCCGTGGCTACTTCCTGGATGCCCCTTGTACTTCAAACTCTTAGACAGCCATTGCGGTTCTCCCATATCTTCTTCCACTTGACTGTTTCTTGTTTGACCTTTTCTGAAGGTGCCAGGCAATAATATCCCCTTTTGCCGTATTTGAAACATTTATTTGATCCAGCTTTTAAGATGATCCGTCACTGTCGCTTCCACTTAACCCCTCTTCATTGAAATCCATTAGAACAGACTTCTTGCAGCTTTGATTAATCTGCTGGCTCCAAAAGATTGATTGTTCCGCCCATCATCCTCCAGTATATCACCACTTGGTTAAAAGCTAACCTAAATATTCGATATTTTGACAATCTTTGCCTTATATCTGATGATGATAATCCATCTATAAATGAATCTCTGATCATACCATCTCTGTGTTCTGCTGTCGTGAAACTTTTAACATTTTAAAGTATACCAAAGGTCTTCTAGTGAATGACTTGATTTCTGCTCTTCTGTACGTAGCAGATGACACGCGAAAAGTTCATTTGGTTTCTTCGTATTTAACCGTTCAGCGTCACTTCAGCTTCTACATAAGTCTGACAACTTTCAAAATGTTGGTACACTTCTGGGGCTGCACAAGTAACAAGCGCATCCCATTTGTTCTAATCATTTCCATTTGTCACACACTTGTCTAAGAAAATGGTTAATGTTTCTTCCAGTGACGCCGCTCCATAACTGCTGACCTGCTATTTGGGTCTTTCCTAGTTTCAACTGTCAATTAATTTTTTGATAAACGAAAAAACTTCGTTACAGCAAAAAAAAAACTAATATATTTATTCAAAAAGTTATATCTAACAAGTCTCAGCTATTTTTTCGAAAAGTTTGTTTTTAGTAAATATTTGAAAGCTCTGCATTCTAAGCTTGCCTGAGTTTAAATAAGATATAAAAAACTTTAATTAACTGAAAATGGATAGGACTTTCTCGATCACAATACAATAGTGGCAATCTTTTCAAACAATAATCTGGAATCTTTTTGTAAGTTTTCTTACAATTGACTCGTATTTATAATTTTTCATAATTAACCAGGAATTGCTGCAATGACTTTGCACATTTTAAAACTAAACTCATCAAACTTGATTTGTAAAAGCGATTTTATTTACACAACTATTGAATAATGAACATTTAAGAAACTGTATTTGAGTTATTAGTAATGCAAGCAAATTTATTACTGAGTGAAAAGCATAGTTAGGTTTGAAGATCTTAAGTTTTCAAGAATTTGTTGCTAACCCTTAGAGCTCCAAGCTCTTTATATACATCAGAAGTGATCCAATGTTTTTGAAAATCATTGTAAGAAGCAAGAATTGATCCTCCAATCCAAACCTCTTCTGTTGATTTGGTTGGAATAATATCTGTTTTTAAATTTCGATCTGGGAGTATAAGACTTTTCAATCTTTCTGATAGATTAGTAATGAGAGAGCTTCCACCACAAAGTTTGATATTTTCAACTAACGGTTTGATGATGTCAACATCACAATGACGTAAACTCCAGTTACAAGCTTCATGTAGTGATTGTTGAGCGTCAAGACCAATCAAAGACGGATTGAAAAGTATTTCAGGAGCTTTTATTCGATCTTCTTTGATGTGGACTTCCTGAAAGTAACAGAACAATGTTGAAAGTTGCAAAATGATTTTATAAAAATAAAAGCTTTTTGATGGATTTTAAAGTAAAAAACTTTCATCTCATTTTGAGATCATTTATCTTTAGCTTTTTGCAAAAATGTAGTTCTTAATAATTGCTCTGTTTTAAAACTTTACTCCAAGATGAAGCAAAGGTTAGTAACAACATTATTTGTTCCACTTTTATACTTAAGTTTTTCAAGATATTTATTGATTAGTTATATAGTTAGCTTCTTTTAAGAACAAAGTAAACTAACTTTTTGTTTATTACTTGCTTTTTAATAAACCATATTTATTTATTTTATTTATTTAAATAAATGCAAAGGAGGGTACCTGAAAAGAGCACCTCTCGCTAATACACATTCTCACAAATAATAAAAACATAATATTAAAAAAAATAATAAAACTTTTGACAACAAACCTCTCCTCCGGGCAGCTGATAGGATTTCTCTTCAACGGTTTTGATTTCTTCTGTATAATTGCTTGCAACATAACAATAATTTTTCTTGATGTTATCATATTGATCGTACAAAAAAAAACTTGTGTCTTCATTCTTGTTCAGTGACTTAATGATGTAATCAGTTAGATTCTTTCCTGAGTAATTAAGGTTCACATTTGCTTCTGGGTAAGGAAAACCTTCATAGATTGGAACTACACTAGTGTAGCTATGACCAATGTTTACGGCGAGGCCTGTTGTACGCCCAGAAGCATACATGGCTAGTACTGGTTGCATTGTAGTATAAGCAGACTCAACTCCAAATTTTTCAAATAAAACTTCAAACATCTTAGCAAGATCAACTTTAGTTTGAGATGATGAGTATGTCATCAACATCTTTCGACTTTGTAAGTCTTTAAGCTTTAGTTGATCTTCAACACCAAACTTTAACAATGATTCGAAATCTTGCCAATTTGTAGAATCATCTGAATATGGACTTCTTACATCTTCATCTTTTTGAATAGCACTTTCTCCGTATAAAGTTCCATCTAAGACGCTCCTGTACACTGATTTAGGACTACTGTCACCTCCAAGTCCGACTCTTGTCTCAAATGTGCCATTATCGACCACGATTGCTTGACTATTTGCCATCATCAACTGTATTCTTATTAAAACCTATAAAAATAATTAGCTACTTTAGCTTGGTATAAAAATACTTTTAATAAGTAAATAAACAGAAAATGATATTTCAATTGATGGTTGACAACTTTCTAATCAGTAAATTATCAAACTAGTAAGTAGGAGAAACAATTGAAACTTTCTATTATAATTTTACTTTATGAAAGTTATTATTAAAGATTAGTTTCCTAATTCTTGTAATTAAATTGCTATATATTTAAAATCTAAGAGTATTTTACAAAGTTACCTTGACCCTTTCTGTATAGCTTACAAGAAAAACAGATCAACTCTATAAAATGTAAAATATTGATTTTAATTTACAACAATTAAAGATTTTTTTAAAGTTTACAAATCAAAGCAAGAGAAAAGAACATTTAACACTTATTGAAATAAAAATAATTGAAACTTCTTGATATCAACTTAAACATAAAAGTTTAAAACTATTTGAAAAAGTTATTTCAAAGCACTGTCCTTTTTCTTAAAGCTTACTAAATAAGAACTTTAAGAATAAATTTTTAACTTTCATGAATAAAACTAAATCCATTTTTATTTGTTCAACTTTATGTAAGTTTTCATTATAGTTAATTATTAATTTTCTTTATGGAAAAAGTTCATGGTCGAATTTTAATTTCGGTTACTTTCATATAGACACTTTTATTGATTTCTAGGATTTCAAGGTCTATTAAATGAAAGTGTTTTTGAATATTTGTAAAAATTCCAATTTTAGAATTAGTTAAGCTGCATGTACAAACTTTTTGTTTCAATAAACTTGTAACAACTTAAATAGTTTTCTCGTTTTGCTCAAAATATGAAATATATAAGTGCAAAACGTTCAAGTTTTGTATACTGCTAATCAAAATTACAAAAATATCATAATTTTGAATAGTTATTACAAAAAAAATTAATCAAGTCCAAACTTATAACACTTAACAGTCATTTAATAATTTATAAATATTAAAAGACTTGATCATCCAATTTGAAAGCTAACTTTAAAAAAAAATTGCATATGAGGTTTAGAATGACTAAAAATTATTCATTATAAGCAAAGTATTTGTTAATATTATTGGTTTTGTTTGGATAATGATACTAGTTTTTAAAGATAAATTTAAATAAAAGAGAATAACTTTGTATATTTATACTTGTAAGTGACCGACAAAAGTAATTCTTTGTGAGTAGAGAGCTAAGCTTACGCAACTTGTTACAAAAAACAAGAAGACGAGTTTAATAAATTGATCTAATAAATAGTTTGCAATCGTTTGAAGAGTTTAAAATAAGTCTGCTGCTAAAAAAAGAAGATCAAAGGCTATTATAATTAGGATGAACCAATTTATACTTTTTGCTATATACTTTTTTTAGTTTATAAAAAAAAGTTTAAATAATCACTTGAGTGATTACATCATAGATCCAAATGTGTGACATCAACCAATAAGTACTTATTCTATAAATTTGTTATACCTAGCTAAGAATACAAACACTTTTCATATTATGAAACAATACTGGTGAAAAGAGATGAGCTATTTATAAAACATACAATTTCAAATAATCTTACAAACTGATGTTTATTTTCAAAAAAAAGTTTTTAAATTCATTCAACTTCACAAAACTAGTAATTTAATGAAAAACTCTTAATTCTGACTAAATTTAGGTTTTGTGTTCAGTAAATCAGCTTAAAATATTATATTTTAATAAAAGTAAACAAAAACAAAGACAGTTTTGCTTTTATTTGCTTAATCAATACAATACTCGGCGATAAACCATATTAAATTAGATTAAGTTAAGCTGTAAATCACAGAAGAAATATTAAAACCTTGATTTGAATAACACTTAGAAACAACATTACAATGTTAACTCAATAATTTAGCTTTATTTTCTAGTTTTAGGAACAATAAGTAACTTTTGAAAATTCAAAAGTAAGCTTTTATTATTTGTTGAGGATCTAAGATAAGGATTTTTCCATTATCTATTCTGTTTAGATTTATGCCTAAAATCTTTAACAGGTCAATAAAGCAAGTTATCGATTTTAAAAAATTAATTTTCGAAAAAAACTACTTACTAGTAAAACTTTGACTCAAAATTTGTTTCATTTTTTGAAAATATATAAAAATTTTATTTCATTGAAACTATTTTGATTTAATTAATTTACTGGACAGACGACCGTTAAAAAAACTTAACATTATACTATTTCACATAATTGTTTCAGTTATGCTTCTAATAAAGAATAATAATAGATCCATTTTTAATTGAGCTTAATGATACTTAAATTTATAGCAACAGTATATATGTCTTCATGATTAGTTTTTAAATTAGTTAATAAGTTTGATTACTAACATCATGAAAGGTTTTAGTTAAAATAGTTTTATAAGTGACAAAAATTGTGACCACCAAAGTTAAATATTATCATCAAAGTAAATAATTGTTCTATTAAGTGTTACATAATAAGTGAAGATGCTTTTTATTTCTTATTTTTTGCTATCGTTAATGAGAATTGAGAACAAACTATGAAAAATTATGCTTTATCTTTAAACTGAAATTCTATTGTGTTTGCACAGTAAAATAAATTAAGAAAAGATGTTAAGTCACTTAAATAAATTTCTATGTTTTAAGCATAATATGTCTGTTTGAATACTATTTTAAATTTGCTAAATATAAATTTTTTCTAATAACATATTTTTATAAAATCAATTTTACCAATATGATTGTTTTTAACAGACTGTTTGAAGTTGCATGTTACTAGTTAGCTTAGAACAAAGCATCACTAGAACCATTTTAATTCTTTAGATGGCTTACATGATTTTTTTGTAAGCAATGAATGAGCTAAAGTCGTTTGCCTTATCATATTATATTATTTAACATAAATAAATTCCAATTAAAAATTCCTTTGATCAGTTTGACTTAATATCTGCCTTTTACAATTAGTTTTTTTTGTGCTATTTTATATATAATGGTTTGAATTACTAATTAAAGAGAAATTAAATATTTACACAAAAAACAGAATGAAAACTAACATTAAATGTTTAGTCAAGTAAACCTACTAGTTCTAATATTAAGAATTTTGTTCCTAGTTTATTACAATAAAATATTAAACAGTGTTTAAATGATGTTACTAAATATATTTCTTTGCTTTCGTAAGACCATAATTGATTATTAGCAGTATACAAATTTTCCTTTAAAGTTGTAGCTATCAGAGTTTGTAAAATAGGGAATTTAGATTTAAACAATTCTGTTTAATAACTAAAACTTCTTAATAATGATGTGATGAAAAAATATATAATTCATATATATTCAGTTGAATTTTTAAAGTTACAAATCTTTTTTATGAGTAATGAACTCATAAACAAGTTAAAGTAAGCATTTAGATGTTTTATTTGTAGCCTGTTTGCAAGAAATTTGAAAGCAGAGATTAAAAAAAGAATTATATCAGAAAATAAATTTAAACGAACCGAAATTTTGTAATTGCTTTTCTTGTAACTTAAGTTTTCTAATCAACCAATCAATCAGTTTAATTCAGAATTATCTATCCACAAATAAATATAAATTGCTTATTACTTCAATTTTCATCATTTAACAACTTATAAAATGTAAGACATCAGTTAAAACATTGATAATAAATTTAAATCTATGTTATAATTGTTGTTGGTACTGGATGTCACTCAAAATTTAAAAGTGACATTTTAAGTAGTGTTCTATCCTGGTTACATATTTTCAAACTCATTCATGTAGTTAGAGCAACAAGTGTTTGATTGAATGATTGAAGCATCGTTTGAAGAGTTATATCTTATAGATCTATGCATTTCAGCCAATAAGGTATCATGAGGTATTTCGTTGTTTTCATCTAATTTTTTCAGAAATGTTAGCAGTTGTTGACCAATTTCTTGAATATCTTGTATATGCAATAAGATCTTATTTAATCTGAAAAAGTAAAATAAATATCCAACTTAATTTCTTATTCACGCTCATACTGCTATGAAAATATTGATAAAGTTAAGTTAGTTATGATTAAATACCATCTGTTTTATTAAAGCTGTAACAAAACAAGAATACAAAAAATTCAAAACATGCAGTACAGATTGAAAATTAGACAAACATCTTAAACGGTTGAGCTTTAACATAACTTATTTTGGTAAAATTACTTCAAAATTAAAATCAAACATGTTTAACTTAAGCTTGAGCATTAAGAAAAGTTAAGAAAATAAATTTGTATAAATATACTTATGAATATCTAGGAATATTTTTACTGCTACATATTGTGTTTGATTTAGGAAAGTGTATTCAAACCTTTGAGGTTGCGATCCGTGCCTAGTGAGCTCATATTGTTGTAAACTATTTTTAATTTGTTGATTAGTTTGGTGACAATTCTTCAAGTTCACATCTAAAAGATTCAAGTATTTAAAAGTTAAACTATCTACCAGTTGTATCTAACAGCTGACTTGAAAAGTTTTTGGAAAAAAGAAACGGTAAAAAAACTTAAAAATTAATAAAAGTTTTTAAATGCTTTCAATGCTAACTTATTTAACTAAAAGATAATTTAAATCAAATCAAACTTTTATTGAATAGAATTCTACTATTAGTTTTGCACATAAAACAGTTTATTAGAAATAATAAATAATCATTAGCAATAAAAGGATGAAAGTAATGACAATTTTGTCCAGACATATTTTGATTTGAAATAAAACTTTAAATAAAATTTCAAACATTCAGTGAACGTTTTGGCAGTCAGTAATAAGAAAAAGTTAAATTTAATTTCCCAAGTTACATTAAATATTACATAAAATTAGTGGCTACAAAGTCTTTTAGAATTCTATGGAAGATATAAATTTGTTCATTTTTGGAAGTAATTAAAATACAATTTAAAAATAAAATGAAAAATATTTATACAAACGGTTGTTATAAAAGAGACCTATTATCCGATACCAGTAATTACCAATTGGAAAATTAATAAACAATTTGATTTTGTGTCAATGTTTAGATTGTACTATTTGATAATCACAATTAAAAGTATGAAGCAGAATTTATGTTAATATAAAATATTATTAAGTGAAGCTAAAAGTAATTCTAAAAATGGTATTAATACATTTCATGGATAGTTTTATCGGCTTGACTTACAATATAATTTCTAAGTTATAATTTTATTGAATTGCTTTTTTATGTTCAAATGATAACAAAGTTAATTGATAGTTAATGACTTTCTATTTCAGTTATTTGTTTATCAAAAACTAAAGCCTGGTAATATTCGATAGTAAAAAGCATGTTTACTTAATTTAGTTGTTTATATTTAACTGATCAGCTTTTTATGTTTATTTTTAGTTAAATCATTATCTATTTTATAAATATGAGCAAAATATTTTTATTAAATATAGCAATTTTTCATTGGTTAATTAAATATTTCAAGAATTTAAAGCAATAAAAAAATAGCCGAGTTTTAAAATATGAAACAAATTATCATAATAACAACTTATGACAGTTTAAACACTTTTTAAAAGTCATTAAAAACATTAAGTGAGTGTTTAGCTGAAATTAGATAAGATACAAAAACGTTTTAAGTAAAATAACTTGATTATAGCGATAAAAAATGATCGAAAAAACTGATTTTAATATATTTTGTTATAATTAAGATAAAACAAATTACTTTTGACTTAAAGGAGTTCAAACAATTCGTACCAGCTTTATCTTATGATCTGTTATATTCATAATGTGTTACAGCTTAAAATATTTTGTTTTAAAAAATTTTGTTTAAAATTTGTTAACATTAATTTTGTTCTTATTTTTAATTATAGTCCAAATTTTCAACCATTTAATATACTAATTCATTCGTTAAAAATTAGTCACAAAAATAAACAAAATTAATCAAAACATGTTTTTGGGTTTTTAAAGATTAATGTTTTCTTAATATTGATTCTTCCACAATGCTTGAAAAAAAATGAGTTTTAAAACTAATCTGTAAATAGTTTGCGCTACAATTTGGACGGGAAATCCTAATAGCGTGATCAACAAATTTAAATATAGAACCTCTAAAAACCACCAACTTTAAAGTTACTGTTTGACATCCACTCTAGAATCGTAATTTACTCAAAATTTCAACGTTAAGTAGAAAAACAAGTTTTTTAAAAGTTTTAATATGATTTTGAAATTGTTGAAAGTTTCTTAGCATTTTACCTGAGCAAAATAGAATTAGACTGGCCATAGCTCCTCGTTCAAATCGGTCCATTTTCATTAATCGAAGATTCATTTCAAGCTCAGCTGTTTTGTTAAATATATCTACGACCGGAAGTAAATCCACTGGAAGTAATGAAAGACTTTTTGGTAATTTTTCTCCATTTGGAAGATAAAGATATTGACTTCCATCATTATACAAAAGCTAAAAATATAGTTAATTAACTTTACAAACGATTTAAAAAAAAATAAATTAAACTGTAAAAGAATAATAATAATAATACAAATATTTGCTTGATATAAAACAATACAGAAAGATGAAGATGTAAAATTATAAATGTTGAAATAACCTGTCGTTGTAAATGATCAAAAATCAAACTGTCAATCCATGAATCGTAGAGTAAAAGCATCTGTTGGTTTATCTAAAATAGAAAATATGAACTTTAGTTTTAAAGTTTTATAATATCGAACAAAGAAAGTTAATTTAGATTAATAAAGAATTCCTTAACCGTATTTCGACTTATCGGTTTTTAATAAAAGTTCATTTTTATTTTAAAACAGTTTCAAAAAATTTAAAAATCTGACTTAAATTGTTTCGAAATTCTATGGTTCAAGGCTTCTCTAGCTTTTGATCTAAAAGTGTTGATCTCTTAATACATGGAGTCCTATTCATTTTTAATTAAAGTTAATATAGAAAATATTCATCATTATCATTTTTAACTCCGATGTTAAGAACCAAACCAAAAGACACATCTGAAGTAAAACTTTTATCCTTTTAGTATTCTGAACGACTAACTACTTTTCAAAGCTTTACATTATTTCTAATAAGAACTTTAAGCTTTAATCAATACAAAAGAAGTTTTTCTTCAAAATTTTGTAAGAACTATGACTTTTTTACTGATTATCTAAAGAGTTAGACTCTCAAATAGTCAAGCTTTAAATTGATTTATCGTTAGCACGCACTTAAATTTTTTACTACAAAGAAATTTTTTTATGGTCAAGTAAACTTTAATCTATTTGATCACATCATCTGATGACGGTATAAAAATAGAAGTTGTCATTTCACGAATTTCAGAGGGAAAGTCAGGAAACTGTTCAACCTACTTGTAGCTGTGAAAACATCTTCAACTTTTTTGCTCTTCCTACAATTGTATAAAGTGAATGATCTGCTAATTGGTAAAGTCGAATCAAAGGTTGTGGAATCATCGGTTGTTGGAAAGAAAAGCTTGTATGCTTCTAAAAAACAGTTATTAATCGAAAATAGAATTTAAATATCATTTACATTTTGAGTTTCTTTAACTGACTACAATTTTTGCTATTACTATAAACCATTTGAAGTAGCTCTATAACTGAGCTTTCAAAGGTTATTCAGATACTGTGAGTGAATGATTTAACTTTTCAACACTATGTAACTGTTAAACAACTTATAATTGCTCTTAAAATTACTTTACAATCAATGATCAAATATTAGAGATCATTTATTTTAATCAGATATTATAAATGTAAGGCGTTGTAAAAATAATACTACGTTTGATAAATAATCAGCTTAATTTTAATGACGTACTTCTAAAATACATTTTTATAGAATAATCTTTTATTTATACTCAGAGGTTAAATACAGAGTTTAGTTTAAGAAATAACTTTATGAGGCAGAAATCTTCGAATATCTTAATGTTATAAAATTTCACTTATATGTCAATCTACAAAAGATTGTTTCGTACAATGCTGTATTTTGTGGATGATCTGCTTATATCTAAATAACAAATTATTTATTTTCTGTTTTAATATTTTACTTGATATTTGGATTACCAATTTGAAATGTTGAGTTCATCTATTACATTATCCCATTTTAAGAAATTTTAAAAATCAGCAACTTAAATGTAATACTTTATAAATCTAATTATTTATTAAACGTAAAGTTTGAAAATGAATATTTAGCGAAATAGCGCTCTTTGACAAGCTTATATCGTTTGGTAGTGACTAAAAAATTAGAAATTTTTGACATTTACTAGTCATGTTTACTTATGCATATACGGCGGTAGTAGAAATTGCCAATCTATTAATTTTTCAAATCAAATTAGCTTAACAAAATTGTTTAAGTATATGTTTATTCCAATAAAGGCTGCTTAAATGATAAACAAAGTCTTAACTATTAAAAAAGCGTGAATATTATCACTATTACAATTGTTTTCTAAGAACTTTTCAGTTAGCCTAATATTTATCTACTTTTATTAATTTTAACAAAAATAACGCAAATAAGTTCGACAAGAGACAAAAAATAAACTAATTTGAGGTTTTCTGAAAAAAAAAACTGAAAATAAGAAAAAAATAATTTTACCTTGACTTCATTTTCCAATAAAGCAAAGTTCGAAAGTTCACTTAAAAGAGGGTAATCATCCATAGAGTTTTTATTTTCTCTATTATAATGCAATACTACTCTTTTATTAGTTTCCATCTCTAAAGCTTTCAAGTAAACATCTAAGCAATCAATTGTAAATTGATTTGTTTTACAGCTCTTTTCAGGTTCTTTACAAAAATGTTTCCCTGTTTTGATATTAATTGCAATTGGTGTTTCTATGTAAGAAGTATTTTCTAGGCCCTCATGATTGGGGCAAGTAATGACTTTGTTGTTTAACGGAATTGTTGGAAACACAGGCTTGATGTTTTGGGTGAATGAAGATAATGCCTTGGTCATGGTTGGAGATGCATTTGATGAGAAAGTTTGTTGTTTACTGTAGCAATTTGGCAGCTCTTCTTGAAGTGATGCAGAGCCTTGTGTTTTTTGGTGACTGATTTGCTACAAAAGTACAATAAAGAATAGTTAAAAGTTACAAAGTATAATTGTAAAGAAAATTGAAAATTTATGGAAATTACTTTAATTTTGTTAAAGATTTGTTTATTTTTGATAACTTTGAAATTAAAAACTTGCAAAAAATTAAAGCAAATCATTAAATTAACAATAATTAAAAGAACTTTACACCATTTGTCATTCTATGATTTCAAAGGAAAATAAAATTTGTAAAGTGAATAATTGTTGGTATTTTGCTTGTAGCGTTTCTTAAGTAAGAAGTTTTATAAATCTTAAAATGCAGTATATGCAAAGAATGTTTAAGTTTCAACAAACAACTACTAAGATATCAAACTATTACTAAAATATCAAACCATTGTAACTAAAAGTTGAAAATTGGCAGGTATAGATAAAGTAAAAATGCAAAGCTAAAAACGTGATAGCATTCTTATCTTTAAACACTTTTTAAAAATTGGTTGCTAAACAATAGAAACGATTTAACCTTTACTAATATCTCAAAATTGCGTTTAATTTTTTAGAATTAAATTATAAAGTTAATTGACAATTACAGCTGTTTTAAAGCAGTCATTCTGTGGCGACTTTGTAAATATCAAATTGCAGATTCCTTGTATTTTTAGGCAAAAAGAAAACTTTATAATACAGAGCTTTCAGATTATGAAGCTTCATTATTTGGGTTGAAAGCTGAAAAAACTTTTTAAGAAAATCTAATTTTCAATCAAGTTCTATTTTTTTTGTTTAAATCTAATAATAAAAAAATGTAAAATGTTAACCTACTATAGACATTTTTTCTAGAAACTTACCTTTAGTTTTGAAAACTGACAAATATTTCTATGATATGAATCTAAGCCGTTGTTTGCATGACTTAGACGTTTTGACAATAAAAGTCTCTTCTTTTCTCGATCCTTTTTGTAATAAGGTCCCAGTGAATTGCGGCCTCCTCTAACTCTATCTCTTCTTACAGCTATTAAATTTGATATGTGTTTTTATTATGGAGCTGGTGTTATGTTGAAAACTCAGCAAGCTCAAAATAGTTTGAACAAAATATTGCTTATAAGCTTCTAGAAGAAATTTAAAACATATTTACTTTCCACCAAAACTTTTTATTCTACTTGTTTAAACTATTTCTTTCTTTTATATGCGAAATAGTATTAAAATCAAATTTGGTACATATAGTTAGTAGTTTATTGTTTAAAATTAGATTTTTAGCAAAATGAATCAGATTATAATGAAATCATAATTGTAAATAATATGTATAAAGTTTTTAAAAACGTTTTAATTACAAACATTATATTTGAAAAATTATGCAAAACCTTTTTTAATAAAAATACTTGAAAATAATGTAATCTTATACTCAAAGAAAAATTACTTATTATTTCGTAAACATGAAAGTTTTAGAGTCTAAGCTAGTTTATTATTGAGCAAAGCTTTTTTACAAAACAAGAAAAAAACTCAAACGCTCAAAGTTGTTTTGCACGGTTCAAACTGGATTTACAAGTTTATAGGAATCTGAAATAAGTGCTGAAAATACTTGCAAAGTTTTGTTCTAACAATCAACTATATGACTTGAAATATGTTAAAATAAACTTAAATTAAATTGGTTAACATAAAGTTGTTTTTAAGTTGATTTATGAAATAAAGAAATATTAAAAAACAAAGTATAAACACTAAAAATATTATATTCTAAAGTTGGGGGGCTTATGATGCAACATACAAGATAATTGACAATATTTCCTTGAAAAATGTTTTTCAGAAACCAGACAGAGTTTACCTCAAATATTAATTCCTAGAAACAGCTTGTAATCTTCAAATATAGGAAAAAGTTAATCAAATTTAGTTTATATGCTAAACAAAAACTCTGATAGAAATAATCTATAAAATTTATTTTGTTTTTAAGTAATCAATCAGATATTGAAAGTTTGAAATGTTGGATACAAAGGATTTTGTCTTGTGTGAATTTGCAGAAAATATGCTAACAATTATCTTGTCGCTTACTAATGGAGCAGGATTTTGTCTTAGGGGCAACTTAATTTGTGTGTAAGACAAATTTTCTTGAATTATTGTTTTAAGATGATTTATTTGATTGAAGATAGTATATCAACTCTTTTTTTGTGAATATTATCATCTTCGTTGAAATCGAAAAGGTTTCGATACTTAAAATATTATAAATCTTGTATCTCACTGCTAAACTTTTTTTTCAAGTAATTTTAGTGATTTTTATCGGAGCAACTTTTTGTAATGCTAAAAGTTATTTAATAAATTAATTTCTATAAGCTACTGCAGATAGATGGAATTTATTATAAAAAGTTAAAACAAACTTGTATAAATCAAGCTTTACCTTGAACTTTCATTCCAACCTCAATGCATTTCTTATATCTGCAATATTGACAACATCTTCGACAAGTTTTATCAATATGACAGCGGCTTTCAAAGGTACAAAAGTATTGCTTATTACTTTGAACAGTTCTCTTGAAAAATCCTTTACAACTTTCACATGTCAAGAGTCCGTAGTGGTATCCTGAAACCTATAATGAAAATAAAATCAATTGCAAGTAACTTACAATAAAAACCATCATTTTTTTGCAGATCTTTAGCTAAAACGGGACTTGATAAGAAAATAATTAAAAGATAAAAAAATCAGAATTCTTGCAAATGCTCCAGGCTTGTTATGCTTCAGAGTGTAATTTAGATATTTGCAAAGAGCTATTAAAGCCTAATTTTTGTTGCAGTCCATAATTAGATTAAGTTTGCTTTTATTATCAAGTAATTCAATTTGATTAAATTCTGAGTATTTGTGAAATTAATAAAACATTTAGTAGATTTGAATTAAAGCTGGAAACTAGTTCTTAACAATTACCTTCATTTTTTCGTGAGATAATTGATTTTAGTAATTACAGTAATCTGTTGTTATCAAAAACTATTAGTTGCATATCTCAAATGAATGTCAAATTTTCAAATAATAAAAAAACAATTTAAAAGTTTTAAAACTAAGATTTTTAAATTAAGATTTTAGAACTAAGCATCTTATTAGACATTTCATTATCATTTTTATATAAATCTACATCAACCAGTGAAAGAACTATTTTTACAACAAATCTTTAATTCTCAATTGAATCATCTAAATTATATTTGTATGTTGATCGCATAAACAAACTTTTTTTTTCCGATTAGAAAGTGCTTCAATTGTGTATTAAAAAGTTCTAATCAAATTCCATTTATTGTTGTCATTAAAGTATCAATGATAGAATAATCTAATTTCAATCCTGTGTAAAGCTCGTACAGGGGCTGTGTGGTATTTTGCCGCTGACGTAAATATGGTATTTGTCATTATCTTATGTCCTGGGTTATTCGGTAATACACTGTGCTGTGGGTATCGTGTACCATTGGTATGATTATCATTGTTATTAGTTGGTTTATTACAAATGTGAATAAAGCTCGATATAAAGAGTCATCATCATTACAATTTATTAAGCTGAAATATTGTTTATTTTTAAGCTTACATTGAACGATAGAAAAATAAATCTCATTTAAATACTTAAATTGAATTGTGCCAAAGTTAGATTATAAAATATTGACAAAGTAATTTAGTAAAAGTGTTAAGAAGATTTAGTTACATTTGAGAACAAACATATCTTTCACTTACCTGTTAAAATATTTTTAATGAAAGGAATTCTAAAAATTGCTTTAATTTCATAAATAAACCAACTATTTAATACAACTATTCTTAAGAATTTTGTATTAATGGTAATATCAGCTTATGAGCTTTAATTGATTTTATATTTAGATATACTTCTTAAATTTCAAAAAACAGAAACACAGAAAGGTTTGAAAAGTTTTTAATAAAACTTTTATATAATTATTTCCAATTAAATTTTTGAATAACTGCAATGTAGAATCACTAGAAATAATTTCTTGGTAAGAAGAAATAAACATCAATATAATAAAATAGGAAATAAAGTTCTTGGAAACATTAAGAACATTATAAAAATATATACTTTAAAAAGTTTATGAGTTTTTGCAAACCTTTTTCAAAAGATTATTAAGATACAAAAGTTTTGATTGACAAGTAGCTTTTAAAGTTACCAATTTTACAAACACATATTAATAACATACCTAAATAAGGTAAAACAATGATTTCAATTTTGTTTTATAAATACCTTTGAAGTTTTGAGAATATTACATTAAATAGAACTGCAGTTAATTTAAATAGATAATCAGTAAGTGATAAAATAAGGAAATATTTAAAATATAGATAAAATCGATATACCTCATCACCACAAACAGGACATATTTCATCAACATATAAAGATATGAGCTTCTTCTTTGAGCTTAATGATTTTTGCATGGTCGTAGATTCTTCATTGTTTCTCAAAATCAAGTTGAAAGCTTTTTTCTATTTAACGTTTAACAAATAAAGTGATAAATGTTTTATAATTTAAGTTGTTTACCAAAAGTATTCCTTTAAAGATATAGACATACTAGTAAAAGGTTTTATGACAGAAAACCTTTTGTTTTATATCAACACAAAGACAAGAATTCAAACTAATGCTAGGAACTTTAAAACTGTTCATTAAATTTGTTTATTTGCTCTAAACTGCAGCAGTTAAATTGATATCGCTTTTTATCAACCAGTACAAATTATGTTTAAAAAAATTCTTACAGAGCCAAATTTTGCAAAAAGTTTTACTAGAAGTTGCTCAGTCCACCAAACTAATATTTTCAAATAGACCTTGCACGAAAAGCTATGATTTTAAAACTTAATTAGATTATTTAGTCTCGTTTATTAATCTAAAACTTTCTTGTTTTTGTTTTATTAATAAGCATCAAAATAAGCATCTAATTTCATATTTTTCCTATTCTCCAAACTTTATTGACAACACTTCAAAAAAATCTTAATTTCAAAAACTTTAATCAAAAAAGTATAAAGCACACAGCAAAAGGTAAATAAAACCAACAAAACAACAAAAATTATTCAAACTCCAGTCTTTTGTCTATCTAAAACTTTTCTAGACCAACTGGATATTAAAACAGTTTTACTAAACGTTTTTTATGATAATGAAAAATTAGCGGAAATTCAATGACCAGAAGATTGCCTAGTATTAACACTAAGGATTGCCACATCGGTGATTTCTTGCTTCTTTTTTCTTCTTTTATTTGATTGCAAGGTTATGAGCGCCCCCTAAGAGTAAAAGCAAAAAAGAAAGAAATATATTTGAGCAAATTTTATCGACTTGCTGTATTGAAAGAGGCTCGTTTTATGCAAATAAACTAATAACAAATGTGTTCTTGTTTACTGCTATATCTGTTGGAATATTACAATAGTCCTAAATTTTGGATAAAAGTAATATTACTTCTTATAAAGATTGATAAATTGTTGATAAAATTTTAAATTTGGTTTTGAAAATTAGAGCTCAAAATAAAGTTAATTATTTTCCGTTTTTAAACACATTTTATCCTTTTGCAAACACTCATTCTTTGTGCGACAACAACAAAGTTTTTACTCACTAATAGGCCAAGTGCGTTTATTCTTTTACATGTTTGTTTGTGATGTAGAGTAAACATCTCTTAGTAAATATTAGCAGTAGAGAACACAATCAACTATTTGCTTCATTGAAAAAATGTTATATAATGTAAACATTCAAAACAGACTAAACAAAAAAATTGCTTCTTTATTTTAAGAATTACTAAATTTGGAAATCATTGAACTTTGATCTGCTCAAATCACACACAAAGTAAAACAATTATCATGAAGCTGGTTGAGTTAAACTGGCACTTTGTAAAGAACCGTCGACAAGACTAAGCCAGGAAAATAACAAGCATGTTTTGATGAACAAATTATATATTTATGGCACAGACGCGCTTAATTACCACCAGCAAAGTAGATACCTCATTAGTAGCGTGTATGCTTTACAAATAATCTCCTAACTGGTATATAAACTGCTAAAATTTTCCAACTAAAAAGTCATTCTTTAAAATAGGCGGTTAAGACTCAATAAAAAATAGTCTAGTAGAGATATGTGTCTCCTATCGCTAATCTTTGATCAACACTTGGATACTGGAAACAAAAGATTTTAAAGAACCAACAGGTTTGATAGAAGAATATTTTAAGAACGTGATTAATCATCACAATCCTTTCATGAAATTAAAATTAATTAGTAGTTTAAAAAGATCGACCAACCGCAATAATCAATACTATTTGAATATAAGCTTCTACTAACTGAATTTGGAAATGTTTGTTTAGTTCAGCTTAGAGAAAAATAGTTTATAATAAAATAAAAAGTTAAGTTTTTTTTTCAAATTTTCTTTGTGAATTATAAACTAATTTTCTACACTTACGTCAAATTCAGGTGATAATGATTTCAAAAATGTTTAACAATAAAATTTGGTATAATCAAAACTTCAGAGACCTGCAAAGCTTTAGTAAACTTCAAACTTTTGAAGTATATAAGTAAGTATCTACATAAACATATATATATTTCTATTATTTCAATATTTTAATAAAAAAAACACCTGAGTAATACTTGAAGAACGTTTTATAATTGAAAGCGATATCAATATTAAGAAATATAGATAATACGATACTGAGCATGCAAATAAAAGCAAATGAAGTTAAAAAAAAACAATTAGATATTTGCTTTTTATTTTATTTTTTATATAAAATAATCTATTATAATAATCAAAGTATATCGTCACTAAATGAAAAATAAAATCAGTTTTCAAAGTAATTTGAAATAAAAAGCTAATAAAAAATGGCGTCTGTCGAATACTAAGAGTTAATTCAACTTTTAAATAAATTTGTTTGCTGATAATAAAGTTGATCCAGAAATGGAATATTATTTTTGAACTCTTTTTTATAATATTAATAAATTCCAACCAAAAAATTTAAATTTAAAGTTTCTTATTCTAGTATCAATGTAAAATGACTTGCCTCCTTATATATTTTTTATTTAAATCTTCTAAATTATACTCAAAAGGGCCTTGATGTTTCCATCATTTATTTAAATATCTGAAATACTTTCTTAAATAATAATAAATAGCCTGCTTCGGTTGAGAAAGACTGTGCTGGTTGTGCTCAAGAGGTGTAGTTAAGAACAAAGCAAAATACAGTGAAATGCAGAGAAGCTAAAAGATATATTATGTTTCTTAAATAACTATATTATTAATTTGATAAGTTAACAATCGTTCTAAAATTTAACATAAAAAAATTATTTAATCTTTCAATAAACTTTTATAAATAGTTGAAGGTAAATTTTTATACTTTTAAATCTTTTATTCTTATTTTCATTCTTACTATAATTTGTAATAAGTTATTGATGGTATGAGCTAGGCGTTAAGTAAAATTGAACTCAGTAGTTTTAGATTATTTGCTAATAAAATTCCTTTATAGATCGAACACCAGTCAGAAGTGATTAGTAAAAATTTTGTAGTATTTAAATTATTACTTTTTTAGCAAAGAGCTTTCTGAGGAGCATTTTCTACATCAATACAATAGCCTTACTGCGCGTTGTATGGATAAGCAGACACACACTTTATATAAAGATATTTCTAAACAATCTTTCCTTTTATTAAGTCTTGGTTTTGTACTGCTCAGTCTTGTATGTCAAGATGAAAATTTAAAGTTTTTAGTTTAACGTCAACATGAGAAAAAAAAGGGATATTTTATAAACATCATTTTGCTTTTACCGGGTTTCACCTGTAATTTATTTCTGGATCATCAGAGTGTTACAAATTAAATCCTATATACTTAATAAAGCTGAAATTTAAACAAGAAGATAAACTCTTATTAATTTTTTTATATAGTAAATGAAATAGTTTTCTCCATTTCATATTTATGGACTCACCTAAGTCCTCAGAGTTCACTTGAACTGATTGTATGTGCGTTTTGTGAGTTTCTTTAGAAAACAGGTAATTTAGTTTAAACCCTAAATGAAATATTTTCGACTAGTTTACTATGGACTTAGTAGGGTTTATGATTTTAATTATAATAATGAAAACAATCTATATGGTTTTCCTCTTATAATTACAATCATATTTTTCTGAAGCACTTGATATAAATTAAGTTGTATTAATTTTAGTCATTAGAATTTATAATCATGTTTGTTTGACAATTTATAACTTTGAACTAAAACTAAATTAAATTTCTGCAATCAAAAATTTTTTAAGTTGGAGTTTTAAGCTTCTTGATTTAAATTTTAGTTATAATATATCTTTTATTCTAAAATATATCTTGACACTATGAAAAGTTGATCGATTCATTTTAAATGTTCTGTAGTTGAAAATCAGTCAAAATTATTAATTTAAATCAATATTTATGACAAGAAAGTTTTAAATTTGAAAAAAAGTAAAACATTAAACTTTTTGAGAAAATTTATTTTTATTATTAGCTGTTCAACTAAATTACTCAGACAAATTTACTTAACATGGTAAAATTAATTGATTTTGAATAAGTTTATGTCAAATAAAGTGGAATAAAATACAGTTTTATTTGCTTTGATATTCCTATAATTATCCCTTTTTAAAACTTCAATGCTAGTTAAGTTGGTGAAAGAAATATAAAAAGATAAAAAGTGAAATATACGTATGAGTATTTAAACCATTATGTTTTTTTCATTCTAATTAAAGAACTTAAATATTATTCTAAAACATTTTTGCTTGTACTTTATCAATAACAGGATTTTTGTAAAATTATTTGTTGCAAAATAAAGAATATATTTATAAATACCTTAATCAATTCTAGCTGTAATTCTAACGACTAGTGAAATTTGAATATTATTATTCTATTTACTTATTTATTTTTATTCATTTTTTATTTACTTAGTTTGTAAGCCTTTTCCTAAGAAAATAAAAGCTTAATATATTCAAACAAAGTTTGCTATAATTATAAAAGTGTCTAGATTTAATATTATTTATTAAAACTTTAAACCATCTTGAATTTAAATAACATTTACTTAAAACTCTCTATAAATGTCTTAAGTATAAAAGTTGGTTATTCAAATAATATTTCATTCAACTTTTGTTGATTGTTTCACAAGTAAAGACAAACTAATATTTCTAATAACTTTTTCGATTGATAGAAACTTTAGATTAACTTTTTAATAACATTTTATTTATAATCTAACACAAGCTGTATGTACCCACTACAAGATACACAACAACTAATTGATTCTTAGAAAATATGATTGATAATAAAAGACACAATTGAGGCTAGTGCAATTACATTACAAAGAAGAACGGTAAATGTGACGTATACGAACAACAATTGACTTTCCGTCGTTATCTTGCAATTTATTCTATACTTTTTTGCCTATAAATTACTTAAATTCTTTTTTTTTCAGTAATTGCTTTTGATATCTTCAACTAAGAAAGTAAACAAAATTTTCTTGAGAGTTTTAAGAATCAACATTAAATATTTGAGGAAGCTTGGGTTGATGGAAGACTCGATGCTCAAACAAAATGGTTTGTCAACGACGCTGAAATTAAGCGCCACTGATCAATTTGTGATTCTTTTAGAAACTATCCCTATATTCAAACTAGCTCTCAGATTTTGTTGATGTCATTATTAATGCAAATATTTACGACAAATCTTTGGAATGTATTCAAATGTTTTTGAAAGCATTTCTTTTTTCTCATAATTAAACCAAACTATTTTTATTGAAAGCTGTTCGGTTCAATCAATTATTTTTTCCGAGTTCTGCATATGAATAATAAAAATTACAAAACTTTTAAAGTTTTTATTTCAACAGTTATATAAAGATTGCTGAGAAATTTATATAGTATTAGCAAAGTACTTTAAAGCGCGCTATAAGAAGCAGGCATTTTGTACCTTTCGTTATAAAACACAAAACATATTTGTTTATGTTAGCAATAAATGAGGTACAAATAATTAAACTTTATAAATAGAGCTCAGACTAGAATTAAGTTTATTCTAATAACTACTTTTTGGACGTTTAATAAAGCAAAATATACCAAAGCTGCTAAAACCATGATTTGAATGCTTAAATACTTTCAAAACTTTCTAGTTTTTACACTCCCTAAACAATATTACAACTCTGAGATTATTTTATTGTATTCTCAGCAATGATTAAACGTCAATTTGTTAGTTTACAGACTTATGAACAAATTGATAAACATTATTTTTAGTTTAGATGATACTATTTAAATAGTTTTTAAATACCAACTCTTTGGGTTTTAAAAGTAAGATCAAAAGTATAGAGAATTATTGTGACTAAGTTAACTACTTATTGTAGTGATTAAGTTTATTCATCATTTTAAAGTTAGATTACTCAAACTTTATCTTTTGTTAGAGTAAGTGATTTTTTAGGTTAATGATTTCAGTTGAAAGCAGTAATCTTGTTTTAATGTTTTTGGTAAAAAAGTTGTAATATAAGCTTTGTGAAAATATGAACTAAGTGCATTTTTACATTTTGCATTTTTTTAAAAGCAAATCTTGTTTGAACTTCTGTTTCTATGAATTATGAATATTGAATTTTAAAGTAAAATATGCAACTTTATCTTAAATATTTTGAGCACAATGAGTCTTTAGATAAAGGATTATAATTTATTTTCTGTAAAAGCCTAACTTTAACTATTTTATCTACAGAATACAATCAAATTATCAATTTCACTGATCTAAAATATGATTTTTTTTTTCATTTCAAAATTAAAATTTTATTCAAAAACTAAAAAAGTAAAAACAATAAGTTTTATTATTATTTATAAGTTAAGATAGGACAATGATACGTGTAGCTACATTTTTCTTTCTTTTTTAATACAGAATTCTTCGTACATAAATGATATCATAAAACATATATTTTAATCATTAATCTTCAAAAAAAGTGATTCTAAAAAGTTAAGTTAAACATTTTAAGAAAAAATTGAAGACATGTTGTTAAACTTAAACATTAATTCTTGTAAAAATCCGATGTACTTGAATGTTAGAATCAAAATTAGAATCTGTTTTACTCACAAAACAATTACAGACAGTTAAACATTCACATTAGTAAACAGACAAAAAAAACAGGAAATAAAAATTATCTGGCCAAATAAATTGATTTAATTAATAGAACTATGCAAAGTGCTTTTTATCTAAATTGTTTAATGTTGAGATTCGATTTAGTCTGAATTCTTAACAAGTATCAAGTGTTTGACGAAAATCTTGCAGTTGATTTTAGTATAAGTCTAATTTTTTGCTTTTAAAATTATTTTGAAAATGTTTTTAAAGTTTGATGTAAAAGTGAAAAATATTGAAAAAAAAAACGATAAAAGCAGAAAGACAAATGTTTAAATGCAGCAACAATATACTTAATTTGATCATATAGCATGACCACACGAGATAGAAATAAAGGTATTTATTTGGTGTTCTTTGAAAGTGAAAATCTCTAGAAAAATAACATTAACAACAATAATATGATCACATACACAGGTTACAAGCACAGACTGAAGCATGAAAAAGGTTAAAAGAGACCTAGTATGTTAGAAAAGAATTCAAACCTAAATCCGGAACACTTAGTTGTAGGCAGAGTTCTAAAACGAACAAATACAGACACAAAAGACAACAAAATAGTGATTCTTTGGTCGAAGAAATACGTATGACACCCGACCTCATCTTGAAGGTTGCTTATCTTTTTAACTTTTGTTGTATCTTCAGACATATGTGTATCACCCGGTAGTAAGAGGGTCATACGAATTGAAGCCACCGTGGAAAGTCACGCTGGGCACATCGACAATAATACAAGCGTTGTTTCATATGGATCTATAGGTTTCCCTATACACTTATATAACTTTGTAGGAGGTATAAAAGCTTGCAGAACTGTTTTTATATCGATGTTATAGTAACACAAAAAGCAAAAAATAATTGAAAATAAAAGAGAAGTTGTGAACCTATTATAGATCAATGAGTCTTTTATAGACGCAATATGAGGGTTTATGGAAAAATGAACAAGTTTAGAGTTGCAATCATCAACAAGACAGAGAAAAAAAAAGTTTGAAAAATATCTTTGGTTGCCACTAGCAACAAATAAAATGAAGAACATTCAGACATAAACCATTTCACTTACACTCTTCATCAGCAGGAAAAGTTCAAGTTTTATTGGTCAGCATCGCTACCAGTACCGCTTGTAATTGGTCGGCTGACGGAATACATTTACACCAATTACATCAACATGCATTCAAACCCGAGCTAGCAACTTGGCTGGTGGTGAAATAGAAAACTAATAAAAACAAAATTTAAACAAAAGTAAACTTTTTTTGGTTGCAACATAACGGAGTGTACAAACAAGTTGAAATCGATGTCGTGTCGTTGTCATAACAACATCTCTTAGATCAGCGGTAGGAGTGGATCAAGGATGAAGATCCAAGATGTGGAATCGGCACAGAAGGCTGAGGAAGTGGAGTATGATGGTGATGATGGTGATGATGATGGTGATGGTGTTCCAAACTCACACTTCCATAATGATTGTTAGCCGATTGAAGGTGATGAGCAAGAGGAGACGAATCTCCAGTGCTTCTATCATCTCCGTTGTTCACTGAGTTATTGTATGAGAAGCGTGAAGAACGATCTGTAGTTGCTTGTTGCTGAGATACAGGAGAATCAAAGCCCTGATTGGTGACCTGATGTCTGGTAGTAACTGATGTGGTCGGTGCCACAATAGTGCGACTTCCAAAGAAGTTCTCCGCGTTCCTGTTCTCCCCAGTCGGACCCATTGATGATCCTTCCTTCTTTACAGTTCCACTGCCGTGCGATCTCAACTCCGCTTCGTCTTTCCATTTGTCTAGACTCCGACGCCTGGCGTTCATGAAAAAGTTGCTGACGGTCGTTACTTCAAGGCCGAGATCGCGCGATATGATTAGCTAAAATGTCATGACAACAAAAAAAGGAAAAATGAAAAGTTGGTATTCAGTGATACGCAAAAGTGAGCTGATTAAAACAGTTTTGTTAATTTACAAAAAACCAATTTCTGCGAGTTTATGAATAATAAATCAGCCGAAAAATTATCAAAGGGACAAGATCTTTAAAACCTTTTTTTCAAGCAAGAAGTAACAAATTAAAATAGATTTTCTTACCTGCATTTCTTTGCTTGGTCGTTTATTTTGTTTGAAAATCTCATGTAAATTTTTTCGCTGTTTATCAGTAAATACAAGTCTCGGTTTCTTAGGACCTTGAGCTTCGTTATCAGGAAGTTTTTCTTCCTCTTTGCGTTTACATGCTGTTTATTAGAGCAATATTAGATAAGTCAAAATATTAAATCTGATTTTTATTTACTGGTGTCGAGATATGGATAATTTTTTAAGAAAAATTCATTTAATTATGCAACAGAGTAAGATTGCAATATAAAAATAATCTACTAAAGTCCTTACAGACGCTTTCAAATGACAATACGCTAACTGATGGGTCTATTCGAAATTTTTTTGAAACTTTTTACTTTTAGAGAAAGTGGTAAAAATACTCATGTTGCTGAACCATTAAGCATTTTCTTTGCAACCAAAGCTTCACGCTCAAATCAAAATGTCGTTGAATTTAATGTAGATGACTTACAGTACTTTAAACATTAGAAACAGTCTCTCTTCACTACTACCTATCCTCATCTTTTTCACCGCATTGGCCTAGACAGATGGTTCAATACACCACATAACGTCCCAAATGACTGGAAACTATTAGACTAACAGCTTGTGCGGTTAACACGAAAAATAATTTTGTCCTTAGTCAGTTTCTTAATAAATTTCTTCAGACAACAAAAGTAAAATACAACAAGTAGTAAACTATTAAGTTTTTGTATCAACAAAACAATGAGTTTGGAAATCTTAATACAAAGCATTTTTCTTCAAATTATATAAGATTTCTAAAAATGACACTCACTGTATTTAAACTGAACTAACAACGTTTAGAATATTCTGTAACAAAAAAGATAATTCTATAAATTCTATCAAATTCAATCTTTGAAATAATTGAAATATAAAATGTGGGCTTAACTTAATCATCTAACTTATTAATTGGAAATAAACTATGAATCAAGTTGTGACTAAATGATGTTTCAAACAAATTAATTAATTGAAATGATAACTTCATTGAGTCAATTTGAAAAAGGATTTTAATTTTGTAAGATTAATTCCCTGCATATCTTATCTTTAAAAGATAAATTGGTAGTTTGACTTTAATAAATGACTTTATAAGAGTTGTAATTTAAATTTAATTTATTTCATAATATTTGAGAAGAATGAGAATAGTGCAGTTCACTACATTTTTCTTCTTACTCAATTACAAAATCCTTCAATCAGGTCTTCTGTCAAAATGCTCCTCTTCATTACTGAAGGTAATAACAAGTAAAAAAAAAAGAATAAATTTGTCCGAAGATTTACTTTTGTTGGTTCGACCAACGTACAAAAAGTCTACCTTATTTTTTTCTTCCATTTTCAATAAAATCCGTCAATTCAATGACTCACCAGCACATACGACCTGCCACAGGGTGGCGTAGTAGACAAAATAAGGAAGTCTAATCGAATTACTTTGCCTACTACCACGTGCTTTACTCCTGTGTTCTGTTTTCGACTACTCGAACGCTAGCTTGGTAGACAAGTGAGCCTCCGGTCTTGCGATCGAATGAAGAATGAAAATAATTTGCAAAAATGCTGTCACAGGTAGCAACTTGGGGGGTGGTCGTTTTTGGAAATTAAAAACCCAGAAGAGCTTAATATGTTAGGTTATTTGAAATGACGAGAAATTTAAATGTGAAATTTTACTTTTTCACCAACTCTTTCTTCTTTTACACTAGTTTTTCTTCATCTCTTTTTTTCTCTTCTGTTATTCTTTTAGAATTCTTACAATTCTTTTAAATGCGCTTCTTTCTTTGATCACTTTCTTTTTTAAGTCTTTTTTGTTTCTATTTTTTTAATTGAACTCTTTTTTTGGTTTATTTGTACTACGCGCTTATATTTCTACGATAATCTCTTCATTTAGTTTATATTTAGATCAAATAAATTGGCTGTAAACTTTTTTTCAAAATTTAAATAAGAATTACATTTGTATTGTCAAAACTAAAACCTAATTCTTTTAATATTTGTTTTTTAACATTAATTGAATTATGAAAATTTGAAAAATTAACAAAACCTTAAGTTAAATTGATAATTAACTTTAATTTTATTTTCATTATATTGAAATACTTAAAAGATTTATAACTCTTTGCTTAAATCTTCAAGTTAATTAAAGCAAACTATTATAAAAAAGATTTGAATCTGAACCATACAGCAAATAGCATAACTTGAATCTACAAAACCTATTTTACTTACTTTTTTTTACTGAGTTTAAAAATACAAACATCTATCTAAAGAAAAGACAGCTTGAAAAATGAAGTTAAATAAGATGACGCAAAACACTTAAAACTAGTTGAAAGTAGATAAATCAAGCACATTTTCATCATTTACTGATTTCACAATTGTTTGTTATCATATTTTAACCGCCAAATGTTATGTCATTGTATATAATAATGAGTGCTTCAACTTAAGTTTTTGAGAAGCAGATGGTTTAAATCTTTTTTTTCATTCTATCATTACCAATCACCTGTTTGTAGAAACTCGGAAAGATCTAAAAATGAGCATGTAGTTTGGAGATGTCAATAAGAGTCTTGTAATATATTTGAAGTGTTTAACTTGTCTATTACGTTTCTACCTTGTAAATATTACTTTGTAATTCAAGCTGTTAAGACTACTTCATTTTAAACAGTTTCTTTCATCAAACTTTCTTAATTTAATTTCAAAACTTATTCAGAGACGAAATAAGTCTTTTTGTAAGTCTTTTATTCTTTTACTCCTGATTAATCTACTGATTATAACAAATTGAAGAAAACTTTTTGAAGTTTTTACAGTTGATATTTATATATTTTCAAACTTTCTAGTAATCATAAAACCAGCAACAATTATTTAGGAATAACAAAAAATACAATGTGATATGATCATTATTTTTGTTAACACAGTCCATCTTACAATTTATTAAATTACACCGAGTAAGAGCAGTATATTTAAGCTATCGATTAGTAACTGTACAGTAATTTTTTTTATCAAAACTTACATTAGTTAAAATTTCATTTGTTAAAATCTCATATCCGTTTGGTAAAGCTTAAAAGCTATTCTTAGACAAAAAACTTAAACTTTTTCAAAGTGAAGTAAGAAATTTTTATTATAAACTTTTTCGAACAATTCTAAACTTTCTGACTTTATTTCTAAAATGCAATAAAATATTCCCAGTATATTTCAATTTCATAAAGCTAATTTTACTCACAAACCATTTTAAAAAAGAAGTTTTGACTTGCAAGCGTAAAAATGTCAATTCTGAATTCTAAAACAGCATGACAAATGATAAACAGGATAACTTAATGTAAGAGAAATTAAATAACTTTGTATAATGCTAAAGGTTTTCAAACTATATAATTTATAAAATATACCATACATATAACTAAAAGATGAATTTCATGTTGATATAATTATAGCAACTATATCTTACAGACTACGGACTTTTAATATCTATTTTTTCATGTCATATAAACATGTTAAAATTTTAAGAGAACAATAGGGTACAAAGTTGGTGAGTCACTCAACATCAAATTCAAGTTAAACTTTCTACATAGCCAAGATTAAAAACAAAGCTATTTATCTCATTTTAAATTATATTTAGATTTCTATGTAAATGAGGATTCAAACAATACGAAAGTACGAAAAATATCAGACTTTGGAATCACCGCTTTATACAGACGTATATGATGACGTCACTGGCTTGTGGAGAACAGGCCAGATGGACAGCGACTGATGGTTAGTGTTTGAATTGCGGTTATCTGAACAAGAGAATAGTTCCATTCTCGCTAACTAAATTAAATGCTGGGCACGCGATATTCTTGTAATAAGCTCATTTATTCTTTGATATGATTGTGGGTCGAGCTGCAGGCGGCAAGCTTTTCTTATAACTTAGTGATAATGCCTGAAGGCAGGTGGAAAAGGGTCAAGCTTTGATAGAAAAGGATTGTGACGAAGTTTATTGTTTAAATAAAGTCGTTTGTGTAAATGTTGTTTGGACTAAGATATTTTTAAGATGACTTTTCTAACAATAACTTCTATATTTAGTCAATTAGAAGCTTGTAGACGATTTCATTCTAAGTTATCTGACATTTGCTTTATGTTTTCAAGAATGTTCATGAAAAATAGTTAAAGTAATAAAGTTATTCGTGAACTATCTGCATTTGTGATTATTATTCTGTATATGAAAAATGAAGAGCATTTACTATATACGATGTATTTTGCAGAATTGATGAGTGATCTCTTCAAGTGTTATGTAACTTTATACAATTACAAGTCTATAAGTAACTACTTTCAACTACAAAAATATTTTTACAAAAATATCTGCTGAAAATATTGAGACGAACAATATATTGGATAAAATAATTCTTTCTAAGATAAAAATAATTCTATTTAAAGACAAGATTATAAATAATTTTAAACAGCTAACAAGTAAATATACAGTTAGCTAAGTTTATTTAAGTTAAAAATTACATTTAACAAAAAGTAAATTTCCCATTTTATTTATTTTTAAAGTATAAAATTACACCAAAAAAAAACTTGTATCAATAGAGCTTTGAAAAGGACTTTGAATAACAAGTCCACTCGTAAAAGAATTTGTTCAAATACTTAAAATGAAGCAACAATTGCTGACAACAAGTACTTGTATTTGGATAGTTTTACATTATTTCTATTTAAGGTTATAATCACTAAATACATTAATAATATTTTCCATGCTCTCGATTTTAAGCTCCTAATTAAAGAACCTTTTCTATAAAAGTAATAAATTCTGTATACTAGTAATCAAAAGACGAATTTGAATCTTTAATCTATAGTAATGAAAAATGATTAAAATAATGAGTCTAGTGTTTTTCAATGTAATAAAAATTCTAACGTTGCTGTTTTTTAATTAAATAGTTTTACTTTTTTCTTATAGTAGCATTCATTCAGAAATCTTCAACAATTTCATAAAAAGTTGATTCACTAAAGATTTTTTTAGAGTTTTAAGATTAATCAATGTAAAGTTGTAATAAAAAACTTAAGATGTATCAAATATAAATCAAACTTAAAACACTTCTAATAAAATTATTAAACACATCAAAGAAAAAAGTTCTAAACTTTTGGCAAGACTTTAAACAGTTTTGAGCTGAAGAAGCCTTAGCAAGCTGAAGAAATTCTTTTAACTTATAGGTGAATATATTAACCACTTTCAATAAATAAAACTCTTTAATTATCTCATTTATTGTCTGCAATTGTTATCATTGGTTTTAACTTGGTGAAATTTTGTGTATGCTTGTAAATTGAGCAAAAAGATAAGTAGTCATTCGGTAATTTTCTTCAAGTTTACAGTTTTAGTGCAAATTTTGTATTGTTTTAAATGACGTTAAATGAAAGAAAAACCGTAAAGTGCTTTAATCGTAAAACTTCATCATTATTTTATGATTAGTTTTATCCAAAAGTTTTAATTAAAATTGTAGCTATTGAATAATTTACACTGCTGCTAATATTTTCAAACTTATTTCATGTTTATAAGTGAGATAGGTGACACTAACCCTAACTCACTAATGCTTTATATCAGGTAAAAGAAAGCAAAGTGCAAGTATAAGTTTAAAAATAATTTAATACTTTCAGACCGACTTTATAACTTTTATATGAAAACTAAACTATTAAATATATTTTACGCTCTCAAAAACAAAAGTGAGTGAAAATAAATTTAAATAGATTATCAAAACTTTAGAAGCCAAAACAAAAAAGTTTTAGCTTGATTCTAATATCATATCATTGTTAGATATAAGCAAACAGCACAAACTACTTATAGCTAGTCACACAGACATGAAAAGCTGAACTAAACGTTGAAAATTTTAAAACTTATCTTTCATTTGATTAATAGAATTAGTGTTTCTTAAAAATGGTCATAAGTATATACAGTAATTGCTGTATTTGGTTTACTATAAAAGTTTTAAAGAATCTGTTTTTAACTAAAAAATATAAAATAATATCAATAATAAGCAGAAACAATTTTTCATTGAATATATCTACTGTTTAGTTTTTTTCATATATGCACTATAATATTATGTAGCATTTAAATATTACCTTTTTTGAGCATTTTGATAAAAATCATTAATATTTATAGAGATATTTCATTAACTATATCAATTATTTGCTTAATTACTTTTGTAGTGGTGTAAAAACATTCAGAGACAATTAAAACTCTATATGATATAGGTTATGTAAACAACATATATTTTGTCTGAACTTTTTTCTGCATAACGTTTTAAGTATATTATACAGTAATTATGTTTTATTACAATACATTATAAGTAACTGTAGATGTATTTACAGACACATTAGAAAATTAAGTATCATGTTAAAAGATTTTTCATTTATTAGAAAGCAAAAGTACACCAAAGAAAAAAACTTGATTAGGTGTTTTATCAAATAACTGAATATATATTTGCTGTACCATGTTAATCAAAAATTTCAAGATACTGCTCATGGTTTGTTAAATGTAGATTGATAACAAACTAAGCTTGCAAAAGAAAAAGTGCAATGATAAGTTAAATACCTTTACCTAATATCTAACATTAAACAAGTTAACAAACTTTAAGTTCCTAAACATTTCATTTTATGTTTAAAAAAACAAAATCTAAGCTCTCTATGTAAGATACAAAGTGGCATCAATTATAGAATTCACAAAGTTCTTACTAAGTAGTAATTACTGATGAAATATTAATCGAGGAAAAATTTCAAACTTTCTTATCAAACAGCTCAAAAGTATTACAATTTATAAAATATTTCGGCACTCAAAAATATATATTTAGTATTTAGAACAGTTTAAACTATAATATAATAAAAACAAATAAAAAGCTGAAGCTTTTTAACAATTCAAAAAGCTCTGTCTACTTAATAAAGTCTTATGATTTATCTATAAATTCAGAATTTGAAAAAAAATGTTTAATTAATTGAACACAGAGAAACTTTAAATGTTAATTTATTCATCAACCATTTTATAGAACTTATTTTACTTCATTTTGTAAGACTACAACTAGAAATAGTCATAATTATTTCTAAATTATCAAAACTTAGGTGTTATTTACCGATCTTAGTTTAGCACTTAATTAATTTAGTATCAATCAAGAATTGTCACTTTAAATTTGATATCTTTTTAAAACATTTGAGTTAAAAAGATAAACTATTAAATTTTGTTTTTTGATAAATAAACTTCTTTTAGAGGGAAATATATAGGCCAAATAAATAGTAGGTGAAAATGTACAAAAAGCAGCTTCATTAATTTATTTTTTAGCCTAGTGACTATTCATAGAATGATTTATTCATCAAAATTACCTTTTCAATGAGCTCTAAATTTCAAAATAACTTAATTACATATCAAATTGAGAAATTCATGATTATCTCTTGCATTTAATTGCAACAAATAAAAATAAAGTATCCTCGTGAAAAAAACAAAATGTATTTTAAAAGATAAATATAAAGTTTTTACGCACTTTAAAAAAAGTAGTTATTAATCAATGATCTTTCATTTATCTAAGTGTTTCGTACATGGTGTACTGTTGAAACACTGATTATAGTAATAAATAAAATCAATGAAAATATTTACATTTAGCACAAAAAACTATTGAAATATTTACCCTGTGTAATATTCATATGTTCATAATTCTAAAAATATGAAGAACTTTTATCTTAGATTAATTTTTATAATTTACAGCTTGCAACTTTAGTTTGAACTTATTGCTGGTAACTATTAAATGAGCAAACAGAATAATACTATAATAAAACAGATGAAAAGAACTAAGGAAAAATTTCCACTTGTACTAATTTAGGAACAGTTTATTTTAATGTGTTTCAATGATTTAATAAAAATCAAAAAATTTCAGTTTTATTAGGTGAAAAAAACCTAGAAGCATTTGAAAATGTTATAATAATTTAGATTTGATAAAGTCAAAAGAAAAACTGGAGTATTAAAGATTATATCATAGAAACTTAAATAGGTATTGAATGATAGAAAAAAATTACTTCAATTTAGATGAAAGAAAATAAAAGGATATCTAGCTAAAAGAGCAAACAACATTTTCATGTAAGTGTAATTACAAAACTAGTAAAAGTAGTAACTGAAGAAGCCGATGACAAGTTCCCGTCAAAATTTTGTTCGTTTTGCTTTACCTACAACAACACATTCTGTACAAAATTTGTTCATGCTCAATTTTGTGCTAGAGTTAGAGAAGCAAGAAAGACCTTTAAGATGCAACCTGGACAGCTATTTTAGTGAACAGGAGAAACCGAGGAAGATAGAACAAGAGCAATATCGATCGGTTTTACTCTTTCTCTCAATACTTAAGCATCTTGTGCATCGATTTTCTAATGCAAAATTGAAGAAACGCAACTGGCTTAGAGGTGCCATTACAAGAGAAAAGAACTGGCGATGTTCAAGCTTATACAAAGAACTTACTGTAGATTAGAAATTGTTTTCAAAACACATATTCGATTCGAACTACTTTTTAACCACTTATATTTTACTTTATGTTTTAATACCTTTTAAAACATTTGTTTAAATTACAAGGTTAAAGATTTATGGGTTTAGTTTTTGTAGATATAGCTTAAAATTATTTCTTTCTATTTCTAGGACTTGGCAAAACTGATTAAAATTTCGACTACTTTTTTTTCTAAAAACTGTTGAAAATAAAAAAACCTTTCTCAATTATTATGATAAACTAGTTATTTCACAAAGTGTCAACTTATAATTAGGCTTAAAACAAGCTTTACAAACAGTTTATTTTCAAACTATAATAAATATAATATTTGAACTGATTAACTATGTACTTGTCAGTTTTTCAAAAACTTAAAGTTTTATATCTATCTTAAATTCTGCAGACCATTAAATAATATTTAATTTTAGCTTTTATTTACTAAAGATAACTTTCTCATATTCTTAATAAAAAATTGTCACTTTCAAAATCAGTTTAGTTTCTTTTTTGTATAAAACCTTTATCAAAATGAAATCTGAACTATTTGGGAATTCTTTTTACTCAGACATAAACAAAATTATGTTGTAATCACAAATTCTATGTTTACATAGATTTTATAAAGTATTCTAAAAATTTATAATACGTTCAATAAAGTTTATCATTAAAATTTAAAAAAATATTAACTAATACTTAATAAGTTTTTGTTTCTAAAATAACAGTTAATCTTGAAAACCAACTTTTTACAATACTAAAAATTGTTTTAAAATAATCGAGTTATAAAAAAAGATTTCTATTAAGTTAAATACTCAAAAATATAACCTGAACGGTTCTGGATTTATTTTAGATATTAAAGAACTACAAATATGAGAGTATTTGGTTAGAAACATTTTTTAAATGTTTTAAAGTTTATTAAACTGCACAGTTGTTGTTTATTCAAATGTCATCTCACATAAAATAGATATAAGTTTAACTTTAAAAACTTATCTCATATATATAGAAGTTTATTAAATTATAAGCTAAATATTAAATAAAAATTGTTTTTTTTCAATTTATCAAATTTAGGTTTTTATCAATATTTTATCTTTCTTACAGACATCTTTGTTGTTGTAAAATTTTAGTGAGTTTTTCAATTGATCTTGATAGAATTTATAAACCTAAAAAAAGTTTGTAAAAACTTTAACTATTTTTTGCTAATTATTCATATAACTCAATTAAGTTTTAAGAAATTTTCAAAAAGAAGTTTTTCAAGCAACCTGTTCAAAATCGGCGACTATTTTCACATTTATCCTTTGCACAAATACCGCTCTTCTAAACCATTGATGATTACAAAAAGAAAAAAGATCTTTTCACTAAACAAAGTTCAGTATTTTGCTAGCAGCATCAACGCTATACACTGCCGTTATCGATGGCGTATTTTCGGGTCAGATTTTCGTTCATAGTCGACAGATAATCCCAGGCGTTCATTACGACCACGACCAGTTGCAACCCAACACCCTAGGGGATTCGAGCGAACGCTGGAGCCACGCGCGCTACTGACGCACTTGTGTGTGTCTTTTTACTGTTACCACTAAGTGTCAAGAATAGTAAAAACTTGCAAACTGGCAAAGCTGCGCTTGATAGCAAATAGTGCTGTGCTATCAGCAACTGTTGTTTGGTCTCTCATTCAAAAGTCAGGTGCTCTCTTTTCTGATATTATATGACTTTATCAGAATTTCAAGAAGAGAAAACTTGTAAGAGCTAAGAAGACATTGAATCAAATTGTTTTTCAACCGATTTAAAAATTGCTTTTTAATGTTATTTTGAATATCAGTTTATTAATAAAATCGGATGTTTACGGTTTACTTTATTTTTTAAGTTTAAACTCACTTTAAAGGACAAATAAATAACAAAAATTTAATAAGTCGTGTTGGTATAGTGTTCGTTTTTAATCTAATAAATAAAAAAATAAAAAGCTAATATAAACACAATTTGTGTTTTGTTTAAAAAACAAACCCTGAAGTAGTATCTTCTATTTTAGATCTATAGTAGTCTACTCAAGAATTCTTCTACTTTCAATTTGAAACACAATTTCTGAAGTGGCTGATAATCAGCAAAATATAGAAAGATTGGTTCGGAAACTGTAGATAACTAAGAAACAGTTTGCTCATAATAACCGAAACTTGTTTGGCAATTTAGTAATATTGGCCAGTGTACTAGCATCAGTTTTTCTAAAAGTAACAAACTTCTAAGTAACAGAGAAACATTGATTTCAGATGGAGTTTTTTACTAGGGGCATGTTTGTTGTGCTACTGTTGACTGTTGATCGATTTCAACTTCTCATAATGCCAGAAAGCTCCTCTTGTAAAGAGTAAAGAAGCAAAAGAATAAGAAACTAGAGAGAGATTTGGAGTGTAGTGTAGATAGAAAATTTGATGAATAGACAATCGAAGGTCAGATGCGTTTATAAAACAGATTTTTTTTCAAATAAACCTACCAGGTGAAACTTCTGAAGAGCCAAAAACTAATTCGTTTCAATAAAATCGATCATAAAACAATCAATACTACAAAAATCTCTTCGGTTTTAAAGTAATTCTAAACTTAGAAATTTGAATTTTTCCTGTATTGAATCGAACTCGACTCACATAAATCAACTTTACTTTTAACACCTATCAAAATATAGTCTAAAATATGAATTAAATCTCACCTGCGAGGCGTAGATCCGGCATACGAGTCTCTTCAGGTATCTGCAACCATTTAAACATCCTTCGAAATGTCTCTCGCCCACTTTTCAACTTGGACCAAGGTTTTGGATTGCGTAAAAGATCAGATAAGGTCCCTTGACTTCGGTGTAAGATTTTCTGAGCAAATACAGCTTGTGGTATGCTATATCGCTTCAATTCAGCTGTCACTTTTGCAGCTACAGCTTTTGTATTCACTTCTTCAATACTTTGTGAAGCTCCTGATCCGGCTCGATCACTTAGATCCATGCAAGCAAGATTCACACCAGAGTTTCCAACATTATTTTTATGCTGCTTCATTGCTTGCTCACCACAAGATTTCTGATGCTGTGATTGTGCTGGTCTTGAGCTTCGTCTACCTACTAAAGTGGTCGTTGAGGGCACAGTACCACTGGAGTGTATGGATGAAGCTAGATCAGTTGGAAACGCAGAAGGTTGATACTGAGGAACAAACGCTGCAGCTCTATGAGGTGGAGGAGGGAACATATGTGGATGATGGTGCCCTTGAAAAGCTGCCACTTCTCCTCCAAACATCCCAGTTTCATATGGATTGCTTCCAACTTGCTGAGAGATGATATTTGAACCAATCACCGGTTGGCCTGCTGCTTTCGTGTAAGGTGAAAAGGAGGCAACTGCTGCAGCTGCTGCTGCATGATTCACGACATCCATCGCAGTTGCTTGTGTCTGCATTGTAGGAGCTGATCCTCGTCCAGATTGAGCTGCAAATCCGTTTAAAAGCATCCGATTTGATAGCGGAGGAAGAGCATGTCCCATTCCACCCATCTTTGAGTACCCTTGATCACATCCTATATCAGGGCCTCCAATTAAAGTCGCGTAGCTGTTATTTCCTGCGGACATGGCAACACCAGAAGTTATGGGCGGTAGCGATTGCAATGGCGTGAGAGTCGCGTAGCTCGGCACATCAGTCGGACATTGAGTGACTTCAGTAATTGCTGTGACGTCATTAGCTGTGCGGTTGTCACAGTTTGACTGAGTTGCTTCAGATCGAAAGAACAGCTCTACCGATGCAGAAGAAGTACAGTCCCCGTGGTTGGAAGTGTTGTTGTTGCTTGGCAACAGATTCATTTCGCTTCCTGATTCGTGGGGGGAATCGCGGAGAGCGTGTCCAAATTGTTGCGCAAAGTTTCGAAGATCGTAGAGCATCGCGGTGTTATCTTCGTTTTTGATGTTTGTTGAATTGTTGCTAGTGAATTCAGTGCTACGTTGAGGACTTGAATTGTTCAGTTTGTTATTTTGTCGACTTTCTGAAGTCTTGCTTCGATTTGAAGATGTTTGTGATAGGCTTGCAAGCTTGCACAGTCCTGAAAACTTCTCATTGTTGCTGTCACGGCATTTTTCAGCAACAGAATCATCATCTACATTTTGCCGGGATGAAGACGTCTTATCTCCGCGACGAGACAGTGCATCACCGATAGGAGGTAAATAAAAGTTGGGTGATTTATCAATATTACTTTTAACTTCATCATTACTACAAATTGAGATACTAATAGCAGAAGCTGCAGAAGTAGAAGCTGATGAAGTAGATGAAACAAGACCAAGATTTTTGATATCAAAGCCACTATGATGATGATGCTGGTTGGTGTTAATTTCACTATCCGGTGGAGATGGCGTGACTGTGTTTCGCTGATCACCAAACATCCCATAACCACTTGATACTCCGTGTGCTCCTACACCTGATCCACTTGCAAGGACATCGTGGTATGAAGATACATTAGGAGGCTGGAATGCGTGGTGTTGATGATATGCATCATGAAGTGATGGGTAGTACTGATCATGATGTAGGTGATGAAATCCAGTTAGCTCCCCAGAAGCTGTAGTCGCCATTCTCACAGGAGATTTTCTGTCGTTCACTCTAATTGTTGAATTGTTCAAAGAACTAATGACGATTTTGTGGGTTTTCCCCTGTTATGATTTCATGTGATGAAAAGCTGGCTTGCTTGTGGCTTCTGCTTGTATCACGTGATTACAGATGCAAAAGAACGGAAGAAGAAGTTTTTTTTCTTTAAAAGTTGATTTAATTAAAGATCAATCTTGTTGATGAAAGGCCACTGCAAAAGAAGTTCTCAAAATTACGCTTGAAAATTCAACTCTTTTAAATTTTAGTTTAAGGTAGATATTTTAAATTTAATTATGTTTCAAGCTTGTTTTTTAAGAATAATGCGTTCAAACCCTTTTAGATTATACCGTTACACAAAATTACGTTAAAAAAACTTTAAACAAAAAAAGTAAACCACCAAAATATAAGCAACAAATAAATAAGTTTCCATATTGCATTTCTAAAAATAATTATCAATAATCATTATAAACTTATAAGTGAAAAATTGCTTACATAAAATTTAAAAAAATTGAACTTTTTTCTATTGCACTTAATTCATATTTATCAGCGACAGATTTGTTTTTTTATAATATCTTTTTAAAACTATTCATGGTAATATTCGAACATATAATTCCTGGAGTTTTTAATAAAGTTAATAAAATATTTTTACTTAAAGTTTCAAAAACAAAAACATATAGTATTTCATTCAATAAAATATACATCAGTATTATCTAAGGTACTTATAGAAATAATAGACAACAATGAATAAAAAGATCTTTTAGGTGCTTGACTTGCTAAGTGCGTTTTATTACCCTGAGCTTCTAAACTCAGTTGGTTACAGATTATAATCTTTTTGTTCAATTTTTGATCATTACTAATTTTATGAATATAATTTTATATTTTCATTTATATCATTTCAATAATTATTTATAAAGGTTTTAATTGGGCACTGCAAATAAATTATTATATTTTCTAATCAACTTCAGTTTAAATTAAGTTTTTTTTTTTTATTTTTAGAATAAGAAGAAGGAATTTGCATTACTTCACTGCAAATATAAGGTAATGCTTTGAGTATAATTTGACTTTCTTAATTAAATACTTAATTGTCGATCGTTAATAACCTAAATTACTACAACGATTAGTTGTAAAAGCAAAAAATAAATTGTTTCTGAGAATTATCTTTAAGACATAACAAGTAAATACTGTTCATTATCAGTATTCTATACATATACAAGCCTGCATGATGTTTGTAGATTCTACATAAAATATTTCATTCTAATTCCATCATATATGTTTCAATGACTGGATGGATGTATTTATTGTTATTTCATTTGTTCATTTTATAAACGTGAATAGCTTTATTAAAAACTGTTAAAAAATTAAAGAAATCAAAAGAAAGACTTCAATCTAATCTCAATAATAAGTGTTTTTCTATCCTTTGTTTACACGCCTTTTTTAAGTAACTAGTTAGCTATATTTGGCTTGTATGTCTGCACACCGTAAAGTTAACCAAATTAAGTTACAAAGCATACAGCCAGGAAACTGACGGTGTGTATTTCGGTTTTATGTACTAACAATTTTTCTTTTAGAATAACTGTTTTTAGTAAACTCGTATATTCTTAAAAATCAGTTCTAGATTGCGATATGCACCAAATTAACTTCTAGTATTTGTTAAACTATTTTTAGATGATAAAAATATTCAGAAACAATATCAATTTATAAAAATGACACAAATTATTACATCTAAATATAGTCTTAGACAAATTTTAGTTTAAATTCAAAATAGTTGTAAAATAGGATGATAACAAGTTCTAAACTAAAATTATTTATTTGATAACTTTTTCCTACAGCTCACACTATCTAAAAGTAACCATAAGACTTTAATATATAAACTTGAAATATACCTTAGAGTCCAAAGAGTTACAAACCCAGATCGAGTACACGGTTGGATTAACTACCAAACTTCAAACCTTGTCTGCTTCTCTAAAAGCAGATGCTTTAGACTAATTAACTTACAATAGAGCTGTTGATTTATTAACTTCAAGCAAATACCACTGCTACCTGCATAACTTTACTAACATAAGCTAAAAGTCTAAGAGAAAAACAACTAGTTTTCATTTGGCTGCATCATGACCTCATTCCATATGCTGTGACTCGTTTGCTTAGTTATCTTTCAACGGCTGCCATAAGCTCGAGCTAAAGGTGGCATATGTTTCCAAACCAGTTTCTATCTTAAGCAAAGAAACTATAAGAAATGTGGATTTTCACCTACGGCTTTTGGTTTTTCTACATAAAAAGTATTTAGAAACTTTAAGACGTAACTTTGTTTGCCTTAAAGAACCGAACATTTTTTTGTCGGAATGAAAAAAACTTGCTGAACAATTTTATCTGTTAAAATTTAAGCATAAAATTACAATTAGAAGACTAAAAAAATATCTTTATGGCTTATTTGGAAGTTCAATTTAGCTCAAATTAGTTTCTAATGCTTTTTATAATTTAAAGAAATATTCATTTGCCTACACACTGAAATCACAATTTTGGTATGAAGCAGCAAATAATAGTTAAAAGAAATCTTTTGCAGCAGAAAAAATCTTAAAACTAATTCAACTAATTGTTTCAATGCTTCAGCCATTTTTTCGCAAAGTCACAACTGCTTGAAGTAAGTGACGGAATGCGTAGCGGCAGAGTGCTTGAAAATAGTCGACAGTTTGAATAAAGAAACTCAGGTGTTTGCATGATTCTTAAGTGTTAAAAACAAAAAACAAAAGAAAGAAAAAGAGGTCGACGTAAAAAAAGTAAAAGAATATTGAACGATTATCCATCTAACTAACACATGTGCACATACAAACATACTTTCTAATTTCGTGGTTTTTGCCGCTTTAGTTGGCAAACCAACACTATCAGCATAAGAGGGTTGTTAGAGTAAAAACTACTGAAGGATTATTGGGTACTGGAAGTCAAGTGGTAAGCGGTGTTTAAAAGAAGTCTTTAAATCGTGTGATATTTGTCTTCTATTTATATTTGTTTCATTTTAAAAACTGTTTGATTAAATAAAAAAATGCAAACAGATTTTGTTTTGCAAGAATTTTTAGTGCTTGTTTGCAAGACGCATCAAGCTCTTTATTAACAAAGTGAATGCTTACAAACTTTTTATGGTTATTTAGAATACATTTCAGACCAATATATACCGATATATATAAGAAAAAAGAAATAAACAGCTTATGACATACAAAAGGACTTATTTTTGTAGAAGAATTTTTTGGCATTAGCAGATTTTCCATTTAAAGCTCTAGAAAAACTTTTAAAAGCAATGTTTTAAGGATGAATTCTGTACAAACAAACAAGGTTTGCTATAAATTTAGGTTTTCAATCTGTTTAAAAGGCTGAAAAAGTGTACAAAGATTATATTCTAAGAATTGATATAAATATAAAACAGTTCCAACTTCTTATGTTCACTTTATTCTGACTTTCATTTTATTTATAAACATTTCTCTATTTTCTTAATCATTATATTTGCTCTTAACAGTCAAAATATTTTGTTGAAAATCAATATGACTACATTAGTGTCAAGGTATATGTCAAAGTCTTATAAACAAGTTTTAGAACTAGGATATTCTAGAAAGTATTTCTTTAAACAGTTTAAATGTCAGTTCAGATTCACTAAATGTTTGAGCCAGAAAAACTTTTACAAACCCTACAATGCTTATCTAGATTAAAATGTTCTCAACAACTATCTGATCAATAATCAAAGTATCTTTTACTATAACAGCTCAAAAAAATCTTTTTGCTTTTCGATTTCTTTCCAGCTCCTTACTGATCAATGTACCTTAACTATCTGTGTTGATTTCAGCAAAATATTGCTCTTGTGTTCCCTGCAGCATCTGCTCAATAGACTTTCTTTCTTCTCCACATTTTCATCTTTAAACATTTCTTTCAGCCAATCAACTTCTCTCTACCACCACCACGTGGCAGTAAACTTGAATTTTTCTTCCTGAGTTGTGAATGTGACATCTAATATATATAACTGAAAACTGTTCGTTTTTCTACAACAATTCTTATCATTCCGACAGCACTCTGCGTCACTACCTAGTATTTGAAGAGTAGATAAATGCTACAAGTACTTTTGTATCTGTTACCATATGTTGCAAGTTTGCCTGTTAGATCTATTTCTTTGGCGTTATCGACCTAAAGAACCGGGGATATTGTCTTGTCTATACGTTCATTGTAATTTGACGAAAATTACTGATTCAAAATCAGAATCAACCGTGGCAGAGTCTTAATTTATTTTTAGTAAAAAAAATTTTTCCTGAAAATGATGAACATCAGCTAAAGTTTGATGAAAAACAATTTTTTGGGAAATTCAACTTACTGTGAAAAGATTGATTGGGCTTTTATCGTAAGAATTTGGTAAAAATCAAAGTGTTTCTTGTTTAAATGAAAGTTTGTACATAAAAAGTTTTTATTTACTTAATTATGTTTATTCCATAATTAGTAGTAACTGTTTTTAAATGTTAAAAAAAAGAAATGTAATAAAAGTTTGAAGAATACTTTCAAGTAATTCCTTTGACTTCATTGGATTAAATCACATTAATCAAAACTTATTTCGATAATTTTAAGTTATCACTTAAACACTTTTACTTCTGAATATGCATTATCAGCTTACAATTTGATTTAGAATAAAGATAAACTACAATATTATAGATGCTAAATTGATAATTTTCCTCTAAGAGGCCTAATATTAAGAAAACAGTTATTCCACTATTAAATTTATTGTAATCGAATTCTAATTATCGACTAATTAATTAATTAATGTTTGATGAATAACACAGTTATTTTGATCTGCTGTTTTAAACCAACAAGCTGATTAGTTAGTTAGTGTTTGAATTGACATTGCTTTTATTTAGAGCTTTAAATTTATTTAGTGTTTTAACTATAACATTGATTGGTCTTTCAAGCCGATAAAGGCAACGAATATAGGTTTTTGGCGTTAAAACATACCAAGAAATTATAATCTAATAGATTTTGATGAACTATTTATATTTCATAAGAAATAAAGTTCAATGAAAGCTGAGAAACTGCAAAAGCAGAAACCTGATGTGAAGTTGAATTGAGATTTTAAAATCTTTTATTAAAGCTTCAGGAATTATTTTCAAACTAAAAATTGTTTTTACTTGCCTGAAAATTCTTGCTAAGGTGGCTTATAGTATATTGCTTTAGCTTGTAGTAGAAATGATATAAAGATATTAAAACTTTTGTTACTTTATATAGATTATTTCCATTTCACTGCGATATTAAATGAACTTTTGTTTGATACAAGTAAATATTACAAACAGAAATGAAATGAATATTAAAAATTACCTAGTAATATAGAATGTAAAAAAAGTTTACTTTTGTGAAACAACTTTGTATTTTATTGTATGTTTAGTCAGTAAGTAAAGTTTATGATTTTGTTAAAGATGTAATATTATCGTAATTATAGTCTTATACGAGTAAATATTGGCTAAAATATTTGTATGTTGGTAGTATTTTTATTGATTTTACTTTTTACGTTAAACAAGAATTCAACTGTCGTCACGATGACAGATGTTACATATGAATGAAAATACAAACGAAATTCTACATTGCGGTCGCTAACCAATCTTTATTTAGTTATTCGAGAAAGGTGAAAAATTAGAGTAATTACAAAACTTAAAGGCTCGTTATTAGATTCAAAAATATCATTGAAATGCTGCTCAGTAGAATTCAAAGGAAGTTTGGTGTGTTTATAAATATACAACAACCTTTACATAAAGTAAATTAGAGTAACAATTAAGTTATATTTGAGTTTAAAGTAAATTTTAATAGAATTTCATACCGCATAATAACTTGGAAAGTAATTTCAACAATAATTCCATTTCAATTCAATCTTTTTAAGTCTTGAATAAATCAAAATTTTAAGGCTAAATAGTTAATTGACATAAAAATACGAATCACTTAAATGATTTGAAAAGTTATATAGCTTAAATTGATAAAAGTCTTTCACGTATATTAGCATCTCTTCTACAAAATATCTGTCAGAGTAATCTCATCCAACAAAAACTCAATTTTTCAGCAAAACCCCTTTCACCCGCCTCAGCTACACGCAGTAAAAATGACACAATTTCAGTGCTGTTGATTAATTGAGGCAAAAAGCATTTTTTGTTGCAAAATTGTTCACAGTGACACTGCACGTACGTACCTATCAATCCAAGACTTGTTTCTATAATTTAAGTAGAAGCAAACAGTTCCAACAAAAAAAATTTAGAGAATATATTATCAATTTGAAGGATAGCGTATTTGCAATCAGCAAAAGTTAGCGCTGATATAAAACTTGATGATTTCAAATAAACTTTGAAAAACTACTTATTTTCTTTAATCGTAACTGTAATACATTAAGAGCAACTTTATATAATAATTCAAGATTCTATCCGTTATTTTTCCTGAACAACTATAACTTTTGTCATTTAAACTTTGTTTTGTTTTAACAAAATAGATTTATGAAAAAATTGAAATAAGCAAAAATGTAACAAACATAATTAGTTTGAAAAATGATATAGATTCAAATATTCATAATTGGTTTGTTGTTTTGTTTTAAGTTTTGTTACAAAAACCTTTTTAAATCTTTTTTGGATTTTTTACAACTTTCATCTTTAGCATTTGAAGATTCTTTTGAAGAAATATTTTATTCTTCCGTAATTCTCAAAATTTCATTCATCTATCCATCATATAAGATTTAAAAGACAGTAAAGGAAATTATCAACTTACTTTAAAAGACTTCAAGTTAAATTTAAATGAGATATTACAATTGATTTACAAAACGCATTAAATAAATAGTAAGTTTAACATGCTTCTGCTAATTTAAAAAATCGTTTTCATTTTCAATTACCTTTTCTATAATTACTTATTAAAAGCATGCGACTAAATCTCTTTATATTCTCGCTTAGTTGTTCGATAAGTACAAAAGACTGACGTTGTAGCTAAGGTTGCTTCAAGCTCTGTGTAGAAAGCAAGTTTAAAATTAAGTTGGATCGATAAAGCATCTGAATATCTAAAGAATTACAATCAAACGATGATTTAAAGAAAAATATATCTCATATACACCAATTTCACAAACAAGGTTACACTTAGTAGTAGTATAAGGTGTTTACGACCGGTCTATGTTGTCTGGTGGACAGCAAAGTAACTTTCATGATGGAAGTATTCGCGTACTTTTCAAAGAGGTATGTATCGAAACTTTACAGCCTAGTTTTGGCATTACTTTATACCCATCCAATAATCTGAAGCTTTCACATTTCATTATAGAGATTTGATTGAGAGATACAAGAAAAATGTCTTTATACTAAAGATACGTATTAGTGGGGAACAAAATAGATTATTTCATTAGTACAAATTTAAATGAAATACAAAAGTTTTCAATGTAATGTATTAAAGCAATGAAATAATCGAAATTTTGTTCAATAACATGATATATGCTGATGAATCATGTATTACAAGTAATTTATATTAAGAAGATTGAAATGTGTCACAAGAATAAAAATCCAACTGTAAAATTGAGGTCATCATTTTAAGAAAATGTCTTAAACTTGATTAATCAATCTATAGTCACCAATCAATTTATAGAGAAATAAATCAAATGTAACAGAGTAATTGATGTATCTATTTAACCATCTGAAAGATTTCTATCACACAAAATTTTTGTAGTTGTATTAAATTTCTTCTTTTAACAGATCTCAGACACAATTGAATTATATGCCAATATAAGCATATGATTTATATTGATAATTAGAGTTTGATCTTTTGTCCATTCAACTACATTTTCAACGATCAGACCTTCAATATTCTAAACAAAAGTTACAGTAAGAAAGTTTTGAATGTGAATGTCAATTAGTCGGCGATATTATAAAGTTATTTTAAAAACTTATAATAGCTCACTAAAATAATAAATAACTCACACTTACTGCTTATAATTCTAAATACTCATATTATTTTATTTTATTAAGAGTTGCTACGAAAACAGTTAGAATGTTTTCTTTTTGTTATTAACTAAAATATTGGATGTTGATTTAGAAAGGTGAAAACATTTTAGAGAATCAAAGTCCCAAGGGACTGACAACAGTACTGACAAAATTATCAAAACCATTAATTTATCAAAGCTTTGTCTGTATATGTATACATGATCATTATACTGATAATACTGAAATGACGTAGGTATACTTTATCATGTTTTAGTAGAATATTCATTTAAGAGGTTTGTAATAACATATTGATTTAAATGTTTGGTTCTTCAAACAACTCTTTTTTAAAGCTGTGATGTAGGCTTAAAATTCAAGCTCATTAAAAATGACAAATAAAAATAAAACGAACAAATTAAAACAATAATTATCAGACTAATTTCAGTCGATTAAAAATTGTTAAAATGTAGAAAATAGAGCAAAATTGTATTAAATATTAATTGAATTCCAAAATGAAAGTTGTTATTTGTGTATATAAAGGTAATTTGGGCAAAGTACATGAAAACAAAACTTTTGTAAGATAAATTAACATTTTTGAAATTATATCTAATTTTTTTGCTATTAATCTTTTATGCTTTTACACTTTTTTGATTATTGATTTAATTTTTTGTTAATTTCGATTATGCAAAGTTTGTAAAGATTTATTAAGATAAAATCATTTGAAGAACAAAAATTGTTCTACAAATTTCTTGTTCTATGTAAACTGTGTACTTTATTTTTACTTTAAAACAAGTGATCAATAAAACTCAAAAAACTTTGTATGTTTTTTTACAATATTTTAAAGCCAGATATTTTGTATTAAACTTTTTATTTTGTCAAAAATGACAATAAAAACTTTTATTTGCCTGAAATTATTTCATACTTACATATTAATATACTTCATTTTAATTTTTTAATGTAATTTTATATTAACGGCAGTTTAAATTCTTAATAATTAGATCTTATTTTGAGTTCAAACATCTAGCTAGTTTTTTGAATACTAAAATTTTACAAATATATATATATATAAAATATTTTATATATAAGAAAATTTGGTTTCTCGAGATAAAATTTTTTTTAAATATATATTTAAATCAGAGCAGCAAAAAAAGATATTTAAAAAATAAAAGTTTTTTTAATAACTTTATATAAAAGTTTGTGGTTTAAAAATCATTTTGTGCCGCTAGCATTAATAAAATAAAGTCGGAACTTGACAATGTTATAAAACTATTTTCTAACAGAAAACAGCAAAAGTTTTCGTTACTTATAAAAATGATAATACAATGTGCTTGCCACATTTGTAGGTGTGTGCATTGCACATGCACGAGCGTGCAAACTGACATAGTGTGTGTGCGTTTAGTCGCTCGTTCCGAGTTGATGCTGAAGGAATATAAATGGCGAAATATCAATCAGAAATCCCAACCAATTAATAATTTATTAAATGAAATCCTGCTGTGTTACTGCAGTAGATAAGTTTGAAAAGAAAAAAATTCAAATAGTTTCTTTTGAATTTTTGTTTTGATTTTCTTTTTTCTTATTTCATATTTACAGGCATTTTTGTAGGTTTTACTTGCAGTAAATAGTTTAGTTTTTTCGTTTAGGTGCCGACAAAGCAAATTGTCAAAATTTATTTCAACCCATAATTTCATAAAAATTAAAAAAATACCTTTATCTAATTCCATTATAAAAACTGCAAAAACAAGTATTTCAAAATTGTTTAATCTTATTTGAGTTGCCAGTAAATAACATTACAAAAAATTATTTTACTTTTTTTTAAAGCTGTTCAACTTATTTTTGCACTTCTATTTTAATAAATAAAACAGTTTTTGTTGAAAAGAAGTTAATTATATTAATCGTTTAAAAACTTTAAATAAGTTTCATTATTTTACTGAAATTTGTTTATATACTTTTGTACTTAATTTACCTTTCTGAATAATTGCCAGAACACTTATTTAAAAAAATTAGCAAAAAGTTTTAAAGCCAAACAGAGTATAAATCAATTAATTACCCTAGAAAAAGTTTTATATAATTTTATATGGGATTTTTCGATTCAGTAAAATTTAAAACAAATCTAGTTTTACTTTTGTTTTACATATTTCAATAAATTATTTTAAACTGGCTGCGATTTTTTTGGTAATCTAATTAACATACTAGTTGATAAACTTTCAACTTTTTGGAAAGTTTGCTTACATCTACTAACTGTTGCATAATTTATTTTTTTCAATCCAGTCGCTATGTAAATGTCATTTTTATCAATAAGCAAGTATTTAAGAGGTTTTATAAACTTTATAATATTGGATTTGAGTTGTTATTCAGGGTTTGGTTTGTGAGAAGTGCAAAGAGGTCGTTCTATGTTGTTTTTCAATAAGTGACTAACAGATGTTAAACAAACTTCATTTTGTCGTAAAATATGTTTTGATTGTCAAGTATTCAAAGATGAAATTTATTTCTTTATTCCAACAATAGTAAGTAAAAAATAAAAACCAAAGTAACATTAGTTTTACAATTTTAGGTTTAGTTATACAAACAACCTAATATTATTTAAATTATCAACTTATGCTCATCTTATGCCATTTAAAGCATTTTAGATTCTTCTTTGATTGGATTTCATTCGAAAATGTTTTCTCACTAAAATTATTGTCACTTTTCACCAAAACGTTTTTTTTCAGTTGGTGTTTTTAAGGACGAATTATTTCATATCTTGACCATAGAAAGGTCCTTTTAAAAAGGAATTATGATTTTTTAAAAACCTTTTTACTATTTATTATAAACATGTCATTTTAAGAAGACTATTATTTCTTACCAATGATCAGCACTTATTTTTTAGGTCTTTAAAAGGTTCTTTTGACCTCTGATGTCTTTGAAATGACTTTTTGCTGAAGAGGATCAAATCTAGTTTTCCTTCTTATACAATCTTTGACTGATCTTTATCCAATCTACTTTACTATTAGTAAGCTCTTTATTTATCTTCTTGTAACACACGAAATTCTGAAATTTGTTTTTTTTTCCTGAACTGCAGCATTATTATATCAATATTTAGTTTTTATCACCGATAATAATTGAATAAAAAGTTTTATAAAATTATTAAAAGTTTAAATGTTTTAATTTTTAGTTGATGCTCATTTTAAATTAAAAATTTAAATATAATGTAAATTTGATATAAATCATAAATATAATAAAATCCTGAAATTTTTAAAAATATGGTTTTTGGAAACACTGTGTAGATTAAAATTTTCGAAAATCTAATTTGAAACACAAATAAATTCAAGTTTTTTTTTCATTTAGTAAACCTACATTTGAAAGGGTGAAATAATTTTGGCAAGATTGAAATGTTTTTCTGTTAATAACTACTTTAGCACTTTGTTTGTTACATCGATTTAAGCAAGCAATGATTTTTAATCTTTTTTAACCGATGCAACAAAAAAATTAGCTTGAAAACACTAAAATTCACTAAACATGGATCACATTAAAGTTGAAATGTACGTAGTTGTACAGATGTAACTCCGATATATATAGGTAACTTACCATAAATATAAAAATACACTTAATCAGGAATTTTATTTTAAAACAGATTGAGAAAAAGCATGACAGACTGGTTAAACGTTAAAGAAATCAGAATTTATAATAAAAATCGCAAAATTTTCCAATTTGAATAACTATTTAAAAAGATTTAAGTTAGATATTTACTTGTAAGCCTTGTAAAGATTGTTTTTTATCAAAAAATCTTCAAAAATTCTAAATTATTTCTATATTTGTTAAAAATATTCTTTTCTAGATCAATGATAAATCTTTTGATATAAACTTTCTGACAGATAAATTGATAGTTGCCTTTATGTAGTATTGTATAAATAAAAATATCTTGCTAACTTTTACTTTCAAACTCAACTAAATTAATATTTAAACAAATTAAGAATAACTTCAGCGCATTAAATTCTAGAAATATTACAACTTTGGTGAAAACTTTTACAAAATTTTTGAAAACTTTTTAATCATAATTTGTAGGTAGTTAGTTGTTAATATAAATTTCTGAGTTTATTGTGGTGATTTTTAGTATATTAATTTCTATATAAATGCAAATTTATCAAAAGTTTTTTACATTTGTTAGTCTTTTTGTTGAAACAATATTGTAAAGTCGGCATAATTTAAACTTTTTATTGTCACTGAACTCAGCAATAAATTGTTTCGACAAGAATATCAAAAAATCACAAACTCTCCTTTTCAAAATGCTTGATTTAACATTTACATTTAACTATTTTGATAAGTTTCAACCAATAAATCAATTTTTAATATAAAACAATTTTTAGCTTCAAATTATATTTGAACTTTTAATATTTTAGATAAGTTAAATAACTTTTTAAAACTCGTAATCGATTTTATTGGATTAAAAACATATTTTAGTTTTATTATAATTATAGTTTAGATTAACTTCTTTACACTAGTGTAAGCACTTTTTCTGTAAGTTTCAAGAACATTTACTAATTCCACTAATAAAAGTCGAAGTAAAATTTGTGTTTCTTGTTTTCATTGAAAATGGTTTTTATTTATTTGTTAAAATGTTCAACCAATAAGATTATTATCTATTTTTATTTCTTTTTTTGTTTAAACATTTGAAGCTAGGTTCCATTATATTAACATTTTTATTAAGGCCTTGAAGCCAAAAAAAAACTTTGAAAAATTTTGAAATAGTAATTACTTGTTCTAGTAAAAGTATATTCGTTGCTGTCATAGTTACAGAGTTACGGAGTTCAAATAAAAAGGACTTCAACGTCGATGTGTAGTTAATGGCGATGATGAAATGATTTTCAGACTTTAAAGCTGATATAAAAAGGTCATTCAATGCATTCTTTCAAATAGAAAACCTGTCATACTGTGGGTAGACATGATGGTATAGAATGTAGTTATTCGTCTGATACAATTCACATATGCTGACCGCCTGATCAAGAGCATATGTTCATATTAGGCTTTCATTCCTTTTCGTAATAGATGCAAAAGCAAAACTGTTGTAAACATAGAAAACATTAAATGAAATTAATGAGGATAAAACAGTTTTCCATTTGCTGAAAATTGTAAAGTTTATCAAAAATATAAATATCATCATTCGAATGACATATGGAGAACTTGGGCCTTTTACAAAAGTATTACGATGCTAATTCAAACAAATTTTCAAAGGTCATGGTGGAGACTAAATTATGCTATTTGTATTCACTTTCTTAATCCATGTGCCATTAGCTATCAATGTTTCAAAGTGAGTTGTTTTGACTTGTTTAGAAGTTAACCTCTTCCTTGCCACATAAAATATGTCAAAAATCTGTGTTGTAAGAGATACTTACAACAGATGCAGCTATTCATTTCAAAGCAATTAAGTGAAACCATACAATTTGTTTGTATTAGTAGAACTTGCAGAATTATTTCCCTGGCATATTTCAAATGTTTTTCCCACACTACAACCTCGAGCAAATATTATTTGCATGTTAGAATGATATTCAAACTCACAACCAGTTATAGCACTAAGTTACAATCTAAAAATGCTTCTTTAAAGTTGCCTTTTTCTCTAGAGATAATATTCTTGTGTCTTATGAGTCTTTTGATAACTATTTATATGGAGATGAAAACTACATTTTTGTCTTTTGTGTGGCATATTTTCATATTGACCTTTACATTTTACAGTATTTTCACATGATCAAGTAAATATAAAATTAGCGTAACTCAAATTCTCCAGCTAGACATATGAGCTTAAACGAATTCAAAAATATTTCATTACTTGTCACAAAATTTCAACAAACACTTTTTAGAAAACTTTTAGATTTTAGTCTTATAAAGTTTATTAATGAAAGTTAATTAATTATTTTTGAAGTAGTACTTGTGTAGATTGATAATTTTATCATTTTAATTTTATGAGCTTTGCTTGTAGTCGATTTAAAACTCATATTTCATTTATGAAATTAAAAATAAAGTGCTATTTTTAAAGTCTACATAAATTCTAAAATGTTATACAAAAGAACTTTAAAAAAGCTAAGAACCTATAATACTTCTGCTACATATAACGAAAAAAATGTGTACCATATTTGTGGAAGATAAAGACTTTGGCATGCTTTCAGCTAAACTGTCAAAATCAAGTTAAATCAACAAAAAAGCCAAATAACAAAAAGAAGTTTTTATCTATGCTTCTACTTGAACAATTCTTTTATTGGAGAAAATAATTTTTTGTCAAGTTGGGTTTTATTGCATCATTCAATAAAGTATTTTTATATAGAGAATTATGATTAAAAGTTTAGTGAATATCTCAGCAAGTCCTGAAATAAATTATAAAAATTTAAATGTTGTTAGAATTGTTATAAAGAAAGGTACATTGATAGATTAACTTATTTAGTTCTTGATAGTTTAAATTATTTCATACAAAGTAATCAATTTTTTCTATGCAAGTTCTTGTATATATTTTTGTTATGAACAACCAACAAAGTATTTTCTAACTTGCTTTTAAGTCAATGTTTTATTCCAAGTTACTACTAAGGTTGCTTGTACCTAACAATATGCAAATTTCAAGTAAAGCATGTTCTTTTATGAACTTACAAAATAGTTGAACAAAAAATACCCCTGTAAGGTGATTTGTAAGAAGTCAGATCACCATATCAGCTATCTTTAGGGTAAGGAAAAAACTGTTGAAGTAAGAATATTTATCGACGATTTAAAATCAAAGCGCACGTCTTTAAATGTTATGATTTGATACAGTGTAGTGAAAGTTTAAAACAGTAACTTCACTATCTTCAACAAGATTCTTCTAATGTTATTGCTTGTTTTGCAGATTTTCAACTAAGTTTGTTATTAATATATACATTAGAATACCCTTTCAAAGAGGTGAAAGGCCTTACTGCAGACTTTTTTTTCGTTGTAGGCTTCTTATCTTTGGGATGAGTCGTACGTAACATTTGGTTTATGATGATTTGTAATCATCATCAAACACTATAAGCGAGCCTACATCACATGATCGTCTGTCTTCTGTACTTTTGTACACAATCATATAGTGATCATTTTTGTGCTCGCATTGATCAAAACTTGAAGATTAATCGATCCGTGATTCACATTTATTTAAATTCATACTGTTCGAGTATCTCAATTTTATTTATAACTTTAGAAATAAGAGATTTAATTTTAAATGGACAAATCAATTTATTGTATTTCTTAAAACTTCTATTAAGTTTACTTTCAGCTAATTATCTAATAATAACAAAACTTGAATTTCAAGTTTTAGCTATGTTGGCTTATTTAACTAAGTTTTTTGTATTTAAAAAGTATCTAAAACCTATATTTGTCTTGAAATTTATATTATTCTTGTAAACATAGGAAGATACTCAAAAAAGCTCATTTTTCACAATAAATCCTCATTACTTTTATTTCTTTTGTCTTTAAGTAATGTTTTAAAATTTCTTTAAGCTAAACGGTCTTCTTAATGATATCGTTTTAATTCTAACTTCTAACTAGATTTAGTGTTTAATAGTTTCAATCAACTGATATAGACTATTTCTACAGATGTATATTTTTATCGAGTATAAAGTAATTTTAAGTATGTATGGATAACTGAATTTTTACTGAGACTAACTAAACCAAATTAAAATAACTGGACCTTAGAGATGCAAGATATTTTTAGGTGTTAAATGTGTTTCATTAGTCAAAACTGCTTGATATTTCGTGCTTTAGGTATTGCTTGTTTTAATTTAAAATTTATATTCATAGTTTAATTACACTATCGTTTTTTAAGTTTATTCAGAAATTAAAAGCTTCAAACTGTTATTAATGAACAAAATAAGTTTTTGGTTCATTTAATACTGATTCACCAAAATATGTTTTTTAGTTTCGTATGCTATGAAAATGAATTATCATGATTATTTGAAAAATTTGTGTAAGAACTAAACATTTCCATATGCTTTAACTCCAACTGTCATTTAAAAAAACTTCACAGAAAATTTATTTTGTGGAAACCCTAATTTTGAACCTTTACATTGTGATCTAATTCTTTATACACCAATATGTCTCTTTTAATGTTCTTATCCAAAACAAATATTATTCATGCCACATATGTATTGACAAACTTACAGTTAATTCATTTTGTAGATAAACATAAAACAAAGCAACAAAGAGAGTTTGTTTACTTTTCAGTTGATTACAAATAAGATAAACATTCAAAGTATGAAATTTAAACTTCATTAAAGAATTAGAAGCAATAAGAAGTGTAAAATTCTAGAATCTTTCCAGATGTTCATCTTTTAGGTAGTAGTTAGCAGCATACGTTGCATAAAAAAGTATTTTGATACGCCAGAAGCTAGCCATTAGCTTAAAAACGTTTTGCCTTTTCCTAAAACGGGTTAATAACATTATTTTAAAGATCTTTACACTACTGATCAGCAAAGCCGTTCACTTAACCGTGTTTTCTGCTTTTATTCACTACTTCCAATTTCAAAGAGTTGTTTCAACACATATGATAACTTTACCTTTGTTACATAGAAGAAATAGCATGACGGTGGCACGCATACACAGGCCAATGATGTCAAAAGCCAGAAGTGAACTAGAATAGCAGACGCTCAAATAGGCAAAGACCATATGTAAGCAACAACTGTTACAAAAGAACAGAGGGCTGCTGACTGTAACCACTTTGTGATTGACACAAGACTTGTGCGGACACAAAGAGATTTCTGTTTTTTTTTTGGCCAGCACAAGGCATTAGTCTGGTAATTTCATTACCATTTCTATTCAACAAACTGTTTGTATTATTTTGGATCCATGTTCATAAGAAACTAGACAATTGTTTGCAAAAGCTTTTGACCGCTTGCATATAAGTGCTGCTTCTTTCAATGTATACACACGGTATGATTACGTCATCATTACCATCTGGAAAACGTTCTCGTCATGACAATGAAATGTAAATTTGATGCTTACTGCGAAAATGGAAACAGAGAAACTTTTGTGTCCGCTTCTTCAACCTTAAACATTAACTTTTAAGTAAATAAAAAGCAACACAGAGACTTGATAATAAAATTTTTCAAAATAATTTTTTTGATTGAATTACAAAAGTTTTCGCTTTCTACCAAAGTCTGTTGCTTTAAGATAAAAAATCATAACTATATCTAAAAGATTATTTTTTAGATTAACAACAATACAAATTTTAATCTATTTTTTAAGATTATTTACTTGACCAAAAAAGTAAGAAAGAAAACTACATCAAATAAGAAACTGCTATAAATTATCTCTTGTATAAAATAAATATAATTGCTAATTTCAAAGTAGGTTTAAAAAGATTACTTTATGATTTTATGCTTATAAATGGATAAAAAATAAAACAACGTAAAGAAATTTGTAACTTTTAAGACCTATTTCTGCCCAAATCTTCTTTAAAATGATTGATGCTTTTGTAAATTACAAAAAGTTATCACAAAGTATTAAAGAAAAGTTGTTATGCTTGTTACAAAATATTTTTACTCTTGATATATTATCTAAATAATTTGAAAGTGTACTTTTCATGGGATTCAATAATCATAAAAGTTACATCTGCTATCTGGAAGCATAAAAAATCCTTAAAAGTGAAAAGTAAAAGAGTATTTTAATCTAAAATAGTTTTAAAGTGTAACAAGATCTAGTATCTGCAAGTTAAACCAAGAAGTTATTGTATGATATGAAACACAGGCTGGAAGATGGAAGGGTTTGTTTTACAGATTTTTCTATGAATCTTAGATAGTGGCATCCTCAACACAAATTGAATAATGTTATTTCAACTTTTTAAAATGCTTCAAAACTTTTTAATTCACTCTTCTGCAGATGTACTGTTGTGAAGCTGCTTACATTTTCTTTAATAATTACATCTTCTCTCATATTAAAAGATCCAACTTTCAAAAACTTTTAGAAAACTCATTAAAAAGGTGTAGTGTAAAGAGAATAAGATTTCTGAAAAAGCACTCTTCTTAAGGTATCTAGAAGTCAATTTGGAATCAAACAAAGCCAATTAAAGAGTTTGAAGAAACTTATTATTTTCACATCAGAATTATCCCCAGAAAATATTTAAAAACAAAAAAGTATATAAAAACGTCAAACCAAAAATTGACTTGCATCCTCGAAAATTGTGCAGCTCAAATTTGTTCAAAACATTTCAACTTACCTTAAATTATCTAAAGCGAAAATCAAATCATAACAGAAGAAGCATTTGTAATCTTTTACAAAATGAGTAAACTGAAAATTAGTTTTAATCACATTATAATGATGAAATTGTTTACAATCAAAATAAATTAGACTATTTCTGCTAACATCACCTAAAGGATAAAATGTCGATGACTCTTTTAGTATTTTATCTTTTGTAAGAGATTTCGCTTCGAATTAACTCTTGTTATTAACTTGTTCAATAACAAGTTTTTCGTTTATGATATTTCCAACAGAAAATAAAAAGTTTCTACAAAAGTAAGATAGAGTTTGGTTCAAGATTTGATATAACTGAACTTCCCATATAGTTATCAAAGATACAAATGACATCATTGAAAGCACTTTTACATTCTTTATTATTGATTAGGTCATATTAGGTTATTAATTTTTAAGAATTTTTTGGGGCTTACTAATCATCATGTCTTTAAGAACAGATTTCGAATAAGAACACCAATTTGGCACTGTGATTTATGAAAAACGCTAAAAAAGATTAACAAAACAAACTAAGATTTTTTTTATATACAAACAAATCCTTTGCCTGGAGATCAAGATTGCTGTAGATTCACTCCTAGTTTTCAAGTCGTCTTTAAATTTTCTAAAAGTATATTTTCAGAATTTGTAATTTAAATTTTATAAGTAAATAAATTCTTTCAGTTTTAAATCAGGTAACTTCCTTTTAGTTTTAACAGTAAATTTTTAAGATCTATAATATTTATCTTTTTTAACTGAAAAATTTTCAAATTAAAACTTAACCATTTATTAGTTAACTACTCTTTTTCAAGAGTTGTACAATTGCAACAATTTTTTGACTAATCTAAAGATTTCTGAAAACACTACATTAAAACTTTCTTATATTAATATTTGCTTTGGACAATTTTTTAGAAATATGTAAATGCAGTTGTCATATTAAACTGTTATTAATTAGATTATATTAACAAAAGCATCATTCATTAAAAATCAAAGCAAGTTGGAACTAAATTTTAATGTTTTTAAAGGTTTTCAAACAAATACAATGTCATTACTTGTACATATTATAAATCAAATACTTTTACTATAAACGTACTTATTATTTGGTGATATCACGCAAAAATGATTTTCTTTAAAAATGTTTTATTACAACTCAGTTACGAAAAGGAATGAAATAAAAATTAGATCTCTCACATCTGGGATCTTCATACTGAGATCAAAAGTAAATAAATTAATCACATCAAGATTCTAGTGCGATAACAAGTTCACTTTAGAACCGAAGAAGCTCTTTTGCATGAAAAAAGGTTCCTGATTCGTTTGAATAAACTTGTTTTTTCTCTTTTAGCTGAAGTTGAAACCAAAAGTTGCTGAGGAATTAACTCCATTGGAGCAACACGGTTTCTATTTTTAAAACGTTTATATAAGCTTCTCAGACTCAACTTTCGTTGTGGTTCGATCTGCATATAAGCATCAGAAGGATTAGAATCGTGTTCTTCAAATTTCTTTTCAAACAGTTTTTTGCTTTCTTCAATCACTTTTTCGATTCCAACAGATTCATCATCGATCTGATCGCCATCACCACCGCCAACGAGTATACTCGGTATAAGAGGTACTTCATCATCATCACATTCACACATGGTTTCATTAACCTCAAAAATTGGTGGAAGTATATCAACACATAAAATTTTATTCTTAAAAAACCATCTTCTTTTTTGGTTACTTTGCATCCAAAAATAAATAATATCTTGCTCTTTTTCATTAGGAAACGAATTATCCCTTAGTCGAGCAAGATGAGGGTCCTTTTTCGGTTTTTCTCGATATCGAAGCCACGGAAGACAAAAGTCGTCGTTGAGTTGAAATGAAAGATATCGACCACAAACCAAATCCTTTTCAGATTTCGATTTTCTCAAAAGGTTGACCCACCGAAATCCTCCAACGATTTCAATCGGAGGAGCAGAAAGAGGTCTTTCTACTACATCTCGATTCAAGATGTGTTTGTCTTCATATTCTTCAAAATTAAAACCCAGATAAAAATCATCGAGACTGTCCATATTGTAAAGCAAAAAATAAGTAAAAAGTTACTCAAAAACCAACTCAGGTTAAAATACAAGATAATTAGTTGTGACGTAATAATAGGTGTGGAATTGCTACTCTGTAAATTGTCAAAACATCATCAATAGAATCATAATCGGCCAATTACGTCACTTAGTTAACTTAAGTAATCCATTTTAATCTGACTATTTCCTACTTTTTGTAAACCATTATACGTTGTTTACAGATTTCCACACACAATTACGATTTTTTTGATATTTTAGTAAACTTGTTATTACATAGTGCTAAAATCAATGAAATATTAACAAATTTTAACAAAAAATTGTTCTGTTACTATTTGTGAAAAAGATATCAATTTATAGTTAATTATTAGATTTCTAACATACTCTAAACTCAATTGATCAATTTTGAAATGAATATTTTTTGAATTCCAACAGCTTTTTTAATTTGCAAAGTTTTAACTGTTCTTCTATTTTTAAAGTTACATTATTTACAAATATTATGTTTTGTTTCGAAACTGATCAAATATAAAACTGAAATAAACAGAAATTAATTTTTTGAAAATATTTAGGTTATAAATGAAAAACACATATAAACGTTAGCTGTGTATATTAGTCTATACATGTTAGCTTATTTCAATTAATATTTAATGATATAATCTTAACATTTTTTTGAAATTACTATTTTTCTCTTACATTTTATTTAAAATAAACACAAAATATATCTAAAATTATAGATAAACATATATAAGAATAACAACTAGACAATTTTGTGAAAGTTTTTCCCTAATTGATAAAAAAGAAAAAAAGTATAAACCTTTTGAAAACAAAAAATCATTTGCCTTTATATCAAAGATGAAAATTGAAAATGAATTAATTACTTTATGTTTATGATATATATATGTTTGTAAATATTAAGTGACTGTAATTAAGATTATGTAATATTGACAATGATGTAATTTAAACAAAACTTTATTCTTAAATAGTTGTGCATATAATTAGTAGTAAAATCTTTAAATTAGTTATATTTACCTAAAAGATTTTTTCCGTTCCTATTTAAATAGATTAATTGTGAGTTTTTTCAATAACTTTTATATTTAATCAATGATTCTTTCTATTGTCAAACACAACTAGATCTAAAACATTTCATAATAAAATTAAGATCATTTTTACTAAATCAAAATATTAGCCAGATAAAAATAGCTCTAAATCAAATCTATCTTTTAATACTTGTAAAAGTAATTTTGTAACGAAATTAAAAGTTATAAAGTAAAACTTGTTAGTAAAAATTAACAAATAATCTTACTTAATTTAGATAACTTCTTATAGTTTGTACAAAACCTTAGCTATTAAAAATGGTAACAACTTATATAAGAATGACTTAAAATTGAAAATGATTCTTATTTTATCACATCAAAAATATTTATATTTTCATAAATATTTAATTTCGTAAATTAAAGATTGTGTATACTTGATATTCAACATACTTTTACAAATAAAGTTCTATTTTTATGATACAAGTAAATAAATAAAATTGTTTTTCAAAGTGATTACAAAAATTATTTTATTTTCAGCAAAAGAACAAGCTCAGAGTAAAATATTTTTTTCACTGTTTAAGTGGAATAAAACCATTTATTTATTTGATATGAACTATTATAAGAAAACAGTTGCCATAAAACAAATTGTCAGTCTGGTGCATAAAAAAATGTTGACAAATTTACCAGTGCATCTTAAAAAGATATCCACTTATTTAAGAATACAACCAATTTGTATTTTCCATTAAGCCCGACTTTTAAAGACTAAACTCTAAAATCCCAACTTTATCCTAGCTTGCTTTGCATTGCAAATGAAAAAAGATTAATTACAGTTAATTATAACAATCTATAAAAAGCTTAGATTAGGAGGAAAGCAGAATACTTTAAAATTAACAAAAACTTGACGTGGTAACCGGAAACTTTATTAAAGCCTATACACATATGTGATTAATTTAATTTTTCTATGAAGTATACTTTAAAATGCTTAAAGATTTATTTTATCGAATTGTAAATCTACAAAGTCTTAAAAAGATTCATTCTATCCACAATAAAAGTTAACTTTAGTAATCTATTATATTTATTAATTTTAAGCAGAAACTTAACAAGTTATTGTTCTGTTCCAATAACTACTGAAAATTTCTACATATGTAAAATTTGAGATTAAAAGTTGCAGCAAATGTTTTTTTAATGTTTGAAATAAATGAGTACTGAAAATTATTTCTTAGGCTACTAAATATCATTTTAATTTTATGTTTAAATAAAATTAAATATTTATGCTGATGTAGTTGGTTGTAAAATTTTACTGTCCTGGTAGAATCATGGAGAAATAAAATAAAACAAAAAATGTTTTCAAAAAATAAAACTATTATTATTTGATAAAAAATTGGTTGAAAACTAATTCGATAAAAGGGAAAAAAAGCTATAAACTGTACTTAATAGTCAAACTAGGTCATATAAAATGTTGAGCAATTAACAAGTGTTGAACAATTTTTTGAGTTGTAATGATAATCTAAATGTTAAGTCATGAGAAAGATGAACATTTTTTATATGGAAGCACACAGGATGTCATTAGGATAAGTAGTATAAGTACATAATTCATAAGCAACCGTGTCACATTTGTTTTGGACACTTTTTAGTGTTCTTGGCATAATAATTTCTACTTGTATATATGCTAAAAGACTTAACGTACTTTTACTATACATTGTATTATGTGTGGTCTGTGCGCCAGCTTTATTGTTTTTCAAATCAAAGTTCTTATCACTTTAGAGCAAAAGTGCTCAAAATTTAAAAGTAAAAATTTCTACTAACGACGTTGGCAGTGTTTCCGTTGTTTCCAGAAAACGTTATATTTGCTCTCATTAGAAGTTTAGTAATAATTAAAAAGTATAATATCATTGAAAATATAACTTCAATTAAGTATTTATAGATTATATACTATACAGTTGATACCTTTATACCGAGCTTAGTAATGTTTTAAAATTGTCCACTTTTTATAGAAAAAAATTAATTAAATGAATTTATAAAACTTTTATTTGCACTTATCACTATTGGTACGCATGTATTAAATTTTAGTATTTTCTTCTAAAATTAGTTTATATCCTGGTAACTAAACCATGCAGCATTTAGGATTTAATGTTGTTAGTCGTGCTATTGACCACGCCTCAAAGTTGTATTTTAGCTTTTTTGTTATGTTTATGATAAAAATTTTAATTGTGTAATAAATTTAGCAACTGAATAATATTTCATATTTTTATATTAACAAGTCTGAATTGAATAATATTTAAACTGATTGCAATATTTTTTAAAAATATTAATGAATATAATTATTCATTTTAGAGTTCAGATATTATTACTATTTTGTAGGTTTAACAATTTATATTAAATTATTACAGTTGATACTAAAATAATAATTTTTGATTAAATTTTTGAAATTATTATTTATTTTATATATGTCATAATATTTTTATTTGTATACATTAATTGTTGTTTGTTCATCTATTTATTATCATAATATTTGGTTAATTTATACAATATTTGTAAAAAAAAACTTTTTGGTCATAAGGATGAATTTTTGATAATTCTTCCAGAATATATGTGTTCAAATTTTTAATAAATATTTATCACAATTAGAATAAGAAATTAAATTTGAAACTTTTTTTTAGAGAATATCTCTATTTAATAAATAAATAAGGTTTAATCAACTGAAATTAATTTCTTTTTTTAAGTTAATGTTAAAAATAGCTTTGTTATTTTTATTTATTTTTTTCTTCTTAATTAGACTTTATTGAAATTGAATTAACTATCAAAGTACTTATATCAAGCTTCAAAAATATATTTAATATTTGTTTTTTTAAGTCTTATTAGGATTTTTAGTTGTTAAATTTTAGTTAAAAGTACTGAATAATAAATCCTTTCAAATAAACTTTTAGTTTTAAAGACCAAACTTCAGAGTTATTTATTTGAAAAACAATTTTTAAAGTTACTTTTAAAATATATTTTTCTAAGCTTAGTAAGAATTGTTCTAAATTTGATATTAAGTAGCTACAAGTATTATGACTTTTATTATTTTTTATAACAACTTTATTAAATATTTTTTTTTAGAAATTATTTTTCTAAAGTTTTATTTGATTAAAATTTATGATATGGCAACTCCTAAACTCAAAAGTCAAACCCAGGCAAGTCTTCATAAGGTGATTATGGTTGGAAGTGGTGGTGTTGGCAAGTCAGCCCTTACTTTACAGTTTATGTATGATGAGGTAAAGATAAATGAAAAATATAAAATGATAACAAATTTATATAACAGTTTCAATTAGTGATTGATTTTATTCAAGACATAATTATGAATTAGTTCTGGTTTTCACTTTTAAACTAGTTTCTTAAATTACTTTTTATTAAATATTTTTTGTACTAAATATTAAACTTTTCTGAAGTTTTAAATTTTTGATGAAAATAGCAAACCAAAAAGTAAATATTTGAAAAATAATAAATTATTTAATCATCACTCAAAGTACAAACCTATTGTAAACATCATTTCATCTAGTCATAAAATATTAGTAGTTGCCTAAAATCAAATTATTTGTCTCTCACAGTTTGTTGAAGATTATGAGCCCACTAAAGCTGATAGCTATCGAAAAAAGGTTGTTCTAGACGGTCAAGACTCTCAAATAGATATTCTTGATACTGCTGGGCAAGAAGATTATGCTGCTATTCGTGATAACTACTTCCGTAGTGGAGAGGGTTTTCTTTGTGTCTTCTCTATAACTGATAGAGCTTCTTTTGATGATACTCAAGATTTCAGGTTTTTAAAAATCTTGTAAAATTGTTTGTTTAGTTATCTAAAGATGAAGCCAATAAAAATTTCTGTAAATTTGTTTACTTTTATAGTAGTTTTATTTGATTATTTCTTTTGCCACAGAGTTGGTTAATCTTTCTGTTTCTTCTATCAAAAACCTAACTATTATTTCAGCTCAAGTAAAATTAAGATCTTGTATGAATAGTTATGTAACATACATTTAGTTTATCATATAATCCTCTAGAGATCAGATACTGCGGGTAAAGGGTGTTGATTCTACAACTGCCGGTTCTATTCCTTTCCTATTAGTTGGTAACAAATCTGATCTTGAAGAGAACAGACAGGTAAGATTATATCTTTTGAATCTCAATCAAATTGCTTTTAATTTCAAAGATTTAAGATTAATTTGTGAGAGGAATATATTTCAACTTTTGTTGGATCAATATTTTGTTGACTTTGACGATTATCTATTTAATTTTATTTTCTCTCTGTTAGAGAAAGACCGTTTTCTGCTCTTTACTATTATTCACTGTTATGAAGTTTGATTTATAACCCACTCTCAAACTTGTAAACATCTTTTTCTTTTCAGTGTGTTTATAAACTAAATCTTCTTAAGATATCGCTTGACAACAATGAGTATTTTACTCTTAGGCGCCTGTCTGGCAGTAAGACACAAATTCCTACTCTACCGATTGAAAAAAATGCTAAAAATATTCATATTAGCTCATCTGAAATGGAAACTGATTTTTGGATCAGTGAGCCTAGTTCTATTTCAACGTTTAGAGCACACCAATTTGATAAATTAAATTAGAATTTAGATAATCTATAAAAACTCCTCACCAAACATCAAGGCGATGATATTTATCTCGAAGAATTTATGTCATCTAAATGAGGAAAGGACAAGATGTTTGGTGAAAAGATGCTTCTTTTGTATCTAGAAAGTTTCTTATAGTCTGATTAACAAGTTAAACTACCACCAAACTGATGTTTAAAATAATACAACATAATACCACGAAATAGTTTAGATGTTGATCCATTTAAATTACAAAAATAAGAGATTGTTATATAACCTAGGGAACAGGTTTGCTTGCAAAATATAATCTGGGATATTTGCCAGATTTTTCATATTCAACAGAATAGAAAGATGTCTGTGGTTTTAAAAAATTGTTGAAATTCAAAACTTTCTATTTTCAAATTTCTTTAATTTTTAAAAACTTTTTGTTGGTTGGTTTTTAAGCTGGTTGTAAAATCAATCTAACTAAACAATTGTGGTTCATATTTAACTCTGATATATTAACGATCAGGTCACTCAAGCAGAGGCGCAATCGGTTGCTGATCGTATGAACGTTCAGTACGTGGAAACTTCAGCAAAAACACGGAATAATGTTGACAAGGTTTGTTGCATGCTTCAAATTGAATGCATGATTTCAAGTTTTGTTACTTTATTATTACAACTTCAGTTGTATCCCAACAATTTAGTTCAATCAAAGTCTAAGCTAGTGGTTTTTAGACTTTCTTTGTGTTTGGGTCTTACTGAGGGTCCTTTTTATCCAATTTATAAATTTAACTTTTTTTAGACTACATCCCGATAGATTCTTTGTGAAATGAGGCCTGTAATAAAATAGGTTTATTTTTCTAAGATTTAATATCATAGAACTTATAAATAAAATTAAAATCTATAAAATAGAAGATTCACTTCTACCTTAACCAATGATTTAAAAGCTCTTATTAATATTTAATTTTTTTATTTATTGTTCAAAATTTGTTTTTTCGTGTCTGTGAACACTTTTTCTCTTGTGATGTTTACATTAAATTATAAAAACTATTTTCTTATTAAGTCTGATTAAATCTAATTTATACTCTACACTTGAAAACTAGTTTTAACATTTATAAAAATTTAATTCTGATTTTAGGATAGTCTTATAAATTATTCATTTTTTTTAATTCTTTAAAATATTTGCTAAAAAAATTAAAATAAAGATTTAAAAGTCTCTATATGTAATTTCTATTAATTTTCATCTTTTTAAGCAAGTGTTCTTACAACTGAAGAAGTAATTTTTTTTTCGTTCCATCTATATCCGGCCTTAAAATTACTTCTTTAATTAAAAATAATTTATTGTTGCAATTTTAAAAAATCCATAATTATTCAAAAGCTCATTTGTATGTTGCAATAAGTTGTTTAGTTTAATGTTAAAATCTCAACTCAATACAGCATTTATTCGATTTATAATTGACATCAATAAACTTTAATTATTTTTATACAACTTTCAACTTACTTTGTTGTGAGTTAGAAATCTAATGTGGGTTTTAAACTCCTAGTAATAAAATTTAATACATTTCAAAAAAAACTCCTTTAGATAAAATAGTTAAAAATACAATTTTGTTATTCAGTGTTTGCATGCGATGTTTTATCACTTTTTTTTTGCATGCTCTCTCATTGAATTCGTTCATGTCACCATCTTCAGGCTTTCTTTGATTTACTCAACCTCATCAAAAATGAAAAGAACAAGACTATAGAACAAGACACAACAGACAATAGCAATCAGAAAACAGGATGTTTTTCTCTGTGTAAAAAACGTTGTATAGTCATGTGAACTTCTTACATTCAATCCGAATCTTTTCAACGGCATCCACCAATCGGGTTACTTTCAACTTCTGAGTTTTCTTTTAATCCTGAATTTCTTTATTTACAAATTTAGATAGAAGTTTTAATCCAATTTTTTTTCATTAATCCACTTTCATTTCTATTTATTAAATACTTGTTTTCTTCATCTCTGTTAAAATTCAGTTTTATTCTAATTGACTTTCTGTCACCTTCTCAAATATTTTCTCATCTTTTTTTAAACTGATCATTTGAATCTAGAACCATTCCAATTGTAATTTTCATTTTAGTTAGATCATTTTTTAATTTCCAACGAATGTTAATTGAAAGCAGCAAGTTTAATTTCTTTATTTTTGTTGCTTTTTGTAAAAATTCTTTCTTTTTATTTTAATTCTACTTTTTTTACGAATCCTAATAAAAGTAGAATAAGAAAAGAAGGTCTTGTAGTAAGATGATGAGCATTTGCAGCTGCAGCTTCGTTTGCATGTGTTTTAGTTGATGTTTGTTCCCAGTTTTATCTCATCTGCATGACAAATTCAGATATCTTCGTCATTCAGGTCTTCTTTGATTTGATGAGAATGATAACTCAACAAAAAGAGAAAGAAAATGGGAATAATGAACAAGAAGAAAGCAAGAAAACCGGTTGTACATGCGTCATCTCTTGAGACTAGCTTTTCAGAATGCTCAACAGTCTTCTGTCCTTTTCTGTCTTCAATGGCACCTTATTAGTTTTTATTTTCTGAGAATGAACAAAGATCTTTTTTTGTTTATTTATGTCTTTTTGTCAATTTTTAAGATCATTATTTGAATTCCAATTTCGATTTGGTAGACACCAAATTTGTTTTGCTTGATGTCAAATTGCCCGTAACTCAATTTTGTCCCCATAATTTTCGTGTTTTAGTCCGATATCTACAAAAATCGAACAGGGCTTAGATAGGTTTGCAAACATAACAGAAATAGTCTTAGTTTGTTTCAATACTCTTATAAGCTTGTATTGACTTGAATCACGTTGTCAAGTCCTCAGCATTTGATCAGATGGAATAATGTTAAAATACTTCTTTACTTTTTACATTAGTTCATATTCTGATATTTTGTTTACCAGCAGCAAAATTACATTCAAATACAAACTTTTATGTATTTTCTTTAGCTTGATAGTTATTGTTTTGCCTTGAGTTTTAGTAATACAAAAAAAAATGAAAAGTTGCAAATGTCTCTGCTCAGATCGAAAACAATTTACTGAATCAATAATGTATAGAAGATTCTATGAATAAATAATCGTGATATTTTCATACTTAAAAACTTGCCGCAAAATATACTTTGATCTAAAAATAAGTTTTATATTCATCTACAAGTTTGTTGTTTTAAAATTGGAACTTTGGTAAGTAGTTGATGTCGCAATATTTTTTCAGTTAAAAGATGTACTTGTGATTTCTAGTTCCAGGTAATCTGAATTATGATCAATAAGTAAAATTGCTGTCATCAATATATTAATTTTCTCATAATATATAAATATCAAGGATAAATAATCCTAAGAAATGTATAAAGTTCAATTCTACGAAAAATTATTTATCTTTGATAGTAAGATATAAGGTAAAGAATTAAATCGTTAGCAAATTATCATTTTTTAAATAATAGTAAAAAGATGACTATAGTGTTTGTTCAAATTCTAGTTGATTTAAACTCTCTCAATACACATTCGAGTTATTATTTTAGAAAAGAGAATTTGCTCAACTTTTAGCTTATGAAAGTTGTAGGTAGGAAACATAACTACTAGCAAATAGTCCCACTGCCTTACGGTTACTTTGGTAGAAGCAAAGGCTGTGTGAGTAAACCAAGATAAAAAATCTAAATCGTAGTAAAAGCTACGCAGCTAAAAAATCAGAGTCTTATCAGCCCTGGTAGGCAGCTTTGATGCAAAGATTACAATAAAAGTTTACTAAGTGATGAAAAGGGGATGTAGTTGGTAGGTAGAAGATGGCACTGAAAGCCACAATTTTGATCTTGCATATGAGCGGATCAAAGGTATAGGCCATTTTGAATCTGACATGGAAACGGCAGTAGCATCCGGACAACCAAGCAGCCCTATAAGTGAGCACTGCTTCCTTCAAAACGAGAAAGATAAAATATCTTCAGCATCTGGTCTCTTTCTTTCTTAAGTGGCTGACTGCAACCAATGAAAATCTCTTTAAAACAATAGAAAAATACAGAGTACACATAAGAAGCGTACATTAGTTTAAGCAGGCGTGGAGCGTGGCAATAAGAAAAAGGAGCTTGGTCCAATTGTAATAATCACAGAGGAATATCCTTGTCATCGTGGACAAAACTCATATGTTACTTACTCGGCTGCAAATATTGGCTGAAAGGATATTCTAAGTTACAATGTGGTTTCAGATCAAAACGCTCTATTACAGACATGATTCTTTTTATGTCAACTACAGGAAACTTGCAATGAATTATACAGGATTTTATACATCGTCTTCATTGACCTTACCATAGCTTTCGACAACGTCAGTAAGAAAGGTCTGTTATCGACACTGTTAAAGATATACCAAACCTCTTTAACAATGAACTTTAACATGGTAAAATCGTTTCACGTGGACATTAAGGCAATAGTCCAGTTTGATGAAAGCTGCTCTGAACCATTCACCATCAAAAGCGGAGTAAAACAGAGGTAGTTTTTGCCTTCACGTTCTTTCGAATTTTCTTCTCAATGTTACTAAAATAATCGTTTCGTGTGTCTTCTGAAGTCTTTTTTCAATTTAAGCTGCTTGTTCCAGTTTTTCGTTTGTCGTAATATGACATTATGTTAAAAAGAAACAAGAGAGTTATTTAAAGTCTTTAACTCTTCATCAATTGCTTTAGTTCTAGAGACTTCTTACTTCTTTCTTCTTCTTTTATATATTGTCAAACGGATTCTGCAAGATTTTTATTTTGCTGTTGACTTTTTCAACATAAAATAAAACGACAAATATTTATGATTTTTTGTTGAAATCAAAGCTACGGATTTGTTTCAAAATCTATTGATTTGTAAACTAAGAGACTCTTCTTCCTGCTCACTGCACAACAGTTCGAATATTATCTTTATTAGTGAAACTTCTCATTCAACAAGATCTTGATGAAATTTGGTTTTCTAAGTTTTTTGCTTGTTTGTATATTTTTAAGAAACTCTAAATCTTTTTAAAAATTTCAACCAAACTAATTAAAAGTAAAATTGCCGATATACAAGCTTGCTCATGAAACATCGAAGATGTAAACCCTAGTTGGTGGTAAAATGAAACATTAAATGATCACTTCATTAGAATTAAACAAATATTTTGTTCATGCTTTTTCTGAACTAACTAAAAATGTTGCAGCAAAAGTGGAAGTTAGAAATAGTTTTTTTTGCTGAAGCATTTAAATAGTCAGTTTATATTTGTAGAATCAGAATCACCAACCAAAGTAATTTGAAACAAACCAGGGGAACTCCAACTTTGACGAACTGCTGAGAGTCGGAGCTTTATAATAAAAATGCTCTAACACCTCGTTAGTAGCTTTATTTTTTTAGCCTGTGGCCTGAAACAACAAAATTCTTTTTGTGTGAACAGAATCTCTTTTAAACTAAAAAGCTTTTAAATTCAGATAAGAGCTCAAAACCAAAAAAATCTTCTAAAGTATAATAACAATTCAAATGTCAATATATCTTTCAATAATCATTTAAGTCAAGAGTCGTGGTTTCAAAGGCATCAAAAGCATCCATTAAAACCCTTATAGATAAATAAAGAATTATAAATTACACAAAACTTGTCATTTTATAAAATTTACTACAAACCTCAGGAAACACGGCGGAAGTCTGGATGCCATCAAAACTATGAATAGTAGTTGAAAAATTGGTTAATTAGTTAAGTTTAATTTAATTCAGTTGAATATTGAAACTTTTTAGCCCCCAGCATTTATTCACTATTGAATTAAAGAATTTTCTTCTATAAAGAGTTCTTTAGATTCACAAACAGGAAAAATTAGATTTAGGAAAGTTTACGAACCATTGAAATATACGAGTAAGAGTTTTCTTAAAAATGAAATTGTGATTTTTCTATTTCTGATAAACGTTTTGACGATGAATAAAATGTTAGCCGTTCTCCGCTGAAGCAGGCCACTGTATAACAGAAACAAAATGAAAAATATTAATTTTAATTTTGCATTTTTTTCTTGCCAACTTTAAAAGTTAAATTAGATTTGTTTTGTAAATAAGTTATAAACTTTTTTATAAATCTCTTTTAAAACCTTAATACCAAGTTGACAGTTTTTACGGTCTTAACGATGATCGTTACAAAGATTTCTTTAGTGGATAAAAGACATTTGATAAATTAAATCTTTTTTAATTTTCTGTGAATATAACTTTTTCTGTAGTTTATCTGAAGACTTAAGTTAAATGTATCCTTTTTCTTTTCACTATTTTATATTTTGATATTATTTTGCAAGGCTTGCAATTTATTTGCATATTTATTTCTTTAAAGAATTCTTTTAGATTTAGCAATACACGAGGTTGCTCTTGTCTGTTTTTCAGTTTCATATCTTATATATCTTATATATCTTTTGAATAATATTTACTTGAGTGGTTTAAAGAAAAAAGTTTAAAACCTTAGTTTTGAAGATATATAAATTTAGTTGCCTAAACTGAAATATATGAGACTTAGTTTACCTAATAGACTATTGGAGTATTTGATAGATATTAAAATATGGAATCGCTTGCTTTATAATCATATATATTTATTATTAAGCGCTGTTTTGAAAGCTTGATAATTTAAAGTTTGAATTTTACAAATAGTTTAAGAATTATCAACTTTTTTGCGCAATTTAAACTATTTTCAGTCAAACCATTGAAATGAAGTTTAAAACGTCATATTTTAAACTAAACTTATTTTGATATCAATATACTTTTATTTAGAATCAAATATTTTGATCACCTCTGAAAGTTTTTTTTAAATGCATGTTAATTTTTCAAAATTTTATTAATTATTTTTAATTTATTTATAAAATTAGGATCAAAAATATTCAAAGAAATCATTTCTTTTTTAGTCACATTAACCTTTAATTGAAGTCGCAATTATTTGAACGTCTTCTACTACACGTTTTGTACGACTTATATTTGACCTGAACTTTTAGCCTTGAAGCAGTATAGAAATTGGTGAGTTTTGGTCATGCTTTTTGGCATGAATAAAATAAAATCAGATGAAATTGTGCACGAAATATTCTATTCACTGAATTCTGTTTGAACTTTAGCTAAGCGATAAAATAGAAAATCGATTCTTATTATTTTGCTATTTTTTGATTTTTAAATATAATAATTCATGAAAATAGTGATACGATTTTATAGATAAACAATTGTTCTAGTATTTCTCCTATATTTACATAAAATTTAAATCCAACTTTTCAATTAATTTGAATCAAAAAATTAAATTAAGGTTTGATTTTCCAGCCTATTACAACAGGTAGCCATTGAATAATTGGAACTAAACTTGAGCTTTCTTGTATCATAGACACACCATTATGAGAATACTGTAAGTTTTTTGAATCTGTCAAATAACAATTTTGAGCAAATTGCTCTAATTGCTGTTTCTATCTTACTTTCTTCAACCGAAATCATGAAAGCTGTATTTGGGATCTTTGTTGACTCATTGTGAATCTCTCTATTTGACATCAAATGAGATGAAGAAAAGTTTGACGTTGAGCTTTTGCTGTAAAATATCTTGTGTGAAAATCTGTACTGATTCTCATCATTTTTCTTTACCCCATTCTAGCTTCAAGAATCGCTTTTAGGCTCAATCGACAATCATAGTTTCGAATGTTTTGGTGCTGCTGCAAGTCAACGTTAGTAGAGTTGATATTTCATTTATGGTTAATATTTACGCGTTGTACAGTGTGCTGCTTCATCAAATGGTTTTGAAGTCCTTCGTTACGTCGAAACTTTTTGTTACAAATATAACAGCTTAGCTGGAAATTTCTAGTATGAACCATCTCATGAGTCTTCATGTTAGAGATCTGGCAAAAAGCGTGTCCACAGTATCTGCACTTGAAAGGCTTTTCACCTATAGTTGTTCAAAACGTTTTTATTATTACTCCATAAAAATTATTTAAGTTTTATGTTTATTTTAAGTATATTTTTTAATTAACAAAACAGTAATTATGTTATGCATATAACAAAAGCTTAGTTAAACATGAATATCAATTTTATTTTCAAAATTATTGAAGTTTTATGAATGTCATAATACTTTTTGAAAACTAATTTCACTACATACTAACTTTCGAAAGTATTTAAACTTTTTTCAACAAACAGTTTATTTGAAACAAAACTTGCAATTATATCAACTTTATTAAAGATACCTGTATGGATGCGAATGTGCTCCTTTTTGTGTGAAGATAACTTAAAAGATTTAGGGCAGTAGGGACATTTGAAGGGTCTAGTATTCATCACCAAGCTAAAAACAACTTTTCTATTAAAAATAACTTTAAACTTCTGAAAAATGTTAATTGAAATTAAACTCAGTTATCTATCTATAACTAACTACTAATTTTTATTAGTTTGACAAAAATTGTTAAAATCTGGTTGAGTTAAATCACTTTTCTTTTTTTCTTTTTAACTCTCTCAACGTTACTTGGATAAATTACTGAAAATCCAAAAGTTATTAATCCTCATTTTAAAAATAATTATTAAAGTTTGTTTGTAAATCACAGGAACAGATTAAAAATGAACTGTAAAAAACACTTTATATTTATCATTAAAAAGAAAAAATTTCAATCTAACAATAGTTTGTGCCATAACAAAATCATTCATCAATATGAAACAGAATCTTTTTTTCTGCAACAAAAATAATATAAAAAAAAAGTTAACCTGAAATGATTATCTCACAAAAGATCTTATTTACTGAAATCATTTTAAGATTACTGATTGATTTATTAACTATTGTGCTATTTTCAAGCTGCTTCAGATCACAAATGAATCCAATAAAAATAGCCGCTAAAGAATATATGATCATGACTTTTCTTTAATTTACTGAAATAAAAGAGCATTGGTTTATATACTTTTTTGTTATATTTTATATTCTTAAGCTGCGGAAATAAAGTATAAAAAAGATTCTTAAAGATTTTCACAATACCATCAAGGTAATTTTTATACTAATAAGAGACAAATAATCTTTTAAACCTTCAACCATTTAAGATTAGTTTAATCTAATCAAAATTTAAAAAAGGGAACTGAGGAATGTATCCATTTTTTAAATTGTAAATCTTGAAGAGAAACTGGATTTGTTGAATTGTGTTTTATACAGCCAAGAAACTACATGAGCAAATTGGAAATGTACAAAAAAAAGTTTTGATCAATCAATTAAATAAGTAAACTTAACTAAATCAAACAGTCTCATCGAAATATGGTCCTAAATCATTTTAAAACTGATTATTAGTCAAATTGTTTTAATGTTTTTTGCGATTACATTTTCAATCGAGTAAGCATTGCAAAAAATATATAAAAATTTATATAAAAATGATGCTACTAAACACACCTAAAAAGCCATTTTATATCCATAAGAAATTTGAAACTTATTAAGTTCTTTTATCTTCATAAAACTCTAAAAGGCATTTGAAACTATGTTACCAATATAGTTTTCCTATAATACTCATATATAAATATAAATTTTCAATTTCAAATATAAACTTTGTAAATTTTTTCACACAAGACATAATTTTTGCAAAACAAATTCTTCAGGTAAATATATGTGGTATAACAGTAAAGTATTTTACAGCTAACTTAAATATAATAAATGTCATTCATGTATTCCGGTTGTCATTCGGTAATAAGCCTTATAGTAGATAGCGCGTATCGTTAGTATAATTGTCGTTGTTTGTCGTCTTATTAATTTGAATAAAGCTCTATATAAAGTGTGATTATAATTACAATATAAACAAATTAAATTCTGTTGTTTTAACTTTTTACATTCAAAAGTACTGAGTCCAGTAAGTACTAAAGAACCAAAAAAATATTTTATATAAATATCCAGAAGTAAGAGATTTTTTTGTAAGAATTTAAGACTTAAAAGCAGTAAATTAATTTTGTAATTATTTTGAATAAAGTTTAATAGAGTACAGTTAGAAATGTCAAAATATCATCTTTACTTATTATGCTGGTAGATTAGGCTTTAATTTGTTTAAAGTTATATTTTGAAAATATGATTTAAAATAAGTCGTATTTTCTCAGTTATTTGTTGTAACCAACTTTTATATGTTATTAACAATCTCTGAACTAATTCAGTGCATCTAACTTCTCTCTGTACTCCTACAAAATTATAGAACTTTATTAAGAGAGCAATTTTTATGTCATTTCGAAATCAAGTATATTTCATATTTCTAAAATAAAACTTTTGGTAATTTATTTAAAGCAATCTTATGTAAAAGGTGACAAGGTCATAATAATTTTTCTTTAGTCAGCTAATAATTATAAGTACTGACTGAATGTTATTTAGGTTGTTTTTTATATAAATAATATACATAATGGTGTCGATAATGATTTTTTTCAGTTATGATCTTGAATATTTAAATAAAACTGATTTCATGAAGGTCAACACTTATTCGAGCTTGATTTAATTCTCTAATGTTTCTAAAATCAATTAAATATATTTAATTATATTATTTGATTAATATTTGATTTATGTATTTGATGGGGTTTTAAAGATAATTACCTTTTTTAAAGATTGAATTACAACTAAAAAAATCATTTTTAAGAAGTTTTGACTCATCAAAAGCTTATACATTTTTTAAATAAATTTCTAAAAGTGTTAAAGAATTATTTCTTGTTAAACAATTATTATATATCAAAAATAATTTACATTAATTATTTAGAGAAAAACTTACTTTTAATTTTACAAAATCTTGCAAGCGTAACAAAATTTCTTGCAAGTGTAACACAAATTTGGCTTGAAAGAACATTTTTACTCTAATCAAAACAACTTAAAAAACTATTCATTACTTTTAAAACATTGGTACAAATTATTAAAAATTTTATAATTACAGAAAAAGGTTTTGCTTATAATCTTGCAGGAAGGACTTTTAAAATGCTATTAAACTTTGTATGATATTTCGGTTTGTTTTAGCTACGCTATACTTTTTTGGGTAAAAGTTTTAAATGAAAAACGACTTAAATTAAAGCCAAATTCGATTTCATAAAAATAGCTTTTTTTTGTTATCAAATCGATACTGATTATCAAAGCTCTAAAAACAAAGTAAAAGCTATGACTGATTTTATAATATTTAAACAAGAAAAACTCCAATACTCGTATAATGAATGAGCATTATATTTAGATAAAAATTCTTTTAATTAAATAAAACTACTTTTTATTATAATATTAGTTAAAAATATTGTATAAGTAGTTTTGATTAGGTAGTTTAATTTTTATTGAGTAAAAGCTCATATAAATATGTGTTTATATAAAAAGTTATTAACTTTTTGCTATAGTTTATATTACAATTTTAAGTTAGAAGTGTTATTTTTATTTTGAGCTGATCTATTATTTTTAAGTTTGTTTTTTATTTGTATTTACTTTTTTACGAAAATTTAGTTTCATTGTAACTGCTTTTTTAGTTTTAAAAATATGTTCGGTAAACACAGTTTATGTTTTTGAAATTCAAAATTGTTTATGTATTATGCGATAACTAGCTTTCATGTGCTATTGTTTAATTTGCTAGCGCTATACTGGTTAATAATGCTACTTCTTTAATTCTTTCAACATTTTGTTTTAAATGTTTTACTTACTGGCCCCGATATGTTTGAACATCTATTTTTTTACTGCATCGCCCCTTAAATATTTCAATTATTCGGCTTTTCAATCAAAATTATTTTGTTTGTATCGTCAGGTTTTTGTTTAGATTTTCGCTAGATAGTAACCTAAATGTTTTATTTAAACAAATTGATAAAAATTAATTTAATTACTAATCACAAAAGTAATTTGCTTTTTAGATGCATTGATAAAAAGAAATTTACAAGTTATTATTTAATAAGCTAATTGAATAACAACATCTTTTAAAGTTAAAGTATTCTGAATAAATAAATTTTTATTTTCTTACCACATTATTGATTTTTTCAGAAATTTTATTTTTAATACATTCTTTAAGAGATTTTAAAATGACTAACGCCCCAGCGGTTGGAATTGATTTGGGAACAACTTATTCATGTGTTGGTGTCTTTCAGCATGGAAAGGTAAACTATAATTTATATTTATAAAGCTTAATTAGAAAATATTTTTTATTAAAAAAGTCAAACTTGTAACCTGATCAATGAACTACAACTTATTTTAATTTGTGATTTTGTTTTGATTTTGCTTAATTAATTTTAACAATTTTTATTGTTTAGGGTTCAGATAAAATTATCAATTGCATATAATAATATGTATTAATTGGTTTAAAAGAGTTAGTAAAAAGATTTAAAAGACTACTGGCTTTATAGAATTATCTAATATATAGTAGGCTTGCTTTTAGTCTTGTGATTATTTGAGTTTATTTGAGTTTATTTAAAATTAAAAAATATTAAAACAAAATTTGTCAGGTTGAGATTATTGCCAATGATCAGGGTAATAGAACGACGCCAAGTTATGTCGCTTTTACTGATACAGAACGTTTAATTGGAGATGCAGCTAAAAATCAAGTTGCAATGAATCCTATTAACACTGTTTTTGGTCAGTAATACTTAATTATTCTAATCATAATTTATTAACTGTGTCTTAAAGATGCTAAACGTCTTATTGGACGAAAGTTTGATGATACTGCTGTTCAAAATGATATCAAGCAATGGCCATTCAAAGTCATCAATGATAGCACCAAACCAAAAGTTCAAGTTGAATATAAAGTAACTATTTAATAAAAAGTTTTGATAATTTAAGCATCAAATTATTAAAAATAATTTACAATAAAATTTTAGGGTGAAACAAAAAGTTTCTTTCCTGAAGAAATAAGCTCAATGGTGTTACTGAGGATGAAAGAAACAGCAGAAGCCTATCTAGGAAAACCTGTTAAAGATGCTGTAGTGACTGTACCAGCTTACTTTAATGACTCTCAACGGCAAGCTACAAAAGATGCTGGAACAATTTCTGGTCTTAATGTTCTTAGAATAATCAATGAACCTACTGCTGCTGCAATTGCTTACGGATTAGACAAAAAAGTAAATTGAAAAATAGAAAAGTTTAATTCAAGTTTCAAATTGAAAACTTCTTGAAAGGTTGGCAGCGAAAAGAATGTCTTAATCTTCGATTTAGGAGGTGGGACTTTTGATGTGAGCATTTTAAGTATAGAAGATGGGATCTTTGAAGTTAAAGCAACTGCTGGTGATACTCATCTAGGAGGTTTGTTGAATCTGTCAGTATTATTCGATTCTTTCTAGTTTCACTATTGAAATTTTAGGTGAAGATTTTGATAATCGACTTGTTGATCATTTCATAAAAGAGTTTAAAAGAAAGCACAAAAAAGACATGTCATCTAACAAAAGATCCTTACGACGTCTTAGAACTGCTTGTGAACGCGCAAAAAGAACTATTTCTTCATCAGCTCAAGCTAGCATTGAGATTGATTCACTTTATGATGGAATTGATTTCTACACTAGCATTACTCGCGCTAGATTTGAAGAACTTTGTGCTGATCTATTTAGAGCAACTCTTGGCCCGGTTGAAAATTCTTTGAAAGGAGCTAAAATGGATAAACAAAACATTGATGAAGTTGTTCTTGTTGGTGGTTCAACTCGTATTCCTAAGATCCAAAAGTTACTGAAAGGTTTCTTTAATGACAAAGAATTGAATAAATCAATAAATCCAGACGAGGCTGTTGCTTATGGTGCTGCTGTTCAAGCTGCTATTTTAAATGGTGACGAATCCGAAGCTGTTCAAGATCTCTTACTGCTTGATGTAGCACCACTCTCACTTGGTATTGAAACTGCTGGAGGTGTCATGACTGCTCTGATAGAACGTAACACTACTGTCCCCACCAAGCAATCTAGTGTGTTTACAACATATTCAGACAATCAACCTGGTGTTCTCATTCAAGTAACTTTGTTCGAAATCTCACTTTCTATAAAGGACCTTTCAACTTTTAGGTTTTTGAAGGAGAGCGTGCAATGACAAAAGATAACAACATTTTGGGCGAATTTGAGTTATCAGGGATTCCACCAGCACCCAGGGGAGTTCCCCAAATTGAAGTAACTTTTGATGTTGATGCTAATGGAATCTTGAACGTAAGTGCATGTGATAAGAGTACTGGGAAAGCAAACAAGATTACTATTAGTAATGACAAAGGTTTGAACTAAAGTTTTTTAAAAGTTACTTTTAAAAATAGTTTACATTTAACAAGGTCGACTTAGCAAAGAAGATATTGATCGGATGGTTAATGATGCAGAGAAGTATAAAGCTGAAGATGAGAAGCAACGTGAAAGAATCAGTTGTAAAAATGAACTGGAGTCATATGCTTTTAATGTTAAGCAATCCGTAGAAGATGAAAAATTAAAAGATAAAATATCTGAAGAAGATAAATCTGTAGTTCTCAGCAAATCCAGTGAAATTTTAAGTTGGTTAGATAATAATCAGCAAGCTGAAAAAGATGAATTTGAAGATAAAAAAAAGGAGCTAGAGAAGATTGCTATGCCAATTATGAGCAAGTTGTATGAAGGTAGTGGTGTTGGTGGTATGCCAGCAGGTAACTGATCAAATTTTCTAATTATTGTTGACTGATATTTGTTATCAAGGAGGTATGCCTGGAGGATTTACACAAGGTGCTACTCCTACAGCTGGAGGAGACAGCAATGGACCAACTATAGAAGAAGTTGATTAAGATCTATCGTTTGTATCTTCAAATTCTCCAACTTTATTTCGTTCAAGTCTTAAGATTTATATTTGATAAAAATCCTTGTATGAAGCTTTGTGTTATCCACATTTTTATTTGAGCTTTTTACCAAATTCAAATAACAAATTAGTTTTATTGCTTTTGCTGAATTATTTTTTATAATTTAAAAACTTTCAAATGGAATTTATTTTTCTTTTACTCTTTAATTCATCAATTAATTATTTGGGATAAACATTTCTAAAAATTTAACATTAACAATCTTTCTTTAAATAGAAAACCATTGGTAAATTATCATCTATTTATTTGATTGTATTATTACTAATATTAAGTAATAATAATTCTTACAAAGCTGATTTCTAAAAGAAAAATTATCTTTTTTGTTATTGCACAATTTTATTTGCTCGTTAAAGAAATGAACTTTAAAATTTTTCTGGAATATTCTTTTAAATATTTCTTTCTACACAGCTCAAATTTTCACTAAGCTTTTTAAAGTCAAATAAAAAGTATTTTCAGACTTGCAAAGTCTTTAAGTTCAACAAATCAATCTTTTGTTATGATGAAGATCACTTTATATAGCGCTCACAAAATTGATAGTTAAGAACAGAAGCTATTATTAAACCATCAAAGATTATGATAGGATGCAGCTATAAGAGTCATTTAATCATGTAAATGGTGATACTTTAATCTCGTAGAACATTGAGTAGAAGTCTCTTGTAATCTGAGGAGCATTCATCATCTATGTCTTGCCACAATTGATTCCCATACATCTCTTCATACTTATCTTGGATAGCACCAAGATCAATCTATAAAAAATATATATAAACTTACAGTTCAAACACAAAATCATTTAAACCAACTTCAGATCTTCCTATAATGATTCTGGTCAAAGCATCTTCATCAGTACCGAGTCCTCTCATTGCATCATAAAGTTTCTTAGCATAGTAAGCTAAGTGATCTTCAACCATATCAATGATAGTCATGTAAGCATCTTGAAGATTACCGGATGTTTCTGATTCAACAGCTTCTCTGAAACTGTTACCAGCTATCTGTTTAAACAATTAAAACTTCATTTATTCATCTATCTTCACTCAAAATAAACTAATTTTAAAACATGATTTAACACAAACCTCAGCATATTTCTGGAATATTATTCGGAGTTGTAAATAGCTTCTGGTTGCCAAGATTTTGGTGAATTCATCCTCATCAGTCCCAAACCATCTTCCTTCACCAGCCTTCAAAGATTTGATTTTATAAATCTTTCCTATCATCTACCACTTATTTCCTACATCATAAATCGCTTGTGCATCAGCCTCAGCTGCATCTTCATCAATTTCAAACAGCTCATCTCGATCCCCAGAAATCAAAGCAAGAAGAAGATGTTTAAAGTCTCCAGAAGTTTCATCACGAAGATCCTCAACAAGTGAGCGTTCGTACATCTCCGTATAAGCAATCTAAAAAGGTGTTCATCAAAAGACTTATTTTGAAACGACCAATTTGTTCTTCTATCAAACCCTTGGTTATTTCTTAATCAACTACAAGCTTCATGATTACATAAACCTTTCAACTTACTCGAATAGCTTCTAATTTCTCATTAGATTTTGTACACAGAACTTCGATCAAGATCTTATCATCTGTTCCTAGTCCAATCATTGCTTTTCGAAGTTTTCTTGCGTCACTAACAGGATTCAACTGTAAAAGGTTAAAAGTGATTCAAACCAAAGATAGAAGTATTTGATAATTCCGATTAGTCATTTACAGACAATGTTTGTTGAAGTTTCATAAGTAGCTATTTGTTCACGTGAAAAGTAGATGAGTTATTTCATATATAAGGAGCTCTTTGCACACATTGATAGTTCCACTTATCGACAAACAAACGAAATACTGGATAGAGATATTTTTTACAATTTATCAACACACATATGTCAATTGGTTTACTTGTGGTTAGAAAATAAACAATATCTACTTACTTCCATCAATGTTAGAATAGCTTCTTCAAAATCTCCCCGAAGCTCTTCTTTAAGACGTTCAACTAAGTTATCTCCAAACATATTTTCATAAACTTCTTTGAGAATTTGTCTTTGAAAAGTTGTTCTGTTTGAAATAAATCAAAATTTTATTGCAAAAGTAAAATTTAAAGAAGTCTAAATGTGAATTACCTTCTTGTAATAACTCTTATGATGACTCTCTCGTTGGTTCCTGCTCCGTCCATCGCATTGTTTAATCTTTCACAGTCTTCGGAAGCTTCGAATCCATCAAATTCATGCACAGTAGGCTAATTGAAGTATGAAAGTTGTCATTTAGTGATTATTATAAAGAATTGTAGTCACACAAAATATTTTTAACAGCTAAAGGTTTAAGTTTAGAACAAGTTCAAGTAAAACAAAAATAACGAATAAAATTGACAAACGATTAAAAACGACTTACAGTAGCTTCAATATTACCCATGGTTGTAAACAATCAGTTTATGCGAGCTGAAAAAATGAACTAGAAATTAAAACACAGCTTTTATATATAGCTGTAAATATATACGAAAACATCTGATATTAGTTAATAATTAACGAATCGAAGTTTTACCAAGCTCATTCTAATTTTATTAAAGATAAACTGTTTACTTTATGTCTACGCTTATAGTTACATAAGAAGTTTAATAATGAGCTACAAAAATTTAATGTACAAAATATCAAACTCATAATTTGATTAAATGATCAGCATTAGATGATCTATCTTTATAAAATCAGCCAAAAAAATCTATCAATTGCTAAAACTGATGAAAGTAAAAAGAGTTTCTTTTATTTTGATAAATCTTAGAATAACATTTTAATAAAAACAACTTCTCTATTGACGTAATTTCTTCATTCAAAGCTAATAATAATTTGCCCTTATTATAAACTTCCTTTTATAAAAAAATGATTCGTCAATTCATTCTTTAATCGTAAGAAAATTTGTTTAAATGTCTAAATCAAACTTACCAATTTTGAAAATGATTTTGAATATTTTTTTTATTCTATATGCAATGAAGCATGGCGAAGTATTTAAAAACTTTGCAACCGCCCAAAATTTCACCTTAACATTCTATTTTAAGAATTAAATTATAACTAACTGTAGTTGATGAAAGCTTTGATTACATCATTTTTTACATCTAACAAATATAATTTATCAAATTTTTGTACTAGATCTTTTAACTTATTGTAAAATTTAAAAAAGTTTCATCACTAAACCTTTTATTTTAAATATGTAGATAGTCTGTAAAACTTTTCTAAGAATTTTCTCATTTATCACATTTTTGTGACTTTCTTATATTTGAAAGTAGCTTTTATTTATTTTGTTGAAAAATAAATATTTTATGACGTTATGAGATAAAAAAACTGATTACTAAGCAAATAGAGTTCACTACAATTTTTTTGAAGGTAAACTATCATTTAAACTTATTTTTACATAACATAATACTCATAAAATAAATATTGCAATCATCAAAATGTTTCCTCTTATTGCTCAGAAGTTTTAGTATTTAAATAAAAGCTTGAATGTTTTGAAGAACAACTTTAAATTGACAATAAACTTTTTTATCACTTTATCTGATTGAAACTTTATAACAAATAAAAAATCTAATTATTTATTTAACTTTAATATTCTAGTTTACACTGAGTGATAAACTAAGTAAAGTTATTATCAAATTTTATACGATTTAGTTAAAATAAAGTACAAAAAGAAAAAAATGATAAAAGTATAACAAGTTTCAATTCAAATTCATGAAATTTGAACATATTTGTCACAATGTAAAACAATAAATTGTTTCATATATCATTACAGATTTTAAATGCTACAATTTGGATGTTTATATTTTAAAACATTTTTCACAAAATAGCGATGCCATGTAAATTGACTATCGTGATTGCAAAGCTCGGGATGAAAAGAACAGGCCATCACGTTACCATCACGAACAGCTACAATCTCAGAAGAACCTTCTAAATCTCTTCTGCTTAATACTTTAACATCCGGGCTATTAACCGATACAACACCTGGTGGGCGAATAAAAATTCCTTTAAATTCTTTCTTGTTTCCGTTAGAAGCTACTAGATCTTCTTCTGTAAGAATAAGTGGACTCTCACAGCTGTTGTTTTGACGACCTGAGTAGTTTCGTTTGCAAGTAATGTCTAAGCCTCCAATCTTCGGGTAAAAGATTAAAATTTAATTTTTTTATGTGAATGACGAATATTGAACCTGTTGAACTTCATTCTTTCCTTCACCTTCAATACTTTCAGATAGAAGAATAAGACCAGCACAAGTACCCCAAGTAAACTGTAAAAACAACAACTTTTTTTAGCTTGATTTGATAATTGAAGCTTCTTTTAGAGTTCAACTTTGTTGTGAAATCTTTAAAGTTTCAATAAACTAAAATATTTTTACTAAAATTGATGAAATTAGATATTAGTATTAAGAGGATGTTTTGATATCCTGATATTGATTCAGTACCAATAGAAAACAAGCTAATAACAAAAGATAAAGAATTTTAAAGAACCTTTAGTAGACTAGATAATAATAGACAACTTCAGTATCTTATCATTGTTATCATCTATCGCAGCAATTAATTAAAATTATTCAATTTTACTTTTTGTTTATTCTTGACAAACATTTTCACTTTTTCCATTAAATTTCCGATACTTAAGTGAAGTGACAGCACTGAGCTTTCACCACCTGGTATGATTAGCCCATCTATAGTATCCAACTACAAAAATAAATTGTTCTTTTCATTTTCAAACATAAAAGGATCAAATTTCTCACGTCACTGGCTTTTCGTACTTCAATAACCTCCAGTTTTACATCTGCTGATAGATCGCTTAATTGTTTGAGGGTATCAGTATGAGCAGAAAAACCACCTTGTATAGCTAGCACTCCAATTTTAAGCCTGTTAATATTATTGTTGTTTACTTTTAATTTACTTCAAACTTTGATTTTTTTAGAGTTTCAAACGTTTTTTCAAGTAACTTTAATCTTTAATAAACAAAAATACTCATATTCTAGAAATATTTCACTCTATATATTATCTTTTTATCATTACTTAAGAGTTTATAATTATTAGAGTAAGTTACTTACTGTTGATCCATGATCTTTGCTTTATTTACACTTTCAAAAGATCACACTATGCTCACAAGCAGGTTATGTAAAAATAATTCTGAAAATATTGATGAATTTCAAAATTTTTCAAATTTTAATTTGTAAATTAAACGGTTTTAAAGAAATTTTTTTAATAGTTCATTGTCATAACTATTGCAACAAACTTATGAATTACGGAATGATAAGTTTGTTTATATTTAGTAAAGTGTAAAATTTTTATAAATTGTTAAAAATCAGTTGATGAAACTGAACAATTTGCTTAACTTGCGTATTCAGTAAAAAAATAACTAGATAGTATGATCCTATTTGAAAGCTTTTAGTTTAAATCTATTAAAATGTTAACTATAGTAAAATTGCTGATAAAAATTAAAAAACTATTTAATCTTTTTAAATTTAAAGTTTGAAGGCATTTATTAAGTAAGCACAGCAACCTCTTAAGAAACTAAATCAACAGACTAACCAAAAAAATCAAAATCAAAAGCGCATAGGAGAAACTACATATAAAACTGCAAAAGCTGCCTTTTAGTTAGTGCGTCAGCACAAATAAAAGTTCCACTTCATTGAGTTTTTACCCAGAGGATATTTAAATCTAACTGAACTCTTTGTTAACAGCTAACTTAATACACGAAAATTTCTAGACGCTGAGTATTGATTTATTCTAGAATTTCAGTCTATAAGTAAAGAGTTTTCCTATAAAATTCTGCAAAGTATTTTAAATTTCAGCTAAAGAATAACTTGAAGCAGTTTGAAGTAAGCAAGCCTAATACCGATTAGGTTCAACAAAAATATTCTGATAAATAAACTAAATAATAAATCAGTTAACTTTACTAGTTATCAAGTAGTGATATGCTAGTCAAAACAAAAGTGCGGGAAAAAAGGGAAAGAAGAGATGAGAAGGTCACTAGCTGAAGTTTTAATAGACTTACGAATTAGCTTGAAATCAAATGCTTATGCGGTTAGATAGTTGTATGAACAGTGTTAGTTGCATAAGTAGTTTTAACTTTGGCATGCAATATAGAGTGAAAGATTCAACTTTTTGTTTTGTTGCTTTGTATCTTTTTGATAACTTCAGATAAATTGAAATTGAGTATAGAGAATATCAAAAAAGATTAATAAATTTTATTTTTTTTAAGTTTGACAAAATTTTAAGTAAATCTTTGTAAAAGCTTTGAAAATCTCTCTATCATGGTAGAAACAAACCAAACAGGTAAAAATGGTTTTGTAGTTAACTTTTCAAAGTTTTAATGTTAACATTAGATGCTATAGTTTGTAATTATTTAAATAAAAGTTAAAAATACAGATTTGAATGTTTATGAACCTCTACAATTATTTATCTAACATGTTTTAACATGTTTATAAAATATTATAAAATATTTAACTTTCAAAAATATCCCAAAAGCATTTTTTATATAAAATTATAATTAATTGACTCAAAAACTGACCTAAGACATATTTTATCAATCTAACACCACACAGCTTGTAAACGACTGTTACTATGCTCTTGAAGTTACGCAATAGCCGCGCAACAGTCTTGCAGAAAGTTGTGCAAACGAACGTTTAATTCTCAATAGAAATTGACGAATAATTTTTCAGGGACTTTTGTTGTCAAGTCTGGATTTGCTACAATGGTTAGAGGGGGTCTTATTATGGACGTTGTAAATGCTGAACAAGCAAAAATTGCACAAGCTGCTGGAGTGAGTATTCTACATTTGTTTAATTAAAATCATCATTTACTTCTCTTTCTTGCTTTAAATTGGTATAATTTTTTGATCATTGAAAACATGAGTTTATTTTAAGGCATGTGCTGTCATGGCTCTTGAAAGAGTTCCTGCAGATATAAGAAAAGACGGAGGTGTCGCTCGCATGAGTGATCCGAAAGTGAGTACTACATCACTAGATCAGACTTTACACTAAGATCTTTTTTCTGAATGTTTAGTTGATCAAAGAAATTATGAATGCTGTAAATATTCCTGTGATGGCTAAAGTGCGAATTGGTCATTTTGGTGAAGCTCAAATCTTACAGCATCTAGGAGTTGACATGATTGATGAGTCTGAAGGTTTGACATCATTTTTCGAGCTTATTTTTTGTAAAACTTCTTAATTATTTAGATTTGATTTTTATCAATGAGCAAGCAAAAAATAAAGATATATTTTTCAGTTCTAACTATGGCTGATGAAGATAATCATATAAATAAGAAATCTTTCACAACTCCATTTGTTTGTGGAGCTCGTAATCTTGGTGAAGCCTTGAGACGAATTTCTGAAGGCGCTGCAATGATTCGAACGAAGGTGATTGTTTATTAAATAACAAGTAGAACTTATTTTGATAAATTTAAGTAGTCTTTCAAAGGGAATTTTAATTAGGCATAAACTAAAAATATATAAAATATAATTTCAATTAGAAAATAATTTGCGTTTTTAGCTGGAAAAATTATTCTTTAACGAGCAAGTCTCTTTTTAAGCAACATAGTAATACTATTTGTAGGGAGAAGCTGGTACTGGTAATGTAGTTGAAGCCGTACGACACGCACGCACAATTAAACAAGAAATTGGCCGCGCTAAAAGTTTAGATGATGATGAGCTTTACACATATGCAAAAGAGCTACAAGTTAGTGATTAATTGTTGAAAATTCTTTGAGAAAACGTTCTTTATTAACCATACTTCGATTTAATACTTGTTTATCAAGGTTTGAATTTAGCTTAGAGTCTTACTTTCACATGCTAACTACTTTTACTTGTATATTAGGTCCCATATGATCTGTTGAAGGAAACAGCGCGGCTAGGCCGCTTACCCGTCACTAACTTTGCAGCTGGTGGTCTAGGTAAGGATATTTTTATTTGAAAACTGATCCGACTAAACATCTTCATATATAAACTGATTTTTGTAGCGACACCAGCGGACGTCTCACTTCTGATGCAGCTCGGAGTTGATGGAGTTTTTGTCGGGTCTGGAATATTTAAGAGCAATTGTCCTGAAAAAAGAGCTCGTGCCATGGCTCAAGCTGTTACTCACTATAAAGATCCAGCAGTTTTGGCTGAAGTTAGCGAAGATTTGGGAACAGCGATGGTAAGAAGTTGGAAATATTTGATATTAAGACAACATGAATTAAATCACTTTAAACCTAGATTTATTGAAACTTCTACTTGCTTACAGGTTGGAATAAACTGTGATGACCTACAGGTTAGATGGGCTGGCAAATAGATATTTTCCTGCTTAGTTGAAGTTTTGTGTTTTGTAAATATACAGCAACCGAAATGTTTATTTGGTAATAAATAAAAGTACTTGAAATTTTTTTGAGTAATATTAAAACTCTTCTTGTGAACTTGTATAGCTTTACAAAATGATTAGCTGATGCCAGTTATATCTATATTACATGTGCTTGTAAACTGAAAATATATTTATCAGCAGAATATTTTATTTAAAAATAACAAAGGAAAAATACACAAGGAAAATGACTTAGCTATAATCGATATTTGGAACAGCTTTTTTCAGTCACAAATAAATTCAGGTGAAAATAAATTGAACAATTTTAAGAAATAAAAACTTTTGAAACAACTGTTTGTAAGCTTGTAATATTCAGTGTCATTATACAAAAATTAAGAAATGTTTTTATGTGTGGTCTACAGTTGGGTTCTTACTCACTATTGCCGTAGTAAGCAATTTATTATACATTTATTTTCATTACAATCCCGATACAGAAAATTAAAATTATTATATAGCAATTCAGAATTTTGTGAGAAGATAGATAGTGTTTTTACAAAACAAGTTTTTGGGAGACAGTTATTGCGTGTTTCGCGGGTTTTCCTAGGATTTTTTCAAATTAGGCCTAGATTGTGCGACACTTTTGATCAATTTATTAAGTTAATTTTAATTATCATAGTTTTATATTTTTCTTCCATAATTTTATATCATGACGATTTTTTTCTCTACTTTTTCAACTGTAGTTTCCCACATACGCTGATTAGAATACGAAATTTAATGTTCAAGATAGTACGTAATTGCCTTAAATCATAGAGCATTTTTTCACCAACTTTCTCCAATTAAAGATTTTGTGATCGCTAAAAATGTTAAAATACTCGAATAAAGTAAACTAAATTCAGTTCATTCTTTTTGACAAAGTTTGAATCTTTCATTAGCATGAATTTATTATCTATTAAAAATGCTAGCTTTCATCTTCTCATTTGAAAGTCCTAGAAAAAGACTACATAAGTATTTAAAGCAGCTTTCCTCTTTACTGGCTTAAAATATTGCTTCTTCAACCCAAACTTCACATGTAATTGATGAAAGACAACTTTTCACCTAAGAATTAAAGGTTTATTGATTTCATTTGCAGTACCTACTTGATGTCTAGAAGTTCTTTTCAAGTATTAATTGAAAAATTTATTTCTTATTTCTCCACATGCACAGTATACATGAGTACTTGACGTATTAATTTTGTAGTCTAAGAGAAAATTTGATCATTTATAAATCTACAAATCTACTAAATTTTCTGATGTTCAATGTAATGTAGCCGTTTAAAAACAGCTTTGGTAAACAATCTTTATTTTAGTTAAATGTCCAACTGATACTGCTACAAATCTGTTTATACTGCATGATAGAAAACATTTAGGCTATCTATAAAAAGTTCTCAATCTCTTAGAGTTTGTCGATTTGTGAATTTTTTTAACCTTGAAGCTAGAAGGCAAGTCCTTTGAAAGGATAAATCTTCACTCTAAGTGACTCAGATTGATTGAATTACTTAAGACTACATGTAGGGAGTTTATAGCTGGTGCAAGCTTCATCTCTTAGCATTACAAAATAGTCTGAAAAAGAAATTTCTTCAAATTTCTAAATGTCTGAATGGTTTTTAAAAGAGACACATGCATTTATCTTTCTTTTAAAGAGAGCAATTAAGTTTTAAAATTCTTATAGTTTTTTGATACTTTTACATCTGCAATTTTATACTGATGATGATATCTTCTAAACTTCAAATTTAAACACCAAAGTAAGATTTACTTCTATCCAAACATATAATCGAACATAGCTTTCAACAGCCTGAGATTTTATGATTTTCTGCGGTGAATTCATATTTCAACTGAATTTAGCAAACTTGATAAATTATTTCTAAAATACATTGCATAAGGATACTAGTAGGTAAATCTCCATTTAATCTAGTAAAAAATGAATAAATTTAAAAGATAGAGTTTTTATTATATAGACAATTAGTTTCAAAAAAATTTCGCTATTTTATTTAATTTTTGAAAATTATTTATGTTCTAACCTAGCTTGGTATTTTGGTCAAACTAATTGTATGATAAACTAAATTAAACTTTTATGAATACTGAATATCGAACACCATTGTAAATACTAAAAAATAACAATATCAGGGAGATATATTTTGAAGCAATAATTGAATCTTTACTTTTAATAAATAATACATGAATTTTTTTGTGCAATTATTACTTTTATAGCCTTGTTTATTTCCAAATAATTACTTTTAGTTCTATTTCATATCCTTATAACCTCTGTAAATGCTAATAGCTTGTTATTTTCATCTTTTTAATATGTTTGAGATTTTGATCATAACAAAAAAGTCCATTAGAGTTAACAACTCTAAACCTTTTTGATATCTAGTTAACTTACAAAATTGATATCAAGTAAAATGTTTGTTTGTTTATTTATGCCATTAAAGTTAAACACTACATACTTTAATATTATTTATGTTAAAGACTTATTTTAAGTTTTCTTTAAAGTATGCTATATCTATAATTATTAACATCTTATCATTTAAAAGGTTCTGATTATGTGCATAGTTAAATATTAAACAAGTTTTAAAAATATCAAATTTTACAGATTTATTAAATTTCTGTAATCTTTGATTTATGAATTTTGAAATGTCTGATGAATCAAATAAAGAAAACTTAAATTCTGATAAAGTAAAGGTATATTAGCTTTAAATGTCATAAAGCTGTTAATTGTTTAAAAGTCAATTTTATTAATATAAATTATCAATATTGTTGTTTTTTTAGTGAAAAGTTGTTTTTTACAATTTATTATTTTTCAGAATGATGCATCCCATCAAGATCATATTTGGTCTTTAGAAGAAATAAGAAAAAATGCTGAAAATTGGTCTTTAGCAGCAGATATTGGAGTTAGTTTTTTACATCAAACTTTTTGATAAATTGTATATTAATACATTTTTCGGTCATATACTATTACTTGTTAAAACCATTAATTTTAACTAATTTCTCAAGTTTTAAGCTATTAGTTTTTAAAACTTTTATGAAGACTAATCTTAATTAGGATCTAGTAATTAACTTCAGTAATTTTGAAAAAAATTGATATTTTTTTAGTTAAAATTTTAATAATTTTTTCCTAATTAGCTAATAAAGTTTTTAATTTTGAAATTAATAATATATCAACTTATATTTTTACAAAACAATTCATTAAGCCTTTATCATAAGAAAAATAGTGAATTCTTTGAATTAAATTTTTGATTATTGCTTCATCAGCTATTGGCTTACATGGAAAATTTTGCATCCAAATTGACTTCACAAGCTCATGAGATTTCTCGCAATGTCTCTAAGCTGGTTCATGATACAAAATCTGCAGATGCAAAACTACAAACAGCTACTAACAGCTTTATGTCGTTGAGTGATACTCAATTTATTGAGAATGTGAGCTAACTTTAATATTTTTGTCTTTTTTTATTCAGTTACTTTGAATTTAAAATGATTTATATAAAACTAATTAAAAATATTATAAAACATTTATGATTCAAATTACTAATTTTATGGTAGACATTTTTAAACTGAGAAATAATTTGTTGCAAACTTTTGTGAAATAATTTTTTCAATTTAACTCAGATTAGTCAACTTTAATGAGAAGCTTATCAGTAAGCTGATAAAAAGATAGTATTTTTAGCTTACATCTTCAATTTTGTTGATAAAAAATATTTTAAGAGTAAATTAATTGTTAAAGGCGATAGGAACTTGAATAAATCTACCTTGCACAGATAAAGTTGATATTTTAGTCTTTAAAACTCTAAATGTTGCAAGAGAGCCTAGTTGTTTCCACCTAAACATCTATATCGATAATAATGTCACTTTCTCCAAGCTATATGTCATCAATATAAGACTATTTTGTACAATTATTTCTGTCTAATGATTTTTTTACAAATTTAATCTTCTATTTTGTGACATTTCAAAACTTTTCAAACTTGTATATTGTGATAACAAGCTGTTGTGCTCAAAACATTAAAATTTATCGAAAATATGACTTTAGTCGATAAATAATTTATAGTTTGTATTTTCTGTAAAACTTCTAGATTTAAATGATTGAGAAATTAAAAGAATAATTTGGAATTTAGTGAATCAAGTTTTGTGGGAATGTTGCTTTGTTAGTCTTGTAAAATGTACAAAATTGCTTCACCTTATTTTCAAACCTTACAAATTACAATAAAATCTTTTCAGTTTTGGTTTCTTATTTCTTTTATTTTAGAACAATACTTCATAAGACTTTGTAAAGTTTCTATATCATGTTCCACACAAATTTCTTATTTTTTGAACATTTTTTTCTGCAATCATTCTGTAGTTTGTCTTAAATACTGACTCGATTTAAAATTCTAAAATTCATCAAAAGCAAATGTACTCATTTAAGTCTTTAGATTTAGAATTGAGATAATGTGATTATTCTAGCGAGTATATGATGAAGATTCACCTCCAAATCAAGAAGAAGAAAAAAAAGATGAAGAAAATCTATCAGCTGAGGAGATTCAGTCGAAATTACAATCTAATGTAAGTGATGAGGATATGAAACTTCAATCATCATCAGATGATCTTATTTAGATGAAAGAAGCTATTAAAGTTGGTCTGGGAGTTGTTGAAAACTGCTATGATGTCTTGGAAGTTGGAGCAGATGACTCCGACATTGAATCTGATGACGATGATGATAGTGAACCAGCAGAGTTTATTCTTGAAGCAAAAGTAGGTCTTCTCATCTTCAATAATAAGTAATTGATGCCAAAACTGACTAGGACCCTTATATCAACCGACCTCTGCCTCATTTGATCGGAAGTCGGCCTTTCATGGAAACTGAAGATGTTGGGATTGGAGATTTAGAAGACACTGAAGGTCCTCATCTGATTTTAACTTTTCTATTTTCAATTATTTTCTTTATTCTAGATGAAAGTGAAACTGATTCTGTGAGTGAATCGGAAGATGAAATTGAGAAAGCTGTAACTGTGTCTGATGCTACATCATCTCTATATACAAGTGATGAAGATGTCTCAGGTTCTACTCTTCAACTGGAAGCATTTCTGGTTTAATTTGAATCAATTCCAAATTACTTTGTTATTTTGAAAGATGATTCAGCAGCTGTAGATGCCAAGCAAAAATCCTTGAAAAGCTCATCATCAAGTGATCAGAGTCTTTCATCTGATGAAGAAGATTTAGATGATGAAGATCTTTTTAAACCTTCTTCAACAGATGTAAACTTTCACGAAGTTTCTTTCATCAAATTCCATCAAATTTCAATCTTTTCAGATTTTGTCACAGAAAAAAGATTTGAAGAAAAGTTCGACGAAAAAAGAGAAGAAGGAATCAGATTTCGGTAATTAGAAGATGTGATGATGATGAGATGACACAATCATCTTTTCAGATATGTTTGCTGAGAAAGAAGAAGATGACCTCTTTGCTCCTACTAGTGGTATGTTTGGAAGTGGAAGAGGTCTCTTTGATGTTGAAGCTACCACTGGAGGTCAGTGTTTTATTACTCTTTTGTATTTTCATCTAGAAGATGAACTATCTTCTCATTAATCTTTGACCTCTTCTTCTTCTTCAGATCTTTTTGAAGGAGTCGATGAGATTGAATCAGATAAAGAAGATTTTAAAGAAGTTGAAGAATCTGCTCCAAAAGAGGTTGAAGCTCCTGTTCCTAAACTCGAAAAAACTACAAAGAAACCTCCTGCTGGAGGAGTCAACTTGTTTGGAGGAGTCATCAAGAAGAACTTCTTCAATGTTAGTCACGTGACTCCTTCCTTTAATAAGTTTTCAAAATCAAGAAATATTTCAAATTGCAATCTGTAATTTGTAGGGAGATGATTCCAGCTCATCTGATGAAGATCTGTTTACAAAAGAAGATCCAAAGCATCAAGTAGTAAAGACTTCAAAAGACAATTTGTTTGATGAGTCAGAAGAGTCTGATGAGGACCTCTTTGCATCCGCTGGCAAACCACTTGGAGGTCTTGATCAAGATTTCGATCAGTAGAAATAAATTTTGAAACTTTTAACAAATAGAGAGTATCCCAGGAGCTAAAGTTGAAGAGAGCAAGTCATCGCTATTTGCTGGAAGTGATTTAGATGAAGATGAGGATGAGGATCAGTTATTTGGATCCAGTCAGAGCAAGACAGCTTCGGGTAAAATTTACAAAAATTGAAGAAATTTTTTCACTTTTTGTTGTTTTCTTCAATTAATTCGATTAAAATTTCAATTTCGACAGTTACCATGACAACGCCATCATCGAAAACAAAATCTTCTCTATTTGATGAAGATGACGAAAAAGATGATTTTTTTGGTGAAGAAATTCCTAAAAAAGGTTTCTTTTTGATTAAATCTTTGTTTAATGATTAAATATTCATCTGCATCAGTTACATCCGGGATCAGTGAAGATAAAAAGCGACCAGTAGGTGGCGTTTCAATGTTTGGAGCAGGAGGAAGTGATTTGTTGAAAGCAGCTCTGAAGAAAAAAGCGAAAAGATCTTCATCATCTGAGAGCAGCTCTTCAGAGGTAGGAAAAGATTTAAGGATTTTGAAAGATTTCTTATTGAAGCAATTAATTGTTTGATGAAGTGTTGTGATTGGCTTTTGTTGCAATAATTTGAAATTTAATTTAAGGTTACAGCAACAAGTAAACCCCAAGCTGTTAAAAAAGGGACTTTTGCTTCAACGCAACCTCTAAAGATTGAAGTAAAGACAACAGCTAAAGATCTGATCTTTAATTCTAGTGATGAAGAATCAGATAAAGGAATTTTTAAAAGTGTTGCCAAACCCAAAAAATCAAATTTCATCAAATCTTCCAAAAACTCACAAAACTTGTTCAGCACGGGATCTAGTGAAGACGATCTTTTCTCATCTTCATCTAAACTTCCCCTAAAATCATCTAAAAAACTTCCGAAGACTTCAATTGAGAAGAAGACGCGAGTCAGTGGCTCCCAGCTCTTCCTAGATGACGATGAAGATCTTTTTGATTCAAAAATCAAAAAATCATCTGAAAAGAAAACTAAAAGTTTAAAAAGTGATCTGTTTGCTGTGTCCGAATCTTCATCAGATGATGATCTCTTCGCCTTTCTCAATTCCCGACCCAAAGTCAAAGAGCAAAAGGTAAAAAATCGACTTTTTTCTCGTAACAGGAAATAATTGGTGAAAACCATTGATGTTCAACCAACCGTGAAACTTCCAACTTTAATTCAGTTGCTTGATTTCAATCATCAGATCATTTGTTGATCTTCACACAGAATCTTGTGTGTCTTGTAAATTAGCTCATATTCGTGTGTTGATATCATCAGTCGATTTTCTAATTTGCTTCTGATAATTCAAAGAACTTTTTCTTTCTTTTTAAAATTGATTTTTATCAATAATTTTTGATCTTCACAAAGCCGGATGTGGATGATCAAGAAGATGAAGATGATTTGTTAGTGTCAGAGAAGACTGAAGACAAGCCGTTGACAAAAGCCACCACAAAAGGTCTGTTTGATGCCAGTGACGAGGAAGATGATGAAGAAGATGATCTCTTCAACATCCAACCAACACCTAAGATTAGTAAAGAAGTCAGCAAATCATCATCATCTCTTGTATCTTCATCTGAAGACACAACCGAAATTACAGGTTAGTTTTTAGTTTAATTGCGTGCTTTTGATGACGTCATATTTCATCTTTCTATCTTTAAACTTAGAAACTGTCAATAAGATCTCATCTCCATCTCCTTTGATAAAAAAGAAGCCACCAGCGGGCGCTGTTGCCGTATTTGCACCGCCAGTTGGCGCTAGTAAGCCACTAAAGTAAGTTGATTTGTCACTCATGTGTGTTCGCTACCCTGTGACATCATCGAGCTCATTGACGTCATTATCTGATCTTTTTAGATCAGTTGATGAAGTGGAAGATACTGGAAGAAAAGTCGACGTCAGCAAACTACGAGTAAATTTGTAATTAGAAAATTCAGTTTGGAAACCCTTTTTCTATCATTTGCAGAAGAATTTGTTTCTTAATCCTAAAAGTCTTCTACCAGGAGAACGACCCACTATCTCTCGCTCCAGTGACCCTAATACAACATTAGAATGCTTCACAAAGCAGAGATCACGAGGACAGACAGGTCGGCGACCTCCTACACGCCAGGGACGAAGAAATCGAGCCAAAGCCGCTGAAAAAGGTATTGATGAATGTGCCCCTAAAATGGTCGTTTTTCGTTTTGGTTTAAGTCTGAAGCTTTCTTACAAAATCTTCTTTTTTGAAAATATTTGATTAATCTCAAATAGATGGAGCTTTTTTAATTGAAGTATTTTCATTTTTGATGGAAACCAACTTTAATACTTTTTATACAATTAAAAATCCTCATTTAATCCTACAACAACAGCAGCAGCAGTAGACAGCCCCACCTGTCTCCCGGACGTTCCACTCATTGTGGAATTTCGTTGTTTTTTGAAACTAATCAGCTTCAGGACTACTTGCTCCTCTATAAACTTCATTGATTCATGTAGAATCCTGAATTAAGAGATTCTATTTTCTTTATATGATTGTTTATGATTTTTCAACCTTATCTTCATCAATTTTCAACGATTCATACTTCATTTTCGAAATCAATCTTTTTAACACATTTAAATGTCAAATTTTTCTTCTTTTCATTCTTTTTTTATCATCTTCTTCTCTTTCGTACTCTAAAAAGATTAAAACTAATCTCCAAATAGACTCCCTCCTAAAAGCTATTTGTAGAAATATGTTGTAAGTAATCAATTCCTAAACATCATAACATCAATTGAGCAATCAACAATTTGTCGATATCGAAGTAGTCTGCTGTTGCTTTTGTTTTTACTTTTGTTTTTACTCAACCACAAATATCATTACAAGTTGGTGGTGGTTGTAGATGATTTGATAATATTAGAACAAGAAATGGTTTTGGTTTCCGCACCTCTACAGACTTTAATATTTTTTAAGTTAGCTGAATACGATAGTAAAAAAAACAGCTTGAAGTGATGGGTGTTGAGTAAAACGTTCTCATTTTCTCATATGTTCTGTTTAATATATTTCAACTGAATTGTAATTAAACTGCTCAATATTTCAAATATCAAATTTCAACTTTTGTTTTTTCGTTTTAATTTCGGGAAATAATTCAATTAAATGAACCTTAAATTGAAATGAGAGTTGGAAAAATGTCTTGAAGTTATTTTGATGTTAATGTAGCTCCCTAGTCTTTCCTCACCTTACAATCTCTTGCGTCTGCTAACGACTTCTTTTTCATCTTCTATTTTTGGTTGGACTTCAAGCAGAACACCGGATTAAATGACAAATAATAAATCAATAAATAAATTTTATTTTTATCTTTCTCCGTCATCACCACCATCTTATAAACCAAACAAACTCAAATATTATCTTATTTCCCTTAAAATCATACAAGTATTTGATTATCAAACAATTTCTCAGCCAAGCTATTTGCTGTTTTGTTAGTTTTATCAAACTTCATTTATCTTTAACCTTGTATAAACAGCTGTTAACATAATTCCTTCTACGATTCGAACTTCACTCACTTAACTTGTATGTATTTGCCAAATAACAATCCTTCTATCACAAAATTGTTATTCACCCTTCCCTCTTTCATCACCAGCTTATGTTTTTTGACCTCTCTTCAGATTTCTTCTTTCAACTAATACTCATTATACTCCAAGAATGATCAATCAAAAAATCTTTTAAATAATTCATTCCAGAAGTATTTTCTTCAACTTTTTGCTTTTTTACTTCTATTTTTTTGACAACATTTTTCAGCCTCACCTTAAACAAATTTTTTTTCATGAAAATTTCGTTTAGTTATCACCAATTCATACCATGTTAGTGTTAGGTTTGATTATTTTGATATTTTAGAGAACCTCTAGTTCTCAGAGATTTGCAAATAAGTAAACAATATTCTCTCTGGTTTATCATCAGTAAACAAATAGATGTTTTTACTGATGCAGATAATACTCTCTTCTTACAGACTCGTTGATGGTTCTTCCTGAAGTGGATGCAGGATCATCACCTTCTGTTCCAGCTTCAACAGTAAAGTCATCTTCGCATCCTCCTAAAAGTGATTTTTTTCATTTTTATTCTTTCAACAATTAATTCATTTTTTGTAGTTGCCTCTCAAACCTCTAAAAGTTTATTTGAAGAAGATAAAGATGATTTATTCTTATCTCAAAAGACGAATCAATCTTTATCTAATAGTTTATTTGATGATCAAAACAAAGATGTGAGTTGCAAATCAATTTTACTTTTTCTATCAACTTGAAGTTTAGAAATGTAAAAAAAGAAAGTTGATTCATTGAAAGATCAATTTTGAGTTTTTAGAAGTCAACTAAACACTTCATTTAACTGATACTTTAGTCACGGATTATTAAAACGCTTTGTATATAAACAAACAATTGTTCTTTCTCAATTCGAATGTGGGAATAAATTTAAAAAGCTCATTTGAAAGTTTGTATTTGATTAAAACTTTTCTGTGATCTTTACAAAAAAACCTTTGAAACTATTAAACAAAAATATTGAAGTCTGTTGCTGCTTTGCTGTCTTCTACAATTTTTATGATTTTTTTGTCTTCGAATATTTTAATCCAACTTTTCATATCTATATATTTTAAGTTTTAATTTCAATTACACAAATTTTTTTTCCAACTTTTCTGTTTATTTTCATCCTAGTTAATATTTTCAAAATATGTCAATTTGTTTCAACAAATTTTTACACAAATTTTAGGATTACAAAAAGTACAAAAGATTATTCTCGGGTAGTTGCTTCTCGAATTTGTCTTAGTTTAACTTTTTGTAGGTTCTTCTCATCTATCTTCTTTGATTTTTTGCTTGAAAGTTTTTGTAAACTTATTTTTTAGTATGTTTTATACTTCCAGACACTTATAGATTTCAAAGTCTAGACCACTGAGGATTTACTTTTTTTTTTTAATTTTTTTGGTTTAAATTAATTACTTTTCAGTTGGAAACACTTTGTTGTTTTAGCACAACTAAGGAGCTAATGACAGTGATAATCTGTTGGGTAATTAAAGCTTTTGAAATAGACCATCAACACCCTTATCATGAAAGTTAAAATTTAAATTAAAACTTCTTTCCATGAGCTTCCAAAGAGGAAGTGAATGTCTGCAAAAAACCTTTTCTGTTTTTGAGTGAATCTTTTTGTGGCTTATAACACCTTTTAATCTTTCAAGTGCATTGTGCTGTGAATAACAAACAAAATGTTGTCGCTTTGTTCAACTAAAATCAGTTTTTTGCAGATTTAATTTCTAAAAAAATGAACTTACAAAGTCTTCTAAAGTTGAACTTTACGCCAACTAAATATCTCAATTTGCATTTTTCAAACCAATTAATTCTTATTTGTAGATAGGAATTTATAATAATCTTTTAAATTTAAATTTTCAACAATTTTTACAAATAGATTAAATAAAGAAGCTAAACTGTTAGATTTTCTCCTTTTAATTATTTAAAACTTTAATTTGACAAATTAATCTTCTTCAAAATATTTGTTAAATTCCATTTCATTACAGAATTAAATCATCTGATTAATCAGATATCTTCTCATTTAGACGTCCTGAAATTAACTTTGCAATTATTTTCTTTTTATTACAGTCTTTTAACATTAACTTATATTTTGTAATACAAAGTTTTAGATAAATAATTGAAGTTCAAAGCTTAAAAGACATTTGTTATTCAGATAAACAATTTAGTTTCATAGTTTTTTTAATCTTTGTATAATTGATCGTCTTCTTTCAATCGAAGTAACTGGTAGTAATATAACATAAAACTTTTATTTTCTATTAATATCTATAAGTTTTATTGAAACTTTGAATAAATTAAAAGTTTTATTGAAATTTAATTCAATTTTAACGAGAAACAAATTTACAAAATGTGATTCAAGCAACTAAAAATGTCAATTCGATTTGAAACAATTTTTACTCAGTCTGAAAGTGATGTGGTTTACTTGAAATTGATGATGAAAAACATACCTCTTTATTGCAACATTTGAAAACTTTTCAACTAAACCAAAAGTTTATCTCCACAAATTACTTTTCTATCTTTATTGTAATCATCAGTTAATAAGTATTGTGATAAGAAAGCGTTTGTGAGTTTTGAAAAATTCTTAAATAAATATTTTGTCGTTATCTTAGCAGAGTAATTAAAAGATCAAAAAAAATACCTCATGCCATGATTAGATCCTCTCACTGATAGAGATTTTCAACTCTAGCTGATTTTCTAATTTTTACTTCAATTTTATTATGATAAAAAGGATTTCAAAGATTTTATTTTCTTCTTGATAATTTCAAAGTATCTTTTTGTCTATTGTACTTTCTGAAATAATCTTTAAATTAATGAATGTCTTCTGATCTGCTTATCACGCTTCATGTAAACTCATCGAATTTCCGACACTTAAGTGATGTCTAGAAAATAGTGGAGAAAAAATTAAAGTATTTAATTTCATTTTTATGAGTTATTTGATGATAACTTTTAACGTTTCAATTTTCATTAAACACTTCTATAAAGCTCCTGCTATTCAAATTCTTTCAACTTTTTATTTTGTAAATACCTGATGAAAATTACTCAGTTTTATGACAAATTTTTAGAAATGTAAACAAATTTTTCTTCTAAACACATATTTGTTGTATTTGAAATTGCTGATAACAAATTTGCGACGATTTAAATTCTTTAAAAGGATGACATTTTTACTTCTTCGACCACGAAAGAAAGAACCTCATCAAAACTGAAGAACAAGCTTTCAATGGTTTGTTAATTATCTTTATTTAATCTAAGAACTGTAACCAATTTTCAAAACTTTATATCATCATATATGTATTATGGGAACAAATATTTAAAATTTAAAACTTTATTTTCGACTTTTTCAAACTTTTTTGGGGATAATTTTGGTTTTAAGAAATTGTGGTTGAAACTGACTTTTAAATTATAAGTCTTTAAGTAGAGCCGAATTGTTGGATTAAAACTTCCTTTATGTATCACATAAGAGCAAATAGAGGCTTGGTTTTTATTCTTCTTCCATTTTCAATAATTTCATCATCTTTCAAACTAGATTTGAAAAGTTTTTTTCATATTCAGAAAATTGATCACTTCTGATAAAGTTTCTTAGATTCTAATCAAGATTTCTTCAATTGTAACATTAAACTTAAAAAACTATTTTCTTTAAGATTGAAGATGAAGATGATCTTTTTAAAGATATGGGATTTTCAACTAGTAAAAGCAAACCATCTTTATTTGATGATGATGATGAAGATGACGAAGATATATTTGCTTCTTCATTCAAACCGAAAAAAGATATGAAAAAAATTTCGAAAAAACGCGAAAGTAAAAAAGTTTCAATTTTTGATGATGACGATGATGATGTTGAAATAGGTAAATTTGCATTCTACCAGCTAACTTCATATTTTATTCACGCTGAAAGCTTTCGAAATCTAATCTTTTCTATTTCCTGTTAATTTATTCTTTTTCAACAATTTTTTTTCTTTTCTAGACGATGATATTTTTTCCTCATTTACTTCTAAAAAAGGAAAATCAGAGATCAAAATCACTAAAGAACAAAAGCAGAGCAAGAAAGATGTAGATTTTGAAGATCCTTTGAATGCTCTTTTCAAATAATTTATTCTTTTCTTCACATTCATCTTTTTTCTTCAATCAATTCACTGATTTTTTAAAACTATTTTTCTACAAAATCTATTTTGAAATTTAGAAAATTATTAAATCATTTTGCCATATGATCTACTGTTGTTTGATTGGTTGTTTATATTATTTGCATTTAATTAAATCTCTTCAAGCCACTTTCATCTCATCTGCAGCAATTTTCTTTTAATTGTTGCTATCAACAAGTCAATGAATAAATTCTTTTCTTATAGATTTTAATCATCAAATTTAAATGAACACCCGGGTATCATCAACTCTCTCTACAATCTCTTAGTTTTCTTCCAATTATTGTAATAGTAATGATTAGTTTTCTAAAACGAAAAATTAACAAAAAAATATGATTGTGACTCAATTGAATCATTTCAAATTTATTTTCATCATTGAATCATTAACTCCATAAATCGCTGAATCTGTAAATTACATCTTAAGTCCCTGCTGCTGATGCTGATGACTCTTTTAAATCTAATCTTGTGTTGCTCTTTCAAGTAAATGCAAATTGAAAAGTTGATTTGGGGAATAAAGTTCTAAAATTCAATCTTGAATAAGAACCAGGAGATTCAGCAAGTTTTTCAATGAAACTAAATCTTCAAATAGCTTTTGAGACATCTGTGTTTGATTTATCAATCATATCTTCTACAGATTGAAAAAAAATGTTATGAAAAGATAAGTTTAAATTAAATGTCTTCAAATCTTTTGATAAATATTGATAACTTTTATGCAGAAACCAACTTATTTCTGTTACTTGTTAGAAAAGATTTTTCTAAGCCCATCCGTTTCATTATGTCATGATAGAAATTCGTTATTTTGAAATCTATTTTCAATATTTGAGTTCCAAAAACTTATAAGTTTCTTAACATATGACTCAAATTGATAAGGAAATTTTGTTTGTTCAGGTGTTTACTAGAAATTGTTAAAATTTTACATTTAATTTTTGAAAAAATACCTTAGCACACAATAGAATAACCAAGGCTGATTTTGTTATAATGAAGATATCAGTATTATCAGAAAGTAGTTTAAAAAATGTCACTTTTACCGACAAAATTATCAACTTTCAAAAACTCGAAAAAGAAATTTACAGATAATTTGTTGTTTTGATGATAATTTTTATTAATTGAAGATTTTAAAGAAAAAAATAATTTACTAAAGAGCATTTTCAGTTTACTAAAATGATTCTTATTTTAAAAGATAAAACTTTTTAAACTTAATTCATGATTTTACTTCAAATATTTTGTGAGAAATGTGAACATGGCTGTTTCCTGAAAGTTAAATCTGCTAAAATTAGACGAGCCCCTAGTATTTTCGACAACCAAGTCCAAGTTAAAAATGTCTAGGTACTAAACTAACCTAATTTGTCTTTCATTAAATATTTTATTCTTTATTCAATTGAATGTTCATGGTGTTTAAGTTTTTTATGCTTGTAAACAAGTATACAAATAATATATGTTTTATGTGAAATGATGTATTACTAAAACCAACAGTTAGACCATTTATAGCTTTCATCGCTATTTTGATGAATAATCTTAATTTATTGCCAGAATACCTCACCGAATGCCACCTATATAAATGTTTTCAGTTTTAACGGTAATAGATTGAATCCTATTTTTGTTTTAGGCAGATACTTAAGATTTATTTACTAATAATTTGTCAAGTTTTAGGTAAATAATTTTCAAGATTTTTGAAACTTAATTTTATGTAAACTGTTCTGACTTTTATTGGTTTTATGACCTTTAAAATTTTGTTGTGCTATAAAAAATATTTTTAAAGAATATCATTGTTGCAAAGTCAAATTTTTACATGAATTTATAATCTTAAAACTTGTATATAAGTTCTGAATTAGGTTTGTGTTTACTCTGATTGTCACACTTAATTCAAACAATCAATATTTTGAGTGTATACTAAGAAACTTCTAAATAATAAAGTAGTCTATAAGACTTGAACATATTAATAAAACAAACATGATAATATATCTTTTATAAAATATTTCTAGTAAATGGTTTGATTACGTTTTAAAGTACTTCTTAGTAACATCTTATTTTTTGAACGATTATTCGTATTAGAAAATTTATAAACTATTATTGAAATTTAGTTTAACAATTAATTCTAAGTAATATTAATCTAAATTTACTGAATTACGTTTTCAAAATTGTTATTTCATTTTAATGATATTTTAAAACTAGAAATTCAATAAAAAGTACTTTTTAAACTTTGATATAGTTTGGTGTTGCTTCCAATCAAATATTTTGTTTCTATTTTCCGATAAAAATTTGTACAATTAATTTTCTAACAGGTATTTATTTAATCTTTCACAAATTTAAAAGGTTAGCATGAAACAAAGAAACTAATATTTTGTTTATTATCTCTTATAAATGCCTAAAAAATGATAATTATTAGAAAGTTAATTCTCAATATTATAAAGAGCCAAAAATTACTTTGTTATCTATAAGTTTGATTGTAAATGAATAAGCTGAAAAAATTTTGTAATTAATCATATTATCAGTTTTTGGTTGAACTGAAAAACTGCCTTACAATTAGAATATTTTGCTGATTAAATATAGGGCCATCTAAAACCTAAAGTGCTAGAAAATAGTTTAGCATTCAATTTTGTTTAATTTATTCTACTTTATTGTTAATGTTTAGTCGTCTTGTAAAGAACTTTTTATTTTATTGATATTTCAAACATTTTGTGTTTAATTTGATTTTAGTTCTACTGCAACAAACTTCAAAACAAAAGCTTTTAGATATTTACCATAAACTTAAAATAAAGTATACTTCATCAGACTTAAAAACGAAAATATATTACAAAAATACATTATCTAATTTTTCAAAATATATATTTAATTTTATCAAAAGTAATTTGACAATGATTGTTTTTTAGAAACAGGTTTATGTTTGAAGGTTATTAATTTGCTCAAACGCAATACATCATTAAATGATGAAAGCTTTTTTAGAAAAAAAGAATAAAAACCTAGAAAATTAACAAGTTCAGGCCACCAACAAAGCTGGTATTCACTTCACAAATCTTTTACAACAAAGCCTTCATTTATACTTATTTCTAGTTGTTATCATCAACACATTTCCACTTAACTTAATTGTTTGTGTCTTTTCAATTAAATTATGTACATGATATTCAAAAAATCTACAATTTTAAAGCTGTAAATATTAAACATGACTACTTAAAATTAGCTGAAATATTTTTTATACATGGTTCAATTACTCCTTGGCTAAAATTCACTGTGAAAAGTTTAGAGCAGATAAGTTTTTTTATGTTTCTCTCCATGGCACTTATTTTAAAATAAAGTATATGTATCCACAGTATTAAAACAAACATTTTAAAAATTATCATCGAATTACTGCTTAGTAAAAATGAAATCGTTTACAATCTTTCATTTTAATAAGTTAAACTTATTAAATTAATAAGCAAATGATAAAATACTATTTTCAAATTGTTAAAATTATTAATTTTTTTAATTAAGGCTAATTGTATTTTTATACAACTTATTATATATATAGTTATAATTAGACAGATTTGTTACATTAAGCTACTACCAAAGACAACATCTTAAAACATGAATTAATACAAAGATATTATTCAGAAGATGATAGATGTTCTGAAAAGTGAAAAGTTGTTAAGTATACAGGAAGCTAACTAAACTTTATAAAGATAAAATATGTAATTACATATAAGGAAGTTTATGATTACACTGTAGCTAATTAACTTCCAAAATCTTTGTAAGCTTGGTTTTAAATTTAGATATAATTACAATTTTTAATTTAATTTCAGTGTAACTGAAGCCTGGCAAAAAAACCTTATCAACACATTTTATTGGTTTTAAATAGTTGCTTTTCGCTTAAGCATAAAAATATTTTTATAACACTTTCACTTAATTTGAGTAGATGAACTTTTGAGCAATTGATTTTCAAGAACAGCACAAATAAGCAAAAAATAAAAAGTGCATTAAATGAAAAATGTTTTCCGTTCCACTTGAGTGACTTTGAGAATCTGGTAAAGTGTTTTTTAAATCTAATAATTATATACTGATATATGATTTAACAAATGCTATTTTACATTAGCAGCTAGCAATTTCCTGAAAAAGGTCTTACTTATAAAATTATAAGTCCTTTATGATTAAATATCATCATGAGCATCTTCATAACTGTTTCTTGCAAATAAAATATAAGTCTTATTACATTAAAAGCAATATTTTCTATTAATGAAAGCTTTGTTTAAAAGTAAAAATTATAAAATTGAATAAAATCTATCAAATACATAATATTAATAATACTTTTGATGAATAGGACTTTAACACGGGAGTAGTTAACATTTAACTATTTACTAATATTTGATAATTTTTTTAATATAAAAATGTATTTTAGTTTACAAACATCATTTTATTGTATCTGTTTAATTGTATTCTACGAGAAGTAAAGTTAACATTTGTATTTATTTTAGTGAGTTACTAATGTTGGTAAAAAATAATAATAATAATTTTAATTACCATTTTTAGAGTTTAAAATTCTATGAAAAAGCTCTTTCCATAAAATTAATCTTTAGAAATATGACACATCTTTATGAATAAAGAATATGAATAAAAATGTTTATACTTTTTTTTTAAACAAAAGAAACCTTTTTTAAACACATTTGTTTAATTATCTTGTAATCTTTCTACAATCATATCAAATATAACTGGATTTTTCAGACATTTTAACTGAATAGAAGACATCTTTCAAACTGAAATTGTGTTTTTTTAAACAATAAACTTCTACTTAATTAGTTACATGTAGACTAATGTTTTAATATAATGTAGCTGAGTTAACAAAGGTTTAGTTTATGCAGATTTAACTATGTGTCTTTTACAACTGTTTGCAAATTGAAGCTTTATACCACCTATCAAGTTATAAATTATTGTAAAGCTTATAGCTAATGTGATGATGTGAAGTTTTAATACTTACATTAAAACACTTCTCTTGTCATTGTTGGTTAAAATCGACAATGTTTTATCTAAAATTAAATTTATATTAACAGTTAGTTTGCTTTATTGTACTTATTCAATATTCTATATAATATAACAATATATTATTTGTTATATCAAGGTACTTTAGTGTAAAAATTAATTAGTTTTGAACATCATTCGATCATCAAAGATAGTTTTGTTCGTTTGATTTTATCAAATTAAGATGATAATTTGACTTAATTGAAATTTTATTAATACATAAATATTATTTTTATAAACAAAACATCACAAAAGTGCTATATAATGACCAAACTGTCAAACATTTTTTAAAAAATATTTGCAATTAAAAAGTGACACATTTAAAAAATCCGTTAATCAAAAGGAATTCTTATTTTAATAAGCTCATAACTTGAATGACATTAAGATAACATAAAAACAAACAATTAAATAGAAAATACTGTAGTAATAATGTAGAAATTATTTAAAATATTTTACTAATTTTATAAAAGTAAAACTATTTAGTTCAAAAATAAAATAATTTTTGAAATATTTTAACTTAACGTAGTCTTAAAGATTACATTACCATCAAAACAAGCTCTAAGTTAATTTTTTAAATATAAGATAAATATTTTGTGTTGACTTCAAATAAAATTGATTTTACGCTCTTATAATTTATATATCTTCTAGTTTTCAATTCTACTTGTGTCTTCTAAAGCCTTTTGAAAATCACAGCACAAAAACTTCTGGAACATCGTTGTTTATCTATTTATTCTAAGTTTATGTATTTTTATATTTGATTTCAAACTTATTCATCAATTAAATTAGCGATGATTTGTTTAAAGAAATTATTTTGCTTAACTTTTATCGCTAGCTTACATTTGCAATCAAAATTTAATTGAAATAAACAAAGCAAACTTTGTTGAATGTAGTAATCAGTTGATACAGTTTTCAAGTATAACAAGTAGACAATTTTGCTTTAATTGAGTTTAATTTTTCTAATTCATTTTTGTAAACTTTTAATAGCAATATGATTTTGATAAGGAGCTTAAGTTTGCTTAAATAATTTTATAAGTTCCTAATCCTTTTTAACTTTTAAAACTTTATTGGGATATTTTTGTATGAATAGGATATTAATATTTTAAGATTTTTGACAATATTATGAACAACTTTTAGTATCCTTGTAAATGTATTTTAACGGTTACATCAATTGGTATATTATTGTTGTTTTGTTGCTGTTAAATTTTATGAAGCTTGTATTTGAATAATTTTCTTCTTTAAATTAATCAATATTTGTTCAATTACCTCATTTTCTACATATATAAGTTTAGAGGTTTATTTATCGAAAGATCACCTATATAAATTGCTTATCAAATTTTATAGAGTTGTTTTAAGAGTTTTAAGCTACCTTGTGGTATACCATAAAACTCCAAATAAAAGGCTATTAAAACTACTTTAAGTTTTTTGCTGTGTCTTAACATGAAAAGTCAATTTATAATATTTTAATCGTGCCTTTTCTCAAGTATCTGCAAATTAGATACAAAGTTGATCTTCATTTTTTCAGACAGTATTTGATGTTAATCTGATTAAAATTTTTGCAGAAAAATCTATCTTTGAATTTCTGAGATAAAAATGGAAAATTTCTTAAATTATTAATAAATTAAACTTTTGGAGATTGCTATACAAGCGAAGCCAAACATGTAAATGATTCAATTCATCTGTGTTTAAATTATAACATTAAAAAATACCTAAAATATTGACTGTAGGTGTGAAATCATCACAATCTTTCACTGCAAGTCAGTAAGCTGGAAAATATGTAATTGTATCAAAGACCACATTAAAAATTTGAACATTTTATCCTTTTGATATAAAACACGTACAAATTTATGTATCGATAATTTTTCATTTAGTAATTTCGTCTGTCTTATATTTTCGTCACATACAAATAAATCTTTGACACATTTCTTTGTGTTTGAACTTCAGAATTTTTTAAGGTTTTAATACTAAGAAATATTTAGTCCATAAAAATTTAATATTCAAGCTCAAAAAAATACTCACGTCTATTTGAGACGCAAGAACTTTACAATATTAATGATGTATAAGACGTCTTACCTTTATCAATTTGCCATAAGCTTTATAAATTTATAAAGACTTACTCTTATTTGAAAAGGAAGTAAGCAGCTTAAAACGTACAGCTACTTCAATTAAGTAACTTAGAATTAAAAAACTCATTTTTTATTTAAAAGCTTAGAGTCAAGGTCACGCAATACCTTCAACTAATCTGTTCCATTTTCCATTAGGTATTCAAATTGATTTTTATTTATTTTTCTTACTTATATCTTTTTAAAAATTTTATTTACTCTTAAAATGATTTTTATTTTTATTCTGTGTAAAAGGTATTTTTGTGAAATTTTATTTTTTTACTTTTAAAAGCTAAAAAAAACTTTAGGGTGTAAAATGCTCAAAATTTAATTTTTAACCTTCAACAACATCTAGACAGTAAATAAAAACTAATTTTGCTGAAATATAAGATTTTAATTTAATACTTACTCCTATTTTTAACGTTTTTCAATTATAATTCTATTTTCATGCACTAACTGTTGACTAGATACCATATTTAGAGTTGAAATGTTTTCCAGCCTCTAACTATTTGCCTTGTAATGGTTCTCTTAAATATTTTATTTTGGAGATGTATTTGATTCTAACTCGTAAACTTGATTTTTAATCGTTGAATATGTGGATTTATTTAATTAAACTTTGCATTTGACTTAAGTTATAATTACATATCTTTTTCAGCAGTTATACAAAGCTAAACATTTAACTTGAGATAAATAGTTTCAAAGTTGTTTATGTGTTTATGGCAAAATTTAATTAATATTAACATCTGTAAATCATTTGTAATTTACTGGCGCTACAAACATGATTGTAGGTTTCAACTGTAATTTTTATCTAATGGTATTTGGTGAGTTGAAATCAACCTTTTTCTACTCGACAAACTATGAAAGATTAAAAAACAACTTAAGAATGTTTAACATTTCAATGATTTTTCATGTAGTATATTTACTACCTTTAGTGTCTAGTTTAGCAAAACTGTTAGCCATCGTTACCTATTATTGCACATCCTTATAATTCTACATTCTTTTATTTGATCAAAAAATTACATTCAAACCAAAAAGCAGTAATTATTTTTTGTAAAGATTAGTACTAAAATAATATTATATTAATAATAAAAATTGAAAAATAAATATTGATAAATAAAACATTATTTTTTTTTATTTTTATCATAATTAATTCATTATTAGTTTAATTTATCGATATAAGATATAACTTTTAATTTTTAAGATAAAGATTTTATTTGCACTTTATTATTTTATTTAAGTGAAATTGGTTTTAGTCATAAATTACAATTTATTATTTTAAAAAATTTTATAAATGATTTTAATTTATAATAAAAGTAAAATTAAAAATTTATTAATATAATCCAAGCTAATGTCATAAACAATTAATATAATCCAATCAATAATAATCTGCTTTTTAAATCAAATATACAAAAAATCGAATAATCATATAACGCAATTAAACTTAAAAGATTTTACTAAGAAATTCTGAGCTTAAGTCGTATTAGTCTGGAGTTTTTGAACTAAATCTATCAAAGATACCAAATAAAATATTTCCATAAATATGACAAGTTGTTAAATGAGTATCATATCAAATTTGATTTATCATTTTACATAAATACTTTGATAAGTTTTCTGAACTTGTTGATGATATTTGTTTTCATAATTTACCGGAAGTAATCTTCTATCATCGTATTAAATACGGAGTTAAAAACATCAGCCGAAACCTAACACGTTGAAAGATTGAATCAAAAATAAATAAATATAATTTAATTAAAAGGATTTAAGAAATGTTCAATATTGACCAAATTTAAATCATCTGAAGTTTTCTATTATCTTAATTAAAACAAACATCAAAATATTTCGATGAGGCTATTGGCTATTTTTGAACAATAAATGCATTTAGCTTGTAACTGAATTAGAAAAAGCATTTCGTGTTTTCATATTTGATATTTAGCTTGAAAAAGTGACAATTGGTAACCTTTGAATGTGTTAACGCCTGAAATATGGCAAATCAAATTACAATTAAAATGACAAAGTTGTAATTTAATTGCAATAAATGTTTAAAAAACTTTGAAAATTCACAATAGATGGTAGCTTTTGAGAAATAGTCTTCGTACCTTCAACCACTAAATATAATCTTACATGCGTTAAGCAAGCCTTACAAATCTCAAAATCTGTTTAACGGATTTTCATTAAATGATACACTCTTGTTCAGTAGCCAATCTTACATCAAACACCACAAAGCTTATAATTGGGACAAGGCAATGAAAAATGCCTTGAGTTTAATAGACTTTTATTTTTGAACAAGCCTTTTGCTTTTATAGTGGCTTTGAAGTTCCTAAAATCTATAAAATAACAGATAAAATGTTGAATTAGTTTATTTTACAAACCTTACACTAAAATTCGTTTTTTTTTAATAACCTATTTTTCGCTTTTCGAATATTACAATTTACAAAAGATTCATTGTAAATTAGTAATAATTTTACCAGCAATCAAGTTAAAAAAGTTTCTCCAATGACATTTGTTCTACTTCTTATGTTTAATAACTTAAATGAAACAGACATACTGAAGTCTCCAATTGTACATTCGACAAGTTTTATTACATTTAACATCAAGTTTAAACTGATTTGAACAGTATTAAGTAAAATTGGTATTTATTTAAATTTTCAGGAACTATCTCAAGTTTAATTCACAGCAAAATATATATATCTAAAAACTATTTAACTGTACTTTTTTCGATAAGTTTGTAATTAAAAAAGGTTTTTTTCAGCTAGTAATATTGTAAATAGTTCAATAAAACACATACTATTTTAATTTTGTTGGTTTTCTTAAAACTTGAACTAAATTAGATAACAAAAGAATTAAAATATTATAAATTTTTTTGCGTTTCTAAAAGTAAATCAGTCTTGGTGGTCTATCTAGTAAGTTCATTACTTGAATAAAAAATATTAAAACATTAGAAATACTTTCTAAATGAGCAGAACCAACATTTCGCATTTTGAATAATTCCCTGTTTTGGGTTTTAAGCAGCTTAACTTTGAAAATACTTTTTTAATTTTCACTGCTTCTGTGTATTTTAATAAAGAAGAATTGTTGATAAAATAAAACTTATGAAAGATTTCATAGAACTGACTTGATAACTAAGATTGAAATTAATTTTCAAATCTACAAATATATATTTTATAATTTACAAAGAGTACGTCTGAGTTACTTGAGTAATTTATATCTTATGGAAGGTTAAAACAAAGCATTGTCATCATATTTTTCACTAAACTTAGTTAGAAAAGAGAAATATATTTCAAGGCGATTACATTGTATGATGCATACAAAGAAATCTTTCAGATATTTTTGGCTCTTCAAATGCTTAATAAAGACTAGCTTTTTAACCTAATCTGCCTTGTAATCATCCAACTGATAATAAAATTATGTTTTAAAATTGTTCTTCTTGTTTAAGTTCTGTATTGCCATCATATTTTTTCTGTAAATACCAATGACATAATCTTAGCTTTTGATTTTGTTTAAGTTTCTTATTTTATTCAGTCAACTGTAAAAACGCTGAATCAAATAAGTATTCAGTTTTATCTTTATTTTTTAATAATGAACTTTGAAAAATCCACAGCGATTTCAGTTTTTCAAACTTTCTTTGAACATACATAAATAGCTTTTCTTCAAATATTTCCAATTTGAATGCCAAAAATTGAAAATTTTTGCAGTGAGCTGATATCTATACAATAAGAGCCTTCATCTGTACATCCAGCTTGAAGTACAAATGTTTATTAAAAAGTCAATTTTCATCATGTAAGTTTGGCAACTTAACGTGTTACAACTTCCCAGCCACCTGTCTAGCTAAGAAAATCTGTTTTACAGAGAAACTGTAAACTTGGTGGTTAGGAAAGTTAAGAACAAACACAGCGATGCAATTACCTCGTGGGTAGCGAGTATACTTTTCAAGAAGAACCACTGAATAAATAAAATAAAGTGATCCTAAGTTTTTATTCATCTTCAAAAATACTAAAACTTCGATTTATTTTGAATATTTTTGTGTTAATAGAATGATTTATCCAAACCTTTAGTGCTGTTAATGATACAGCATTCTTTTATTCTTGGGAATATTTTTCATTCTTATGGTTAAGGAGCATTGTTTTTTAGACTCTTAATCACCTACGTTTAATCTGTTCAAATATTATACCTTCAAAAAACTTTAGAAAAAATTTAGAACTGATAACCAAAACTAAATCAAAAATGACATATAAGTTTAAAATAAAAAATAAATCAATATTAAAAAGTTGTTTTCTATATTTCTAATAAGAAGTTTGATTGTCTAAAGTCAAACAAGAAAAAATTGATTTATAATTAAAAAGTAATAAATACAAATTCAAGAAACTTCAAATATATTAGAAAGTTCTATTAGCAAAAAAAATGGCTCAAAGTCTAAAATTTTAATCAATCCAATTTTTATGTTTAAAGTCTAAACTTTAATGTACTTAGCTGAGATTTTCTTTGATAATCTTGTAGAAAATAATTATGAAAGTAATTGACTTTAGAAAATTTAAGGTAATATTTTTTACGAATTGTTTTAATTGGTAAAAATTAAGATGAAATTTGTTAATTTTTGTTATACCCAAGTGAATTTAAGAGAATTGACAAAGAAACATGAAAATAATTAAGGCTTAAATGTGCTTAAGCATTTTAAGCTTGTTATAATTTTTAATTACATTGTTTTTTCAGTTGTAAGTTTGCATCGTTTTTTTAGATTTGCTGTACTTACATATTTCATTTTCATATAATCACCATAAAGATTACTTACATTTGTTGATATGTATTCCTAAGTTTTATGTGTCATTTTTTTTAATAATCCAGTTTGTTTTTACATAAAAACTTTTTATATTTATTTGAATATGCAAAAACTAAGCTTAAATGTGCACAATATTTAGCTTTTAACTCAGTTAAATTAATAAGTGATTCAATTAAGAAAAATTGTACAAGATGTCAAAATAATTGTTAAAAAAGTTTCTAAATACTTTCCAAATAGTTTCCAAACATTTGCATAGTTAGAAATGGAGCTAAAAATTACAAATAATATTTATTATGTTTGTAAATCGCAAGTGTGGACATTTACTTTGGTCATTGGATTGTCTAGAGTAAAGCAAATAAATTTTTAAATAATTTCTTTGAATTTCAGACCTTATTTCAGCTTAATATCTTAGAAAATTAAAGAAAAAAACTTACAACAAACAAAATAACCATCTAATCTTTTTTTATCAAATTTGCTTAGCTGCACATGTAACTAATTTTAAGTTCTGCTAACTTATAATTATATGGAATAATAATTAAATTGGTGTGCTAACTATCTAAGAAATATTAAATTAATTCAATACTTGAGTATAATAAAGACATCGTTGGAAAATATTTTTACTTTCTTCAATTTAGAGTTTACGTTTATAGTATTTTAATGGAAAAGTATTTATGGTATAAAAATTCTGAAACATATTTGCATGCTGAAACTTCTTAAGAATTTCCTTAGTAGTAATTAACTATTTGAACTAATTTAATTTGTATTATTTTAACAAGCTTAGTAAACTATTTTAAGTTTCAAAAATATTCATACTTAAGCATCATCAGAAAACTAAAGTCATTTTGTATAAGAAGAATTTTAGCAACTTTTCTTATATTGTATTTATAAAAATTAATAAGTCTTTTAATAAATATCCAAAAAAGTTTAAATATTGTTGATTTCGATTTGATTAATTATTTTAATTGTTTTAATTGTTTAAATTTTGGTTTATCATTTGTCTGATAAAAAGAATTTCATTTATTTTATTATTGAATACTTATAACTTCCAAACTGTGACGGTTGATTAACGGTAGCTCAGTTGAAACAGGTTTAAAAAATTTTTTTTCTTCAATCAATCGACAGAGATAAATATTTTAAATAGTAAGACATTACTTGAAAAACGGAAAACATAAAAGTCTTAGAAATATCTATGAGTGCAATTGTGAGATTGAACCTACACACTATTATTTTTGGTAGATACTTTGATACTTCTGCTAAATGCAAGTGAATCTTTGAAACTTTAGAACTACCAAACACAAAACTATTTATTTAGACGAGGCTTTTGGTAAGTTTGCTAGTAGAAGATTTTCACAAGTTTCAAATCTAAACAATTGCTATAAACATTTCGTGGGGTTCAAACCTGCTTTGCTGGTAAGGTAACTTAAACTTATTACCACTTTATCAGACTAGCACATTTTCTATTATAACTAACAACATAAAATTATAATAATTAATGGCTTTTGCTTAAATTATTTTCATTTATATGTTTTTTAATTGAAAGTTTAGGAGTATTAGATTTTAAAATCTTTCAAATTTCACTCATACCAGTAATTGCGCGTTTTTACACAATATTTTTGAAATAACAACTTTTGAGTCTAACCTAATATTTTACAATGAGAATTTCTTAGTTACACAAAGCCAACTATACATTAAAGCCACTTTATAACGATGAGAGATAAATGTGGTTTTTCATAATCAGGTAACAACTGATGTGTTATTTACCGGTTATCTGCTCAGTAACTGATGACATAAAAGATAATTATTTGGAAGCTTTCTCAATATCAGTAAGCAAAAAGTCATGAAGAAAAAATGCAACAAGTTAAACACTTGCAGTAATATCTTAATAGCTTTTAAAACAAAATTTCTATTAACCAGATCAATAAATTTCTCAGCAAGGAACCAATTCATACAAGAACTATTTTCGTCCAGAACGTTTAAATCTAAATATTTGCTATAAAAGTGTTTTCACTAGTTCATCTCATTTGAAGCATGTCTGAACTGTTACCTACTAGTTGAAGTTCATAAAAATAAAATCAATCTTACTTAAGACAAATTGACAATCAAATAATTTTTCTTCCTGCACCGGTTATGATTTCAATATTCTTATATATTAGTTTATAGTCTAATTATGTTAGTTTAAAGTTTGATTTTTTATTGAGCTATAAACTATTCTTCTTGTTGAAATGCGGAAGCGGTAACGAATAAGAAGACGCAATTTTGATAGAAGTTTATACATTATGAGCAACCAAGATAAAATCTTTAACTTCCAGTTTACTTTAAATGATCTATTGCTATCCTTTAAAAAAGTTATTTATCTTACAAAGTCAACAAGTATGGAATTTTTTTATCGAAAGTAAACTCATTCATGCATTTTTTGGTTCTGAAAGAGAATTTTCTAATGTGAACAATAAACTAAACTAAACTAAAATATAATTATATTCGTGATAACAAATGATTTATATGATCTGAAAATGAAAATTGACAAATCTTAGTAAATTTTTGAGGAAGTGATTGAAACATCTCTTGGTTGAGAAGTTTTATATGAAAGCAAAAGTGCAGAAAAATAATTTTGACCACGTACTAAAAGAGAATCTTCTGATATATATGATGGTATTTTTTACAATTGGTTTTTTAAGCACGTATGACTTTAAAAATTCACTTAAAAAGTTTAGTTAAAGAATAAATATATAATTTTTTACTGCAAAATTAATGTGCCTCCCCAAAGTTCTCAGTGTCAGTTTTTAAAATTTGTTTTTCTTTAAAAAGAAATGTATTTAAATAAAACCTTAAAAACTTACATTAGTAACAAATTATATGATTTAATCTATTTTTTAATGAAGTTTATCCAGTAACTTATTTGAACTTCTTTTATTATGCAAATGATTAATTACAAGCTACCACTATTTTGCTGTGAAATACCTTCAGCATTCAAATTGCAAAATTGAGATGAAAATATCAAAATAAAAACTGAATATCTTCTAAAATAAATAATTTATGTTTTATATAAATTCAGTTTTATAAAAGTTAGAAAAAGATTTAGATTTCATTATGACTTGTAAATTTGCTTTAATATTTTAGAGCTTTATAATTATCCTAATCACCTAACAAGTTTTTAATTACATGTGATGACTTTAAAATGTCAAAATCTTTTAAATTTGCTCAATAGTTGTTGAAAGGCTTCGTTTATTAGAAAAGAGTTTCAACTTTACAACTTCAAATTTTGATTAATTGAAACAGTTCTTATAAAGAAGCAAACCGTTTGTACATTATCGTTGAAATTTATCAGCTAAACTTGCTTTTTAGATAACTTTATTATTTATAGTAATATAATACACCTGATAGAATCATAATATTGAGTTCTTTCTATCTCAAAACTAATTAAGACTTCAGTTTTCTGTTCAGAAATTTGTAGTAAAATAGGCAAACCTTGTAAACCGAATCAAGCTGTTAGAGATTTTTATGATTAAATTTTTTTATGAATCTTTTACTTGAATATGTAATGTTGCAAAGCTTGATAATTTGCTTATATAAAATTAAGTTCAAGTTCTAATGAATTATCTTATTTCATTTTAAACCTTGAATTTGTTTGCAAATCGACACTCACTTCATATGAAATTTCATTAAAAGTTTTTTAAAGTTTTTAGTCGGTAAACAAAATCTGTCAACTTTCGTTTTAATCATAAATTGTTAAGTAATTTTTCAGGTATCTAATAAATAGGTTCATTGCAGCAAAGTGGTTTGCTGCATTAAATGATTATATGTTAATTACATTTCGCGGTTTATGTTGAAATATTTACTCGTGAGATAAAAACCATTGAAAATGTTCAAACCTTTCTTACAATTTAATTTTGGTATAGAGCAGTATTTTTTAACCTTTTGACATTGGTAAATTAGTGAATCTATAAAATAAAGTTCTTAATTTATAATGAATTGTTATAAGATCGTTTTTACAGTGACATAAGTATCAAAACGCTATAGATGAAGAATTTGGTCAGAATTTACATATATCAAAAAAACATAAATTGCATTTTGATTCAAAAAATGTCTCAACTTATAAAATTAGTCATTTCAACCTCATAAAACTTGGATTTATGATATTTGTTATCAACTGAAAGGATATGAAATTGATTTAATACTTTATAAAAGTTAATAGCAAATTGGCTAGTTCACAGAAATGATTTTTAAGCTTTTATTATATATTGAAAGTTATACCATAACTTATAAATACTAATAATCAGAATTTGTTTTCAATGTATTGTTAACATCATAACCTTTATCGTTACTCCAATTGAGTAATTCTAAATAGAAAAAGTATTCGAATAATGTGAGTGCATTTCATCAATCTACATTTTTACATTTCTAAGAAGCTTTTTACGTTAGCTTCATTATATTATGAAACTGAAAAATTAAATTTTAAATTGAAAATAGTTTTTAATTATAAACCATAATTTTCAAAATTTTAACAGACTACATTTATCACAAGATATATTACATTGCTTTATTAAAAAAAGATTTACTTTAAGCAAGATTAAATTTTCCAATTTAGATTTATATTTAACTTAGATAATCATACAATTAGTAATATTTTACTTTACATTTGTAAAGCAAATTCAAATGTGAAAATATTTGACAAATTAAACCAAATCTGTATAAATAAGTTCATTTTCTTTCATTTAAACAAGTTAAACAAGCATGAGTTTTATTTATTAGTTTGTATTTGCATTACTTTATCAAAGTATTCAACAAACTAACTGAATGATTTAACGATTCATTTATATCTTAAGTTGTCTGATTGCAAAGTGTAAACTCTTTTATGTTTAAATTGACTTTAAAATTTTTCATACCAACTGTTGTTTTTAAAAGCTTTAGTTTTGCTGGAGATAAAAAGAATATTTTATTTGGTTCAATACACATTGCTCAATCTTGAGGTTTGTGATTGAATGAAATTTGAACTATCTGAAACAAAAATCTAACACCAAAATACAATTTTAATGAAAAGACAGAAGCTACAAATGAAGTTGTTTTAAAGTCTTATACTTGAATCCTAGAAACAAAATCTTTCTATCTCGTCTTAAAAAATTTACAAATTTTTTGAGTCCTAAACTTAATGAATTTATATTAGAAAATGAAATCACTATTATCAATCATTAGCGATTCATTTTTGTCAACATTGTTTTGAAAATAAATAGTAATAAAGTATCGAAAGCTGAATCAAAGCTGAAAACCTTCTAAAAGATAAATTAGAAGATTGATTTAACAAAATATTATTGAGTTTATTTTGATAATGTTCTCTATTAAACATAAAATCTTAACTCTAAAGTTGTAAGAATTAATAAGTTTGTTATCTATTAAACAATCTTTACTTTTAAAAACATCTTTAGTAGCTTATTAATTTTTATGTTTTAACATTTTATACTTAATTGTTAAACTGATTTTTGGGGTTAAAACTTTGTTGAAATGAATTTAATAAACTTGTAAGAAGCTATTATCTTAGAAAATTTCAACTACTGATAATTTGAAAACTTATTATAAAAAACTCGATTTACTGGAGGTTAGTAGAGATATAATGACCATTCCATAGAGTATTTTATTTTTTTAATCATTTATCAATTTAGTACCATATAATGTAGTACAATATATTACAAATTTTTATGAATAAAACTTTATGGCTTGAATTCTTTATACAATGTAATAATCATGATGCAATAGAACCAGTATGTAGATCTTTAAGAAAACAAATTTAAGTAATTTGAATGTTTTTTTAATTCAATTTATATTTAGCTCAAGATATTATTCATATTTATTATCAAATTATTTATATTTAGCTCAACAAATTTTTTTCAGTTTTATACAGCTCTAAAGAAAATACTTTTTAGGGATTAATGATGGATATTTTTAAAATTTATTATCATAAAAAAGATCACAAATCTTTAAATGCATATAATTTTGAATGACATACTTTTATAAACTGCTTTCTTTTGGTATAAATAAAAGTTAGTTTAAGTCTACGCATGTTTATTTTCCTACAACAAAAGCATTATTTCATGCAGATAATTTACAGTCAATTGAATCTAAGATAATCTGAATTAATTTAGTTTATAAAGTTTTATTATCAAGCTATTCTAAATCGAACAAACTTGTTGCTTTGAACAACTAGAATAGTTCAAAATATAGTTCTTACTTCACTATTTGTCACCAATATCATTCTATTGTAATTATACATCTCTTTAATAACAATCAAACATACAAATTATTTAAACAGTTTGCTCAAAATAAATACCAGCTTGTATAGAAATTTGAATGACAATTATGAGCAATCTCCTTTTTATACTTAAACAACACATAATTATAAAATTATTCTAAATTAATAACAAAAGTAATTTTAAATTAAAGCGTTAAAATACTAAAGAAAGGCAATTATTCATTTTTTAGTACATTTATATTACGTAATCAAGTAAAGATTTACGCCACTCTAAAAATTTTATTTAATTTAAAAATGTTTAGGCCATGTCAAAAGCATGTTAAATTTAGAAAAACCTAAACTTTACATGGTTTTTATAGTCTGATTACGTAATCACTTTTTAAATCTTTTCTAAACTGAGGAAAATAAGTTGGAAAAATAGTCTGCAGTTGAAATTGTTGGCAAAAAGATGCCCTTGTTAAGTTTATCTGTATGAATCATAAATTTGATAGCTTGACTGATAATTATACTTAAAAATAAGAATAAAAAGACAAAAAATCATGTCAGGAATTTTTTGAAAGAGAAATAATTTGGAAAGCTAATGATGTGTTTTTAATCACTTAAATATGTGATATTGTATTTTCTAAATCATTTAGAAGAAAATAATTTTCAAAAAAAGTAAAATAACTTTCTGAAATTAGACATTGTAAATGAAAAGACATGTAAAATTAAGTTTAACTTTTTATAACAATTTTCAGACAAAAAGCTTTTTCTATTTTATCAGTTTACGTTTAAACTGTTGTATTTAGTAATCAATACCAATGTTATTGAAACACGTTTACAGTTTTTGAATAAAAGGTATCAGATAGTATTGCTAAACCCAATAAACCGTGAACTGTCTTCATACCTTAATTCAGGCTATATTAATTTCCAAATTCATAAAAGAAAGCACTCAACAACAAAATTTTTGATTTTAGCAAAAAATAAATACTGGAGCGTTTAGAAAAATGAATAAAAACATTATCCATCAAGTAGCTAAAACTTATAAATAATAAACTAAGTTACAAAACAAAATTAAATCACGTGACTCATCTTGAATTCGACCTTGGCTTTATATCTTATAAAAAGCTAAAGATTGATTTGACAAAATAAAGTGATTAGCTTTGGTTTTAAGTTTTAATCAAATTTTATAGACATTTGTAAGCTAAATAGTTACTTAGAATATGTTTATTAAAAATGTTATTTCCTTTTATTTAACAGGTTTTTTCTTTAAGTAATAAATTCTATTTTAAGTTTCTAGACTTTTTAAACTAAATAATTTATATCTACATTAGCTCATAAAGTAATTTCTAGAAGGTCGTTTTAAAAACTAACTGAGTTTTGGTTTTGGCTAAATTATCTGAACAATCAAAAGTTGTGAGATTTGTAAAATGTTTCCCCAAATTTTAAAGCACTGTTTTGTAAACTTCTTTTTCTATCTTGCACCAACTACAATATTAGCTTACTAGTAAACTCAAATCCGTAATTACATTAACTGCTTGATCAATTGCTGACTTCTAATTTTGTTGTAAAAGATTTAACTTCAAAAGTATTACATAAAATAAATCATAATATTCGAAGAAACGCAAACAGTTAAATGCGGTAATCCTTTTCATTTGCTCATAAACATTACATAATCGATTTAAGTTATATATTGTCAATCATTCATATTAAATTTTACGATCAATCAGTTCAAGGGTATAACCAAACAGATGAATTGTTTATGCAACTTTTTCTTCAGTGAAATTTCACAAGTCTACACTTCCTTTTCAAAGTGTAAATATTTTGATTCTGTAAAGCAGTTTTGAAAAGAGTGAATATTTAAACTTTTTATTTTGAATGTTAAGATTAATAGATGTACAGCAAAAGATAAAAGCTTCCTATCATGAAGTTGTTATCCTAAAGTAAAAGTTTTCGTAACTTATAATCTTATATAAACTGTTTGACAAGCAAAGCTACGTACAAAACAGTTTAATTTGAAATTTATTGTAGATTAGTCAATGTTTACATGTACTTACAACATCACCAAGCTTTTTCGTTTATTTTAAATCATCAACAATATTAACAATCTTGTTCTTATTCAATAAGTTTATGAAAATAACACATCTTATAACACAGACTAAATTGTTGAAAGATTTTATCAGACCAATACAGATAAAAGAAGTGATAATGCAATAAAATATATTTTTTCTAATGACATTAATAAAACAATTCAATTTTGAATAGAAAACTCTATATATAGATTCCATATAGATATAGATATATGAAATACTAAATAGATAAAAACCATTGATTTATTACATTAGTAAAATATTTGTACTGATTTGTATACTTAATTAATAACCAACTTAAAAAATTAATGATAAGCTCAATAAATTTTTTGTAAATAATATAACAAAAGATATTATTTTTATTGATTACATAACACTAATTTTGAACCCGGTTAAATAGTCAGTTACGAAAATTTACAAATTATTTTTTAATGATTTGATGAAAATATTTGAATATTGTTAAAACTATAGTTGACATATTTCTATATACCATGTTTTTATTTTATGATATTTAAATAAATATTTACAGCAGTACATGAGCACTTCTTAAAGTAGTTGTTTAGTGAATACAACAAAAAAAGTTATTATTTTCCTCAAAATTCGAAAACGATTAATTTGTAAATTACTTGTAAAATTTTCCATAAATTCTTTATTTATTACATTTAAGTATGTTCAGCTTATTTCTGACAAAATTAATATTTTTCGATATAAAATTCAATGTAATTCGGTTTTCAGAAATTATGAAAAATTACATTTGGTACATGGAAATTGAATAATTTTCTTTTGATCAGCTTGTTACTTTTTGATTTGAAAAATTCTTTACCAAATTCGTGCTTTATCTTATAGTATTCATTGACAAGATATACAAGTTTTTTTGTTGCTATGAATTTCATAATAATAAAAATACAAAAGATACTTTTATCATAAGTTCAGAAAATTTTTGTTAAAAAGATAATTTCAACTTTTTGTTCTTCTTTTTTTCGATTAAAAATTTTTATCTAAATTTTGTCAAAATATTTTGAATATTCTGCTACTGAAAAGCAATTATTAAAAGCTAGACGTCCGAATGATAAAATTTTCATATTTGTTGGATTTAGTGTAACAGATACAACAGCAAATGGTTTGCAACAAGATTAAACCGTCGGTATTAGTATTCACTTGGATTTACTGAGCTTCTAAAGGTTGCGCAACTACATAATACAATAATCGACATTCAAATGCTCAAAACTATTTTCTACAAATTGTTAATTATTTAAACAATTCACTTTTATCCAAGGAAACCTTTTAAAATAAAAACAAATTTTATCAAACAGTAATACAGTTATAATTTGTAAGAATCAACTATACATACTTATAGAGTATTTAGTAAAGTCACTAAGAGGTCTCTTAAATTTTTGGTAAAGTTTTTATTTAAACAGTACTTGTGAATTAAAATATAAATTAAACAACTAAATTAGTTATGATTTTTTAAAATAATTCTCAAACTCAAAACCGCACTCTTATGTTTTGTATCTAATGTTTACTCTTTAATATATCTCGATTATTTGCTAAATATAATTATCAAATTTTAATGTACACATCTTTGTCAAGTATACAGCAGAAACCAACAGTCAATATTTTGATACTTATCTAAAATGAAAAGTTCTTTGCAGATCCAAAAATATATGAAAGCTGAAGACTAGAAAATATGTTGAACACTCATCACAGCCTTGTCATGTTTGAATTTTTTCTATCGTATTTTTTTATCTGTATAACAATTAATTCGGTTATTAAGAAAAATAATTTACCTTTTCAAGCTTCTTCAGTACGATTTATAGAAAGTAATTTATCTTTGTACATAAACTTCGCAAATGAATTATTAAAATTTAAAGAATCCCAAAAATCAGGTTTGTAAACTAAAATAACAATCAGATAATAATCGAACGTTGAAGTAAAACTAAATGCAAAACAGAACGTTAGTGTAAAATTGTTAAGTTTATACCATTTTTGGATTAAGTAAGACATGATTCGTTGATATTACCCTTGAAGATGTTTTGCTAAAGATAATTTTTCGTAATAGTTCTAAAATTGAACTTAAACTGTTACATTAAAACTATATCTCTAAAGAACGACAATTCTATCTTGCAAATGTCGATAATTATTCGATTCAACTCAATTTTAGTGAACAGTACGAAAACCGATTTTAATTAATTATAGTCGAGCTAAAAACAAATTATTTTCACGAAATTTCAAAAATTCAAAAAAGTGCTGCCTTGTCAGCAACTTACAGAAATTAATGGGATAGACCAATATATTACCTAAAACATCAAAATGGTTTTTACCATCTGATTTGTTCAAAAAATACTTTGAGTTACTTCCCATCAATCTAAATAAAAATTAAAAACTATTTTTAAAGAATTTTCTTAAGCTACTCAAAACCATTGACCTAAAGCTTCATCTTGACGGAAATAATCTCGTTTTTATAGAAAAAAATCAGTTTGCATTAACAATAAATGTTATCATTGGATGATGAGTTTTATATTCATCACGCTATCAAAAAAAATTCTTCTTTGATAACTTACCAATGATTTTAAAAGAATTTAACTACTTCCTAGTTCATCAATATCAATTTTTGAATCACAATTAAGATAATAGCTAAGATTATGAGTACTTAACTTCATCTGATTTATATTTTTCATAGATTTTATCGACTTTTTAGTAACTTACGCTTTCATGTAAGAATTTTCAACCATCGAACTTTGTGATCAATCGCTTCATTATTCATTATTCGCTTTATTTCTAAAAGCTTTAAACTGTTATCTCTAAAGGAACATTGATATAAAGATTCTAAATACTGATTCAATTTGTACAGCTGTCGACAAATTTTGTTGCTGCTCTGAAAAAATTTTAATGTCTTTTCACAAGGCTTTTTGTTTGGGAGCTTATCGATTCTTATGAGCCCCAAAGTTGTATTCCCAATATTTTTTACTTGTTACGTTATATTTAGTGGGATTTTTGACAATTTCAAACAATTAAGCACAAATGTTTACTATATTCTGGTTTATACTTTATTTTTTAAAGGAAATGCAAATTAATCTTATGCGAGAATTGGTAAAACTTAAAGCTTTTTCTTCAAATTATTAAGTTAGCTATTTTCTAATCTTTAGATGATAAACAAACTTTTCAGCTTTTTTCATTTCATCAGCTTTACTTCATAGAAGCACACATTTACTCTAACAGAAATTAAAATCTTTAAGCATATAAAACCAACAAGCAACTAAACAAAAACATAATCAACAAAACTTGAAAAGATTTTCATATCAATATATACTTTAAAAGAAAGTTTTTATTTTATACGTTTGTATCCTACACAGGATATGGTGAACGACTATTGATTGACAAGTTGTAATGCAGTTTGCATATTTTAGTTCAGCTAAAAATATTCTCAATTCGAAACCTGATTGACATGAATAAACTTTTTTGTTTTTGTTAATTTTTGCTTGAAAGGACTTAAGAATGCTTTGTTGAATTAAGGTTTACACTATTTATTTGATGCTTGACTTTGAATTGTCCATATGATTATTTAATTATTGATTGTCACTCCGATACAAACTTTTAGCTTTTTAGTCATTTTTCGTTGAAAGTATTGGTTCTTCTAAGTGGCTTAAAATTTTACTGTGAATAATTTATTACTTTTTACAAGGCTCATCACCTGTGTCGGTGAAGAAACCTATATTACAAGCTGCATAATATCAGTTTTCGTGACGGTTAAACAAAATTAATCGTCCGTATAACTTGTGTAAATTTTAAATTCATAAAAACTATATCAAATCGAGAAACAAACGCTTCATCTATTTTATGGTTTGTACTTTGACATCAAAATGCATTTGAAAGTTTGATTGAATTGTGAAAAATTAAACAAGTCATCTGATGAAGTAGACTCTAATTACTTTTGTCACAATTTCTGTAATCTTATATACACCAGGATTTAGTTCAACTAGCTATCATTTTACTGGTAGTTTCATTTCAGTTTTTATATTAATTATAAAAAATAATCAGAAGCTTAGTTTATCTTTTATAAACTCATAAAAATATTTCAAAAATCTTGCATTTATTAAAGAAAAGAATATATAGGCAAAAATATCCAAGACAATAAACAACTGCTTATAAAAAAGGAACCAATTACTAAAAATCAGATAAAGTTAGAATCATGTTAAGTTTTTTCTGGCAATTTTATAACATCCATTAATGTCAGATAGAGTAATTTACTATCAAATAACACCAACTCAAATGCGATTAGTAAAATGTTGCTTTATAGTATGCTTTTCAAGTTTCAAAAATACTTTTGTTCTACACTTGATTTATTATTTACCCAGCAAGCTATAAGCCAAACGATTTTTTTAAAGATAAAACTATATATAAAACACTGATCAAATATTTGGCGTAGTAATTGCATGTAAGATTACATGGATTTAAATGATGATGTCATCGTCTTAAAAAATGATAAATGAAAGAAATTTAACAATTTTACGCATCTGCAACTATAGCAGAGATTATCGTTTAGATGCCAACTTCAATTGTTTAGACGTTTGAATGATAAATGAAAAAATAAATAATTTAATGAGAAAACTTTAGAGTTATTTTGGATTAGTTATGAATGCCAGTATTAATTTTAATTAAACTTATACATTAAAACTTTATACCATAAATGAATAAAATAAAACCTTTGACCAGTTAGTAAAAATTTGATGCTGTATAAGTTTGCAAATCAGAAGTATTATCTTAAGATAACAAAACTGCTAAAATCATTGGATAATTTGATTATTAATTAAATGTTTAAAAAGTTTACTGCACCTAAAATACTTAAACACCTTTCTATTTTTGTTACTCATTTTAATGCTTCACAAATAAAAGAACGCAGAGAATAATGAAAACCACACTGGCATGCTACAACATCATTAACCGCTGCCATAATAATCATAACATAAGTATAAGAGATGGACCAAATAAAAAAACATAACGAAGCTTAAGTGAAACGCTTATAGATTAATCATAGTTGTAATCGATGAGAAATGAATTATCAGCATGATTAATGGGTACGCCAATAAAGAATGTTAATATTTTTTAATGTCTGATTTAAACATTTTTTATAGTCTAAAGCACTCTTTAAGACTAAATGATTACTATCATAAAAATAGATAAAATTGTATAGCAAAAATAATCAAAATATGTTTAGATTATAGTTAATGAGAAGATAAAAGAAGAAAATATTATCAAGTTTTTAATCAATAGATTATGTTTTTTTTTTATAATATTTATAGTACCTTATAAATAGATAAGCAGTTACTACTACATTATAAGTGAAAAATGTGAGCCAGCATCTCTATAATTGAGTTTTAGGCTGACTATTAAAATTGTAAGCAAATGACCAAAACTTTTACAAAATTTCATTTGTAAATTCAGCCGATATTTTAAGTTATTTACAGAAAAAAATTGTGTAAGTCTTGCAACCACTAAATTCTCTCAGTGAAGTGTTTTCAAAATTCATATGAAAATTGCTGGTCATCGTTTCAAAGAAAAAGTAAAAAAATATGTTTGTAGCTTTTGTCAAATTATGTCTATCAAACAGAAAACTAATAACATCTCTGAGACACATAAAGTTCATGATTAAATGTAAAACAACATGTCAAAGGTGCTATGAAAATATTTTTGTAGCTTTTGTTACATACTTTTGACTAGCGATATCTATTATGTAACAAAAGCTTTTCAGGATATGAGTCTTTATCTTTACTGCTTGTGTAAATGAACAAATTTTGACAAATCTACAAAATATGGACACGTATCATTTCAATAATCGGCCAGCGACCTATATCTTAACAAAAATTTTAAGAAAACATCATCAAAAATTTAGGATTAAGTTTATTAAATAAAGTTTTTACATCGAAATTACCATTTTAAATGATCACTGCTTTGATTGTCAAATGATTTCTATAATAGTTTTTTTTTCTTTTGTTAAGGAATTTATTTTTTCATTCAAGTCTTACAGAGCTAGCAAAGCTCAGAGATTTAACTCTCAAAAAACGATTTAACACTTTAAAATAATAAACACAATATTTCAAACAGTATAATAATCATTATCTAATAAAAGAAAAATTAAATTAAATTTATTTTTGTTTCTTGTATATTGAAAGCTATGCTGATGACAAAATGTAACAAAGATGATACGAAGAAAGAAGAGAAGACTTGAAAGAAACGAACACAGATAAAAGTTATATGTTTATGCTATTCCCTGTAAACTGTTGAGATTTCCAAGGGCTACTTTTACGTGTTTGTAGCGATATAATCAACATTAAGTTGAAATGAATTTGTAAAAAGGTTGCAGTTAAATGAGTGCGATGATTTTAGAATCGCTTGCAAATAAAGAAAAACTCAAATAAGTTGATAAAAGAAATAAAGGCGAAAGAAAAAAGAAGAAAAGAAGTGGCGAACGGTAGTAGAAAGCAACCACAAAAGCACTATACTGCATTAGGTGCTCTTAAATTCACGTGACAGAGATGCATCGTCACTAAAGTTTACATTTTTCAGAGCCTGTCTTCCAGAGACAAATCTGAGCAATTTTGATTGCATTCAATCTCACTCCAGTATTATATTCACGAGTTTTACCAGCTCCTTGATCCACCCATTGAGATCCGGCAAAGACTCCGATTACCCGTCTATCCCAGCTCTTCAACTCGCGATCATACATTCGAATATAAATCCCAGCTCCTGCTGAGCTTCTAACAGAGTCACATTCATGATACATTAACTCATTTGTCTGATTTTCGACGATACATGATCTGTAATAGAGTCTTGGCATCTTTTTCACGTTTTCAAAAGCACTGAAATGAACTCTCTTGTGTCCTGGAATATCATTCACTTCTGGACTTTCTCCCAACTTCATTGAATCACCCCCGATACTCTTCTTCAGCTCTAAAAGAGCATAATCATGCTCGACAGCAGCCAATCCCAAACTATAGTTTTGTTCTGGTTGCTGCATCCATGCATTAGTGAGGAAGGTTTCTCGTACTCTGGTCCACTTCATCTTCTGAATGATGGCTTTTTGGTCCTCAACATCGCGTGTCTTTCTCACCTTCTTATTACCCTTTCTTCTTGCTTTACGTTCGATTAAACGACCAACCCTCAGTTTTTTCACACCCTATAAGTTGAAAGAATAAGTTGATGAAATGAACAACTAATTAACAATAATTCAATTACTTAAATAGTAATAACTGTCTCTTATTAGGTATATCCACTCAGATAATCTTTAATTTATTGCTACACGTTTTAAGATTAGCAAAATCCCGTTTGTTTATCTGATGAAGTAATTTCTTCAAACTATCGAGAAATTCAAAGAAGAAGAAATCTCACGTTTAGCTAAAATACCAGACAAAAGCAAAGAAAAATACTCCTAAAATAGTTTTTGTCTATTTTCAAATGACACAACCCTGATAAATTCCTTTTAAAACGTTGTTGGACTTGCGTTATGTTCCCGACAGGAACCCAACTTTCGACTTGAATGAAAAGAATATTAAAACCATCCATGTAAAGAGAAAAAAGTAATTAAAAATATGAAAAAATAGATAACTAAAAAGATTGATCTCAATTATCAAAACAGTAATTTTAAGAATACCTTTAGACCAAAAAAAGCTGATGAATTAAAGTGCAAGGACCTTAACCTAAGTATTGACAGAGTTCATCTAAGGTTCATGGTGCAAACAGAATTTATCAAAAGACTTCAATTAGTTTTTTGACCAGCTTGCAATTTGGTGCTTAAACATGCAAGGTGATTTCAATTGATTTAAGTTTCTTTTGACAGCTGTTTTGGCAGCTATAAGATAATCAATTAAAATTTTTAACAAAAAATGTCTTTCCGTAAATGAGTAATAAAATAGATCAAAAATTAGGTCATAAATGATTTTCTGATAAGTGATAGCAATTAATCAAATGAAAGTTGAACTAATCATTTTATGCTTAACTCATTTTCCATTTAAGCTACTTTTAGCTGGCTTAGATGAAAAGCTATAGGAGAAATAATTGTCAATTACTTGTTATTATTTTCTTTATCAGGAAGTAATATAAGCTTCTTTTTGTTAAAATGGTTCAACTATCTATCAATATGATACATTTTGATGTATTTCAAACATAAGATAACTGAAATAAACTAAACGTTTTTAACAAACAATTTAATTTGAGATTTATTGTAACTATAAAAATCTGTTTAAATGGCAACAGATATCATATATCTCGTCTACAATTACTTTCTGAATAGAAAATGAGAAACATAAAAGTTTTACGCTTGGCTGGTTAAGTGTCTGAAGTAAGCTGTAAAAATGCAATAATTAATAGACTAGCATCTTTAGATATTTGTAAAATATGAAATTTAATAATTTCATAAGTCAAAACTTCAAACAATTTGAACAATATGTAATTTTTTGTGGTTTGATTATCATTGACAATTAATCTTACTTCTCCAAAATGCTTGGTTACAAAGGAATGCTTGTACTAGAGAACAAATGAAAAATAAAACATAACTGTAGAACACTTATTCATTGATGCTTTTTAATTATCATCGATGTAAATGAATTTCTGTTTATTGAATCAACTTAACCAAACCAAAAAGTAAAATGAATAAAAACTGATGTTAATATTCAAACTGTTGTTTATGATTTTGTGTTTACTTGTAACCTAAATAAGTAATAAAATTAAAACACAACTTAAAATTTGAAGAAGTCATAATCTGTTAAAATCATTATTTGAAATAAAACCCGGAAATAAATTAATTTTTAATATTTAAAGTTGTACATTATACCAATTTTTTGGCTTTGACATTTAGAGATTATCATAGGAATTCAATCATCAACATTTAGAAAACGCACAGCTTCATACGAAGAAGGATCTTTAGGAATAGCAGCTTGTACTGTTCTCTTTATATTTATTCTGTTTTATTTTTTAAGCAAGAATATTCGTTACAAAAAGCATGTAACACTCAATTAAATCAGTGCTCATATTAGCTTATATATTTGCTTACTTTCTTTTTTAAATATACAAAAAAGTTTGCTTAAAGATACCAAAAGTAATTATCTTATAATAAAAATATAGTCTAGTAATAGTCTTCTCCGATTACTTTTTTTCAACTTGAACAGATCTCAGCTGCATGCACTTATTTTAATGCTCATCAACAACACGTTTAAGTTTCTGAAAGTTGGGATCAGTAAATAACATTATACATTACATGATACTAAGCAAAACAAGAAAAATTTTCTAAAAGTTTAATAAACATTTTGAATAAGTAGATTTAAAGCATCAGTAAAAAATTGCTGTCAAACCAAACGTGGATTTATATTTTGTAGCAACTAGAACTTAAAAGTATTTTATTTTGATAAAGTTTATCTCAAAAGTTATTTTCATGTTTTTATAAGAGTCTAAGAAACAAACATTACCTTGTCAAGAACTTAAAGTAGAATAATTTGGACCACAAAACTTATCAATTGAACAGTAATCTTACAATATATTTAGAAAACTGTATTAGGTCTAATGAACATAATTGTATGTAACAATATACACGTTTACACGAAGATATGTAGATACAGAGTAAGACGCTAATATAAATTACTGAGTATAGGTAGTTCACTTCCTCAGGCTATTTGCCTATCACTAATGTTGCTTATCATGAACATGATTTTGATTCAATTTAATATCAACAGCATCGATATTATCTTATAGAAAGTCTTAGAAGTTAATTAAGCAAATACAATTTAGAAAGGTAGCTTTGATTACTGGAGCATATGAAATATTTGTTTTGTGAAATTATCTTGAATTTCATAAAGGTTTAGAAACAAACAAAAATACTTTATACTAAATTGAAATACGTGACAAGTACAGTTTGAAATTAGATGGATCATTTTACATAACAAGAAATATTCTTTAAAGAAAAACTGTCAATAATAGTTCATTTTTGTTTTAAGCGTCTTAAAGTTAACTTTATTTGTAAAAAAGTTCACATTAGGCTTTTTATATAAACTACAGCTAACTCACTTAAGTACAATTATTTATAAATAAAAAGCCAAGACTTCAAACAAATGTTTTAAATAAATTTACTAATCGAAAAATTAAAGAACCTTACTTCAATTCAGGTTTATATGAAATTATTCCAGTTTGCTTTAAATCTATTACAAACCGACACGTTATCTGATTAACAAACATAATCAATAATGACAAATTTATTGAGCCAAGTAACTAATAATGACCATAATAGCCTTAAAAACAAGCGGTAACACAAACTTTTGTTTGAATAGAAAAGTTATTATTGTTAGAGTTCTTATAAATTTTTGAAGACTAAATAATAGCTGATTTCAATTTATGATGAGATAATAATCTCTGGTGCCAGTCTATACGCCTTTTATACTTTTTGGATAACGATTGATATAGTGAATATAAAATAAGCATTATATCCTGATAAAAAGGTATAATGTAGTAAATCTTGTTAATGTAGAATTCAACTTATCTATAAACTTAGTTAAGATCCTGTAAATCTATCTGTTGATATTGGTTAAGCACTTTCTCAGTTATTATTGTTACATAATCAATCATTTTTTCTAAGTTATTGATAAAAGTTATGTAAATAATTATGATAAAAACCAACGTTGTTATCGCTTCATGATATAATCTGTTTATCTTTGAACAATTTTCTTTATTTTTATATTTCTATATTTGACGAAAACTTAAGACGAATTTTTATAAATATTTTACAAAGATAAAAGTTTTCTATTCAGAAGGCTTTCTTTGAATGTTGAATATTTTGAAAGCTTACTTGCATGGCTAGAGAAATAAAGTACTTTGTAAAATTTGGCAGTAGACTAAGTGTGGTAGGGAGGAAGAAATTATTCTAAATAAAGAAATCAATTACTTGCTTCTCTAAACATAATTATAGAAAGCACATATGATTAATCTATTTGATCAGCTTACTAAATTTAATTTTAATCATTATGATAGTTTGTCAAGTAAAAAATAATTTACTAAATCATCACCAAAACTATTACAACATCTTCGTAATTATATTAACATTTTATAAAAAATTAATCTTTATTGTAGAAATTGTCAAAGTACCCAGCAGTTATAGTAACTAGCTTCTTTCTGATTGGTCAAAATACGAGATTAGATACCTCATTTAAATAAACTGAAGTGAACGGTGTAAGCCATTATAGTTCAAGGTTAAATCATTGGTACGCTCCTGTAGCTTACTCTTGCAGATTCATAAAAGTAAAATTTATTTTTATCACTTATACTTCTTCAATATATTCATATGAGTTTTTCAAATAAAGCAAAGTTTATTTTTCACAGATACCAGGAATAAATATTCAGTTTTTATAAATCAGTTTTTTAGATCATAAAATTTTCATTTAGCTTTCGTTTAACGTTTTTTAAAATTTAATTTAAATTATTTCATCTTATAAAAGATTAAATGAAAACACTTTATAAATATTTGTGTTGCTAAAATGAAAATTCTTATTTTGTAAAGACTCACAAATATTAGATAGAAACTTTATCGATTGTAAAATACATTATAAGAAAATTAATAAAAAAAATAGTTATAAGTCATAGGCAATGCTTGAAAGTAGTGTTACAATCTTAAAAAAGGATTAAATATATTTCTCAATACATTGTTTATAATACAATGTCAAACGAGTAAGAAGTAGTATTTCAAGTCATCAGTCATTTTTTCATCAACTCTTATAGACTCTTATAAAGTAACTTGAGTATCATAAAATTAGTTTAAGTCGATGATTTCATCTTATCTAAGAAAAATTCTTCTTAACGTTAATTAATTGACCCTAAGCAAATAGTTCATTTAGTAATAGAAAATATACAATAAGCTCAACGTGTTTAGTAAAACAGTTTAAGTTTATTGTTTAGTAAAAAATCATATATTTACAAACACAAGCTAGATCTTCTATATTACATCAAAATAGATTAACGAAAATACAATTTAAATTTTAAAAATAAGTTTTAAAAGTCTTGCAACATTTTTTAGTACAATCAATAATCATGTCACACTATAATAAACGGATACTATTCTTAAAAACCCTGCATCAGTAATAAACAAGATTTATAATACTAAAAAAATAAAGAAATACTTTTCAAATAAGAAAAAAATGTTAAACAAATAATTATTTTGACAGAGCCAAAAAACTAGCTGTAAGTGTTGTGCTTCTTGCAGAAAATGTTTAGTAAACCTTAAATAGAAGCAAGTGGCCAATTAAACTGTTATCGACGCCTGTATTTAATTAAAAAGCTTTTTTAGTTGTTTGTAAAATAATCAAACTCAATGATTCAACAGCAGCATAAGATTAAAAATAAGGATTTCAGATATAAAATCTTGAGAAAAGCTTTGCTTAATAAAGATTTTGTTGAAGTTAATGAATATTTGGTTAACTGGTATTCTTTCGATTAATGTAATCTTTTAATATGCGTCTGCCAATCAAAGGCTAATAGAATTGAAGTATGTTTTGGGTAAAAGCATAATAAATTTGAGAGAAATCTTTTGTTCTAAAATGCTTTTGATATAATATTCGGCTTTGAATAATTTTAATCTAAAATTTCACCACCAAAGTATTAATATTCGTTATTAGATATATTAGAGATCAAAATAATTATATAAAATTGTATAATAGCTTTAAATGCATCGCTGAGTTATTGTTTGTTCATGCTTCAATGAGTAGTTTTATTTGGAAATCGTTGTTCATACAAACATTCAATTTTACACTTAAAATCTAGAAAAGCCGTTTGTTTGAAGTCCTCAAAACTCTTTGATGTATTTGACTATTGAGAATCCAAACACTGACTCTGATCATCTAGTTTACTTTATGATCAGGTAATCAGCATACAGCTGTTTGTAGTAGAAGTTTGAAATTTAAAATCACAGATCTATTGTTATTTGAACAATGTGATCAAAGCAACGAAAATTGTTTTATCGAATTATTTATACATCTTTCAATAGTTCCTATGTTGGACTCAAAATATAAATTTTGATAAGATGACATAAAAACAAAAATATTTATAATTAAGCATCAAAATAAACTTACGTGACAAAGTGAAATTATTTTACATTTAGCAAAGTAAAGTCTAGTCACTCAAAAGCTCGCAAATATTTTTTAATCCTTTAGATTAAAACTTTCATCGTTCAAACTTCAGCGTAAAACTGACGTTTTTAGTGATGGGAACATAGTTTTACTTGGAGTTTTATTTACTATCTAAACACTAGTTATAAGTGGATTATTACATACTTTAAAAATTATATCTAAAATTGTTTTCTATATTTGTATTTGATTTTAATAAAAATTCATTTCATAATAATTTGTTTGTAAAATTAACGCATTTAGACTAACGTGAACGTATCTTGTAAGATTCCAATATTTGCAAAATAGTTTAACGACTTTGGTGCAACTGATTAACTTTAAACAAACCACAAAGTTTTTCTAGTACAAGCCATACCTTGAATCTTATATAAGCCAAGTAACATCCTTTGTAGGGAAACTCTGTATTTTACAACTTAGAGTGATTGGCTCATTTCGTGTAAGCTTTCAGAGTGGTTTTGTTTTTCATTTCATTAAGTTTTTTGATGTTTGAATGTATTTCAGGTATCTCATCTACTATACAACTGGCTGGTATGAAACTTAACTTGTAAGTTTTTTTACGTTTTGTTTTAAAGTTGGATAACTTTGCGTAATTTTACACGGCTTAAGACGTCATTAAAGATGTATGAGCAAAATTTACATTGTTCGATGAGCAAACATACTTATTATTTGATTTAAATATCAAAAAAGATATTAAAAAAGTAAATAAAAGCATACAAAGTAAATATGATAAATTAGTTAATTTAAGGAACTACAATTTTTCAAAGACATTTTATTCAAATGTAGAATTTAAGTTTGACATTTAACCTTTTAATTTACAGATTTTATTTGTTCTCAGAATTATTTGTTCTGTTAAATTTTGATTCAACCTGGTTTCAAAGTACACATTAATGTAAAAATAGAAATTTATGCATTTAAATCAGTAAAAGATGAACTTTGTTTAAATAAAATTGAGATAACGATACTGAGTATCAGTTCCAAAAAACAAATTAAAAAAAAGAAGAAAGCTAGAAGTAAAACAAAGTATGAATGATGAATTACATTCTTCATCTGAAGCTTTGATCTTGTTAATATAGTAATTCATGAATAAAACTTAAAATATGGAAGCATCTCTGTTTATTAAGAAAACTGTTTAATTTAGATTGAACTGTTAAACAGCTTGAAAAGTTTTGTTTGAACATAAATCAACTTTTACCTTAAATGGCTCATAACAAATAAGTATAAATAATTTCACAATATTACTCTCATCAAATACGATTACTTAAAATGTTAATAAGGATGATAGACAAAAAACAAACAAAGCAAAAATATTTGCCATTTTTTGCTTACAACCAACAGCCTACTATATAAAAAATGAGTTTTTAAAGCAGTTGTTGAAATTGATCGCCCCAGCCAAACAAGCTTGAGGGCTCCTATTAAGATAGATAATTTAAATTCAATAATAGACTTAGTATTTAATTTGTAGATAATTTTTCTCGATTTTCATAAGTAATACGATGGTAGATATTAAAAAAAACATCATGATTTAAAATACTTTTTAAAATTGTTTCGAAGAATTTCAGCTGTTATGAAAATATTTCCATTGTATTAAAGTGTTTATCAACAAACTTAAGGCAAGCAAAATAACTTGTAACTGCTTGCTCAAGAAATATGCCTCATATAGGCATCTGTGGTAAGAAATTTAGCCATAGAAACAAACATAGATTTCAAATACATCACTAATTATTTAAATTCCGGTTTAATAGATTATTTTATCTCTACAAGTTCTACATTTCATACACTAAAAGAATCACCTACTTTGATATAACAACTTTTGCAAACCTTAAAAAACGCGTTTTTGTAATATCCTTGCGTTTTTTGTTTAATTTCTAATTCTACGTTTCATTGTTTGAATAGTTTAAATTTTTGGTTGTTTAACATAGCAAACTTCTTAGCAAAAACTTTTCTATTTTTAAATAGTTTGTTTGCAAAAAGTAAGTGGCTTAAAACTAAATATACAAACTAAAAAAGTTAGTTGGATTATATTTCAGCTGGTGATAAACAACTGTGAGAAATAAGTCATTAGCTGACTAATAACATTATGCTTCGTTTGTTCTAGAATTTTAGATTACCATGAAATCTACTAAAAATGTAAGAAATGCTTTATGTAGAAAAGAAACATAAGCTAAACTGTGAAATTGGAGGCTAAGATCTTTATATTTTAGCCGGATTATCTCTTTCAGACGTATGATAATAAACAGAAGTTGCAGAACTTCTACAGCTGCAATTAAGCAAGACAGTAAAGCCAACAATAACATAAAACAGAAAAATTTAAGTACTTAAGACTCACAGAAAGTTTGTTCAAATGGTCGTAATCTAATAACAACAAAATAAATAGAAAAGAAGTACAAGTTTAAAGCAAAATCTTCAAAAGAACTGATGTTCAAAGGTGCTAAGCGTCGGGAACTAATTTGACAGAAGTAGCAAAGAATAAATTATCATAGGGAGTTGTATTTAAAGAATGTTTACTAAATGTGTACTACGACCTTAATAGATATCACCCACATCGAGACCGTAATACTTTATCAAGTACTTCAAGGTTTCTGATAAAACATACTATCTATCTTGTCTCTACTTAAGATGAAAGTTAGGAGAATTGTAATCAAAAATTTTTAATTTAGAAATCAGAAAATGAAATCTAACCTTTAAATACTTCTGGCCATCGTGGATGCAGTGAGCTGATGTAAGAACGTATTTAGGTGCAATTAGAACGCCAGCACATCCAGTAGACAGCTTTACAACCGATGAGAAGGGGAACATCTTCGAAAACTTTTTTGTTGGCAGCGAGTAGCGGGTATCGTACCCAAAAATCATTCGCTTGCCTCGTTTACGGGCCGAAGTATCTACACTTGGCTGTGAAATTTCTGGTATAAAGCTAAATGACTGTCCAGGTGATTGATTGGCCGATGTGTAGTTTTTCACTTTGACGATATGTAAAACTCGGCTTCCTGTCTTAACATCCAGTGTTTCGTAGCTCATATCACGTTCAGTTTGTTGAATATGTCGAGATTTAAAGTCCTTGTCTACTTGGCATTCAAAATCACACGTAGTTCGAAGTCGAGCTGCTACATGTCCCCCAAACACCGCCTTGCTTTTGTTCAAAGTCATCACTGTTACCATTTGAGGTAGATTAGGCTTCGACCATTCGTAAGCTTTTCCGGTCCGTGGTCTAGCCTGAGACAATTGGGCCACAATTAGAAGGACGCCCCATGCATAAAGGTTCAAAAATCTTGACGGCATTTTACACCTCTTCTTTGACTTCTCACAATCATTGAGCGTTAAACACCACCACATTGTTTTAAACAGTTTTTTAACAAATCTGAAGAATAAAATTTAATAAATTAAGCTTTAAAAGTTTAAAATAAAATTTCGATTTTAGATCATCTAGAAAAATAATAAATTTGAATAAAAAACAACTTTTGACTGACAGCTTATTATTAATACATCGTCCAACTGTTGTCTAAACGAAAACAGTTGATTTGAGTAAATGAAATAAGCTAATGTTGTTCTTAAGTCAATTTTTAATTTGAGAATTATTCAAATTAGCCGCCATGGTTTTGTACAATATATCATAAAAAAGTTTTATACTTACCAAGGCTTATGTGTAAACTCTATAATATTTATTCAACTATATGCTCTGCTCTATCTTTTAATCATTAAAACAATCTTACTTAAGTTTTTAGTGATTTATTTAAACATCATAAATCTAAACAAACAGTTGTAAATCATAATCTGATTCTGCTAACCGCCAACTAATTATAAGCTTCCTATAATCGCCGCTAGAAGTTTAGAATTCAACTTGAAGTTGAGACTTCAAACAACTTATCGTCCATGATATCGTAACACCAGCGTCAAAAGAATAAATGATATCAGCAGTAGCAGCTACAAGTGAACATATGCTAGAACGCCGGCTGAGTTTACTCTTATCTTATTTTTTCTTTCTGCTTCTTCTCTCGCTTCGTCTGTCTGCTTCAAGCTCAAGCTTTCTGTCATAGATAAAAATAGTTGAAATGTCGACAAGAAAGAAGGCAAACTTGATTTCGATCAGCTATCTTCGTTTATCTAGACGTAATTGTGCGAGTTCTACTTTTCTTTTACCCTCTCTCAAGTAAGCTTGTGTTGAGCCACTCCTTACCGCCACCAAGCTGTCAATTTTCTGCTTGTATTGACAAACAACATCTATTGAAAGAGTCTACAACTGGAAAGCCTTTTTTGTTTGCATAAAAACACTGACTATATTTTAGGAAAGCTTTCTATCGTAATTTTCTACTTTTTTATAATATCATGCATAAATAAGGAAATAATAAATACACTAAATTGTTCGGTTTCCTTTAATTACTTGTTTACTGATTGGGCTAGACTGTTACTATGAAAGTAGATGTATTAGTGGGTTATCTGTTTAAAAACACGATCATAGGTTTTAATTTATTAACTATTCTAAAAATTTGCTCTTGTTTATGCAGCTTAAGGTGTAAAAAAACAAAATTTCAATCAAAACAAGAACTTTTAAGAAAAAATAAAAATTTTTAATTCGTTTTTAGATAATAAATCTTTTTTTTTGCAGGTTGTAAATCACGTTGTGAAGATCGTAAACCTTGTAGCAAATGTTAACTACAATTTAGTTGCAAAATGAAGCTTTGTTTAAACTGAACATCCTGATAAAAAATCAATGTTTGCAAAGTCAATTACTTCCACTATGTTTAAAGAAGCAACCAAAAAGTAATAAATTTTAATTTAATTGAAAAAAATTGAAGTTCAAACAAATGTTGAAACTAAAAAACTTACTTTTGTAACATTAATATTCTAAACAAACAATAGATTGTTGTTTGTTTGAAAATTTATATCTTTTTATACTTATTATTAATTTGTTATCAATTCAAATGCTGCTTTGGAACTTATAACAATTAATTAAACATTTGTTAAAACACTAATTAAAAATCGTATAAAAATAATATTTCCTTTTTTAGTGCTACATTTTCCAGGAATTTTATATATTTAAATAAAAATCTAATCCTTGTACTAATCATTCAGAAGGTTAATATTCTTTTCTTAAGCACAACCGAACTATTTACACTAAAAACCAGTACTTTGAACTAGATTTAATCTTTAAATTCTAATGTTGCATTAAAAACCACATAAATAGTTAGTGGCATCTTATAACCTTAACTTTTGTCATCTTTTTTTCATTTCCGAAATGTATGCTGTTTAACTTAATTCATTTTGCTTCTTGGGAATATTTGAGTTTAACAACACAAATGGGTGAAAGATAAGTCACTTTCGATTAAAAAGTATTTAAGAATATGTTAAACCCAAAATAAACTTATAGCAGTTGTTAAAATTGGTGATTTCGACCTTGCTGATGATTGAACTAAAAGTAAGATTAAAAAAAATAAAGTTGAACTTTAAAAGCAATTAAAAATATTTCATAAAAGTCAAATATTTTTAGGTTTTTATAACAACAGTGTTCAGCTTCTTACTTATATATCTTTCAAAACTTTACAGCAATAAGTTAGTAAATTTAAAGATAGTCATAAAAAACGAGCTTTTTAAGAACAGTTTTGATAAAATCTTAATTAACAAATCTTCTTAAATATACTTGTTATCTTTCTAATAAGATGTTTCTATACTAGAAATATACTATTAAAAGAAAATCTGTTGTAAACATTATTATTGAAAATAAAATAACTGTATAATTTATGCAGTTTTTAAAAACAAGTTTGTATAAGAATTTTTAAACATACTTAAGAAACTTTTTTTTGTATATATTTTTAACAGATTATTTTTTCTATTAATGACATAAATTATCCAAAATGCAATTTTAGTTTAATGTCTACTATGGAGAGATTATAAAAATAAATCGTTAATAAGATGGTTAATTGCATTAAATCGTGCAAAGCTCTTTACTGTTTGATGCCATTATAAATATAACTTAAAAACAATTAGTAATTATAATTTCAGTCCGACAAATGTTTTATTATTTCATTGATACTATAATTAAAAAAATAAATCACATAAAATATTTTTGTTGCTTAATAAACTTTTAAAAAAACAAAAACATTGAGATAAAGAAATGATTTTTCATTTGTAAGATAGCCGTAGCATTGATTAATAATTTTTTATCTTAGAGATGCTATCTATATATTAACTCAAAAAGAAAAATTATTTTTTCAGTTGCTTTCAATTTTTATTTAAAAATAGGAAATATCTAATGAGAAAATATTATTCAGAAAACTTCTTACAAGCAACAAATATGTTAAAGAGAATTGATTTATAATTCATTAAACAACTTGTAAAATGATTTACTAAATTTTGAATCCTTCACTAATTCAAAACAAACTAGAAGTAGAGATTAAAAAATCGAGTACAGAAGATTCGACAAAAAATGAAAAATCGAAATTAGTTTGTTGAATCAAAGGAATGCTTTACAATAGAGAACGCGTTGGTATAAGCGTTTTTCAATTGATGTGAGTTGATGGGTACAAAGAGTTGATAGAGAAGGGTGTTTAAACTTTAGTTGTTCATTTACAGTAAGAGCCATTTAGAAGAAAGAAAATATTTGACATTGACGCTGTAAGAGTGGAATCATCAACACAACGTCTCAGTATTTTCAAACTGAAATATTTTGGGAGCTTATTTTTAATTCAGTGACCAGCAATAATCTGTTTCAATAGGTTTTAAAGCACAAAAACGTTACTACTTAGTCCAGTAAACAACTAAGCTAAGAATAACAAAGTTTCAACCGGCAAAATACACAATCATAACAACTATTCTATAAATAAAGTAAGTTGAAAATTCATTTCGGAGTTATTTGTAAATCAGTAAAAAATTTCAACAAATGTTCAGTTTAATTATTGGAAATGTTATTTATTAGTAAAATAAACTTCATTAAATAGCTGCTGGCTATGCATGACTTGAACAATCATTGTATTTGCCGTTTACGCCCATACTACAAAAAGAGTTTATAAGCTTACGGTTGTAGTGATTCGATAACTATAAACTAACCGACGTTTACTCTCTGACTATTCTTTAACTAAATAATTAACTTATTGATCTCCAATTTGAAACTTTATCATTCAATTTATTTGGTTTTATATCTCTGTTCTTACTTATGTGAATATCAAAATAAACACATCTTATATACATTTCAATCGAACTTACAGTTAAGTAGCTCAATTTTTCTATACTAATAGAAACTTTTTTTAGTTATATCTTCGTCTATATTCGTTCTGCTATAAAATGAAAATGACATTAATTGCTCAATATTACTTAAGTAGTCTGCGTTTCAAGTATAAGAAATGATAAAATAATTATGATTTTAATATAGTGAACTTTAGACTTATAAAAAAATATATTTTCTATTTTTACACGTAAAATTATCAAATATTATTATCAAGTGGAAGCCTTGAATGTAAGTTAACTGTCGATTTACATAAATATAAATACTTAAGCAATCTAGAAACTTTCTTTTTAATTTAAATGTGAATTAACATGTTTTTGGTCAAGTATCGATATTGTTAAGATCAATTTGATACTTTTTTCTAGTTGCAAAACAACCGATCTCTATTCATATCTCTACTTAAAGCGTCTAAATCCTGCAGTAAGGTTATTTGTCACGCTCATAGCAAGATAGCTCTAAGTATCCAGAATCGCACCATGACAGATATCTCTGATAAAAACAAAAAGTAATACTCCGGATGTGAAGATCATTTGAACATAAAAGATTTATTTGAAGATCTAAATCTTATTGTTTTTCATAGATGAAATAAGATGAAAGCAAGTCAAACTTTGTACATTAGTAAAATTAAATTTGCTAAAAACCCAATGCTCAAATAACTTTCATATATCACCATACAAATGACCGAGACAAAATAAACTTTTATTTTGCATTTAGGAGAAATATATTGTAGACACTGTAGTGATAACCTTCAACAAGTCGTTTGGTTGTCATCTTTATAAGACCAAAACAGTTATGGGAAAGATTCCCTCTTTTTGTGACGTATAATATATCACTTTTGCGACTACCTTGTCAAAACAACATCCTATCGGAGTTTTCAAAGTGGAAAATACAGAGTTTTTGGCGCCTTATAGATTCATAATAAAGTTGACTTATTCAAATGATTAAGTTATATCTTGGTAAGTAAGAGTTTTGCTACTGATTGATTATTGTCAGATGCCCTTTGTTGAATTTTGTTTTTGAGTTTTTAACAATAGTGAGTTATGTTTTGTATAGGAAGATAGGACAGTTATTTCTTTATGATCAAATTTTCATTAAAGTATTTTATTATTACAGAACTTTCATTTACAAGTTTAATCCGTTTGTTTTTTACGGTAGGTATTTAATTAGGTCGCTTATGTAAATATTGCTTTTTAAACGTATTTATTATTTTTTTAAAGAACAAAAAACCTTCAAAGAAATGCTTGGGTTATAATCAAATGTTGTGGGATTTAAATTGTTATTCATATTGTTTTAACCAATAATTTAAACAAAAAACCTGAAAGGACATTCTATCATCACGCTAGTACTAATAAAAGATCAAGTCTTTAGCTAGATGAAAAAAATCTTTTCCAAACAAACAACAAAAGAGCTAGTAGGAAACACAGAATGTAATAGTAAGTTAGCTGAAAAATAGTTTACGAAAAGATTTTAGAGAAATCACAATAAGTTATACTAGCTGACACATTTTACCATCCAAAGTCAAAATAAACACAAAAGCAAGTGCTCAATAATCAAGATTCTATGAACAATTGATCATAAGGTAAATTGTTTGAGTACTAAAATTATTTCCTTGTTTACAACAATATTAGCTGCCTAATCTGCTAGTTTATTACAAGCAATTTACAAAAATGCTTTTAAATGCAATTTTATCACTTTTGTCTGTAATTTAATGGAATATTTTTTAGCAAATATTTTAAGTAGTTGGGACTATAAAACCAATTACTCATTATTTGAGTTCCTTATAAACAGTAGTAAAAAAGTTAATTGAAGCAATATTGCTGATTCAATAAAAATATGTTAGCACTACATACCCATCAACAGCTTTAATTTCCAACGCCCAATTTTGCAACTGTGGCTATATTGAAGCCTAAATTAAAGCAAACAAGATTTAAATGTTTGCATTGTATAAACTGAAGTCTACAAAACTATTTGGAGTATTGGTGGTTGATAAGAACAAACCTGTGTTTTATGAAGTTTCTTGTTTACCGAGTAAAGAAAGTTTAGTATTCAAAACAAAAAAGAAATCGCCTGCTTTAGAACTTTCAGTTAAAGATTCCAGATTTCCATTACAGTTCATTTAAATAAAGCAGAATATATTCAAAAACTTTTCTAATTTAGTTACAACACTTTTAAAATTCTTTAAATTAAGTGACTTCATTTTAATAGTAACTATTGTATATTTATAAGTCAAAACTTAACGTCTGTTAAACATCCAAACTTAGGATTTCATTATTCTCAAAACAAGTTAAACTCAGTTTTATATTTTTTCAAACTTACAATTAACAATAGCTCATATATAAATAATTGTATAAGACATGCATAGCTTAAATCGATCAATTCTTGGCAGTGTTTGTTAATACATATTCAAACGCTTGTAAGTCCTTAATTGAAAAAGAAACTATCATTTACTTTGGAAATTTAAAGTCTTGTGTTGTACAAATAAAACACCATTTAAAGTAGAATAAGTATACAGGTACTACAATTGAACTTATGATGTTCCTTATGATTCAGTAATAGTTTATTTCTAGCAAAAATTTTGTTAGTGTAAAACTATTATGTCAATCTAGTTTGTAGCATCAAATTAAATATGTTACTAAATAAAGAATATACTTTTTATAAATATTTTTAACATAAGTTAACTTCATTTAGTTTATGCATACTTTAATACTAAAGTAGCTTTGGTATTAACCTTAGTAAAATGTTATATGTGATGCAATGCATATTATTAAGCTTATTACATTTCTTACAGATACTTCAGTATTACACATATTTAGTTATTTTCTCCTGATTGGAAAGCCTGTCTGAAAAGCGACTACATTCAGTTAACCTTGACGTTAATAGCTTTATTCAGGTATATCACTTTAATATCATGCAGTAAAAATACTTTCAGTATCATTTAAAAACCAATGTACAACTTGTTAGTCAAAATAGGTCATTCATAGGTGGTGATGGTTGTAGTTGTAACCTTTTTGTTGCATTTTTAACAATTTCTCTTTTCATCCGACATTAAGATTAAGGAAGAGAAAACAAATAATTGTTTTAATGTTTTAGTTTGAAGTTTTAACAAGCATTAAACTGTTTTTGTTTAAGTATTATAATATAACACAAATATATTCACTTATATTCTTTATTTAAATAACAGCTGTATTCTTTTGGATAAAAAAATTGTTTAGATTAATTAGAATTAGCAAAACTTCTTTTTAAAAAGAGAAAATTACCATCAAAATGACTTAAATTAATTTATACAGTTCCTCTTTACATCTATACTTAACAAAAAAGATTAATTTTAAGGAGATAAATCCTAATACATGAAAAGTTTGCCCAGTAATTATTTTACAAGAGTTAAAGCTAGGTATAACAGTCAACGCATCTAATATTAGAGATGTAATAATGATAGATAAAAAGTTGCTTCTGCTTTTTACTTTGTTTTTAACAAAAAATCTTAAAATTTAGCTTTTGTGTCTCAGAAACTTTTATATAAACCTATTTTTATCTTTGGTTATCAAAATGTTAGAGCATAATTTTAATATAAATATACAACAAGTAAATACATACATTTGTTTTAATACTCATACAATTCAAACTAATTCTATTCATATTATTGAAAGTTACTCGAATTTCGTAAATTTATTTTTACAAATTGAAAAGTCAGACATTTTTTCTAAGATTTTCTCAACTTATATGAATAGAATTCTATCATTACTTGTTCTAGAAGGGAAGAGATGACGTTAATGACAGAATTAAATTTCCAATGAGCTAATGTATATTCATTCACAATTTGTCTGCAAGTTTTTTTCCTTTTTATTGTTAGCCCAATGTGTTTAAGAAGGAGTCTAGACAAACCGTTACTGTTTCTGGGTTTGATTCTGTCTCGGTTTATGTGGTTTCATACCAATACCAGCTTCCATGTTTACTTAAAAGCCCATACATTCTAAATTGTAGAATTGTAAAAGCCAAACGGACTAGTAGATTTTGGTGTTTTTGCATTAAGTAAAACCTTTATAAAAGTTCTGGCTAAGGTTGACTTATTGTACATACAATGAAGCTTTCAATTATTTTTTGTATTAAATTTCAACCAATAGAATTGCTCTGCTAACTTTGTTGCAGTGTTTTTTTTATCAATTTAAATTCTAAAATATAAATAAACAAAGACTTAAAGCTAGAAAAAGATATCTTTTTAGTTTTCTTACTAAACATACACTGAGATTACCAATAAACAACTTTATTTTTTCATATCTACTCATACAATTTTAGTTTTATTCTGGTAACTTTATTTAGTTAATCTCACATTTAAATTATCTTAAATCATTTTCTGAATCCACTTTTAACGAAAAAGTCGATCTAATTTATTCTTGTACAGAATTTACTTTTGATTCTAATAAAAGCAGATAAGAAATGATCTCAGTGGTTCAAAGCAAAGTTTAAAATCTTTTCAAATTTCAGTTTGTGTGAGCAAAGTTTTTGACACGTAATCACTATATGAGCTCGAATTATCGAAAGATCAAAGTAAATAGAAATACTTGCTCAGAGGTTTTTGCACATTTTGTTTGCTTACTAGAAATGCAGCTTATCAAGTCAAAACATCACAAAAATTTATATTCTTCTAACACTCTAGCTTGTCTTTTTATGAAAAAATTAAAAATTGATTTCCTTGTAACTCTTATAATAAATAATAAGCACTACCAAACATAACATACTTGTACAAAGACTGGTAGCATCAATTACTTGCTTAGTTGCATTCGTCTTTTTAGTTTGATCTCGATAAGAAATTATAAAAACAAAAAATAATCTCTCTAAGCTCGAAAATTGACGTTTGTAAAATATTAAAAATAAAATACTGCTGCTTTAAAAACGACTTTATGAAAAATTTGGGGTGATTTTAATAAATATTTAGTTTACCATACTACGTAAATTAGATATATTTCCACATTTCTTCTGTTTTTATTTGAACAGCGACAGAAATAAACTCTAATGTTTATTTAATTTCTTTCTTTGCTAGTCACTCATAGCAAATTTGATAAATGGTTTTGGTTAGGGTATCACAGCTACAGAATGTAGTTCTTGTTACAATATTCACTTAGTTTTTGTGGTACATTTTTTTTGGTTTGTGGCATATGACAAACTAATTAACAACACAAGTTAAAAAATACAAATACTGCAAATGCATATTAGAGAATTATTCTTTTTAAAATAACAGCATCTGAAGAAATACAAACTTATTTAAACACAGGTTTAGGACAAACAAATAATTCCTATAAACTTTAAAAAAAACAATCATTTTAGCTTTATACAGTAAAAATATTACTTGTTTGATTATTCTTTGTCATTTATTTTGCATTTTTTGCAAAAAATAGTTCTGTAATACACCACGTAGTTAAGCCGTATATATATCTACAAGATAAAAAAGCAATCTTTACAAGTCTCTTTATTTTCTTGTTTTGAATTTTTTATCATTTGTAGCAATCGTAACTCAGTATTTTAATTTAAGTGTTAAGTTTAACAGTTTTCATCGTTTTGTAACACTAGTAGTAGTTTAAAATGTAAATCATCAATGTTTTTATAGAAGTATATCACTAATTGTTAACCTGTAGGTTTGAGTAAAAATGTTTTCAAAAAAAAGGAATTTGTTCAGCTTTGATTGTGCATGAAACTGATTAACTTCGGTATGTGCAAAGATAAGTTGAATTTTTAATCTAAACTTATGTTTGTTGCACCACAAGAGTTATGCAAACAATACTTATAAAAGCATGTATCCGATTTTTAACTTTAAACTGATCGATTTCATTTATCAAACTTTAATAGCGATACAATACAAGCTTTGACTTGGAGTATGACTGAAGTTGTTCCGGATACCAACCTTTTACAGTAATTTAATAAAAAGTGTTTATGTTTCGTTTGCATCTTTACAACAAAACCAAGTCAACAAAAACTTGTATTAAATAGAAAAGATCTTCTATTCGAATCACCTATGAAAGTACCTAACCTATTTGATTTTTATTTGGTATTGAACTACTAGACATCTTATAAAATATTGGATAAGACAAAAATACTTTTTTAACACGAAAAAATTTAATTATATTTTAGGTATATTAAGCTAGAAAGTAGTACAAAGCGTTTAAAAAAAATATGATTTGTTTAGTGAATATGTAAAAATTTTATAAATAATTGTTTTCAAAACAAAATTAGATTCTTATTTTAAATTATATTTCAGTTTATATAATATTTGTTGAACTTTATAATTAAAATGTGTTTTATTCTATCAAAGATAATAACATTACTCAAAAAAGTTAATTAATTTCGAAATTTTTTATAAAAGCCTTACCATATAAGAAGATATAACAATTAGCATAATTAATAGTTTCCTTGTATTTGATTTAAACTATTCTAAGAATAGAAGATAGAATTAGGAAAAGCTGTTTGAGTTAAAAAACAACTTTCTTTTTACTTCATGTTATTAAGACTTCATTAAATGTGCTAATACATTTTCAGAAAAAATTTATTCAAATTTAGATACCTAATTAGAATATATTTTTTCAACTTGTGACTTCACAAACGAAATAAACTGTTCTGTATTTGGTTGAGCATACATTTCTACCAGTAAATATCGCAAACTGTAAATTACGCCAAACAATAATTATTGACTTTTTCAATAAATATCTTTGATGTTTAACTTTTGAAAAATATTTTAGTCGTGAGCAAAATAAGTTTGATAATTTTAAATGATGACGTTTTAATCTAAAGTTCAAACTAGGTAGTATTCTTGAAACATTCTAAAATATTTGGTTTCAGAAATTTAAGAGAGAATTGTTTAATATGTGTGTTAATAATAAAAGTCAAAAATATTCTATTAAAAGACCTAGTAATATTTAATGTATAATTTTAATAAATGGCTGTTTGAATTTACAATTAAATTTGCATAAATCTTTTTAAAGCTACTTTCCATAACCTTAAATACAAAATATTTGATAATGAAATATGCTTTTCAGAAACTAACAAAGAACTCATTAAAACAATAAAGTAAAGATTTTTGTCAATTTAAAATTCTATTTTTAAAGTTTAACAACAGGCGTGACCGAATAAAAAGATTCACTTTACAAATAAAACTTGTTTGTCTTAAGCAAGTCAATAATAATTTTTACTGAATATAATATTCTATTAAAATTGAAAAGCAAACAGGTATTTACTAAAGACGTTCCCACGAAAGCCTTAAGCAATAAAAGCAAATAACAAACTTATGTGACAAATGCTACCCTTTTGTTCACTGACACATAATGGAAAACTGTGTAAGCTAAAATAGGAAGACTATTTTGTTGTTTTCAAAATATACTTATCTGCATCCTGCGGTTTGATGGAGTATATTGCTGCATTAAAATATTTTCAAAAAAGTCAGTATGGTTTTTAATGTACTTATCAACGGATAATAAAATGTTCCTAAAATCTTTTCAAGTGAATCTTGTTGGTTTAATATTACAAAAAAAATTCAATTCAGGCTTATTTTAAAATCAAATGAGAATGATTACAAAAAAACAATTTATTACATCAGTTTATTGAGTCAACAAATTGTGTCTACAAGAATCTACAAAATATCTTAAAAGACTAACAGACTATCTTACAAAAATAACAATCAGTAAAATATATTGTTGAAAGTATTTAAAAAACAAATTAAAATAAGCTTCGAAAAGGATCAACTACTGATAAAAAAGCTGTTTTATTCAACCATTTCTTTTCTTTGTATATATTTTTGAATTAAATATAAATGTAAACTACTTAGTAAAGATTAAAACAAAATTAGTTTGTAAATTTATCGATAAACTTAGTTGTAAGAAAATAAATACGGTATTATACATAAAATATGCAACTGCATATTTTCAACTGTATAGGCATTGTAAGTCTGTACAAACATTTTACAAAGGATTAGCAGTAATACGATTGTGTTAACATGAAAATCAAGTTTAACATTTCAATGAGCCATTAAAATACTTTTTTTATTCAAATTAATAAACATTTTTCGATCATATTATCATTATGATAAACTTCTTTGCAATTTTGACAACTAAACTTAAAGTTTGATCGAAAAGAATTTTAAAATCAAGTCAAACTAGCAAAATTATTATTTTAAATTTTAATTTTTTATCATAAATAAAGTCTTAAATTACTTGAACAGTAGTCAAGAGAATTAATGCGTAAAAAGTATCAAGAAAACCATAACGATGATACTATAAGTAGAACAAATCTATCTTTCAGCCGAATCTTCTTAAAGATTTTATTGTCAGCATAAATAATTGACTAATTGTATCATTGCATCAAATCTAAAATACGTTTAATTTTGAGTTAAAACATTTCTATTGTTTGAAAGTTTCTGTCATTATAAATTTTTGTATATTTTTTTACTGTGCAAACTTCTAAAAAAACAAAAACATTTTTAAAAGCGAACAATGTAATGATCAAACTTTTAACCATCGACGATTAGAATTAAGAAATAAGTATACAAGCACAGTTTAAATTTCGTCTCATATAGTATTCTTCAAAATAACAAAAAAAAACAAGCTACAAGTGTAAACTACAAACTGAAAACTTGACCTCATGTCAATTCCCATCAATCAAACAAAACTTACAAATAGCCGTAACTTCTTAAACATTATAACTTCGATTTTTAAAATACTGTAATTTTTGTTCTTAAACTGAAAGAGAATAGTTTTGAGTTTCACGAGATTAGTTTTTACTGTCTTATATTTAAAACTTGAAAATTACTTGTAAATCTAAAAGTTATCTCTCACAACATTGGTAATTAAATAGAATTATTTCATTAGATAGTTTACTTAAGAGTTATGCTTCAATTTTCAAACAGTTCAAGTAATTATTCAAAGACTAGCTTGCTACTTTCTTTTAATGTTATCAGAAGATATCATTTCTTTTCACTATTTCTTAATTCTTGTTGAGAACTTTTATTACTGACAACTTTATATAAAACTTTTTCGAGATTAAATTTCATTAGGAAACTTAATCTGATTTAATCTAATATAATTTAGAGACAATAGGTCATTGTTTGATCAATTAGTGGTTTAATAAAAGATAAACAAACTCAAACCTCTGCTGTTTTTATATTTATAGTAAATAAATATATTAAATATCCGGTTGAAATAAACATTATTAATAAACATTATTACAACCTTTTTTTAATATAAACCACAAATATTGACTATTATATTTATTATTATTTTAATCTAAAAGTAAAATTTAGAAAAAAATAGTTTCTTGAAAAAAATTAAAACAGAAATTCTTTGTTTGCTGAGATATGTGAAAGTAATCTCAAATATTTTTAATTGTAAAAGTTTTTTTCATAGAAGATATTTTATGAAAATTTCGAAAAATTTAAAGATAATTTCGATCTTTCTATTACTACTTCCAAGTTAAAGACGAAAAAATGTTAATTTAAAATTTACCACTCACTTCAAGTCACATCACTTATTTACAATAAACCTACGTAATCAAAAGAGCAAAATATTTGTTATTTAAATACTCTGAACATTCACAAAATGTAACTCTAGTAGTTAGCTCTGTCAACTCTCATTGAGTTATATCCTATTTGATATTTACTCAGATAAGCAAAGAAAATACTGCTCAATTTTAGCCAGCAAAGCTAGATGATTGACATAAGCCAGTAGTTTAACATTGCAAGAAGCAATTGCAAGCTTTTACTGATTATTTGCTCACAGCTAATACTTAAATCAATCAAAATCTACTTCTTTTAAATAAACAAGATACACTTATGATAAATATTTTCAGGTTCTTATAGCAAAACTGTTCAACTAATGATGCTGACAACACTAATTAGACTTTAATGAAGCACGTAATTTTAATAATTGCTTATACAGCCTCCAAAATAAATAGCTACAAAACTGTTACAACAAAAATAAACAAGGCCGTAAGATATTATTGAAATTTACTAATGGCTTTTAACTTGAATTTTACGAGGCATTTTCGTTGTATGCTAGGTGTAAAGTGAAGATGAAAAGAAGTTAATTATATTTAACTACAACTAGGCAAGCTACAATTGTTGTAAAATATAATTTACTTAAAGTATTTTTACAACTAGATTTTTTTAATCCTTAAAATCAGCACTCAAACTGTGATTACTGCAGAAGATTTAATGAGTTAAAAGAGTCACTTGGTCAACTAAATTGCTTTAACAAATTAACCTGTGAATAGCATATTAGTTTTTAAAGGATACTTTGCTATGTAGGTTCGAAAGTTTAGGTCAGAAGAAAATGATATTTCTTTAATTACTGAGAAATTAGATAATATTGTTCACTTCATTTAGTCTCTTAATTTTTTTTTTCAAAGTATGAATACAAAAGTTTGTGTCAAATTTATTTCAGGATGAATGTAATGAGTCTGCAATTTAAAAAATAACCAAATTGATAAAACATTTTTCAGCTTATGCTTTTGCTTTGTTTAAGAATAGTTAAGGATTATTTTTCTATTTTTATAAAAATATGTTTGATATAGTAGCATATGCTTCATAAACCAATTATTCATTTCTAATTATAAATTAAAATTTGAGCATGCAACAAATCAAAATTTACAAATTAATAAAACATTTTTGATTAGCTTTATGTTTCAATGTTGAGAACTTTATTTAAAACTTTCAATTAGAGAAGCTAAAATAAAATCAAAAATGTTTTGCTGCTGTATACTTAACAAAAACCTATGTTGATTAAACTAAACTCAAGTTACAGAACTCAAAACACAAAAATAAGATTTAATAGCTACTTAATAAATTGTTGTTGTGTACTTATACTTTTAATGATGTACTTTTATACAATAAGTAGTAATTGTAAATGGTGGTTAAGTTATTCTCGAAAGTATACCTAAAAAGGTACTTTTTGTGAAAGACTCATGTAACAGAATAACAGTGAACGCAAAACAATGTTTCTACAAAATCTCAACCTAATTGAAACTTATAAAGTGTAGTTATTGGTATAATAATATGTGTTTATCCTTAATTAATAAAATTAAGATATGTTTTACTTATAATTAAACTATAACCTACTTATTTTGCTATAATTTTTACTGTTTGTTTTTATTGACACAATATAAAAAACTAAATAATCAAAATTCATTGCAATATATTTAAGAGACCTTATTTGGGACTTAAAACTGTTTATTTAAATTCCTTTCTTATCATTATCATCTACTAGTCAAGTTTGGATGAAAAAAACATTAATTAAAAGTTTGAAAATTGAAAATGAAGTAATTGTGTGAATTTGATGTTTTTTTAATGACATTAAACAGATGTTACAAAATTAATTAGCCCTTAAAATTTATTTTGAAGGCTAGTGATGACAACAAACTAAATTTGTAAATTTCTTCTTTAAGTTTGGTGATGGCGTTTTCACAAAAAGATAAAACTCAGTAAAATAAAATTCATTTCTATTTCATCTTTTTTTAATAGAATATAACATGTTTGAAAAATTTTAATAACACACGTGAATAATCTGTTACAGTAGATTTTGTAAAGTTTTTTTTTCGATTTTAGATTATTTAAGATATCAAGTTTAAATTAAACCTCAACTTGAAAACAATAATCTAAAAATAAAGAAAAAAATGTTGATATTAACTAATCAAGACTGTAAGCTGAGGTATTTACAGCGTAAAATAAACCTCAAATTAGCTAAACATATAATTAGATTCTCTTGTATGAAAACATTCAATTTGTGTGTCACGAAGTAACTTTTAAAAGCAATAAATATACTCCTTACCACTTTTCAGCAAATTATAAAACTTTTATACTTTTAGAAACTTAATAAAACATTAATCTCAGTTTATTCTACACTTAAATAAAAGTTTTTCTTGTGGTTTCAATAAAATCCATTTATTGTTTAAGGGTATGAATTATATATTGATAGAAAACACTTAAAAAATATTTGCTTAGAAAGTTTTAACTACCAAATTTGAACAAATACTTTTAAACATAAAAATGTTTAATGTCTGATTTAAGTATGATGTAAAGATGGTTTAGGTTATAAAAAACAGTTTTCTAAATCTAAATAAATTCATTATTAAGTACAATAGTTTGATAATTTTAAATTGATTGGACTGAGTTTGAATTATATAGATATATATTTTTAGTTATTTTATATTTATATTTCATTTTAGTCGTCTGAAAATAACCTAATCAATAAAAATTAGAAAATAAATATTTATAAATATCTCGTAAATTTTTAAGATTTGTTAAATTTTCTGAAATTAATTAAACTGTTTTCTTTGAGAAGATAATTAATTTTTGAAGCATTTTTAGATTTTATTTTTGGAGTAAAAAATACTGATGAACTCGTTATCATTTGGTTTGACTTCGTATACATATAGTTTACATATAGTAATTACATAAAAATAAAAAAATATCTAAAGTAATTACTGATAAAAGCTTAAAAAAATATTCTTTTGAACCCTTAATGAAGTCATTATTAGATTAAAATTTCAAATTTCGGATGTCTATAAATTTGTAAGCTGATGAATTAAACGTTAAAACTGTTAATCTAAATTATGCAAATTGAAAAAAGTAACCCAATTAATTCCATTGTATCCTACTGAGTTTATTATTCAATTTCCTCAGTTAAGATATAATTTTCTCCCAAAATATAAAAGCTTTGACGTGATTAGCAAAATGAAAAACAACTTAGTTGGCTAAGTGACAAATTAGCAGACGATTTTGTGGTTTCTTTCAATCGTTACAAGCAAATTTGATTGAAAAAAACAGATGTTCAAATACAATTGTTGAATGTGAAAATTTTACCAAAAGCCTTCTCACCAATATGTGATTGTAGTATGATGAATATGTTTAATCCTGTAAGTTGCCAAAGTTAAATTTTTTGGGGAAACCCACATTTTGTTGAGCTTGATAAAGCCGTATTGGCGGAAACCAAATTTCATTTAACAAAAACTAGAAAACGCTTATCTTATGATGAAAGGCAACGCCCAGCGAAAAGGTGATTACATCTTTTCAGTTTAATCATAATTCTCAAATGACACATAATAAATCAACCAATCGTGTAAAAATATTTGTACTTAATATCTAAACAAGTTTTTTGTTAGAGTTTTTAAGTTTATTAGGAATAGTTTTTAAAACATTGACTTACACAAAGTTTGTTTGTTTGGATCTTTTTGATTTTCTTAATTAACTTTTTCTTCATATAAAATAATATAATAATTATTTCAGTTAAAAACAGATAAAAAGTTCTCAAATACTATCTGAAGAAATTGTTACGATAGTGCAAAAGCTAAAAAGTACAAAGGGTTTCAACAAAATCAGCTGTAAACTTGAAATTTACTACGTATTAATGTCAATTATATTCAAGTAGCTTAAATAACTTTTAACAACATTTATTCTGCACTTAATAAGCTTGTTAAGCATTCATATTTTTCTGATATAGTTCACTATATGTAGAATTACGTTTTTTTAAATTTCAATATAAATAAATTTCAGTTCACTAATTTGTTGCATGATAAAGTAGAAAACAAGCTATTGTGAAAGTTTGAAAATGTTCAGGAATTTTTATAATCCTTATTAAGGTCTAGACGGCTGTGCCAATTTTTTCCAGATTTAACATTTTCATGCTGAATATTTATTTTTCTGATAAAAAAGAGATTACAAGAGAAATATAAATTAGTTTTGATTTAAAGCAAGTCTAGAAACGAACTTAGCGCTTTGTCAAATTTCTAAAACGGATTTTCCTGTCAATGGCACTTAGGAATAACTTAAATTCCTTAATTCGTTGAAAAGTTCTATTTGAATAAATTTCTTTAAAAAAATTAATTTTGCATTAGTTGAATTAAAGGGAAAACAATTCCGTCATAATTGTATGGTGCTAATAAGTTTTGAACTTTATAATAAAGCTTAAAATATCGCTATGATAATTAAGCGAAGTTTTACATAATTTCAGATTTTTCTGTACATTTTTCTCTTATAGACCAGGTGATTTAATAGATTTTGAAAATATAAATGAGTTGATGCATATAATTTAATTGTTTTTTATCTGCGGTTTACATCAATTGTCTAAAAGAACTGCTAAATTAAATCATCTACAAAACGAAGTATTTGCGTTTACACAAGAGATAGAAAGTTACGAAAAGTCTTATAGATGTTACATAAGCAGTTTTATATTATTAAAATTTGGTTTTCTTGTCGTTTCTGTTTTTTTAATGTTTTTTACGCAGGAGTAAGTGAAACGATTATGTAAAATATTAATAAATTAGATACAACATATAGGTACAAATTATAAATTTAGAAGATTTCAAAACAACAAACAATTCTTACAAATACAACTTGCCGTTATAAACTATTTGCTGAAATCTTATCTTACATAAAATCTCTGTTTTTAGAACGTAATTTATGATTAAAAAACTCATCAACTTAAGTTTTTAAACCTCAAAATTTTTTTGAATGTCTTGAAATTTGAAAACAAGTCAATTAGTTGAATTAGTAAAGTAATAAAGCAAAGATTTTAACAGGTATTAAATGTTTCTTAAAACTTTAATTACTTATATCATTTCACGTTAAGCCAGACAATGAATGATAGAAAATAATTTCAAATTCTTATTGACTGAATTTAAGTAATTTAATTTTTTTTTATGCAAGTGTTGTTGCTCTGTAACTAGATCAATTGTTTTGTAAGGTTAGTCATATAAATGTATAAATAAAAAATAGCTTTAATCCTTACCACTTGTTTTTGGTTAATGATACTCTCTAACTTGTTGCTAGATCAAAACATGCTTTTGATATAATTTAAGAATTCTTTGTTTCAAAAACTTTTAAATATCGTTTAGTAAATGATGAACTAAAAGTTATAACAAAATTCATACTTTCAATTACAAAAGTTTGAAGGAGTTAAACAAAATGTATTAAAAACTTAAAGTAGATTATTTTTTTCGGAAGCTCAAATGGTATTTTAGAGTGAAATTTCAGGAAATTAAAAATATCAGCTTTTATAAGGTTTAAAGTTTACTAAGATCAATATTACCTTGTTTATATTAAAACATCAAATTTATTCGTTATTTTAACAGATAAAATTTTCAATTTTAATCTGTTTGATAATTTCATGCTTAAAAAATAATATTTTATTTTACAACAGTAATTAAATTTGAAAATAAATTGGCAACTTTCATTATAGTGGCTTATGTTTTGATATATCATTGAGATTAAATAAATTTCATTAATTCAGCAATTTGCTTTCAAATTTTAATTTTAAAGAACTTATTATTTCAATTATAAACCAATACTTTTAGCTTCGGTTAATTACTATGTACTTTATCAAATTCGAATCAGGTTTATCTGCAGTTACAATCTCATTAGGATAGAAATAAGAACATAATCTCACTATTATTGTACTCTAAAATAAAATAATCAGCTAAATTGAACTTTATTTTATAAATTTAGATTACATTGTCAGTGATTAAAAAAGATTTGTGTTAATTTGTATTAAAATTGATACAATAATTTAAGACCAGTTACTTTTAAAAGAAAAAAGTATAACTAATTTTCTTTGTTAAATGCTTTTAAAATATAAGTTTTAGAGAATTTAAAAAAATTGTTATGCTCTATGATCGACGTTATATAAAACTGCTATAACATTGTCAAAAATATATTTATTAGATTTATTTATTTCTAAATAATACATATATTAGATAAGAATAATTAGAGAACATATATTGCTCTCTAATTATATCTTTTCAGATAGAGTGAAATTTACTCAATTATAATACTGAGAAAATCACAAAAGTATCTATTTTTTAAAACAAAAGATAACGTTTAACAATAATTTATGCTTTTTAGAAAGTTATGTCATTGGATAATGCTAAAATGAAAGTTAAAAGTTCACTAAAGTAAAATTGTTGAAAAATAAATTTATACATTAAGGTTTTATAACGGCTTGTTGAAAGAAACGAAACATATGTTGTTTAGTGATGGTAGTTAGATAAAGTACCAGTCATTATGAAACAAAGTATTACGAGTATCTTGCGTCTATGGATATAGTAAGCTTAAGCATAAAATGCCAGGCCTTTTTAGCTATCATTTCTCTTATATTTTAAATACTAGTTCTGTACATGTATATTACATCACCTTTGAGGAATGTAAAACCAACAAACCAGCCAATGAATTAATATTTCATGAAAGTATAGCTTATTATTTTTTTTAAACTTTTAAATTACGTATTTATGTTTTAAATTTTATTATTTGATATTAAAATTTTTTTTAGTTAAGAACCTAATTATTAGTTTACAACTTAATGAAAAATTATTTATTTAGAAATTTATTACAATTTTAACAAAAATAATTTATGAAATAGTAATTTTCACTGGAATTTCTAATCACTTACAGCATCTTAACGATTACTTGACCATTTGTTCAACATCATTTAAAGAAAAGTTTTATTTTTTCAAAAACACTTGTTGTTAGTAAGTAATCAATTACAAAAGTTGAAAAAAAAACATTATTAATGTTTATTTCAAAACTAATTAAGATTTTTTAAACATGTAATTATATCCAATTAGCTCATTAATTGTTTGTCAATTTATAATATCAAATTAGAGCTTTAAGCACAATTAAATTGTTGAGACAAATATTCATTAGAATAACAGAAAGCTATATAACAAACAGGCATCTTTTTATTAGAATATGGAAAAGTTTACCTATAAATTTTTCAGTATTTATTTACATGCAATATTTCAGTGTAAAGTTTTTGATAACACAATCCGATATAAGTTTTAATTGAAAAACAAAAATATTTTTAAGAAAAAAACAGCTTTAAAGTAAAATCAAGCAACAAGATGGGCCAACTAAAGAAAAAATTCGAAACTAATTTAACTTGCTTTCGCCTTTTATTTATCTTTATGTATCTTATTACTTAAAAAATAGTTTGTCAACAGCAAACAGGCCGGCTTATTATGATACTTCTTTAACTGATATTAAAGTTATGTTTTTAAAGTTATACCCTAAAAAAATTATATTTGGTTATTTCAATCTTTGTCAACATGGATATAAAGCAAACACCAACTGTCTGCTGACAGACTGTTACTACCATCAGATATATTTAGTGGCATTTACTATTTATAAAGTGATGCTTACAATGTTAAGAAGAAATCTTAGGGCTGAAAATTCAAATATGTGATCATAATATATCTATATAGATTCAAGTTTGACTTTATAGCAAATAGTTACTAGGACTAATAGATTCAAAGAAGATTACTTGAATTGTGTGTGTGTTTCAACACATTGAGTTTTAACTTCTAACCTTTAAATTAGTTTGAAATCTTTAACGAATCTTTGCAAAAATAATCATCTTTGAATAGTTAATTATAGCATTGAATATTATTTAACTTTTTTAATGAAAATTAGAAGCCCTAGTTAGAAAACTACTTTCCAAATTTATTAATATAAAAATTATTTATTTAAACAAGCATTAAACGAATTGTAAAAGCACAAAAACATTTAAAAAACTTTGTATTTAACTGTTTAAGTTATTAAACACTCATGTTGAAAAGTTTATTTTTTTAAACAAATTTGAGCAATTTCATGCTTATTAAGTTGTTTTGTAAAAGTTTAAAAAAGTTGTTATCTTAAAATCAAAATCGATAATTGAATAATAAATTAAACTATTGATATATAAATGATGGGTTTCAAGTTATTTGCAAAACTTCATAATCAGCTAGCAAAAAATTATTTTAGGCAGTCAGTTAGATGTAAACCAAAAAAAATTGTATATCAAGCTAATGAAGTGTCTGTTACAAACTGATAGAAATATCTTTGATTAAGCCCTTCTTCTTTTGCAAATTTTCTTTGCAGAAATAATATATAAGGTCTAATTATATCTAACTTTAAAATATTATAGTTTTAAAATGAATAATTTTCAAATTTGTTATTTAAAAGTTAGCAAATTCTTAACTAAAATTAAAAAAGTAATGAAAGTTAATAATAAAAATAAATATCACCATTCATTTATTAATTATAATTTTTAATATATATAATAAATAAATTAAAAATAAATAAGTATTTTTGAAATCAGAATTTTTGATTCTAATAAATTAGTAGATGTTAACGACAGGTGTTTTGTTCAAGCACCATTTCTTGCAAATAATGTAAAAAATAAATAGATGAAGTTATATATATGTTTATCTAAATTAACAATAATTTTGTTCAGTTTAACAGAAATACAGAAATACTTTTAAAGATTTGGTATTTGTAATCTATACACCCAAAACAAAACTTCTAGATTTAAGTTTCTTCAAGCAATACTTCTTAATTTTTCAAATAAGTTATCTTTTAAATCAAACATAACTTATTTAGTTTGTAGCGCACTAAATAACTTTTAAAAACTTCTTATCTAACTCAGAATGTGTAAATAAGTAACTTTTACTCATTGAAAAAATACTCGAAATTCCTTTAACTACCTTCTTATAGGTTCTACATATAAGAATTATCTAATGAAATGTGTCCAATATTAAAAAACTCAAATGATTGATCGTTTGTTTTAACAACCAATCTGTAATTTAAACAAAAATAAATTAGATAAGTCGTTAAACTGATGAAAGCTATGAAATATTTGCTAAAATCACAAAAAAATTCTTTGAAAGTTTTTACTATAAGCTAAGTAGAAACCAAGTTTATATCAAATTCAATTTCAAGCATGTTTGCTACAAAAAACTTTCTTATTCACCTCACTTATTAGTGTGAGATTACAGAAGAAAAGTTTGTTTTGAATCGATAAACAATTTCTAAAAAAGCTTATTTAACAACGTTTTTTGCAATATAAATTATCATATTATTATACAAAGAAATAAAAAGCGATTTTAAGAAGTTTCATCAGATAACATTTTCAAAAAAAGATGTTCTATTAAATTTTGGTAAAGATGGCTGAAAACTTTGTTTATTTAGAACGTGTTTGAATAGTTTAAAAATATTTGCCGAAAAACTAAATAGAAAATTTGAATTTAAGTTGGTGAAAAAATAAAGCTGAGTATAACGTTTTTCTAAATTTCGTGTTAAAATTCAATTATTAATAATTAAGATTGTTTAGCAGATCTTTTAACGAGTTTTGTTTAAAAATAAAACCTGATAAAAAATAAAAACTTTATTTTCATTTCAAGTTTTTTTAGTAGAATAATCATCATTATTTCTTACTTTTAAAAACTTGATACATGCCCAGATGTTGTTTGAGAATTCAGTATAGCAATTAGTAAAAATATAATTAAGTACCTAATCATTTACTTAGGACGTTTTTGAAGTTAAACTCTCAAGTCATCTCAATTATCTTTTTAATATTTGACTTGAATAAGTACAAAGTTTTAGAATTATTTCTGTTTATTAAAAGGTTTAGAAATGGTTATTCATGCGACAAGTAAAATATTTTATATTTGTAAGGTTTACAAGTTGTAAAAACACTTACCTAGTATAACTTGAAGTTTTAGAACTCCCAAATATGAAGCTTCAAGTGAGCTTGTTTTTGTAACAAATAATTCTACAGTGAACTTAAAGTACATCGTAAACATTATAGCTAAGAAATAACAACAGTGTTTAACATTTAAACATTTAGAATGATTTATTTTATTTTTTCGGTTAGATTTTTTAGAAATAAATAATAAAATAACTCAATGATATAATTTCTTTAATATTCGATATTTATACCAAAATTATACCAAAAAATTTAATCTGCAAAAAATTTTACAAAAATTATCCAAAAGAATTATAAAGTTTTCATTTATAAAGTGTCTGTTATACCTTATACGACTTTTAAGAATTGAAAAAAGGTAAAACAGGTTTGAAAACCTCAGCAATTGTGACCTTATCCTAATATTAGATTTATATGCCTTAACTATAACAGAATTAAAGCAGTTGTTAATACTTCCAGTTTGCTTTGTTGCTTTGACAATCATAACAACACCATTCTTGTAAAGTATAATCAAACTTAGATGATTTAAAGTAATTTCAAATAATATTTTACATTCCAAATTGTTTATGGGATTTACTAATCGTTGAAATCTTTGTTAAAACTCATTTATGTCTGCAAGTTGTCAACCACATTAAAATTTAATCAGGTTTCAGCACTTAATCTTTTTCAACGAATTTTGAGTTTTTAGAATTCTTTTTGAAATAAATTTTTATTTCTTTTATGATTTCAATTTTAAAGTAAACCAGATATGTAAGAGGTTACTTAGAAGTTTTTTTTTTCAATCTAATCTATTTTTATAAGTTTTAGTATCTCTAATAACTTTTATGCCTAACAGCTTTACGAAATCTAGACTTTATGAAATATTTTTGTATGATTTATAAGTTGAACATTATTCTAAGGCCAAATGCGATTTTAAAATCTTTTTAATTGGGAAATTACTTTTTTATTGCTTATCATAATATATTATGATAAAAATATTCTAATGCTACTTCAAAAACATCACTTATTAAAAGCTATGTTTAATAAAAACACTAACAGACTTTTTAAATCATTTTTAAAGAAATAAAAGTGTAAACTCTAAAAACTAACTTATTTTTATTTTTATTTGAACTCTATTTAATAGACTAGATCTAATTATAATTAGATCATGGCATCAGACACTATTTAAATACTGCCGATATTTAACATTTGCTGTGTAAATTACTTTGTGTTTATCATTTGTTTGCTTTTAAGCTCAACAAAAAACTTTGTCAGTTAAACTTCGTTTAGAAATTCTGAAACTAAACTTTCGGTTAAATAATTTTTTATGTTAATTTTGAATTACTATCATTTTTGGTTAGGTTCTAACTACTTGTAATAAATTTAAGTAACATCATAAATTTCTATGTCAAGTATAATTGACAACTTAAAATTCTTTTCAAATAATAATTACAGATAAAAACCCTTTAAGAGCTGTATAACCTTTCACTTGCAACCGTGCGTTGAATAAAATAAATTATCTAATTAAACATCTTTTAATCTTAACAAACTAAGATCACAAAAAAAAATAAATCTTTGAGCTGTGTAGTGATTTTTAGATTGAAAGTTATTTAACGTAGGAAGAAAAATGTCATAAAACAAACAATCTTTTGAATTAAATACAGAAGTTTTTTGAATACTCACAAATAAAAACTATCTTGAAATTAAGATGCTGACCATTAAATTTTCTAAATATAGTTCTAAATATAATGTTCTACAGCAGGTGTAAGCTTTTCGGGACTTATTACTTTTTCTTGCTTGATAAAATGACAAAAGTATGTTCATTACAGAAGTAAAAAAGTTCAGATTTTAGATTACACACCAACCAAGCTTCTTGTTTATAATCTAAAGTTAAAAAAAGAAACATATTTAAAGCTATTACTTTATCATTACCAAATAGATCGTTAATTATTACTCTAAGATTTTCTAGTGATAGATACCTTATTATTTCCTTTGATAAATTGTTGCAGGGTTAAACATTTGACAATTACATCCATTAATTTACTTTTTTAGAACTTAACAAACAAATAAGATATAATTTTATAGATAATGTCATGATTTTCATCTAATCTTATTTTTAAACTGACTTTAAAAAATCGCTTTATCGCCCGATATAAAAACTTTTATTTTTGTTAATTTTGTGTTTAGAAGAGTAATTGAAAGAGCTTACAAGTATTTAGCTCCTTATTTTATACTTTAGTGCTTAAAGAAAAGAAAATCTCCTAGATGATAGCTAGGTACGTGAATACATTGCTTAAATTTAGCTTAACAAATAAGTGATACGCATCATAAAAGCTCAAGGTTATTTTAGAGTCATGTATTTGGCTTTTATGATAATACCGCCCTATAGTCTTCAAGAAAATTAGCCTTAAATTGCTCAATTACAATAAAACTGCACCTGTCAAGTAAAATAAAAACATATTTTGACAAACAACAGGTTCAAAGACATAACAGACCCAATAATTACAGATTAGGGGAATAAAGCCTTCTAGAAGTAATGTTTTGCTTTTCAGGATTAGGCATCAGATCATTTTGTGGCAACTTCTACATTCTTTTGTAAGCAAAAGATTAACAGAGATTAGATAGGTTGAATGTCAAAGAAAAATGTAAACCAGGCAATATATAAACACAAAAGTTTTTGTAAAATGTAAAAGTACGCAAATTAACTATTTTTTTATAATATTGACAAATAAATCTGACAAAAAATTAGCTCTTTAAAACTAAACTATCAACTAAATCCAGCTATTGTCAATTTTTTAATTGAACAATTGAAGATTAAGATGACTGAAGTACTACAGTACAATTAATATTGAAAAAGGAAGTTATCGCATTTCACTTATCAAGTTGAAAAGTTCAACTGCTTACAATTAAGTAAGTTAAGGTTTTCCTAAAAAATTTAATTTCCAATTAAGTCAATGAGTAGTCTACCAAGAAATAAAGAATTTTTCGAAAATTTCTTTACGTCATAAAGTATTTACGTCATCAAATAAGCTTGACTCTTCATTTGATTGTGTTCTTGTAAAAAGTTACATGAGTCAATATATGTTATTATGAAATTGTAATTTTTTCATTCAAAACTTTCTAAACAATTGTGTTTCAAGTAGAAATTGTTAATCTAGTTTGATAATAATGACTTTTGACTTTAATCATTTCTAAGAGTTCTAACTCTTAGTTGTTCACAAGCTTATTACTTAATTTTAATATCTTGACAGTAAATCTAAAAAGATATCTTCCTAAAAAGAAACTTCAAGTAAAAAATTTGAAAACCAATTTTGGTTTGAAATTACAAAATTCAAACTGTACGAGAAACGCTGACTCAATATGTAATTTAGCAATTACTTGGTACTAAGTGACTATTATTCAGTTGTTTCTTTGGAATTTTATTTTTTTCAAAGTTATTTTATGACTCAAAAAAGATGTTTATGTTTGGGCTTGAACTTAACTAACAGTGTTATTATAAAACAAATATTCATTGCAAAATTAATTTTAGGTAATAAGCATATTTAAAACATAACACGCCTTCTTTAACAGCTTGCTAAAAGTCAAATAAAATAGTTTAAAGAAAGATGGAAACAAAGTTTGAAAATATTGGTAAAGCTTTCAGAACGTGATAAATTCAATTTTGAAATAAATATGAAAATTAAAAAATCAAAAACAAACATAAAAATTTTGATTTAAGTTTTTTGCTTCAATTTCATATTTAATCTCAATAGTTGATTCTATAAAAAAATTATCAAATTTGTAATTATTATAAAACCAGTTAGGACTTGAAAAAAGTTTTCTAAATAATTACTTTGTTTAAAATACAAATAAAAATTGCAAATTAACTGAAATTAGTCTATATTTTTGAGTTATTAGTTATAAAAATCAAGCAACAGAAACAACAAACGATTAATTACTGAGCAATACCTTGAGTCAATTATATTAGAAGTAAACTTTTTGATTTAACCTTTTATTAAGCTAAACTATAATCAAATTAATTATAACTTAGCAACTAGAATAAAAATTTCATGCAACATTTTTAAGCAGAAATCCTACTTAAAGCACTTTTAATAATTGTTATACTTGGTGTAAATAATTTGAAAACATAATTTCATACAATATTATGTTAAAGAAATATGTTGAAATATGTTGTCTGTTCACATATGAACTTGCAGTAGCGACATTCAGTTTTAAGAAGAAAATCTTTTAAATGTTCCAAATTATTTTCTAAAAATTATTTTAGCGTCATTTTACTGCATAGTAAAGCCTGTTTTTAAAATTTGAATTATGATACAAAGTATTTCAATATAAAAATTATCTTAAGCAAATTATTTAATCTTCTTAAGTTGATCCTTTTAGCAGTTGGCTTCCACTTCACAATAATTGTGCTGTTTATCAAATGATAAGATTAAATAAAGTTCAAATTAAGTCAAAATCAACGAATCCAACTGACCTGTACTCTTTAATATTTATTTTTATTAAAATTGAAAACTGTCATAACAAATTATTTTTAATTTATACAAATCTCCATTACAACCTTTTTTATATAAGAAATACTTTTGAAAAAGTTTTTTTTTTCAAACGCTTTTGTAGTAAGAAAAGTAGCTCATGGTTTCGCTACAATTAATTTTGTAACAAGATTTTAGGCTTAAATCCTAAGAATGAATTCCTTTATTCATTTTTATCAATCTAAAATTCAAAATAAAATGTTCTGAAATGACATCTATGCATTGATAAGAATGATGTCTCTCTTGCTCGGAAACCAAATAAAATTGCTTAAATTTGCGATTAGTATGACATCATTTTTCAATTATATAACATTTTAATAGCTTTTATAATTCTAGACAGTGCTAAAAACCTGGATTATCGGTTAGCTGAGTGTGTTTTAAGCAGAACAAATCAGAGTTTTTCTGTTACTTAGATACTAACACAGTTAACCTTTTATATTTGTTTGTGCAGATATAAGTATTAAGCTTTGAATATTTATAAATTATGTATAAAGTTATTTTTAAATCCTTGTAAACTTAAAATTGTATTTAACTATTTTGAACAAATATTCAATTTAGCTAAAATTGTTGATCTATTTACAACTAAACTTAAAAGAAATTGACAGTTAAGAAAGCAATGTGTGTTGAAAAACAAAATAAAAGATTACTTTAAAAAGAAAATTCTAATTTAAATAAAAAATATTGTTTAGTTGTCAGTCAACAGATAGTGTAGTTACAATCGATTATTTTAATTTCATAAATTGATTTTAAAGATAGTCTATTAAATACATAAACTAGATTTTATCATTTTTAATAGAACATTTCTAAAAGTCTAGTATTAGTTCAGTTTTCGCTAGTTTTTTTAATTTCTCATAAAATATTACACAATTTTGCACAAAAATTTGGAAACAAAAACATTTGCTGACAAAACTGATTTGAATTTTTCAACTTGGAGCTTTTTTTTCAATCCTATTAAATGTTCTTTTATGACATATATATGTAGCCTAAAGACTAACTTAAAACTAAGCATCAAATTTAATTCAATTCACTTTGCTGAACAATTTCAGCCTACAGTCTATCTCCTTTCTGAAAGTTAAAGTTACACTAGTCATGTTATTCATTGCAATAATTATATAAAATATTCTTACCAATATCTAACAAGCAGTATTTAAATGTTTTATAACTTTAACTTTATAATCTAAACTGATTTAAGAAAATCATTTTAAATAACTTTTTATAACTTGTACTTTTCTATTATTAGCATTTGTATTTGCATAAAGTCAAGTAATACTCTTGTAAAAATTTTTAACAATATTTTTAACACAGCTCAATAAGTTTAGCCATTCTTTCATTAAAAATTTTTAAGGAGGACAGAAAAGTTTCAAAATTTGAAACCAAATACACTTTAAATGTTGCTAAAAATGTTTTATTTATTGGAAGAACCAAATACAAAGTTTTTAGACGTGAGCATGTATCAATTCTAGTCTAGTTTCTTGAGAATCTGATATCTTTAATCAAGCATAAAAATATTCTAATAAAAGCTCAATTTTAATACTAAATTACTTCAAATGTCAAAATATAAACTAATTTAAATATTTCAAATTAAAGTAGTTTAGTTTTATTTTAATGAGAGAAGTTTTCATCATTTTCATAGTAGAACAATAAATCTTTAAAAGCTATTCTTACAATGGTTATAGTTTTATTATAAACAAATTATGCCATTAAGCTGAAGATTTGAAAACATTACGCTGGTCAATTATTACTTAGCATTAATATTAAGTTGAGTTTTCTGACATACTAAAAGCTGATTACTTTCGATAAACTCAAATTTATCTAGTTATCTGCATATATTTTCATTTCACTTGAAACAGTTGTGCAAGTCTTGTAATTAGATTGAAAACTAAATTTATAAATATCTGTGCTTGCAAAAGGTTTTCTACTTGGTCTATGAGTCTTATCCAAAAGATGGAAATATTTATGTCCAGTGATTACTTTAGAAGATTAAAAGCGTCTTAGAATCATCAGTCAATAAAATCGAAAAGAAAGGACTTTGAAAATGAAAAGATGTTTATGAGGGCGATAATAAATCAGAATGAAAAAATGTATACTATTTGAACTAACCATAATGTTTGAATACCAATTCAACTAGAGAAAATTGTCCGATGAATTATAGGTTATTAATTTTTATCAAATGTAAATATTTGCTTAATTGCTTAGAATTAAGTTTTTTAATTTTAGTTTTTCAATTTTCAATAAAAACATTATTTACTTTTTAATTGAGAATCTGGTTAAAGATTGAAATAACGTTTTTCAAGCTTCTGAGTGAAAGATGAACTACAAATAAATTTTTTTTAATCTTTAATTATATTGGTCTTAAAAGATTTTAATTTAAAGTAAATAAAACAAATAAGCTAATTTGCAATTTTACAGTTTCTCCGATCACGATAATAAATATTTGAAAATTTTACATTGCTACTTTTACTTTGTTTAAAAGCTGAAACTGTAATTTTAATTTCAATCAAAAATAAATATCAAGTTTTTTATAAGACTTATACTCAAAATTTCTCGGTAGTATTTCCTGAACTGAGAAGTAAAATTTCAATTTAGAAAAAAGCTTTTTCAAAGATCTGCCAAACCTTATAGAGACTTTTTTGACGTGTTTGTGTCTTCAGGTAATTTTCAAATAAAACAATTTAAGCTATAAACAAGTAAGCCAATAACGACAAAAGTATTTTTAAAATCTGCAGAATGAATAATCACTTAATAGCACTTGCTTAAAACATCATATGGTGGTTCAGTTTGTAAAAACACTAGACAGTTATCAACTTGTCATAAAACCATTCAGTTTGTACTTCAAGTTTTTCACTGCAACCGTTTTCAATTAGAGAAAATATTATATAAAATGCGTATACAATCACTAGTATTTAGACTCAATTCCATATTTTGCTTGTAGTCAAACCTTTTAATTTTACAGCAAATATGTGGTGAAAATTTAGTGGATCAACTTGAATATGAGGTGTTAACCTTTAGACTTGACAAAGGCTGTGCAGTCAACAAACTTATTTTGAGTTTTGGCAATCATAAATTTCATTTTGCGAATGCAAAAATAATTTGATATGGCTAAATAAATCTGCAGGTAAATTTATTTAGTATTTCAATACAGGGCTTAGTGTGAAAATAAGAAAATCATTTGAAGTTATTGAATGTAATTATAGAGAAATTTGAACATATATTTTTTCGTAAATATCTTTTTGAACTACCCATTTTTAACTTATCAAAAATGCACTTCTATTTGTTTTGCTTTAAAGTTACTGGAGTGAATCTTTACTAAACTCAAATTTAGCTTTAAATGTTTGCTTAAGGTCAGATTCTAAAGCTCGATGTTTTCAATTTTATGCTTGATTAGGTTTACACACCATTTTAGTGTAAAAGATTTTCAATGAGATCTTTGCGGTAGAGTTTTTTTTATTAAAAGTCTAAAATTTGGTTCATAAGTTAGTTGCTAACTTAATTAAATTTTAATTCGTTTGCATGATTACTAATATTGGATTTTGACTTCATAAAAGTATTAAACTAGCACTTTACTAAAGTTTACCAAGCGTGCGATCTTTACAACTAATTTAAAGTTTCAGTAAATAACTCCACCCAAAAGCTTAATTATTTTCTAATAAACAATTTAACATTTGATAAACTTAAAAGCGTTTTTATCAACCGTTATAAAACAATTTCTAGAATCAATTTTAATAGCAAAGATTTATTTTCAGAAATTGTAGAAATGAATTTCAAGTTAGCAAACTCATGCTGAAATATTTTAGTAATTTCTGTAGGTATACGCCATGCTACACTATATAACGCCACCTAGCGAGCATGGAAAGTATCTTTGCTAGCTATGAGTAAATAGTGGCCTTGTTGTTTCCGGAAAACTTGCAAAGGCTGTAAGAAAGAACCCAGACAAAAAATCTACAATTCATTGACCTCGATGTCACTGTTTCAGGTCACTGAGCCGTGTCCTCGAGCAGTGGATCTAAAGAGTACAGATAGTTCAACGCTTGCTACTTACCACTATAGTTAATGCGCTGGCAGGGAGGTTGTCAACGTCCTTCTATCTACTGCTTCAGTTTAGAAAGTTCAGCCAAAAAAATATTATCATGTTGATGTATTTAGATTAAAAATAATTGCAGTAAAAATTAATAATATTTAGTTCTTCCATTAAGAACCCAAGAAAAATTTTTGTTAAGTTTGATTACAATTTTATATTTAGTATACAAATTCCGCCAAGCTAGTAAAAAGATTTATAAACAAGTTAAATTTTAATATCGAAAAATAAATATGATTGATAAAATAAGTACTAGCGTATAAAATTGATTATCAAACATATAATCTAAGTGTAAACTTGAAGAAGCAAGTAAGAAGTTAAAAGAGTAGAAAATAAATTATCTTTATCTGAGTAATGTGAAAAGGTAGCAGGCGATTTTTCAGTTATATTTCTAACAACGGCTTGAAAAGTAACAAAGAAAGTAATTAAAATCTTACTTTCAATCAATCTTAATTAAAACAAATAGAAGAAAAACATTCATTCTTTATCAATCAGGTTTTTCTTGAAGTCACATATGAAATTTATTAGGGTGTAACTGTTTTGAATCATAAAGCAAGATTTTGTTTCTTTCAAAACCTTTTTATCTAGAGATTTTTTCGCACAAATTTCGATTTCTCTGACATACTCATATTTTTTCTAACTTTTGCAAACATGTTGTTTTATATTTACATGAACACTTTGACAAAAAATGTTGTAAGCTCGTTTATAGAAATGATAAACCCAATCTTTCAGCTGCGCTAACACAGTGATACAAATATTATTGCTTTGAAAAAAAAAACTAACTTAAATGAAATTACTCTTGCTTGTTGCTCAAAAATGTTTAGATGTAAATCTTATTTTATTATTAAAAATAAGATCAACATTTTTTTCATTATCTGTTAATATCTAGTTTAAAAACATGATGTTGAGAGTACAAAATCTTAAAGCTTATTTTGTTCCGACTTGTAATCGCTTTTAATTCAGTATTTTTAGAGGAACACACTAATTTACACAAAAATTAAATAATATTTTGTTAATACATATCATTTAGCTTGATTATGAACTAGTTTGAACATTTAACGTAACAAGCTCAATAGCGCCACCTCTAAAGTAAGATTTACAAAATGAAATGATCAAACTTACCTCTTTTTTTTTAAATCGAAAAATGTAAATTTTAGCAAGAAATGTATCAGTTTTAAACCAGAAACTTTAACTTAAAGCCTTTGCTTTTCAAAAACTTCTCCAAAAAACTTTAAACGTAAAAAGTATTAAATAATTTAGTGGTTTCTACTACTAATTATATTTTGAGCTCAACTACAGTTTCAAAGACGTTAGAATGTCATATCGAAACCGTAAAAGAGACTTTACACATGCCCAAGACATCACGACCACCAAAAACGTTTGTTTTAATCACCTGATATGATCTCATTTGATAAAAGTGTAAACAAAAATATATTCAGAGTGTATGGCAACAAATTTGACAATTATTAAACCACAAATTTATCTTTCATCACTAAAATCTTGGAAGGAGTGAAGATACTGTTAGAAGAGTTGATGAAACTACCCTAATTTCACACTTAAAGGATTTGCCAATAGGCTGAAAAGTGCTGTTTTGAATAATCAATATCTTAGGCATAAAACTTGTTTTTAATTCGTTTTAAAGTAAAAGTTTTAAAAGTCAGTTATTAATTGATATCTATTAAACAAACATCATTTTTGAATAATGAACGAAGATGTGAAATTGATGATGGGAAAAACTTCTAAAAATGTTTTAAACAGTTTTTCAGTTGTAGTAAGAATTTTATAGAAATTACATTGTTTAAAATTTCAACAACATATAAACACTTTTTTGATTTTTTTCCAATTAGAAGATTTTTTATGTTCAATTGTAGACTTATGCTGTAAAATAAATGATTTATTGAGTATTATAAATTAAAATTTAATTATTCGAATAATATAATTTTACTAAGCAACATACTTCAACAGAAGTTTCTATTGGAATACTATTATCTTTCGAATTGGCCGTAAAATCAAAAAAATTCTTTTTAACCTGAAAATAATTTTATTTTAAAACCATAAGTAACTTCAAATTTCAAGCATAACGACTAAATGAAACATAAGACGCTGAAAATTATTTCTAAAAGTAGTAGCCATCTATGATTATTCTGCTGAGTTATACTAAACAATCAACCACCAAAGTTATTTGATTATCAAAAGCTTTAGTCTAAACATAAATAAAATTTGTAATCATAAAATTTTGTTGGAACTTTGTTTTTATAAAGTTATAAAATCAGATATTGCGTAATTTATAGTTAGAACTTAGTAACTTATTCAAGTTTTTAAGTATTTCTTCTAATTCTAATTACTTGAACTTTATTTTACATGAGTAACAATTGAAAAATAAAATTAGTTCAATTTCTAGAATTTATTATATTGAATGGTAAAAATAATTCAAATTTAAAATAAAAAAAAATTGACTGAAATATTTTTCAATTTTTCAAAGTATCCATTAAAACCTAAAAAAGAAATATACTAACAGTGTACATAGTTTCCTTATCTTCCAGTTTCTTACACTTTTCTTTGACATAACCCATAGGAATTTCATCAGTCATTTTAATTTTTAGAGAAAATACTTGAAAAACTTAAACCTGTAATAATGGTAAACATTTTTTAAAAGTTAAAAAGATAAAGAACTTTTTGTAGATTTAATTTTGACTTATTGCTTTAAACAATTCTAAAGACTGTGTTAAATCCGAAATAAATAAAAAAAAACCTTTCAAAAGAACAGCGTCCTTTTGATTGATTGAATATTTGGTTAGTAGGAAATAAAAGTTTTATAATCATTAGAGAACATCCTTCATTAAAACTTAGCTGTGACCATATAATAAGGAGGCTCTAACCTTTAATTTGAGTTTTTTTTTAACTTAATGAAGTACTTACTTACAATTTAGATCTTTTAATTCAAGGTGCAAAGACTAAATGAAATCAGTAGCATTAAATAAAACCTACAAAAATGTTAAACAACCCCTCCTTATTATCTGATTCTGTTGATTATAAGATTGGTATTAAAATCATCTCTCTATTTATGAATAAAGTTTCGTCATTTGTAAACTTTTACTAAACGTAATTTAGTTTATAGGCAATAAAACTGCAAGGAACTTTTTTCACTAGTTGTATGTCTTATGAAATTATAAAAATTTATCAAACATATTTGAACAACTAAAACACTCGATTTTCAGCAGACAGTTCCATTGCTATAAAGTCAAAGTCTTTTTGAGATTTCAAAAGCTAACTTAAAACTTTGAAATTTGTTTTATTGTAAGAACACTTAAGCAAGAAATTAAAGAAGAAAACAAAAGTGATCTGTAAAAGTTCACAATCAATCTAGAACGAAAGAATTTTAATATTAAAATATCAAACATCTCGAACCAAGCTAAAAATTTGTGTTAAAAAAACATTTATTAGTATGCAGCAAGCTACTTACTTTAAAAAAGAAGAAGATGAAAACGATTCAAGTGAATTTTGACTAAAAAACTAATAAAAAAAACTTTTAAATTTTCTTTAAAAAGTAATCAATCGCTGATTATGAGTGGGACGTCTACATAATGGACATTGAGTGCCATTATTATCTTCTTTAAGTCCATCTTGGGAGAACACATGTTTACAGCTCAAAGCTATCGCTGGGTTTTGTTTTAGATCTGTTACACTTTTATAAAACTCACAAAAAAATCGGGTGTGATAATATCTATCCAGTTCAATGTCTATAAATACTTCATCATTGTTCGAAAAGCTTTTTTTAGTAACAAGAGATTTCTTAGAGTAATCAGTACGCAATAGTGGTAAGACTTGACATCCGACCGAAAAAATGGTTTCCAATTCATTATTTACGATAATTTCAAAAGCTTTGTTTATGTTGCTCCTCAAGGCAGATGTTGTAAAGTGAATCATATCAGGTAAAATATCCCGTGCTCTTTCCGGATACAAAATGTATGTCATTATATTTTGGATTTTAGAAAAATGTTGGTCAACAAATTTATGAAATCTTTTTGAGAGTAGAACCGCCTCATTGTGAAAATCCTTTCCTTTTAAAAGAATGCTGAGGAATTTACACTGAAGTAGATTGAACTCTATATCACTTGCTAGATCACCATAAGTGTCTTTTCTAGCTGTGACAAAATTAAGTGCATCATCAAATTGATTGATCTTAATACCTTTCATTGCCTTGACAAAATCAAGAATTAAATCTCGTCTCCAATCAGAAAATTTTAGTCTTGCTTCTCTTTTAAAATTTTCAGCAGAGGCTTTAAATCCCTTGTAATAAAGGTCTTGAAGAATAGCGATATTCAGTTCTTTATTAGCAGCTTCAGTTGTCAACATTTCAGAGAATCTAACTTCTTTCAAGTTTTGAGTAAAATACGTTTTAAGTTTACGGCTTGAATCAGTAATTTTATTAAAAATTATTCGATGTTGCCCCGACAAATGAAATAGTTTAGTAACTGATAGCTTGCAAGTCATTATATGATCTTGCTCAAGAGTAGAAGATTTATTTTCCTGAATCATATGTTCATTTTTTAATTTTTCAAACATTTCAATGATATTATCTAGGCAAGGTAAGAGTTCATATCTAAATTTTGAAAAATCCATAATAATTTCTTGTATACTAGTTTCTTGTTGCAGCAGAAACTCCATGACTCGTTTATAATAATATTGTATTTCGTACACCTGTTTAAATACTATAAGACGATAAAAGACTTTATGATGACAATTTATTTTAAAGGTTACTACTTATTAGCATACAAATTTGATATATCTTAAATAAGCCATTATTAGCTAAATCCTAATATTATCTAAGAATATAAGTAGCTCTAAGCCATTTCTTCAAGAATTAAAAAAAATGTTTTATCTACACAGTCGCAAAATATAACTTCTTCAGTAAACCTTATTTTAATATTTATTCTTTTGTCACTAAAAACACAAAATCTAATATTAAATCAAAATACTTAAACAGATAAGTTAGATCGGATTGAGCAACAATTTTTATAAAAATGCTATCTTGAATAAACACAAATTCAACAAAGGCTCTTAATACTAAACATACAAATTCAGAATCTCATTCTGATGAAGTAACTTTGTGAATTCAGTAAAAAATATGATTGATATTAAAGCCATGAGTGATTATAAAAATGAAGTTTTAAACACTTTTTAAAAATGATAGTTTTTATATTTCTTTAATCATTTCATAGGTAAGGGTATAACAAAGATTACAAACACCTAAAATGTAATGTCTTTAACTAAAAATTAAATGTTATAATAATCATGATAGCTTTTAAAGCAGTCAATCTACTGTAAAAAATAAATGGTTTAAACATTAAAAAATTATAATTGGTTGCTCATTCAATTTTCGTTCAATAATATAAACAGAAACTTCAAAATTTATGGCTTAAACTTTTGATTCACTTCTCACTCCTTATAGTGGCAATTATCTATTAGCTGATATAATTAAAGCTCGATCACTTTAGCTGTATTTTCTTGTCCTATCCTTTAATTTAGCTCATTTTGATAATTTTATCCCAAATCATCGAAAACCAGGATAAAGGAAGACGTCTTTAGAGAAAAAAAATATTTTACTTAAATACTTATGTCAGTTAAAATAGATTACTATAAAAAACAGCATAGCTTTGTTCTCTATCACCTTTAAATATCTATTAAGAAGTTGTAGCAGAAGTATAATATCTTATAAAAAGTTCAATAAATTTTTTTTTTAATGGTTGAAAAGCATTTTCTACTATAAATAATTTCTTATTTAGAAAATTGTTGTCTTATATGCTGAAATGTGTAGAAGACATTTTAGGCTTAAGCTAAAAATCTTATTTGTTTACACTATCGAAATAATATAATATACAATTTTCTGTGCATTTAATATATACCAGGAGCACTAATTTTGTAGAATATTTATTTAGTTATAAATATATATATTTTTCAGCTTATAGTGTGTTAGAAATTTAATTTTCAAATAAATCTAAATTAAATATAAAATTAGGTTTGTTTTCAGACATTGTGTATAAACAAAATATTTTGTATATTGGTTGTATATAAATATATATTTTTTCAAAAATTTTTTAAGAATGATTATTTTAGTTTAGAGGTATATTTTATTTTAGTAAATTGTTTAGTTTTTTTTTTTAATAAACTAACTCCGTTAAAATCAATACTCCAAAGTATATGGATAGTTTTTAAGTTGTAATAAATAAAATTTGTTTTAGATTTATATTTGAAAATTTAAATGTTTTTGAAAACATAGTTATGATAATTGCTTATCAATAAAAGACCTTCAAGATATATCTGAAATAAACTAACTTTTCTATATATTCACATCATTGAAATTTATATATATTTATAGTTGTTACCTTTTAGAAACTGATAATCAAGATTATGAGTGAATTTTATGGAAACCCACCCCCATATCAACCTATAGCACCAACTAAAATGGGTAATCTTTATTTATACTAAAATTAATCAATTAATTTTGAAAGCAAATATTTGTTTAAAATTATTTACTGTTTGATTAATGAAATTCTTTCTATAGATTATCAACCTGTACCTACAACTTTACCACCTCAATATGGATCTATCAATCCATCCAGCACACAATTTACAAATGTAATAATAAACTCACCATCTTCTGTTGTTGTAGTTGGAGGTTGTCCTTCTTGCAGGTTATCATCTTTAATTAATTACTTTTTCTCATATATTTCAATGTTAATTTTATAGTGCATCTAGTACCAATAAATCTGATAAAGATTGATTTTTTGATACAGGGTTGGTGTCTTAGAAGATGATTACACATGTCTTGGTGTTTGTTGCGCTATTATTTTTTTTCCTATTGGATTATTGTTTTGTATAGCACTGAAACAAAGACATTGTCCAAACTGTGGTGCAGTATTTGGGTGATATCTATGACTTTGCTTGAAAATGTTGTTAAGTGCTCATAAAATTGTCCATTGCATCAAGTTATTCAGATTTTTTTGTTTTTGAAAAATGCTGATATATTTTTTAAATAAATTTTGTTCACAGTAAGCTATATTTTACAAATTGAAGTAATTTTTTTGAATTTGAAGAAAGATATTTTTTGAACAAATATTTTCTATATAACTATGACTGCATACTCTTCAGTAAACTTACTTAAGTTATTAAATAAACTATACATCATGAATGTTTAAAAATATTTTTAATTTTCATATAAACTCCAATCACATGATTTTGAGTACCTCATGCTAACATGTAATCAATAAAATATTTCTCATAGAAAACTAAATTAAGGTTTAAATAGATAATTAAATTGATGATACACATCAAGTAATATATATTTAGCTTTATTTATCAACCATAAAGAATCTTTTGTATTTGATAATGGTAATCATTTAGTTTGGAAATAATGGTAATAAATTTGTGAGAATTTGTTTTTGTATTTTCATGCTGAAACAATAAATATCACAAAACGTTTATCAACTCTTCTAAACGAGATTATGATTACGTCGATTGGTAAAGGACTTTTAGAGATCATAGAAAATTCTTGAAAAGAAAATATTATTCAAAAGAAATCATTAAAAATAATTGAAAAAGGTTATGATTAGGAAGAGAAAATTAAGGACACGTGTAATGCATAGATGGAGTTAACAAATTTGTAGAATTTATAAAAAAAAAAGTATTAAATGTATCCATGGATTCAAAACTTTGAAGCAGGCAGAAGATTAGTTTGCAAGAAATTAAGTATTTTAATCCAGGAGTCTTCTTGAGCAAAAGCATGAGGCTCTGGGCTACCTCCCCAATCCATAACACTACCTCTAAACCTTGTTGTACTATTACAAGGACCATACGGTGGTTCTATCAAATGACCGGCAGATGGGTATTTCAAAACACGAAAGTTTGGGTGATTGTTATCTTCAAGTAAACGTTCGAACGCGAATGCCATATAAGCAGCATCTATGCATTTATCATCAAGACCAGTAATCATCATAAATGAAACATTCTTCTTTTTATAAAAAGGAATACATCCAGGTTCTGAGTCATTTCCAAGTTTTTCTACGGGGATCCTTGGGTACAAGTCATAGAAGTTTGCCCTTTCAGAGTTACTTGCTGGATTCGCAGCTGATTTCATGACCTCAGTACTATTTTCAATAAACGGCTTAAAAGCAGGCTCATTTTGACTAAAAACCGAATCATCAGTATAATAGTTGACCGCAAAATTATAAATAAATCCATTTATACAAACAACAGAACGAATATGTTTCAAATAAACAGACATCAATAAGGCGATATGAACACTAAAAGAGATAGATACAACACCCAAACCAGAGGACAGAATATTTGGATGATTGATCATGTACTTTTCACAATTTCGAAAGTACTCCAAATTACCTTTTATTAAGTTATTTTCAACACAATGCGCTTTTGAGTTATTGCCTAAAAACGCAAGAGCCATTGCAGCAAATCCATGAGAGGCTAAAAGCGAAGCTTTAAATTCAAATAATCCAGGCAAACCTCCAAACATAACAATGACTCCTAAAAAAAACTTTTAGTAATTACATTTATCATTGACAAAATAATCAATTTCTAATAACATAGTTTTTAGTTATAAAAATAACAAAATTTCTAGTAATTTGTGATCAAATATTGCTTTCATAATTCTTAGAAATTGTTTTGAATAAGAGTGACGCCGTAAAAATGACAATGTGATAAAAAAGGTCAAACTATGACAAGAGGGCCGCACCTGGATGAGGTCCTTCGCCAGGAGGTAGAAACAAAGATCCATGAAAATCATCTTTTTCATTTGTGAAAGTCTCTTTTCGAACATCTGGTTGCTTATACCAACGTTCAATTTCACATACATCAACTGCATTAGTTTCTAATGAGCCAGCAACCACCATTTCGTCCATTTCATCTCTTGAAGTTCTAACGGTATCAAATAGACACAGCTTCATTATCATGGGTGTATCAACATCACGCTTATGAAATCGGGAATACTTTTGCTGTAAGTAAATATTTTGTTTAAAAATAAATATTTAAACTATATCACCTGTTCCAAAAAATTGTTAATTAAATGAATATTAATTCTGTGAAATAATTTTCATTTAAGACCAGCAGTTTTATTTTCAAGTAATTTCTATTGTTGCTTCATTTAGGAGAATAAAGTCCAAACTAATTTTAAGCAAATATTTACCTTGTTAGTAGAAGACTCACTCAATGACCAAATTAAGCCCATTGCTTGTGCTCCTGAATATGAGCCACTTGTACAAGGAGTATGCTTGAGGTTTATACAGCCTGAAATCAGTAAGAATTAAATTAACTTTAACAAGATTTAAAATTTGAGATTTATGAAAGCTTACAAACTTAAATTGTATGGTAGAAATCATAAAATATTAAAAAAATTTTCACCAGTTTATAAAAATTTATAAAAGATCTGTCTTTCAGGATACTTTACAAGCAAATGTCAAGAAAGTTTCACAAAATATTTCTTATAAGGTTTTTGAATTTTCATTTGTACAAGTTCATATTTCAAGTTCTAAGCTCAGAATAAATTAAATTCAACTCAAATTTTAGTTTAGAATAGTTTGGAGATTTCAAGAACTTATTTTAATATAATCAAATACATCAATAAGCTAAAAATGATCCCAAAAAGATCTCAACAAAATCTTATAAGGGAAGAAATTGACCAGTTATAGGTCAAACAGTTTCAACATTGATATGAAAATATCTTCCCATAAGCTTAAAAGAATTATATATACTAGTATCCTGTATATACTAGTGAAAAGAAAAACTAAAAAAACATTTTATGTTAAAAGACATTCTCAAAATAACTCAAAATTTCATCAGCAAAAGAAAACATATATCCAACAGAACATCACAGATAATTGCTTTTATATTAGACTAATAAAGAATATAGAAAATTGAAACAAGTTTACCATTTGAGTAGATAGGAAAGAAAAGAAGAATTTAAGTAAGATGTTCATAGAGGACACAAAAATGACTTATTAAAATTGTCTTAGAATTCATTTTACAAAAGTAGTAACCTCTAACTAGACAATCATAGAATTTGATAGTTGGCATATTTAAATACAAGATTATCAGAATTAAAAGATTCCAGAGATGAATCTAAATAGAAAAAAAAACAATTCAAAATAGTGTTTGTAGTACTTAATATATTGTAACATTATCTGTTTAACATCTTATAGATGATAATCAATTCTTTTAAGTAAAAGATAAAAACTTTAGCCTATAAAATTTCTTATTTTTTGTTTGTAGCAAAACAAACAACAGACTTTGAGCTTATAATAAATCTGTAATTTATAGAAACAAATATATCAAACCATATTCATTTGCTTGAAAATGTCCATAACTTGAAAACATATCATCACCATCATCAAAACATGTCAAATAGATAGTCACTTCTGATTTTTGAACAAGACCTATAATCAAAACCATGAAATATATGAGCTGGGTGCTTATGAAATATGATAACATAACAACAAAAAAATTTTTGAAGCTTTCTTTAACCTATCAGAATATTGATATCTTCACCAATTTTTATTCCTATTATAAATATATAAACTGCACCTGTAACTTTTATTTCAAGTTCTTTGTCAGCCAGACTTGATTTATAGTTCACTATAATTTTTGGTTTTGCAAAATTTGACATAATATATCTTTAAACAATTTCTTAATCCTGCAATATACGTAGTTAAGACAAAACAAATTAAAAATACTATGTTTAAAGTATAATATTACTTAATAATTACTTGATAAGAAAATAATGAAGTAATTTAAGCATCCATTAGTAAAAAAATGTTGATTTTTCAAACTGTATAAAGATAAAAAACAAAAATTAGAATTCTAACCTATCCACTGCAGCCACAAAACTCAATATAGACTTAACACTACAAATTATCAGAGTATATATATTCTACCAACGTATATACAAGACTATTACCAAACCAAAACTAAGCTATTTAAACAATGTTTTAAAAATTTGAATGACAATTTCGTCAAAAATGGCAGGAGAAAATGATTTATATTTATTTTAAGTATGCTTTTAGCCAGATTAAAAAGAGATTATCTTTATATTAATGGTGTTCTAATTTCAAAACAAATTTTCAAGATTTTAAATATAGATCTTGCGCGAACAAACTGTTTGTTTAAGAAAATGGAATTTCCATTTTTAGACATAAACAATAGCATTAAGACGGTACAAAGTAGCAGTTATCTAAAAACAAAAACAGTTTTATTTGTTTTTAAGTTATAGATAGATAAACAAAAATGATTAACTGGATCTCAAAAACTAAAAAGATTTAAGAACAAAACGTGAAAAATATTTTGATGTTAGAATGAAACATGAGAGTTAAAAACAAATCCACTATAAAGCCTTATAAGTCTAAATTTTTTAAGCCTTAGAGGAAATAACAATTTTGTCGTAAATTACTCTGAGTTTGAAATACAATTAAACCATAAATCATTAGTAAACTAATATAAATCAATATTATTAATAAGTCATTAAATCGTAAATTGTAATAAATAAATAAATTAAGATTAGCTCCTTGGTTTACATTTAGCTGATTTACAGTAAATTTTCAATTTTTCTAAAGGTGGAGAATCAAACTGAAGATTTTTGAAAAGTTGCTAGGATATTAAAAAATTAATTATTTCTGATATAAAAAATAAGAAAGTAAGAAAAACAACTTCTTTTTTATTTTATTCACATGCCTAAGTATTATCTAAAAGATTGAATTGATAGACGTTTTCCTCCTTAACGAGGATACTTTTGAAAAAAGGAAAAATTGTGTTTAATAATTCACGAGAAAAACTATTAAGTATTCCGACAGACTATACTGTTATTTGTGATATTGAAAAATAAACTTCAAGTAAGTTATTTAATTTGAAATTTCCCTGAGATAAATAGTTTAAAAATTAGGCAAAATCACAAATGTTCTCACAAGGAGTTTTTGGTTTAAAAAAATTTTCTTTCTCTTAAGACATCTTCTAAAAATAATTTTCAAAAATTTATTAAGTCTACATGCTATAATACAATTTCTTCTATTTATCAAAATACTTTTTAATATTTTAGGTAATACTTGAATTATACTTTAATAAGCAAATTTCTTGCTTATCTAGATATAAACTTTATAAACTTGAAATTGAGGTTAAGGTAAATTCTTTAATTGTATCAATCTACTTTAATTTTTGATTTTCTAAAAGCGACCAATGATTTGCTTAGTGGTTGGAGTCTTAAAATTTTACATGAAAATTTAAATTAAAAAGAATATATCTTTAAACATTCTGTTTCTTCAGTCTTTATGCCATAATTAAAGTTAAACTTGTGATGTAACGCCACTTAAAAAGATTATTTCTGTACAATTATTTTTTATTATAATTTAATTTTCATCTATGTAGTGTAACGGTAATCTCACCAGCCTAGCAGGCAAGCGGTTCCGGGTTCTATCTAAGGTAGATACATATTTGCAACAAGGAAACGTCCATAAGAAACTCGGGTAGAATGGCCCAGTGAGTCTAGTTAAAGACAAAACTTGTAGAAGATACATAACCCAGTGTTGTTCTGGCAGTTCCTGCGACATCAGCCGAGCGTATCTGCATTAGTCCACCTGTTCCGCTGTATAACCTTGCTGGGCTGGAGAGTAGACAACAACTGGGCCTCTATAATTTCTGGCATGTATGCATAGCTGTTCTCGCTTGAAGCAGGTTTAAACAAACTTAAAATCTTTGTTATATGTCTGTGTTCATCATTAAAAAATCTATGAATGTATTCAAAGCTAGTTTATCGTTCTACGATTTTATACAATTGATCTCTCGAATATTCTACTCATAAAATGGAAGTGATTTTATTAGTTTTATTTTGGTCATTGGGTCCTACAAATTAAAATTAGACACTTGAAGTAATATTATTTAAATTAGACAATCAAACAGATTAAATAGATTATTTACTACTATTTAAAGCAGCGAATGAAAACATCGAAGCTATGAAAGTCGTCTTACCTCAATTTTCATAAATCTAAATTTTTACAAAAAACTTTATTTTAATAAAATTCGGTAAACACAGCTAGATTTATCTTCTTATTTATTTATTCATTACAATAAACGTTAAGGAGATTGCTTCTCACTAAAACACAGTCTCACAAATAATATTATATCTAATAATAACTATTATATATAGTTAAGATAAAAATATTGAAAGAAAAATATGTAATGCATGACATTTCGGTAGTCCTCATACAATGTAACAATGAATAATTACATAAAATGTTAATATCATGTAATTGTTCACTGTCATATGCTTTGAGGACTACTGAAATGCCATGTGTTACATCTTTTACTTTCTATATTTTTGACTAAATAGATGTTATTCGTGAGAATGTGTGTTAGCGAGAGATGCTCTCTTCAGGTACCCTCCTTTGCATTTATTGTAATAAACAAATAAATAATATATATAAAAGAAAAATTCACAATTCAGAAATGACCATTGTGGCAATATTATAATAATTCAACTTCTGCTTGAACAACACGAGTGATTCTGACATGACGATATCTGATGACAGCTGATTCCAAATACTAACTCTCCGGTATGAGAAATTGGACGTATGTAGTAAGATATAAATAAAATATTCTAAATAATGATAGAAAAAAACTATTATTTTCTTGTATTAGCCAGTCTTTACTTAAAGTTTATGTTATTTTTGAACTTATTACTTGGTTAAAACAAAAAAAGCAGCCCAAATGAACTGTTGATGCTTTTTATAATTTTGTTTGTTTGAAAACTATAAAAGTTTTTATCCAAAAAACCTATTTAAAATCCATTAAAAGTTCATCTTTGAAGGTAAAAATAAAGAGAAATATATATAATACTTTTCTTTTGTAATGTAATTAATTGCTTTAATTAAAGTTCACAAATGTTGATACATGTGATTAATGAGGACTTAGTCAGAGCTTTTATTTGAATTTATTGATGCAATGAATAAATAATTTGAGAAAAAAAAGAAAACAATTTTTACTAAGAGTTTCTTTTTATATAAATTTTGAAAATTAAGTTAAAATATTTTTAGGCTTGTATAGACGACTATCTCAGTTATGAAGCTTGAGTGAGAATAAGTAATTATTTATTAATAATTCTATATTAAAATTTAACAAATTAAGATTTTTGCATTTTATTTTTGGATGACCAAAACAGTTTACTACTTTAAGTTAGACGAAGAAGATCAAAAAAGGGATAAAGAAAGATGAATGTAAAAACCCCCTTCACAAAAGTAAGACTCAAAATAAGGAATTGATAGAAAATAAATGTGATTGTTTAATACTCAGTAAATTGTTAGCACAAAAATCTTCATCAAATTTTCGAGTAATTTCAGCAAAATTAAAACTTGAAACAGAAATTAAATAAGTCTTCATAAAAATTTTTAATAAAGACACTTTTGAAAGAAGGTTAAAAAATATTCAATAGTAATTGTGATTACTACAGAAAATTGATAGAAAATTTTAAAAAAAGATCACGGCTTTTGTGATCTCCTGATAAGAGATCTTAGAATAGTACAGCAAAAATGGAATCACTTGAAAATAATGAAGAATCTCTTGCATAAATCACAAAACAAAATGTGATTATTTCATCAAACGTATGGTTTCAAAGAATTAAATGTTTGTTTTTATCAGTTTAAAGCTCACAATTTGTAGATGAGATCAGTTTGAAATTCTCATTTATAGAAAGCAAATAAATAAAAAAGTCTTTCGCAGAAAATATCAACAAATGATAATTTACAATTAGTCAAAAAATTACAAAATTGAAAAAAGGGCAAGTTACACATAACGGACGGTTTTAGAAAACCAGATTTGATGACCACTTTCATTGGACAACATGATAACAATTTGTTAGCCATAATTTGGTCTGTAACAATTGGTCAGTTTTGATTTGATTACAATTAAAGTTTTTTGAAAAAAATTAACAATGAAAAATGTTTTGTATATGAAATAGTAAAGCACCAGACTGTTGAACCTACACCCAGTGGTCCAGCTTACACCCAGTGGTGGTCACCATCTACCGGTTCTCTTGGACTTTCAGGTATTTGAGGTATCGTTCTTTTTTGAGAAAGATCTATTAGTAGTAAAAAATGATTATTAATTTGATAGAAAAAATTAAGAAATCAGAACATAAATAGAAAACAGTTTGATATCAAATTTGAAAATGAAATTTATTCAATAAAATCGATACAGAAAATAACTATTCCAACAAATACCACAAAATAAAAACGCCCGAAGATAAGCGGCGACATTAAATGAAAAAAACATTACAAGAAGTAGGCACCTGTTTGGTTTTCAGCTGGTAACACTGACACCTTGCTCCCAGTTTTATGAATAAACTGCTGTAAACTGACTTGTCGAAGTTCTTTGTTTAATTTATCGATAATAGCAGTTTTCTCATACACTTCTAAAAACAAAAAAAGAACAATTTGGTGAAGAAATATTTAAATTGAAAAATTCAAATCACAAAAAAGATTGTTATGTCAATAAAAAGCATGGCTAATTTCAGTACTAGAAATTATACTAGAAGTATAAAATGACTTTCAGCTAAAATGGTTTACAACAAAAATGTCCCAGTAGTAAAATTACCTGCATCTAGTTTATTGATGGCAGTTTCAGTTGCACGACTTAAATTCGCAACACGGCTATTGTCATCTTGGAGCTTTTTGATTTCAATTTTATAAGCATCACTGTAAAAAAAAGTGAAAGGAATTTGCGCCAAAACTCAAATAGAAGTTGTTCAGACTTTATTGTAAAACTTTTTAAACTATTTTCACAAATACTTGAGACAAGAAATAAACCGCGTTTCAATTCATTGTGACTTTTTCAAGTTTTAAAAAGAGAAATTTGTCGAGTGCCAAAATAAAAAGATTAAAATATTTGGCGATTATCAAGATACTACTCACCGAATAGCTCTTTGTTGCCTTTCTTTTTGTTTTTTTCTTTCACGTTCGATATCCTAAAAGAAAAAGAACAATTAACAAAATTAAAGCCAACACAAATAAATTTGCTTTTAAGAGAAGAGTTTATAAATGAATGTCTTCGAAAAACTACTAAACAAGATTACTGTCGATAGTAAGTGGATAAAAAGCAAAAAAGTTTTAATAAAACAGCAGACTGCAATATTCTTAATTAAGAGAAATAAATTCATCATACTTGTTGAAGGCGAACGGCATTTTCTTTATAGCTTTGAAGAGATTTTTCGATTGCTTTAATATCTTCTTGAACTTTAGAAACGTCCATTTCTCTTGTATAAGCTAACCAAAAATTTCGAAAACTTTATTTAATTTAACTTGAAAATTACTCAATTATATGATATTTGACAAACACAGTTGTATATAAGTACTCACAAAACAAGAGTTCCTTTTAAAAAATACTTTTGTAAATACAATTTGATTTGCGAAAAGTTATTTAAATCATGCAAATAATTCGATAAAAATACAATTCTTTGTAATAGATATATTGTTTGCTACATATTTGAAATTCTATTTAATTATTTTAATAATTTGAAACAGAAAAACATTATAAAAATCCTTGTAAGCACAAGTATAGATGAATAATCAAAGTTGTTACCTATATATTAGTGAAAGTAAGTTAGTATAAGATGAAATAAATTACAATGAGTTCTTTACTTCATAAATTATTCACAATATTCAATTATGTCATGAAATTTTAGTTAACAAAATAAATATTTAATTATATTTAAAATATTAAATAGGGAAGTTTTGTTACAACCTTCTTGTTCATCTTCATTTAATCTATCAAGTAAGGCCTGCTCTGAACGCAAAGCAGCCTCATTATTGGAGACTGTTGCCTCTAATTGTTTGATTTGTAGCTGAAGCAACAAAAAACATAAATGATAAGAATAAAAAAAAGTTTCAACGATATTGATAAATAAATATAATTGAATAAATAAACTTGGAAAAATAAATATAAAAGATAAACTAATGAAGTTACCTTGATATTTTGTACATCTTCTTGATTACATCTTTTTATATTTCCATTTTTCCATTCTACCTCAGCCTTTTGAAGCTCTTTATCAACTGCATATAAAGTGACTGTTTGCTCATGTATGTGACTATGTTGAGCTGAAACTAGTCGCTTAAATTCATCAAGTGCTGCTTGATTGGTTCGTGTCAGAGGTTTCAAAGTTGTTTTAGGTTCACTACCCATTGAAATGGGTCTTGGTTTGAGAGTAGCAGCTGGTTGATGTCGAGCTGGTTTCTCTGTATTGTGTCTTGATTTAGCTGGAGAATATAGTCCATTAATGGCAGCAATTTTGTTCAAAACATTCCCACGTCGATCAGCACGAGGAAGGCTTCTTGTTTGTTCATTATTCTGAAATCTTGTGGGTAGTGTACTTCTACTAATTGATGAAGATTGTAATGAATTATCGAATGATTGAGTGTAGGAGCTTTTTAAAGTGTCGTCGCCAGATATAAGTGATCCTAGTGCTGAAGCTGGTCTCATTCTAGCATTTTCAGCATCATTTGAAACTAGAAGATCAAAAGTTGGCTTGTAGTAGAAACTTTGAAAAACTTTTACAAAAAAATAAATCTTGTTAATTGCAAAAACGGATAAAATATTTTCATTTTGGAATACAAAATGTTTTATGTCAAGATTCTTTAAATTCTATATATAGAGATAGTTGTGCTTTGATTCTACATCAGTTTATATACCTGGATGGTGGAATCTTGAATTTCTGTTTGATGACACAGCATTTGGTCTATGTTTCAGTTTTGGAGGCAAACTTTTTCTACATAATCGTAAAATACATTTTTGGTGTTATAAATAACTGAAGAGTAGTTAGTGTTCACCTTTTTGAGGAGCGCTCAGGTAAAACTGTTTCTTCATTTATTTCTAGATCTGTTGTTTTTTTCAACTCAAAAATTGTATCCTTAGTTTTCTTTTTTTTCAAAATCTATAAAACATAAAAATGACTATACATCACTTAATTTAACTAAGTTTGAAAATATAGATAAAATTCAGAAACAACAAAAAGATCAATCATCAAAATTTAAAAATTCACAAAGTCAAATAGATACATCACCTCTATAATTTTATCAGTAGGTGTAAGAATCCTTTCACAGTTTGGACTTTTTCTAACTAAGGTATACCTTCCTTTTCGACCTTTTATAAAAATTATAAGTAAAGAAAATCAATAATAAAATAAGTTGCACATTAATGTAGCTAAGAAGATAAAATACGGAAAACAAAATATTATATCTACTATTTTATAACCAAATTTGCAGGACCTGTTGTTTCAGCTACAGCTACAATCACATTTTCAACTGTTATTTGGTTTGTTACACCTCTAACAATTTTATCTTCTCCATCTACTTTCACACGAATCTCCATCAAGAAAAATATGTACCTACTTTATAATAAACAAACTTTTTTTTTGAATAAAAACTAAATTTTAAATGTTTACAAATGATCTAATTTAAACAATAGATTATTAGTGAAATATTAACTAAATAAAAAAATATAAGTCAAATGTTTAATTTATCTTTAAATAACAATTATTATTAAATATATATTTAGTTACAGTATATATTACAACCTCTAATTTTTCAAACTAATTTCCATAAAAAAATCTGTTAAATCAAATATATAAAATCTGTAATTTACAATAACTAGAATTACTGATAGTTAAATTAGACCTAATTAAATAATTTCAGGTTACTTTATATTATTAGTACATTAGTTAATCAATTACAATGTAATTATTACATTTAATGATAAAATTAAAAATTATAATCTTTCATAAAATGGTTTTTATCTTATTTCTAGTAATACTAATAAGAAACAATAAAAAACAATAAAATATTGCAGTATTTCACAAATGTCTTACATAATACAGAAGAAAATACTTAAATTTAAATATTTTAGTTTTAAATAAAATAAGGTGTTAAAATATAAACTTTATCAATAGCAGCTTATTTGAAAATATCAATAAAGATTATTATTAATAAATCCAATAATTATATCTTAAAATTAACCACTACCATAAAAAAAATTCAACCTCTATAAATCTTTATCAAAAGCACAATGAAATGGTACAACAATTTATTTACAAACAAGTAAATTAATAAACAGTTAACAATAGTACAATCTTATTTAAATTAAAGCTTTAACAAAAACTTTCTGTTCAAACATTGTGTAACTAAAAAATAAAGTTTGATTTTTTGTAAATAAGATAAGACACAATTTAGATTTAAAAAATACTTTAAAAGAAATACTGTACAGATTTATACCCAGAGCCTAATAAACACTACAAATCTAAAGTGATCTCTGAAGTCAAACGTATTTAAGTAGATATAACAATATTAACCAAAAAGCTTAAATATTTATAACATTAAAATAAACAGGCCAGATAAGAGAGAAAAGTTAAATAAACAAAACATTAAGATGTATTTTGATGTGAGATAGTTCCTAATTATTCACTTAAATTTATTATATTGGCTAAAATGGATTATTAGAAAAAAGTTGGTAATAATTTCCAAATTAAAAAAATTATAATTAGACTTATGCAATTTTATTTTTAAGTTAGTGTTTAGCTCTCACATTTATTTGTTTATTTCAATGAAGGAAATTGTTATCTTTTTCGACTAAAATAATCTAAATGAAGACGCAAAAGCCGATAATAAGTCTAAAAGCGTTTTTGCCAATTACCAGTTAATATAAAGGAAAAAATTATAAATATTATATAGCAATAAAGGAAAAAACGGCTTGTTGATTAGACAATGTAACAGTCATCTTGTAGGTAGCTAAATATACAAGACTGTTTTTCAGATCTATCTTGAAGCTGAAACACCCGACTATAAACTCTTTTTTCAACATCTAAGACATGTACCAAATTTGATATGACAATTTTACAAGGTTTTACAAGACATTTGGACAGGTAATTTCATAATGTACATATTGCTTGTAGTCACTACTACTGACTATTCATGGCCTTCCTCATTCAAAATGTCTAGAAAATCTACTGTAATTCTCTTAGTATCTATTGAAGAACTACCACCAAATTTTCTGTTTTCGCTGGGTTTGATAAGTGATACCATTGTATGAGAAGTTCCTTCAAAGTCTCAAACTCCAACAGTATTGTCGCATTTATGATGAGCCTAATCTATATATAAACCTCTCATTCATGATCTTATGAACGATCATATGCTCCCCTGAAGTGATACCCTGAAATTCACAATCCTTTACAAGTTTATCAAACTGTAGCTAAATTTTTTTAGAAATTCACTTGGTTTTTGCCTTCAAATTTTAGTAGATGACAACCATAAATTTTATTTAGATATTAAACATAATGATGTTTCAGCTTCTATTTTCCTCAGCTTATATCTAAGTCTAACACTATCAAATATAATTACAGGTAAAATATTTAAAAGAGCAATTAACAAGAAGTATTAGATGGTGTGAGCCTATTTGTTTATGCAAATGAAATTTAAGCTATTGTCTTGAAATCCTTTGCAACCTCAAGCAGCTTTACACGTTGTAAATGACTATTCTGTGAATTGGCAGCTCAGAGATCAACCTACAAAGTAAGAAATTACACATTCCAGTTAATTACAATAAACCAGCCGCAACCTCCTGATTTTCCATCAATGGATTAATTATTCCATAAATATCTTCAGTCCTTAGCCTTGGCATTACACTATCATCTTTTTTTAAATGGCAAAATTACGTTTCCAAAACCTTTGCAAAATCAATCAACCCTGTTTACCTTATTATAAGGACCCTTGCTTCTAAGGATCCATACTTCGTTATCAATATCTTCAAACTGTACGTACATCCAATTCTTGAATACAATATCAGTGGTTGGATGCCGTATCAAATTGATGATATTAATAAAATCGAATTTGTTCAGATAACATTTACGAGATTAGAAGATTTAATTATTATATTAATAATAATATTTATTATATTAATAATAATAATTATTAATTAATAATAAATATTAATTAATAATAATTATAATAATAATATTATATTATATCATATCTAATATATCAACATTATCAAAGCCTATAGTTTGTTTGATTTAAGATTACAAGATTTGAGACAATGTCCCTTTTTAATTAAGCCAATTAATCAGTGAAAAATAAAGCTGTAGTAAAGAGAAATAACATCATCATTTTTCTCTCTATACTTTTTTGCTTTGTGTATTATTGTTTAAATATTGTTAATGCATCAATTATTTCAAACAAGTTTCATCTTAATTAACAATAAGAAACAAAACAATATTTAGAGAATCGACTGGATAATCTTTATTTTCAATTAAAGTAAATAAATGAAATTTAATTCATTTCACTACAGTTTTGTTTTTCACTAATTACTTGGATTAATTAAAAAGGTTAATGGTCTAAAGTGTTGTAATTTTAATCACACAAACTATATAAATGCATTGATAATGTTGATATATCATTTACAATTGCAAAATGTAAGATCAAACTAACATTAATAGTTATTTGGTTAACAGTATTTAATGTCGTTCTGAACTTATTTATTATATCTTAAAAGTAAAAGTTTGTATTTAAACCAACTAATTTCGTTCGATTTGTTGTATTTTTTGAATATCATATTAATTATTTTTCTTTATTGTTAGTAAAAGCAAAATGAAATTTACAATTCTTCTCGTTGTGCTCATTGGTTTGGTTACTTACAATCAAGCTTGTAATTCTAATAATGGGTAAGTCTTTAACCTTTTAACATTCTTCTTATTTAAGTTGAAACACATTTATAATTTTTGTTTTACAGCATTAACGGTAACCATAATACGCAAGGTGATGAGTTGGTTAACTATTATACAGTAAGTAATTTTATAAATTGATTTTAAAATGAGTTTTGCTGTTTAATATCTAGGTTTGTTTATAACACTAATATATCCTAAAAATTGATATTGTTTTACTTCTCTTCTAATTAAACACTTCTTTTTATACGGTTTTAGTTTCATGTTAAAATCGAAAACTGTCAACTAATTTATAAAACTTTCGATGAAAGGATTATTTCTACTAGATTATAATCATTTAAATTATAAGTTTAAGGCTAAACAAATTAGATAGTTTAAATTAACGAAATTTATTAAGGAAAAAACTTCTAAAGTTAAAAATCTTTCATTTTAGTTTATAATTTTATATTAATTTGTTTTCTTATGCTAAGTTGCTTTTTAATATAGCAATATGCTGATAACTATGATGGGTTATTGGTGAAATTGTACAAAGATTTAGCAAACAAAGTTGGAGATAAAACCGCCCGAGTTTTGCTCAGTGACTTGGCTAAAAAATACGCTTAAGTCAGGTAAATTAGTTTTGAATTATAATGAAAATTTTCTTAAACCGTTTTTCAGCTTAATATAATCATATTGTAAAACACAAGTCATCTTTTAAAATAACTTAATTAGTTGTAAATTAATAGATATCTTTATTGTTATATCTTTCGATCTTACCTCAAAGAGTATTATTTCAAATTACTGATTAACATATGAGAAAGTGAATTTAATAATAATTGACAATTAATGTTAGTTCAAATTTTATGATATTGCTTTTGATAAAGATGTTTTTCTTTACAGAAACATGAAACCACTATATCCTCGGCAACTCAAGATCTCAAAATAGTTACAAATAAAATTATATTGCTTTCATCGTTAATCATGATCATTAAAAATTAATAAAAACTTTATCAATTTGAATGAGAAGTTAATCAAGGATAAGTTTATTTATACAAAAGGTTATAGTAGATTATATTTAGTCGCTAAAGATTAACTTGGTTTCCTTTTAATGAACATCTTGAGATACTTTCTATTTAGTTTGTTTGAAGAAGATGATAACTACTTTTTTCTTTTTGTTTTAATTTGAAGTTCGATACAAACTTATATCTTAGTTTTATGATGTTGTTAAAATGAGATATTTGAAGATACCTATTAAATGATGAATACATCTATATCTTAGATATGAAGCTGTTGTAGTTGATTCTTGCAAACAAACTGAGATTTACTTAGTTGTCTTGATAACTGCTAAAATTTGACAAAACTTGCTTTATTGAATAAATTTAAAATGTTGGTTTGTACTGCAACAGATTAATAGTTTGATCATCATAAAACTTATTCTTATTTTTTGGTTGGAATTCATTGATTAAAGAAGTAGATGAAAGTAAGTTGACAGTCATACTGCTCTCTATTTTGCAAAATGCCTTAATTATGGTGTAGTACAGTGTATGCTAACATACCTCAACTACTCAGAATTGCCCTTAGATGACCCAGACCAGTGACCTGGCAAAGTGACATCAAGGTCAACAGAGATGATAAACCATTTCTTGGTTTACTTAATTAGCCTGGGTTTCTTTTTAAAAACTACACAGTGTTACAACTATTTATCCATAGTGGGAAATATGCTTTCAGCGTTTGTTAGCACGTGATTATACTTCCTTTGATTGTGATTAAAAACTTTAAGATTTAATTGTTGCAATATTACCTCAAAATTGAAATAATACAGCTGAAATAAAAACTTTTAAGAATAACATAAGGTGTAGCGGTTTGACTTCATATTTTATCTGCGTCTATAGTATTTTTCAAATTTGATTGTTGAAAAGATCGCTTCATAATAGTTTTTAAGTCTTCAGTAATAATGGCACAAATGACATAAATTCTTGTTAAATTTAACATTTTATCTCAGAGTTTGGAACAGAAACCTTATTTATGTCATTGTTATTAGTGGATTTAGAAAAGCTTTCGCTTGATGACGTGTTATTTAAAAACAGTTTTATCTTAAAGTGATTGAAGATTACTTATTAGGTAGACCAACAAGTTTAACCAATAATTTAGCTTTAAAAGATCATTATCTACTCCTAGTCAAGTCACCAGTGGTATTTCATTGGGTTCCCTCTTTTTAGTTTTCATTAAAGACCTCATCAGAAGATTAGTAGCAGTAGATGCTTTCAAGCTATTTTCGTGAAATCGTTCAAATTTTTAAACTGCACTACACACTGTAAAAAATTAGTTTACGGATTGGCAGATCAGAATTCAGTCTGCAAACTTTGAATTTTAGGTTTTTCTCATAAACCAGTTGCAAACTCCTTAAACCAATATTTCATCAACATTTTAATTATTCCACCAATATCTTTGGTTGTATATCTTGGTACTACCTTATCATCTGATATTAGATGGCACAATTATGTATCTAAAATTTGCGCATAATCAATCAAACTTTTTAATTATTTTTAGAAGACCGTTAACTTTAAGGATCCATAATTCTTTACCTATCTCTTCAATGTGTACGTAAGTCCAATTCTTGAATACAATGTCAGTTCATGGATGCCATACTAAGTTGGTGATGTCAAAAAATTGAATCTCTTCAGGCAACATTTACGAGATTGGTATGCAGGGAACTTAATATCAAATATGATAGTTATAAACATCGTCTCAGCTTCTTCAATTTAGATACTTTGGAAATTGGACGGATTAAATACGACCTAATTATTATTTCTAAATTCATTCACAATTTAATTGACCTTAAATTCGAGAATTTCTTTTTCATTAGTCCTTTCCTCAAGTTTAGCAACGCTAACGACACACATTGCATCTTAATAAGCCTATGTCACCTGGTACATTAATCAGAAATAAAAAAAAGAATTGCTGATCAACTGTAGAAAATAAATTTGAAAGTTTTTTGATTTTATTTTAAAGCTTAAACAAAATTTAATCAATTTTAAGCAAAAATAAAAGCTACATCTTTCACTAATCTGAAAACTTCTTCTTTTGTATATTAAACGTTTATTGACTTTTTTTTATCCGCACCCACTAAGTTAAACTTTCCTCAAAATTTTTGATAAGAATTAAGAATTAGTAATCACAAAAGAAATCTTAATCAGGATGTAAAACAAGACCTAAGTTACCTTTTACTCATCTTCTGTATAAACAGCTTCCATTAAACTACTAAGGTAGGAGATTTGCCTCACTGGTAGACCATAAGTTTACTTTAAATATAATTCCTTTGATTTGGTATTGTTGGCTAACAACTTTCTTAAAGCCAAACTGCTGTGTCAACCTAAATTGGTTTTAACATTAATTTGTGTACCCTATATAGGACATACAGCAGTGTAATTATTTTGTATTACCATTACAAATTTCTATCAAACTTTCAAATAATTTTATAAAAATTTGTAGCGTAATAAAATCAATTGTATAAGCTTTTAAAATATGAGATAAATATTTTCATATAATACTCTAGCTCATTTTAAAATTAAAGTATGTAGATAAAATCTAACTCAATACATCTAAGCTTTACAATAATCATTTCAAATCGATTAAATTAGGTCACCGTGTGTAAATTGCTTTCATTTTGTACATCAAACATATTGATCAAGATCGAGTAAAAAAGAATAACTTAGATTGGAACTTGTGGTGTACTCAATCTTTGAGTGAGCCTTTTCAACAATTTCAATAAAAAGTTGTTGACAAATCTAGAAATATAAAGAAATCTAAAGCTTTCAAAAGTAGTTGAGCTGTACAAAGTAACTCAGTTCTAGATATTTGATTTATAAGAAATTTTGTGAGAATTATGAAGTTATTTATAATCATTCTACTGATGTATAAATCGTCAATTTATGCAAGTAAATAAGTTCATTTGTCAGTAGTTCAGATTGATTTTAAAAATAAAATAAAATCAGAAATAAAATGAAATTGTAAATATGCTAGATTATGTGTACTGTAAATCTTTGCTTTTATACTTAGTAATTACTAAAATACTTACTTATACTAATTTATAAGTTGACTTTAACTCCATAGACAACTGAAACACAGAGAGAATATTTTACAAAAATGATGGAGCTACAAGTATCACGTTTGTTACAACACAACCCGGAAAAACAACAAACTCATTTCAACTTTGCAAATCTTCCTCACTTTTATCAGATTATAGTTATAGTACTTATCATCGTTTTGTTAAGGTTCTTAAATGTCTAATTATAAATTGTTTGATTTTATTTTAAACAGAAATTCCTTACGGCAAACGAACTTGTACTTTGAAAGGAGTTTGGAAGGATCCTGAATGGATTAGCTCATGTGAAAGAAGTTTTGAGGTTACAACTTTAAGTTTTATTCAGCCTAAGTTAAATTTTATTTCCTCATAAAATAGTTGGTTAAAAATAAATAAGCTTATTTGTATATAGAAATATGTTAAAATATACAGAATATGTTGGAACAAAATCTAACAAAATCAGAAAAATTTGAAGCTTTATTAGATGTAAATATAATGACTTTTCAAAAGGATTTAGATGAAAATTTTGCAATTAAAGCTTTTGAAGTCATTGAAAATGTTTTAAGAGAAGAAAAATCAATTAATCAAAAGGTTAAAAGGTTTTATCAATTAATAAATTTTAATGTTTAATTATTTCAGGAATTTGTTCTAATTGTTGAAGTTTTAAGCAATGTCATAGAAAACATTGGCACTCAAGAAGCTATCTCTAAAAGGTTTTTGTACTAAAAGCTTTTGATTATAATTTTAAATGTTTACAAGAAAATACAGCTCTGAAATGTTTTAACTTTAAATTATTTCTAATAATTTGAAGAATTCTGTCTTATATGAAAATGGTTTCATTAAAAGTTGAGATCGAAGAAGACTCTGTACTGACTCAAACTTCCTCGAAGATTTCTACAACGGTCTACAGATTTCCATCCACTGGTATTCATCAAACATTTTATCAGAAACTTACCGTTACATTGAAGTTCTAAATTTAGATATAAAACAATTTAAACCTTTTGTTTATTCAAATATTGTGAAAAAATTAATCCTTTGAAGTTTTTGTAAAAGCTTAAATACTGTTTGTAATTCACATTATAATATTTAGTTTATTTTGAATTCTTTTTGTTAGCTTGAAACAGTGTTTGGATTTTCAATAAGATATATATCGTCGTATTTTTGTAGAAATGAAACTGCTTTCAGTAGGAATATCAGTCAAGAGGTTTACAAAAGAAAATCTTTGTACATTTCAACCACAACAAATTCATTTCTTTAAAAATGAGACCCCTAAGCAAACAACTTCATACATTTCAATGAACTTTGACAAACAAGGTAAAAAACGTACGAAAAATTTGAATCTTAAACAAATAAGATAAATTCAACTAAATCTCTTTCTTCAGATTTATAAATAAATTATTTAAATTATGGCATCTGTTCGAATAATGAATAGATTTTCAAAATCATCATGAATAACCTTTTCTAATTTGAAATAAAAGAAGTGGAAAAATCTGATGATTCTAGAGTTTCTTTTTCGGTTGTAACCGATTCTTCAATTTTTACTGAAAGTTATCAACAAAGTGAAATCGTGATTAACTCTGAAGTGATCTTTGCAGTCAATATTTGGAATTTAAATCTTAATTCTGTTGAAGTTTTACATAAATTAAACCAGGTAAGTAGAACATTTGGTTTAATTCAATAATCTTATTGGTCATCTAAATATCTTTCAAACTATTTGTTCATTAAAGTCCTTAATATTTGCACCTTAATTTAGAAATTAACTTAAGTTTTCATCATTTTGTTTTTCAAGAATCCTGTAAATTGTTTGCAACTAAAAAATTGGGCTTTTTATGCGATTTTTTTAACAAGATGATAAAATATTATGTCTTTAAAATTAACCTGTTAAAGTTTTAATTTTATTCATTAACTACCAAAAGTTTAAACAATTGACAAAACCAATTATTTTCAGCCTAGAGCAAATGATGATAGTTTAAGTAAATGCGTATTTTGGAATCATACTAGAAACTCTTGGACTTTATCAGGCTCATCAACTAGTGATGACTCAATATTATGCTCATTTGAACTCAGTACTTATTTTGCTTCAGCATATGTAAGTTTCATTTCAATATTGTAACCAACAGTAACTACGTTACTAACACTATATAAATCTTACTCTGTAGATGGTTGATCCTGTAGATAACTCAAGTTTGGATTGTATTTATAACACCAACATTTTTGGATGCGTAATATCATTGCTCGGTCAATTTGTAATTTTTACCATGTTTACGTTTACCAAGTAAATCCTTTCATTCTTACAATAAAATATTCTAAAGTATTTTACGTATCAAATGTATTTATTTTCTTTAATGAACATTTGATTTAGCAACATCTTTAAATAGTTTGTTTTGAATTTGTTTACATTTCCTAAATAATACTTTTCAGTGACTCTCGATGTGGAATAAGGAGAAACAGATCTGTGATTATTCTTAATATTGCCATACCATTTGCTCTTATGAATATTTTAACTTTGATTTCTCAATCTGCGAGAATGTTTTCAGAGCCAACCAGCACATGTCGATATTTTGCAATATTAAAGCATTATGCTTTACTTGTTTTATTTTCATGGAATTTATGTGATACCATTTTATTATTTATAGTAATAGTTTTTGTAAGTTAACTTGTATTTACTTAAATTTATTCAAAATTATAAGCTGCCACTATTCAAAATTAAAGTGTTGATTGATAAATTCATTTTGTTTAAAATATGGTTTTTTACTAACAGCCTTTTCACGCAATGTTTAATTTGAAAAGTCCAAAAGTTCTTGTATACGCAATTGCAACAGTATGGTCTTTACCAGCAGTTTTTGTTTTTCTATTGGCATGCAGTTCTTGGGAAATTTATGGCAAATTTGAAGTTATGTAAGCAACGTATTTATTGCTACATTTATCAAGTGAATTCTTACGTAGGTGCTGGATGAAGTTCGATTATATGGTTTATACTGTTTTAACTCCAATTGGATTTATGCTTTTAATTAGCACTACTTTATTTATCTACATTCTGTATTTTATAAACTATAAAAAAGAACCTGCTTCTATTGCTGCTACAAATCAAAATATTGTAAGTACTTTTGTGCTAACACTTGTATAACACTTTTTAATATTTTGATATAATTGTTTCTGACTATTATTATGAAACCATTTTTACATATTTTTTTATTAAAGTGAATTGTTCTTGCTTTTTAGAAGAACAAAAGTAAAGCGCTATTCTTTAGCTTGGCCTTGTTCATTTCATTTGGAGTAACTTGGCTTGTTAGTATAGTTTTGACTCCTGTTGATATAATATATGATCCAAATAAACACAATACAGCTCTGCTGATACTAATAACTTTCATCTATTCTTCACAAGGTGAAGCATATGTTTCTTGTTAGATTAGATACTTTTATTCTATTCAAGTTTACAATTATTTAAAACTAAGCTAAGAAATTATTTAATAATAAAACAACTTTTGATGATGATTAAAATTTAAAAAAAAGTTTCAAACTTTTTATACAGGTTTTTTTTTTGTTATTGCATTTATTATTCAAACGCATGACTTTAGAAAAACTTTTGTAAGTATTGTAAATTTATTAAAAAGATAAAAAAAAATTGGTAAGTAATATTTTTTTCTGCACGAAACATTTTAATTAATATTTAAGTTTTTATAGAAAAAATGAAATAATAAAATCAGAAAAGAAAACAACTTACTTTAAGAAATCTTTAAAAAAAATTAAGAAAATCCGTTGTACATTTACCAACATCTTTTAACTTTCAATAAACTCGTAAAAAGTTATTTGCACATTTATTAAACTGATTTTTATAAATATATCTACTAAATATTTTTGTATTATAAGATTTTATTTTGAAGATTCAAGTGTTTTATTTGTAATATTATAATATAATTTGTACGATTTATAATTGCAATTTACAAGTTCTCAACGTTTTTTAAAATGTTTGTCTTGCTTATATCTGTAATTATATTTTTGTTTCTCTTAACATATTCTTAATAATAATAATAATAATAATAAAGGTAAAATTATAATTTCTAATATTGTGATTATGTATTTGATCAATAAAAATGTGAATTATTACCTTTACAGCTACCAATATCTTAAAACAAATATAAACCTAAGGATATAGGTTAATAGCTAACAAGTTTTTCAAACATTCCAACTGACAATTATCAGAAATTTTACTCACAAAAATACATCGAATTATGATAAAATCATGAAGCAATCATTTCAAAATTTAAGTAAGATATATAGGCCAAAAAAGCACCAAGTTTACTTTATTTGTTTTCATAAGATCTGAAGTTTTAAGAAATGTTAAAAATAAATGCAAAATTTTATCTTTCTTAAAAGTTATATTTGTGGATTTTTGACTAAATTTTACGATTAATCTTATTAAAATATCAGCTATTCTGTCAAAAACAACTCAATAATAACCTTAAAACTAATCTCAGCAATGCTAGATGACGATAAAAAAAGTAATAATTTAACTGATAAAGTAACAGACTCTGATATTTTATTCAAAGCGATTTTATTAGATTATTAACAACAAATAAGTTGCCTTTTTGAAATGAGTAACTGGAATAATATTCGTTCGTCAATCTGGGACAAAATTAAAATCTTGTAGGAGTTAATATCGTCGGTTAAAACGGTCATAACGTCTGAAATACTAAAAAATTTCAAATTATAAAATGTTAAAGAATATTTGAAAGAGCATTACCTTAAGATTCATTACGTTAAGAGCAGAGTGAGGGGTGGCTTTTAAAGGAGGAACTCCTAACTTCAACAACAATAAGAATAATTTACCAAAAGAAATATTTTAAATCTTTAGCAAATTGATTTAAGATTAAATCATTGACTATTATTAATGAAAAATTAAGTAAAGTTTTACAATAATTTAGTACCTGTAGAATAATATCAACGAATATTTTCTATACACAATAATTCTTACTTAATGCTAAAACAATTTCTTACATATCATTATATCACTATTTAAATTTCTAATAATCTTCTAAGAATCTATTAAAACACATTTAAAACTCACTCTTCTTCCACCAAAAGTGCAGATAATTGGAACTGGAACACAAGCTCTCACTTTAGTATTTCGAACCTTTTGAAATATAAATCTTATTCATCTGTGCAGTTATCTAAATTCTTATCATGTTACATAAAAATGTTTGGTATACTAATCTCTACAACAATTTCAATGTTTTTTTGTAACATCGTTTGATAAGTTCAATCAATAAAAAGAGCTTGAAGACATACATTTGCAGCAGAAGAACTAATTGATGATAAAATGTTCTTTGCAGCATTTATTTGATAATTTCCAATCTTGAAAAATATAAAAATATTGTAGCTTTATCTTTAAAATACTATAGTTTACTTTTAAAAGATTAACTAACGCCTTGTTAAACTCTTTAAAAAAAAAATTATTATATTATTAATATCTCATTAAAAAATATTAATAGCAAATCTTACATTTGAAGTTGCTTTATTAACTGATGTTACAATGTTGTTAGCTCCATTTATAAATTTTCCAACCTTCAGAGATATAAAAGCATTTTAGTTTTATTAATAGAAAAATGTAGTTTACTTTTCAAAGATTTACCTAAACATTTTCAACATCGTTATTATACGGAGTTTAAGTTATAAAGATTTAATCTAACTTTTCAACTATTCATAAATATGTTTAAAATGATATTATGTGTTTTTATTTTCAATATTAGTATCAAATCTTACATTTGAAGTTGCTTTATTAACTGATGTTACAATGTTGTTAGCAGCATTTATATATTTTCCAACCTTGATTAATATAAAAGGATTTTAGTTTCTTTAATAGAAGAATGTAGTTTACTTTTCACAGCTTTACCTAATCATTTTCTACACAGTTATCATAAAGAATTTAAGTTATCAAATTTTGATTTAACTTTTTAATCAATCATTCAATCAATTAAGAAAATCTTTAAAATGTTATTTTGCTTTTCTATTTTAAATATTATTATCACATCTTACATTTTTACTTGCTAAATTAATAGCTGTGTTTAATCCTATAGCAGCTTCTACTGGAGGTATTTCAACCTTGAAAATAAATAATTACCAATCACTTGTCAATGTAACAAAATAATTTCTAAATATCAAACTATTTTCTTTATATCACAGCTTACACATAAGAAAAAAACATTTATTCAATCAGGATAGTATAGTGTATGTTTTATCTGAACATTTTAATAACTTACAATGAAAAATATTTTATAAGGTCAAATAAAAAACTTACATTTGAAGTAGTTACTTTAACAGATGTTTGTTGGTTTGTAGGAACTTCGACAAGATGGTTTCCAACCTTAGCAAATGTAAACTTGTTGTATCAATGTTTACAATGTAATGAATTAATTAAATAAATTATTTCAAAGTCTTTCTGGATAACTCTTACAATATGTTACTTTAAATTAGCTTCAAATTTTACTCTATAGAACTAACAGAAGTTCGAAACCTTAAAATACGTTTCTTTTCAAATTTTTCAAAAACCTTAAGGTAAACTTTTATTTTTCTGTTATTTTTAATCTTATGTTATCTTTTTAGAGAAAACCTTTTTGCTTATATTAATAGTATAAGTATTTAAGATGTTAGATATAAATTTCTTAATACTTTGAAACAAATTTTTTAATGATTTGTCTGCGATTAGCAAGTTTAATCTTACATTTGAAGTTGCTGTATTAATCGATGTTACAATGTTCTTGCCACTATTTATTTGATAACTTCCAATCTTGATAAATATAAAAGTATTATAGCTTTATCTTTAAAATACTATAGTTTAATTTTAAAAGCTTCAATTAGAGCTTTTTAAAAACCCTTTTATTAAAGAGTTTAAGTTATAAGGTTTTAATTTAACTTTCCAACTATTCAGAAATATTATTAAAATCATATTATGTGTTTTTATTTTCAATATTAGTATCAAATCTTACATTTGAAGTTGCTTTATTAACTGATGTTACAATGTTGTTAGCTCCATTTATAAATTTTCCAACCTTCAGAGATATAAAAGCATTTTAGTTTTATTAATAGAAAAATGTAGTTTACTTTTCAAAGATTTACCTAAACATTTTCAACATCGTTATTATACGGAGTTTAAGTTATAAAGATTTAATCTAACTTTTCAACTATTCATAAATATGTTTAAAATGATATTATGTGTTTTTATTTTCAATATTAGTATCAAATCTTACATTTGAAGTTGCTTTATTAACTGATGTTACAATGTTGTTAGCAGCATTTATATATTTTCCAACCTTGATTAATATAAAAGGATTTTAGTTTCTTTAATAGAAGAATGTAGTTTACTTTTCACAGCTTTACCTAATCATTTTCTACACAGTTATCATAAAGAATTTAAGTTATCAAATTTTGATTTAACTTTTTAATCAATCATTCAATCAATTAAGAAAATCTTTAAAATGTTATTTTGCTTTTCTATTTTAAATATTATTATCACATCTTACATTTTTACTTGCTAAATTAATAGCTGTGTTTAATCCTATAGCAGCTTCTACTGGAGGTATTTCAACCTTGACAATAAATAATTACCAATCATTTGTCAATGTAACAAAATAATTTCTAAATATCAAACTATTTTCTTTATATCACAGCTTACACATAAGAAAAAAACATTTATTCAATCAGGATAGTATAGTGTATGTTTTATCTGAACATTTTAATAACTTACAATGAAAAATATTTTATAAGGTCAAATAAAAAACTTACATTTGAAGTAGTTACTTTAACAGATGTTTGTTGGTTTGTAGGAACTTCGACAAGATGGTTTCCAACCTTAGCAAATGTAAACTTGTTGTATCAATGTTTACAATGTAATGAATTAATTAAATAAATTATTTCAAAGTCTTTCTGGATAACTCTTACAATATGTTACTTTAAATTAGCTTCAAATTTTACTCTATAGAACTAACAGAAGTTCGAAACCTTAAAATACGTTTCTTTTCAAATTTTTCAAAAACCTTAAGGTAAACTTTTATTTTTCTGTTATTTTTAATCTTATGTTATCTTTTTAGAGAAAACCTTTTTGCTTATATTAATAGTATAAGTATTTAAGATGTTAGATATAAATTTCTTAATACTTTGAAACAAATTTTTTAATGATTTGTCTGCGATTAGCAAGTTTAATCTTACATTTGAAGTTGCTGTATTAATCGATGTTACAATGTTCTTGCCACCATTTATTTGATAACTTCCAATCTTGATAAATATAAAAGTATTATAGCTTTATCTTTAAAATACTATAGTTTAATTTTAAAAGCTTCAATTAGAGCTTTTTAAAAACCCTTTTATTAAAGAGTTTAAGTTATAAGGTTTTAATTTAACTTTCCAACTATTCAGAAATATTATTAAAATCATATTATGTGTTTTTATTTTCAATATTAGTATCAAATCTTACATTTGAAGTTGCTTTATTAACTGATGTTACAATGTTCTTAGCTCCATTTATAAATTTTCCAACCTTGATTAATATAAAAGCATTTTAGTTTTATTACTAGAAGAATGTAGTTTACTTTTCACAGATTTACTTAATCATTTTCTACATCGTTATCATAAAGAATTTAAGTTATCAAATTTTAATTTAACTTTTCAATCTATCATTCAGTCAATTAAGAAAATCTTTAAAATGTTACTTTGCTTTTTTATTTAAATATTATTATCACATCTTACGTTTTTACTTGCTAAATTAATAGCTGTGTTTAGTCCTATAGCAGCTTCTACTGGAGGTATTTCAACCTTGAAAATAAATATTTATCAATCATTTGCCAATGTAACAAATTAATTTCTAAATATTAAACTCTTTTCGTTATCTCACAAATTACACATAAGAAAAAAACATTTAGACAATCAAGATAGTATAGTGTATGTTTTATCTGAACATTTTGATAACTTACACTGAAAATTATTTTATAAAGTCAAATAAAAAACTTACCTTTGAAGTAGTTACTTTAACAGACGTTTGTTGGTTTGTAGGAACTTCGACAAGATGGTTTCCAACCTTAGTAAATGTAAACTTGTTGTATCAATGTTTACAATGTAATGACTTAACTAACTAAATTATTTCAAATTCTTTCTGGATAACCCTTACAGTATTTTACTTTAAATTAGCTTTAAAGTTTACTCTATAGAACTAACAGAAGTTCAAAAACTTAAAATACGTTTCTTTTCAAATTTTTCAAGAACCTTAAGGTAAACTTTTATTTTTCTGTTATTTTTAATCTTATGTTATCTTTTTAAACAAAGCCTTTTTGCTTATATTAATAGTATAAGTATTTAAAATGTTAGTTATAAATTTCTTAATATTTTGAAAAGCATTTTAAAAATTATGTCTGCAATTAGCAAGTTTAATCTTACATTTGAAGTTGCTGTATTAATCGATGTTACAATGTTCTTGCCACCATTTATTTGATAACTTCCAATCTTGATAAATATAAAAATATTATAGCTTTATCTTTAAAATACTATAGTTTACTTTTAAAAGCTTCAATTAGAGCTTTTTTAAACTCTGTTATTAAAGAGTTTAAGTTATAAGGTTTTAATTTAACTTTCCAGCTATTCAGAAATATAATTAAAATGATATTATGTTTTTTATTTTCAATATTAGTATCAAATCTTACATTTGAAGTTGCTTTATTAACTGATGTTACAATGTTCTTAGCTCCATTTATAAATTTTCCAACCTTGATTAATATAAAAGCATTTTAGTTTTATTAATAGAAGAATGTAGTTTACTTTTCACAGCTTTACTTAATCATTTTCTACATCGTTATTATAAAAAGTTTAAGTTATGAAGTTTTAATTTAACTTTTTAATCAATCATTCAATCAATTAAGAAAATCTTTAAAATGTTACTTCGCTTTTCTATTTTGAATATTATTATCACATCTTACGTTTTTACTTGCTAAATTAATAGCTGTGTTTAGTCCTATAGCAGCTTCTACTGGAGGTATTTCAACCTTGAAAATAAATATTTATCAATCATTTGCCAATGTAACAAATAATTTCTAAATATCAAACTATTTTCTTTATCTCACAAATTACTCATAAGAAAAAAACATTTAGACAATCAAGATAGTATAGTGTATGTTTCATCTGAACATTTTAATAACTTACACTGAAAATTATTTTAAAAGGTCAAATAAAAAACTTACCTTTGAAGTAGTTACTTTAACAGATGTTTGTTGGTTTGTAGGAACTTCGACAAGATGGTTTCCAACCTTAGCAAATATAAACTTGTTGTATCAATGTTTACAATGTAATGAATTAATTAACTAAATTATTTCAAATTCTTTCTGGATAACCCTTACAGTATTTTACTTTAAATTAGCTTTAAAGTTTACTCTATAGAACTAACAGAAGTTCAAAACCTTAAGATACGTTTCTTTTCAAATTTTTAAAAAATCTTAAGGTAAACTTTATTTTTCCTTTTTTAATCTTATGTTATCTTTTTAGAGAAAACCTTTTGGCTTATATTAATAGTATAAGTATTCAAAATGTTTGATTTGAATTTCTTAATTTTTTGAAACAAATATTTAAAATTTATGTCTGCGATTAGCAAGTTTAATCTTACATTTGAAGTTGTTGTACTAATCGATGTTACAATGTTCTTGCCACCATTTATTTGATAACTTCCAATCTTGATAAATATAAAAATATTATAGCTTTATCTTTAAAATACTATAGTTTACTTTTAAAAGCTTTAATTAAAGCTTTTTTAAACTCTTTTATTAAAGAGTTTAAGTTATAAGGTTTTAGTCTAACTTTTCAACTATTCAGAAATAAGTTTAAAATGATACTCTGTTTATCTATTTTTCAATATTAGTATCAAATCTTACATTTGAAGTTGCTTTACCAACCGATGTTACAATGTTCTTAGCTCCATTTATAAATTTTCCAACCTTTATTAATATAAAAGCATTTTAGTTTTATAAATAGAAGAATGTAGTTTACTTTTCAAAGATTTACCTAATCATTTTCTACACAGTTATCATAAGGAATTTAAGTTAAAAGGTTTTAATTTAAATTTTAATCAATCATTCAATTAATCAAGAAAATCTTGAAAATATTCTTTTGCTTTTCTATTTTAAATATTATTATCACATCTTACTTTTTTACTTGCTAAATTAATAGCTGTGTTTAGTCCTATAGCAGCTTTTACTGGAGGTATTTCAACCTTGAAAATAAATAATTAGCAATCATTTTTCAACGATACAAATAATTTCTAAATATCAAACTATTTTCTTTATCTCACAGCTTACACATAAGGAAAAAATATTTAGATAATCAAGATAGTATAATGTATCTTTTATATGAACATTTTGATAACTTACACTGAAAATTATTTTATAAGGTCAAATAAAAAACTTACATTTGAAGTAGTTACTTTAACAGATGTTTGTTGGTTTGTAGGAACTTCGACAAGATGGTTTCCAACCTTAGCAAATGTAAACATGTTATATCAATGTTTACCATGCAATGAATTAACTAACTAAATTATTTCAAATTCTTTCTTGCTAACAGTTACAGTATGTTACTTTAAATTAACCTCAAATTTTACTCTACAAAGCTAACAGAAGTTGAAGACCTTAAAATACCTTTCTTTTCAATGTTTTAAAATCTTAAAGTAAACCTTTATTTTTCTGTTATTTCTAATTTTGTTTTATCATTGTAAAGAAGGCCTTTTCGCTTATATTAAAAGTATAAGTGATAATAATTAGAATACCTCCTATACAAACAAACCAAAACAGACGCTTCTTTCAAATCTATTTACACTGACCTTTGTATAGTTTACAAAAAATATATTTCTATTATTTATTTAGGAAGAGAAAGTCCAGTTTAATCTTCACCTTGCATGAAAACGTTTTTTGATTCCATAAATCACAAGCTTAAGGTGAGATCTCAAATACCTCCTTTAATTGATAAGAATGACCAGCTTGTGATGAAACCAAAGAATAAAGCTGAATTGCTAAGCAATCAATTTAATAGCGTTTTTATAACCGATGATAGCAATACTCCTTCTCTCTCCTACTTCGACAATTGTTACAAATTTCTCTGAGATCGTAGATCCTGACATAACGGTCAATATGGTATCTAAGACTATTTCTTCTTTAAAATCATTAGTTTCCAACACCCCAGATCAGATGCAAGCTTTGTTTTTGAAAAAAAACACTTTTTCTTTATCACTACCTTTATCGCTATCTTTAATATGACTCTGAGGCGGGGAAAAGTTCCACAAATTTGGAAGAAAGCTATTATTACTCCAATTCATAAAAGGATCCAGAAACACCGCACTTAACTACAGACCAGTTTCGCTGACTTCAGTTATCTGCAGAACTAAAAAGCATATCAATCACAATCATATGACCAGTCATTTGATAGAGCACCATCTAATATCTGATGTCCAACATGACTTTGTGAAAAGGAGATCTTCCCTGACTCAACATCTCACTTTTCTGAATGAGCTTACAGCCCATTATGAAAGTAATAATCCTTGGGACATCATATACCTCGATTTTGCTATAGCGTTTTATTCTGTCCCTCACACTAAGCTCATCACTATATTACACAATTTAAAAATCAACATAAAAATCTTAAAGTGAATTAAAGATTACTTATCAGTTAGAATCTAACAGACTTGTGTTGGAAGCTCTCTTTCTACTCCCAGTCAAATCACTAGTGGTGTTCCTCAGGGTTCTGTTCTGAGTCCCCTTCCCTTTATAATTTTCATTGAAGACCTCATCAGAAGATTAGTAGCAGTAGATGATGTCAGAGTGATTGTGTATGCAGATGACATCAAGCTATTATCTTGTAATTCTTCAAAACTTCAAACTTCACTACACACTGTAAAAAACTGGTCTGTGAATTGGCAGCTCAGAATCCAGCCCAAAAAATCTGTACTTATAACTTTTTCTCGTAAACCAGCTGTAAATTGCTTGAACCAATACTCCATCAATAGATTTATTATTCAACAAGTATCTTCGGTCCTAGACCTTGGCATTACTCAATCATCAGACTTTAAATGGCGCAATTATGTTTCCAAAATCTTTGGAAAATCAATCAACCTAGTCTTCCTTATTATAAAGACCTTTAATTCTAAGGACCCATACTTTTTTCTCAACCTTTCCAGATTGTACGTACGTCCAATTCTGGAATACAATGTCAGTGCATGGATGCCATATCAAGTTGTTGATATCAAAAAAATCGAGTCTTTCCAGGCCACATTTACGAGATTGGTATGCATGAAATTTAATATTAAATATGATAGTTATAAACACCGACATAGTTTCTTCAATTTAGATACTTTGGAAATTGGACGAATTAAGTACGATTTAACTCATATTTTTAAAATTATCTACAATTTAATTGACCTTCAGTTTGATGATTTCTTTTCTAGTAGTCCTTACCTCAAGTTATATCAGCTCAGAGTACATACATTACATCTTAATAAGCGTATATCACCTGGTACATCGGTCAGAGCAAATTTTTTCTCATACCGTAAAATTAGTACATGGAACCAGCTGCCATCAGACATTGCCATGTCAAAGTCACTCGTGTTGTTCAAGCAGAAGTTGAACCGTTATAATATTGCCAACATTGTCATTTCTAAACTGTGGTTTTTTTATCTTTTTTATGTTATTAACATTTTATGTAACTTTTCACTGTTATATGCTTTGAGTGATATCGAAATGCCCATGTGTTACATCTTTTGCTTTCTATATTTTTGACTAAATGGATGTTATTTGTGAGAATGTGTGTTAGCGAGTGGTGCTCTCTTCAAGTACCCTTCTTCGCATTTATTGTAATCAATAAAAAAATAAGTATTTAAAATGTTAGATATAATTTTCTTAATATTTTGAAAAACATTTTAAAAAATATGTCTGCGATTAGCAAGTTTATTCTTACATTTGAAGTTGTTGTACTAATCGATGTTACAATGTTCTTGCCACCATTTATTTGATAACTTCCAATCTTGATAAATATAAAAATATTATAGCTTTATCTTTAAAATACTATAGTTTACTTTTAAACTGTCCTAATAAAGAATTTAATTTATAAAGTTTTAATTTAACTTTTAACTAATCAGAAATATTATTAAAATAATACTCTGTTTTTGTATTATCATTATTAGTATCAAATCTTACTCTTAAACGGTTTTTATTATTTGATGTTCGATAGTTTTTCTTAAAGTATCTTCGAGCTTTTCTAACCTTGAAAATTATCAAAAATATATTTAATTTATTTATAGAGTGATATGGTTTACTTTTAAAATCTTTAACTAAAGCTTTTATACAATATTATTAAAGAAATTAAGTTTTATAAAGTTTTATATTAATTTCTCAACTATTCAGAAATATCTTTATAATGTTGCTTCACTTTCTTATTTTCATTATTAGTAAATCTTACTGTAAAACTCTTGTTATTATTTGATCTTAGATAGTTCTTCTTGAGGTATCTTCGTCGTTTTCTACATCTTACTTTTTTACTTGCTAAATTAATAGCTGTGTTTAGTCCTACAGCGGCTTCTACTGGAGGTATTTCAACCTTGAAAATAGATATCTGTCAATCATTTGCCAAGGATACAAATAATATTAATATTAAACTCTTTTCTTTATCTCACAGTTTATACAAATAAATATAATATTTAGATAATCAACATAGATAATCACATTGATAACTTACACTGAAAATTATTTTATAAGGTCAAATAAAAAACTTACCTTTGAAGTAGTTACTTTAACAGATGTTTGTTGGTTTTTAGGAACTTCGACAAGATGGTTTCCAACCTTAGCAAATGTAAACTTGTTGTATCAATGTTTACAATGTAATGAATTAATTAAATAAATTATTTCAAAGTCTTTCTGGATAACCCTTACAGTATTTTACTTTAAATTAGCTTCAAATTTTACTCTACAGAACTAACAGAAGTTCAAAACCTTAAGATACTTTTCTTTTCAAATTTTTAAAAATTCTTAGGGTAAACTTTATTTTTCCTTTTTTTAATCTTGTGTTATCTTTTTAAAGAAAGCCTTTTTGCTTATATTAATAGTTTAAGTATTCAAAATGTTTGATTTGAATTTCTTAATATTTTGAAACAAATATTTAAAATTTATGTCTGCGATTAGCAAGTTTAATCTTACATTTGAAGTTGTTGTACTAATCGATGTTACAATGTTCTTGCCACCATTTATTTGATAACTTCCAATCTTCATAAAGATAAAAATATTATAGCTTTATCTTTAAAATACTATAGTTTACTTTTAAAAGCTTCAATTAGAGCTTTCTTAAACTCTTTTATTAAAGAGTTTAAGTTATAAGGTTTTAATTTAACTTTCCAAATATTCAAAAATATTATTAAAATCATATTATGTTTTTTTATTTTCAATATTAGTATCGAATCTTACATTTGAAGTTGCTTTACCAACCGATGTTACAATGTTCTTAGCTCCATTTATAAATTTTCCAACCTTGATTAATATAAAAGGATTTTAGTTTCTTTAATAGAAGAATGTAGTTTACTTTTCACAGCTTTACCTAATCATTTTCTACATAGTTATCATAAAGAATTTAAGTTATCAAATTTTGATTTAACTATTTAATCAATCATTTAATCAATTAAGAAAATCTTTAAAATGTTATTTTGCTTTTCTATTATCAAAATTATTATTACACCTTACTTTATTACTCGCTAAATTAATAGCTGTGTTTAGTGCAATAGCAGCTTCCACTGGAGGTATTTTAACCTTGAAAATAAATAATTATCAATCATTTGTCAACGACACAAATAATTTCTAAATATTAAACTCTTTTCTTTATCTCACAGCTTACACATAAGAAAAAAAACATTTATTCAATCAGGATAGTATAGTGTATCTTTTATCTGAACATTTTAAGAAATTACACTGAAAATTATTTTAAAAGGTCAAATAAAAAACTTACCTTTGAAGTAGTTACTTTAACAGATGTTTGTTGGTTTGTAGGAACTTCGACAAGATGGTTTCCAACCTTAGCAAATGTAAACTTGTTGTATCAATGTTTACAATGTAATGAATTAATTAAATAAATTATTTCAAAGTCTTTCTGGATAAACCTTACAGTATTTTACTTTAAATTAGCTTCAAATTTTACTCTACAGAACTAACAGAAGTTCAAAACCTTAAGATACTTTTCTTTTCAAATTTTTAAAAAATCTTAGGGTAAACTTTATTTTTCCTTTTTTTAATCTTGTGTTATCTTTTTAAAGAAAGCCTTTTTGCTTATATTAATAGTTTAAGTATTCAAAATGTTTGATTTGAATTTCTTAATATTTTGAAACAAATATTTAAAATTTATGTCTGCGATTAGCAAGTTTAATCTTACATTTGAAGTTGTTGTACTAATCGATGTTACAATGTTCTTGCCACCATTTATTTGATAACTTCCAATCTTCATAAAGATAAAAATATTATAGCTTTATCTTTAAAATACTATAGTTTACTTTTAAAAGCTTCAATTAGAGCTTTCTTAAGCTCTTTTATTAAAGAGTTTAAGTTATAAGGTTTTAATTTAACTTTCCAAATATTCAAAAATATTATTAAAATCATATTATGTTTTTTTATTTTCAATATTAGTATCGAATCTTACATTTGAAGTTGCTTTACCAACCGATGTTACAATGTTCTTAGCTCCATTTATAAATTTTCCAACCTTGATTAATATAAAAGGATTTTAGTTTCTTTAATAGAAGAATGTAGTTTACTTTTCACAGCTTTACCTAATCATTTTCTACATAGTTATCATAAAGAATTTAAGTTATCAAATTTTGATTTAACTATTTAATCAATCATTCAATCAATTAAGAAAATCTTTAAAATTTTATTTTGCTTTTCTATTATCAAAATTATTATTACACCTTACTTTATTACTCGCTAAATTAATAGCTGTGTTTAGTGCAATAGCAGCTTCCACTGGAGGTATTTTAACCTTGAAAATAAATAATTATCAATCATTTGTCAACGACACAAATAATTTCTAAATATTAAACTATTTTCTTTATATCACAGCTTACACATAAGAAAAAAACATTTATTCAATCAGGATAGTATAGTGTATCTTTTATCTGAACATTTTAATAACTTACACTGAAAATTATTTTAAAAGGTCAAATAAAAAACTTACCTTTGAAGTAGTTACTTTAACAGATGTTTGTTGGTTTGTAGGAACTTCGACAAGATGGTTTCCAACCTTAGCAAATGTAAACTTGTTGTATCAATGTTTACAATGTAATGAAGTAATTAAATAAATTATTTCAAATTCTTTTTTGATAACTCTAACAATAGGTTACTTTAAATTAGCTTCAAATTTTACTCTATAGAACTAACAGAAGTTCAAAACCTTAAGATACTTTTCTTTCCAAATTTTTAAAAAATCTTAAGGTAAACTTTATTTTTCCTTTTTTTAATCTTGTATTATCTTTTTAAAGAAAGCCTTTTTGCTTATATTAATAGTTTAAGTATTCAAAATGTTTGATTTGAATTTCTTAATTTTTTGAAACAAATATTTAAAATTTATGTCTGCGATTAGCAAGTTTAATCTTACATTTGAAGTTGTTGTACTAATCGATGTTACAATGTTCTTGCCACCATTTATTTGATAACTTCCAATCTTCATAAATATAAAAATATTATAGCTTTATCTTTAAAATACTATAGTTTACTTTTAAAAGCTTCAATTAGAGCTTTTTTAAACTCTTTTATTAAAGAGTTTAAGTTATAAAGTTTTAATTTAACTTTCCAAATATTCAAAAATATTATTAAAATCATATTATGTCTTTTTATTTTCAATATTAGTATCAAATCTTACATTTGAAGTTGCTTTACCAACCGATGTTACAATGTTCTTAGCACCATTTATAAATTTTCCAACCTTGATTAATATAAAAGCATTTTATTTTATTACTAGAAGAATGTAGTTTACTTTTCACAGCTTTACCTAATCATTTTCTACATAGTTATCATAAAGAATTTAAGTTATCAAATTTTAATTTAACTTTTCAATCTATCATTCAATCAATTAAGAAAATCTTTAAAATGTTATTTTCCTTTTCTATTTTAAATATTATTATCACATCTTACTTGTTTACTTGCTAAATTAATAGCTGTGTTTAGTCCTATAGCAGCTTCTACTGGAGGTATTTCAACCTTGAAAATAAATATTTATCAATCATTTGCCAATGTAACAAAATAATTTCTAAATATCAAACTATTTTCTTTATATCACAAATTACACATAAGAAAAAAACATTTAGACAATCAAGATAGTATAATGTATCTTTTATATGAACATTTTGATAACTTACACTGAAAATTATTTTATAAGGTCAAATAAAAAACTTACATTTGAAGTAGTTACTTTAACAGATGTTTGTTGGTTTGTAGGAACTTCGACAAGATGGTTCCCAACCTTAGCAAATGTAAACTTGTAGTAGCATTGCTTATAAGATAGTAGATATATTAATTTTGTAAGACTGTGTGCTAGTAATTTAAAATTAAATGCTTTTTATACATTATCATTATTTTTGAGTGACTAACATATATTCTACTTATTGTTAATCTTTAAAATTCATACTTTAAATCGCTTTTTTTTTTTTTAATTTACCTTGCATGCAACCTTTGTGATAAATGCTAGAATTTTCTCAACAGATTTTCTTTCAGTTTCTTTAACCTTAACATAATAATATTTTCATACTTTCATATAAATGATAATACCTTTATTTGTTTATGATTTTTTATTAGAAAGATTTAGCTGCATTAATTACTTAAAAAACATGGTGTTTTATATTTAACAAAATTTAATCTTTTCTCGAAATTATCTAAAGAGACTTACTCTTTCCATTGCTCTGTCAATTATCTTTTGTAGTTCTATGGCTGGATATACCTGATAATTACCAACCTATATAAACATCATTTGTTTAGTTTTGTTTATACATTATTGTAGTTATATCTCCGAATATTTTTAAAAGCTCATCGATATGTTTACTTAATACGATTTCCTTTAATGTTTTTATTTGTTTACATTTTCTTTAAAGCCTTTTAATGTCACTATAAGTGTTTATACACTATTAGAATTTTTGCTAATTTTATTTTTGTTTTTATGATTTTACTTTATGTTGCTTAAAACTACTTGTTGAACTTACTTTATGTTCAGCCCTTTTAATCGATATTACTAGGTCTCTAACAGCTCTCCATTCAGTTCTTTTAATCTTTAAAATGAAGATGATTTTTCCTGATTTTTATATTTTTTCTAGTGTTTTATCAAATACACATTTGTAGATAAGGACTTATTAAAACTGTTTACAGTTTCTTTCAGTTAACTCTATAACTTACGCTTTTAGCGGCCACTTTGATAGAATGTAAAAACTTCTTAAGAACATTTATTTGGTATTGTCGAATCTGTAGTAGTGATTAAATATTTTAGTTTCTTTTGTAAAATAATTAATTATTTATTGTTTTATTTTCTAAACTTTTACAGGGCTTGTGCTAAAGTATAAATGTTATAAATTGTCTGAGTTATCTTGCTATTTAATTTATATTTCAAAACTTGTTTTTAACTAAAGCTAGTTTTATAACATACCTTGCACTTGTCAGTATGGTGGCTTCCCAAAACACGTGTAAAAGGTTTTTTAATCTATAAATATTTTTTTTTATAACTGCTTTTATGTCAACTCTTAGTTAGTTTTGTTTAACATTAAATCATTGATAGATATATAGACAAATATTATATTACTTTAATTGTTTGATTGATTTTAAGAATATCTAAAATTGTTTTAGAATAAAGATCTTTAGAGCTTACTGCATGAATTGCTTTATTAATCAAAGTTAAAAGTTGTTTTGTTTCTTTATGAGTTTTTCCAATCTACGAATAAATATTTCTGTTTATCTATTTATTTGTTTTGATTAATCGTTATTAATTATACATTTTAAATGATATTTAAAGAAGTAGATAATCTTTATAAAATTTGCAAAAATTGTTGCTTGTGGTAATTAATAGCTGCACTATTTTAGCTAGCTTAAAAACTAACTTTATGAGCCGTAGCCTTGATAGAACTTAAGAGGTTTGTAACCACTTTTTCTTCAGATCTTTCGTGCTTAAAACAAAAACAAGTTCATATTTTACTTTAATAAATATTAAATATTTTGCTTACTCTCTAATATTTTGTAAAAATGGTAAAGTTTAAAATCTTGTACAAACATAGTAGTAAGATTTTCAAAAAACGTTAAATAGATTTTTCAGTTCAAATAAAATAACTTTATCACTTACTTTTTTCACAAGAATACTAATGGATGCTAATAAATTTTTAGTAGCTTCTTTATTAGTTTCTTCGACCTTTATGAAACAAAAATATTGCTTTTTTAGTGTTTAGATGAAGTTTAATAGATATGCATTGAGTAATAGAAACGACCGATTTTGTAATAATTTCAAAAAAAATAACATGTGGTTATAAATGTTAGTTTAATAACTTTTAGTAATAAACCTTTAAAAAGATTAATAGATTGTATAAAAGGAGTCTTCAATGGCTTTTTCTTGAATTCTTTTAGTAAATTTTTAAGAGCTTTTTTTAATTGGTCATCAATCATGAATTTTATTCATTCTAATTTTATTTAATGTTTTAATAAGATAAAATGTTTAAACAAGATCTACTTTTTGTTTTATTCAAGTTGATCTATGTTTATAATTTTGCAAAATTTTCCTATTTAGTAACAACAAATTAGTTTTATCGGCAACCTTAAAAGATTCTAGATAAGTTTTTCAATCTATTGTCTATTTTAGAGTTTAAAAAAACTTGGAATAAAATAGTTGGTATCTAATGGTTTCCAAAGAAAATACGATTTATGAAAATAAGAAATTTTTCTAGAATCTATTAACAAACGATTAAATCACTTTTCAATTAAATTAGTTTAAAAAACCTATTCTTTAAATAGGTACAGTAGAAGAAGGTTGAAAGTGTCAAGCAACGTTTACTAAACACGTTCAAACTTTGATAGATAATTAATTACATATTTTTCCTGCTTAATAATTATAAAATCATTTCTTTATAAAGTATAATAAAGTAAAAAAAAAATTAAATGAAAGCGGAAGTTAAAAGTTTCTTAAAGTTTTAAAAGTTTTTAAAATTGTTTGCTTTAGATAGTTTTTCAAAATCTTTTCTGGTCTCAATTACTTAAATTTAGTTTAAAAATTTTACTAATAGCTTTTATAGCTTTATGTTAACTTTTCCTTAAGATTTTTCAACTTTTTAAAATAAAAATCCTATTTAAAATTGTTATTAAACTTATACCAAATATTAAACAGTTTTGATGTAAGGTTAACATTTGATATCAAACCCTATAAAATTAGCTCACCATGATTTCCAACGTAATTTAAGATTAGCACATATTCTTCTTTTTTGAGGCAATATAATAGTTTTAAATTTTAATTTTTGGAAAGTAACATTAATGGGTTTTTTAATTTTTTACATTTGTTTCAGTTTTTTCAGCCTTTATATCATTTTCAAAATTGCGTACAATTTTAGTTTCTTGCACAAACAAAATTGTTTATTGATTAACTATTCATAATTGTTTTTAATATAAATTTAGTTAGAACTTACAGTTTTATAGGCTTGTCTAACGTTTTCCATAAAATATTTCAGGCAAGAGGTAGGATTTTGTACAATGTAACTTTCCTTAGTATAAAAAAATCAGGGTTAGATTTATATATAAGCAGAAAAACGTTATATTACAGAATATACATCTCGTTATATTCTTTACAACTCAAAGTTTTTTCATGTCGTTATAAAATTGTTTATTACATTGCAGTTATAGTAATTAAAGGCTCTGATAAGTCAAATAAGCATTTCTCTAAGACAATTTTTTGTGGCTATAATTAATTTCAAAACTTACTGTATTACCAATAGTTCGAACTGATTTAATTATGCTTTTCGATTTTTTGAGGCATGTTTTCTTGACCTAGATAACAACACAATTGTTTAATTGTTTACGAAAGAACTTGAAGCCATTAAACAATCGTTTAATGACTCATTAAAAATGACTGTTTATGAAAACTGATGTGAAGTTTTTGTGCACATCAAAAAACAATTGAAAGAAAATGAAAGAATTGAAAGAACTTTTTTTGTGGTTTCAAAACCTCTTTTTACTTTAACTTTGAAAAGGCTGGAAAAACCAAAACGATGATAAAATAATTTAAATTTTTTTAAAAGGACGTTTAAATGTATGTTTATAATAAATGTAAAATCGAAAAAAAAAAGTCTTAATAAGAAATAAAGAGAACCCAAATAACAAGAGTTAACATTTTTGTTTCAATTTTGCATTATATCATTTTAAAATAATTTACAATGATTACTCGATAGTTCATGCAAACAAATTTAACAAACAAATTATCTTTTTTTTCAAATAAACAACTTGAACTTTCTAGTTGTATCACATAAGTTTTAAAATGTACTTCATCACATAAAAAAACTGCTTTAGTAAATGTAATAAAAACTTACTTCATCTGTAGCTTCTAGTGGGCCATCTTGAACAGCTGACTTTTCCTGAAAGTTTTTTTTGTAATTAATTACGATGCTACAGTTTTAAAACTCACCTGATTTTCTAGATTAGAATGCTGATCATCCAAGTAACTAAAAAAGATTACAAATACAAAGAATCAATGAGGAAACTTTTAATTATTAATGATGTAAACTAAAAATAAAATTAATCTTGGAATTCTTTCTTGGTAACGAACCGTATAAACTAATAAAAATGGAATCTTAGCACTCACCCTTTAACGTGAGTTACAGAAAGTATGCACAAAGCAAGCAGAAAGATTATTCCGCTAAATTTCATTTCAGGTGCTGAAAATTGGTATTTGATTAGTTTCTCAAAAGTTCTATCTTACTTGACAAACTTAATAATTTACTTAAATTGAAACAAGCAACCTAATATTCTAAAAACAGAGAAAATATAATAAGTTTTTTTGATAACTATATAATAGATAAAATCTAACATATTTACCTGGAAAAATGAATTATTAAACTTGATATTTTTAGTTAACTTTTCTGATTCTTTGTTTATCAAGTAGTGATTTAACCTAATTAATTTAGTCATCTAAAAATCAACAATATATAAGCTTTTTTCACAATTGAATTCTTTTAATTGGTATTACGACTGAGTTTTAAGCAATTTCTATTGAATAAAACTTTAATTAATTTATTTCGTAATCATTTACTAATTCAAAATTATTTAGGTGTTAGATTAATTAGTGCATTAAAAGCTTAGCTATGTAAACTTTGAAAACATTTATAATGCACTCAAGTCATATATTTCTAAACTTTAAAAAATTACGTAATAAATGTAGAAAACAATTTAAAGTTTCTACATAATCGATCTTTTATATTATCCAGTTTTGATAACTTACTCAAGCGTTCAAATATATTTTTGTCATTCTATTAAAAGGTGGGTAAACCTTTTTACCAAATTTGGTCATTAACTAGGCGTTGTTGTACAGTTTTGTCTCGCACTCAGGTATTCATTTGTTCTGTGGTGGACTGCTGTTCTAAGCTCCAATATTTTCTTGCAAATCTATCAATGTGGTTTTGTATCATTTCTCTAATCAAATTCTTATTTGTATAATTTCAAATATAATTTTAACGTTCTTGTATCTAAAAACTTATTGCCATTTTTTTCACCTTTTACTTAATAAGCTAAACTGCTACTATAATTGCTGATAATTAGTTTGAAATTAATTTAAAATATACTTTATCGACTTTTTTGTAGAAATTTATTACCGAAAAGTTTAATCTATATGCTTACTCTGACAATTTATTTTTAACTTACTCATTTTATATAATATTATATTTGCAAAGTACTTATACCCCAACTATTTGATAATTAACTTTTAAGCGCAATTTTAAGATATTTTTGTTTAATCTTATTTTATTTAGAGTTTACTAAAGCTAACCTTAAAGGTTAACTACACCTATTTTGGCTAAAATATTTTGAATTAATTGTGTAATTTCAGCATAGTAGAAAAAAAGAAATTAATGGTTCTTCTTAAAACTATATTAAAAGTTTTTTAAATAATTACTCTCAAAATCTTTTATTTCTTTTTCTACTTTCTTGTAAGATTTCTATATAGTTAAGTTTTACATTTGAGAGAATAACTTAATAGTTAATCAAATCTATTTTCTTTTACTAATTGCTGACTTTTATTATTTTTATTTCTAAAAATGCAAAATAATTATTTGAAAATTTTCCATCAAAAAACTTTCTGTTCAACAATCGGAGACACCAAAAAGACTAATTTGTTTTTGATCAGATTTTTTATAGAAATTTTGATCTAAAAGATTTAGTGATGGAAGACGAAGTTGCAGCATTAGTAGTTGATAATGGTTCAGGAATGTGTAAGGCAGGTTTTGCTGGTGATGATGCTCCAAGGGCTGTGTTTCCTTCCTTAGTAGGACGCCCTAAACATCAAGTAGGTAACCAATGACCACAAGATTTAGTGCTGATCTCTTGTGGATTTACAGGGAGTCATGGTTGGTATGGGACAGAAGGACTCTTATGTAGGTGATGAAGCTCAAAGTAAACGTGGAATTTTAACTCTTCGATATCCAATTGAGCACGGAGTTGTTACTAATTGGGATGATATGGAAAAGATCTGGCATCACACTTTCTATAATGAGCTTCGTGTTGCTCCCGAAGAGCATCCTGTCTTACTCACAGAAGCTCCTCTCAATCCTAAGGTTCGTGAGGCGGTTATGACGTCATCTACGCTTTTATTTCCAATTTATTACAGGCAAATCGTGAGAAGATGACGCAGATAATGTTTGAAACTTTCAACGCACCTGCTATGTACGTTGCCATTCAAGCTGTTCTGTCCTTGTATGCATCTGGAAGAACCACAGGTTAGTGTCCCAATCCCTACTGGGACTCTTTCAAACTTATTTCTTGAAGGAATTGTCTTGGATAGTGGAGACGGCGTCTCACATACAGTACCTATCTATGAAGGTTACGCTCTTCCTCACGCTATCTTACGACAAGACTTAGCAGGACGAGATCTCACTGATTATTTAATGAAGATTCTAACTGAGCGTGGTTACTGCTTTACTACTACAGGTACTTCATCGTAAAATCATCTTCTGTTGATGACGTCATTAATTTTCTACAGCTGAGCGCGAAATAGTGAGAGATATCAAAGAAAAGTTGTGTTATGTGGCATTAGACTTTGATCAAGAGCTTGCTACTGCTGCTACGAGTAGTAGTTTAGAGAAAAGTTACGAGCTTCCTGATGGACAGGTGAGTTGTAGTCTTTTCTGACTTATGACGTCATCATCGAGTCATCGGTAGGTGATCACGATTGGCAACGAACGATTTCGATGTCCCGAAGCCATGTTTCAGCCGTCTATGTTGGGTATGGAGTCAGCTGGTATTCATGAAACAACTTACAATTCAATCATGAAATGTGATGTTGATATTCGTAAGGATTTGTATGCAAATGCTGTTCTTAGTGGTGGTACTACTATGTTTCCAGGTAACTCATTTTCGTCGCTAAATACTTTCATCCTAATCTTCGCATCTTCTATCGACTTCTGTTGTTTTTAAGGGATTGGAGATCGGATGCAAAAGGAGATTGCATCACTTGCTCCTAGTACAATGAAGATTAAAATCATTGCACCTCCTGAGCGCAAATACTCCGTGTGGATCGGAGGTTCGATTCTTGCTTCCTTGTCCACTTTCCAGCAGATGTGGATTTCTAAGCAGGAGTATGATGAGTCTGGTCCTTCAATTGTCCACCGAAAGTGCTTCTAAAGTGTCACTTGTGATGTTTGGTTATTATGATGTTACGATTTCTATTTTGATGATGTTCTTGTTGTGAAATAAATTTTTGGATTTGCAACTTGTGTTTTACGATAAAAATAGACACTGAACCGTAATCAATCACTTCATCATCTGCTTGTGTCTTGAAGCTGATTTTTCTCCTAATCATAAATATCCATCAATTAAATTAATCATCAAAAGATTAGCGAAAATGCCCAAGTGAAAATTAAAAGTACATTTTCTAATCTTTCTTGATTAAAGGATAACTGTGACTACTGATCACTACCAGATTCGTTTATTAGCTTACTGAAATTAAGATGTGTCGACAAGACTAGCTTCAAATAGTTTGGAGGTCGAACCAGTTTGCTGATGTCTAAAATAACAGTTTTATTAGCCTCTAGAAAAACAACAAAATAATTGTTAGTTCTTTTATTAAAGCAGAACAAAGAAAAACGACACGAAAAGTTTAACTTAATATAATTAGTACAACAGTTGTGTTTCACCAGCTAGTAATATCTCAAAAATTACATTCAGTGTAGCAGTAATAGAAACAACGAAAATTTGTCATGCAAAATAGATTTCTATTTTAAGCTGAACGACTAGATAAACTTATCTGATATTTAGGCTACAAATAAAAAATATTCCCGGAAAGAAAATGCATCAAACAAGAAAAATACAGCAAATTTAAGAGATAGATAAGACGGCCAAACTGAATGCATGGAAAAAGAATTTGCAAGAACTCTAATTTACTGTAGTAAGTTAGAGTTTAGGAACTTCAAACGTTGTTTTTTAAAATTCCTTCACAGTTATTTTGATGGCGTTTTAGAAGAGATATTCTGGAAAAAGTACGTTCGCATCCTTTACAACTGTAGCGTTTTATAACTTGATGAGTTTGCATATGAGCTCGTAAGTTTGAACGGTCAGCAAATGCTCTGCCACAGACTGAACATTCATAAGGTTTTTCACCTTTAAAAATAAAATTAACAATCTATTAGTTTTAGAAATTTTTCTTATTTAAGATTTTATTCTTGATTAGGTGTAATTTTTATACTTTATACAATACAAATTTAAAAATGATATATTCAATTACCAGTATGTGTCCTTATATGACCTTGTAGCAGCCATGTGCGAGAAAAAGCTTTTCCACAAATACTACATTCGCAAGGCAGTGTATGAGTGCGAATATGCATTCTAAGAGCGCCAAGAGATGAACACTCTTTTTGACAAACCTTTTAAAAGAAAACTAGTTGCAAATATAAATAAATACTTGTTACATAACACTTGGTAACTTTCAAAACTACTCAACTGATTAAAGACTTGTAAATACACATAAAAATTTACCATTTACTTCATCATCAAATCAATCTAACCAATAAAAACTGCAAATTAATAACACAAAAAGTAAAATGAGTTTACTCGAATAATTGCTCATAAACAATTTAGTTTGTATCTGAAAGAAATCTGCTCTAACACCAACTACCTTACAATTGTACTTGCTGCTAGACTCTGGATCATCGTGAGTCTTCATATGCTTTGCCAGTGCTCCTTCTGTAGCATAGGTCCGATCACAAAGCTCACACGGAATCTCATAAGGACGGAATTGAATTGGATAAGACTGTTTGGTCCGGTCCTCTTTCTTTTTAGTCTATTTAAAAAACGAAGTGATGAGGCTACTTGATCGTGATGTCACTGACGCGATTCAATTACTTCAAGTTTACAAGCCACAGTTGTCCTGTTTTCATCGATAGATGCAGCAGATGACGTTTTATTGAGGAAACTCGTGCTCGTGCCTTCACCACTTGATGGACCTACAAAGATAAAAACAATATAACAATATCACAGCTATGAGGTAGAAACTAAACCTGCTAGACCCTCGCTTTGTAAGACTTCATGGCGGCGCTGATTAAAAGTTTCTTCTCGTCGCTGTCTATGGCGTATTGCAGCACGCTGTCTTTCAAATGCAGCATTAGTGACGTCATCAGGAATAAAGTTTCTCGAAGAGTTAGTAACGAATCCTCTCGCCTCTTCAAACAATATTGGCGGAAAGATGTTGGGAAAGAAGTTAGATTTTGTAAGAGCAAATGATGAAGCAATAGAAGCCCAAATTTCAGGGGTGAAAATTGGTAGCATTATATTGGGGTTTTGTGGGAACAAATCTGTTCTATTGGTCAACTGAAAGTTTTGCATTTGATTAGCGATAGCGTGGGTAACATCATCGCTCCCAGTACGACGATTGTGACATGACAAGTCTATAGGTACGTCACAGCTAGCAGTGATGTCATCAACGCTTTGGTCCGATCTATCCGAAGATTCAGACATTGTAATATCTGCAAATCAATAAAGATTTAACCATCTGGAAATCGTACAAGTCAAAATAAAGCTGTTGATCATCACAGTGATGATAATTTGATTATTTTGAGGAACGATATCTATTTCTGTCTTCACCTGTCTTCAAACTTGTTCTACTGCGCAATAAACAGATGAAATCTATTCAAAGGTGATGATGAGATTTCTTCCGAAGCTGATTTGAAAGCTCAGCGGGCTTCTGTTCATTCAACGAGTCAATCTCACCTTTGATAGAATCGCCAGAATACTTGTTCATAGATGACATCACCGATGAAGAAGACAAAGAATTTTCAACATTTGTAAAATTGAAACTCAGCTAAAATATAGATAAAAACTGAGGATGTCAACAAAGATGAAAAATAAATGAGAAAACAACAAAGCAAAAAATTTTATCAGTTTTTCATGAAGTTTAAAATATAAAAAACAATAATTGTCTAGTTTAACTTCTGCCAAAATCTTCAGCAGAAACAAAAAGTAATTTTTCGTTTCAATTGTTCAGATCTTTATACATTTTTTAAAACTGACTCAAATCTAAATATCACTAGAATGATCTATAAGCTTGTATTTATCCTTACGCGATTAGACCCTGACATAAAAATCTTGATATGAAACCATCTTTAGGTATATCTATTATTTTCAATTTGTTAGTACATCTTACATAATAACAACAAAACTTAACCAAAATGCATAATATAAAAATATTCGAAGAATCTTTTCAACAGTAAGTTGATGATCAAATTTAGCATAAAATATAAAACTTCCCAAAACTTATTCAAGATACTACTGAAAGATCTTGCTAAAAGATGTAATCGCGGAAAAGGCGTTTTAAGTAAGCTTTAATAAAACGAAAAATTATTTTAAGCAAAGAAAAAGATTAAAAATATCCACGCAATAAAACTTGATAAAAATGATTACAAACCAGAGTTTTGTTGCAAATAATAAAATGATCAATAGATAGTATCTCTACCTTCTTCAAAATTGAACGAAAAAAAGCTTCTTCTTTTTTCACAATTAGCAAATAACCAAATTAGAAGAAAATTTAAACGCGTATTCAGCACTATTCTATAAAAATACGATGGAATTGTAGAATGACGTCAGTACAAAAGACTATTTTTCGATACTGCTGAAGAAAACAACAACAATCTACCATGTAAAGTTTTACAAGTCACACCTCTCGAAGAAAGCTTTCTTATATTTCAAAGATATTTTTGTCAATACTCTAAAAATGTAATCTTACACTTGCTGGTTATAACGTCATCTTATAGAGCCGGCTTTTGCACCCGCTAAGCAATCTACAGCACGTGATCAGTGACTAATCATTATTTAAATCTTGTCGTTCTAACTGCTGGATGTTTTCTTTGATTAATTTAATCAAAGTATGCACTGATACTTCATCCATTTATTGTACTTTTCTTTCAGATCTTAAAATAAAGTTATAAAAAAGCTACAAATATACTAATTATAAGTAGCAGAATTTTTGTGAATGTACATTTTACATGAATAAAGTTAGCCCATTGAATAGATCAGTAGCAACTGAAGTAATGTATGTATGACAAAAATCAAGTGGTTAATGGAATAATAAATGAGAAAGCTAATAATAACCGATCATTTATACTCAAATAACAGCAGTTAAAATATTTTGAAAAGGACGCTGACATTAAAAGTCTCAGCACTTTGTATGAAATTTGCTGATCGCTACATACAAGTTGTCTAACGAGATACGATTAAAAATGAAATGCAGCTAAAAATCAATCACTTGATCTTGCAATTATTACAATTCTTAAGATTTAGTAACGTTATTAAGTTTAATTGGCTGTCACAGAAGTATAACGAGCAAAACAAAGTAATATCTTAAATCCTTATGAATGAAATCATTAGATTGAGTTTGTTTCAGAAATTTAAAACTACTAAAATTTATTTGTGTACAATAATAAATTATGATTTAGTGAAAAAAATGAATTAATATAGATGGATGGATTTTCTGTCAATTTAATCTGACTAAAATCATCATCATCAAAAAATTTCTTGTTTATAGAAGATTCTAATAGAAGACAGTTTTAGTTTATAAGGTTAAGTCAAAAGGCTAGTTTTTGATAGATTGCATCAATAAAAAAGTATTTGACTAGAAATATTACGATTAATAAATTTATGATGATAAACTTGGAATAAGCAATTAAATTTATTTAGAGAATACATTACTGTCGATAGTGAAACCAGAATTAAAGACTCATCATCAAAAGTGACACAAACAAAAATTAAAAGTTTAAATTTATTTTCTTACTAAATGTAACACTTAAATCTTATTAAATTAAAATTTAAAGTTTAGTAAAAATTTGTTGAAGATTGCTGAATACTTATTCAGATCAAAAAATGTCAAGTTGTTTGTAGTATCAAGATAATAATTGAGTTTTTTATTAAATCATTTTTCAAAAATCTATAAGGTATTTGAGCTAATTTTTCTAAAAGTTTGAACCAAAAAACTCTTTTAGAGCAAAATGTATGGGATCAAAATTAACGATAAAAGGTTTTGTACGAAGATTTTTCTCGCAATTAATCCCGGCTTAGTTAGAAAATGTTAGCTTTTATTTCTACAGTTTGCATTTGAAAAAAAGTTAGCTCAATAATACTTTGAATTGTTCATCACAAAAAATCGTTTAGTATAAAAGTACAAAAATTTCAGTATTTTTTCGATCAGTATACTTTATCTCAATAACTTCTTGTTTTTAAATCTTTATTTTAGATTTAAAACGTCAAGTTAATTTTAATAGTCCATTTAGTAGTTTTAAGAATTTGTAAAAGCAAAATATTATTTTTATTAATATTCATTAATTTCTAATACTTATTAAACGATTTTAAAAATAACTTCTTGTAGCGAGCCACACTATTAAAATAGAAATTAATTTCTAACTGTTTAACTTCTGCCACTATCAATAAGATCTAAGCCTGCTCTGTAGATCTACAAATGATCAGTAGAAGCCATCGCAAGCAACTGATGTCTTCCGATTCAAATATCTCTTATATTTATACAGAAAAAAAAAGAATTTCGAAAATTTTCACTTTTAATTGTGAGAGCTAACAGCTGATTATTGATGAGAGATCAAAAGAGGAAGGAGAAAGCGCTCAGTACCACTGCCGGCAAAACATCGCAAGTTCATATAATGTTCCTCCAACCAGTTCGCGGCTTTCATAGCTGACATGACGTCACTAATACGCACAAGACGAAACAGATGAAATATTGGTGAATTTGCTACTGCTGCGACGACGGCTGATTCTGGCAATGACGTCATCGAGCCCGACATCGACACAGGCACGCGAATAGCGACAACTGCAATTAATCAGCAACAAACGTTTCGACGACATACCGATGACGTCATAACTGAGAGTAATTAAGAGTGCTAGTAGCAAAAATGAAAATTTGAGGTTCTAACAGCAAGTAGGGATTATTTTCAGATTCTAATCTTTTAGAGTCTGTTAATATTTTCATCTTTTGCTGGTTTTTCACCTTATAAGAAGTATTACTTTTGTTTCATTTTAGTTTTTATGGCATCATTTAATCAACGTACAGTGCGTTTTCCAAAAGAATGCTTTTGAGTTGTGAAAAATGTTCAATTTTTTTTGTTGATTAAATGTTGATCTTTATATCTGATAGAAGAATATTTTTCTATTAGACTCACTTAACTCAAAAATCTATGATTTAAATCAAATTTTTCAATCATATAAGATAGATTCAAAATGAATAACTTTTAATTTTATAGTAGTCAGATTAATACGATTTCTTTAAAAACTTTCTTTATTTTTTATTAAAATTCTGAGAAGTTTATAATTCTTTAAAAAAAAGATTGCTAAATAATATCAAACCATTGATTTGGTTCCCTTTTCAATCAAAGTTTTGTACCCAATGAATCGAAACTGTGAAGATAGCATTAAAAACCTACATTAATAAATTTTAATGCGAATTTTTTTATAGTAAAAGATTGTTCCGAATATTAGTCTATCAAAATTATTTAGCATCTATTTGAACCTCTGGCAACATCTTTAAACAAATTTCTAATAGTTATTTTTAAGATCAAAATTTAAGAATTTGTGTTAGCGAGAAGTGCTCTTTTCAGGCACCCTCCTTTGCGTTTATTGTAATAAATAAATAAATAAAAGTTCATTTTGTAGCTTAGCAAGAGCTTGTTAGATTATGCAATCAATTGAAAGAGGACGAATGCTGTCAGATTATAGTTATCTAATCATATTTTAAAGTTAAAAAATTAACTTTTTGATACAACTAAATTTGGAAAATTTATCAAAGATATATTGATTAAAAATAATAAACATAAATTACAAACAAAATTTTGATGAGTCTTTTTTTATCTGTGAGTAATTTATTACTTGTATAAAAAACATTTTATGTAAATTATTTAGCAAATATTTCAGTTTTATAGAATTATAATATTGATAATTATTAGTCATCTTATTTGTTTCTTAGAAATTATCATAAAATTGAATTAACAATTTTGTTAATACTGTTAAGCATTAATGTAATTAATTAATCTATCTGAGTTTAATGAGCAAATAAAATTTTGAGATACAAATTTAAATGGTTTTCAATTATACTTGAAAATAAATTTAGAAATGCATTGTTTAAAGTGTACAGAAAATATCAAGCATTTGTTGTGCATCATTTATATTACATAATCAGCAATTTGATTATAAAATAGATTTTATTTTATTTTTCACTTTTTCTTATGAAATCGGTTACCGTAAGCATTCTATTTTGAGCGCTACTTATTTTACTCTGAATAATTTATTTTCTTGCAACTGATAGCTTGTCCTTACGAGTTAACATACTTACATAAGCTCATAAAATATGCTTGAAATTATAAATCAGGTAATTTAGATACCTAAATTAGAAGTTATAGTGTATTATTAATAGTAAACATATTTTTAGCATGATGTTGATGCCAAGTAGAGAATTATACAACACTAAAACGTGTTATATATGCATATACTAACCACATCGTAAATAGTAATATGTATGCTTATAAAATTACCAGCTATAGTTTAATTCAAAACTGATATATATAAAACCAATTAATTTTTTTACATAGATAAAGTTAATACCAAATAATTAAATAAAACAAAACTTTTTTAGTTAATAACTTTTTTAGTTTTTTCTTAAATTTAATACTTTTTATTTTAGCTTTCGAATCTAGTTATAAAATATACAATAGAAATTTTAACTTGAGAAATTGAGATTTAAATGCTCTAATAAGAACAACATGATAAAATTCAGAACAAATTATAGTTTTATCACGATATCAATTTGACGATTAGATAGTTTAACAATAGCTATTAACTTGTTAATAGTTTATTAATCATTAAACAGGAGTCTACCGTTTATAATAAGATTTTCAGTGGTGGTAAATTTTATATGAATATATCTAAACTACTAATTTTTTACAATTTTATGCTTAATCTATTAAAAATTGTTAACTATTAAGATTAACATCTCTATTTAGGACTAACTTTCAGTTTTATTTTCTAATAACAAGCTTAACCAAATTCAAATATTTACCCTAAAGTATTGTAAAATCATGTTTAAGTAATATAAGGTATGTGAAAAAATAAAATATTTTCATCAAACAAAATAAGTAAAATTGTTTCAATCATAAAAAGACTTTTAAACTAGATATATTTCTTTAAGACTTTATAATTATAAATACTCTACATGATTAAAATTTAAATTTGGAGGTATATAATAACGGCCTAGCAAAATAAAGCAGAATTATGATTACATGTTAAAATAGAAGGTACATGTTAAAACTGAGTTATTAATAAAACCTAATAAAAGCCTAACTTAAAAACATTTGCCTAATAAACAAATTTGCTCATTGTTATAAAATTGGTTTATTCTTTATTTATTTCAATAAATGCGAAGGAGGGTGCCTGAAGAGAGCAAAATAGTTTAAGAGCTCGCCTGTCTTCAACAGTGTAAAGAAAGTCTTCTATTTAGATATCAAGTTATGCGAATTAGCCAATTAAAAATTGAATTTTTACATTTTAAAGATTTTTCAGGTTTTACAATAAGTTTAAAACTGTATTGTTTCAACTTAATTTTTAGTGTTCAGCTATAAATTACAGAATCAAAATATAAGTTTTTAAAATAAATGTTTAACTAATTTTGAAAATAACATTTTTCGTAGATTTCTAAAATACGTAATAATGCTGCTGGTATAAAAGGTTAGAGGACAGGTCTAAAAATATTTTAAAGATTAAATTTTTTGCAAGAGGCATTCAGATAATTCAGTTATTTTCTTAGTAGTTTTTAGTTTCGATCACCAAACCTGTATAGTAAAATAAAAGAAGTTTTTTATTTTGCATATCATAAATAAAAAGCTGAATACTATTTATCTAGCAGATTCTTATTTTATGGCCTGCTTCGGCCGAGAAGCATAAATGTGCCAGGGCAGAGTTTATGGAGATTCAGTTGTTGCCAAAGCAGTAGCATTCCACTCTCCACGCCAGCTAGGTTATTAAGCGAAAAAAAATGACTGATACGGCTACGCCCGGCTGGTTGTTGTCGTACAAGCTGCCAGAATGACAATGAGTACAGCGACAAACTGTCTACTAGGCACCAACTTCGGCTTTTAACTCGGAGTTTTGCGTCTCCTAGAAGTGTTGTCATTAACCAAACTCATAGGGCCCTCTTCTGACTGGGTTTTTTTATCAAGTTTTTCTTGTCGCTTATATGTGTCCACATCGGCTCGAATTCTGAACCTACCGCCTGGTAGACGGATATGGTTACCGCTGCACTACACAGATGAAAGACTGTTACTATTTATGATGTAATAAACCAATTTTCTACTTTTACATAGAAATACATATTTTTTTAAATAGAAAGTATTTATTTGGTTAAGTAATCATCATTATTTACTATTGAAACTTATATTCAATCAGCTTAGGATCTTGGAGCAGAAATCAAAGCAAAAAGTCAAAAAAGTGTTATCTTAGAACAAAAATTATTGTTGGACATAGTAACAAAAAATTTCATAGAATTTGTATAATTTTAAGGCATACATTTAGATATAGGTAAAATAAATCAAACTATTATTTTACTAGTTTCAAAACTAATGTTCAATTAATTTTATTTTTGTTTGGTACTAAAAATGTATTTAGTACCATACTAGCTACTATAATGTTTTAAAACGATCTCAATATTCAGTATGACAAATAAAAAGTTATTTTTTAATGAACAGCATCATTTTTTCTTAGGCTTTATTTTCATTTGTTTTGAATTAAGTTCAATTTAAGTAAACGACTACAGTATGGAGATAAGAATATTTCTTAATCCAATTCTGGCTTAAACAAATATGTGCTGAATTAGCCGATATATTAAAAGCTTAATCATTCCTGAAACAACTGAAGTTTGTTAATGTTGAAACTTGATGTCTTAAAATTTTTCAATATTGTTTTATTTTATTTTAATGATGTTCTATAATTGTTTTTTATTTACCACTATCAGCTTTAAATATCTTTGAAAATTCGGGCCTTGTACCTTAAATTCAACAATTAATTTAAATTATTTAGGTTATTAGTGTTAGTGAAAATTTACAATTTCTATACATATCAAAAAAGTTTTCAATTTGTAATTGTTTTTTAATATATGTAAAATTAACAAAATACTTGCGCCGAAACATAATTTAGCCAATTTGTAAAAACAATAAGAGAAGCACTTGGTGGTTTGATGACAACATACAAACATTTAGTGTCAAATTGTATAATTTGAATTTGATATTTGTAGCAAAAATGGGAGATGAAGAAAAACCTACATTTTTCCAACGTGTTGGGTCAGCTTTTTTTTATTCTGTTACCTCCATAGTAATTGTAATGCTAAACAAAAGTGTTCTTACAACTTATAAATTTCCATCAACCCAAGTACTTGGTGTTGGGCAAATGTTAGCTGCTGTAATTATTCTTTTGAGTTGTAAAAAGTTTAATCTTGTAACTTTTCCTGATTTTGATAGCTCAATAACAAAAAAAATATTTCCCCTTCCTTTATTATATCTTGGAAATTTAATTTGTGGCCTTGGTGGAACTAAGCAACTAAGTTTACCAATGTTTACAGTTCTTAGAAGGTTTAGCATTCTATTGACAATGATTTTGGAAGTTTATATATTAGACAAAGTACCATCAAAGGTGATTGTTTTTTCTGTAAGTTTGATGGTTGGTGGAGCTTTAGTAGCTGCTTTGAATGATTTAGCTTTTGATCTTGCCGGTTATATCTTCATCTTTTTGAATGATCTTTTTACAGCAGCTAATAATGTTTACATGAAGAAAAAATTGAATGCTAAGGAACTTGGTAAATATGGAATCACTTTTTATAACAGTTTATTTATGATTCTTCCAGTTTTTCTTCTCTCTTGGTCAACAGGCGATCTGCTTAAGGCATCTAATTATGATGGTTGGAATGATTTAACTTTTCTTATACAATTCATGTTTGCTTGCATAATGGGATTTATTCTGATGTATTCAGTGACTGTTTGTACTGGTTATAATTCTGCACTAACTACTGCTGTAGTGGGTTGCTTAAAGAATATTTTTGTCACTTATGTTGGTATGGTTTTTGGGGGAGACTATATTTTTTCATGGCTAAACTTTATTGGAATCAATATAAGTGTTTTTGGAAGCATTCTGTATTCATACTATGTGTTTAAAGAAAAGCAACAAACTCAGATACCAAATAGTATCTCAAAGTGTTAATTGCTTTTTGCATATTTTGCACAACAATTATTTTAACATAGTATGCACAATGTAGTTTCTTAAAAGAAACACAAAAGAAGTTTATATACTTCTAATTATTATTATTAAAATGATGTAAAGAAGTCATATATAAAGTAATTTAATACAGGTAGAAATGAATTAGTTTAATGCAGATAGCAATAAAGTGTTTTTATGTAGATAGATATAGAGATTTTTTATAAAGACGTTTTAGAACATTAAGCATTTTATGAATATAATTTTGATTAACTTTTTTATATATGATTTATGAATTTCCTTATTTATAGTTCATCCTAGAGATATGCTTATTATTTGATTTTTATCAATCTGTTTTATGATTTTATGAAATTATCTTTTTATAATAAATTGAATTTCTATAAAAACATTCTTCAAGTGCTCTTATATTGCTTATAGTTTTTTCTTCTAACAAATATAAGCAATATATATAATTTTCTATTTACCATATACTAATAAAATATATTTTAGATTAATATAATTAAAATGACTGAAGTAAATGAACAAACATCTTTGCTTGGAGTATCTACTGGGTACCCAATAATTGAAGAAAATGTTTCGACCACATCATCATTTGCTGCAGTTTTTATAATTGTTAATGCAGCTATGGGTGCTGGGTTGCTTAATATGCCCCAAGCATTTAGTTTATCTGGTGGTATTGTCACAGGAATGACTTTACAATTGGTTGGTAATTACATTATGTGTTTCAAAAGTTTTAAACTGTTTTTTTTTCAGAGCTTTTTTGCTTTTATTTTATCAAGTTTGATGGTGTTAGGATATGCTGCTAAAGCTTATCAGTGTTCAACATATCAAGAAGTAATTGAAAAAGTTTGTGGGTCTGTTGTTGGAACCATTACAGAAGTTTTCATCATCTTATATATGTTTGGAACTTCTATTGCTATGATAATTATTATTGGTGATCAACTTGATAAAAGTGATTATTTGTTGAAAGATTATAAAATATCAATTATTATGAGTTTTTAGTTTATATTTGTTCTATTGTTTGATTAAAAAACATTTGATTTATTAATCACTTATTATATTAGTTTTATTCAGATTTTTGTACTTACAGCAAGTAATCACTTTCTTTTTGGATTAAGCTTCAGTAAAATCCCTTTTTTTAACTTTAAATATTTTTTTAACCCTTTTTACATCTTTAAGCAAATTTTCTGCAGCAATTGAGGCGGTGTCTGGTGCAGACTTCTGTCTTCATTGGTACTTCAACAGGAAGTTTACGATGTCTTTATTCTCTTCTCTCATAGTTCTTCCTCTATGCATCCCTAAAGACATCAGCTTTTTGCGTCATGCAAGGTGAACACTCTTTCTCATTCTCACTCAACAACTAGTAATTTGTCCTCAGTATTGCTGGCGTCCTAGCTTGTGTCTATGTGGTCATTATTGTTGTTGTCAAGTACTTCGTTGGCGACTACATACCTGGAAACATCCGAACTAAGCCCCAAAATTCATTTGACTTCTTTGCTTCAGTTCCAGCTATCTTTTTCGCTTACCAGGTGATAAAATTGTTGCTAGATGACTTTTGTTGACCACTGGCCTTATAGTGTCACGTGAGTGCGGTTCCAGTGTTTCACACACTCAAGAACAAGTCTTCCCGGAGCTGGTTTGTCATCATCACAAGTGCCATGATGCTCTGTTTCTGCACGTACACTCTAACTGGTAGCGATTGATCGGTTGTCATGGCAACAGATCTTCAGTTTGTCTCTTACAGCTATTTGTGGCTACCTGACGTTCGGTGATGATGTTCAAAGTGACGTGTTGCAGTCATATGATGCTGGTGACGTCTCAGTACTAGTTGCTAGGGTAGCCATCTTTGTTGCTATGCTTGCATCTTATCCTGTTGTCCATTTCTGTGGAAGGTAAGTGAAAGTCATTTGAAGTGGAACAAACTAAACTTCGATCGCAACAAACACATTGTCACGTGACAGGGCAGCGGTAACAACCCTACTTATCAAATCAAACATCTTTGATCGTTTTACAAATCGCGAAAAACGTCGACGCGTCATCACAACTGTGATTTGGTTTATCTTATCGCTGGTACTCGCTCTTTTCATCCCAACAATTGGGAAGGCGATAGCTGTTGTTGGAGGATTAGCTGGTTGCTTCATCCTTATATTTCCAGGTTTCTTTTAATTCTTTCTTTCATATTTGTAACAACATTTTACTTATTCAAGGGCTGTGTTTCTTCCACTTGTATCGGGATGATTTAACTCTAACCTCAAGGATGAGAAAGATCTTTTTAGTGATAGGGATCATACTGATTTTATTTGGGACCTTTTTATTTGGTGAAATAACAACACAGGCTGTCATTAATAATATTTATGGAAAAGGAGGTGAAGGTGGTGGAAATAGTTGTTATGATCTGCATCAGATCTAACAAGCTCTTTCTTAATCTTCTAATTCATGAAAACTTTTTCAAAAGTCTCCCAGAAATTCTGTTTGATCAAATTTGTTGAATGATTTTTTAATCAGCATCTCTTTATTCATCTGAAATATTTATATTTGATGTTTTTCTGCCAAAATTTATCGTTTTTTTAAATGACTTTTCATCATAATCAGTTCAAATTACTTCATGTGCAATCTCTCAAATTTCATATTTGAATGTTTATAATGAAACCTTTTTATCGAAACTCAGTTTGTGTTTAAAAAAAATTTATTTCAAAATGTCTTTTAGTTTAACAAAAACTGTTTTTTTCGTACTGATTGATTTAAACCATTATTACTTTTACTTTCATCGACTGCTTATATATTTCTACTGTTAACATATATTGCGTGTTTGAAAAGTTGTAACAGTTCACCTTCAATTTCAATTCCTTCTTTCAATTTCTATCAGACTTAAGCTTCTCATTTTATCTGTTTATGGTATTAAGTTAAATTTGCTCTTTCATATATTTCGAAGAACTGAATGAAAGTTAAAGATTTTCTCAAACATTTTACGTTTTGTTGCATTAAGTTAATCTTCAAATAATTTCTTTAAATAAAAAACTTTTTAAACAAACTTCTAAAAAGACGGAAAACATTTGATATCCCGCAAATTGTTTACTTTTGAAGCTTTCAACATGTATCAGAATGTAGTTGTGGCAAGATTACTTCACAGAAACTTTGTTAGTTCAGATTTCACTTTTATCTACAAACTGTTTGATAATACCGATAGATGTAAATTGATGAATTTGCATTAAACAACATTATTTAACGTCTATGTAGCTTTTTTCAACATATTTTTGCTAATTTTTTTAAATATTTAAAATAAGCAACATTCAAAAAACATTATTTCGTTCTTTTATTTTTTTATCAAATTTGATCAAAAGAAGTTTAAAGTTGAAAATAGTTTTGTAGTTTACCACCAAACTTTCTGGTTGGCTGCATGTCTACTTAAATAGCAACTTTAGCTTATAAAGAAATTTTTAGGGGTTAAACATATATGCAAATTTTATTCTGAAAAAATATTCTATCCGATTGCAAAATAAATTCTTGATTGGATCATCAAGCTTGTGTAAAAGTTTCGATGTATATCAAACAGATATTTAAAACTTACAACTAACTCTAATGAATTTTATATCATCTGATTATTAGCATCTTTCTTTAAAGTTGGTTCACGAAATCTATAGCCGTAGATAAACGTAATAACCACCTAATTACCAAACGAAAATAAAAAAGCAAAATTAAGCAATTCTTTGTATAAAACTTATCAATTGTATAACATATCTGCATCAAAGTTTTCCAACTACTATATAAATCGTTAAAATATATTGTGCGGTCATTATATTGTCATTTATTTGACGAGCACAAACTTTTCAAAGAAATTTATAAGTAAAACAGTTGATTACATAAAAGTTGAAAGCTTATTTTATCAAACAAGTTCATTGTAAGTTTACTTGGGTTTATGTTGGAACATTTTTCTAGCTTTTTACTTTTGTTAGTAATCGTTGTAAGGCTTGAAGCAAATATTCTTTTTAATCAACAAATTACTCGATAGATTTTGATAAAGTTAATCTTTATTGCCAGCAGACTAAATATTAAATATAAATGTTTAATATTATCTTGAGATCATGTATATAATGACTATGCTGAGTAGGCTCAAAAGGTGTTAACAAAAACAGAGCAAAACACAGTCAAATACAAAAGCAGAAAGCCAGGGCACAACTTTTTGGAATAACAGTTGTTGCCTCGCAGCAGGATTCCACTCTCCACACTAATAAAGTATTGTATCAGAAGGACTGAGACGGCCACGTCTAGATGGCGTCACAGGAACTACCAATACGACACTGCGTATAGTGATAAACTACCTATGAGGCTTCAACTCCGGCTTTAAATTACGAGTTTTTTTGTCTTCTGAAAAAACTTGAACTTAAATTATTCTGTAGGGTCCTTCTTATTTGAGATAATACAATTGAATCAATCATCTTCAGATGGCTTCTTTACATTTTTTATGCAAACGAAGTTCTTTAAAACCCCATTTATTTAGAGCTTCAATTATTATCAAAATACAAATAGATTAAAACTTGTAAAGAATTTGATTTAATTCCTTTTCAGATTCTAGAAAGTTTTAAATAATTTAGGAATACGGAATAATATGACTAGCTTATATCATCATATGAAGTTGAGATATTTCTTAATTAATAAATTTTTCACAATAATTCGAAGATGATGATATTTGTTTTACATTTGATGACGTTTAACAAGAATTGATGATAGAAGAGATGACTATCTGTTACTAAACCTCCAAAGTAAAATTAAGCACCAAAAAAAATCTGCTACTGTTTACTACTTAACTCTTCATATTTTACTCAATATTTTTTAAAACTTTTGGAAAATAACTTCATCTCGTGGAGTCTTTGTCTCTTTTTGCACCTTACACAAGGGCTATGAGCATGAAGTAAACTAGATTGATACTTTGGATCTTGATGATTGATAATTCACTGATTCGAGGTGGCTCTAATCTTTAGAGTTTATTCTACGATGATCAATTTTATTCTTTCCCTAAATTTTGGATGACATTAATTTTTTAATAAAATATTACAAATTTTTTTGATGTCATTTTTGATGCTAACTCTTAGAGGAGCTAGAACTAAAAATAATTTAACATAAACTATTGTTACAATATCAAATGTTCTTTGATTAAAATGTAATGAAAGCTTGCTGATGAATCTTTAAATTGATCTCTAAAGTTTTTTATACTTTAATTTATCATTTTCAAAGGCATTTGAATTCTTAGCTAAAACAAAATCTTCAGAAAATTGTCTGACTTGATTCTTTATTTTAGCGATATTTGTTACAGAGAAATAAAAAAGTTTTAGTAATAATCGAGAGCATATAAACTTTCCATATCTTTTAATCGGGTAAAGTAACTGTAAAAAATATTGAAGAATTTATTTGTACAGATCGATATAAATAAAATACAAGAAAGTGTAATCTAAGTTTTCGATTGGCTAGTAGTTGAAATATTTAAAAATGATTTTGTTGATGAAGATTAATATTCTAACTCATATTTAATACAAAGTCAACTAGAGTATATTAAGAATCTTTTTAGGAAAAGAACTAACCTAACTTAAGCATACTTCTTCGCCAAGTCTCTAAGCAAAATTCTAGCTCTTTTCTCTCCGACACTTAACACCAGATCTTTGTATAAGTTAAGTAATAACACATCGTAGTTAGCGTTATCCTGTAGAGGAACAAAACTTCAATCAACAATTAACATTATTTAATTTCTAAATTATACTTATAATAGATTGCTATATCATACAACATATTGTTTACTTAGTGTTTTTTATTTTCTCAAACCGTAATATTTCGTAACTTTTCTTAGTTTTATTAGTAACTAAACAGTTAGAAAAATAAAAATTAAACAATTCTACAAATCTAAACATCTTAATTTTCTAGCTTTTAATTTAATAAAATCTCACACTTTGTCTTCCATACTTTTCCCCATAGTGTTTTGCTGCTGCTGCGTTATTACTAAAAATATTTTAGATTTATTGAATAAACAAAATATATAAAAGGTATAAACCTGTGTTGATGGCACCCTTCAGTAAAAACAAATAAACTTGCAATAAGAAATAATCCAATCAGTTTACTATTCATCTTCAAGTCTCAAAATGCCTTATAAGCTTAAGTTAGATTTCAATGCATATAATTTATTTACAAACAAACATCATATTAATAATAAAACATTGTATTAAAAATATTTAATCAAATATTTTGATACAAAAAACGTTTTTAAAGCTGCTTAATTTTACTAAAGTAAAGAATGCTTCATTTATGCTAAATATATTTTTAATGCAAATAACGATATTTGAAAACGTTTATATGTTTGGCTCCACAAAATTATTAATCAAATTGATTTAACAAATCTAAAGCTTATCTTAAGTAATCTATAGCGCTTTATTAAAATCAACCAGTATGTATAAAGTTTTATTCTTGTGTTTTTTAACTTAATATTTACAGACAATTGATTTCAAAAACCATTTAAGATTTTTAGTTTTTATCAGTAAGAGGAAGCAATTAGCAAAAAATTTAATTAAACAATAATGGTGTTATCCATTAACTAAGTCATTGTTGTAAGATAGTGCCAGTACACTTTGATAATTATTCAAGCTTTTGAAATAAATCGTGAAATAACAATTCTAAGCTTTGTTATTTTGGTAATCACTATCAATTTAAATACAAAGTAGATAGTAATTGTTTGTATAAGAACTAATTTGTATTTTTCATATATGGTTTGGACATACAAAACTTGTAAATTTAATAAAAAATTGCTTTTAAACCAAAATATACCAAAAGAATAAACGGAAAAAGTTTATCTAGGGTTGTAAGTAGCGGTGATTTTAACAGCTTCACCAAATACATTAACGAAATAATTCTTACTGTTATTTAATCTTAGTTTATTTGTATAACTTTTACAAGAGTTTTACTAAAACTGAACTTTCTGGGTTTTCAATCAAAGATTTTAATTAGCCATTATTTGGGATAATACGCGTGCTTCCCAAAAGCTTGAGAAAGGTAGCTCTATTATTGTACCTTTTCTTCAATTAATCATTATTAGTATATACTTTCCCATCTCCTATGTCTGATGCACCAACCTAGAACCTTGAAGCACTACCTAAAACTAGTTTTAAGAAATTTGTCATGGTTTGGATTTTCTTCTCGGTTCCTTCACTACAGCATAATTTCTCAACTACTATAAAATTATGTCAATGTAATATTAATTGAACAATCTTTTAATAAATGTTGTAAAGAAAAATGCTATTTTCTGAACATTTTGTATTTTATTAGACTTTCATTTTCATTATACTTTTATCTTTAAAGTTTCTTATTTTTACTCAACACTACTTATGCTGAACTATGGTACTTGGGATTTTCTTCTTATGCTTTGCAGTCATATAATGTTGTGTTTGCTGTAAGCGCTATCTAATCTATTAACTGCATCCATAAGTTAGATAAATGCATAAATCGATAAGTATTCTTTGCGCTCTTCACTTTTAAGACCTTTAAAAATATTTCTGTCTTGCAATACTGAAAGAGTATACTTAAACGTAAATTTGATTTTGTACAGATAGTTTACAGGCGTGCTTCCCAATTTATATTCAATAATAAAAGTTTTTATTGTAGTATCCACATAAAAGGAAGTTTTTAAAGTCTTTGATGAGTCGTGTAGGTGGAAAAAGAGTAAATAAATTGTATGGCAAATCGTATCTTACGTTAGGATGGTGCTTAAACATTTCTCTTACAGCAAGCGTCTTAACAAAACAGATACTAGTAAATAAACGTTGAAGAAATATTAAATACTTCATCAAAATACTAAAAATCTATCTAAGAAAAAAGTTAAATCTCCGAATTTGTAATTTGATGTAAGTATGTTTAGTTTTTTGTAAACTTGATTAGTTGCTTTTAAAAACTATTAAAATTTTCCATGGCAGTTTATTTAAAAATTATATTAGTCAGCTATATTCTTGAAAATTACTATAATCTATTATTTTCTTGAAATTCTAAAAGAACTCTTGCTTTGATGTTCTACCAAAAATGTTGCTAAATTTACTAAATTAATATTCATTATCAAATAAAAAAATTGTTTAAACCCATTTATTATTAATTATAAGTAGCCAAGTTACAATTAGCATCGAAAACTAATCAAAAATATTAAAACAAATGAAAGGATTAATCAATTCATAAATAAAGCATATATGAAAAATATAAATTTAGTTTATTTAAAAACAACTGTGTTATACATCAGTACTTAAAGCGATGCTACTAATCACGTTCCTTTTCGATTCATTTTGATAGAAAAATCCCTTAGCAATCATCTTATAATCTTCGAATGAAATCATTACAGCAATCAGATTAACTACAAGACTTAAATCAAAAAGAGTCGCACCATACACTATTTGTGATTTTGGTGCTATAAATGTACGCAATACCAGCGAAAGAATGTAAGCAAGTATACATATAGTCATGCTAGTAGTAGCTAGTCTTGTTGCTCGTGAAATTTTTGCATTTGTTCCTTTATCGACTCCTTTATCACAACTTTCTCTATTCTTTTGGTAATATGTTAAAGGATATACAAAGAGACCAAACAAAATAAATTGTGAAAGCAAAGTAAGTACCAAAACAATGTAACGATAAACAGCATTTTGCTCGTTTATACCAGTAGTACATCCAAGTTTTTTAAATACATACTTCGTTGTTATGAAATGAGAGATAATAAGCGAAGCTCCCCCAATAGTGAAGATAGATAATGAAAACCAGCTGAGAACTTTAATAGTTTTGGTGTTTAATGTTTTAAACAAAGATTGTAAATAAAGAATCTTTTGTCGGAACCAAAAAAATCCATATGAAGATAACAGGCAAAAATAATAAAATGATGCAAGTATTCTACACAAAGCAGTACAGCAAACATCTGCTATAGCTGACTTAGTTGCAATCAAATCGTAGATGATCATCATTTGTGTTGTCAACAACTTACAAAGAGTTAGGCAAGATGTTACAAGTGCTATAGACAGCAATACTTTTGAACTTTTATTTTTGTTGGAAGGTTTCCAGGTTCCTTTACGCTTTCCATACAAATAGAATGATCCAATTATCCAAAATGTTATAAGAAATAAAATTATGTTGTTGAACTGGACGCCTATCCAAGAATGCTTGTTGAGTTCATGTCTTTTATTTTCCTCTGTATCATTGTATAAACCACTGAAGGAAATATTCTTCATGACAAAACTGTTCAAATCACTATTATCAAAAAAGGATATTTATTTTATTAGTCTATTTATGTTGGTTTGTACAACTTATAACTTTGTATTATAATAAAATCTAACTATTTTAATTCAATTAATAAAAATCTAATATACCTATTATTAAAACACGTTTGTTTAAGCTTATTATCTAAATGCTTTAACTTTCAGTAAAGTTTATATCTTCATTATGTTTCCCTGAAGAATTTCTTTTTAGCTAATCTTACCTCATACAAAGAAAACCTTTTCTATAGAAGCTACTTAAAAGTTTTAATAAGACGTGGGAATATAACAGTATGCTCATTTCCTGTTTTGTAACTATGATGTCTAAATCAGAACATGATTTTGAGTTATACAATTTAAACATATATTAATCAGAATTTTTTTCTTCTAAAATTAGGATTGTATTTTTGCAGATAAGCAGCTAAATAAATATATAGTTAAAATGTTATCTCGTAAAACTGTTTCTTAGTTTCAAATATAAATATTACGATTACTATTATTATTCTCGCAGCTCAATACAATTTAACTACTAAGCTCCTTATAATTATGATAATCAGTTTTTATATAAGTGCAATAACTAATCAATTTAATTAATTTCTGTTATCTAGATGTTTATAGAGCCAGAAAAAAATAATTTTTTTATAATATATTCTAATAAAGGCGAACAAGGACAATATTAATGTGGTTACTGTGCATTATTTGATTTGGAAAACAGTAATGTATTTTACCGCTGACGAAAGTGTGGTGAATGAAGCTTTATTAGAACGATTGCCATTCGTTCATAAGCCTGCTGGTAGATAGTGCGTATTGTTAGTATATTTATCATTATGAAAGTCACCATAATTGTTTGAATAAAGCTGTGTATAAAAAGTCATTTTTATTACAGCTAGTTTGTTAAATGTTCTAACAGACTCTATTAAATAATTCGTGATTGAAGTTTGTTCTTGTCATCACAAATACCGTATACTACACCATTTGCCGTCATTTATTGACACAGTAGGTGAAATTTCCTTCCCTAACTATAAATTGATAGTACCAATATGTTACAAATGATCTCAAAGATGAAAATATTATCGGAGAAAAGCATAAGAGCAGTTTGTTGACTTTGGTATCTCTTTTTCAAGTATCTGGTCTCTGTCACTAAGTACAAGAATTCAGAATGGGAGATAGTTCTGTACTCGTTGCTCTCCAATGTAATTAAAACGTATGTCTGGGAAGAAAAGAGGTAAACCGAACAATTTTCCTTACTTACTGCTTATGCCTATAAAGTTCGAACAAAAAAATGATAGTGTCAACCAAATTTATTCCTATCACTTTTTGCTAGGCTCAACTGACTATAAAATTAAAGCTCATAATGATTGTGAAATATGATTAGTTAAGTGCTTCAATAGTTCCACTTTGCTTCAGGCTAGTAGAAATGTTTAAAGTAGGGTACACAGCTCTATACTAAAATCAAAGCCTATCCATAGATATGAGGAAGGCATACCTAACAACTTTATTCCATCTACTGATTCGGTGAAGAAGCTGAACCCACAGAAAAACGAGTAGTATTAATATTTAAATTAGGATTAAACTATTATTTAGAATATTATCTTTTTTTTAAGAGTGTCTCAAAAAGAATCAGAAATGTAATTCTGTTTATGTACCTTTTCTTCATTTAATCATTATTAGTATATACTTTCCCATCTCCCATGTCTGATGCACCAACCTAGAACCTTGAAGCACTACCTAAAACTAGTTTTAAGAAATTTGTCATGGCTTGAAATTTTCTTCTCGGTTCCTTCACTACAGCATAATTTCTCAACTACTATAAAATTATGTCAATGTAATATTAATTGAACAATCTTTTAATAAATGTTGTAAAGAAAAATGCTATTTTCTGAACATTTTGTATTTTATTAGACTTTCATTTTCATTATACTTTTATCTTTAAAGTTTCTTATTTTTACTCAACACTACTTATGCTGAACTATGGTACTTGGGATTTTCTTCTTATGCTTTGCAGTCATATAATGATGTGTTTGCTGTAAGCGCTACCTAATCTATTAACTGCATCCATAAGTTAGATAAATGCATAAATCGATAAGTATTCCTTGCGCTCTTCACTTTTAAGACCTTTAAAAATATTTCTGTCTTGCAATACTGAAAGAGTATACTTAAACGTAAATTTGATTTTGTACAGATAGTTTACAGGCGTGCTTCCCAATTTATATTCAATAATAAAAGTTTTTATTGTAGTATCCACATAAAAGGAAGTTTTTAAAGTCTTTGATGAGTCGTGTAGGTGGAAAAAGAGTAGACAAATTGTATGGCAAATCGTATCTTACGCTAGGATGGTGCTTAAACATTTCTCTTGCAGCAAGCGTCTTAAAAAAACAGATACTAGTAAATAAACGTTGAAGAAATATTAAATACTTCATCAAAATACTAAAAATCTATCTAAGAAAAAAGTTAAACCTCCGAATTTGTAATTTGATGTAAGTATGTTTAGTTTTTTGTAAACTTGATTAGTTGCTTTTACAAACTTATCAAAATTTTCCATGGCAGTTTATTTAAAAATTATATTAGTCAGCTATATTCTTGAAAATTACTACAATCTATTATTTTCTTGAAATTCTAAAAGAAATCTTGCTTTGATGTTCTACCAAAAATGTTGCTAAATTTACTAAATTAACATTCATTATCAAATAAAAAAATTGTTTAAACCCATTTATTATTAGTTATAAGTAGCCAAGTTACAATTAGCATCGAAAACTAATCAAAGATATTAAAACAAATGAAAGGATTAATCAATTCATAAATAATTATATATATATATATTATGTCCTGCTTGGTGGCGAAGCGGTTACTACACCTACCTTCTAGCTAGGAAGTACCGGGTTCGACCCCAGGTGGAGACATATAAAACTCCTGAAAAAAACCATAAAAAGCTCGTGAGAATGTGTGTTAGTGAGATGTGCTCTTTTTAGGCACCCTCCTTCGCATTTATATATATAAATAAATATAAATAAATAAAGCATAGATGAAAAATATAAATTTAGTTTATTTAAAAACAACCTTGTTATACATCAGTACTTAAAGCGATGCTAGTAATCACGTTCCTTTTCGATTCATTTTGATAGAAAAATCCCTTAGCAATCATCTCATAATCTTCGAATGAAATCATTACAGCAATCAGATTAACTACAAGACTTAAATCAAAAACAGTTGCACCATACACTATTGGTGATTTTGTAGCTATAAATGAGCTCAGTACCAGCGAAAGAATGTAAGCAAGTATACATATAGTCATGCTAGTAGTAGCTAGTCTTGTTGCTCGTGAAATTTTTGCATTTGTTCCTTTATCGACTCCTTTATCACAACTTTCTCTATTCTTTTGGTAATATGTTAAAGGATATACAAAGAGACCAAACAAAATAAATTGTAAAAGCAAAGTAAGTACCAAAACAATGTAAATATAAACAGCATTTTGTTTGTTTATACCACCAGTACATCCAAGTTTTTTAAATACATACTTCGTTGTTATGAAATGAGAGATAATAAGCGAAGCTCCCCCAATAGTGAAGATAGATAATGAAAACCAGCTGAGAACTTTAATAGTTTTGGTGTTTAATGTTTTAAACAAAGATTGTAAATAAAGAATCTTTTGTCGGAACCAAAAAAATCCATATGAAGATAACAGGCAAAAATAATAAAATGATGCAAGTATTCTCCACAAAGCAGTACAGCAAACATCTGCTATAGCTGACTTAGTTGCAATCAAATCGTAGATGATTATCATTTGTGTTGTCATCAACTTACAAAGAGTTAGGCAAGATGTTACAAGTGCTATAGACAGCAATACTTTTGAACTTTTATTTTTGTTTGAAGGTTTCCAGGTTCCTTTACGCTTTCCATACAAATAGAATGATCCAATTATCCAAAATGTTATAAGAAATAAAATTATGTTGTTGAACTGGACGCCTATCCAAGAATGCTTGTTGAGTTCATATCTTTTATTTTCCTCTGTATCATTGTATAAACCACTGAAGGAAATATTCTTCATGACAAAACTGTTCAAAACACTATTATAAAAAAATGATATTAATTTTATTAGTCTATTTATGTTGGTTTGTACAACTTATAACTTTGTATTATAATAAAATCTAACTATTTTAATTCAATTAATAAAAATCTAATACACATATTATTAAAACACGTTTATTTAAGCTATTATCTAAATGATTTAACTTTCAATAAGGTTTATATCTTCACTATGTTTCCCTGAAAAATTTCTTTTTAGCTAATTTTACCTCATACAAATAAAACCTTTTCTTTAGAAGCTACTTAAAAGTTATAATAAGATGTGGGAATATAACAGTACACTGATTTCCTGTTTTGTAATTATCTTCTCCTTTTCTTTAACCAGATTAACAATAAAACATTCATTATATAAGTATGAATATTAATAAAAATAATAATCTCCTTTACTATTTTGTAACTATAATGTCTAAATCAGAAGTTGATTTTGATTTATACAATTTAAACATATAATAATTAGATATAATCATAAGACTAATCTGTTTTATTAATTTCTTTTATCTAGATGTTTATAGAACCAGAAGAAAATAAAGTGTTCTATAACAGAATCTAATAAAGGCAAACAACGACAATATTAACTTTAAAAATACATTTAACTAATAATAGACTCTTAAATCTCTCAAATCCTTGGTTTTCTTAAAGCCTTTGATTTTGTGGACTTTCTAATGATATCAATGACCAGATTTAAAGCAAAAAGCTCAGATCATTAAAGACTGTTGAAAGTGTCCTTTCAGGAAAGTTGAGACAAACGCAAGTATAAGTAAAAGCTGTGCGCATTAGAGTGGCAAATGATATGTGTGAAGATTATTGCTTAGAAAATAAGCTTCTTCTAAAAGAGGCGTACAACCGAAATCAGAAGGAACAACCAACTGATTTCAAATACAAACTTCGAGGTCCACCATGGGCCTTGAGAATTTTCAAGGATTTTTTTCAAAAAAACTGAAGTGGCCAATAACCACTGGATCCACATCTTCTTTTTCAAATTCTCTCCTTACACAATTGTGAAAAACATCTTTGCAGCCCAAATATCAATTTACAGAAGCCTATCATCAAATCTTACGAGCGTCCAGAACACATTTCTTCTATTACATTAGGTATGTTCTTCAACGCACGGTCGATTATTAACAAAATTTTCCAATTGAAAGCTTTTTTACATTCTCAAGATTTCACATTTGTTTTTATCACTGAAACTTGGTTGAAACCGTTTTATCCTGATTCTTTTCTAGTTGACAGTATTTTTTTTGTGTCTTGGGTTGTGACAGACTGCATGATAGGGGTGGTGGTGTTTGCGTAATTTACAAAAGATTGCTTGGACCCATGATCTTTAGAAATCAGATCGGTGCCATCAATTTTCCAGGATTTGAGATTATCGCTTTTGATTTTCATTACTCAAAGTCCAAATTTTCTCGTTTCATATGTACCTACCACCCTCTAAAATGAATGATAAGATTACTGTTAAGTCCTTATTGAAGGTTCTGAATTGTGTGTCCTGAGTTATATATTTTAGGGGATTTTAATTTTATTAAAATCGATTGGAATAACCCAAATTCAGTATTTATTGGAAAATCGTTTAACTTTGATAGCGACAATCTTAGTTCAGCCATTGAATGTCTTTGTAAACTTCCTCGATGCCAATAATCTTCCTCAGATGGTTACTTATCCGACCCAATTTAGTGTAATACTTTGGATCTTCTTATCACGTCAAAACCCTAGAACATTATCTACGTTGATCATAATAAACCCTTTGCTCTGACATGCGATCACAACATGATCAAACTTTTTCCATAAACATTAAACCTTTAAGCAAAAAAGATTTTTAATGAGGAAATTATAATGGTGTTAACAAGTTTCTATCAGGTGTTAACTGGATTTCTGTTTTCAAAACTTCCAAAGACATCAATACTGTTTACTCAAGGTTTACTAACATCGTTACAGAATCAATCGAGAAATTCATACCTTTTTATAGAATCAACAAAAAACCACCCTTGCCAAATATTTAAGGAATTTATAACATTTAAAAAACCTCCTATACAAACAAACTAAAGCAGACCCTTCCATCAAACCTCTGTACAAAGATCTTTGTATAGTTTACAAGAAATCCATTCCTAATTTCTGTATAGAAAGAGAAAGTGAACTTTTACCTTCACTTAGCAAGAAAACATTGTTTGGCTTCATAAATCACAAGCTCAAGGCGAGATCTCAAATACCTCCCATGCTTGATAGCAGCGACCAGCTTGTGATGGAACTAGATAATAATGCTAAACAATAAATTTAATAGAGTTTTATAACTGATGATAGCAATATTCCTTCTCTTTCCTACTTCAACATTCTCATAAATGTCTCTGAGATGATAGATCTTGACATAACGGTCGATAGAGTATCTAAGGCTACTTCTTCATTAAAATCTTCAGCTTCCAGTACCCTAGATCAGATCCCTTGCCTTGTTTTTGATAAAAACTACTTTCTCTTTATCACTATCTATCTCGCTTTTCTTTAACATGACTCTGAGGCGAGGAAAAGTTCCACAAATTTGGAAGAGAGCTATTTTTACTCCAATTCATAACAAGGGTCCCAGAAATATTGCACTTAACTACAGACCAGTTTCGCTGACTTCAGTTATCTGCAGAATTGAAGAGCCTCGTTCACAATCATATGACCAGTCATTTGATGGGGCACCATCTAATATCTGATGTCCAGCATGACCTTATGAAACGTAGAGTTTCCCTGACTCAACATCTTACTTTTCTTAATGAGCTTACAGCCCATTATGAAAGTATTACTTCGTGTGACATGATATATCTCGAATTTGCTAAAGCGTTTAATTTTGTCCCACACAACTAGCACATTACTGTATTGAAAAACTTAAAAATCAACAGCTTTATCTTACAGTGGACTGAAGATTACTTATCAGGTAGAACCCAACGAACTCGTGTTGAAAAATCTGTATCGGCTCTTGTTCAATCACTGGTGGTGTTCGTCAAGGTTCTGTTCTGGGTCCCCTTGTCTCTTTAACTTTCATTTAAAACCTCATCAGAAGATTAGTAGCAGTAGACGATGTCAGTGTGTTTGTTTATACAGATGATATCAAGCTATTATCTTGCAACCCTTCAAAACTTCAGACTTCATTAGTAGAAAACTGGTCTATAAATTGGCAACTCAGAATCCAGTCCACATAGTCTGAACTTATAACTTTTTCTGGTAAACCAGCTGTAAATTGCTTGAACCAATACTCCATCAATGGATTTATCATTCCACGAATATCTTCGGTTCTAGACCTGGGCATTATTACTCTACATCTGACTTTAAATGGCACAATTATATTTGTAAAATCTTTGAAAAATCAATCAACCTTGTCTTCCTTATTATAAAGACCTTAAATTCTAAGGACCCATGCTTTTTTATCAATCTTTTCAAATTGTACGTACCTTCAATTCTTGAATGCAATGTCAGTGCATGGATCTCATATCACGTTAGTGATATCAAAAAAATCGAATCTGTTCAGGCCACATTTACGAGATTGGTATGCATGAAACTTAATATTAAATATGATAGTTATAAACATCGTCTCAGTTTCTTCAATTTAGATACTTTGGAAATCCGACGAACTAAATACGACTTAATTCTTATTTTTAAAATTATCCACAATTTAATTGGTATTCAGTTTGACGATTTCTTTCTCATTAGTCCTTCCCTCAAGTTATATCACCTCAGACGAAACACATTACATCTTAATAAGCCCATATCACCTGGTACATTAATCAGAGCGAAATTTTTCTCATGCTGCACAATTAGTACTTGGAACCAACTGCCATCAGACATTGTCATGTCAGAATCACTCGTGTTGTTCAAGCAGAAGTTGAACCGTTGTAATATTGCTAACATTGCTATTTCTATACAGTGAATTTTTCTTTTTATTAATTTTACTATGATTCTATGTAATTGTTTACTGCTATATGCTTTGAGGACTACCGAACTGTCATATGTTACATCTTTTTCTTGCTCTATTTCTAACTTAGTAGATATTATTTGTTAGAATGTGGGTCAGGGAAAGGTGCTCTCTGCAGGCATTTATTGCATTTATCATAATAGATAAATATTTCTATTAATATTCATACTTATAAAATCAATGTTTTATTGTTAAAGTTATAAGTTTGTTATTGCTTTTACTTTGGGTATCTCAGAAGTTTTAATGGGACTTGGAATAAATCAGGATAGTCACTTCCTGTTAAATAATTACCTTATTATTAATTAGTTGGTCTTATTCATAAAATTAATAAATCGAAGTTATTTTCACTTATCTTACTTTAATTAAATGATAAGTAGATTTTTAATTTTTTCAAAATTTATAACTTTTCAAGTCTTTTGTATTGATGTTAAAACAAAAACATTTTAAAAGCAGTTTTCACAGGGGCATAATATGTCCTTGATTAAATGTTACTTTACTAAAGTTATCGACATACACCTCACTAACCTCTTATAATCATCTACGTTAATGTTTTAAGTCTAAATTTTGATAAATTTACTTTTTCATTTAGAAATTGAGGATTCTCTAAAAAAATTGATTTTTATGTTTTATATCAAACACTATCAAGAAATAGGAGCAAAGGTGAGTGACCCAGATGTGGATAGCCTTGCATTGCATGTACATCAACCAAAATCCAGGGCTGATAAAGAGGAACTCGTGACAGCTTAAAAGGTAAAAAATTATTTGAATACAAAAAAGTTAATAGCTCTTAATTAGAAAAAGCAAAAACCTACAGATAACCTGGTTAAAGAAACAAGATAAGGTTAATTAGAAAACAGGAAATCAGCGTACTGTTATATTCCCACGTCTTATTATAACTTTTAAGTAGCTTCTATAGAAAAGGTTTTATTTGCATGAGGTAAAATTAGCTAAAAAGAAATTTTTCAGGGAAACATAGTGAAGTTATAAACTTTACTGAAAGTTAAATCATTTAGATAATAGCTTAAATAAACGTGTTTTAATAATATGTGTATTAGATTTTTATTAATTGAATTAAAATAGTTAGATTTTATTATAATACAAAGTTATAAGTTGTACAAACCAACATAAATAGACTAATAAAATTAATATCATTTTTTTATAATAGTGTTTTGAACAGTTTTGTCATGAAGAATATTTCCTTCAGTGGTTTATACAATGATACAGAGGAAAATAAAAGATATGAACTCAACAAGCATTCTTGGATAGGCGTCCAGTTCAACAACATAATTTTATTTCTTATAACATTTTGGATAATTGGATCATTCTATTTGTATGGAAAGCGTAAAGGAACCTGGAAACCTTCAAACAAAAATAAAAGTTCAAAAGTATTGCTGTCTATAGCACTTGTAACATCTTGCCTAACTCTTTGTAAGTTGATGACAACACAAGTGATAATCATCTACGATTTGATTGCAACTAAGTCAGCTATAGCAGATGTTTGCTGTACTGCTTTGTATAGAATACTTGCATCATTTTATTATTTTTGCCTGTTATCTTCATATGGATTTTTTTGGTTCCGACAAAAGATTCTTTATTTACAATCTTTGTTTAAAACATTAAACACCAAAACTATTAAAGTTCTCAGCTGGTTTTCATTATCTATCTTCACTATTGGGGGAGCTTCGCTTATTATCTCTCATTTCATAACAACGAAGTATGTATTTAAGAAACTTGGATGTACTGCTGGTATAAACAAGCAAAATGCTGTTTATCGTTACATTGTTTTGGTACTTACTTTGCTTTCACAATTTATTTTGTTTGGTCTCTTTGTATATCCTTTAACATATTACCAAAAGAATAGAGAAAGTTGTGATAAAGGAGTCGATAAAGGAACAAATGCAAAAATTTCACGAGCAACAAGACTAGCTACTACTAGCATGACTATATGTATACTTGCTTACATTCTTTCGCTGGTATTGCGTACATTTATAGCACCAAAATCACCAATAGTGTATGGTGCAACTCTTTTTGATTTGAGTCTTGTAGTTAATCTGATTGCTGTAATGATTTCATTCGAAGATTATAAGATGATTGCTAAGGGATTTTTCTATCAAAATGAATCGAAAAGGAACGTGATTACTAGCATCGCTTTAAGTACTGATGTATAACAAGGTTGTTTTTAAATAAACTAAATTTATATTTTTCATCTATGCTTTATTTATGAATTGATTAATCCTTTCATTTGTTTTAATATTTTTGATTAGTTTTCGATGCTAATTGTAACTTGGCTATATAACTAATAATAAATGGGTTTAAACAATTTTTTTATTTGATAATGAATGTTAATTTAGTAAATTTAGCAACATTTTTGGTAGAACATCAAAGCAAGAGTTCTTTTAGAATTTCAAGAAAATAATAGATTATAGTAATTTTCAAGAATATAGCTGACTAATATAATTTTTAAATAAACTGCCATGGAAAATTTTAATTGTTTTTAAAAGCAACTAATCAAGTTTACAAAAAACTAAACATACTTACATCAAATTACAAATTCGGAGGTTTAACTTTTTTCTTAGATAGATTTTTAGTATTTTGATGAAGTATTTAATATTTCTTCAACGTTTATTTACTAGTATCTATTTTGTTAAGACGCTTGCTGTAAGAGAAATGTTTAAACACCATCCTAACGTTAGATACGATTTGCCATACAATTTATTTACTCTTTTTCCACCTACACGACTCATCAAAGACTTTAAAAACTTCCTTTTATGTGGATACTACAATAAAAACTTTTATTATTGAATATAAATTGGGAATCACGCCTGTAAACTATCTGTACAAAATCAAATTTACGTTTAAGTATACTCTTTCAGTATTGCAAGACAGAAATATTTTTAAAGGTCTTAAAAGTGAAGAGCGCAAAGAATACTTATCGATTTATGCATTTATCTAACTTATGGATGCAGATAATAGATTAGGTAGCGCTTACAGCAAACACAACATTATATGACTGCAAAGCATAAGAAGAAAATCCCAAGTACCATAGTTCAGCATAAGTAGTGTTGAGTAAAAATAAGAAACTTTAAAGATAAAAGTATAATGAAAATGAAAGTCTAATAAATTACAAAATGTTCAGAAAATAGCATTTTTCTTTACAACATTTATTAAAAGATTGTTCAATTAATACTACATTGACATAATTTTATAGTAGTTGAGAAATTATTCTGTAGTGAAGGAACCGAGAAGAAAATCCAAGCCATGACAAATTTCTTAAAACTAGTTTTAGGTAGTGCTTCAAGGTTCTAGGTTGGTGCATCAGACATAGGAGATGGGAAAGTATATACTAATAATGATTAATTGAAGAAAAGGTACAAAAATAGAGCTACCTTTCTCAAGCTTTTGGGAAGCACGCGTATTATCCCAAATAATGGCTAATTAAAATCTTTGATTGAAAACCCAGAAAGTTCAGTTTTAGTAAAACTCTTCTAAAAGTTATACAAATAAACTAAGATTAAATACCAGTAAGAATTATTTCGTTAATGTATTTGGTGAAGCTGTTAAAATCACCGCTACTTACAACCCTAGATAAACTTTTTCCGTTTATTCTTTTGGTATTTTTTGGTTCTTTATTATACTTACTAGTTTCGTTTGCCCAAATCATTTTCAGCAAATATGCAGAAAACTTTTGTATACTTTTGTAAACTGTAGAATAAAAGATATCACTTCAAATTTATTGCGCAAAATTTTAAAAATTTTACAACATCTAAAAAAACCTCCTATCCAAACAAACTAAAACAGACCTTTCCATCAAATCTCTGTACAAATATCTTTGTATAGTTTACAGGAAGTATATTTCTAATTTCTGTATATAAAAAGAAAGTGCAGTTTTATCTTTACCTTGCAAGAAAACGTTTCTTGGTTTCATAAATCACAAGCTTAAGGTGAGATCTCAAACACCTCCTTTAATTGATAAGAATGACCAGCTTGTGATGAAACCAAAGAATAAAGCTGAATTGCTAAGCAATCAATTTAACAGCGTTTTTATAACCGATGATAGCAATACTCCTTCTCTCTCCTACTTCAACAATTGTTACAAATTTCTCTAAGATCGTAGAACCTGACATAACGGTCAATATGGTATCTAAGACTATTTCTTCTTTAAAATCATTAGTTTCCAACACCCCAGATCAGATGCAAGCATTGTTTTTAAAAAAAAACTACTTCTTCTTTATCACTACCTTTATCGCTTTTCTTTAACATGACTCTGAGGCGAAGAGTTCCACAAATTTAGAAGAAAGCTATTATTACTCCAATTCATAAAAAGGGTCCCAGAAACACCTCACTTAACTACAGACCAGTTTCGCTGACTTCAGTTATCTGCAGAACTCAAGAGCATATCATTCACAAACATATGACCAGTCATTTGATGGAGCACCATCTAATATCTGATGCCCAGCATGGCCTTGTGAAACGGAGATCTTCCCTGACTCAACATCTCACTTTTCTTAATGAGCTTACAGCCCATTATGAAAGTAATATTCCTTGTGACATCATATACCTCGATTTTGCTAAAGCGTTTGATTCTGTCCCACACACTAAGCTCGTTACTGTATTGAAAAACTCAAAACTCGACAGCTTTATCTTACAGTGGATTGAAGATTACCTATCAGATAGAACCCAACAAACTCGTGTACAAAAATATTTATCTACTCCTAGTCAATTCACTAGTAGTGTTCCTCAGGGTTCTGTTCTGAGTCCACTTCTCTTTTAATTTCCATTAAAGACCTCATCAGAAGATTAGTAGCAGTAGATGATATCAGAGTGTTTGTGTATGCAGATAACATCAAGCTATTATCTTGTAATCCTTTAAAACTTCAAACTTCACTACACACTATAGAAAACTGGTCTACGAATTGGCAGCTTAGAATCCAGCCCACAAAGTCTGTACTTATAACCTTTTCTCGTAAACCAGCTGTAAATTGCTTGACCCAATACTAAATCAATAGATTTATTATTCAACGAGTATCTTCGGTTCTAGACCTTGGCCTTACTCTATCATCTGACTTTAAATGGCGCAATTATGTTTCCAAAATCTTTGGAAAATCAATCAACCTTGTTCTCCTTATCATAAAGACCTTTAATTCTAAGAACCCATGCTTTCTTATCAATCTTTTCAAAGTGTACGTACGTCCAATTCTTGAATACAATGTCAGTTCATAGATGCTATAACAAGTTAGTGATATCAAAAAAATCGAGTCTGTTCAGGCCACATGTACGAGATTAGTATGTAGGAAACTTAATATTAAATATGATAGTTATAAACATCGTCTCAGTTTCTTCAATTTAGATACTTTGGAAATCCAACGGATTAAATACGTCTTAATTCGTATTTTTAAAATTATCCACAATTTAATTGACATTCAGCTTGACGATTTCTTTCTCATTAGTCCTTCCCTCAAGGTATATCTTCTCAGACGACACACATTACATCTTAATAAGCCTATATCACCTAGAACATTGGTCAGAGCAAATTTTTTCTCATACCACACAGTTAATACATGGAACCAGCTGCCATCAGACAATGCCATGTCGAAGTCACTCGTGTTGTTAGAGCAGAAGTTGAATTATTATAACGTCGCCAACATTGTCATTTCTAGGCTGTGATTTTAAACTGTTATATGCTTTGAGTGCTATTGAAATGTCATGTGTTACATTATTTTCTTTTAATATTTCTGACTTAATAGATGTTATTTGTGAGAATGTCTGTTAGCGAGAGCTGTTCTCTTTAGGCACCCTGCTTTGCATTTATTGTTATAAATAAATAATTAAATTAAAAGAACCTTTAAGGTGCCAGGTCTTGTTCGTAAAAGTGTTTTTACTTGACATTTGCTTAGTTTAAGTGGTAAAACTATATTAAATTTGTTGATACCATTTTTTATAGACAACAATTTACTGATAACTTCAATTCTAAATTGGTTTAATCTTTGTTTTTGTAAAAGGCCTTAGCATTGACCTACATTTAATTAATGTCAAGTCTTTTTCTTTTGATTGTCACATAGAAAGCTAAACTTATTTCATCATACAGTTCAATTAGTCGAAAATTTTAAGCTGCTGGTAAGAATCAGTTTAATAGGATATCAAAACTGTTGTAACAATAGACAATTTAGTCTGGCTACACAAACAACTAAGCGAGTTGAAGCTTACAATTGCTAATGGAGAAATTTATCTATACGTTATTAATTTTCTATCATTCACTACCTTGCTATTGCTCAAATCAAAAATTAATTAATTTTCATCCTAATTGTTTTATGTTATGAGCAGTGATCAGTAATTTATTTAGTTTTCAAGATCAATAAAAAAATATCAAAAACCGAAATATAAAACTGGTTTAAGGAATTAGCCCAAATTAGAACCTTTAATACAACACTCCATAAACACAAAGACAAATCATAAAATTTATTTTAACATGAAATCAAACATTTATCGTCATCTATAAAAATCAAATGAAACTAGTAAATTATATAATTAAAAAAAGTTTTGCGAATTTATTTTACAATATTTTGAAAACTTTTATATTAGATTGCTGGTTTAAGTATTCACTAAACAACGCTGTTGTATTTGTTTTGAAAAATTTATCGTTATAAATTTGCAGATTCTTAGTTTAGATGAAAAATTGTGGGAACCAAACATGTTATAACTTTTATTGTCATGGTAAATTAAAAAAAAAACATTTAATTTTTCGTAATACTTTACAGTATTTCTTAAATAAGCTAAATTACATTTTTCATTATAAAAAAACAGACAAGTCTATAAAATTAGAAACTAATGGCAGGACATCAATAAAGTTTAAAAATCAATTACTTCTAACAAATAATTTTCAAACAGACTCAGTGGTGATGTTGCAATTGCCGCCAACATTTGCTAAGTTTCCTAAAGTTATAGAGAGATATAAACAGTTTTTTATTCTAAAAGAGTAAAAGCCTGATTGAATTCTGATGATTCATAAAATAGTTGTTCGTTAAGATCAATTATATATTAGATTGCAATATAACGCATTAGTAAGACAATTAATACAGATGCATATATATGAATTGGTTGGAAGACAAATAATCAGTTTGGATTGATATTTGAATTCTTTTTTGAGTCTTTTAATTAGTTCTCAAATTATCTTTTTCAATTTGATTTTTCTGAAAAAAAAATTAGATTAATTTTTTTTCAAATATTTTATGTTTATTTTGAATCTGTTACAGCTCAAATAAAAGTTGTCAGCATTAAAAATGAACTCTAAAGTGATTGCATTGTTGGTTATTATTGGCTTTGTTGCTCTTTCTGAAGGATGCGGCCAATCATCATAAGTGAATTTTATGTTTATTTTCATTTGATATAAAACTTTAAATTAATTATTATAAAATATAAAGTTCATACTAAGAAGTGAAAACTTTATTTATTAATATATGTGATTTTCAGCACGAACTCGGCACATTCAACTAATCAAATTTATGGAGGTTTTCACCCTGTTATTGGAGTACGTTTTTTATCTAAGCTGTTTTAATATACTGATAAAAACATAAAAAACTTGATTTAGCATTGTTTTGCGTTAAGGATTTAAAAACATAGAATTATTTTAAAGTTACTACTTCAATTAATATTCGTATACTATATTATGTGATGAATGAGGTTATTGCTGGGTTAAAATAAAAGTTTGTTATCTGATGTGGTAGTAGCTAATAACCTTACTAATTTATTTTTAACCTTAAAAAAGAATTATGTTGAGTTTTACTGGTTATAATAATTGTTGAAACTTAAACAATCCTACTCAGTAAGCATCTTTAGTATTTTAAGATTAAGTATTCAAAATAAAATCTCATAATATAACTTATTATAAGACCACCTAAAATAAATTTTATGCTAAATAGTTTTGTTGAATCATATAAACTGTGAAATACTAAGTGCTTAAAAGAACTGATTAAAGCTTAATTTTGAATAAATAACTTCTATAAAGGATGATGATAACTATGATGGATTATTGGTGAAATTGTACAAAGATTTAGCAAACAAAGTTGGAGATAAAACCGCCCGAGTTTTGCTCAGAGACTTGGCTAAAAAAGACGCTTAAGTCAGGTAAGCAAACAACTACTTTGAGCTCATGGTCGTACTAATTTGATTTATGAACAGCTGTATGATAGGTTTGATTTGGTAAAACTGTTTAGAATTTTCAGTTAATTATTAGAAGAAAAAGCTTGTCTAATGTATTTAAAAATGGAAATACAGAACAAATAGTTTTTAATATCTCCTTTTAATCTGCAGACTACAAAATGTAAAGTTTCAAGCTTACAATCCTACCATAGTTAATCATGTTGAAACTTTCATTCTTCTTCGGAGTTCATTAACAAGACTTAACTGTTGTAGTTTATGAATCTGGCTGAAATGAAATAAATGAAATATGAAAAAAAATTGTTTGAAAATTGTGTTTTTTGAATGTTTAATTTGAAAACTTAAAACTAAAGATGACTTTTGCAGTTTGATTCTTAAATCATTTAGGTAATATTCGTCTTTGAAATCTAAAATTAGAATCTTTTTACAATAAGAATTAATTTTGAACAAAGCTTCTATCATAATTTTTCTTTCAAAATTTTAATCTGGATAATTTAGACTAAGACTAATAGCTTGAAGGATTTCTAACAGAAAAACTAAAGTTATTAAAGTCAAAGTTCAAAAATGAACGATTTAAATTTTTGATTCTCTGTTTCTTGTAAATTTAGTCAGTGTTAGTATAATCTTATCTTAAGTTCGTCAGTATAAAACTCTAAGCTAAAACACTTTTTCAGAGCTTTTAAAATGTTCTTATTTCACGTTAGTCACATTTTTTACGGAAAATAGAACAGAATAGTTTCCTTAATTGTTCTTTTTTCGAAGAATATTGATTTTACGGACAGAAACAATTTTGTAAAAATACTCAAACTTTTGTGGGTGCAGTGGATGTGAAACTCTTTTTTAAAAAGTGTTAACTGGTTACTAAAATAGATCAATTGAGGATTACCTATCAGGTAGAACCCAACAAACTCGTGTAGAAAGATATTTATCGACTACTGGTCAATGACTAGTGGTGTTCGTCAAGGTTCTGTTCTGGGTCCCCTTCTCTCTTTAACTTTCATTGAAAACCTCAACAGAAGACTAGTAGCAGTAGATGATGTCAATGTGTTTGGGTATGAAGATGACATCAAGCTATTATCTTGCAATCCTTCAAAACTTCAAACTGCACTACACACTATAGAAAACTGGTTTACGAATTGGCAACTCAGAATCCAGCCCACATAGTCTGAACTCATAACTTTTTCTGGTAAACCAGCTGTAAATTGCTTGAACCAATACTCCATCAATGGATTTATTATTCAACGAATATCTTCGGTTCTAGACCTGGGCATTATCTTATCATCTGAATTTAAACGGCACAATTATATTTATAAAATCTTTGGAAAATTAATCAACCTTGTCTACCTTAGTATAAAGACTTTTAATTCTAAGAATCCATGCTTTTTATCAATCTTTTCAAAGTGTACGTACGTCCAATTCTTGAATACAATGTTTGTACATGGATGCCATCTCAAGCTAGTGATAAAAAGAATCGAATCTGTTCGGGCAACATTTAGGAGATTGGTATGCAGGAAACTTAATATTAAATTCGATAGTTATAAACATTGTCTCAGCTTCTTCTATTTAGAACATTGTCATTTCTAAACTGTGCTTTTTTCTCTTTTTTATATTATTAACATTCTTTATAATTGTTCACTGTTATATGCCTTGAGTGGTATCGAAAAGCCATGTGTTACATCTTTTTCTTTTAATATTTCTTACTAAATAGATGTTATTTGTGAGAATGCAAACGAAATATGTATCAATATTTGAGAAAACCTCTCTTACAACCATGATATTAATTTTTTTTATTGGAATTTCTGTCTTAAAGAACTGTTTTGTTTGTAAAAGAGTTTAGTTTTTATCAAAAATTAAGGTAAATGTTTGTGTGACTGAATTGAAACGAATATTCTATTAAAAGTGTTTAGCATTGAAAGTAAAATTTATGCAAAGTTGTATTTTACAACTGATTTTTTTACAAGCTTCAAAAATGTGGTAAACAATACCATGTGATATATTTAAAAGATAAAACTGTTGGATAATTAGGGTTGAAATTAAAACTTTTGAGATGTTTTACAAACACTGAATGAATTAAGAGTTAATAAAGATTTAACACATTTTAACTCAACACTTTAAATTTCATTTTTATTAATTTAGATTTTCAGTTAGAAATATTTGTAGTTTCTTAGTCTTAGTCTAAATTATCCAGAATTAAATTTTTGAGGAAAATTGTGATAGAAGCTTTGTTCCAAATTAATCCTTATTGTAAAAAGATTCTAGTTTTAGATTTCAAAGACGAATATTACCTAAATGATTTAAGAATCAAACTGCAAAAGTCATCTTTAGTTTTAAGTTTTCAAATTAAACATTCAAAAAACACAATTTTCAAACAATTTTTTTTCATATTTCATTTATTTCATTTCAACCAGATTCATAAACTACAACAGTTAAGTCTTGTTTATGAACTCCGAAGAAGAATGAAAGTTTCAAGATGCTTAACTATGGTAGGATTGTAAGCTTGAAACTTTACATTTTGTAGTCTGCAGATTAAAAGGAGATATTAAAAACTATTTGTTCTGTATTTCCATTTTTAAATACATTAGACAAGCTTTTTCTTCTAATAATTAACTGAAAATTCTAAACAGTTTTACCAAATCAAACCTATCATACAGCTGTTCATAAATCAAATTAGTACGACCATGAGCTCAAAGTAGTTGTTTGCTTACCTGACTTAAGCGTATTTTTTAGCCAAGTCTCTGAGCAAAACTCGGGCGGTTTTATCTCCAACTTTGTTTGCTAAATCTTTGTACAATCTTACCAATAATCCATCATAGTTATCATCATCCTTTATAGAAGTTATTTATTCAAAATTAAGCTTTAATCAGTTCTTTTAAGCACTTAGTATTTCACAGTTTATTTGATTCAACAAAACTATTTAGCATATAATTTATTTTAGGTGGTCTTATGATAAGTTATATTATGAGATTTTGTAATGAATACTTAATCTTAAAATACTAAAGATGCTTACTGAGCAGGCTTGTTTAATTTTCAACAAATATTATTATTTGAAATAATACTTTCAAAATAATTCTATGATTTTAAATATTTTAACATGAATCTCTGCTAACAAGTTTATTAATTTACTATAACAAATTTCTTAGTTTTTTTCTCTTTATATTACAAAAGCTTTGGCAAAAACTTACTCCTCGGCATTCATAACATAAACTACTACCACCATTATTAGTTGCAGAGGCCGAGTTCGTGCTGAAAATCACATATATTAATAAATGAAGTTTTCACTTCTTAGTATGAACTTTATAGTTTATAATAATTTATTTAAAGTTTAAAAACAAATGAAAATAAACATAAAATTCACTTACGTTTTTTGGTTGCACCCTTCAGAAAGAGCAACAAAGCCAATAATAACCAACAATGCAATCACTTTAGAGTTCATTTTTAATGCTGACAACTTTTATTTGAGCTGTAACAGATTCAAAATAAACATAAAATATTTGAAAAAAAATTAATCTTATTTTTATTTCAGAAAAATCAAATTGAAAAAGATAATTTGAGAACTAATTAAAAGACTCAAACAAGACTTTAAATATCAATTCAAACTGATTATTTGTCTTCCAACCAATTCATATATATGCATCTGTATTAATTGTCTTACTAATGCGTTATATTGCAATCTAACATATAATTGATTTAAACAACCAATTATTCTATGAATCATCAGAATACAATTATGCAACGCATTTACTTCGGTATATTAGAATTATTTCAATACTTTTCATAGATTTAAAATGCTTAGTGAATGCTAATAGCTATTGCAACACTATAACTAAGTCTATTTCAAAATTTGAAGTAATTGGTTTTGAAAGTTAATTGATATTTTGCTACTTGTTTTTAAATTTGGTTTTATGTTTCTTAAATTAAGATTTATCGGCGTATAAATCATTTATTTTACATTTTTTTAAATTTTATTTTTAACAAGCCATCATAACTATAATCAAGTGTTGGTAATAATCTACAAAAGTCTGTTTGTTTAAATGAAAGTTGTTAAAAATCGTTAAATGCTAAATATGAGTTTATATACTTTCTTTGCTGTTTCAAATTTCAATTAAGTATTTAGATATATTTCATTAAGTCTATTTCTAACAAACCGACTTCATCAAAACAAGCTTGCAATGGTAATTGTCGATCGTGCTGCAAAATTTGCTCCGGTGAGGATACGGTGATAGAGTGTATTAAGCCTCTCCTAGTTTCATCTCCAATGTAGTCAAGAAAATTTAAGATATAATTAATCACAACCAGATGACGCAAATGGTTTGACTTTAAATGTAGAGCCATTAACATAACAAAGTTCGAGGTCCACCATGGGACTTGAGAATCGGCAAGGCTTTTTCAAAAAATGGACGTGGCAAATAACCACTGGTTTCCAAATAACCACAATTTTTTTTTCCTTATTCTCAAATTCTCAAGATTTCACATTTGCTTTTACTACTGAAATATGGTTAAAACCGTTTTATCCTGATTCCTTTCTAGTTGACGGTAATCCTTTCTGTGGTTTGCGTTGCGATAGACTGTATGATAGAGGCGGCGGTGTTTGCACAATTTACAAGACATCACTTGCACCCAAGATCTCTAGAAATCAGATCGATGCCATTAATTGTGCAGGATTTGAGATTATCGCATTCGATTGGGGTTACTCAAAGTTCAAATTTTCTCGTTTTATATGTACCTACCACCCTCTAAAATTATTGACAGGGTTACTGTCAAGGCTTTATTGAAGGTTTTGAAAAGTGTTGTGTGTCCTGAGTTATATATTTTGGGGGATTTTAATTTTAGTAAAATTAATTGGAATAAGCGGAATTAATATTTATAGGAAAATTGTATAACCTGAATAGCAACAATTCTAGTTCAAACATTTTAAGTCCTGCCTTTGTAAGCTTCCTCAATGCCAATAATCTTTCTCAGATGGTTACTTTTCCGACCAAATTTAGTGGTAATACCTTGGATCTTATTATAACATCAAAACTTCAGAACATTATCTACGTTGATCAAAATAAACCTTTTGCTCTGACATGCAATCACAACATGATCAAACTTTTTCCATGAATGTTAAACCTTCAAGCAAAAAGATTTTTAATGAGGAAATTATAATGGTGTTAACAAGTTTCTATCAGGTGTTGACTGGATTTCTGTTTTCAAAACTTCCGAAGACATCAATACTATTTACTCAAGGTTTACTAAAATCGTTAAGGAGTCAATCGAAAAATTCATACCTTTCTATAGAGCCAACAAAAAAACACATTTGCCAAATATTTAAGGAATTTGCAACATTAAAAAACCCTTCTATACAAACAAACTAAAGCAGACCCTTCCATCAAATATCTGTACAAAGATCTTTGTAAAGTTTACAAAAAATCTATTTCTAATATTTATTTAGGAAGAGAAAGTCCAGTTTTATCTTCACCTTGCATGAAAACATTTCTTGGCTTCATAAATCACAAGCCTAAGGCGAGATCTCAAATGCCTCCCATGCTTGATAACAGCGACCAGCTTGTGATGGAACTAGATAATAATGCTAAACAATCAATTTAATAGAGTTTTTTAACCGATGATAGCAATATTCCTACTCTTTCCTACTTCAACATTCTCATAAATGTCTCTGAGATGATAGATCTTGACATAACGGTCGATATAGTATCTAAGGCTATTTCTTCATTAAACTATTCAGTTTATAGCACCCCAGATAAGATCCCTTGCTTTTTTTTTGATAAAAACTACTTTCTCTTTATCACTACCTTTATCGCTACTCTTTAACATCATTCTAAGGCAAGGAAGAGTTCAAACAAATTTGGAAGAAAGCTATTAGTATAAAAATTCATACATAAAAATTCCAATTCATAGAAAGGGTCCCAGAAACACTGCACTTAACTACAAACCAGTTTTGCTGACTTCACTTATATGCAGAACTGAAGAAATGTCATTCACAATCATATGACCAGTCATTTGATGGAGCACCATCTAATATCTGATGTTCAGCATGGCTTTGTGAAAGGGATATCTTCCCTGACTCAACATCTCACTTCTCTTAATGAGCTTACATCCCATTATGAAAGTAACACTCCCTGTGACATCATATATCTCGATTTTGCTAAAGCGTTTGATTCAGTCCCAGACACTAAGCTCGTTACTGTATTGAAAAACTCAAAAATCAACAGCTTTATCTTACAGTGGATTGAATATTACTTATCAGGTAGAACCCAACAAACTTGTATAGAAAGATCCTTATCTACTCCTAGTCAATTCACTAGTGGTGTTCTTCAGGGTTCTGTTCTGGGTCCCCTTCTCTTTTTAATTTTTATTAAAGACCTCATCAGAAGACTAGGAGCAGTAGATGGTTTCAATGAGTTTGTTTATTTAGATGACATCAAGCTATTATCTTGTAATCCTTCAAAACTTCAAACTTCACTACACACAGTAAAAAACTGGTCTACGAATTGGCAGCTCAGAATCCAGCCCACAAAGTCTGAACTTATAACTTTTTCTCGTAAACCAGCTGCAAATTCCCTGAACCAAGACTCTATTAATAGATTTATTATTCTACAGGTATCTTCGGTACTAGACTTTGGCATTATCTTATCAACTGATTTTAAATGGCGTAATTATGTTTCCATAATCTTTGCAAAATCAATCAACCTTGTCTACTTTATTATAAAAACCTTTGATTTTAAAGATCCATACTTTCTTATCAATCTTTTCAAATGTACGTACGTCTAATTCTTGAATACAATGTCAGTTCATGGATGCCATATCAAGTTGGTGATATCAAAAATATCAAATCTGTTCAGGCAACATTTACGAAATTGGTATGCAGGAAACTTAATATTAAATACGATAGTTATAAACATCGTCTTAGCTTCTTAAGTTTAGATACTTTGGAAATCCGACGAGTTAAATACAACTTAATTCTTGTTTTCTAAATTATCTACAATTTAATTGACCTTCAGTTTGATGCTTTCTTTTCCATTAGTCCTTCCCTCAAGTTATATCAACTCAGACGACACACATTACATCTTGATAAGCCCATATCACCTGGTACATTAATTAGAGCAAATTTTTCTTATACCGACAAATTACAACTTGGAACCAACTGCCATCAGACATTTTCAGAATATCTTGCGTTGTTTAAACAGAAGTTGAAGCGTTTTAGTATTGTGAACATTGTCATTTCTAAACTGTGATTCTTTTTCTCTTTTTTTTCACATTAATATTATATGTAATTGTTCACTGTTATATTCTTTAAGGACTACTGAAATGCCATGTGTTACATCTTTTTTTCTATATTTCTATATTTTTATACATATAGTATTATAAGCTAGAAATTGTTTTTTTGCTGTCACCACTGCATCATGTACTTCAAAAGAAAAACATCTCAAATCAAGAAAAACGTAATTTTCAAAATCATTAGAAGGGGAAATACTTTCAAATTTAGATAGATACAAATAGTTAAGAGACAATACAAATTACCAGTCATTCTAAGTATGATTGCTTTAAAGGGTTTTAATGAAAGAACAAGTCTGGGCTTTTAAGTCAGAGCGCAGAGAATGAATTAGTATGATTCTAACTGTGATGAATCAACAAATCTCATTAAAAGAATATTTTTAATTTAACCATCTACTTGTCTATAATACAAGACATATTCAAATGACGAAATTAATCAGCAAGCCGTATTAATAAAATTAACTTAAACTTAAGAATCTCATTAAGCATTTACCAATAAACATATTTTTATCAAACTGACCAGCTTCTGCAAAAGTTAAAAAAAGGTGTGATGCTCAGTAGCACTAGAATCTTCAAAGAAATTTATTGAAAAAGAGCAAGCCATATTTATTAGAGAGAGTCATATTAGACTTTGAAATTTGTGAAGAATTATTTACGTTGCGTTGTCTTTATAGTACAACAAAAATAAAACTTTCTTCAAGAATTTACAATGTTCATTAAAGACAAAGCTAGACCCATCAAAGCTGTTTGCATTAGCAGCTGATGGTTGCCCTTCCATGCTAGGGCCCAATCAAGGACCTCTTAACAAATGACTTAAAGAAAAAAACCTTGATTGAACGACCTTGTATAATTACATTTTTCACCAAGAATGTCTTATTGCCTTTGACGGGATTGTCGTATCAAAATCTATAACTTTATTATTTAAATTGATCAAAACGAACGCACTGAATTAACTAAAGTTCAAATTTTTGTTTGGTGCCTTTGATGTCGCCTACAACAGTAGAATAATAAAGCAATTCTAATTATTTTCAAAGATGCTTAACCTTATTTCTGAGATTGAACCTTTTTCAAGAAAACAGGGATACTCCCAGCTTGATGACAAATAATAACCTACTGATTTGGTATTTATGGGTGACATAACCATGTACATTTTTTCTGTAAATAATTTCTTAAAAATGAAAAATTAAACTGTGATACGAGTTATATGCCACAAAATGTATTTTTCTTTAAGAAAGTTTGTCTTTAGAAAATACAGCTAGATAATAAAAATTCAACACATTTCACAATAAGCGAGCCATCAAGCTGACGGTTTTTTGGGACTTATCAGAGGCTTCTTATAAGCATGATTGACAAGTTTGAGCGTCTAGCGCCGTTAATAAAAATATATATCAGTCGACATTAGATGTGGCTGCAGTTCCTAATCCAATTCGGTTGAAATTGCTGGAGATGCAATCATGTTTTGGTAAAAACAAGAGCTTAACGGTAAAAATCTGTTTTGCCGAGTTTCTACGAGAAAATATCGTAAATTTACAGGTCAACCGACTAAATAAGGCAAAAAGTGAAATAGATACTACTTTTCGTTAGAATAGTATTTAAGCTTCAACTATTCCAGCAGTGATTGTTTACTAACTTTTTTAGGTTTTGAGTTTTACTTTGACTTAAAATAAGTTTGGTAAAAAGTTTTTCCATTACTTCTTTTATTTCTGACATAATTTAGATTAACTTTACTCAAAGGCTAGCAAGCAGGCGCAACTTAAATCTCAGACTTGAAGTTTATTTAAAGAAAAATTATCATATCTTGAAGTTATCATAGCTTGAGTTGTTTTAACCATTCTAATCAATTAAGATTTTTTAATTTGAGATCAATTTAAACTATTTTTGATTAAGGTTTTTAATTTCAAAACGAGCTGTTTGATTTTCAGTACATAAATTGGCATCTGGATTTTACTCTTTGCAACAGCAACCTCTTTTGGAAAGCTTTTTAAATAAATCTACTTTAGAGCTTCTTTATTATAGTGTTTCTATGCTTTCAACCGCTTGAAATTAAGGTAAAGCGCCAGATGCAAATTTTAACGTCTTTGTTTTTGAATTTGATTTTTATTTAAAACTGTAAATTGGTATTTGAACAAAGCTGTTATATTAAAAGCCTAGGCTGTTTTGAATTCATTCTAAATATGTTTTCAAATTTTTTTTTATTATTAAAAAGATATATGATCGCTTATTAATTTGCCTTAAAATTTGCTTAAAGTTAAAAGGGTTATTTGTTAAATAGAAATTTGTCGCTTTGTAATAACTATTACAAAACTGTTGTTTAAAATTATGATATATTGAAATGTTATTTTACACGACATTATAACATTATGTGATATGTGATGTTTGTTATAAAAAGCAGTTATCTTTTAGTTGTAAAAGTTATTTTTTTAATTTCAGTTTTAAAGTATTTACTTTTTAAAATATTGTAAAAACTAGTTACTTATTCTCTTGTAAACTTGCTTATTATTTGATTTTCAGTTATGTATAAAAAAGCTTATATCTTTTTCCCTAATATGTTACTCATTATTGTAATTATGAAAAATAATTTCAATATTTCTCTAAATAAATAGTTGATAATAATTCATTAAACTAAACTTATAGTTTAAAGCAATAAGTAAATAAAGCTTTGTTTAATTAGGTCAAAACAATATTAGTCAATTAAATAAAGCTAAACTTGTTAAAATGAACATTGAAATGTCGGAAAACTGGTTGATAAAAAAATTAGATATTTCAGAGAACCACACAGGTTTGACATAGTGATTCAAAGATTACCTTCAAAGCCATTTTTCTAACATAAAGTTTAAACTCTGTACAGATGATATGAAAAGTTTGAACTTGCCTGGAACTTATCATGAAAAGATATCTGAAATTGGTACTTCTTTACAAAGATTTATTTATTTACAGCATTTGGATCTATCAAAGAATAATATTTCTTCACTCAAGGTATTAGTAAATGTTGTTATAAGTTTTTAAACTATCTTTGAAATTAAATCATTAATAGCTGGGTAATTTTAAGCAGCTTTTTCAAATGATGTCATAAAGAATAAATTATAATAGCCATAAGCTTAATGGTATTCTAGAAGGAAAATTTCGCCAATAATTTCAACTGTCCTTTTTTGTTTATGAAGCTTCCCCTGTATCTTCATATCAAGCATTTGTTAGTACTACCAATATCCTATAAAAGGACAGTTAAATGATGTTGGTTTCCCCTTCGCATTGCTTTTCCTCATCTCTTATCCCTTCTTTTTATTGTTCACATTTTATGATGATTGATCTATAAAGACTTTACTTCAAGGATTGTCTTCTTCAGACCTTCTTCATCCCCTTTTATAAGATCATTTTAGTACCCTGGTATCTTAACTGAATCTTCACATTTCTTAGCTTTAAAAAAATCTCTTTAAATAAGCATGAAAGAAAATTTTATTTATTTTGAAGGGCTTAGAACATTTAAAACTTCTGGAAACTCTAAATCTTTATTACAACAAAGTCAGCGATTTAAAAGAAGTCTTTCGGATTCGTAATTGTAAAAATCTTCTTGATGTCGACCTTCGCTTGAATCCTGTGACTGGGAACGAGCCAGACTACAGACTCTTTATTGCTCACATGCTACCTCAATTACAACGCTTGGGTATATACAACTGTCAACGATGATTAGTTTGGCAATAGCTTTTTACCTATTATTTTATAACTTTTTTTCATAGACGATAGACCTCTGAGAGATAGTGAACGTAAAGCGGCTATTTTACATTTTTCTTCAATGGAAGTAATGAACTAAAGTTAAGTTTATATTTCAAATAATCTATTTGCAAAATTCTGTAGGCAGCGGATGATTTGTTGGTAAAAGAGATTGTTAAAGAGCGTGAAATCAAAGACACAAATGAGATAAAATCTCGGCAACCACGAGTTACTCAAGTAAAGAATTTTGTACGCAAACCAACTTGTGAGTGAATCTTTGGAAGTATTATTATGGTTTCACAGCCCTGATATTGAAATCTGGTTTTTAGTTGTATCTTCTGATGATACAGTCACTGATATTATTGAGGAAGTTGAAAAAACAACGAAGACTTCAAATGAAAAGCCTCCAAGAAATAGTTGGAAACCTCATTCTAAACAAGGTGGCTAGATATCTTATAAGCACAAACTGTTTTTGAAACAATTTCAACTAAAAGAGTTTTCAAAATTGTTTTTATTTGAAGTTTTTTTAATCTTTTGAAATAAACTTATAATTTCAGTTTCAGTTAAAGTTAAAGTTTTTTTTATACAAATTTATGATTTGTTATTTAGTAGGTTTCTAAAAACTAATTTTTGTGTCAGTATTTATTTGAAGAACTTTTAGATGTTGGAACTTTTAAAAGAGTTTTTTGTTGTTAATCATTTCAACTTCACTAAGTTTCCAATGTTTTCCAAGTTTCATAATTTTTTGGCTTAATAATTATTTTATTTGAGCTCATTGATAAGTTGATTTCTTAACTTTCAAACTTGAATCCAAATATCTTCAACTAAATCAACTTTTAATCAATAATTTTATGATGAAGTACATCTACTATTTTTCCACTCAAGATTTCTTTTCACTTTTATTGAACAGAAATTGTTGGTTTTAGAATTGTACGAAATTTTACGTAATGAACAAGGAAAAAGGCAGAAAGAAACAGAGCCAAGCTCCCAAAAGTAAATCCTCTTCAAATATTTTAGCTAAACCCAACAATAAATCTCGTAATCACTTCAAAAATTAACTCTAATTTGTCCTGCAGTCCGGTACCCAGTGGGCTGACCACGATTAAAAAAAACTTCGATAAAAATCAGTTAAAGTTTAGTGATGAAGACTCAGCATATCATCAGTACCAGACAACAGCACACTATACTCCTCATCCAGGTATGCATGTATCCTCACTTCCTTTCTAATTAGGACATCTCAGGAACAAAAGATCCTCCTCCAACTGTGTATCTGAAGAGTAATGGATCTTGTAATCGGAAGTTAAATAAAGATGAAGATGAGTTTAAACGACTTCCAGAAACAAAACATGTTGAATTTGGAGTGAGTCTCATTATCATCTATAAGATTTTGATGTGTGATCTTTTCTGTTTTCTAAGGAGTCTACATCTAATCAAGAGCAACACCGCTGCAAGAATTTAACTCAGATCCGTTTTGTTGAGTCTTTACTTGATCTGGTAGATCGATATTGGAATGGATCAAAATCTTTGCATCATCATCATAAGTTTCATGGTTTGTTAGATTCAAGTTTTAAGATTGTTGTCTGAATTAATGAAGGTTTGAATTTGAGAATTTAACTTTTTGTATATTTCATTATCAAATTTATTTTTTAATTTCTTAAATTTTGTTGCTAATTTTAAAGTTTATTTTTGCAGCTCTTGTACAAGGTCCGTTAGATCAGTTTGAAGCTGATATGATGTCATCAAGAGAAGTTCATTTAAAAGTAAATTCTTGAATGATATAAAAGTTCATTTTCTGATGATGCAGACTGTTTTAACATAAGTAAAAAAAATCTTGCTACAATTTGTAGGTGTTGCAAGACAAAGTAACAAGCCAACAAAAAGAGATTGATAATTTTCACCAAAAGTTAGCTGAGGTTACGACGGAGTGTGAAAAACCTTCAAAAAGTCACATCAAGGAACTGGTATTCAAAATTTTCCTTCTTTTACAAATAGTTTTTTTCAGAGTAATTTTATTTTAAAGTATTTTTCTGAAACAAATTGTTTGTTATTTATTTAAATCTAGTTTTTACTTGAAGAATTCTCTTTCTGTTGAAATGTTTCTTTTGTGTGTAACAACAACAAGTATTAGCTTTTGTTAAAGTGTATCTGAAATATGTAACACTATTTAGTTTGTTTTTTTTATCTTTAAGGAAACTTTAAAGACTCGGCTATCAGCTACTGCAAGTGATAACAAAATACTCCGAGCAAAAATTTCTAAGCTTGAAAGAAAAGTTCAAAGTTCTTTAGAAGAGGTTTGAAACAAATTTGTTCTTTTCTCCTCACCTTTGTTAGTTTCACTGAATTTAAATTTTTATCAGAATTCTTGTGAAGACGACAAGTTAAAAGATTTAGAGCTGCAGAAGAAAGAGCTTGTCCAGCAGGTGGCGTCGTTGAAAATAAGCCTTGAGCAACAAACAAGAAACAATCAACTAACTTCTATGTTGCAAGATAGTCACAAGTAAGTCGATACAAACTTTAAAAACAACTCGTAAATATTTTCTGCATCAATTAGATCTTTAGTAGCTAGTAACGATCATCTTCTTGCTGAGTTAGAAGATCTAAAGACACGACATCAAGGCGAAATTGATCAATTAAAATGGACTTATGATCAGTTGCGTTCGACAAGCAAACTTGCTAATGGCAACTTGTATAGTGATAACGAATTCTAACTTTGTGCTTGCTTTTTAAATCTTGTAGTAAATTTGCTATGCTTCGAATCTTGCAAAAGTCTTAATTGATTCTCTTATCAGCTCTTAATTTGGATTAATCAAATATGTAAATAACTTCAAAGTAATTTTCTGCTTTTTGTAGTTTGAATATCAAATTGCTTTTTTTTATTCATTTATTTATGTTTGTAAAAAAACTGTTGATGAAACGTTTACTGAATAAAGTCGATTTAGTGGTTTAGAAGTATTTATTTACTGTGTGCCGTCCCTTTGTACTTATACTTGCTTGTTTTTTTGTACATTTTTAGGTTGTATTGTGCTTGTAGTTGCCAATTGAATAGATAACTTGCACCTGTATCTTCTGCACACATAATTTCTATTCACTTTCTGCTTTTTCAAATTAATAAAAATTAAACGCTGAACTCTTAAAATTGAACTTTTACTGATAGAAAGTTTTAAAGGTGAATGAAGGTGAAATGTGAGATTTGTCAAACTACCTAGCACACCTCATCTCTAGATCGTTACTTTGTAAATGTAATTGATCGATAATCAAAGAAAGGTTTATTTGACACCAAGTATATTTACAGAAAGAAATTACAAACTTAATGAGATCATTTTGTTATGTGGATTTTACCGGTTTTTAAATCTTTTTATTTGATTCAACATTAATTTTCCTTCAAAAACAATTAAGCACCATCCATTAAGGTATTTTAATTCAAATAATTATTAAAGTGGTCGGAATTTGATTAAATAGTACATCGAGCAGATACTAGAGAAAGTTGCAATAAATGCAAAGAAACAAATTTGAAGGGTCAGTTTGACATTTGATCACAGATTACGTTTGAGCTTGGACTTCTTTCATTCTATTCAAAGCACTACCAGCTTTAAACCATTCAATCTGTCCTTCGTTAAAAGTGTGATTAAGAACTAACTCGTCGACGCTTCCGTCAATATGCTTGACTTGACATTTGAGTGGCTGTAAAAAAATCAAATTTAAATAAAAAAGTTTCCTATTAAAGTAAATAAATAAAATTGTTAAATAGAAGATTAATGAGAAATTAATTGAATATTTATGAGTTGAAAGCCTACAAATTTAGCTGTTATTAAAAGAAATCATTTGAAAAAGTCTTTCATCAAATAATTTCACTTCTTTTATATCAATTTGAAGGAAATATTTTCGATTTTCACTGAAACTTGTGAATGGATTACTTACAACTCCTGGAGTAAAAGTTGGTAGTCCAATGATGGAGATACGATCAGTGGGTTGTATTTTATCATAATCAGATGGGTTGTCGAAAGTGAGAGGAAGTAATCCCTGTTTCTTCAAATTTGTTTCTATTAACAACAAATCGTTAATCAACTTTCACATCTAATCTTCTATTCACCATGAATTCGCGCAAAACTCTTCACAATAATCGCGCGTCCCCCCAAATGACGAGGTTCTAGGGCGGCATGTTCTCTGCTACTCCCTTCACCATAATTCTCATCACCAATCACGACCCAGTTGAGACTATTTGCCTTGTAATGACGAGCAACATCCGGGACAGCTCCAAACTCCCCTGTCAATGTATTCTTCACTGTATTTGGTTTATCATTTTCAATATTGATTGCTCCAATCAAAAGATTGTTCGAAATATTGTCCAAGTGTCCACGATACTTCAACCATGGACCAGCCATACTAATATGGTCAGTTGTACATTTTCCTTTTGCCTGAATAAAAATTGTATCAGCAACTCTCTAGCGGCATTTAGTGGTGAAATAAACCTTGATGAGGATTGCCATGTCTTCGAGATCTGTCCCACACCATCTGTCAAATGGATCAAGCAACTGAAGTCGTTGAGAATTTGGATCAACATCAACACAAACATCACTACCATCCTCTGGTGGGTGTTGGTAGGTGTTTTGACCCGGATCAAAGTCCTAACAACCATGGTTGCTAAGCAACGAGCACTTTCATCACGTGATAATTACCTTAGAAGGAAGTTCGTCACCAGTGGGCGCTTCAAATTTGAAAGGAGTTCCATCTTCTTTAATTAAACAATCAGTTTCCGGATTAAAGCCCAGATCACCAGCAAACACAAGGGCAGTGACAACCTACAGTGGACGGACAGGTCAGAGAGGGCCAGAAAGTCAACCAAGCGTGACAAACCTCTGGTGAGGTAACGAAGGCATGAGTAGCTGGGTTCGCGTCATTGCGTCCAGTAAAGTTTCGATTGTATGACGTCACGATCGTGTTTTTCTCACCCATCTCCACATCTCTGCGGTCCCATTGTCCAATACAAGGTCCACAAGCATTGGCCAGAACCACTCCACCGACATCCCGAAAGATTTGAGCCTAAAAAGGACAAATGATAAATAGATGAGGGACACAGTGGTCGACTTACGTAGCCATCGCGTTCAATAGTTGCGCGGACTTGCTCGGAACCCGGAGTAATGGTGAAACCGGTCCTGAAAGTAAATCATCAGCTTCGAGATGTTGTACGCGATTATGACGTCATCAAAACTTACTTAGCTGTAATGCCGTTATCTAGAGCTTGTTGACAAATGTTTGCAGATCGGCCCATGTCCTCGTAACTGCTGTTGGTACACGAACCAATCAGACCAACTTTGATTTCTCGAGGCCAACCTTTCTCATCAGCAACTTGTCCTATGTCGGAACATCGATTGTACAGGTCAGGAGTAAATGGTCCATTTAAGGCAGGTTTCAACTGTTGATTGGACCGTGGTCACGTGGTCATCATGAAGTAGTCTACTTACTTCACTAAGATCGATTTTGATGAGACGATCATATTGGCAACCTTCATCTGGAACTAGAAGATCTTTTGCTGCATTTGCACTTTCAGAGATTTCTGTTGAGAAGTTTCATGAAAAGTAGAAGTTGTAAATAGGAAAGAAACTACCTTTGCGTGTCGTTGCGTTTAAATAAGCTTCCATTCGTGAGTTGTAGGGGAAAACAGAAGTTGTTGCTCCTATTTCAGCACCCATATTACAAATAGTTCCCATACCCGTACATGAAATTGAGTCCACTCCTGGTCCATGGTACTCCACAATGGCCCCAGTCCCTCCTTTTACAGTTAAGATATCGGCTACTTTCAAAATGACATCTAAACACAATTTCTGTTAAAATTTGATATGGAAGTAAAAATAGGAACCTTTAGCTGACGCCCAGCCTGTAAGCTCTCCAGTTAGCTCAACACCAATTACTTTAGGGCATTTTAACTCCCAAGGTATATTTGCCATAACATCAACTGCATCAGCACCGCCTACACCAATACAGATTCCACCCAAGCCTCCACCATTAGGTGTGTGGCTGTCAGTACCAATTAGCAAAACTCCAGGAAACGCGTAATTCTCCAAAACGATCTGAAGAAAATTGTTGATGAAGAAGTGATTGAAAGGAAGCTAATTTGAAAATTTGTTATTTTATTTTTGTATAAATATTCAGAAATTTTAATGTCAGGAAAGTTGAAAAGAAAAATGTTGATAAGAAATCGAAATTAATTGAAAGTTGTAAGTTTTGCAATACATGAATTCTTCTGATCTTTGAATAACTCACACCTTAGCGAGACTTTATTGAATTTATTGTAGCTGTATTTTGTACCTCACACAAATTATGAGAAGAAATTTGTAGAATGTAGTAAACAGCAAGATGAGAAAATATTTTAAAAACAGAAAAAGAAATCTGTGAAAAGTTAGAAAAATTCTAGGACCAAGTTCATCCAGAAACTGACTGTAATTTAAACAAAACATTTTTATACTTGATGTATAATTCCAGAACCTGGCTCCCAGAACCCCACACCATATTTAGCGCCAGCAGTTTTCAAGAAGTTATAAACTTCTTTATTCATATCTTTAGCTCTAGCAAGATCAGCTTCGCCACCAACTTGTGCTTGAATTAAATGATCACAATGAATTGTTGAAGGAACTGCAACCTGAAAAATAGACATGCAACTTAAGTGTCTGCTCCGATGTGAGTAAGATCACATAAAGATCATACTAGATGATGAAGAGACACAAGATTTTGTATAAATGATATCTTAAAAATCACAACTCTTTGTACATAAGTAGAGAAAACATTTTGTTAAATATCTACTACCTAGTATTTTGAAGGGTGAAAAACATGAAAAAAATCATTTTAAAAAGAATGAAGATGGTAGAAAAAGTTTGAGAAGTTTCAACAGAAACATACTTTTGGTAGGCCACTACTGATGAATTGTAACATCGCCATTTGAGCTGTTGCGTCTTGCATAGCTACTCTATCGGGTCGTAACTTTAGATAAGATACTCCTCTCTCTATTTCCTGTAGCCAAAGATTAAATTTTATTCGTTGAGTGAAGTAAAGTTGTGAGGAAACTTCAGACAAATAGAGCACTTAACTCAACAACTTTTTAAAGAAGAGATTTTTGAAAATAAATTAAAATCAATCTTACTTGATTTACTGGATCGTCTAAATGACCATACACGATTTTTTCTGAGAGAGTCAAAGGTCTTTGAAGCCTGAAGAGATGAATAGATTTGGTTGGTGAAAAAAAAAGATTTTAATTGTTCATTTCAACTCACCGGTCTCTAACAACACAGACATTTTCGCGAATTTTATCATATGGAATATTATGACATGGATCGAAACGACTGATTGCAACTGCTTTAGCAGCTACATTTGAAGCTGAATGAAACAAGCGTGCGCTTGGTATCTACAAAACCAGAAATTCTAATTATTATCACAATTTTTAGAAAATATCGATTTGCTATTTATTTATTTTATAATTTTCAAAATAATGGATATCCACAATTAATATTGAGGCAGATACAAATGAAAAAATTTCACTTTAAAAGATTATTGAACAAACAACTAATCATTACTCTTGCTCTTACATGAAATAACCGACCAATTGAAACCATTTTGAAGATAATCAAGAAATTGTATTTATTTATTTATATAAAAATCAATAAATAAATTTACCTAAATTAGAAGATATAAAAAGAACAAATATTTCAAATAATGAACATTAAATTTGCAGTATTGTTATATATTTAAACATGTAAGTAAGAATATTTCTACTAAGACTAAAGTAGTAATAACTTGTCAGCTTAGTATAAAAACCATTTGAAAGTTAAAGAAATATAGCTGTTAAAATTTCTTTTCTACTGCATTAAATAATAATGTGTAAATAGCTGTCTGATTAACTAAAGAAAGCTGTTATTACATCTACAATATACCTGTTTAGTAAGAAATCTTGATATAGAAGCCATTTTGCTCACTGACAAAGATGACTATTCTTTGATATTATATTTAAAGAGTTAACTTTACTATTTAACTATAATAATCTGAAAATAAATATGAAAGAAATCATGATTTGAAATAAGAAACAAAACAAGTATTTTTGTTAAATTATGCAATCAAAGTAGAAATTCTTGGAGATTACAAATATTCTAATCAAGTAGGTTTTCAGTTAGAACAAGATAAAGTAAAAAGTTATTTTCTATCATTGATACTTATTTGAAATTTATTGACAGCAAACAAATAATAAAGTATATCAGATACTTTAGTTTTTTAGCATATTATCTATACAAAGTTTAAACTAAAATAAGATTAGTCTTCAATATTTTCAAGATCCTATAAAAATATTGTCGTTTCCATACTTTCTTCCAGGTAAACCTTTATAATAATTATGAGGTTTTCCTAGCCAATCATACCGACTAAGCTGCCAGATAATTTTATCTTCTAGTTCATCTAGAATATCCATTGATAGAACTAATTTATCATATTTCAAAATACTATAAACATTTAAAGCACTTAAAGGCATTAGACTTTGAAAAACTTCATTTTCAAGAGCATTGCCAAGATATTGTGGACAGCTGTTGTCTTTATGTACAAATAGTATTGAATTAGAATCAATATCTCTATTAGCAAGCATTCGATGAAAATCATGATTTTCTGGTGAAGACTCCATTGGACTAGCAATAATCAAGTCATTTTGTAAATATTTGATTGTCAACGCTGATGTAAGACCTGCTACTAAAACTTCATCATCCAACTTATAAAATAAAGATTTTGGACCTCGCGGACCATTACAAATACCACCTCCTTTCCATAAAGGAGTATTGGAAGCACCCTGACGCTTTCTACCACTATGTTTTTGAGGCCAAGGTTTTTTTTTACCAAAACCCATTTCAGCTCGTGTTCTAGACCAAGCATAATCAACTTCACGATAAAGTGTTTGCCATTTTACAACTTGGTAAAGAATATCCATTTTTGGATGAACATCAAACAATTTTGGATGAAGACAAGCTACTTGATCATAACTTGCTTCAACTTTAGATATATCATCAGCCCATTGCTTAACTGGCTGTTTATGGGGTGGAACAGAGTTGTTACAGTACCTGATAATATTATCACAACTTTCTGGAGTACCTGGCAACTTTTTAGGTTCTGTTTTTTTGCTTAATCTTTCCTTACATATTCCTGTTAGTATAACATTTGATGGAATATCAAAGTTTAAAGCTTCTTGTTGAAGTAAATGAGAAGACATAAAAGTTCTTTTTATTTGATGGATATTAAGTTTTTTCATCATTTAACATTCAAAATATTGCTGAAAAATATTAATGTATAATTAAATGTAAAAATGAAATATAAAGAAAGTAATGCATAATCATAAAGATGTTATAATCTTTTATTTTCCTTTTATATTACTATCCAGTATTTACTTAATTTTTATTTTTGTATACAAAAATTTTATTAAATATCTGATTATATTATTTTTTATTATTTAACTTAAAATATAACTAAAATTAAAGTCAGAAACATTTCAGAATAATTATAAATTTCATAAAATGATTTTGAATTTGAACTTTAAAGCAAAATCTCTAAAATTCATAAACCTAACAACAATAAAAAAAAAATCATTAAAAAAAATGTTTATAAACTTTTATAAATCAGCAAATAAAAAAAAATCAGATACAATGTAATTAAAGTCATAAATATAAAACTTAATTTTTAAATTTTGATGTACCAGTTATAATTTTTTTTAAATAAATTTGAATCAAAGTATAAACTTTTTGCTAAGTAAAAATACAATCAGTAATATTTTTCCAAAAAAAAGAATCATGACAAACTATCATTAAGAAAAATATTTAATTTTAACGTTTCCACAATCTAATTTATATACTTTATTGAATATGAATCCAGTAAAAAGTGTTAATTACCTATTCAAAAACTCAGAAATAAGTACAAATGAAATATATAAACTTTGACCACAACGTAATGCTATCAACACGCCAGTAACTTGGAGTAATTGAAGGTCGGCAAATGTAACGTTTCCATTAGAGATTTTTATAAATCTACTTACATTAGATCAAATTTGCTAGCATTTAAACACTAGATAAAGCTTTCATTAAAAAATAATAACGAAATCTTATTTAGTTCCTGTTTAATAATAAAGTGATAAAGAAAAACAATCGTGTAACAATTTAATCAACGAATGGGTCACGAGGCTTTGTTGTACGAACAAGTTTATTTACAACCACATAATAAAGGTTAAAGAATAAAGAAAATTGTTTGTAACTTTGGTTAGTTGAAGAAAATGTCATAAGATGAAAAATGCAGCTTAGTTTTGTCTCCATCAATTCTATCTTGTTTGAGTAATAAAATTCTGAAACCTGATTTTGTCGCAAGATTTTTAACAATATCACAAAAAGTTATTTTTGTTAAATCTGCCTAAGACTATCTAAAATTAGATCTATCATCTTACAATCTTTCAAAAATTCAAACAGCTCTACGCATTGTAGAAAACTGGTCTATAAACTGGCAGCTCAAAATCCAGCCCACTAGGCCTGAACTTATAACTTTCTCTCGTCAGCCAGCTGTAGTTTCCTAAAACCAATATTATCCTGTTAACTGATTTTAAATGGCGCATTTATGTGTTCCAAAATCTTTGCAAAACCAACTAATCTTGCCTACCTTTTTATAAAGACCTTTAATTCTAAGGATCAATACTTCTTTATCAATTCTTCAAATTGTACGTACGCCCAATTCTTGAATACAATGTTAGTGCATGGATGCCATATAAAGTTATAATCATAAAAAAATCGAGTATGTTTAAGTAACATTTACGAGATTGGTATGCAGAAAATCTAATATTAAATAAAGCAATTATGAAAATTATCTCAGTTTCTTAAATTTCGATACTTTGGAAATTCGACAGATTAATTACGACTTAATTCTTATTTTTATTTTATCAACAATTTAGTTGACCTTCAATTCGATGCTGTCTTTTCCTCAAGTTATTTAAGTTCAGACGACACACATAACATCTTAATAAGCCGTAATCACATGGTACACAAATCAGAGCAAATTTGTTCCTTATAATTCAATATATTTTAAATGTATCTTTAATATACATATTTAATATACATTTAATAATTTTTTTCCTATAGTCTTTATTTTATTTATAGTTTGTACATAAGGAAACAAGTAGATATTGTATATGCAACTTCAATTTGATTAAAAAATTGAATAAACCATAATTTTTATATTTTCAATTGTAGATAGATATTTCCAGATTTTTCTTCCAACATTACAAGCTTTCATAACAGCTTGCCAGCATACTGCCTTTGAGCTGAAAATTTGTTTAGTGATAAAATTAAGTTTAGTTAATAGAATATTTTTGTCATAACTCTTTGTAAGCACGTTCTTGTCATTCAATTATTAACAACTATTGATTAAAAAAATCTGCCTGGGGTCACAAAATATTCTGAAAAAGAAATCAATTTATTATAAGAACTTCAATCTCTTGTCTGTGGAGTATTTGTTCATGTACCTCCTGTTGATCTGCTGTAGATAAAGAAGGTTTGTCAGAGGTGACCTTTAATTTCTGTGCACTATAACGTAGATTAGTGCTGCGAATATTCGGGCCCAGCATAAGTCTTTACTTTCATCTAAATAGGTAGAAACTTAAACTAAAGTTTTTGTTCCACTGATTTCTTATTTTAACAAAACTCAAAAAGTTTGAATCACAATCTCCAAGTTAAATTAGAAACCTATAATTAGAAACTTTAGCCAATGTTTTTTCGCCAAGAATTTTTAGTGTAACAAAACTAAAAGAGTTTGAATCAAATTCTTATCCAAATAGTTTAATTTTTTACAAGTACAAAGCACTTAATAGCAACAATTTTATCTTATAATATCTTATTAATTTGAATAAAACCTACAACCTTATTCATGTAGAATTGAATAATAACACTTGATTAGTTAGTAAATATTAGTCTGTAAAAACCAAGCTTTTATAATTTGTAGAGATTTTTTAAACTTTTTAATGCGCTTAGCCCCAGTGTACAGTAAAATTTATCAGGACTTATTTTATATATTGAAATAAATGGGATTTTATATGCTTATTCTAGAAAATTGATTGTAATAGGATGACTAAATCTTTAGTTTAAACTTCCTCGATAATCATCTTTATGAAATAGAACAATTACTAGCCTGTTACATCTGTTATCTTTGATATATTATTTTGGAAAACTATTCTAAGGACAATGCTTTTTTCTATGAATGTTTTATCTAACCTCTAAAGTATGGATAACTTTTTGTCAAATATTTTGATTCTAAGAATCTGAAATATTGATACAATGTTTTCTCACGGTTTTAAAGTCCTTTTTACATTGAAATAAGTTTTAAGAGTGATTATTTGTTTATTTGACTTTATATTTTATTTGCATTGAAAAATTTTATAAAAATATCTTAGGGTAATTTTTGATAACAATCTTAAATTCGATGAGGTATTATTAGTACGATTACGTGATGTTGTTGATTATATTTTGATTTCAACTTTGAAGGACAATAACAACATTTTTGTTTGTTTTTTATTTTTTTGTGGTAGTTTATCAATTAATGTCTGTTTGTTTTGAATATATTTATATAAATCAATTTTTAGTTCTACTGTTAATTGCTAATTACTCCAATTCTAAAGGATTGCTGAGTTTTTTTTTATATTCATATTTCTCGTAATTCATAATCCAAATTCTACTTACAAATGTATTTGTAATTTTTAATATGCATTTAGAATAAGCTGTACATAAAACTAATTTTAAAACTTTTAGTTCTTCCATAATCTCTTTATCTAAAATAGCCAATTTTATAAATAGTCATGTTTTCAAGTTAATTTTCTTTAATTTCATATAAACTATTTTGATAAGTGTTTGTTTTCATAAGCTTTGATATATGTCTTGTGTTATGAATTAAAATTATTAAAATCAATAGTTTTTGCAATGTTTAATTTTTAGTATATTTTTTTAGTGAACACTTTTTTAAACATTTATATAATTTTTTAAACCAACCTTTTTTCTAAGTTTAACAGAAATTTAAGAAAAACTAATCTCAATTCAAGAATTTTTAATTTTGTCAATTTTTAAATTATAACTATGAATAAAATTTTTGTCAAAATAGACTGATGATTCATACAATGCTTCAAATAATAAATAAACCTGTAGTTTCCTTTCAACAAACTGATTATATAATATTCTATTATCTTACTGAAGCTTACTTTTCCTCCTAATGAAATAATAATTTTTATTTGTAGTTATAGTTTAGATTTTACAAAATTCTTTTTATTTAAATATCTCACCACTTTAATACCTGAATTGAAAGTGCTAGGATGCAACAAGAAGTAAGTTTTTGTTACATAAAAAAATTTCTTTTTTAATTGAATGTTTTAGTCAACAAATTTGAAGCCAGAGGTCCCTCCTTTTATTCCAAACAGAAGACATTCAATGGCCAATTATCCTGATTCTAATGTCCTTCCTACTTATGTCACATCATGTTATCCTTTTGTACAAGAAAATAATAAAAGGTAGTTAATAATTTTATGTTTTTAATATTTGAGGTTATTATATTCTAACAATAATAGTTGCTATAAAGATAAGAATGTTTCATTTTTATGCTACTCATAATTTATTTCAAATCTTTTTAGAGTAGTACCTTTTGAACAGCAATGGCAATTAAATACACAAAACAATACTTCTGGTTATGGTGTTAGCATGTTTACTAATCTAAATTATTCAAATAATGGACATGGTCAAATGATGATGACAAATCCCTCTATGGGGATGGTTCCTTGGATGTCTTATATACATCAGCAGCAATATTTTGGTAAGTTTTGACAGAAACAAGTTTTTTCTCTTTTCAATTAACCCTTTCTATAATTAAGCTGATATTTTTACTATTATCTGTGAAAAGTTCAGTACTGATTTCTATTTTCAATTTGTTTATCATTATGGTTAGTTCTAAAGTTGGAATTACAAATTTTAAATATCAATCACCTGGTTTTATGTTATAGCCCAAAACAGTTGAAGTTTTATTTATACTTAATAAAAAAATGTATTTGTGTTTTTACCAGCTGATGTGTTATTTCACCATCTGTTTGTTCAACTAATTATTTTTTTAATTACTTTATTTCTAATCATAACTTATTTTTTATCTGATTACTTTCTCTCTTTAAACAAGCTTTATGATAAGGTCTTCACTTTGTAGAACCTCACAAAAGAACTATTTACCCAATGTCTTCACAGAATCAAAGATTCCAACAAAGGGTTAGAGTTTGAATTATTTTATTACTTTCCCCTCTCTTTTGTATATTAGTCAACTGTTGTAGAATGAGTTGTTATACTAACTGATACCATTTACATTATTTTTCAAAGAGAACTGCTAACAAAAAGCATCTTCATCGCAATAACCGCAAGCAGTCAAAAATCAGTATATTAAGTGAGAAAAATGATACCTGCAGAAAAGATTTTTCACAGCAAACAGGTTGCCAATATTTTTAAGCAACAAACCTCTGAAAGTAAACAAAAAGTTCCACTACATATATAAACAATCTAATTTTGTAGATTTTCCACTTGGTATCACAAATCTTCTTCTGAAAGATCAACCATCTTCATTATTTGATGAAAATAACTTAACCTACTCAGATGCAAATATGAAGAGCCAAAAATCTGAGCAATCTTCTGATAGTAGTGATGAAACTTATTCAAAAAGTTTTTTGAATGATTTTATTTCGATCAGGTAAACACATGTCACTTATATAAACAATCTGCTAATATTAGCTAACGTTTCTTAGTTCTGATGAACGTTTTTTTGTGAATGAACTGAAGTATATTAGCCGAGCTGTACAATTTGAACCAAAATACACTATGGTATGTAATTAAGTATGTCATTTATCCAGCAAACAATTTATTTGATGTAAACTAGCAGTATGCTACTAAATGTATTTGACCCAAAGTTTAATGGAAATAAAGTAATTTTTAGTTTATTTTCAGCTTTCTGAACAAAGTACTCAACCTACTATATCAGTAAACCCACCTTCTGCTTGTACCAATCAAAGCAAGAAGAGTGGCCAAATTATTATGTATTCATCAAGTAAATAGAAATTTGTTTATTGTATAGATCTCTGTGGCTATTGATAGTAAAAATCGATAGACAGAAAGTTGATTTTTGAAGTTGTTTGGAAAAATCATGTTTTTAAATCTACAATCTAAATTTTATATTTTTTCACATTTTGATTTTAATTACTCATGGATATCTACAGGTATTGAAATAAAAGATTCTAAAACAAACTGCAATTATGATAATGTGAGTTGGTGTAGGGCTCTTTAAAAAAGAAAATGATTTTATAAAAAGTTCTTATTTAATAGAAAAGTCAAAAAGAACGAAAAGAAGAAAGTAAGAAAGTAGGATTGAGCACTTCATCTTTAGATAAGCAGCTTGACATCAAACAAATACAAAATTGTAATAATGACGAAGCAGTGAGCAACTCGATGACAACTTCTTCACAAAATTCTCACCAACCTTTTCTACATCTGGTTCTTATACTTTTTAAATTCAATTTTTTTATTTTAATATAATTTAAGTATTTGTAAATTATTTTATAAATTGGTTAGTAGTTTCACTAAAAAAATGAAAATATTTTGTGCAGAACTCTGAAGAATTCCCAGACCTTGATCATATTTCTTTAAACACACCCAGTCAATCCCAACATCATAACAAGTTTTCTTACAGCGCTGTATTAAGCGGAGGAATACCAAAGAATATGCGACTTACGAACAAAGTCAGTTGCTTGTGTGTTTGCTTCTTAATTATCAGTTTAGTTTCTGGTAGGTTTTTTGTAATTAATCAACTTTCCTGTAACTCAGTTAATTTTTTGGATAAAATATTCACTGCTTGTTGCCAACACTTTGTTTTCTTCAAATGAAAACTGAATTATTGATAGCGATGTTGTCAAATGATTTGTGTAATGTAGGCGAGCTTCAATAAGACGCCTTCTGTAGTTGGAGTTAAAGAAGTGACGAAATTGAATCAAGCAAAAAGTAAAAAACGTTTAAAAAAAGCTGAGAAAGCTACACAAGAAGCAAATAAGGAGTATGCAGAAATCAGCAGTGAACAAGAAAGTTTGAAAGTATTTGTAATGTTTAGTTTTTTTCATATTTCTACTTTTATTTTAAACTGCTTTTACGAAACAAGCTTGTGTTTGAATTTTCAACTCATGTTTAATTGAAGTAATTTTTAACTAGACTGCGTTAACAAAAAGTATTACCAAGAAAAAAGAAGCACCAAGAAGTCGGAATAAAAAACCTTCTACTTCAATAGTAGTCAATTTAAATGATGTAATCGATCGGCTGGAAAAACAGAAAATATCATTAAAAGCAGCGAAGAATGAAGTTCCACGAAGAAATACGAGGTTGTAGTAGAAGATATTCAATTTGATTTCATTTCGTTTAAATCCATTTTTTTGTCGGATTTTGCTCAAAGTGAATACTTCTAAGCTTGTAGTGCTTATAAATACTCACAGACTTTTCTACCTGACAAGTCCTAAGCACCTCCGTCCACCAACCACAAAATCACTCCATGTTTTGATACACAACAAACCATTTGTTGTCAGTGATTACTTCGATTTTTGTTGTTGACTTGTTGTCAGTTTGTTTATGTAATTTGTGTTGATTGAAAAACTGATTTCAAATTTCAATTCTTCTTTTTCAGTTCGAACAAAATCGGAGTAAAAAATCAGAAGACTCGCGTCCCTTCAAACGCTCTTGATGGATCTGCTCCTCTCGTGATGCGACGAGGAAAAGAAAGAGAAGGTCCCAAAGTGAAGAAACCGAGTGCTTTGAAGAAGGTTGGCTTCAATTACAGATCAGAAGATCATTTCAAGATTTTTATTGATGCAGGTGATTTTAAAAGAAAGAGAAAAAAAGAAAGAAGAGCGATTAAAGAATTTGCTGACAATGGAGGCTCCTCCAACAGATGTACCTCAATATCCTCCAAGTTTGCTCTCATCTTCTGATACAGGTTTTGTAGTTTTGCATAAAATAGATTCAGCCAATCAAAATCAAGCTCTTGCTGTTTGCAGTGATGCCCTCTAGTGGTGGAGATGAAGAATGTGACGCAGAAGAGAAGATTTGTGAGAAGAGCAACTCGCTCCTTGCTTCCAGTGAACAGATCGCTTCAACAGTTCCTCAGATTCACAGCAGAAGATATCGAGAGTAAGACTTGCTAGAATCTCCCAATCGCATCAGTCTCGCTGCATCTTCTTCTTTCAGATACTGCTGTCAGACACTAGAAAAGGGAATTGATAAGATCTGTTCAGAGATCTTGGAGAGGCTGGTGTTTTTTCAAGACAGGTTCCATCATCAGTGTCGATGGGATTATTAACTGATCATTGATCTTTTAAAGATCTTTCAAAAATGATCCAATCAAGGCGAAATCGAAAAGAAGATATGTTTTGGGATTACGTGAAGTAACCAAGCATTTGAAACTAAGAAAATTGAAGTGTGTCATCATCTCTCCAAATTTAGAGAAGATCCAATCTAAAGGTGAGAAGATTTGAAGATTGAATTGATTTAAACATCTGTGACAGGAGGACTTGATGATGCTCTCAACAACATTCTGAGTATTTGTCAGGAACAGAAGGTGACCTATGTGTTCGCCCTGGGCAGGAAGGCCCTTGGGTGTGCAGTGGGCAAGTTGGTCCCAGTCAGTATTGTTGGTGTGTTTGATTTCAGTGGAACAGAAGTAATTGAAATCTGTTTGTGATTTATTTCTCCAATCTTCATCTTTCAGGGTAAATACAAAGAGTTGATCTCACTAGTACGAGACGCTCAGGACAGATATCAAGAAATGATTTCAATTTATCAACATGAGATCACTACTTCATCAGATGTCTGTTACTTATCTACAAATTTCCAAATCTCTTCAATAATTCTTCTTCCAGATAACTTCTGTTACTAATCCCGCATCAGCATCCCGAAGATTTGCTCATATGAGTCACTCCAGAAACCCTTCAGCTACCAGCTGCTTGTCGTTTGCTAGTTTCATTTCAGAACCGATATCTGAACTCAATGAAGGTTTCACTTCCTCACAATTCACATATTTGTTGAAAACTTTATTTTTATTGTAGCAAGTAACTGGAGGATGCTTATGGATCAAATCACTGATTCCTCCGCTCTTCCTCCTACTTGTGAAGACTCTTCTATTACACCTCATTCAAAAGAAGATCAGAATGAGACAAATGAGAACGATACCAAGAATGAGGCTGCTAAAGATGATCTGAAACCATTTTGTCCACCAGTAAATGAAACTGGTGATTTGAAACCATTTCAAGCACCTAATGATGACGTCATCGAAGAAAAAGTCCCTATTAAAAATATAGATGAAGAAGATTCACGTCAAAGAATCAGTTGTTGGTTAGAAAACACCTCACAGTTGACTAAACACCCACTTGACATGTGATCTTCATCACTGGATGTGATCCAATTACTTTGTTCAAATCTCTCAACTTCTTTTTGACGAAATGTTTCATCTCAACCCTTTTTCGTATCATGAGCAGATTTGATGAAAAATTTGAATATTTTTCAAGTTTTTGGTTTCATCGTCTTTAATTTTGATGTTCATTTCCTTAAAAGTTATTATTTATTGGTAGCAATATCCTGGATGTTACAAATGTTCACTCGCATCACAGCTTCACGATTTGTATTTAAATGTTGGTGGTTTAAGGCAAATATATTATTGTAAATTCTATTTTTTTAATTTTTGCAGATAATAAAATTTGTGCTATATCAACCGACTTCTATTTAATATTATTGAAATAATTTGATGAAATATGTAATATATATGATTAATTTCGATATTAATTTTCAGTTAGTCTGATTTTCATTGTCAAAATTTAATTAACAAAAGAAAATTTTTGAGTAAAAATATAAAATTTTCTTGTATTCTTTTCGGCGGATAGGATATAGAAAATATAAATGATTTTCCATTACTACAGATAATAAGAATATAAAACATGTATTTTAATTACTTGTTCTATATTAAAAAGAAATCTTATACCCAAAATGACCAAAGCTTGAATATCTTTTTAAATTTCAATGATCTGATAGTACTTGGAATATGATACAACACTTTTGAATAATCACAACAGAAGATTTCATTTTCAAATATTTAACTGTTAGCATTAACTAGAATAAATTAGTTTTTTTTTCAAATGAACAAAAGCTCATAATTCATTGACATATGATATACATCTTTTGATATGTTGAAATATATAAAATGTCTTTTGTTATTAGTTTTTACAAGTAGACTGAGTTTTCTTTTAAATTTAAAAGTTGTATTTAGAGCTAATGACAGTTTATCTCAAGTTCAGAGTTGTTTAGTGAAAATAGTTTGCTAAGCTCATTTACCGATTAACTAAGAGTTGATTACTTGTATAAAAATGCAGTGGTTTTTGGTAGTGCAGTAAAGCTTTATCCGAATAGCACCTGGAAATAGGTAATTTGGGTATAAAATAAATGTAGATATTTGGTTTTGCTATTCACTGTAAGTTTCATTGTCCAATAAACAAACTTGCCTCTAACACTAAGAAATTAAAAATCTCAAATTGATTATAGCTTAAAACACATTAAGGCTGTTTATAAAAATACTCATATCAAGTTTATGTTGTCTGTGAAGTTTTTATTAAACAAAATGTTCGAAGCATATAAAGGGAAAAACAAGATAATATTTCATGATTTCTTAAGATACTTTGTATTATTGTCAAAAAATGTGTAATAACTGTTACAAGACAATTTTTCGGAAAAGCTTTTTCATTTGAGTGATTTAGTTTATCGAATCATGGGTCAAATGATTTTACCGGTAGAGAAATACCTTTTTGTGTTTAAGGAAGTGCGAAATGGTTTCAGGCAGCTTTGAAATGTTACTATTGCGGAAAATTTATTGCATGTGTTTGTAAACTTTGCTAGTCAGAATTTTTGTGAATTGTCTAACTGGCTTGAATTGTATTTTTCAGTCTATCGTTTAGAGTTCGATTATTTAGAATAACAATTTTTCTGATTTCCAAACTATGGCTTGTTATTATTAGATAAAATACTGAAAAAATTTTAATTTATAAATTTATTAAATATTAAATCTTCTAGATAAAAAGAATTTGTAATTAATTAACCTTTATTTTCAACATCATTTTTTTCAGGATTTTATACATCGTAAAGAAATATATATCATTTTATTTTTGAAAAAATTGCTGCTATTTTTTTTATTCTCAATCTTTTTCAGTCTTTTTAAGCAATTATTTTGTATATATAACAAAATGTATAAGTTGTTTAAACAATTTTTTGGTATTTTCATTTAAAGTTAGATATATTTTGACTTATATAAGCACAAAAGAAACGTTTTTTGAAGATTTAGATAAAAACTTCAGTTGAATAATGCTTATATTTGAATTTCTTGTAACATCTTTATAACTGAAAAATAAACCAATATTTTGTGGAAATTTATCATCTTATTAAATGTATTAACCAATTATTTTTTAGAATGAGCCTAATTTGAGTAAACATTTTTATATAGTCTTTTAAAAGTTTCTGAAACATTTTTCATCATTAAAAATTGTTCAATATGCCCTTAAGAAGACCTGGTGAAAATTTACTGGTTCAGGGAGTCACTGAGCCTAATTTTGAATCTGAAAGTGAAAAAAGAGGGATTCTAAGAAGATTAGAAATGGGAAATATGATGTTAAGATTTTCAGCAAGAAAAACTAAACCAGAACAAAGAACCTTTCAAGTTGGTACTGATAATGCTAGATCAAAATACTTTTGTTTTCATATCTTGATTGGCTATTAAGGTTAAATTAAAGTATAAAATAATGAAGCTATAAACTCATTTTTTGTCAACATTGATGTTTTTTCATTCAAATTTTTTAAATTCTGTTAATTCTTATTAAATTCAAAAGTTTTAATTTGATTGAATATATATATTTGTTATCAAATATTAATTATTTTAAAAATGTTGTAATTTTTTGATTACATCACTATTTATATTACAAGTATGAAAGATTAATTTTAAAGAATAACTTTGCTTTAAGGTTAAAATGGAAACTAGAGAAGTTATATGGACAAGACAAATTCAGGAAGGCTCAAGTATGTAGCAAAGTGTTATTAAGCAGCAATGACTAATATATTCAAACAAAATAATAAAAATTTTCAAGTCAATCAAAATAATCAAACTTTTAAAACTGGATTTCTATTTTATTCAACTGTAGATATTAAAGTTTGCTGAATTGATTGCATCAAACACAACCTTAGTTTCTTTAAAACATTTATTGCGTGGATAAAAAAAGATTTATTGAAAATCTTTATGAATTATTTAATATTTCTTTCAAAAAGGTCACTTAATTGCAGTTGAAATTATTAAAAATAATTTTGAAGGTTTAACAAATTTGATCCAATTTTGCTGAAAAATTATGATTCAAGTCTTATAAATAGAATCTAGGTTTAGAGTTGATTTGTTTATAGAAATTCCAATCTTGAACTTTTGTTTGTTTGAAAACTTAAACTTTGATTGCTGAATTGTTGTTTGTAGTTGATATTATTGAAATCAAGGAAATAAGAGAAGGAAAAGTGTCACGTGACTTTGAAAAGATGAACGAAGAAGCGAGAAAAGTTGACTCTACTTTGTGTTTCTCTATCTTGTATGGAACTGAGTTTAATTTAAAGACTCTTTCTATAGCAGGTAAGGATCATCTATTTTCTTCAGCTTATTTTCATGTAAAATTAAAGTGTAACAAATTTTAAAGAGCAAATTGCTGAACTAATTTCTATATAATTAAGATACAACGTTGCAATTCAAACTTGCTAACTTCTCTTTTGGTTTTCAGAATGATTTTTCATAAATAGATTTGAATAGTAAAACACTTTAAGTGTTTTTAGAGATAAATACATGATTTTGTAAACTATTTTTACAACAAAATAATGTGATTTAATAGTTAAAACCTAAAAACTAATCGTGCTGTGAATATTTGCTGATTTCAAACATTTAGATATAGTAATCAAATATTCCTTTGTATTACTCAATTAATGTTTCAACTTTATTTTTTATATTTATTTAATTTGAAATTTACGTTTATTTTAATTGTTTTATTTTTTCCATAACTAATTAAGAACTTTACATTTTTCTTTCTATCATTTTTTAGCACAAAAACCGATAGAAAGAGATATTTGGGTCCGAGGACTATCTTACCTGGTCGTTGCTTCACCAGGTCTCCATATCCTGTAATAGTTCGAAGGTGACTAAATGATATTTGTACAAAATTATTTAACTTGCAAATTCAATATTTAAAGTTTAATTTAAATGTTTATAAACTAGACGAGCTTTATATAGTCGACAATCTTTATGGTTCACTGCTTCTTCAGCTGCTTCACGATTTGATTCACAATTTCTATTTTCTTTCAAGTTTAATCTAAAAGTCATTATTTTCATTTTCAATTAAATAATTTCAAAGTTTTTAAAATATTTATAAAATCCTATTTTAAATTCAAATAATTTTAGAAAGAATTATTTTTATTTTTTCAGATGGCTACATAAAGAATTTAATCAAATATCTCGAAAAAATATGTGAGTGAAATAGAAGTAGTAAATATCATCACCAATCAATTCATAAATAATTTGTTTTATTCATTTTCACAATCTATAATAAAATCTTATGTTTTCAAGCATGATATTTCAATTTTATTTTTGATTTTTCAAAGGAGGAAAAATTATCAAAATACTGAAGAAGTCAGGTGGTTCATTGTTCAATTTTTTTGTTTCAAATCTCATTTTCATGAAATTTCAGTGAAATAAATTCAAGATTTATGATTTTAAACTTCAGATTTTCCATTATCTAACCTCTTTTCTTAGGTGTAACACCCGAGCAATAAAGACTTGGTTACCGAATGCTAACATCAAGCCCTTACCTGGTTCAGATATCAACAAATTTTTTCAAGTAAGCCAACTTTATATCAATTAAAACAATTCAATTATTTATAAAAAACTCAAAATTTTTAACAAATTTATTTAATTGGAAATTGAAAAATGTCAAGCATCTTTAATATTTGATGTTTCTGTGACACAAGTAAAAATGAATATTTCTAAGTAGGCTAATATAGTGGAAAGTTCACTGAACAACTTTTCCAATTGCTTGTTTTAGCAATTTTCTTTATATAACATCAATAAAGAACTTCACAAATAATCTTTAAAAGAATCCTGTATTACATCAGCCGCTAAATAAGTTCTCATATTTTTGCTATTTACTTTTATTTGCAATTTAAATCAACATGATATATATTTGAAGAAAGAGTTGGAGTGTAATAAGAAAGGTGATATTGGATTTGAGAAGTTCCTCCGTTTTTACTACAAACTGATGTTTACTGCACAACAAAGCATATACAGCTTAATTGAAAACTATTCATCTGATAAGTTAGTAATTATCTATTCGATCAAAAAATGCTAAACTGATATTTCAAGATGTTTTAGTCATTAAATTTACGTAGATTTTGATACTAACTACTTCCTGTCTAACAACTTGTAAATAATGTAACTATACACTTCTAAGCTAACTTCTATTGTTCCTATTAGTCAATTATTTCAGAGTAATCTTGCACTTCAGTTAATTTTAACGTATTTAAAGATGATATTTGCAACTTGTGAGAATTCCAAAGATTTCTCTTTTCTTCTCAAATAATATTTGAACATCTTTTTTCAGATGGACTTTTAACCCGAATGATTTTCAAAAGTTTTTGGTTCAGGAACAAAAAGTAACTTATTTTGTATCTTTATCACTTTCTTCATTTTCTTTTGATATTTATACTTAATTTTTTACTTTGATCAAAAATGAAAGTTTTATGATACCTATAGAATTTATTATTAATTTTATCTTTATCGAAACATAAAGAAAGTGAAAGTTGAATACATCAGTTGAGAGTTAAGAACAGAAAGTCTGGAAGTTGATAAACTTTTGTTATTTGGAATTAAGCTCTATTGAAGACGATGATAAAGCTTTTTTTATGGTAATTTATCTGAAGTTTTCGCTTTTTTCAAACAGCAATTTTCAAGATAAAATTTCAAAGAAAATCTAGTGTTAAAAAATGTTTAAGTATTTTAAACAAATTTCTAAAATAGAGAAATTACTGAAAGACAGGCATAAACATTGATTTCATAAAAATTGTTATTTAAAATAGAAATACAAGTTTGATTTGAATCATCATTTTTAAGAATTATGATTCATACATTTCAAATGTTTATCACTTTAAAATCTCGTAATTATCATATTAATTGAAAAAGAAGTTTTTTTCAGCTTGTGAATGATTATTGTTTAGTTAACTTACAATCATCATCAGTTAATTTATTTTAGTTTAAACTAAGAAAGTTTTAAAGAAGTCTGCAATATCAGTTATTTAAAATATAATAGATAGAACCAGGAAGTGAAATTATAGAAATTCAAATCACTCAGAACCAGAAAAATGTTTTCCAAAAATTGATTCCTTTATTTAGACAGTAGAAGTTGAAATAAAAGTCAACATTTTGTGACATGCTTTTATAGAACACCTACATTTGATCATTTAACTTCTACTTGATATTCAGGAAAATTGGGCTAATGACATCGACCAAGTTTGCCGTTTCATGCATGAATATATTGATGATCCATTAAGACCATTAGGGAGAGTATTCTTCAATGCAAAAGAAGTAAAACATGTTTACTTTTATCAAAACTAATCCAATTTGAATACTTAACTAGGTTTTTCTATTTAATTTCATGCTTTTATTTCAAGAAATAACCCTGAAATGTAGATAAGTGATTTCCAGATATTTCTTAGAGATTGAATTGTAGATTGAATTATAGATGCTGGCTTTTCTCTTCTCTCCGGAGAATTCAATTTGGAGTGAGAAAGCAACTCATATACCTGACGGCGAATTAGATCATCCATTATCACATTACTGGATTTCATCTTCTCACAATACGTATCTAATTTGATTTGAGGAGGTATTCCCACTTTTTATCACCTGAATTACATTTCAGTTATTTAACTGGAGATCAGGTTATGAGCGAATCATCATGTGAAGCTTATGCAAGGGCTTTAAGAATGGGATGTAGATGTGTAGAATGTGAGTTCATCTAAACCTTTGTTAATATTTCCATTTCTTCTTCTGAAGTTTTATTCTTTATCAAAATTGTCTTTTGATTTTAATTTATATTTTTAATAAAATTGAAACTTATTTATTTATAGATACTGTTTGTGATTTGATAAATATTGATAAGTTATATTAACTTTATTTTATTCTGTCAATTTAGAATCTGTGTGTATTTTTAAATCAAAAGAATTTAAAAATATCTATTGTAAAGATTGAATTTTATTAATTTATTTTAATAACTATTACTTTAATATTTTTCAATTCGTGAAACTTTTATTAAAAAGCTTTATCATTATCAATCTTAATTTAAATGCGGAAATTAGACTTTGAAAGTGTTGAATGTTTAACAGCAGCACAACTACTTACTTCTCAACAAGATTTTTCAAATTTACAAATCTGTTTTTTTTACTTTTTCTTTCAGTGGATACTTGGAACGGAGCAGATGGGATGCCAGTAATTACTCATGGTCACACCATGACAACAAAAATCCATTTTGTGGATGTTTTAAAAACTATTCAGGAACATGCGTTTGTCACTTCTGAGTAAGATTCAAGAATTAATCCTCGTCCAAATGTCCTTCTTTCTTCTTTCCAGCCTACCTGTACTGCTGTCTATCGAAAATCACTGCCAGCTCCCTCAGCAAAGAAGAATGGCCACCACTTTTTGTGATATATTTGGAGGTAATTGATTACAGGGTCTGTTTGAAGCGTTTCATCGAGTTTTTCTGCAGATATGTTACTACGAGAACCAATACCAACTGAAAATGGTTTGCTACCATCTCCTAATCAGCTTCGAAATAAGATTATTATCAAGGTTTGAATAGAAATCTATTTCCAGTTTATTCATTTCTCGAATTTCTTAATTTTTAGCATAAAAAGTTGGATGATGCTAACAGACAGACAGAGGAGATTGTAGACAGCAGAGGTTGTTGATAATTAGCTGAAGATTCACACATTTTCAAATTATTTTTGTGTTTTAGAAACTGGACTTGAAACACAAGCGATTAAAAGTGGAATGATGTATTTTGAAGACCCAACATTTAAAGTAAGAGAGGTTATTGATTCATTCAATTTGATGTTTTTTTAACAGGAATGGAATTTACATTACTTCGCACTTACTGATGATTGTAAATTGGTTTACACTGAAGAACGACAAATAGCAAATGATGAAAAGGTGGATAGTGTGAATACAGCAGATGAACCTAATGTAAGAAATAACTTTACGTATCATTCCAATATCTTCTTGTTTTCTACATTTTATTTCAAATCAATTTTCTTGCTTTTTATTTCAACTATATAAATTATGGTTTACTTTAAATTAACTTTCTAAATAATCTGTCTTTGTTTTGGTTTAAGATGAAGCTTAGATTTTAGTTGGGATCAATGTTCTATTTCTAAATCTAATTTTCATGATTTAAAATTAGTAGTTGATTTAATCAACCAAAAACTTCAAACCAAAAGTGGGTTTAGGTGTTTCAAATATCTTTAAAGTTATTTGAACATTTTTTCTTTTTAATTTATTCTTAAAACTAAACTCATTTATTGGAATGAAATATTTCAGATAAGTTTTGTTTATGTAGACTAAACAGTACAAATGAGTATTAATGAAATTACATTAATAAAGAGTAAAACTTTTTGCTGGTTTTGAAGCTACTTTTTTTTACAAAAGATCATCTTTTACAATTATTCTTGAATAATTACAACTTATAACTAACCTTCACTTAATCAATTGAAACCTAATAAAAAAAGTAATTTCAAAATCAGGAAGATGGAATAGACGAGCTTTATTTAAAAGAAAAATGGTTTCACGGAGCTATTAGTCGAGCAGAAGCTGAAACACAACTAAGTAACTACTTGAGTGTTGATGGTGCATTTCTAGTTCGTGATAGTCAAACCTTCATCGGCAACTACACCTTATCATTTGTGTAAGTTTCAATTAAAAGTTAATTTAAATTCAGATCATCTTTATTTAATCCACAGACAACAAGGAAAAATTAGTCATTGTCGCGTACAATCACCATGTTCTAACGGACAAACAACATTTTTCTTTTTATCATCAACATCATTTTCTACACTATATGATCTCATCACTTACTATCAACATAATCCTCTTTGTAACCCTGGAATGGAGCTTCTACTAACTGATCCGATCCCAAAACCAAACGCTCACGCTGAAAAAGAGTATGAACGAAGATTTCAAATTAAATTTCTTTCAAATTTTTTTTTGATTTAAAAGATGGTATCATGAGGACATATCAAGATATGAAGCAGGAGCAATATTGATGCAGATTAATCGAGATGGAGCATTTCTTGTTAGAAAATCCGATACAGGAGGTCATTCTTCATATGCTATTTCATTTAGGTTAGCAAAATCGGCTTTGAAATTGGGTTTTGCTAATATGAAGCTTTCTAAAAATTTAATTAAAGATTCAACTAAATTGAAACAATTCGATTATTTTCTGGAAATCTTTTCAGCGCCGAAGAAAAAGTGAAGCATTGCAAAATCAACATTGATGGCGGCTTGTTCATGATCGGCAACGCCTCATTCGTCACTATTTGTGACATCATCGCTTTTTATCAAGAACATACACTCTACAGGAAAGTGAAATTACGCCACCCCACAACGAAAAGTCAAATTGCAGCGATTAGACAAGTTCTGTTATTACCGAATCACGTGACCACTTTATTAATTTCTCTCGTAAATGTAGCAACTTAATTCACTACAAGATGGACTCAGTACAATCTCTCTGAGTGGTAATAGTTCTTCTGGAATGTCTTACGTACCTGCTAACATCAGCTCGTTGAAAGTGAAAGCTTTATACGACTACAAAGCACAACGTGAAGATGAATTGTCGTTTTGTAAACATGCTATCATAACCAACGTAGTTAAATCAGAACATGGATGGTTTGTACTTTCTTCTCCTTGTATAAAAGCTTTATTGATTCAATTCGTAGGTGGAGTGGAGATTATGGAGGAAAAAATTCATCTTGGTTTCCAAGTAATTACGTAGAAGAGCTGGAAGCTAGAGAAGAAAATGTATGTTATTTACGATTTATAATTTGTGAATTAAAAGTTGAAGTAGGATTTTCTACTGTTGGTTTCCACATTGAGTAAACCTGCTGCTTGTAAAAGCTTTTTCATTTCATTTGTTTCTCATTTAGAGATCGCCAACTGCTAGTATTCTTGGAGAAATGCAAAAAGGATCAATCGATCTCAAGAATTGTTCGATTGGTTAGTTCCATTGTAAATTGATGTACAAAAGTGAAAGTAAACCAACAAATAAATGATTTTCTTCAAAAATTTCTCACTAGTCTCATCTACAACTTTCTTTTATTCATCTACTTGTACTTGAACTACTTCACTTTAAGTCAGAACATTAAGAACAAATATCATTTCACAAATCTGATATTTATCGATTACAACTAGAACTAGCTGAAGGTAGACATCAACCTAACGCTTTCAAACTGCGCAAGGCTAATGGAGAGTGTTATGACCTCGCTTGCAGCACGAAAGATGATTTAGTGTCTTGGCTAGAATGTCTTCGTCGGGCAAAAGAGCAGCAAGACACTCAAGTAATTGATATCTCAGCTTCTTGTATTGATTATTCATTGTAATAATTTTAGGCGAGAAAGAAGAAAAACATTGAAAGCCAGAAGCGAATTGCTGTGGAACTTTCTGATCTGGTTGTTTATTGTCGTCCAGTTGTATTTGATGAAAATAAAAGTAATTAGAAAAATTACCTTCCAAACATCTGTAATTTGCAACAAACTTCTCTTTACAGAAAATAGTCCTTGTCATGAGATGACTTCATTTTCAGAAGCAAAAGCAGATAGATATGTTCATGGTGATAAATGCAGGATCTTCTTGAATTATAATCTTAGACAATTTTCTCGAATATATCCGAGAGTAAGTGATGAAGTATTTAAAATAGCTTGTAGCTATCGACATAAACTTCTATTTTATTAAAAATCTTCAGATAAAGAGCAGATAACAGATTTAAATCTTTTTATTTCTAGAATACAAGACAAAACTCATCCAACTACAATCCATTACCTTTCTGGAATTGTGGCAGCCAATTGGTTGCTTTAAACTTTCAAACTGGAGGTCTTTGCATCGAATAATCTTGCTTTATCAGCTCTGATCTTTATCCTTTTCTCAGATCGAGCAATGCAACTGAACCAATCACGTTTCGCAGTCAACGCTGGTTGTGGTTATGTGCTTCAACCTGAAAGTTTTCGCGATTCGACGTTTCATCCTTTCAAAAAAACTCCTGCATCCAAAAACCGACTCATCCTCAACATCCAGGTATCACAAGGACCATTTTCATCAAAATGTTTTGAATCTTTGACACACTATCCAATAAATAGATTCTAGGGGCACGACATCTTCCAAAATCTGGTTGGGGTTTAACATGTCCATTTGTAGAAGTAGAGATCACAGGATGTGAATTTGATGATCAAAAGATGAAGACACCAAAGAAAGGTGAAATCTCGGATGGTAGCCAATCACAATTGAAGAGAAAACTTCTTTGTTGTAGAGGACAATGGATTGAATCCAACTTGGGACACAGACAACTCTTTTAATTTTGACGTCTCTTGCCCAGAAACAGCTTTTCTTCGTTTTAATGTTCAGGATCAGGACATGTTCGGTGATCCAAACTTTTTAGCAGCAGCCACGATCCCGTTGACTCATGTTAAATCTGGTTAGTTTGAGTCTTCATCTTTTTTTTGATCATAAAAAATTTTGCAGATTAATTTTTACAATAATTCTTCAAGAACTTAAAAGAGATGTTTTTTTGACTGATATCTTTTTTGAGATTTAATCTTTCAATTTTCTTTCAAACTTTAGTTAACAAGTTACCAACTGTAATTACCTCCGACCATTTAGCTCTTTAATATCAGCTCTTTCTTGAGAGCAATTAGGTTTTTTACAAATTTAGAAACAAACTTTGTATTTTGTTAAATTGTCTCTAATCTCTAAGAGATTGTAAGAAGTCAATTTGAAAAGATTCTAAACTCGACAAAATCTGTTGAAATAGATGTAGATGATATCTTACAATATTTGAATAGATTTTATATAATGTTGACAACTAAATTGTAGATAGAAAATTGCCGATTATTGTCAGGTTCTTGTTTGAATGGCATTTATGGGGCTTATAAAATTCCAAAAGTAGTTTACCACCGATCCTAACCCACCAATTTGGTGATTTTCTTCCGTATCTTGGCGGAATCTTTCAATATAATCCCAGAAATTTCCAGATCTTTGTGATTGAAGAGAAAACAAACTTTTCATATAAGCACCAAGCTGTTCTTCATAGTAATTTGCATTTTTTACTAATTTCCATAATTCAACTTTCAAAATATTTGTAAAGTTTCTTAAAAAGAGTTCCAGACATTCAACCACCTCTATTCAAATAGTTGAAAAAACCGGGATCTTTCATCAATGTACAAATCTGGGGTCCATGAAAAAGACCAACCTCTAGTTCTTGTTTGAAACTCTTAAAAGTTGAGTACAAATGTATTTTAAGCAATTAGATCAAAAGCAAAAGAAGAACGACCAATTTCTTTCATGAAGCTAAACCCCCATTTATAATTTCTGCAGTACTTCAAGACTTTAATGTCCTGGCACATATCTCTCATTTTTGTACTTATTTTTTGTTCTGCTTGCACAAGATCCTACTTTTTCTGTCTTTTTGTTTTGAAATTTTGACCATGTTTAAGTTAACACAGATGACCCAATAGTTCCAGCTTTTCAGCAACTACTTTGATAATAAAGTCTTTTTTTTACTTAAATGCTCAATTGATATTGTTCAAGTTGTTTTAAATTAAACTTTTTTCAAATACTTTCTACACAAAGCATTTTAAGGCAAAAAAATCCAATTTTGACCAATCAGAGAGCAAGTCTTCAAAACTAAAGTTAGTGAGACAAATCGGGAGCTATATTCGTGGTTAACGATTTTGAAAATCCAAGAAGACGTCTTTAGATAACCTGCCAAAAATCGTTGGAGTTTTTTTTTGTTACAAAAACATTTAAGTTGAAATTTGTGGCCGAAAAACTGAAATATTTTATTCCAAGTTTATATGAAGATTTTTGATTTTCTTTTTTTCCGAAATAGGTTTACGTTCAGTTCCATTGAAAAACGTTCATTCAGAACCGCTACTACTAGCTGCTCTGTTAGTTCATGTTGATATCAGAAGCGCTAAGGTAAATACTGATCTGTTGTTTAATCATTTGTGTGATTGTACATCTTTTGTGTCTAATTCACAAATAAGAACTGATCTTATTATACAAGTTTCAAAATAAAGATAAAATTCTTGAAAATTTCTCCAAAATAATAAATCTAACTTCATAAAAGGAAGAAGATCAGAAGTTTTACGACTCTATTGATCGACTTCGAGAAAGAAACGATGAACTCCAACAAGAGATTGACTCTCTTCAACCAGGTTCCCCACAAATGAAGATTTGTACTCAACAGCAGCTACAAATCCGAAAGACTTTGTTTATGTTGAATGAGCAGCGCAAGGAAAGGTAAGATCATCAACTTTTTAAAGAGTCTTTAAAATTAAATTTATCTTTTTAGGAACATCAAGCGGCGTAAAAATGGTTCTAATGCAAGTAATTTGCGATGATCAACTTCAATCTACACAAATTATAAGATTATATCAAAAACCACCAAACCAGTAACCAGTTGATGTTTGTAATGTTCATTTTATAGCGTCTAGTTAATCATTATCTTTTCATCATGGCAACCTTTATATTATGAGAACTTATATTCTTTTTTGGACTTATTTTAAAACTGGCCCACAATCTAAATCAGTTTATAAAATTAAAATCGATTCTTAGGGCTATAAAATTGCAAGAAAATTAGAAATCAATCATTTGTTGTGCAATATTTTCTTTATCATGTTTCACAAGCAGTCTCTTAGTTATCTAAAACTTTCTTGTTTGTATATCAAGTTATTTTTGAAATAAAAGTTTTCTGATCAGAATTTTGTTATTGTGAATAAATAATTAAATTTTGAATAAACTAATTGAAACTTCAAAAGGTTATTTCTATATAAAAGACATTTTTAAATAAAAAATTAGTTTCAAAAGTATTTTTAAGTTATTTATAAATAGACGTTTCTATATTAAGTATCAATAAATAGAATTGAATTTATACTAACTAGATATATGAGAAAGTTTTATCAAAACTGATCAATCTTAAAAAAGAAAAAGCGTTTGTTTTGCTGCTAGTAAAATTCACCTGTAAAAATGACTGGAATTATTTGGAATATTAACTGTTTCTCCTAATTATGGTTGAGTTAAAAAATAAATTGTTCTGAATAATACTTATTATAACAATTCATCGTAACAATTGCAAACCATCGATTGGGTATTTACAAAACTTCTACTGTTTGATAGTAATGTGAAATTATAAATATTCAGACTGATAAATAAATACTAAATTGACAAATATTTTGTTGAAAAAAATAATTAACAAATATAAATCAAATGTGAACTTTAAAAGTTACTTTATTTTAGTTGAAAATATTTCTCGACAACAAATTGTTTAGCAACTTGTAACTAAAATAAAACAAGGAACACATTTTTTAAACTGACATTTGTTTAAAAGGTAACAAGAGGATTATTAAATGGAAATGTTAAGTTGGTAAATTTAATTTGATAAATTTACTTTTGTAAACAAACAATTTGTTTTTATTTTTACTACCTGAGATGAAAAAATATCTAAATTTAAAGAAATTCTTAAAAGAAAATCTTTTTCGATTAGCTGAAAAGACATTTAAAAGATCTGTAAGGAGGATATTATGGAGTCAGACACAAAAGATTTTCTCAACTTTGATTTACAGGAACTACTTGAATGATTAATTTATTAGAATTGAGTAAACTAAAAGGTCAAACACAGTGCCTTGGAATGAATTCTATCATCGGATATTATTTGTTGTTTTTCAATGAGCTTTTGTACAGTCTTGAATAACTTTAATTGAATATAAATGATTTTTAATCGAAAGTTAAAATCTCGCAGTATCTCAATATGCAGTTGAATTAGTTGCTGAAAAAAATAACAAAAAGATTACCTTTGATGATTACATTTGCATTAATTCCAATTAAAATGAATGAACGTTTTCGCTTACACCTGTCTATCAAAATGAAATAAAAATCAATAAATATTATAAATGTCCATAAGTAACAATTAAACTTCATAGAATACATTTTATATGAATAGCTTTTTATTTCTATGTTCTGTATATAGGTAAGTTGTATCCTTTCAATTTGGTTTTTGTAGTGTTTCAATTTGTTCTAAAAAGCGAGTAAAGAACCTTGCGTAATTACTATTAACACGTTGCCTTAAACAACTTCACTTCTAATAATTATAATCCCTAAGAAACTTATCTTATAGATATTCTGTGGTAGGTGATTATTGAGTTCTAAGGACTTGTTTTGTTGATAGCACTTACGATAAAGGCGAGTGTCCTTAAAAACAGCTATTTTAGGTAACTCTAAAAATATTACAGCTAAATAATTCATACATCAATTAATCAAATTCTTCCTATATAAGAATACTTTCATTTGTCAAATGTCACCCAGTTATGTCAGTAAATTTGTTTTACTAAGCAATAGTTATTAAGCAGATAAAAAAGTTGAGTTTCTTATAAAGCGATGATTTTACAGAAGAAAATTGACTGTTTTAAGTTCTTCTTAACTTTTTTTGGCAACTTCTTATTTCATAAAGCTTTTTAATATTGATCCCATAAATTTATACTGGTAGAATATAACAAATACTCATTGAAAAATAATTAACTTAGCTTAATCATTTAGGTAGCTGTGACTGTTTGCTACTAGTTTGATCTTATTGCAAAATGATCCTGCTAGAGGCTAGTATAATAAGAAACACTTCTCTAGACTATCAAGGTTAAAATCTAGAAAATATAAAGCCATTGATAAAGTTAAAGTTTCCTAAAAACGTTAAGATCGTATACAGAACTGTAAACTTGCTTTGAATACAAATTGTCTAAGTTTTCTAACTTTATACTTTAGCTAAAGTTAGAACTCTGGTTAGAGGACTGGCTGACTTTAATATTAATTCATTTATAATTTGATGCTGATGACAAAGTAATTTCACAAGATAGTTCGCTAGAATAAGGTCAGGAAGAGAAGAGCCGGGTATCAATTGGCGTTGACAAGTATAAAGCTTCGCTAAGTGAAGGACTAATTCTGAATAAAGTTGTAAACTTTAGATTCATGTTCCAGAGGCTATTAGAGACATCATCATCATTTTTTCTTTGATGCGGAGTTTGAAGTAAAAAGTAATCAGTCTTAAAGGTTTCTTCAGCACGCCTTTCCAAAGCAAAACTCGAAAATCTTTAAAAAATCAAATTTTTTTCAATCTTGTTCACGAGCCACATAAATTCGATGCAGCTTTTAGAGATGCAATTAGAATTTATATATCTTCTTCTACTCCCACACTGTCTTCAGAAAGAATGAAATGATAATTGATTTATTCGTTAATCAGTAAAAGAGTTCAGAAAATTTCTAATTTAGATACTTTGAAGTGGTACTTAGAGAGTTGAAAAAATTGTTGCAGAAAAATCTTTGTGTCACCAAAGAGAAGACACTTAATTTTAATGATACAATGAAGCAGTAAGTAAAATAATTCTAATAATATATAGAATATTAATAATGATAAGTATACTAATGATACTCACAGCAGTCTAGTACTGAATGACACCAGTATATAAGAAATAAACAATAACACATTTACGCCAGCGGCAAAATATTCTTGATAGTTCTTGTACTCAGATGAGACAAATTCAGAATTGTTTGTACCTCTCAGTAATCATGTTAATGTATGATGACTGTGTTTAGGTCGAATGCTGATAATAGGTTTGCAAAAAAGCAAACTTTGTCAAAAAACATCTTGAAAAAAACCTACAGCTCAATAAGAAAAGAAGAAGAAAAGAAGAAGAAAAGAAGAAGAAAGTGATTTAGCTCACAATGAGGCCCTCCATGATAAACAGCTTTATATTTTTGTACTGTTTCTTCAACAGATGGAAGTTGAATTTACAAAACCTATTTATTCTCCACATCTTAGATGACTGAGCCATCTCTACTTTAAATTTAATTTGAGCTTAGTGAATCTTAAAGTTTCGAGATTGAATCTTTCCACTTACAAAGCTCTTGGAAGATCCGTTACCAACAAGAGTATCGATCTGGGAAGATCCTTGGATACTTGGAAGATCCGGTATCAATCAGTTTGCCCGCAATAGAGACCTCTACTATCACGTGGTACAATTTCCTGCAAAAACTTGAGGTTTCTACCTCCACATTTTACATTTTTCCTTCATGGCCGCTACCATCAATTCACAGAAGCCCATCATCAAATCTCACAAGCATCAAAAAGACAATTCTTCTATCACATTAGGTATGTTCTTCAACGCACGGTCGATTATTAACAAAATTTTCCAATTGAAATTTGCATTCTCATGATTTCATATTTGTTTTTATTACTGAAACTTGGTTGAAACCGTTTTATCCTGATTCTTTTCTGGTTGACGGTAATCTTTTTTGTGTTTTGCGTTGCGATAGACTGTATGATAGAGACGGCGGTGTTCGCGTAATTTACAAAACATCGCTTGCACCCATGATCTCTAGAATTCAGATCGATCCCATTAACTGCTCAGGGTTAGAGATTATCGCTTTTGATTTTCATTACTCAAAGTTCAAATTTTCTTTTTTTATATGTACATACCTAACACCATCTAAAACTAATGACTGGATTACTGTTAAGGCCTTATTGAAGGTACTGAAGAGCATAGTGTCTCCTGAGTTATATATTTTGGGGGATTTGAATATTAGTAAAATCGATTTGAATAACCCGAATTCAGCATTTAAAAATCGAAAAATTCATACCTTTTTATAGAGTTAACAAAAAACCACATTTGCCCAAATATTTACGGAATTTATAACATTTGAAAAACCTCCTATACAAACAAACTAAAGCAGACCCTTTCATCAAATCTCTGCACTAGAAATTTATTTCTAATTTCTATTTAGGAAGAGAAAGTGCAGTTTTATCTTCACCTAGCAAGAAAACGTTTTTTGGTTTCATAAATCACAAGCTTAAGGCGAGATCTCATCTACCTCCCTCACTTGATAACAGCGACCAGCTTGTGATGGAACCAAAGAATAAAGCTGAACAATTAATTTAAAAGAGCTGTTATAACCGATGATGTCAATGCTCCTTCTCTTTCCTACTTCATTATTCTTATAAATGTCTAGGAGATGATAGATCTTGACATAACGAACGATATGCTAGTTAAGGCTATTTCTTCTTTAAAATCATCAGTTTCCAACACCCCAGATCCGATCCCTGCTTTGTTTTTAAGAAAAAATACTTTCGATTTATCGCTACTCTTTAACATCACTATAAGGCGAGGAGGAGTTCCACAAATTTAGAATTGCGCTATTATTACTACTAATTATAAAAAGGGTCCCAGAAACACGGCACTTAACTACAGACCAGTTTCGCTGACTTCAGTTATCTGCAGAACTCGAGAGCAAATCATTCACAATCATATGACCAGTCATTTGATGGAGCACCATCTAATATCTGATCTCCAACATGGCTTTGTGAAACGGAGATCTTCCCTGACTCAACATCTCACTTTTCTTAATGAGCTTACATCCCATTATGAAAGTAATAATCCTTGTGACATCATATATCTCGATTTTGCTAAAGCGTTTGATTCTGTCCCACACAAGCTCATTACTGTATTGAAAAACTTAAAAATCAACAGCTTTATCTTACAGTGGATTGAAGATTACCTATCAGGTAGAGCCCAACAAACTCATGTAGAAAGATCTTTATCTACTCCTAGTCAAATCACCAGTGGTACTCCTCATGGTTCCGTTCTGGGTCCACTTCTCTTTTAATTTTTATCAAAGACCTCATCAGAAGACTAAGAGCAGTAGATGATGTCAGAGTGTTTGTGTATACAGATGACATCAAGTTATTATCTTGCAATCCTTCAAAGCTACAAACTGCACTACACACTGTAAAAAACTGGTCTACGAATTGGCAACTCAGAATCCAGCCCACAAAGTCTGAACTTATAACTTTTTCTCATAAACCAGCTGTAAATTGCTTGAACCAATACTCCATCAATGGATTTATAATTCAGCAAATATCTTCGGCCCTATACCTTGGCATTACTCTATCATCTGACTTTGAATAACCTTGTCTACCTTAGTATAAAACCTTTAACTCTAAGGATCCATGCTTTTTTAGCAATCTTTTCAAATTGTACGTACGTCCAATTCTTGAATACAATGTCAGTTCATTGATTCCAAACCAAGTGGTGATATAAAAAAAAATCGAATCTGTTCAGGCCACATTTACGAGATTGGTATGCAGGGAACTTAATATTAGATACGATAGTTGTAAATATTGTCTCAGTTTCTTTAATTTAGATACTTTGGAAATTCGACGGATTAAATACGACTTAATTATTATTTTCTAAATTATTCACAATTCAGTTGACCCTAAATTCGATGCTTTCTTTTTCATTAGTCCTTCCCTGAAGTTATATCAACTCAGACGACACACATTACACCTTAATAAGCCTATATCACCTGGTACGTTAGTCAGAGCGAATTTTTTCTCATATCGCATGATTAGTACTTAGAACCAGCTGCCAACAGACATTGTCATGTCAGAATAATTCATGTTATTCAAGCAGAAGTTGAACCGTTTTAATATTGCCACAATTGTCATTATAAACTGTGAATTTTTTTCCTTTTTTTTTAAATATTGTTATAATCCTATGTAATTGTTCACTGTTATATGCTTTGAAGACTTCTGAAATGCCATGTGTTACTTATTTTGCTTTCTATATTTCTAACTTAATAGATATTATTTGTGAGAATGTGTATTGGCGAAGGGTGCCTTTTTCAGGCACCCTCCTTTGGATTTATTGAAATAAATTTTTTTCATCCAGCTTTTTCCAAATTAATAAGGCGATTAACAACAACGGTATATATATTAACGATATACGCTACTCAAAACACGACCTATTACCGAATGACAACTGCATATACGAGGCTGACATTTAACTTATTTACGTCAGCGGCAAAATACTTTACTGTTATACTGATGACAAATAATTTTACATAAAAGAATTCTTACAATTCTCACTTTATGGAAGTTTTATTAATTTGAAAGCTTTGTTTAATCTGGCAGAATTTTTTTTGGAAAAAAACCAAACCTTCTTTTTAAACTACTTTTACCAAATTGATATAACAACTGTAAATTTGTAAAGTACATTTTGGCTAAAAACAAAATAAAAAATAGTTATTTTTCACAAGTTTAATAAAGTAAAAAGTTTCTTTTATTAACGTTTAATAACCTTTCATACACTAATCAAAATAAATTGAAAACTTTATAAATTGTTTTGCTCTACTACGCTTTGCTTTCCTTTCTTAGGTGGCTCAAAATGATAGTTGGAGCTATATTTTGGTGGTGCTTCTTTTTCAATAGGACGACTAGATTTGAAAATCACTCCCCTTTTCAAATAAATTGCAATCAAAGCTACACTCACAATAATTACTGAAGCGGTAATTGATGCCAAAACATATATATCTAATTCTAGCTTTTTTGGCTTATTCACTACTAAGAAAGTTTTATATACTTCTTTTGGGCCAAAGTATAATTGATATTCAGTGCCATTATCTGTCATTGTTACTCTTTCAATAAGAATGTTAACTTTAGCAACCTTATCTATTATTGGAAATTTTTTTGTAGATGGTTTACTATGAAAGTTTTTACAATCTAGATTTCTATCTTTTGATAGTTCATTTCCTTTTTCTCTACATCTACAGATTTCTTTCTTCTTACCACTTTTTTTGGATGTAAACACCATTTCATTTTTTATTGTTTTTTCTGTTTTAAGTTCTAAATCAACAGTCAATGTCAATGTGCTACCGACGTTTAGAGTGATAAACCTTGCTGGCTTGCGTAGAATAGTAACAAAATGTTCAAGTTTATCAGAGTTCAAAATTTCAACTTCGTCTGTATCATTTAAAGAATAAGTTGAAGATTCTGCAACAGTTGGTAACTCTAGACTTGCTGTAGTCAGTAAAATTGTTTCCGTTTCAGTAGTTAAATTAAAACTCGTGACAGATTCAGTAGTATTTGATCCATTAGTCTTTTTTAGAAATAAAAAAACTATAAAAATAAATAAAATCTTCATAGTATTATCGGATTTGTAGTAACTGGAAAATAAAATGAGATTCATGAAGACTAGTGAGGTACCCAAGTAGTTTTATTAATTATACAATCAATAATTAAAGTAAAAGTAGTTAAACATAAGTTTAATCAACCTAATTAAGTTAATAATTGTTATTAATTCTTTAGTTATTAATTCTTTAGTTGCAGTCTAAAGTAATCTTCTACATTCTCAATGAACCACTGAAAATTAAATTGTATATCGTATGTGCAACCATACTTACATATATAATAAATAAATGATTGCATTAAGCAAATATGCAATTACAATTTGAGCTTATTTATTTTATAAAAATGTATGTTTTAACATTAGAACTATTTCTATCATCATTATAGAATATATAGAAAATAGATTAAATACAAACAAATAACTGAAAAAAACCTAATGAGTTACGTAAAACTAAATAATGTTAGTGTAGCTGATAAAAAGTATTGTAACTATTATCCAATATACCAACTGGCTTATATATTAAAAGTACAAATTCAAAGGTTATTATTTACAAATGTATCATACATATTATGACATCATAGAAATGTGTCGGTGATTGTGAAAGTAAGATAATTAGCATAATTACCAGGAGTTAAAAATCAGAATAAGATGAAAATCTATGAAACCTTTCTCAATTTTACAACTACTAATTCTTTAACTCTATGTATTAAGGAAGCCACTCATTCAAAAAGTCATATTTTACAAATTCTAATCGATATAATGAGTCATTGTCATTACATTCAGATAATTCTTCTTTTTCTTCTACCTGATACCATTTTGGTATAACTTTTCAAGTTCAGTTTAATCCATTTGTAAATTCCCTCAATGGTGATATGGCCTATCCTAACTTCTATAGAGCTAGCTTTGAAAGAAAACCTATCTATCCTTTTCTAACCGGAAATGCATAACCAATCAAGAATTATCCTTACAGTTATTCTATGATTATTTCATACAAGTTCTGAACGATTCTATTAAAGTTTTTGTCGCACTAAAAGATCCCATCTCAATAGCATTAAACCTCCATCACACATTAAACGCTTGTTAGATGAAAAGCATCTCTTATACAAAATTGAAAAACTCATATAAAGCAGTGACTTAAGTATCAGGAATATAGAATTGAAGTTACTTAGTGCCACGACTTTAGGAATAGAACAATTTGTGGTAGCAGGTCATCACAAAAATGCTAAGAATTTGTTTAATTAAACTCTAGATCATCCATAACACCTCTTGCTAAAAAAAATGTTGTATCTTAGTGATCTTAAAAAGCTAAGTAGAAGTATCTGAACCTACTAAAACTCTAAATCCCATACATCCGCATTAAATGAGAGTACAGCACTTCCGTATGGAGTCCTCACCTTATAAAATATGTTAAAATCACCTTATAAAATATATTCAACAGGAAAGTTTGCTTTATATGTGGCATACATTTTTTCTCATACAAAAACTTTTATCTCTGCCCCTACAATATTTCTATTTTTTCTGTATGAATCTTAAATTGTGATACCTAAAACCTTCCAAAGTGTCTCTTTTCTCGCAATATTTAGTTTTTGTTTGCTATAATAAATAAACATTTCACTTAAAGTTTAGACCAGACTTTTTAGTACTCAAAGTAGTCATTGTGCAACTACACATGCATAATATTTTATTTACGAACCCATTTTTTATTTAAATTGTAAATACTGCTATTGGAAAGTCTTTATTTTAGTGAAAAAAGCAAGTAAGTATTATATAAGCAATATGTATGTGCGTTTTAGTTTAAGATAATGTACATTAAATGTGGTGTATCTCAGTATGTATAATTTCGGTTATCATCAAAAAGTTGTTCACCTTGAAAATTTCTTTAAAATACTATGCTGTTAGAATCAGGTATACATTGCAAACGCTGGTGAGAAAAGCGACAACTTTCAATGTTTAGTAGTATGAAAAAGTTGCCCTCAGAAAACATCGTGCACGAAACAGTACAGTGTACTAACCTAAGTGCTTTGAAAAGAGAAACCCAGCACATATTAGCAGAAATAAATAGAAGGCTGGAACTAGAAAACTTTCTAAATATGCTACAAACACTAGTACAAGGTCTTAGTTAAGATATCTTAAGCTTAGAGGCAGGATTTTGAGCTAAGCAAGCATTTAGTGTAATTTAAATTAATCATTTGAATTTTAGAAGTTGAATTATACGGCCAATTTATTTTGAATAGATTTTTCTGACAAATACTAGCTTACTATTTTTTAATTTTATTTTCTTATATAAACTGATCTGTAAAATATCCTTGCTACACATAAAATAGAACAAAGAAAATCTTTACGAAATTATGAATCAAAATGATTAAACATTGGCTGGTTCAAAATCGTTTTCCAAGTTATTCGGTTCAATTTGGTTTTCATAATTATTTGTTTCAGAATAGTTTTCTGATTTATTTGGCTCGGATTGGTTTTCAGACTTATTTGCTTCAAAACCGTTTTCTGATTTATTTGGGTCAGTCAGATTTTCTGGATCATTTGGTTGAATATCGTTTTGCAAATTATTTGGTTCAGTTTTATTCATCGGTTTTTTTGAAGTATTTTGATTTGTTGGGTCACGTATTTTTGGAGTGTATTTTTGAGCAAACTTCTTTATGTCGATATCAGCTCCCCACTTCCAGTAAACTATAATGAAACCTGCACCTAATAAAAGTATAATAACAATAGCCACCGTTAAACCTACACGACTATTTGAAGTTGCATTTTTCGGTCGTGAATTTGTTACATTAGGAACATCTGATTCTGTTGCTTTTGATGTCACTGATTCTGTTGCTTTTGATGTCACTGATTCTGTTGCTTTTGATGTCACTGAGTCTGTTGCTTTTGATGTCACTGATTCTGTTGCTTTTGATGTTACTGATTCTGTTGCTTTTGATGTTACTGATTCTGTTGCTTTTGATGTTACTGATTCTGTTGCTTTTGATGTTACTGATTCTGTTGCTTTTGATGTTACTGATTCTGTTGCTTTTGATGTTACTGTTCTGTTGCTTTTGATGTCACTGGTTCTGTTGCTTTTGATGTCACTGGTTCTGTTGCTTTTGATGTTGCTGATTCTGTTGCTTTTGATGTTACTGAGTCTGTTGCTTCTGATGTCACTGAGTCTGATGTAGCTGAAGAGACTGGGTTTGTTATAGTTGTACTTTCATCTACTCCATTTGTTGTTCTTAAAACTAAAGCAACTATAAAAATGAGCGACAACTTCATACTTTTTTAAAACTGCATATACTTAGCAGAAAGTAAAATGAGTTATATAAAAGCAGCTAAACTTCTAAAGTAATTTTATTAAATATACAGTAAATAAAAGTATATTATTACAAATTTTATTAAATTAGTAACTGTATCATAGTTTCATTTCAAGCTTAATAGGTTATCAAAAAGATTAAACATTTTACTCTAACCTTTAATATTAAAGATTTTGTTAAAAGCCTGCAAAAATATAGTACTACAAATTTTGTATTAAACTGATAGTTCTGTAGGCGCATAGACTAAAGTAATCTTCTACATTCTCAATAAACCACTGATAAGTGCAACCATACTTACATATATAATATACTAATGTAATGTAATAAATTATTACGTCAAGCTTTTATCAAAATTGAAATTAAGTTATTTTACTGAAATACATGTTTAAACATTACAACTATTTTTATCATCATTATAAAATGTTTAAAATATAAGGAAAAAAGATGAATTCCAAATGGTTATTGCGAAACCTAATGAGTTTATTCGGATATTTAGTTAGATAAATAAAATTAAATAATTTTAGTTTAGCTCATAAAAAGTATTGTAACTATTATTCAAAATAACAAGTGGCTTATATATCTAAAATAACAATTCAAATAATGGTTATGGTATTTATCTTACGTTGTGTGATGTCATAATTATTGACACTTTTTGGCGTATTTTTTATTGAAACCATTTACTAGATGAGATTAAATCATGATTGGAATTTTAAATAACATGTCCTGCGAGCCTAAGGCTTAACATTTTTATCGTAATTAGTCTCAGTGCTTTCTATTGTTTTCTATATATCATACAAAAATAACTAAAAATTTACTTTCAAGTAATGAATGTTTTCATTTTTAACGCATAAAGTGACAGCAAAAGATGTCAAACAAGAAAGTACTGAAGCACACAAAAAATTTTGAATACCAGCAAACGGGAAGATATAGCAGTAAATTGCTTCAAATGGCGTTCTCTACTTCACAAGCAACTGAAAGATTGAGAAGAAAACAACATCAGAGAAAAGGAAAATTCGGTGAAATTTTTTTAGTTCTTTTGTATTTCACTGTATTTATTTATTGCAATAAACAGGAAGAAGGATGCCTGAAGAGAACACCTCCCGCTAACACACATTCTCACAAATAATATCTGTTAAGTTAGAAATATAGAAAGCAAAAGATGTAACACATGGCATTTCAGTAGTTATCAAAGCATATAACAGTGAGCAATTACAAAGAATATTAATAATATAAAAAGAGAAAAAAATCGCAGTTTAGAAAGGACAATGTTGGAAATATTATAACGCTTCAACTTCTTCTTGAACAACGCGAGTTATTCTGACATGACAATGTCTGCTGACAGCTGTTACAAGTACTACTAAGGTGTTATGTGTGTCGTCTGAGTTGATATAACTTGAGGAGGAACTAATATAAAAGAAAGCATCGAATTTAAAGTCAATTAAATTTAGGATAATTTTAAAAATAATATTTAAGTCGTTTTTAATCCGTCAAACTTCCAAAGTATATAAATTGAAGAAGCTGCGACGATGTTTATAACTATCGAATTTAATATTAAGTTTCCTGCATACCAATCTCGTAAATGTTGCTTGAACAGATTCGATTTTTTATATCACTAGCTTGATATGGCATCCATGCACTGATATTGTATTCAAGAATTGGAGGTACGAACAATTTTTAAAGATTGATAAAAAAAAGCATGGATCCTTAGAATTAAAGGTCTTTATGATAAGGTAGGCAAGGTTGATTGAATTTGCAAATATTTTGGCATTTGATTTTAAAAGCATCTCTTGAGCACAACCAGTATGACTGTTTTTGGTCGAAGCTGTCTATTATTATTATTAATCTATTTTTTATGCTAACTTTAGCGAGCAAATACCAAAAGAAAGATTGCATAATAAATGACTAAATTAAATATAAAATGAATAATTATATTCCATAGGATTCTATAATATATGTATATAAAATATCTCAAAAGTTAAATTTTCTATTTTACTAAAAAACGAAAAATATTTAACAGTCGAAAGTTTGGTGATGAGAAAGTTGAGATAATTTTAGAAATTGGTTCATCTTTAATATAGGAGTTTTATTCTATGTTTAAAAGTTTTACCCTATAAGATAAAGGACATATTCTTATATTATGGATTTGATCTTTGTAGCTAAGATAAAATTACAGATCAATTAGTTCTATCTTACTTCAATCAAAACTTTTGATCCAACTTTTTTATTTTCCGTCAAAATAATCTTACAATACAAAAACTTCTGAAGTAACCACAACACTTTTGTAATAGCTTCTTAAATTCTAGTTAAATTAAAAAGTACCTCAAACAGGATTGAAATTATCTGAATCCTAAAAGAATAACACTTTAGTGTTGAACGAAGCTAATTCTTTGATAGTTTTTATATCTCAGTTTATTTTATATCAGATGTTATTCTAGGTCACCGTTTAGCAAGGTATAAAATGATTGAATTGTAGCATCCCAAAAACTTATTACCCCAAATATTCACAAAAATTGAAACTAGTTGAAGAGATGAGCATATTGGCTCGAACTTCTGCAGGAAAATTGGGTGTTTTTGAGTCGTCTGTTTGCTAAATGACTTGATAAATATTTTTTTCGGAATTGTAATAGAACAGATTTAAACTAAATTCTATATTATTATTGATAACCGTGATTTTGTAGAAAACATTTTTTTAAAAACTCCTTTTTGATATCAGTGACAATTATTTCGATAAAAACTCTAAAATTAACCGTTTATTGCACTCAACATTTCAGATTCAAATATAATGCTTCAGTCTTTATATAATCTTTAAAAGTTATTAACATCATGTTATTAACATCATGAACCACAAGTATTCAAAAACTGAATATCATAAGTTAGTTTCTTCTATAATCGAGATTAAAATAAGAAATCTGAGATTGAATGCAAAAATAAAGAATTTGTAAAGAAGAAATTAATTTAGAAAATAATTTCAGTTATTTTGGTATTGTCTAAAAAAGAAATGAAAACAAAGCAAATGTGTTTATCGACTTTTTTTTAAAGTAAAAAAAAGTCTAACTAATTGAAAATCAAATTTATTATTAATCTGTAAAACATTAAAAGTAATAGTTAGGATTCGATAGTACTAGCAGCGAGGCGATCTTTTTGTTTTTCTAGGGCGTGAAGGTTTTGTACCCAGATAAAATGCAAAAACAAGTCTTTAAAATCCACCTGATCATAACTATTACGAATGTCTTTGGCACTGCAAAGCAAATTTCTAATTTGAGTTTCAGATAAAAGTTTTAAAAAAACCTTTCGATATCGCCAGGTAGTAGATGATGATTAGGGACACTATTCAGTCTGTTGTGAAGAGTGTCAAAAGATCTTCCTTGAGGAAGAATCATCAACAAAGAATAAAGTGATTTGACAAGATACTGACGATGAGGTGATTCTAGTAGTTGCAATCGTAGATCTATAAAATAAACGGATCAAAAAAGAAATGTGATTCATGATGCAAGCTACTAACAGGCAAATATCGGTGATTCTAACAACTGTATTAGCTTATCAGTCTCGACCAGCAGGTTAACTGTCATCTCATAACTTGCTCTATCGATAATAATATAAGTATTGCTTTAAACCATTTAGTTAAAAGAAATTATGAAAATATTTCTATACATACAACTTGTGGATCAATTTACAACAATGCTCATAGTTTTGAGTTAACAGACACAAAGATACAGCAGCAATTGGATCATGACACCAGCTCTTATAGAGGCAACAGAATAAATCACAGTTTTTCTGAAATTGTAGCAAAAATTAGTAAAAAGTTTGTTCAAAGAAACTTAAGGTTTTCTTCAGTTTAACAAATTTCGGAATCGTATCAATTTATGTTTTATAATAAAAATTGTTAAATCAAATTCAGAAAGTAAGGACTACTTAAATAAGAATTAAATAAATCTTAAAAATATTAAATACAAACTGTGCATAAAGCTAGAATCAAATATTTGAACAAATTGAGAACAGAGAGAATTTTTAACATAATACAAACCAAAACCATTAATCTAAAGAAGTAATCACAAAGTTGAAATAGTAGAACTTTCACTAACTTTTGAACGATCGTTTTTTAACTGGTTTCTTAACTCAACTAACTCAGAAGAAGTCATCAATATGCTGTTGAGTTTTTTAATGATCACCGCAAAAAAACTTGGATCTCCATTTGGATTCGAAGAAATGTCTTCAGCTAATGCTCGGTAGACATTTTCCGCATTTAATAGAGAACTTAATTGCCTGAAATAAGAAATGAATTTCTTAGCATATAAGTTTAAGTCATTATTGTATAGTAATATATTTTTAAAGTGGAAGTAACGTCATACAACAATATAAGTGCGTAGGAGTTAGTTATGATTACTTCCATTAAAACCAGCAAATCGCTTTGTTAAAACTTTGAAATAAAAACTTGTTTACAATCAACCAACTTATTTTTACATTCATCAATTTTCATGTTATCTTGATTTGCTGCTAAGTTATCAATTATCAACTATTCAAATTTATTAGCTTAGCTAATGATCAATTAAAATTACAAAGAAATTAGTTATCAAAAATTAGGTAATATTGTTTTCTTTGTAAATATTGAATAATTATAGATAAAAAAGTTTGAACAACAAAAAGGTAACTTCATCTTTAATAGTAAAATATTTTGTAAGAACCTGATAATAAAAGCAGCCCTTTTTTCAAGCAACATTGAGTTTTCTTTAAACATTTTCAGCAGTTGACTAATGGCTTTGGTAAAATATGTGTTAAGTTCAATGGAAGAAGTTGACTCTTGGGGTGAGAGGAGCTCCGATTTGCTAGAGTTCCGACTGATTTTTCGAACAGTTAAAGGCGCTAAAAACAAAAGATGAAAAAATTTTTTAAATTTCTGGGAAAAATTAAAACACTAAAAAATTGTGATAAAAAGATGATAGAGTCAGCAGATGATGAAGTAAATCTTGTGATCGAATCTTGTGATTGAAATATTTTATCAAATGATGGACGATAAGTGAAATCTCACATGGTGTAGCTGTAGATACAACTTTCCTGTTAATAGGAACACCAGCAGGAGAAGATGCAATTTCAGCTAAACACTCCAAAGTTAAAATGACTAACTGAAAGCAAAACATTTGATCTTTGGATTCATGAAGAGAATCTTTTTGATTTGAGACTCACATCATTTGACGGATCAGATGTTAATTTCAAGATTTCATTAAAAAGCGAATCAATATGTTGGAAAAGCTGAAAAAGAAATTTTGATAAGTTTGAAGTTTGATCCCAAAATCTCTTGACCATGAAAGGAATTTTGATGAGAAGATGATGAACCCATCTAATGATCGCAATCTTTGGAAGAGTTGATTTCAGTTTAAGATGATCTATAAAAACTTCAACAATTTCTGGGAGACGAAGATCTACCCTAGAGAAGAAAACAATTAAATATAAAATGTGAAGAGCGGGAAGCTGGCAATTTACTCAATTCTAGAACTCATAAAGTCATCTTTGCTTGTTATCAAGTACATTAAGCAATGGTTTGCTTTTTTGGCAGTTTCCCAAATTCGTAGTTATCAATTAAGGTCAAGCTACTTATAAAAAGTTTTTATTTTTAAACTAGAAATAAAATGAAAAAGATAAAAAGGATATCATTAATAGAGTCATCACAAGCTAATGTAGGTATGATAGATGTAAGTATTCCACATGTAAATGGCAAGATATCAGCTTTAGCCAGTTGGATAAACTCAACTAGCCACTTGAGGGCAGTTTCTTTGATCAAATTATCGCTAGATTGTGAATGAACGACAATCATGTTTGTCATCTTGGAAAAGTCCACTTTATGAGGACTAGCTTTGATCTTTTGAAGTAATTCACTTAAAGTTTTATGACATCTGTCAAAGAAAATTAATCAGTGATTGAAATAATTGAAAATAGATATTTTTTACGTTGATTGTATGTCAGAATTAGAATCACCCAAGATAAGAAACAAAGGATCAATTAATTCAGGAAGATAAATGAGAATATCAATATAAGGAATTGAAACCATACATATAAGCCAATAAACCAGAAATTTTCTTGCATATTGCTTTTTTGTATATAACTTTTTTCGCATAATTTCCACTAAAACTGTAGCATCAAATGTTGGTGTTTCAGTAACTACATCCTATTCAATAATCGATTTTTGTGAAAATAATTAAAATAAAAACTATTTCAAGTACCTTGAGTAAACGGTCCAGAAGTTCAGAGCCATTACGAACATTTTGGTCAGGGTCAGAAGATAACTTTTGAATAACCAAAATTTATTTATAAAGTATTTATATCAGCAGTTGAAAGGTTAGTTTTTGAAATTTTATCACCTTATATAATATCTATCACTTACCTTGCTTAAAGCATCAAACAGTTCATTAAAAAAGATTAGTGTATCTGAGCGAGCAACTTTCACTGTATTATATAACGATTCACAGGCAAAATATCTCATTCTAGAGTCAGAATCACATGTACAAGCCAAAACTGGTTTCAATAATCCTGGTATATGAATTTTAGCATTCTAAAAACAGATATTATTATATATCTCTATCTACCAATTCATACAATTTTGAATAATTGAAATTTTAAAATAGATATCAATTAATGTTTGTATATATTTCTAAGATAACCACATTAACTTAAATAAAAAATCAAAAATTCCTTTTAAAACTAAAAACATACTTCACTACCAAGAGCAATGGCACAAGCAGCTAAACCAATAAGACCACCTTTACGGCTATTTGTATTAAGACTATTTATATAATCTGACTTTAATAACTCGATTACTTTACTAATTTCATTATGACAATTGTCCTTTGCATATGCTTTTACCAATCTATAAATAAAAAAGCTTTGTAGTCAGCTCTATAACTTTACTTTAACAAAGCAAGAAAATATTGTTGTAAGACTTTATGAATAATTTAATAACACTAATGGTGATAATTATGATAAAAACTATTAAACATTTAGCAATTATTACCAGAATTAAATACAAAAACCTAAAAAATTTAGTAAGAAACTATAATTAAATCTGCTATAAAAAGTTATGGCTTGTAACACTACAAGTTGGTATTCTATAAATCAAAGAAGTACTATCATCAAATAATAAACTGTAATTTTGTAGGTTAGAAATAAACTAAAACAAAATAACTACTTTTCTATTTCTAAGGCGGCTATCTTTCTTTTTTCATACAACTTATCATGCAACATCCTAGCGATTGCAACACTTAGAACGCCTTGATCTCCCATACTCTTTCATAAACAAGTTATCCAAGCTAAAAGTATAAGAAAAACAAAAATTTTATTATGTTTACTAAATAAACAAAATTGGAAAAAAAATTTGCTTAAATATTTTGTAATAATTAAGTTATATAATTTATTGATACATGTAAAAAAACTTTTATTACTGATCCATTTATTTTCTTCATTTACAGCTATTTTAAAATTTTAGATGTAAAACTTAAGAAATACAAAACTATAAATAATATAAACGTAAACAAAAAGCTAAATTTTAATGTTCTTATTAAATGTCTAAGCTCTTACAAAATGGCTTTATTCACAATCAACCCACAAACAAAGTAGAACAATAAATAAAAATTTTGGTTGCAAAAAAATAAATGGATGATACTTTATAAAATCAGTTTATTAAAATTCATAAAGTTGTAAAAGTCTGAATAAAAAAGTTTTCAGATTTCAAAAAAATTTATAAGTTGTATATTCTATTCTAAATGAAATAAGTTGACAAAGATTGATTATGCATTTCAAGATAAAATGTTAAAAAAAACCATTAAGATATTTTAGAGAAAAAAAGGAGAAAGTACGACCTTGATAATATTCATACACTATAGAATAATTTATCTTGGTAATTAAACAACTTTGAGCCTTAAGTAAGGTGGCTTCATATAATAGCAGTAAATTTTGTGAGAATGTGTGTTAGCGAGAGGTACTCTTTTCAGGTACCCTCCTGTGCATTCATTGTAATAAATAAATATCTTTTGATAGGTTCAGAAAATCTAACTACAGCGTTTATAAGTTTGATGTCACAAATCAATTTAATTTTGATGGTTATTTGAAATCAGATAATATAATGATAATAATTCTTTACATAGAGATTCATTCAATTTGCACCAATATAGACCACAAAAGCTTGTCGCCATCTCCTCATCGAAAACACACTCCAGATTCACCAAACAATTCTTTTTCTTTCTTTCTAGTCCTCATGTTGGCAAATGGATTTCCCCTATATCACTTGGCGAAACTCGTCGGGGACTGTGGAATAAACGTTAAATCCTATTCATCAGCATTTGGGTATCTGGCCAAATCCCTCAAAGGAAAGTGGCAGTTCGTCAGGAGACTCGCACGTACATTGGGTCAGTCCAGGAGTTCAACCTTCTTTACACTATCTTGTTTATTGGCTAGAATAGGGAAAGGGACTTTTAATCTCTCTTTATCCCACGATAAGATAAAGCTCTCTTCTTCGTCAAATATTTTCTCTTTCACCACTAATTGGATCTCTTTTAGATCCAGTAGAGACTATTGTTTGTTCTACAGACCGTGAGGTAGGATCTTTTCTTCTGCTTTCCTGTTTTCTTTTCTAATCATTTATTTTTCATATTTTTGGCTCCCATAAGGTTTTTATCAGAATTAGGTTGATAACGCCTAACATTGAAAGATTTTTTTGCAAAAGGCTAAATACTATATTAATATCTTTATATAAAGTTTCATTCAATTCTCAAAAGGCTACAAGCATCAACCATAAGTTTCATGTTATAGAATGAACTAGGTATATGAAAGTAAGAATCACACATTTACGCAAGCGGCAAAATACTCTACTGCTGCCCACTTTAACTGTATCACTTGGAAAAATAAATAAAGAGATAATAACTTGTTTATTAAATTTATTTTATTATTATGTATTTGAAAAATAAACAAATAAATATTCTTCGTTTTTAATTATTAGTATGACATCTCTACTCAATACTAGTGTGGTCTACTATTAAAAAAAGATTTTACATTACTTTTATCAATTACTTTTTATGTAATCACCTCTATTTATTTTAAGTTTATTTTCATATATTTTAAAACAAATGAAAGACTTCAGCAACTTAGCATCCTGATAAAAGTGTCTGTAGAAAAACTGATTATTTTTTATTCTCATTTATTACTCATTAAATAATTAAGTTTTAAAAAGTCTTAACTAAAATACTCTTTTTTAGAAAATTAAGTTTAATACTCTTTTTGCTTATTTTGGGCTAAATATATTTATGATTGGCCTTTTTTTACATGGATAGAAAAGTTACGCTTGTATAAAAATGTATCTATTTATATTTCTTAAAATTTTGACTCAGGCAAGTCAACAAACACTAATGCAGAGAGTTAATTTTCTAAATTTCATATTATCAACAAGTAGATAAATGATCCAATTTCATAATTTTTAGTTTCAGCCAATTTCATTATCTTGTTTAAAGCTTTATTGGCAAAAGTTTAAGTTTAATTATTCTAGCAAAATAACAGTTTCAGTCTATGAAATTAAAACTAAATTAGAACATAAATCTACCAGTATTTGTAGCAACACATCTAATATTGAAGGTTCATCTTGAAAAGGAATCCATCTATTCCTGGATGTCCATGTCTTTGTTTGAAATCTCAACAAAGATTAATTAGATCCTTTTAAAATTTTCTAAAGACCTTGTAACTCTCATTAAATATAGAAAGGTTTTGCTGCACACAGACTTTTATTGAATAACGTTTTTAAAGCTACACAAGTAACAATCAATACTTAAACTCGTCGCTGTCTACTAACATTTAAGAGCTTTAGGGTATTGATTAACAAATTGCACTTACTCCAAATAGATTTTATTGAAATTAAACAATTTTTACATTTTCTGCCTAAATTAAGCAGGTAATTTGATAAAACTTGCTTGTATCAGATCTTTTTCCTGTATACCAATGACTACAAGAATCTGAATAACTATCTACTTAGTATATAATCTTTACCATCAAATTTAAAAATAAAAGAAAAAAATTAGATTGATCTAATACAACACCTATTTGAATTTGAAGAGACTATCTTTTATTAGAACATACTTATAAATATTGAACAAATATAACTTCTAACATCAACATAAGAAATAGTTTTAGAAAGCAATTATCTTAATAAAAACCTTCGGCTGAAATTTCAAAAGCAGTAAACCTCTTTTTAATGATCAGAGATGTTTTTGTGTTAGATCACAACAAGTCATTGAATTGAAAATATTCTAAATAAATTCAATAAACAAAATTCGATTAAAATTTAAGCAGCAAATGAATTTTGTTTATTTTTGTTAAGACAAATTTGCATAACAAAAACAGTTTTGTTTAAAAGAGAAATCGTTAAAAACTTACAAACCCATGTTAGAACTAAAGCAAAGAATAATAAAAACGATAAATAATTATAGATAATAGAGTTGTAAAAAGACATTTGCTGAGTTTAGGAGAGAAGAAATAGTACTGTGTAGAACTTTGTCAACGTTCTACATAATCAGATGAACTACTCCTTTTTCTATTTGGATGCTAGTAAATCAGTAGCTGAGTTCAAGAAGATTGAATGATTCCTTCTTGACATAGAGTGGTCATAGCAAGCTTAATATTTTGGCGGACTTCTATAAAACAAAAAAGTTGAAAGTTTTTTCAAAACAATTATGATAGAGTGAAACCTTCACTAATCTTTTCATTAGAGCATGCTTGCGACATAGTGTTGATGATAGCATCGCGTAGCTCCGTATCATTGCATACTTCCGGTAAACGAAGCACACCAGCTAAACATCCATAAACCGTCATATCTTCATCATGATCTTCTTCAATTGGTAATCTTTGAAGCATAACGGGAATTACCTACAAGAGACGCAAGATAAAAGATCAAATGGAAATATTTGAAACATTTGAAATACCTGTTTAAGAGGTACATAAGTCGGATGCGACATGACCATTCTTGCAACTGCACCAAGCACATTGTCGATTACAAACCGTTTGTCCTCTTTAGTAAGAGCAGTAGACAAGGCATTCAGGGCCGCAGGGTAATTACTGCAAGCGGTTGGATCGTCGGAAAACTGCATAAAAACTCCAATAGCGAAGATGACATTGTTGCGGACTTCTGGTTGTTTATCACTGAATCAAAGATTTCAAATTGACAAATTGTTTTGATTGAATCAACTTTTATCACTTGATTTTGAACTTTCAAACAAAACTTTCAAACTATGAAAATATCTTAAATTTTGAAGTAGCAGAAACTAAAACAATTATCAACAAATTGTAAATAGTATAAAATCTTGCTAGAAATTTCGAAAAAACTTTAAATTTCTAGCTGAGAAGTAAACTAAAAATAAAATAAAATGAAAAATGAGAAAATACTGACGATATAAGTTCCAGTAACTTGGGCATAAAAGGAGCCACAAAATGGGTTGCTGCTTCACCACCAAACTTGTCGATTGTGTCTGCTAAAGCTCCAGTCGCAAAAGATCTTTCAGTTGAAGATGAAGACTTCTTCTAATAAAAACAAGAAGATTACTTTTTCATAAAATTGATTAGATTTGTATTTTCTTACCATTTTGCCGAGAAAGAATGGGGTACAAAGTTGAAAGTAAGGCAAGAATGATTGACCCAATTTTTCGGAGAGAACAGGAAAGAGTTCACCACAATATTCGATCAACATCTCATCATACTCAGCCTGTTGGTCATCTCCATCTTCTAATTCTTCTCCGGAATCCTGACATGCTGATTTCTGATTCAAAATCCTCATAACTCCTTCCATTAGCATCTAAAGATAGATCTCTGTGAAGAAGATCAAAAGAAAAAGATGAAAGACCTTCAAATCTTCATCTTTATTAGCAAATGCATCAACTCCACAAGTTTGAATGAGCTCCTTCAACGTGTAAAGAGTCGACATCACAACAACTCGTTCAGTTTCTCTCACCAATATCTCACAATAAGGTCTAAAGATCTTACTCAATAAGCCGGGATCTGTTCAAATGAAAAATAAGTAACAAAGAATCAGCAAAGGATCTTTATCACTCACAGAGATCACCAGCCAGTTGGTAGGCGGTCATGACAAACTGTCCACAAGAGGATATGATCACTCTCCTCATCTCAGCGTACGGGTAATCAATTTGAGCAATCAACTGTAGAAGACATATGAGATGAGATGATGATAAATAGAAGATGAAGAGATTGCCTCATCAAACGCATTTGGTAGGAAGTGAAGGAAGGCGTGTTTGGTGAACTTGGCTAAATCACCAAGAGCCTGACACGCATCTGTCTTCTCTTCCATGTAAGAGTTCTCGACGGTAAAAGCTTCTACATCATCATCTTCATCTGCAGCATCTACGAGAGATCATTAGAAGATGTTGATGATGTAAATATCTTTACCATCAAGATCTTCTTCTGCATCATTTAAAAATGAAAGATCAAGAGGAGGTGATGAAGGATCAGGATTGTCGTTGGTGTAAACGAGCTGAAAATCAGATTAATGAAGATCAAGAAGAGCGAGATGAAGAGGATCTTACTTGAACTCCATCAGCTGAATTGACACTCTTCAGCATGCTCTCAACGATTTGAGGAAGAGCACTTTCCATCTTCTCTTCAATCACAGATGAAACGGCTGAAAAAAGTCCGAATCTGAAAACCAGTATCTGATTGGTTAGTTGCAAATAGCGGTGATGACGTCACTACTAACGCGGCTCGTCTCATCTCAGGGTCATCAGTTTCCCGATTGATGATAGTGATGCCTAAGTTCAAGCTGTCCCAAGCTAATTGTGAGTTGTTCTTGCCAAAAGTTCGTACAAACACTCCCAGAGTATCTGCAATTAGCAACAAATCAGATGTCAGTTACCAGCATCTCAGGAAAAGATGTAGAAGTGATTTAGTACCAAGTGCTTGAGTGTGCAAGGAGTCGACATCATCATCTGAAGACTGTAAGCAAGCTTGGATCAGTTCAAGAATAGTACTCATATATCCTTGTAATTTGTCTTTTGCCGCATTTCCTGATTAAAAAGTAAATAAATCTTATTTATTGTTGTCGAAATGTCAGTTGGTTTCCTACCAATCGCGCCCAGGGCACTGACAACCATGGTCTTTTCTTTGATGTCAGTTGTAGTTTGCATTCGTGTTATTAAGTAGTTCATAAGCTGTTCCAAATAAGGTTCCAATTGAGTATCTTAATACCAAATCAGAAGTTTAAATTTACAGAATTATATCTGAGAATAATCCAATGCTTTTCACTTTAAATAATTTATAAACTTTTAGAAGGAAATTGAAAAACGTAAAATTGAAATTGCAAATAACTTGACATTAGAATATAAAAGAAAATAAAAGTGATTTGTAAATAGATGTTTTCCATCAAACCTTTTGGACTTTTAATATGAAAACAGTTTCAAATACAAAAAAACAAAGTTGATGATGAAGTAACTTACCCAGGTTTTCAACAAAATTCTCTAATGCGTAATAAGCTCTAGAAATCGCTATTCCTTTAGTCGAAGAGGCGCGTTGAAGAGCAGAAAATAAAATTGGCATCACTTGATTTGCAAAGGAGCAAATTTCAGGCTACAAAAAATGAAAGAAATTGTTGTGAGTCGCTGAAACTCTCACAAAAGTTACAGACCTCTAAAAATTCGGCAAATTGACCAATAGCGAACATGGCTGCATTTCGGGTTTCTTCGTTTTCAGAGACAGCCCCTTCACAAGCCAATGACACAAACGGTTGAATGTGGCTTCAAAAAATTAGAAAAAATTGTTTGAAATTAATTGGATTTTAAGATCAGTTCGAAAAACTCACTTCTCTTTGATATATTCTGATGTTCCTTCAGTCAAACATGCAAGAGTTAACAGAAGACCTCTTCGGTGTCCTGGAAATGCACTCTTTGCACTTTCTTCAATTAAAGGTAACTAGATGAGTAGTAAAAATATCAATTGGTTTCTTGATTGATTCAAATTAGAACTTACAATACTTTTGAAGAGCTTATCAGGGGGCAAATGCAAAGCCATCTCATCTATCACCTGAAAAAAAGACGTCAATAAAAGTCTTAGAAACACTAAAAAGATGTGAGTTACATGAAGACTGGATGAGAAGGGAGTTTGGGTATCAGCTTCGTCACCGATAAAACCGACGTCATCGTCACTGTCACTAGAATCCATAATAATGGGCCAGACAGTCTTGAGAATATCATCAACGAGATTATGTTTGAGAATTGCCTGAAATATTCAAATCAACATCGAGTCTTTAATCTTTATCATCTTTCTTACTTTCTTCTTGCAACTGATTATGAATTGCAGAAGAGACAAAGAACGGACTCTTGTATCTTCTTCCAATTCTGCGGATTTTGTAATCTACAAAAGCTCTTGTGAAACAACTAAACAAGCTGAAAAATATTTCTGGAACCTCTAAAGAAAATAGAACAATGTCTTTGACATAAGGAGAGATGAATCCAACTTCAGTTTCAATCAAACACTCAAATATTTCCAACATGTCAGAAGCTTTTGTCTAAAAAATTTTCACAAAATCAAAAAAAAAATCAAAAAGTGAACAAAACTAACCTCATCAACTTTCAAAACAAGTTGAGTAACTTCAACACATTTAGGTACCAAAGGCAAAACCACATTCTGAAAGAACCCCATTAACAACTTGTATTAACATTTTCAACATCTTCAACTTACTTTATGATCACTACCCAACAAAGGCACTAGAGCTTTAAAAGCTAAGATTGAGAAGGTAGAAGTTTCCATGGTAATTCCAGGGTTATTAAGGACTTCATTAATTAATGCAAGAATTGAAGAGTAGTGTTCAGAAAGATGTTCATATGCGCTTTCACAAACTACACTTAGTAGTTCCATACCAGTCTGATGTTGGAGAAATTAATGATTAAAAAGATCAAGATATTTCATGATAGATTACTTGAACAGCTTGCTGGTCTGTTCCTTTGCAGCTCGTCACAATTAAATTGATCATCTCATCCCAAGGACGATTGACAGAAAACTCCTGCCGAGCCAAACTTCCAATAATTTGCATCAGGGATTTGCTAACAACTTTTTCATTCTCAGCAACCAGTTGATTCAAAACAGCTTGCCGGAAAGTATCTTTGGATGAATCATTGAGAGTTTTCCAAAACTTTACCAGTTTTCTAATATAAAAAATATTAAATAAAAAAAATTAAATTAACTATTAATTGTTTGTAAGTAAAAATGAGAAATTAACAATTAGTAACAGTCTGGTACAATTAAAATCAGTTTTAATATATTAATAAATCAATAATATTTGTTTAACTTGCAGCCAGGAAATATTTACTAGAATTAGTAACAATGTTATATCTAGTTAAAACATGAACAAATATAACTTTTAAAAATATTAGAATAAAATTAACTATATACAAATTTTAACAATCAAATTTTTATTGAAAATTCATAATTAAGTTGAAACCTGCGAAGTATTACAGCTGCTAGTTGTCTAATGGGTACAGCAGACTCATTACAAACTAGATAAAACAAAGCTGAAACAAATCCATTTTGAGATGCTAATGTAGAAAACTGCTGAGAAGCCTTAAAACAAATGGTTTAGTTAATTAACAAAAGAAGACTAAAAATCATGAAACCTCTGAAACTCTGCCACTATTGGTATTTGATGTAAATTCAGCTAATAACTGTTTAACTTTAAGAATCAATAGTTGATCAGGTTCACCAAGAGCAGACATTTTTTCTTTTCTAAATGTTATCAATGATGTACGAGTCTAAAACAGAAAACTTCAATAATAATTGTTTAAAATACTTAAAATCTATTTGCTTTATATCATATACATTCTAAATTTTTAACATTTAAAAGATTTCTTAAGCAAAAATAAACCACAATATAAATTTCTTGATAACTAAATTTATTTTCAAGATTTATTTTATAATTAAAGCAAACAAAACCTATAACAAATAACAATTATTAATCATAAACAAATTTGAATAATATCATAATTAAATATTTTGTTAAAATTAACAAAACAGAAACTAAAGAAAACAATCAACTTATAAAATTACATTTAGATAACTTAACTATTAACTGCCATATCAGCAATCAATTACTAGATTATAGCTTAGTCAACAAACAATTAAACTAGCTTAACTTCACTTCTAATAAATTATAATATCATACACATGTTGGTTTTATTTAATTTCTCTAAAACTAAAAATAAAAAACTCTAAAATATTACTGATTTAAATAATTACTTTAATAAATATGTGGAAAAACTAAGTGATAGAAATATTGCAAAACTGAGTAGACAATAAATCGATAAAGAAGTTTTGCACTGAATGACTATAAGCCGCATGGAAAAAAATCGTGTAAGTGTTGTAGAGAGCTTCCACAAATAAAAATCAAAATACTTTAAATCATAGAAAATATAAAAGTCTGTAACTCGCAGTAACTATAGTGCACCAATTTTAAAAATAAAACCATTTAGTGATTGGTATTAAGGTATCTAAATTTCTATTAAGTTTCTATTTGAATAAAATATTGGTTATATTCTACTAAATAAAGCTAGTAAGATTTTTCTACAAAGTGATTTGTATATTACTTGTAATAAATTATTCTACTTGGGTAAGAAATCGATTCAAAGTTTTTTGGTTTTCTTACACTAAAAATCATTGGTGAAAAGAAAAATTTGTTGGTTGACGTTTCTCCTTATTTAGATGAAAGTAAAGAATATGATGTATCTAAATAAAAGTGGCAAGTGCCTACGTTTCAGTATACAGAAATTAAAGTCCTTTTCTGACAAACCATATTCATCAATATAAGCTTGTAATGGAATTGTCAATCGTGCAATAAAACTTGCTCTAGTGGGGATCCATCAAAACAGCTTAATAAATGTTTCTCCTGGTTTACCTTGCGTATAGCGAAAAAGTTTATAAAATATTTGATGACAAACAGATGAAGCAAATAGTGTTTAAATGGCTCTGCATTAAACGCAGAATCATTGGCATAACATCCGCTTCATCCAATTATATTTGTTTAACCTATTATCCGATATCAGCAAATCGGTATCCGCTGAACGGGAAAATATTAATCTCAAATTGGCAATGATGTTGCCAAAATCTATCAGAAAATTTATATTTTGTCCAAATCAATGTCTTGGATCCCTCTACAAAGACACCAGTCATATGGGCCTGTAACTAATAAAGAAGATGACAGTACACTTTTTGATCGAATGTGCTCTCAAAATCTTTCAGGAAAGTTGGGATAAACGCAAGTTTCTCGCAAAACCTTATAAACTAAAGCTTGAAAAAAAATTCGAGCGCATTAAAATAGCACATGATATATGTCAAAATCATCGCCTGGAAAATAAAGATCTTTTAAAAAGGTGTATATGTCATTTTCTCACAAGCGTCAAAAAAGGATTTTAATTTTAATAAAATTAATTGGAATAAACAAATTCAGCATTTATTGGATAGCGACAATCTTATTTCAGTCATTTTAAGCCATGCCTTTGTAAGCTTCTTCGATGCCAATAACCTGTCTCTGACTTTTCTAACCCAAATTAATGGCAATACTTTGGATTTTCTCACCTTATCAAGCCCATTGAACATTATCTACTTTGATCAAAAAGAATCTTTTGCTCCGACATGCGATCACAACATGATTGAATTCAAGCTCCATCAAACTTTTTCTATGAACGTTAAAACTCCAAGAAAAAGAATTTTTATCGTGGAAGTTATAATGGTATTAACAACTTTCTATCAGGTGTTGACTGGATTCTTATTTTCATCTCTATCGAAGGCATCAATACTATTTACTCAAGGTTTACTAACATCTTTAAAGAGTCAATTGAGAAATTCATACCTTTTTACAGAGTCAACAAAAAAACACATTTGCCAAATTTGTAAAGAGTTTGCAACATTAAAAACCCTCTTATACAAACAAACTAAACCATACCCTTCCATCCAAAGATCTTTGTATAGTTTGCAAGACTTCCATTTCTAGTTTCTACTTAGGAAGGGAAAGTACAGTCTTATCTTCACCTAGCATGAAAATGTTTTTTGGCTTCAAAAGTCACAAGCTCAAGGCGAGATCTCAAATACCTTCCTAGCTTGATAAAAGCAACCAGTTTGTAATGGAACTAGAGAATAAAGCTGTAAGTTGCTAAACAATCAATTTAATAGCGTTTTTATAACTGATGATGGCAATACTCCTTCCTTTTCCTACTACGACATTCTTGCAAATTTTTTTCAGATGATAGATCTTGACATAACAATCGATATGGTAATTAAGTAAATATCTTCATTACAATCATCAGTTTCCAACACCCCAGATCAGATACCTGCTTTGTTTTTAGGAACTACTTTATCTTTATCATCTATATCACTCTGAGGCAAGTAAGAGTTCCTCAAATTTGGAGAAAAGCTGTCATTACACTTTGGTTAAAATTATTTGCATTTTTATGCAAATTTTTTTGGGAGTTTCAATCTTAATTTAGTTAACCCTTTGATTAATTCTAAATCTTGAATATCACTTAAACATTAACAGAAATAAATATTCAAACATATTTAGTTCTGATATAAATTTTTCCAATCTTATTGCTGTTTTTTTTTCAAAAAGTGTTTCCAAAATAGTTTTAAAATATATGTACTGAATTGTTATTGATAAATTGTTTAATAAATTTGTTAAAGTTACAAAGTACAACTAAAATAACATAGAAACTACATTAGAATAAAAAAAATAATAAGCAAGAAAGAGAAAAAATAGAAAAATACTTTCGAAAACAAAACGTTTATAAAAGACAGCATATCCAAATTTGTTTGCAGTCTTGTTATCGTCAGATTCTGGGATATTTGGTAAAAAATATCTCTTCATATTTCGACATCTTAATATACATCTGCATTCAGCAAAAGGTAAGATTGAAGCTTTTTACCATAAATTTATTTATTTTATTCTTTTTTATTCACAGATAAGTTGATATGAATATTGAAAGACTTCTCTGGGACTGCATCACTACAAACGGTTTCTTCGATCCAAACTTCTGGTACATGATTCATTACGATGAAAGCCTTACTCTGAATTACTTCTTGATGAGAGTTCGACAAGTCTTTAGAGTTGAGATACATCCAGTTGCTGTATGGTCTTGTATTCGCTTGAGTCGCTACTTTGAAATCTCTGCTGATGGATTGAAATATCGAATTCATGCGATTGAAAATTAAAAGTTTGAACTTAATATCGTAAAAATGGTTTTTTGGCGCCTTTGAGTTTTTGTATGAAAGAACTCTTTTTTTCGAATAAACCATTTTTGTGTCTACTTGGTTTTATGTTGAAAATTATTTAAAAGTATTTTAAAATAAACCGAAAGTTTAACATCTTGGATTGAAGAAAATTTAGTTAAAATCTAGTCTGAGAAAAATATAATTTTTCGAAACAGTTTAAAGTTGTTTTTTGTTTAAGTGAAAAATCTGTAAACATGTTATCAACATAATACAAAAATTTAGTTTCAATTGAAAAAAAAACTAAATGTTTTAATATCTTTATTACCTTTGTTTCTTTAATTTTAGAAAATTTGAATAAAGGTTTCATTAGAATATTGTTGGTGAGGTGTTTGGATATTTGACGAAATAGACTTTGCAGAAAATCAGTTTTTAGAATGACTGAAAGTATCAACCCCTATATCAACTTTAGTTACTTATATACGATTTGTATATAAAACAATTAATTATTGAATTGTTGTTGCTAGTTGATGAGTTTTTTTAAGTTAAAACAATGTAACAAGGTAAGTGTTCAGTACCCCATACACTAAATCCAAGATAAATCTCAAAATTTCCTTGACTTGATAGTTGAGGGTATTGAGACGATGTTTTAATTTCAACTTTTTAGTTTGATGAATTATAAGCTTCTAACTTGGAAAATGATCGACTAAAATAATTGAAAAAGTTTTTATATAATTCAAAATTATTTCAATTCTCAATTCTCTTTTTGCATATCGCTAAAATGTTCTGTACTGTGCTCTTAAATTTTAATGTAGACTTTGTATCGATAAACATCATAACAAAATTTGTTATTTCAATTTTTCCTTCACTTTGCTGAAAACATGCTAATTTTTTTTGTATTTTGAATATTTATTCTATTTACCCTCTGATTTATTTGAAATCTTAAATATCACCTCAATATTAAGGGAAATGAAATCTGAAATATTCAAAGAGTTTTATTTTTGGTGATAATTTCTCCAATTTTATTGCTGTTTTTTTTTTTCAAAAAGCTTTTTCAAAATAATTCTAAAATATATGTATAAAAGTAATTGTTATAATTATAACTATAATTATATTAGGCAGCTATATTCTTGAAAATTACTATAAATTCTAGAAGAACTCTTGCTTTGATGTTCTACCAAAATTGTTGCTAAATTTACTAAATGAATCCTCATTCTCAGATTGAAAAATTGTTTAAACCCATTTATTATTAGTTATAAGTAGCCAAGTTACAATTAGCATCGAAAACTAATCAAAAATATTAAAACAAATATAAGGATTAATCAATTCATAAATAAAGCATAGATGAAAAATATAAATTTAGTTTATTTAAAAACAACCTTCTTATACATCAGTACTTAAAGCGATGCTAGTAATCACGTTCCTTTTCGATTCATTTTGATAGAAAAATCCCTTAGCAATCATCTTATAATCTTCGAATGAAATCATTACAGCAATCAGATTAACTACAAGACTTAAATCAAAAACAGTTGCACCATACACTATTGGTGATTTTGGTGCTATAAATGTACGCAATACCAGCGAAAGAATGTAAGCAAGTATACATATAGTCATGCTAGTAGTAGCTAGTCTTGTTGCTCGTGAAATTTTCGTATTTGTTCCTTTATCGACTCCTTTATCACAACTTTCTCTATTCTTTTGGTAATATGTTAAAGGATATACAAAGAGACCAAACAAAATAAAGTGTGAAAGCAAAGTAAGTACCAAAACAATGTAACGATAAACAGCATTTTGTTTGTTTATACCAGCAGTACATCCAAATTTTTTAAATACATACTTCGTTGTTATGAAATGAGAGATAATAAGCGAAGCTCCCCCAATAGTGAAGATAGATAATGAAAACCAGCTGAGAACTTTAATAGTTTTGGTGTTTAATGTTTTAAACAAAGATTGTAAATAAAGAATCTTTTGTCGGAACCAAAAAAATCCATGTGAAGATAGCAGGCAAAAATAATAAAATGATGCAAGTATTCTATACAAAGCAGTACAGCAAACATCTGCTATAGCTGACTTAGTTGCAACCAAATCGTAGATGATTATCATTTGTGTTGTCAACAACTTACAAAGAGTTAGGCAAGATGTTACAAGTGCTATAGACAGCAATACTTTTGAACTTTTATTTTTGTTGGAAGGTTTCCAGGTTCCTTTACGCTTTCCATACAAATAGAATGATCCAATTATCCAAAATGTTATAAGAAATAGAATTATGTTGTTGAACTGGACGCCTATCTAAGAATGCTTGTTGAGTTTATATCTTTTATTTTCCTCTGTATCATTGTATAAACCACTGAAGGAAATATTCTTCATGACAAAACTGTTCAAATCACTATTATAAAAAAAGGATATTTATTTTATTAGTCTATTTATGTTGGTTTGTATAACTTATAACTTTGTAATTCATTAAAATCTAACTATTTTAATTCAATTAATAAAAATCTAATACACATATTATTAAAACACGTTTATTTAAGCTTATTATCCAAATGCTTTAACTTTCAGTAAGGTTTATAACTTCACTATGTTTCCCTGAAGAATTTCTTTTTAGCTGATTTTACCTCATACAAAGAAAACCTTTTCTTTAGAAGCTATTTAAAAGTGAAATGACTAATCAACAAAAATAATTTCTGTTATCTAGATGTTTATAGAGCCAGAAGAAAACAAAGTGTTCTCTAACATAATTTTATAAAGGCGAACAACGACAATATAAACTTTAAAAACTCTTTTAACTAATAATAAACTCTTACGCTCTTGATGGTCTCAAAGCCTTGGTTTTGTGGACGTTCTAAAGACATGAATGACCAGACTTAGAGCAAAAAGCTTAGATCATCAAAGACCGTTGAAAGTGTCCTTTCAGGAAAGTTGGGACAAACGCAAGTTTCTTGCCAAGCTGTATAAGCTATGGCTTGATAAAAATGCGAGTGCATTAGAGTAGCGTATGATATGGTTGAAGATGATCGCTTAGAAAATCAGGGTCTTCTAAACGAGGAGTATAACCGAAATCAGAAGGAACAACAACCAACTGATTTCAAATACAAACTTTGAGGTCCACCATGGGCCATGAGAATTGTCAAGGTTTTTTTTTCAAAAAACTGAAGTGGTAAATAACTACTTGACCAACAGCTTCTTTTTTCAAACTCTGCGCACACAATTGTGAAAACCATCTTTCAAGACCATAATATCAATTTACAGAAACCTATTATCAAATCTCACAAACGTCAAAAAGACAATTCTTCTATCACATTAGGTATGTTCTTCAAAGCACGGTCGATTATTAACAAAACTTTTCAATTGAAAGGTCTTTTGCATTCCCAAGATTTCACATTTGTTTTGATTACTGAAACTTGGTTGAAACCGTTTTATCCTGATTCTTTACTGGTTGACGGTAATCTTTTTTTGTGTTTTACGTTGTGACAGACTGTATGATAGTGACGGCGGTGTTTGCGTATTTTTCAAAACATCGCTTGCACCCATGATCTCTAGAATTCAGATCTATGCAATTAATTTTCCAGGATTTGAGATTATCGTTTTCGATTTTCATTACTCAAAGTTCAAATTTTCTCGTTTTATATGTACCTACCTACCACCATCTAAAACTAATGACTGGGTTACTGTTAAGGTCTTATTGAAAGCTTATAAAGTATTATGTGTCCTAAGTTAAATATTTTGGGGGATTTGAATCTTAGTAAAATTGATTGGAATAACCCGAATTTAGCATTTATTAGAAAATCGTTTAACTTGGATAGCGACAAACTTAGTTCAGCCATTTTAAGCCATGCCTTTGTAAGCTTCCTCGATGCCAATAACCTACTTCAGATAGTTACTTTTCTAACCCAAGTTAGTGGTAATACTTTGGGTCTTATTATCACATCAAAACCTGAGAACATTATCTACGTTGATTAAAAAGCACCTTTTGCTCCGACATGCGATCACAACATGAATGAATTCAAGCTCAATCAAACATTTTCTATGAACGTTAAAACTCCAAGAAAAAGAATTTTTATCGTGGAAGTTATAATGGTATTAACAACTTTCTATCAGGTGTTGACTGGATTCTTATTTTCATCTCTATCGAAGGCATCAACACTATTTACTCAAGGTTTACTAACATCTTTAAAGAGTCAATTGAGAAATTCATACCTTTTTACAGAGTCAACAAAAAAACACATTTGCCAAATTTGTAAAGAGTTTGCAACATTAAAAACCCTCTTATACAAACAAACTAAACCATACCCTTCCATCCAAAGATCTATGTATAGTTTACAAGACTTCCATTTCTAGTTTCTACTTAGGAAGGGAAAGTACAGTCTTATCTTCACCTAGCATGAAAATGTTTTTTGGCTTCAAAAGTCACAAGCTCAAGGCGAGATCTCAAATACCTTCCTAGCTTGATAAAAGCAACCAGTTTGTAATGGAACTAGAGAATAAAGCTGTAAGTTGCTAAACAATCAATTTAATAGCGTTTTTATAACTGATGATGGCAATACTCCTTCCTTTTCCTACTACGACATTCTTGCAAATTTTTTTCAGATGATAGATCTTGACATAACAATCGATATGGTAATTAAGTATATATCTTCATTACAATCATCAGTTTCCAACACCCCAGATCAGATACCTGCTTTGTTTTTAAGAACTACTTTATCTTTATCATCTATATCACTCTGAGGCAAGTAAGATTTCCTCAAATTTGGAGGAAAGCTGTCATTACACTTTGGTTGAAATTATTTGCATTCTTATGCTATTTTTTGGGAGTTTCAATCTTAATTTAGTTAACCCTTTGATTAATTCTAAATCTTGAATATCACTTAAACATTAACGGAAATAAATATTCAAACATATTTAGTTCTGATATAAATTTTTCCAATCTTATTGCTGTTTTTTTTTCAAAAAGTGTTTCCAAAATAGTTTTAAAATATATGTACTGAATTGTTATTGATAAATTGTTTAATAAATTTGTTAAAGTTACAAAGTAAAACTAAAATAACATAGAAACTACATTAGAATAAAAAAAAATAATAAGCAAGAAAGAGAAAAAATAAAAAAATACTTTCGAAAACAAAACGTTTATAAAAGACAGCATATCCAAATTTGTTTGCAGTCTTGTTATCGTCAGATTCTGGGATATTTGGTAAAAAATATCTCTTCATATTTCGACATCTTAATATACATCTGCATTCAGCAAAAGGTAAGATTGAAGCTTTTTACCATAAATTTATTTATTTCATTCTTTTTTTTTCACAGATAAGTTGATATGAATATTGAAAGACTTCTCTGGGACTGCATCACTACAAACGGTTTCTTCGATCCAAACTTCTGGTACATGATTCATTACGATGAAAGCCTTACTCTGAATTACTTCTTGATGAGAGTTCGACAAGTCTTTAGAGTTGAGATACATCCAGTTGCTGTATGGTCTTGTATTCGCTTGAGTCGCTACTTTGAAATCTCTGCTGATGGATTGAAATATCGAATTCATGCGATTGAAAATTAAAAGTTTGAACTTAATATCGTAAAAATGGTTTTTTGGCGCCTTTGAGTTTTTGTATGAAAGAACTCTTTTTTTCGAATAAACCATTTTTGTGTCTACTTGGTTTTATGTTGAAAATTATTTAAAAGTATTTTAAAATAAACCGAAAGTTTAACATCTTGGATTGAAGAAAATTTAGTTAAAATCTAGTCTGAGAAAAATATAATTTTTCGAAACAGTTTAAAGTTGTTTTTTGTTTAAGTGAAAAATCTGTAAACATGTTATCAACATAATACAAAAATTTAGTTTCAATTGAAAAAAAAACTAAATGTTTTAATATCTTTATTACCTTTGTTTCTTTAATTTTAGAAAATTTGAATAAAGGTTTCATTAGAATATTGTTGGTGAGGTGTTTGGATATTTGACGAAATAGACTTTGCAGAAAATCAGTTTTTAGAATGACTGAAAGTATCAACCCCTATATCAACTTTAGTTACTTATATACGATTTGTATATAAAACAATTAATTATTGAATTGTTGTTGCTAGTTGATGAGTTTTTTTAAGTTAAAACAATGTAACAAGGTAAGTGTTCAGTACCCCATACACTAAATCCAAGATAAATCTCAAAATTTTCTTGACTTGATAGTTGAGGGTATTGAGACGATATTTTAATTTCAACTTTTTAGTTTGTTGAATTATAAGCTTCTAACTTGGAAAATGATCGACTAAAATAATTGAAAAAGTTTTTATATAATTCAAAATTATTTCAATTCTCAATTCTCTTTTTTCATATCGCTAAAATGTTCTGTACTGTGCTCTTAAATTTTAATGTAGACTTTGTATCGATAAACATCATAACAAAATTTGTTATTTCAATTTTTCCTTCACTTTGCTAAAAACATGCTAATTTTTTTGTATTTTGAATATTTATTCTCTTTACCCTCTGATTTATTTGAAATCTTAAATATCACCTCAATATTAAGGGAAATGAAATCTGAAATATTCAAAGAGTTTTATTTTTGGTGATAATTTCTCCAATTTTATTGCTGTTTTTTCTCAAAAAGCTTTTTCAAAATAATTCTAAAATATATGTGTAAAAGTAATTGTTATAATTATAACTATAATTATATTAGGCAGCTATATTCTTGAAAATTACTATAAATTCTAGAACAACTCTTGCTTTGATGTTCTACCAAAATTGTTGCTAAATTTACTAAATGAATCCTCATTCTCAGATTGAAAAATTGTTTAAGCCCATTTATTATTAGTTATAAGTAGCCAAGTTACAATTAGCATCGAAAACTAATCAAAAATATTAAAACAAATATAAGGATTAATCAATTCATAAATAAAGCATAGATGAAAAATATAAATTTAGTTTATTTAAAACCATATGTGTTATACATCAGTACTTAAAGCGATGCTACTAATCACGTTCCTTTTCGATTCATTTTGATAGAAAAATCCCTTAGCAATCATCTTATAATCTTCGAATGAAATCATTACAGCAATCAGATTAACTACAAGACTTAAATCAAAAAGAGTTGCACCATACACTATTGGTGATTTTGCTGTTATAGATGTACGCAATACCAGCGAAAGAATGTAAGCAAGTATACATATAGTCATGCTTGTAGTAGCTAGTCTTGTTGCTCGTGAAATTTTCGTATTTGTTCCTTTATCGACTCCTTTATCACAACTTCCTCTATTCTTTTGGTAATTTGTTAAAGGATATACAAAGAGACCAAACAAAATAAAGTGTGAAAGCAAAGTAAGTAACAAAACAATGTAACGATAAACAGCATTTTGCTCGTTTATACCAGCAGTACATCCAAGTTTTTTAAATACATACTTCGTTGTTATGAAATGAGAGATAATAAGCGAAGCTCCCCCAATAGTGAAGATTGATAATGAAAACCAGCTGAGAACTTTAATAGTTTTGGTGTTTAATGTTTTAAACAAAGATTGTAAATAAAGAATTTTTTTTTGTTGCAACCAAAAAATCCATATGAAGATAACAGGCAAAAATAATAAAATGATGCAAGTATTCTATACAAAGCAGTACAGCAAACATCTGCTATAGCTGACTTAGTTGCAACCAAATCGTAGATGATTATCATTTGTGTTGTTTGATATAAAAGTAAAAAAATTGTTTGTGAAAAACTAAATAGTTGTTGAAGTAAGCTTAGTACCGGCTAAAAAAACTAAAAATAACTTACTAAAAATTTCAAATTTATATATACATGGAATTACGGTTATTATTATCATTATTATTATGTGGATAGTTCATTTGTGTTTTATTTCATGTGAATTTAGAATGCTGTTGCTAAAAACGTTTACAACAAAAACTTGAAAAAAAGTGTTAATGCATTATAAATTATTTTTTTCTAGCAGCAAAAAGAATTTTAAAGTTGTTATTCTAGATTAAGTCGATCATAAAGTTGCACTGTTATAAAAATAGCTGGTTTTAATTTTTTCAAGGATATGAATTTTTGATACAAGCCTTCTATAAGTTTGTATCAATGAAAACGTTGTAGATTTAATGTCTTATAAGAATCTGACATTCAATTACAAATACTGAAAATTTTTAAAGTTAGTTTTGTATAAATATCAAACCTGAAAATAGGATATATCTTTTATATAAATGAATTCACTTTAGATTATGAAATACAACTTTTCTTTTCTAAATATATTTCTAGTATTCAGCGTGTTAACTGTAATGATTACAGTGCAATCTAGATACTAAGTTGATGCTAAAATTATATGATGGTAACAACATGTTACTATTGAATAATGCTATCTAGTTGGCTAAACTGTAACATAAATGATTAAAACTTGTTTTATATGAAGTTGATAACTCGTTTTTGTAATCTTAAAATATATAACAATGAATTATATTTAAAATTATATTATAAATGGTTGCAAAAAACAGTGTCATCATTAAGCAGATTAATAATAATAATGTAAACTTTGTTTTTTAAAGGTAATTTTCTGTAAAATTTTATTATCAAAATTATAAATTCTTCTAATATTTTATTAAAGTATTAACAAATTAATAAGCTCCATTTTAATGTACAGTTTCAGCGACCGGGAGTTTCGAATGTTTTGACGGTTTGTCAGTTTAAAACATAGATGCTTATTTTATTTCTATTTTTTAGATTTTACTTAAAGTTGTTTTTTTTATTTCATCAGAACAAAGATGACAATTCGAGTTATATTATTTGAAAATAAAGATCTCTTGTAGGAAAATATAGCAATTTATTATTATTTTTTAATTTTTTTTGTTATTAGCCATGAAAATATATTAATATTTTAGATATGTTGTCAATAAAACTTTTTATCTTAAAATATAATAAATTTATATTATTAAATGCTGAATAAAATAAGTTTAGTGAAATAACTATTAGAATTAATGGTTTGAACAAATTTAATTACTAAGTTACTTCCTATTGTTGTTATTATCACCAGATTTTTTAAATAAGTTAAAAAAATATTATATAAGTAAAGATGGCAGATGGGCACTCCCCAATTCCAACTATCGAAGAAAGATTAAGTCGTTTAAGACCATCTCGTGAATTACTTGAATATTATCGAAAGAAAGTTGCTGAGTTTGATGATGAACATGAAGAAATGATTGAAAGAATGAATAAATATAAAGTTAGTTGATTCTGTACATATTTATTTGCTGTAAAAATTTTATGTAGTTCATCCTTTAAATAATATTGATAACTAATAAGTTGTAACTTTTGACTTTTTTGCTCTTTGTAATAAGAGTTTGTGTCATTAATATATTTCATAAATTATTTTTTATACGAAATTATTTTATTCATAAACTTATAAACTATTTAGAAGTGATTAAAACTATTAATTCTTTAAAAAGATGTCATTTTGAATAAATAATTTGTTTTAGATAAGTCATGAAGATCAGCAGAAGATGGAGCTTGAATTAGCTCAACGTGAACAGGAGATCGTAGATTTACAAAAAGCAATTAGTGATTTACAGGTTCTAAATAATAAATTATTAAATTAATATTCAAACAAAGTTAGGTGCATGAATTTGATTTTACAAATATTTATTCTATAATGATTTTGTAGAAATATTATTTCTGAATACTTCAAAAATTATTATATTTTTTGTTATTAATTTACATTTGAATGTAACTTTTATATTTGTCTCTTAAATAGATTTAAGATTAAAAACTTTATAAAAATTAATTATTTAGTGATTAGTTATACAAGTTAGCATTTTAACTATTAATACCAATTATTATAACTCAATTTTTATTGCTATATATGTTTATTTTTTATGATTTTGATAAGCAGTCTAACTAATTATATATGTAAGTGTCAGATAAGACAGTTTGATTTTGGCAGGTGTGTGTTCTTCAAGAAAGAGAACAAGTTCTTCGTCTGTATGCTGAAAATGATCGGTTGAAAATTCGTGAAGTAAATGATAAAAAAAAGATACAACATTTGTTAGCAATTGCGGGACCAGCAGCTTCTGAAGTAGAAACGTCAACAAAAATTTCTCTTCTTTAAAACAAATCTTTTTTTATTTATTTCAGGTATCTTACTTCCACAAAGAACCTCCATCAAAAATTGTTATTCCTCAAGTTGAACCTAAATCACATAAACCCAATGAAAGCGTCAAAATAATCAAGGTTTATATAATTTCTATTACTACATCACTTCTTCTTTAATCTATAAACAGAGAAAAAGTCCCTCTGCATCAGCCCCATTTGCATCCGCCAGATCTAGTTTTGCATCTAAAGATCATGCCGACGCACAAACTCTTTCTCTGCAAGTTAAAGCTCTTCAAGCTCAACTAGAAGAACACAGCAAGTTGTCACGTGATCAGGTAAACTAAAGAATTTACTTCAAAACACAAAGAGTAAAATGCTTCAATAGAACAATACTTTGTTGGAAGAGCGTCGAATCTTGCAAGAAGAGAGTGCTCTTGCCCGTGAGAGGGAGCAAGAAAGGTTTGAGCGTTACTCTGAGCGTCTGAAGCAAGCACAAGTTTGTATATTTGTGAACTTTTCTAAAATGGTCTTTTACTAATTTGGTTTAAAATTGTTCAAATAGTTTACCGTCAGATAAGATAATGTTTATTTGAAAAAAATTTATGAAATTTTGATGAGTTGTTTAAAACCATCATCCACTTTTGCTCCTAGTTGATAAAATCCTGATCTTTGCCAAGAAACCTTTCTAAGGAGCAACTTATTTTTCAGAGCTTGTTGCATGAAAGCACTCAAAATGTCCTTCTGATGAAACGAGAAAGCAGACAGAAAGAAAAAGAGTGGTTGAATGAAAAAGATCATTTACTGAGAGGTAAATACTAGCCACCAGATGGCGGTGTGACTAATTAACTTCTTACAGAGATGGATGATTTGAGAGATCAGTTAGATGCAGTTAACCAACGTCCTAATACTGCTCCTAAAAGTCACATGAATCTAGCATCCGCTTGTGTGAATGATTACGCAGCCAGGCAAGAGTTTCAATCTGAGGTAAAGTCTTTACAAGATCAATTAGATCAAGCTGGCAAGCTGGCTGAGATGTATCGAGAACAATGCATCCATGCAGAGGAGGAGTTGTCTCGGATGCGAGAAGAGACTGACGTCCACAAGTTCATCTTTGTCAATCTTGTTCGATTTTTTATTGATCTTCTTGCAGAGATGTTTTTAAAGAGCGTACTGAGAAGATGTCGAAGAGGTTGCAGCTGATGAGTGTCCGCTATGCGGCGCTAGAGAAGAGGAGAGGATGTGAGGTGGAAGGATTCCAAACTGATATAAAGCATCTGAGAAAGAGACTGAAGGAGGTGGAAAAGCAACTTTACAAAGTAAATCAGCGTGTTTTCATCACTTGATTCTGATCTTCATCCTTGTAGCTGACTGTTGGAGGGGTTGTGTCAGATGTAGAAGTCCTACAGACTGTTAAATCCACTGCAGGAAGATCAAGAGTGATTCAAGGAGAGTTGAAGAACTTGAAAACCAAACTTTATAATCTTGAAGGAGATCTTCGTGGGATTTACTGATCTTTATGGGATTTACTTCAACAAGCTTCTTTTTATTTAGTTTTGATCTTTTTATGAAATAATATTTAGTGGAAGTGTATGTATTAGAGATTCAGAAGTCACGAAGGTCATTGCTTCGGAGCAACTCTAAAAATAATTCAAGTAAAAAAAAGACGATTATCAAATTGAAAGAAGATGAAACCAATGATGATAGATTTTACAATCAAATCTTCTTCTGATTGGTTGATTGAGTAAAAACTTGAAAATTTATTTAATTATTTTGTTGAAGGATTGAGAAATAGATTTCAGCAAGTTTCTTGAAATTCAATTTAAAAAAAATAACATCAACATCTGGAAAAGCTTTTGGTTTATAGCAAACCTATCTTGCTGTCAAAACGGAAGTTTTTATTTTTTTAGTATTTTAGTCAGATTAATTCTTTTCCAGGCAACTAGCTTTTAATGAAACATAAAAGATAAATTCAAATTATTCATTTTTTCTCGAAAAGAGTTCAATAGAAAAGCAACTGAATGAATCGTTTCTTGTAAATTCATTATGATGATGATTCAAAAAAAATGCTTTAAGAATTATATTTCCTCAAATTTTTTTTATCGAATAATAAAACTAAACAACTTTCCTGTAACACTAACTACATCAGAAATACTAACAATCTAAGATTCGTTGAAAAAATATTAAAGTAATTTAGCTTTTAGGAGATTTAACTTTAATGTCCTGCTTGGTGGCGAAGCGGTTACTACACCTAGCTACAAGGTACTTCTAGCTAGGAAGTACCGGGTTCGACCCCAGGTGGAGACATATAAAACTCCTGAGAAAACCCATAAAAAACTCCTGAGAATGTGTGTTAGTGAGATGTGCTCTCTTTAGGCACCCTCCTTCACATTTATATATATAAAAAAAAAATAAAAAAACTTAAAAGTTACAAAGAAGTCAACATAAAGTTTTATTTCTCCTCTAAAAAACTCCTTCAAATGTTATTCAATGAATTTAGAAATTCAAATAGATTGAAATAAAGTTGTTAAAAATTGATAGAAACTGTAATGACAAGAGTTTGAAAGTTTTGTAATACTTAAAAAATATCATTTTGTTGAAAAACTGTCGAAAAATTAACTACTTTAATGATTTTATTCAAACACAATAATTTATCAAATACAGTGTTAAAATAAGACCCTTGAGTAAAATTAGCTGTCACAAAAATGTTCATTAAAAGTAGTTTAAAAAAGAAATAAGAAGCTATTTTGTTTTTTCTTTAAAATTATAAACAGGCTTTAGTCGAATTTAATAAAATTTTTCATAACTTTCTGGTCATCTTTCTGTGTGATACTTCAAACCCGAGTTATAAGACAGAAACTTTACAGAAAAGGTTGATTTGTCTTTATTTGTTAAAGCTCCTCAGCTAGTAACAACAGGCAGAGCAAATCTTATGCTTGATGGTGAAATATGCGTTACTGCACATTAAGTACCTTGAAAAATTAATTAAGTTTCTTAAGATAGAAATATGCAAATTAGTATTTATCTTTTTAATTATCTGCAATAAAATTTTCACTACTTATGTAAACATTGACATGCCTGTAAATAATTCATCTCTTTCTACTTTATGTAAATTAAAGAATGAATAAAAGATTAACATGATAAGCTATTGGTTTAGCTTAACTTGGCGAATCAGACATCATAGAGATTATTATCTAAACTTTATTAATAAAAAGTAAATGTTTTTTGTTTGTATTTACAGTTTAAATGCGTTTATTCAGAACTAAACGTTTAAATGAATAAAGTAAAGTTTTTTAGAAGAATATTTATTTGTAATTTAACAAATAAACGTTTTCTAATGAGAAAAACATTTAAATTGATTTGTTTCTTTTTGAACGTTATGATCTTCAAACTTTTTTAGTCAAAAAAGATAAATTTACAATTAAACAACTGTTTAAATATTTATTCTTTTCGGAACTTAGAATGAGATCAGTAAAAGGAATTTAGGAGCAAAAAAAGTTCCGTTTCTTTTTTCTCTATTTTATTATCACCTCAAATATTTAAACAGATAACTAGCAACTGAAAAATATTTACCTCAAGTAATAACTCACAGACGGGTGAAACAGCAAACAACTGTTTGTTTGTTTGTCTCGTATAGTTAAAAATTTCTGTAATTTATAACTCTCGTTTAAATTGCGCAGCTTAAAATGCTTTATAGATTTAATTAAAAGTATTATTACATCACGGATTTATCTCTATGAGATATTTTTTTATTATTTCAAGCCATGAGTAAAGTTAATAAATAAATATTTATTAAGGTTGATGACTGAAAATACTTAAATGATGTTAAAAAGATATACAAAAAGAGCAATCAATTTAAACAGATAAATAGATAGCTCAAAATTGCTTATAATTTGTAATGGCTTGAACAACTATCTTTAAGCTTTATTGCAAATACCAAAAACTTACATTTATTGCGTGATGTCATCATGCTGGTCAGAATTACATGAAATGAATGAGAAGTAGTCAAATTGTTATAAATTGTTAATTTCACAACAAAAATATTTTTCGAAAACTTTTAACGACTTGTTGAACTGAAATATATGCAAATTAAAATTGCAAAAAGTGTATACAAAGTCATGTTTATGATTACAGTACTAATATTTTTTTGAATCAAAGAACTGATTACTGATTTTTCAAACTAACAAAAAGTTGATTTGCTTAATTGTGAGATTACAGAAATATTTGATAAAACATAGATAATTATCGTTATAAGAATTATACTTAAATTTATAGCTGATTAGATTTCTTTCAATAAAAATAATGAAACATTTAGATTAGAATAGTTTTCGTAGAGAAAATAAAAATTTTAAATAAACTGAATTTTTTGTAAAGGGCTCAACATTTTGTAAATTTAAAGTTACCTCTAGACGGCGCTGTTGCAATATTCAGCTGATTACAAAATTGAAGAAATGTTGGACAACTTGTTATTGACTCTTTCATTTATCAGAATAATTTTTATTAAAATATATAGAACAAAATTACAAATAGGTCGATCGACTTGTTTAAAATAGGCACTAAAATTCCAACCCTATTCTTTCTTGTAAAATATTTTTGTAAAATAATTCTTAATTTTTTAATTCTTAAAATTGTTGCTAAAAACTTATTGTATATAAAGGAAGCTTTCCATCAAAGAAAAAAATGTTTGTAGAAACTAAAAAATAGGCAAATTATTTTGGTCACTTCTAAAATTGTTACATAAGATACAATTTAGAAGATTACATAAACTACTTTGAATTTAAATCAGTTTATTTCATCAAACTATATGTAAAAATAATAATTGTTAGTATTAAATATCTTGAAGGTAAAACTTTTATTACATATTTTGTGAGATAATTCAACTTTTGTATGTTTTATAACGAAGCACAAAACTTGTTTAGATTGGTTAAAAATTTCACAATTCAAGTTGAAGTATGCTTTTAGGGCCTTAAGTGAAGTTCACTAGATTTAAAAATGTTGTTGCTTAAGTTACATTAGCCCAAAAACGGCTTTGGCTCTATTTTCTCTAATATTTCCATTTATTCTTTTGTTTAAAATAGCTTTACTTAGAATAACAAACAAATATAAAATATCGTAGATTGTTCATATCTATAGTCCTAGAAAGCTATCTGAGACAATGACTTTTTTATTTCTGTCAATAAATAAACTACTTAGTTAAATAATTAAAATAAAAAGCCAATCAACCGTAACCTTAAATATCACGTGACCTATATCAAAGAATAAACTTAGAGCAGTTTTGAATATTAATCTAATACTTTTTTAGTGATATTAAGTAAACGAAAACAAGCCTCTTTAAAAAACACTTCGAATGTTTTTGTTCTATTTTTGTACAGCAAAAACTGATAAACAGGTTTTTAAGATATTACTTAAAAAATTAATCTGTAAAATTGGTACATAACCAGTTTTTAGATTCACCAAAAATAAATTAAGTAATCTTCTGCATTTATAATGAATGGATTCTTTTAGTACAAATTTCCAATCTAAAAATACTTCATAGAATTCTAATTTCAAACAGCATCTATTAAAATGTTTATGTCAATAAAACCTAACATTAAACTTAAGTAACAAAAAAGATAAATAGTTTTTAAAAAGATTTATTTTACTGTTATAATAAAATAAATAATAGTTTTTCTTTAAAATTTACTATTTTACTTCGATGAAAGTTTTTAGTTTCAAGCTATCTAAGCACAATCTTTAGAGTTTTTGCAAAATTACTCATTTTTGAAGTAGCTGAAATTAAAAAAAATTTTATATTCTCAAATAATTTTTTCATTTCTTCAAATAACTGTTTGATGGAAAGTGTTTTTAGTATGTAATTTTATTTCTATAATGGAGCTTTAATTCAAGCGACCATAAAAGTTTTTAACTTAACTGTTACAACAAATTCGCCCATTTATTTCAACAAAGTTGCCGCCTAAATTAAAGTTTACAAAGAAGGAAAATAGTTGAGGTTCAAATGCTGTTGTGCAGGCGACTGTAAAAGCGAAAAAAGCGGCCTAACTACAAATCAGTGAAAGAATAAATTCTTGTTGAAAATAAAATATGAAAAAAATGGGTTGGTGCACATAATAGAGGGTTTTTCTCTGAATTCTATTGCTTTAAAGTAGCTACCTACACCTGTTTTTACTTTTTAATTTTTATACACATTTTGAAGTTTTTATCCAAATACAATGTTTCTTTCATAATAGTTATTACAATCTTACAAAATTAAGTTTAAGCCATTTTTATCAACAAATAGGGAAATATGTAAACAAATTTAATCAACTTTACTCGAAGTGATTCAATTTATTTTCAATGTTTTACTGAACGATTTAAGAGAAAATTAAATTTGATTATAAAGTACGGAGAAAATTATTTTAAAACATTTTTTTTAATAAACACATTTAAGCAACATATATTTATCTCTATTGTATGATTTGATGTTTTATTGTTTCTGTAAGTTGCTATAGTTTCGATTTAAAAGTTAGCGCCTAAAAGTGAAAACTGTAGATAGCTTAAAGAAAATCATTTATAAATTGAAGGCCGAAAATGGAGTTTTTAAGAAACATAAATTTTCAAGTTTGCTTTTTAATTCTATTTTATATGGCTTGGATAAAACAAAACTTTGTTTAAAAATATTAAAAATGGTATTTAGTAGCCTGGAGGAGTTATAAGTGAAATGACTACAAATTGTTTATTTAAAAGCTATAAAAAAGCAGTTTTATGTTTTCTAAACCTGGTGGATCTCTATTTGATTTACCAGCGTCATTTATTTTTCTCTTTATATCTAATAAATATTTAACCATTTATAGTAAAACTTTATTTAGATTTGGACAAAAATAAGATTTGTTTGGTTAATAATGATATTAAAACATTTTATACAGAAAGTGAACTACCATTTATTACTGAAAATCGCTATTCATTAAGACATTATTGATCAAAAACTATTTTTCCAAATGCAAAGATGTTTTTTTCTTTTTACCTATTATTTTTAAAATAATTATAATAAGTATTGGAAGATGAAATATTTTGTTCTTTATAAATAAGTTTCTAAAGTGTTCAAAATGGTCTTTTGCATTTTTGTAAAAAAACAAATGTTGAAAATTTATTGAAATTATTTGAACAAAATAAAAGTATTTTATATTCCTGTAATTATTCCAAAAATAAATAGCAGAAATAAAAAAAATCTGAATAAAAAGTCTTCAGAACAACTTGAAAACATTTCAAATAATCAGCTTAAATAATCCTCAATATAAGTATTCAAATCTCAAGTTGAATTTATCAGAGATTTTTATCATGAAACACCTCAAGTATTATCCATGATTATTAAACTTTTTTTATGAATGAAGTCTGAGTAGATAACATCAAATCAAAACTGTTTGTATTTGTAAAAAGGATAAACAGATAGAGGTTGTTTACTGGTGAAATTGCTCGGAAATTTAACTTTTCAATAATTAGAATTGAACAGGACAAAAGTGGTTCTTCAAATTTTAGTTTATCTGAAAATTAATTGAGCTTACTGTACAACCGATCAACAATTATTGATTGACAGATATTTGATAGTGATGACATCATCCTTAACCCATAATCTCATTTCAAATGTAATCTGCTTCGTTTGCTTCAATCTAAAACATCCAACAAAAGAAAACCCCCCAAGTCAACCCTACTTAACATGTTGGATGAAATCGCTTTCTCCTTTGCATAAGTAGTCGATGACGTCAACGCCGACACTGTTTACTCATGCGTGTCAGCAATAACGAGGACTTTGGATTAGTTGGAAGTTGTTTTGATGACAACTTTTGTTATCTCTGCTAAATCACATCATCTTCTTTCTCTTTATTTCAGACTTGATGTCACAAACCGTCCAATTGAGTACTCACCGCGCTTACTATATACTAGTTGGATGCTTGGTCGAAAATGGTGTTTGACTTTTTGGGATTGAGCAAGAACTACAAAAAGTTGAATGAGGAAAGAAATTCGTTTATTGAGATCATAACCGACGCAAAGGGCGACGGGGCGGCGGTAGTGACGTCATGATCACGGTTGCTTTCTGAACATCTGCAGATGATGAAAGTGCCGCTAGTTGGGAATATCATAAAAAAATGAAAACAATCAACTGACAAAACAGACGAACAAACAAAACAGCAAACAGACAAATAGAAGAAAGACTTCGAGAAGATGACGTCATCATAAAACTTCCGAAACTAATTGTTTAAAATATCTAAATTAGCGGACACGAGAGGGCGTTCGAGAAACGGGGTCTCTTTGTGGTAATAAGTTAATTTTGATCAGTTACTAGTTAAATCGAGACCTACGCCCTGACTCATACCCGCTAGTGTTCAGCCCCACCTTCGGGCCACGTATTGCATTAAAAAGTGACAAAATTAGAAGCCCGGTCATGGGCCAGACCTTGGACGGAAGTGATAGAAAAAAGTTGATGAAAAGAAGAAATCAGTTTGGTTACAAAAGGGTATTTGGTTGTGGACCAGTAACCTGGTTGATGGTTTCTCGGCGTCGGTGTTGATGACGTCACTGGTGTAAGATCTCATAAGGCAAAAAGAAAGATCACAGCGTTCACAGTCGCCATGTGACGTCGAGGGGGCGTCAGGGGTCGCGATAATTGTAGGGGCCTAGAGATAGCAGCTGGGACAAGTGGACAGCATGGTCCATGTTGCTAGGTGGCTGGTTGGTTGCTACGCGACGAGGACCCTTTCACGAGTAATCACTGATCTCAAATAGGATTGATGACATCACTTTAGTGACGTCACTGCTCAGCACTTGTGACATCGACAAATCCATCAAACGGTGACTGTACCGAATAAAGTTTGACCTAAAATGAAGGACAGTTAGTGGTGAGAAGGTGAGGTGGTTGTGGGTCAGTCTCACTTATTTTCTTCAACTTTGGCAAGAGACAGAAGGATTTTGGCGCATTTAAGTATAATGAAAGAGGGGGTTCCACAAAAGGAGTGTTGATGATTAGAAGGTTGTGAAGAAGAAGCAAACAGGTTGCTGCTACTTTGACCATTCATATCACATTCCTGCAAATAAACAAGTGAACGTCACGCGTTGATGACATCACGCTAGAAAGACCTCAAGAAAAGAGATGAGAGTGTTGACGGAGGACTTTTGGAGCGCAATAGCGCGAGCAGCTACTACGTCACCAGCCGCCAGACTCGATAACAACACAAACGAGTATTCGCGTAAAGCAAGCTCCTTCCTATCACCAATCAGTGTAATCTGCATATAAGGATTGACAACTCGCGTTGATGACGTCACATGTGACTAACCAGGTTGGAAAAGAGTTTTTCGATTCGGCTATAGGGGCGTGTGGCGAGGATGAGGTCCACATTAGGATCCTTCAAGCTCAATTTTGTCAAAATTTCCAACGAAATATTTTGCGGTGAAATGGAGAGACTGAAAAAGAAGAATTTATAAAAAGATTTAAGAAATGGGGCGGATTGGGGCACCTGGAGGGATCTTCTAGATTGAAAGGATCAGATGCTTCTGATGAGGGACAAATGGACCAATGTAAACAAGCTTCTAGCAGGGCCAGGGCTGTGTGGTCATCGGGTAGTTCTGATAAATCGATGCAGTGTGTGATGTTGCATAAGATCACCATCGCATCTTCACGCATTCGACGCACATGATTCCACCACCAGGTGTCGTTGTAAACATCTGATGACTCTTCCCGATCATCAAGCACCGTCGAAGAGTAAATGCGATGTGAGCGTCGCGTTGATGACGTCACAGGGCGTTTCGGGGTAAACCAACTGTACTCATTAACTTGTTGGTTACTTGAGGGTCCTCCAAAACACTGATACGAGTCTTTGGGTGTGTCTCCAACCCTTGAAGAGTCCTGATCACGTCCCAGAGTGGCGCGATTAGCCAGTTTTCGATGTTTGTGACGTATTAACATCAATCCAGCGAGTGATCTCATCAAGTTTCGATTCCTGAAGATTTCTGTCGCATTTCCAGGTAGAAATGAAAGTCCTCGAAGCACATTACAGATGCAAAGAAGTCTCGTCGCTACTTCTTCACTTCTTTTCCGCGATCGCTTCAATCTTACATCAGCTGTGCTCCACACAGTCCGAGTTCCTCCTTCATCACCAATCGCTTCACTTTCCAACAGAACCACGTTACTCTGTTCCAACACTCGCTCAATCTTCGATTTGGTCGTCATGGGAACTTCATCGACGCGCGGTTGCGCTTTACTGACGCCACCGTCCACTTCCACTGTTTTATCCTGGACAGGACGAGTAGGTGTGGGTAGGGCAGACTGAGTAGGTGTGGGACAGTTGTCATCCAAATCAGTTGGAATCGAAAGTACATCTTCGAGCGTAGCTTCGACGGCGATAACGTCATCGTCGTCATAGTCACTGTCTCGGTCTAATGGATCCTTGAAGAGTTTTTTGGAGAAGCCACAAGGATCTTTTCGGACCTTATCTTGGAGGAAGCTGACGACGATATGAGAAAGATCATCTGTACCGTTCAGCTGCGATGACGTCACATATGTTAATACAGCGCGAAGCATTGAGATGTAGAGGACTGACCTGGTTAATGTGGTCCCAAACACTCGATTTATCGACCACAAACGGATTGGTCGCGGTCTCGATCTTAACAGGTAGTTTGTTGAACTTGCTGTGTAGTTTCGATGTCACCATCTGTGTTGCTAGGAAAGAAAGCACGTTGCTAGGTGACATGTGATTGGTGGTTGGAGCGTAGCAACCGCAGTTGGTTGTTGTCGAGGCGCGAAAAGTTGTGATTGACTTATGAGAAGAAGTGAGATGCTTTCAGGGACTTCCCCGCCCACCTACTTGCCACAGCTGCGAGTCACGTGACGTGTGCAGCAGCGCGAAACCGATGTGTATGACGTCAGCAGTGGCGCTTTCAATTATTCATTCATATTGAAGCATGTGTTAGGTGAATGGTGGTTAATGGAAAGAAAGGGGGGGGGGAGTTTGTAGCAGCATGAAAAAGTTCAATGAACCCCCCCCTCATTTCTACTTAAGTACCGCGCGTTACTTCTTTGTTTAAAAGTCACGTGACTTCATAACGTGCTCGGTGATTTGCACTACAACTCGCAACCATCTAGCAACCAGTCAGTAAAACCAACTTACTTCGTTTCTTCTTCGCACTTTTACTCTTCGATTTGACAACAGTAGCTGATTGGTTAAGACAAGTGATCTCGTCATCTTCATCACTTGATCCTTTACCCGTTAGATATGATCTTACACAGTCTTCAACTCCAAGCACTTTACGCTCATTGGGAAGTGAAAAGAATTCAGCCAACAGTTTCCTGAAAGCAAACACGTGACTAGTTGCTTGGCAACGAGTGATAGATGGTGAGCAACTTGCTAACCAAAAGCAGTGGACTAACCTGCAATGATCCACAAGACTGTCCAGTAGTCCAGGCAATTGGGACAACTTAAACTGATGGACAGTTTGATTGTCGTAAAGTAAGATGGTCAGGACATTTAGTGCCCAGGTACTCTCGACCAGCAGACCACTTTTTAAGGACATAATCACTTTCCAAGCCTCTAAGCTTCCAACTACAAACCAACAACAACCAGTTTTCAATGATGACGTCATCGTTGCTAGGCACATACCTTCACGACAAGTTTTGCGATGAAATTTAGTAAGTTTGGGTTCGGTGGCTTCCACACACCCAGCTGGGAAGATTGGCTGGGCACGAGAACGGACCAGGTGGGCCAGAGATGAATTACGAGTCATTCTGTGATGCAAGTGGTCACAAACATAACCAGAGGTGGTTAGTTCTAACCTTCTGTGTTGATGTGTGACTGGTGATTCTAACCTAGGACGGACCATACTTGCCCGCCAACCCATCCTGGGGTTTGCCCGAGGTTTGTATCGGTCCTGGTACATAGATGCTGAGGTATTGTGGACATAAAGGTTGTGGTTTCGAGGTGGCATACCACCACTGCCCGGCGGAGGATGCATGATACCAGGCTGGACAGGGCCAGGGTTTTGTGAATAAGGTGAGTGGTGACGACTCATCATATTTTCGAATCCTCTCATATTCATTGGGGGATAATGTGTGGACATTTCCTGGACATAAACCAATTAATTGAATCATTTACAAGATCACGGTCACTTACTGGTCGTGGATACTTGCTAGGTGGGCCAGGAAGTTCAGCTCCAGGTCGTTTAAGAGGCCCTTGAGTAGGTATATTAGAAGGAGGGACTGACTGTTGTGACATTTGATAATTGGACTGCTTCAAATGATACAATTTCAAATTATTCACAAAATCATATAACTGACCTGTTGATGTGGGTACGGCCTGTTCGAGTAGCCGTGTATTGCTTGACCTTGATAAGCGCGATGCATCGGGTCTTGTGGATGATGATAAGCCACAGGTGGGCCAGGGTGGATCTGTTGTCTTGTCTGGGACGCACTGGAAATGGAACAGATGAAATTCAAATTGAATAAAGTTGATGATTTGATTACTTGTTGGGATATTGATATGAAGTGGGTGGTGGCATAGCTTGATGGCTATTCAAATACGGTCGGTTAAAAGGATCAAGTGTGGGTCGTGGTTGGTAAGTCATATGTCCAGCATTAGGACCAGAAGGGTGGACAGGCTGAGGTGGTAGAGGCATCTTGTACTGTGGTGTTAGTTTATTCATCGGGGATGGAAGGTGCGTCGCTGCGGGAGTTGGAGTGACTTTTCCCGGCTGAATTGAGTTGTCAACACTCGATGCTGGTGAATCGGTGCAATTATCACTTCCTGGGGGCTTCTTCAACGCCGGGGAGTTTGAATCGGACATTTCACTCGTCAGGCTTGGGACAGGCTGTTTGTGGGTGCTGGTCACTGGTGACATAGTGTCCGAAGGTGCACGGCTAGGAGGTTTATCTGGGATAGCCATGATGGGCTGTAGGGCCATATTTTGAGACATGGACGGGTACACAGTGGCAGCACTAGAACCTGGGGCAGGGGGCGGGTAATTAGCAGTTTGTTGGTGGACAGGGTAGGCTGGTAAGGGTTGTGGACCATATATTTGAGGTTTTGGGGACATACTGTTAGTGATGTTATGATGAGGTGGGTAATGTTGTTGAGCTGGACCATAACCATGAGGATTCGGAGAGGGTACAGGGGCAGCTGGGTTGTATCGTGAATACTGTGGACCAGCCATGGTGTTGTAGGGCATACGTGACGTCATAGAAGGTGTGGGGATCCTCGCTGGTGACGTGTTGTTCTTGATATCTTCTTGTTTCAAAGACGTCACGTGATCAGCTTGATTCTTTTTCTTGCGATTCGCTTCAGTGATTCTGTATAAACAGTATCGGTTACCAAGGAAACGGAGAAGTGGAGAAGGCGATGAACCTGGTGAGGGCTTCTTGAGGTTCGTCTTCACCACGTTCGTATCGACATTCAAAGCCATATAAGTATTTGCAATATTGCTTCTTTAAAGTGAACCCGGATGTTGATGATGAATGTAGTTTCATCAACGTACTGATTTCATTCCATTTCTTCTGATTGGTCACCTGTTAAGTGATCACGTGAGTCGATGCACCAATCAGTGACGAGTGATTGCAACCTCTTGCATGAAGCCTCGCTCTTTGACAAGCCGATAGAGGAAGAAGAGATCGAGAGTCTTCCTACCCATCAAGGGCGCATTTTTAAGAGGCAGGTTCTTATCTTCCCAGTACTTCAAAACACTGTCGATAAATTCTCGTCTACCAGGTTCATCTGCAGGCTCGTATAAGGCCGCTAACTTCTGCGATGCAGACCGCGCCTGGGGCACCTAGAAACGTGGCGTGGTTGCTAGGTGAAGTTAACAAGTTAGAAAACTCACTTTTTTAGAATCTTCTTGTACAGGAGTTCGAGGCGCCGGATAAGCGTTCATCTGTGTGGGGTAACTGGGAAGGCGGGGGTGGTCGGCACCTGTTGGGGCGTAGTAATTGGGATAAGGAGTGGATTGGGGTTGATTGGTGTATGCATGATTATACATGCTAGCAGGTGATGGCATTCGTTGGAGTCCAGGTGAGCTAGCTAAACGGGGATGACTTGGCATACGAGGGACTACACCCCCTGTGGTGGGCGTCATACCATGATGTGGCATCCGCGGATACATGTTTGGTTGGTAAGCAGCAGGCTCAGTTGGCATGTAACCACCTGGTGTCATCACTCGACGACCTTGTAGTTGTATTTGTGGTGTTTGTGGTATCTGGTGAGGTGGTAAAGGTGGTGCTACTGGTTGTTGTGATGAACCAGCTGCTGGTACTGCTGGTTGTTGTTGTGGTTGCTGTTGGTTTGGGTAATAGTTACCATGCTGTTTCGGTACATTAGAAGTTCTGAAGATGATTAGAAGGTGAGAAGCAAGAAATTAGTAGATGGAAGAGTACTTACCCTGGTTGAGCTGTATGTGCAGCAGCTGCAATTGCCGCAGCAGCAGCAGCTTGTGCAGCACCTTGCCGGAGTGGTTGTGAATCTGGTGATGGTACAACACCACTGGATGTACTTTGCTTCGATAATCGTCGTTCTGGTGTTGGTACTGGTGATGCCGTGTTATAAGCTGAAATAGAATTTGATGGTGATTAAGATGGTTGATATCAACCATTTCAACCAATTTCAAAACAACAAATTTCGGTAGTTTCAACCATACGATCAGAGACGTTCACGTAAACTAAGGTGCTGGTGATTTCAAAACACAAATATTCATCAACCAATCACACTAGACTATCTTGACAAACTACAAGAGTGGTGTTTGAAAAATGACAAAAGCAGTTACAAAGTGGAGCAGGTGAATAGACTGGTTGTGGTGTATGGGGTTGACTGTTGAAATTGTTCACTGAAGCAACGTGATGAGGTTTGCCGGCGGCGTTCGGGGTAACTGTCATAAAACAATCACCACATAAATGAAAAGATTCCACCACAAGAGTGCACCACTACCTGGTGTGCTTGGTCTATTTGGTGGAATGACGTTTTGGATACGTGGATTTGATTGGTTAGGATAGATTGGTTGTTGAGTCGACATCTGCTGGGGTGAGTGTTGGGGATAGTTGGGTGCATGCATAGGATAGTTTGTAGCACGATTGAGTGATGAACTGTAAGCTGTGTTGTATACAAACATTTGTTGATTACATCGATGAAGTTTTGATGAGTAGTTAGTATGCGGTGGGGTTAGTTGTTTGATGTGGGATGGATGCTCACATAACAATCACAAACAGTTAAGTACAACAAAAGAAATGTGAAAACATCAACAAGAAGAACACGTGAGGAGGTGATGTGGTTAAACACACATCGAAAATTATCACCCCACAGCGTTGTTAGTCAATTATAGTTATCTTCCAGAAGCAGCGCGCGTTTCATGCATGGCTTGATTCATAATAAAGTTTTTCGAGCTACAAATAATGCGATAAGTAGTAGACGGGCGCACATCGTGTAACGCTTGATTGAATTAAATTTGTTTTTTAAATATAGAATCATCCAAGTTAATTTTGATCAAATCTGAGAGCTACAAACTTAATTATGTTGATGTGACAATAAACACAAGATGTTAGTTACAAGCTTCACGAGCTTACAAACAACTTCCAAATGCAGATATCAAAGAACCCAACAAACAGCAAATATTACGAGCAAGCAAGCAAGCAAGCAGCAAACTGCCCTTTCAAACGTACCAGGCATTGATACAGCGTTAGAGACAGGAAGCAGTGAAGAGCCATCCGTGTTAGAACGCGCCATAGAAGTAGACCCACCAGTTGGCATGGTTTGAGTAGATGGTGATGAAATTGATGATTGTGGTGGGATGGTTTTAGATTGACCAGTAGCTGAGGTAGCTACTGGTGAATTGGTTGCTTCTGAACCAGCAGTGGTTCGTAGATGATGACGTGAATGGTTCTGGGGTGATGAAGTGGTTCCTGAATAAGGAGGTTGATCTACATTATACAATCAATTCAGGGTCAGCAGCTGGTTGGGATTGGTTGCTGGCTTTGAAGATTGGGTGTTGAGAAGGGTTAGGAGCAAAGAAATCAACCAATCAGCAAATAAGGTTAATTGGAAATTGGTTCATTTATAAGTAGAGGTTATGGAGAAGCAGTTTTATTGAGCAAGTAATCACATCCAGCAAAACATGCAAAGCACCAAACAACAGTTAAAAGACTCACCCGCCGCCACGCTAGTACTTGGTTGAGAGGGATTAGGAGCTGCTTGAGGAGCTTTTCTATTTGGTGACATTATACTCCTATCATTTGCTGGTATTTGATGAGCAGAAGCAGTCGAACTTGGCCTTGATGGTTGTCTAGAAGCTGATTCAGCTGCCATAGGTTGGTTATTAGCTTGGTTTGGTTCCTGTGCAAGTATCAGTTAGAAATCGAAGAAATATTTATAATCTGATGTGAAATCTTCTACAAGTAAGAAAAGAAATTAGTAAAGTTACAAGAAGTTGTCGATCTAATCTGAACAATAAATTTGAAGATACTAGAGAAAGATAATAACTGACCACCGTAGTGGGATATTGTGTAGGATGTTGCTGAGTTTGTTGACGAACTGAATAAAATGGATGTTGCTGCTGCTGAGGTATATGATTGTGTGTAGATGAGGGATGGTAATCAGTGTATGGTGATCCTGGATAAACGGGTCTGTTTTCATGAGGGTAAGTCTGCTGTACCTACAAAATATCACATGTAAACTAGCAGCTTTTAAAAAAATAGTAAAAATATTCACCTGATGAGCTTGGTAGGAAGACACACTACCAGTGGATGCAGGAGTAGCAGGGTTAGGATATCTTGGTAAGTTTGGATGATTCATATATCTAACGTGTTGGTTGTAGTGCTGTTGTTGGTTGTAACTTTCAGCCTGTTGTTCATTACCTCTAGCGTACTGTAGATAAGTAAGATATGTAAACAATTGTAAATATACAAACTAGATAAGTAGTGATCTACAGATTATATTTGTGATAATCGTTGAAGGTTAAAAAGCAGAAAATTGGTTTATAATAACAAGATTAATGTTTAGAATTTTTAAAATATCTAAATTAGTCTAAGAAAACAAGTAGAGAATTGAACTGAAACAAATTTGAAACTACTGAATCTAAGAAGAATTCGAATTGAACAATTTGAAAACTTTTCAACTGAAATTTGACATCGAAACAACAAGCAGTGATGTAGCTTTGAGCAAGTAAAACGACGCCACCTAATGGCGAAAATTTGAGTAAACTTAAATGTAAATGTTTCGTTCATTTCGTTTAATATGAGATGTTGAAACTTACTAAACAACAACAACAAAAACTAATTATTTTCAGTAAAAGATTATGAAGTAGAATACGATCATACTGTTACACTTAAGTAAACAAATTATCTTTTGAAGAGATTATCAATATAAGCTTTCATGAAATTAAAAAAGAAAACAAACTACATAAATAGGAGTTAAATGAAATGTCTGAGTGTTTTTAGAAACAATAAAATGAAACACTATGAAGACTAAAAGAAAAATAAAGAGGCAACATAGATGGTAGGACTGAAGAAAAAAGCTTGGTCATGCACACAAACTGTACCTGAAAAAGCGAAGAGAAAGAAAGAGAAGCGGACAAAGTAGTTAGAAAGGAAATAGCTTCTCAAACTGATTTGCAAAGTAAGTCATGCCAAGAAACAAAAAGTTGCGAAACAAGATATAGAGAGAATGAAAGAAAGATGGAAAGAGGAGCAGTTGATAAGCTTCAGTGCATCGAGAGCTCGCTGACGAAATAGAGTGTGCGAGTAGGACTGGTACGATGGACGAACAAATGAGTAAGTTAGCTTTTATGCTTGTTGAGCAAAAGGCTAGATTGGTTAGTTTGTAGACCCGGTTCTGCTTGCTTGATATCGTATATACCTTTTCGTGTATTTAAAAGAACTAAAGAAGCTATCTTGCCTGCTAGAAAGGCTGATAAAAAATTGCAAAAGCACAACAGTAACCATCATCAACTCGCTTAAGGCTCGTTTAGCAAGTTTTAAAGGTTTTTTTCTATTGTACAATTTCTTTTTCACATACGCTTTTACAGCTTCAACCTGTTTACTTTCCATTTCTTAATATTCTGTTGGTGTTATATTTCTAAGAATAACAATCAATTCTTATTTGGCCATTGAAGTAAATAAATTTGTTTGGAGGAAATAGAAAGTAAAGAAGAGTGAAAAAAAGTTTCACTTGATTAGTTGTCAACTTGAAACTCATCACATAAACATATCTAGATGAAAGATAGAATCACATGTTTCAAAATTGCTGTTGTAAAAACATTCTTGCTTAATGAAATTGAAGGTGAAAAAGTCAAAGGTTAAAACCCAAGTTTCTTCACGTTTTCAAATAATTTTAAGAAATTATTTTTTAAGTCATCATAATTATAGTTTAAAAATCAAGTTTCATTGAGAAATATTTCGACCAATATTCAAGATTTTTGTCAAACTAATCTGGAATTCGGTTTTTTAAATAATATTTACATACAAATCAAAAAATATGGGGAAAGACAAACAAAGCATTTCTCGATATAACTGTTATCATCATTTATTTGATCAAATTGTTTCTGATAATCACATGTATTAAGCAATTAACTTTAATGAAAACTGAATTGGAAATATGCAGAGATTAATTTAACTCAAAGAAAATTACCGAGCAAGTAAAGATGCTTTTAAGCAATCAAGCTATTATCATAAATTTCAAGCCCACAGTTTATCAGATTCTATTTAGACAACAGAATAATTTACTAGCTTAATTTAGTTTTAGAGAAAAAACCATTACAGCTACTGCAAAATTAAAAACAAATAAGAAAATTTGACAACAAGTTAAAAGAACAACAAATGTAAAAGTAAGCCATTAAGTAGACTAGCACCATCGACATCCAGGAAAATCAGTCTTAAGAATCACACACATATAAACAAATCTGCTCTGAAACACACACAGCTTAAAAAGATGACGTCACTATGGTGGAAAATTTTTCAAATAACGTTAAAATTGAGTGGAGGTGGCTTGAGACATTAACAGCGATAGGTCAAAACTAGACGCATCATTACACCCTGAGTCAGCTGTGTAGTATTTTATTGGAGAAAAAATTTAGGCTCGGTTTTTAAATTTTTGTTTACACTGTACAGAAAGAAAAATCTAAATCACGTTTTCTTTAAAAACACCAGAACAAAAACTTAAAAAAAAGTTGCCGCTTGCAACCCACTCTTTCAAAAGTGTTCACACAATACTATCTAAAATAACTTGCTATAAATCATAATGAGTGATTGCAAAATAGTAATTAAATACTGTGATTAGTTAGTAGTGAAAAATAAAAGATAATTCCTTTAAATACATTTTCTAACTCCAGAAATTAAAAAATGATGTTAAAAGAACATGTTTAGAACCATCACACATTTCTTCTAAAAGTTAATTTAAATTGTTCAAACTTTGTAATAAATTTCTTTGACAGAATTTAATAATCTAAATGAAAACTCAGATTAAAAAAAATTAAGAAAACTCAATAGTAATGCTAAAGGCAGAATAATAATAATAATAATAAAATATTAATAAAAATAAACAAATGTTTAAAAATATTTTTGTGACGGCAATCCTAATAATAATAATAATATAAGAACTGTTAATGAAAATAATAATAAAAAGTAGATAATAAAATTCAACTGAAAGCAAAACAACTAAGCTTTTATTTTTGTAAATATATAAGTTAACAAATCATAAGAGCTTTTTCTAACTGATAAATTTAAATTATATTGAAGTCTACTTTATTTGCTTACAGTTAATTGTAATAAAATCAAACAAACAAAAACTAATATATATTATCAAAACAAATTCTTAGAAGAATATTTCTACAGTAAACAAAAAGACACAAGGTAAATTCTGAGCAAAAATATTGTTTAGATAAAATTAATAACAAATTATAACATTTTAGATAAATACTACAATAAAAGACATGAGAAATAATGAAATGGCAACATAATTTGCATAATACAATGAAGGTTTACGAACAAAATATAAGTAAACAAAGCTTTGTTACATAATGATAAATATAAATGATAAACTGATTATAGAATAATAACTTTTCAAGAAAGAGTTTAAGACAGTGAGATTAATATAATATATTTTAATAAAGTTAAATGAAACTAATAGAATAATATATATATATTGTTAAAATAAAAAGTTTGCTAAAAATATAAAATAAAAACAATTGATGTGATTAAGAAAAGTCAAATATTTTATGGACAAAAAGTTGTTTTATATTAGTAGTATTTATTCCAGTTAGATTAAAACTAAATAAAAAATTGTTTATATTGAAAGATATAAATCTAAAATAATTAGATCAATTTTATATGATAACATTAAACTAGAAAACAAATCACATTTATAAATCAACTTTTTGAATAAATTTTAAAAGTTTAGGCATGAAACTCAGATCAGATAATTTCAACATTTAATTTTATGTAAAGACAAATCAATAAAGCAATTAAATTTTACCATGCATAAGTTTAAGCAATAAATAAATTTAAATTCAAAAAAGGAACTAATAAATATGATAAGATGAAATTAAAATAAAATAATTAAAAAAATAAAATAATAAAAAATTCTTAAAATAACTTTGATCTAAACTTTTAATAAAGAAACTTAAATATATTCATTTACAAAATTATCAATTAAATCTAACATAAAAAAGAAATTATCAGAGATTAGAGAGAAAAATTAAAGAGTTTAATTAATTTCATAAGTCACATTATAAACATTCAAAATATAATAAGTTTTGACAAAAAATAATGTTTAATTTTTTATGAAAATGCATTAAACATCTAGTAATAATATTATTAAAAATTGTTTTAAAATAATTTATAGAAGTTGTTAACTCAAACTACAAAATATTTTTTAACAAATCTATATACAAGAAAAATCTAAAGTCTAATTGTTCAACAAAAGTATTTAATTGGTAAACTATGAAATAGTTGATAAAACTACTAAAACAGTTTCAAATCAAATTTTAAAATGAAAAGAAAGACTTTTAAAGTTAACATCAAAAGTAATTATATTTAAAACATCAAAAACTTTATTAAAAACTATTGAATAAATTTAACATAAAAATGAAAAATTTATAATTAGTCCTAATTAATTCATATTAATTTTCACTAAAAGTATTACATAATTTATAAAAACTAAATGATAATAACTTATGAAACTATAAACTTACGAGGAAATATACTTAAATGCAAAATTTCAATAAAAATATAACTTTAGATAAAAGTCTGCACAAAATCTGAAATATTATTATTTTTCTTACAATTGTTAGCTAAATATTAATTTAAAATATTTTCCAAACTCATCATCTAATGATTATATATTAAGATTTAAACACATCTAAAAGTTCTCTAATAATACTGAAAAATATAAACTCTGACAACCTGGTAATTAATATTACTAAATATAACTTATTAAATAAAATAAAACAAACAAAATTCTATTAATGGTAGTTTAATTATTATCATTTAATAAATTATTTATGATAACTAATGGCAATAATACAATTTAAACAAAAAAAACATATTTTTAAACTGTTTTTATTCCAAAAGACACATACAAAATAACTGCATAATTTAAATGTTAAATTTGATTTATTATTAAAAAAAAGATTTAAAACTTTTATTTTTGAATAAGTTTCTTTAAATATCAAACTAATACATTCAAAACAAACTCTAAAATAATAAGTCAAAGTCTAAACACATACTAACACTGATATTTTAAACTGATAACTTTGATAAATATGTTTGTACTACAAGATAACTATTAAAAACTATAAAATTCGTGAAAACTTTAATATTGTCAGTTAGATGGCTTTTGAAGCTTAAGAAATACATTAGCCAAAGATTACTTTAAAATTTATAAAATTTAGGATAAAAAATATATTAAAGAATATAGAGCTAAGAGTTGACAAACAATTTCAATAACCAAGATCAACCAACATTCATAAAAAAAAACTTAGCTATATTTTGTAGTTATATCATCATAACTATACTTGGTTAAGTATTTGTTATCTAATATTACAACTAAAACAAAATATACTTGCCAAAGTGTTAATGTTACTATATTAAGTATTTAAAAACCATAGCTTAAAGATATTCTTAAAGTAACTGAGATAAGTTACTAACTAAACAACAGGTTTTAAAAACATTTTTTGAGAAACAAAAAACTAAAGAATTGTGAAATGTGGACCAAAATTAAGAAATAAAAGCCTGGTTGCTTATGATATATACAAAAATAAAAACTTATTTCAAGTTAAAAAAAATAAATAAAACTAAGGAATTTTAAAAAAGCTTATATAAATATTTTAAGAAAAGAAACTTTGAGAAATATTTTCATAAAACCAAAGACTATTAGATAGTTTTAATTTCAACTGAGAAACACTTAAAAAATACTAACAAATAATAAATTATACTTATTCAAAAAAGCTTTAATCTTTACAAATGTTTACATAGCAAACTAAATATCTACAAACATTTAGTTATTATATCATCACTTATCAACAATAGTGATTAAAAACTGGTCTGTACACTTTATAAAATTGAAAAAAAAATTCTTTAGATTACGGGTCAAAAGCTTTATTACAATAATTCTGAAATTATAAATTGCCTAATAATATTGAATTTTTCGCATAAAAATAGCCTTATAAGAAAATGTTGAGTTAAAAGACAAAAAGATACAACAGCCAGAAAGGCACTCAAGGCCACTGAATCATATTTTGGGCCTAGTTGAAACTGGTAAATAGTTCTAATTCTATTTTGGTTACAGTTTTGAGTTCACGCTAATGGACAATTACTAAAACTCAAATTTGCTTTAATCATTAAACTTAAATATATAAAACTTCATATAATAATTATTGCATTGTTAGATAATTTACTGTAATTTAAAGTTAAAATTACTTTACAAGTATAATTTAGCATAAAACAAAGTAGGTTAATATAAAACAATAGTCATAATTTAACATTTAATTAGTTCCGATTGATAAAAAAATATATTTTATAGAAACTTTACGTATAAAAAGTAAACAAACGAATATGTACCTGGGGGGGCATAACAGACCAATTTTGTTGGGTATTTTGAGAGTAGTCTCCCTGACTTGCTGTTGTGTGGCTAGCGTAATTAGGATATTGTGCTGGAAACCTTGAAGGTGCAGCTAAAAGTTGTCCTAGGGTTTGTGTACCACCTCCATGTATAGAAGTTGTATAACGTTGGTTAGGACCATAACTTGTCATTGCATGCATGGGTGGACGAATCGATCCTTGTTTTGGCTGATTATGAGCGTAAGATGTGTAACCAGGGTAAGGACCATTTGGTTGTGGGCCATTCATTGTACAGGATACATGGGCCATACTACCTCCGTTTCCTAGAGTAGCGTTATTAAAAGAAGAGTTAGGTGGAAACCCGTTAGAGACTGGAACATGGCTAAAGTTTTGCTTTTCACTACTAGACATATCATTATTTTCAGTCCGAACGTTTTTATCTGTTGTTGTCGTCGTTTTCAAAGGTTCTTCAGAATTTGATTTTACAGGTAGGTAATCATTTTTTGTGAGAGCTTCTTTTTCAATTTCGCCGTTTTCTTTCACTTTAGAGTTTGTGGTTGTTTCGTTAACCGAACCTGTAGTGTTAGTTACCATAACTGAAATATCGTTGTGTAATCAAAAGCGGCTACCCCGCACAAGATAAAAAATAATTTAACATCAAGAACTAAATGCTGTAACAACAAAAACAAAGTCAGTATCTTATAAACTTTTATTTAAAACTTAAAATATTTTAATAAATATCAGTTATTTCTACTCAAAAAATACTCCTTCTTAAGCCTGTATAAATCTGACTGTCAATAATCTTTACCTAGTAAGGGGTGAATAGCCCTAACCATTTAGCTGATGGTGATAACAAACATCTTTACTAATTGTTCCTCAATGCTAGAGATATTCGCACGTGTTAAGTACACTAACTAGGAACAGCTCAAAAGGCAAAGGTAGAAGAGACTCTACAGTTAGCTAGCTCACAAATATGCTCGGTTAAGCTATAGCTTCGACAGAGCTGAATTAAGTAGAATATTCATACGCGCTCAAAGTTGTTGTTAAAAATGAGACATAATTCAGTTATAATATAGAACTAAGGTTGTTATTTTTATAAAACTAATGAATTTTATACATTCTATCTTAAAAAATATTTTAAAAATTGTCATAATTAAATTTTCATTTTATAGTTCCCTGAACTGCGCGGAGTAACACGGGCTATTTGACAAGCTGCTGGGTGCGCAGCGGCACAGCCAAGCGAGACTGCAGACCGAAGGCTCTTACATTTCCCTCCCTGCTTTAGTTGGATGTTTTTATAATAGCACAGTATATTGGTGAAAGATAATCCTTGCGCATATAGCTGGTCCGTCGAATTCAGATTGCTAAGATTAACGATCACATACATATATAAAGTTTTGAAGAAATATATACAAATCAAAAATGTTTTTATCGAAGAAGAGATTTTTTTGTTTTTTGATATTCTAAAGTTTCTCAACTAACGCATTCAACAACTCAAAACGTAAATATGATCCATGCAGTGAGCATTTTCATTGTATTTTACAAATTAAAGAAATACAAATTTTCCTGGGCAGAGAGAAGTAATAGGAAGTTTTTGTAATCTTCCAGAATGTTTTGTATGTTTTTCTGAGATAAAAATTTCCGAGCCCTTGCTGCTTCTTCACAATTGATTTATTATGAGTTATAAGCTCGGTAAAATGATACTCTTCTTTTCTCTTCCTTATTTTCATTATTTTTTTTCTCTTTTTCCCGGGGCTTCTTTCGTTAATATGACGAAGAAGCTCATCTTGACTCGCCGAATCTAAAGGCCGAAGCTTCGATAGAGAAAAAAGAAGTACGTTTAAACATAAAGCGCAAAATAAACAGAGGACAGAATTTCGTGAGTGTGCTTTCAATGCGTGAGCTTATTTGCCTCCCGGCTTCTACGACCTTTCGATACAAGCACATAAGCTACTAAGAAGAGAGAGAATAGACCCAACGAGTACCAATACCTCTACTGGGCCTTTTTGTTGTGTGAGCATTTTGGCAATGTCATTTAAAGTAAATCTAATACAGCCACTGTTACTCGAATTGCTTCAGTAAAAGAAAAAAATACAAAAAGACGAAAATTGATGTTCCATTCAACATAATGAAATACCCAACTAACAATAGAGCTGTTTTGTTGAAGAGCAACGCAAGTTCGATTTATCGACGAAGCTATAGCTTTAGTTAGGGAGTAAATTAAGCAAAAGAAATAGCAGGGAGTAAAATGTGAAAGCTCAGGTCGAACAGCTCGACATGGTTGAAGCTTCCACGATATCGGGCAGAGAAAAAAAGAAAGAAGCCAACAGAGAATAAAGCAAGAAATAAAGAGGTTGAAATTACCTTTTTAAAGGTTTTTTGGATACTGTGCGCGTAATGCTGCGTGCAGAAGCGAGATGACAGTTTGCCCATAACACGACAACATAAAACAACGAACTGAGTTCCAATCATGCCGTGGATTTTACCGCTCTATCGTCCTATTTGTTTTGATTCATTCTTAATTAATTTTAGAACAATATAGATGAACAGAAAATGGTGAGACAAAAAAGGTTTGGATGATCTTTAAATGTTTACAAGATTGATATTTAATTTTGGATACAAGCTTTGACCCCGGAGAATACGATAAGAAAAGCTTAAAACTCTATAGGAACTCTTGCATGTTTGAGAATAATTCATAAAATTTATTAACCTAGAAAATTACTCTGGTAATATTTTTCTATATCTGCTTTTTATACAAACATTTTACTGTAATTTTGTAGTAAAATCAAAACTTTTACACAACCTTTTCCATATTCTTTATTTAGTTTTACTGATTTACAGATAATGATTGTAGCTTGAAAATTCTATCTAACAAATTTTGCCTACAATTTTTTATTGAAAATGTTTTTTTTTTTAATTTGTATTTTTAATTTTGAATGAAATTGAAACTTGATTATATAACTGTAGTCAGATAGATTCAATAAAAGTTTTTAGCCGATAATCAATTCTTTTTTATTACTTGATAGTAAAATATTAACGAAAAAACGGTTGATTATGTAATTGCAATATAATAATAAAAATAGATAAATAAGAATATGACAACGAATCAAACTATTTGATGTAAAGTAATTACAATAGTTGACAAAATTAACAAAATTATTAAAAATGACAAAAGGCAATAAAATTTTGTTTCTATAAATTTATGTCATGAAGTAGATCGAATTCCTTGAAGGAAGTCCCAATCCTCATTATTTCATCCTCATTTTATTTCTTTACAATTTGTGCTATGGTATGTATGCTGAAGTAGTTGAAAATATTCAATTAGTTTTAGTAAAAATTCTTTTAATAGTTTTGGTTATGAAAATGAAAGAAGAAATGGATAAGAGATACAAAAACCACCAATGTTTTTATGTATCGACAACATTTTATAGGCATAATTGTATTTTTACACAAAATAACCGTGAAATAAGCGTTTTGTTTTTACTGTTGACATTTGGTTTAAGCACGATCAACAAAAATAGCACCAAAAAGGTTTGAAGTTACACCAAATTACTGGTTATAATCTATTTATCTTGCTTACAGATAAGTTGTAAGTGAAACTTTTTAACTCAATCAACAACATTAGCATTTTTGTAGACATTCCAATTCTATTGTTCTAAAATTTATCTTTTCAAAACAGAATCTAAACAAATAAAATTGGAGTTGAATATAATGATGAATAAAATGAAGCAGCGGGAAATACAAATTTGTCGTAATTTCCGCTTTAATTTGTTTTCTCTTGTGTCATGTGGTTCTGGTGATGCAATCTTTTTTTCTCAATGCGATTCATAAGAACAAGAAGTTGATTAATCTTTCTTAAACTTGTTGATCAACTGTGAAAAGGTAAAAGATTAAATAGAGTTAGTTTGGTTTAGAAAATAGTTTAACTTTAAAAAGTTTGAAATGTTAAATTTGTAAATGTCAAATAAAGCAACTGAACTTTTAAAGATTCTATTTTCTATTTTATAAATATAAGTTTAAAGAAGCAGTAAGTAGTATAGAACCTCCTTGCCTTTCTTATCATAAACTAATCCATTTGTGAAAACTCATCACTTATTTTTACTTATTAGTTAGATTAATGAGTATTTCAAGCTTGAAGGTATCTTATCTCATATTAATAACTTTTCTAATCGTCGTTATTTTGAAATCAACTTGCTATAAATGAGTCTCGAAAAATGAATTTTTGCAAAAAGATTGTGAAGAAGACAGGAAAGTTTAACCATCTTTAATAAAAATAGTAAAATACTTTTTATAGTTTTTATTATTTGAATCTCAGTAAAAGTAAGAACTTAAATTGATCAAACTATTTTGTTTGTTTGGTTAGATGGCTTCAAACTTTCTTTTAATCTTTCTTTAAAGTACTCGTTAGCTTGATAGAAATTGGTAAGAGATGAAAAAAAGTTTGAAGATTTCTGCATACTTTCTACTGCTGTAGTATCTAAATATATTGCTTCGAAATATTTGTTATTAAAAACATATTTTTATATAAATATTGCAAGAGTTGAAGTTTATATTTTAAGTCGGCTTAGTTTATGACTTAAGCATTTTGAAAATATCTTAGAAGCATTAAAAAGAACTTTAAAGTTTTAGAACATATAATAAAAAGATAATGTTAAAATGATGATTATTAGTGGTTTAGCCTGAAACTGATATTTAATCTACGACAGTTGTTATTATTCTGAGTAATCCATCAAAAACAACAGCAGAATATTTTACCGATGTCTAAATCTTTCAAAGATGTAGTAGATTGGCTACATCTTACAAGCCTTTGATGATAGAAAACTTAAATAGATTCCTGAAAAACAAAAGCTCTAAACTATTCACAATAACAAGCTCTTTTGAATGCAAGTGATAAACCTAGTGATTAATGAATGAGTTCTACCCTTACTCTAACTTTAAGGCTTTTACGTCATCGACCGCACATATGGTCCTTCTCTTCTGTTTCATCAACAACACGCAGTTTTAAGTCAGTAGCTTTTTAAAAGAACGACTTCACAGAGAAAGGCAAATATCAGTTGATATTTTACTTGTTGTTGTTGTAATATAGTCTTTATTTCTCATCTTTTCTCATCACATTTGTAGTGAAAAGAAAAACAAACGTCACTGACGACGACAGCGCGACTTGTGTACTTGTTCCCGTCACCACCCCACTTACACGTGACCACTTTAGCATGGAACTACTCAAGCACGTATTCACAATCGTCAATAGTGAAACACGCGCTAAGATGGATAGCCGTGAGATCGGTACGCGTGAAGATACATACGTCACAAGTGAAGATTTCTGAGTAAAACCTCAAATTTTCTCAAAATGTCTTTTAATAGAAAGATTATATTGACGACAGATTCTCATTGCATCGACTCTGTATGCTTCTTTTTTCGTGATTTATATCAAGACGTCTTGTGCCAGGGAGCAAACGTGATTCTTAAATGATTCAAGATTCTCAGAAGCCGTGCTTAAATATGATTGAAAATCTAAAGCTTGTTTAAACATTTGTCATTTTACCAGAACATTTTAGTCGAAGGTTTCAGAGATTTACTCCTTCAATATTTTGTATTTTTATCATAATTCAGAAAAAAGTAAACATTAGAATATCACGTGACAAACGAAACAAGGCAATAAAACTTACATTAATGCTAAGCTTTACCACGTGGGTGCTGACTTTTGAAGTGTATGTTATCAAATGAAATAAATTGTAGTTGATCAAACCAAATAATTATATTAAAGTTAAAGGATCTTTTCAGGAATATTTTAGAAGATGTTTTCATAATCATGTAAACAAATCAATAAGCTTATTATACAATTTGATAAAAAGTTAAGATCTATATTTTGTTCTAAATAGTTAGATTAATTCTAAGATTTAAAGATTGTGAAAGTTCGAAAAAAGAATCGATTTATTAGCATAAATCTGTAGCTCAGTTTTAAAGACATTAACATTCAAAACAAAGTTAAGAAAATACCCCCAAAGCTATAGTTGGCATCATTTTTAAATTTGTAAAAAGTTCAACAACAGCTTAAGTAGTGAAATGTAATTTTTACAATTGATTTATAAAATGGTTTTATAAAAAAACTTCTTAATGACAACAATAGAATATTTACAACCTACAAAATATGAGTTAAAATAGAAGTGGGTGGTGAAGTTTGTTTGAATTATAAGTACTTCAAATCATTAGTATCATCACATTGTAGAAAAATTTTGGTGGTTCTTATATCCGGTTAAATCAGTTATTTGGTTTAGGGTGAAATGTTAAGCTTTCTAGGGCTTCACTAAGTTTGATGAAATGAAAACAGAAAGTAAAAGCCGGAAGAAACCAGTAGTAACCCTAACGTCAACTTGAATGAATGTTTTTATGAGCTTTTACTTTCAGCTTTAGTTACCTAAAGCGCATGTAAAGAAATACTTAAGAGCTCGTTTTAATGAGACAGGAAAGATAATAAAGGAAATAAAGGAGTTGAATCAGTGAAAGGGAAAATGGAGCTTTTAATAAAGAATAAAACTTTGACAAGTAAGACATATTTCTTATCGGCTATTTAGTATCATACTTTGATGGTTTGGTAACTTTGATAAAGAAAGATATGTTTTTTGTAAACAATTTAGAGGAGTTTCAACTCCAAATTACTTGAAATGCTAATTGTAATTTTTTTATTTTAATTATTTAAGTTCTATTTTTTAGTTTCAGTTTTAGATGCTATTAAATAAAATTTATTCGAACTATTTCAGATGAAAAGATCGTTGGAAAACCAGCAAATACTTATAATGCTGTCTCTTCTTGATCTCCTGCTCATAATTTCCAACTCACATTTATAAGATTGTTAAAACTATATAAAATCTTTGCAAATATAAAGAATAAAAACAACTAGTGTCAAAAAATAAATATCAGTAAGTTGCGTTTGTGCTGGTGTAACTGCAAAAGTATTTCCTGCTAATTTAAGAGCTACTACAACTTATTCAAACTTTAAAAGCTATTGATAGAGTTTTGTTCATTCAAGTGTGCGATCAGTTATATTTCCTTATATCACGTGACAAATGTGAACTTGAACGACCCACACAATGCTTTGCACATGTTTATGCCGATAATCAGGGGCTTTTTCTCTCTTCTTTAGTAAAATTTATTGTAAAGATTAATTTGCTTTTCTCAATTGTTTAAAGAAAACATTGTCTCGTCAACATTAATGTTAAACTGTGAAAAGTGTGAGAATGCTGTTCGTGTTACCTCAAAATTGTATTTTAAACTGTAATTAGATAATACTTAGCTATTCAAATTGCAATAATAGTTTAAATCTGACACCATTTTCCCAGCCCTTTTTGAGGTTAGATTAAAGAGAAACTTTTTATTTATATTAATAGTAAATTATACTACAATTCATTGGTATAATAAAAACTTGACATTCTTGCTAGACGATTTTATGAATGAATAAATCATTTGCTGCTAAAATACATTTTTCCTGCAAAAAATCCCTAAACTAACTTCTTTAAGTATGCTTTAAAATTAGTTGAAATTTAATTTATAGAATTTTTCTTTTTAATTTTTATTACAATAAATAACACTGATAAAGTTAGAAATATCTAAGCAAAAGTTAGAAGAGTTTTTCCTTCTTTTACCTCATCAGTTGGGTTTTAAACCTTTGATCAGTATATTACGACCGAATTTTGTGTTGAAGAACATTATTTTAGCAGATATAAAAGTAATCTTAAAATATGGCATCAAAAACATAAAACTAAATTAAGAAGATTAAAAAAATTTTATAGCTTCTCTGTTTGATTTCAAAATATGAAATTTGGATGAAAACTGTTCTTTATTTAATTATTGTTTGTATTTTATTCTGAAGAGATGCTGACTAATGAATATTTCAATGTAAACTCAAATGTAAAAAATTGATCTTATTGAATAGAAAATAAATCTTCGCGGTTAGTTGTTTATTTTACAAGAATAAACGCAAAATCCTAACCACTTAATATAAGAAGATTTGTTTTGATCTCTGAGATGTAGAATAAAAATATAATTTGAGAAGTTATTTTTTTCTATAAAACATTTTCTTATTACATTTAATAATTAGTATATATAAAAACTTAAGGTGTTTTTAATTGAACAGTTTTTTGAATCAAAATTATATTCTATGTAATTGTTCACTGTTATATGTTTTGGGACAACTGAAATGCCATGTGTTACATCCTTTGCTTTCCGTGTTTTTAACTTAATAGATATTATTTGTGAGAATGTGTGTTAGCGAGAGGTGCTCTCTTCAGGCACCCTCCCTCGCATTGATTGTAATAAATAAATATTCAAAGATGATTTCTACTTATACTGTGACTATTCTTAGGAATAATAAAACTAAAAAGGTAGGATTTATTGGACAGTTAGTAAAATGGATAAATAAGTTTTAAATCTACTTGACCATCACTACAAAAATATTTATTATTTTTCAGATATCGATTTTTGCTACAATTTATTTTTTAAATAATTTTAACTTTTATAAGTTATTTCACTTTTTTGATCATAAAAGAATTATTATTATGTTTTTGATAAGAATATAGAAGATTTACGATTCAGTAAATTCAGTTTTATTATCAAAATTTGGAGAAACACTTTTCTCTTTTTCTTAAAAAAGTTTTTAGCAATTTGTACATTTCAGTGGTTAGTATACAAAAGCAGAAAATGAAATCAAATAGTTGAATGTTCTGTTTTAAAATCAAACCAAAAAGAGTTTTAAAATCATATCTTTCTACCAAACCAGTTTTTTATTTTATTTTTAAGTTTAAAATCAAAACGTTCTAACTAACAGATGAAAATTGGCCACATATATTTTTAATCTATTATTGCAATTTAAATTTAAACCAAGAAAGAATTCATGATAGAACCACTAATAGTTTGATTTGCAAATTGACCAGATTTAAAATCAAACTAGCAGAACAACAAAAAACTTATTTACAAGAATTCTGTTGCTTCAGACATCAATTTATTAAATTTAATAAAAAAAAAATATTTATTTACATTTCAGAGTATTTTGATTACAAACTTATTCTTTAAAATAATGTTTTAAATGAAGTAGTCTTAGTGGGATTATTTTCTTTTGAAACTTACATCAATAGTTTATATGTTGAAGAGTTAGTTTATAAGAGTTTTTTTTAACTATATAAGAAATAATTTCAAAACTAATTATAAAACTAACAGTTTGTCACAGTTTCTGTTTATAGCGGTACTCAAAATTCGTGACTGGTTGATTCAATTTTGCTTTGAGAGATTTTTAACAACTTTTTGTTGACAGTTAGTCAATTGTATAACTAATTAATAGTTATTTCTGGAAAATGATAGTAAAAGACATTTATTATATAAAATTTCTTGAAATAATTTAAAGTTTTTTGCTCTCAAAGATTTGGTAAAATTTAATAAAAGCTAATTATTGATTACTAATTGGAAAAGACTTTATAAATTAAGAAATAAAATATTTAATTTGCTCTAATTGTAGAATTGTATAAAAGCTTTTTAATTTACTGCCTTATATCGAAAGTATGTTTATAAAAATAGAAATTTGTTTTCAGTAAACTTTGCGTGTAATGAAATAATGAAAAACAAGTATGACTTAAATGTTAGCTTTGCAAACCTTCAAATGCTTGTAAGTAAGTCGACTAAATAGTCAATTTTATTAAATTAAATTCGATAAACCAATTAATTAAGAGAAATTATTGAAAATTCATCAATTAACTTTATGTAGGTTGAAAAGAAGAACAGATTGAGTCAACAGTTGGCGAGTTTAATAACTACAAAGATTTTAATTTGACTTGATTATAAAAACTACTTATTTTGTAAACAAATTTGATTAACTTTACTAAAAAGCTTAATTGAAAATTATCAATTGGATGGTTAGTAAATAGTTGAAAGTTTTCAGCAGTTTCATACGAAATGAAATTTTGTATAAAATTCTGGCTTTGTATAGAATGTTCAAGAAATATTTTTTATAGAAATATTTATTAGCAATAATATATATCTTATCTCGAATTTAATTTATTTGGTCATAAATTATATTTTGTTTACAATTTTGTTGACTTAAGAAAAGTTATTTATCAATTTTCACATAGTAGGTCATAAAACATATCTTGCTAAATGAAATATTAATAGCTGAAATTAGAAAAATCTCCTTGTAGTTATTAAAAATGCTTTTACTATTTGACTTCTTACTTGACCCTTGGCCGAGTAAAATCGATTTTCTTTCGATCTTGAAAATTTTCAAAAAGAATTGAAATGTGAGATGAAAACACCAGGAAACAATCCGAGATTATTTTAAACCTGAGCTGTTTAGCTGATGTTTAGTTTTTCTATTTGGTTTCAGATTTCTTTTGCTGATGTTGTAATTGAAGCTCGTGGTTATAATTTTTTATACTTTGAAAGTTATGAAATAAGTTTATTTAGATTAAATATGCAAAAATTCTGTGAAAGTTTCATAAAGAAAAAGTTTCAAAGAAACTGACATAAAAGAGAAGCCGGAAATTAGATAATTAAGAACTCTAGATAGTTTTAAATCAATATTACTCATAAATTCTATTCACTTTGATGCTTAAGTAACTTTTGAATGAAGCTTTAAATATATTTTTTAGTTTCAGCAACAAAACTTGTTAACTTGTATTCTATATCTAACAAAATTGTTGGTCTTTATTGCCAACATACAATTAAAGGAAGACACTGAGCAGAAAAGAACTGGCATCGATTGCTTTTCACTCAAAATACAATCAAAAGCTCTGAGAAACCAAATCTTTGATAAACTTTTAATCATTTTCAGCAACTATTAAAATCAGCTAAATGTAAACTAGAAAAAAGTGAGCTAGAAATCAAGATAATTTTGATCTGAAGCAGATAGACTCAGTAAGATTAAACTATTGCTTAATTAAATTGACTTACATACTTGAGTCTAGCAACGAAAGTGACAGGAACTGATTCTAATTTCTGTTTTATTAACCTTACAAATCCCAAACAGCTGTTCATCTAGTCGATTATTGGCTGCTAGCTAGTTTGATGAAAGGTTTTTTCAATAGCTCACTAAAATAGTCTGAAATCTTATAAATTGAAAGGATGGTGGTTTTTTGCGGTTTATTTATCATAAAATATGTTGAAAGAGGTAATTTTAAATGAATCTGAAAAATGTGTTTTTTTAGCCAAAAGTTTGGTAACTTTGATTAAATTCAATGAGCTTATTTCAAACTTATTCAGTTTTCGATACAACTTATTTAATTATTTTAAAAATATTTTTATTTTTTATTAAAATTTAGTAAAAAATGGTAATTTTACTAAATAATAGACAAAGTATAAAAACCCATTTTGCACTTTTACTAATTTTTGAGCTTTTAAAGGAAACTCTTTTGTAAATCTTGCAGCAAAACACGAACAACTTTGCAATTGAAAAGCAAAATAAAAAGTTGTTTATTTGAAATCTAAAACTGATTAAAAACTAATTTTCAGAATGATGCAAATTCTATCACAACATAAATTGGTTTTTAATATCTAATAGAAACAATATTTTAGTGAAAGTCTGATAATTAACTAATCTATATCTCACTCCAGCATATTGAAACAAGTGAGATAGAAGAATTTTTTGTTCGCTATCATGTTTGAGAACGTGAAAATATTACCTAAAAAATACTTCAGTAAACTTTCATTAGTCAAGTTGGAATTTTCTGAACAAAATTTAAATTGGAAACTAAAAATAACTTCACAAAAACTCATTAGCCGTCAACACGTGCCCGTCTGGTGATAAGAAAGTATTTCATTGGATAGCAATAAGATGTTTAAGAGAACTTATCTGAAGCTAACTACTTCTTTGTTTTTTTTTGTTTTTTCGTGTAAAAGAAATGTTTTATGGCAGTTTATTCGGCTCTTTAGTGAGCAATAAATCACAAATTTTAGTCAAGAGTCATCAGTATGCATCTGCAATAGAGGTTGTGGTATTATGACAGCGAAAAACAGCTGGTAAGCTTCGAAGCAAAGTTGTTATGGGTCATTAAAGTAATAATCTTACCAGAACCATCACATGCTTAATTTCATTTCTTTCAATTGTAGATGTAATCAGAACTTTTTGTGTTTTCAGTTAGCTTACATGAACAAGTTAAACGATGAAAAATAAGTTAAATAATTTAACAACTGAAAAAATGTTGCGGAACAACAAGAAATGATTATTTTGTCAAATTTCTTGTTACGTCAATATAAAAATCTTTTCAAAACTTCAAATACTTTGAACTAAACAACAGTTTATTTATTTAATTATTTTTGAAGTAATTTGTTTTTGAGCTAAAATGAAGAACAGGAAAGTAAATTGCTGATAATCAACAACATTCTTATTCATTCATTCATTCAATTTTGATCGCAGTAGAAGGCAACACAGAACCAATTGTTACTCACATTCTATTCATAAACAACTCTAAACGAGTTTGTTAAGATTTCTGAAAGATGCAAATTTAAATAATTTGATTATAAAAAGTTATTTTGTATAAAGTTCGGATAAATCAAAATAAATATCAATCAATTGAATGGTACTAGAGTCAATCATCCGCAAATCAAGAGCTGTAAATAACTTCCATTTTGATTGAAATTATGGTTTGAAAATATTTCTTTAGCTATTAACTTTTTAACAAAAAAATTATGGTCAAATTGAATAAATTTTCAGCAGAAAATATCTTCTTCTTCATTTGATAATCAGTGCTCAATAAAGCATTAAAAATTCATAAGTTTACAAATCGTGCGTGAATACATTAAAATATTTTAGATGATTTAATAACTAAATATTCATACAACAAGAATAATTGCTGAATGTATTATTTAAGCTCTATCGGTTATAAAAAGTCTTTATAACAACAAACGGAAAAATTGTCAGACACCAATTTGGCAGAATTCGTTTAAATATGACTCTTAAATGTTAGCCATAATTTCGCTATGGATTTTTTATCTTTAAAATGACGTTATCAGTATAGAAAGGCGAAAAACAAGAGACCTTTTGATAGCAGCAGAGAGACTGATTTATTTCTGCTTACAGATAATTGTTTTGAACGTTTTCAATGAAAAAAACAAGCTCTGCAACTTTAAAAGCAAAGTAAGTAATAATACTCAAGTTGCTCTAAGTTTAGCTTTTGCAATTGGTCAAAGCGTAGTAACTTCCTGTTTAGACAATTAAACTTTGACCTTTTCAACTACACTTATATCTAAAATTTACGAACACGTATTCGACAGAATGAAGCTTCTATGACTACTAGTGTCTTGGTTTGACTGGCATCATCAATGTTTACCAAACAAACTAAATATAAGCAACATTTTAAAAAATAGTCTTGTGTTTTTTTTTATTAATTTTATCTGAGATATTTTTTTTTTAATCTGATCTTAAAAACTTAAGATAAATTTTTCTAAGGTCTTTTGTGATAACTTTGTATTTAGATATATCACAAGTAGGTGGCTACATCATTAGATACCTTTAAATTGCTCAGTAAAATTTTTAACTTGCCTGTAAAAACACTTTATCTCTTTTTTCTATGTCTTTCTTTGTTCTCTAATTTATTCACGGTACCCGAAAAGTTTTTTTTGCATTTGGTTTTTGTAGTAATGACATCAAAAAAGTTACCATAACGATTTAGTAATTTTTTTTTCAAATCAAATTTTTCTTTCAACCAAAAATAGATCTTATTTGAATCAAGATTAAGTTAAGTATTTATAACAATTTTGCATAAGATGTAATGAGAAATAGACTAATGGCTTTTTACAAGAAGTTTGCTTAAACTTTTGAACTTGTGACGTTTTAGCGTTATTTTTAAATGTTTTGAAATAGATGTAATCAAATAGTCAAAGTTGAAATTTACTACGATTACTATCACCTATTTAATTACTTAACTGCTAATTAACTTTCACAATTGAAGTCTACTATAGGTGAAATAAGTGAATAATTACAAGCTTATACAAAAAAAAGCAATTCAGTGTGGGGGTTTACCAGCAAGAGTGGTTTTTTGAACTATCAACAGAAGTTTAGTCATTTAAGAATTTAACAATTGTTTAAAACTCAATTAATAATTTAGGTAGTAATTCATAAAACTTTTTCAATCAAAAACTACTTCATTTTACAAGATATCCGGCAAAGTTACTTTATTTGAAAATTACATTAATAATTTGATAAAAAACAAATAAAAATTTTAATTGCGGTGATTATAAAATTCTACAGAAGATAAATTGCCTCTGTAAACAAATATATGTGATACTTTGTTTTTATAATATTCAAATGATTGATAAAATCATTTAAAATGTTGTTTAAAGCTTATAATAATAAAAAATTAACAAATAAAGCCAACTAACAGTTTATGTTAATATTATGTAAATGGTCTGAGCTAAAGATTAATTTTTTAATTTGTTTAAGTACATGATTATAGCTTGTATGTTGTATTTAGTTTTAGACTAATTACAAACAAGCTTATTAAATTTATTTATTCTTATAAAGTAATTTGATTTCATCAGAGCTTTTTATTAGTATATCAATTTTTCAAGAATTTTGTTAAAAGTTGCTGCCAATGTTTATATTTATTTTCGGCAAATGGTTCTTCAAATAAATTTTGAAGTTTTTATATTCAATGTTTTTAATAAACTTAAAATAAATATTCAAACTTTTAAACAATTTAGATTGTCCAGAATTGAAATGATTTCTAGAATACAATATATTGATGAAAGAACTACAGAAGAACTCTGTTTTGCAATAAACATTAGTTTTAAGCTCTTTTTCTGTTCACTTGTGTCTTATTTCACTTGAAATATAAGTAGAAGTACTGGGTTTGGTAAGAAAAAACTTAGTTTTATTCCTTTTAAGAAATATTATATCCACTTGATCATTAAGCAGTGAAAAACTCTGACTATAAACTTTTTGAAAAACTGAAAGTAATTCAATCTATCGTCTCCAGTTGCTATAAAAAATATTGATGACTTAAATATAGTTTTTCTATTGGCGACTTATTATTTCCAAAATAACGTCATCAGCAAGGACTCTCAAAAGTTAAACTTTCACAAAAATATTTACACTAATTATTTACATAATTAAAAATTATATACCATACTTACCTTTGAAGCCAAGAAAGTTAACAACTATTAACAGAATTTATTATTCAAAAAAACTGTCAATTTGGCTTTTAATAGATATACTTTAAATTACCTTCAGTTTTTTTTTTCTTTAAATCTGAATAACTAAAAGAAAATTCAAGTCTTATACTCGCGTTAAAATATTTGTGGCTTTTCGATGCTATAAACAGATTTAAACTCAAAATTTAGAATTAAAAGAATTATTAGTATTTGTCTATTTCTAATCATCGGCGAATTTTTTCATGGTTACATAATATACAAACAACAATTACTAAAATTATATTTTTACTCTCTTCATTAGACAATTAATTTTTTGAAAATCTATTTACATACTTTCATTTTAAATTTACATAATCATGCTTAGAATTTTCAAGCCTTTGAATACAGTTAATGAAATGTCAGTTTGACCGATTTGCTACTTTCAAAATTTCTCAGCTTTGAAAACCTCCTCTTTTAAAGAGTTCTTACATGAAGTACTTGGAGAATTCTTAGGAATCGCCAGTTCCTAGTACATAGGCTTCTCAAATTTCTAATGTAAGCCTATTAATAAAACTTTGATTTGTTTAGAACATTTTTGTTATCAAGCCCAATAAAAAGATTGTATCAAGCATTATTATAGCAATGAAAAAAATTAAAAGCTGATAACTTTGAATTTTATTTATCCCAAAACTAGTTGCATCAATTTTAAGAGATTTTTTAATCGACTTAAATACTCTTTATCTTAGCGACCAGCAGTCACTGTTTTGTCTACTCCGTAGAAAATAAAAAATTCTAAAAATCTTTTGACTTAAGTTAGTATTAATCAAAAAAATTCTGTTTAAATAACTTATTGTTGAAATTTAAAAAACTTTTTACAAATAGATTTTTATTCTAAGAGTATCAAAACTGTTACTAATTTTGATTTTATAAAATATAAAACCAACTAAACAAACGATAGATTACAAAGGCTTTCTCAATAAGCTTTAATACTTTCTCACTAGATTTAGTTTTATGTAGTTCCTCTATTTGATAAATTTAAAATTTGATGTTAAGTTAAAAACAACTAAAAGTATAAAATCCAGGAATCTGCTATCTTATATACTTTAAAGTCTTTTAAAAACAAAAAAGCAGCATTAAGGTGCACCCTCATTTGTATGTTTACTAAAGCTAGTTACAAATTAAAACTTATCTAGATAAGATGAAAGGTTGATATTACATAAATTAACAAACTTTTCTCTGATGGCAAACCTTAAAGGAACTTGATTAGCCGAATTTATCATTGATCTCTCAGTTGATCATTTATCCCAAGAACTCACTGCGTTCAACTCACGGTAATTTCTGAAGAAGTTGAAACTTCATTGGTATGAAGAAAATCAAACATTTTAAACTTCTTTTACAGTCTTACTACCATCGATGGTTACGACTAAAAAAGTGAAGACTATTTTGATTTAAGTCCCTTATAAAAATATCCTATATAGTTCATGTATCATTAAATTGTTTAAACCAGGAAATTGTAAAAAAAATTATTATAAATTGTTATAACACTTACCACTAAGTTAAATAGTATTATCACCTGATTAGTTTAAATTTTTTAGAGATTCCGTAAAAAAATAAATTCCACTAAGTTTAAAAAGGATTAGTTTCAAAGACTAGTTTTGGCCTCCTTGTTAAATCAGAATTTGATATTTTAAGTAAAAATGAAAATTTTTTGAAATAAAAATTAAGTATTAACATTTGGTTTGCTTATTTAATTTTAAGTTAGTTTTTAAAGAAGCAAGCGAGAATGTTTCAAACAATTTGAAGGTTTCTTGAAAATAAAGAAATTTGATTTGGTTCATGTAACACTAAACACTTTACCTAATTGTTTATTTATATATACGAACAATTTATTGGAAGTTTCGAAATCTAATTTTTATCTAATCATTTTATTTAAAGTAATGATATTTCATTACAATACCTTTTTTCATTTTGAAGGTTAATATCAAATCATTTTCATTAATTAATTTGATTTTTTATAGCAGATAGTAGTTAAATTACGAATAGTTTACTCTTTAAAGTAGTATTCTTTTTACTATCTTATAAATGCTTATATTAAATCATTAATTAAGGAAATGGTTTCGGAATAAAACGTTTGGAAATTTCTGCATATGGTGTATTTGCTCGACAATAAATAAATTCGAAGATAATTAAATTTTTCTGCATAATCTTTATGGTTTTCAGTTGATTTTAGAAAAAATATTATTAAGAGTTATTATTTTGAGAAATTATTGTTTTCAGAACACCTTTATTTCAAGATATTTTGAAGTTTGTATGTTTTCTAAAGATAAATATACAGTCTAGCAATACTATTGAGATATTTTTTAGGTCTATGAGCTGGCAGCTCATAATCCAGCCCACAAAGTCTGAAGTTATAATTCTTTCCCATAAACCAGCTGCGAATTCCTTAAACCAATTTTCCATCAATGGATTTATTATTCCACGAATATCTTCGGTTCTAGACCTTGGCATTACTCTATCAACTGACTTTAAATGACACATTTATATTTCCAAAATCTTTGCAAGATCAATCAACCTTGTCTACCTTATTATAAATACTTTTAATTCTAAGGATCCATGCTTTTTTATTAATTCTTTTTAAATTGTACGTACGTCCAATTCTTGAATACAATGTCAGTTCATGGATACCATATCAAGTTGGCGATATCAAAAAAATCGAATCTGTTCAGGCAAAATTTACGAGATTATTATGCAGGAAACTTAATATTAGATACGATAGTTATAAACATCGTCTCAGCTTCTTCAATTTAGATACTTTGGAAATTCGACGGATTAAATATGATTTAATTACTATTTTTAAATTTATCAACAATTTAGTCGACCTTTAGTTCGATGATTTCTTTTCTATTAGTCCTTCCCTCAAGTTATATCAACTCAGACGACACACATTGCATCTTATTAAGCCCATATCGCCTGGTATGTTAATCAGAGCAAATTTTTTTTCTCATACCGCACGATTAGTACTTGGAAGCAGCTGCCATCAGACATTGTCATGTCAGAATCACTCGCGTTGTTCAAGCAGAAGTTGAATCATTATAATAATGCCAACACTGCCATTTCTAATCTATGATTTTCTCCCTTTTTTATATTATTAACATTCCATGTAATTGTTCACTGTTATATGCTTTGAGGACTTCTGAAATACCATTTGTTACATCTTTTTCTTTCTATATTTCTAACTTAATAGATGATATTTGTAAGAACTATTTTAGCGAGAAGTGCTGTTTCCAGGCACCCTCCTTTGCATTTATTGTTATAGATAAAATAAATATATATATTTATTATAATTTGAGATACTGAATAATCTGTAAATAGTGTAACATTTTAATGAAGTACAAAGAAAAGCTTACTGTTCAACTTGTAGCAACTAAAAAAATATTCAAACTTTGGAATATTGAAGTAAAAATTAGTAGTTCAAAAAATGAAAATGTAATTGTTTAATGTTGTTTAAGAACGACAAAACTCCTCTGTTTCATACTTATTGCAAAATTTCTTAAGAATTTTGCCTATTTGATATTTGATGTTTAAACTTTTAAAACACAGTTTATACAAAATAAACTTTTATTGTAAGTGTCATTTTTAAGTTATAAAAGAAAGGTTATGTTTTAATCTGTTTCTAGTGACTATCTAATAAAACTCTTAGATTTATATTAACAAATAAGCCTGGTGAACCTAACGAACTGCATTAATAAGGTACAAACACAACAAAAAATAGTTTTGTCGTGAAATTAATTTGTCAAAATAAGAAAGTTTTCTTTGTTTAAGTCACATTTGAAGGTGTTCTATTTGAGCTATTAAGATCAAATACTATTTAAGTTTTAAATTATAAATATTGTACAATAAGTCATAAAAAGTCTTTATGTCTTTTCTATCAATTCAAAATTTGATTTAAAAACTTTTGCTAGTTTGATGTTTCTAGAAATATAGAAGTTTTTATAATTTTATTTGAATTTCAAAATATCTAGCAACTAGTTACTATAGCTAACATACTATTTTCAAAGAAACATCGTAAGAAATAGAAATTTAGAAATATGATGATATAATAAAAAGAGAAAGTTTTAATTAATTGATTATTAAAATCTATCGATACTTTCTTTCAATACAGATCATATTATCTAAATTCTGAATAAGTTGAAAGACAATTATTGGTTTAAATGAGCAGTTTCTGAAAATTGAGCAGTCCTTAACATCATGAAAATTACTTGGAGACAATTACTCAATTTATCATAAGAAAAACTTATTTTTTTAATTTTTGTTCACTTAATTAAGCTAACCATCGAATATCAAATATAAAACTGGAAAAATAGTAAAACTAGAAATCAATATTTGTCCACAACTGCTTTTGAAATAAATGTTTGCTGCTAAAAAATAATTTAATTAGATTTTCTTCACAATTATTCATCAAATGTACCAGCTTTTAGATATAGCGTCAATTTGAAGAAGGTAATAGATTGTATCTTTGAAGGTAAGGACATTTCTGTTTGTTTTTGCACTAAAAAAGTAAAACAGAAGATGGAAATGGTTTAAGATCTACAATTTCGGCTTTATCTTTAAATAAATATATTTAAAAAAATGTTTGCTATTTTTAATAAAGAAAAATTCAAGCATCAAATTAAAGAAGTTCCTCTTATATTTAAAGAATTCAATTTTAAATAGACATTTTGAACATGGGTGTTTTATTTAGTTCCCTTTCATTTCTTCAAACTGTTATTTTCAGCAAATTTTAGATGTTGATGTCTTATTTTCATTGATCTATTTTTCAGAACCGAATTAATTTTGGAAAATTTTATAAACATTTTTTAAGATCTAAAAAAAATTTATTATAAAAATTACCCTTAAATTATTTGATTGAATTAAACTTCTTATCATAAAATTATCATATAAATATAACTTTCCGGTTTTTTAAACAAATAAGTAGAACAAAACATAAGGTCACAAATATGAACACATTTTTATGTTTCTATTGATGTTAAGTAATCTCATCAGAAATTGTTTACCTTTTTAACACATTTTATCCATTATAAATGATAGGTTTTCTATCACACTGATAAAAGAATAATTGCTACTAATCACTCTTCATAATAATTTGTTTTTAAATTTTCGTAAAATTTGAATGAATCAGTTGATAGAGTAGAATGAGAAACTAACAGAGTCACTGATAATTTAAGAATCTTTAGAAATACATTTGCACAAACTGAAAGTATGAAGTGTTTTGTTGAGAAAATTCTTCTATTTTAAAATTTTTAAGAAGTTTAAAGACTTCAAAAGCAGTTTGCTTCGTTTTTCTATTTAAAAGACAACCAAGTTTTAATCAGTTGATGAAATTTGATGACAAGTGATTCTGGTTTCAAACATCTGATCAAGCTTCTACTTTTAGTGGATTTTCCGCTTTGCAGCAGCTAGCGGTTGGAATAGATCGAGCACCTCGATAATTGAGTTTATTAAAAGATCAGTTCAAAAGATGTATCAACAATCACAGCGAGAAATTATTCGGATTTGGTAGAGAAACACGAACAAAACAAAAAAGTTCCAAATACATTTCAAACGTTACAAACTCGTGGCTTTTAAGTTAGTTAAATAAGAGTTGAAGTCATTTGCATAACTAAAATTCTGTTAATAAAATAACAAAAGTAAAAGAAAAGATGAAAATTATTCTAATTGGAAAGTAAATATTTAACTGAAGTTGAACAAGATGAAGATAGTCGTTGTGACGTCATCATAAAGTCTCGCGACATGCTGATGGCGTATCCATCTTTATCTGGTATTCACACGTGGATTTTTCACTTACGTATCTAACTTTAGTTTCTGCTGAACATCGTAACATTACCTGCAAATGTACAAATGGTCAGATGATGACGTCATTGACGCGATACACTCACAATCGATTTTCTGGGCTTGCCATCTGGACAATGATCGTGGTCGCCATTGTCCATGATAATTTGGTTCTCATCTGATTTCAAAACGCCCCCTTTACCAATTAGCCATGACTCCTGACCGTTTTGAGTGGCATTCACAAACGGGCAGATCTCGTAAACGTAGCCAGGTGACTTGTAGGTGAAACAGTTGATGCTGAGGTAATAGAACTCTCCTTGAGGTCCGAACATCTACGAAAGATCAAACTTGATGCTTATGGAAGAGGAATTGATGAAGTTTAATTGAAATTTGAGTAAAAAACCTGATTAGTGGCAAACTGTTCGCTCTCTCTTACGATAATTGCTTTGGCAGCTAAACCTTCTTTTATTTCATTCATTTTACGAACTTGTTGATGTTTATAATCAGCACATGTGTCCTGACAAGGTGCACGGTTTACACTTTCACTATCTGATGAAGATCAAATATAAAGGTGTTCGAATGATGGAAGCAATAACTAACTTGTTAGATTTAAACTAGGATCGGCAGTAACACCTTTCCACTCATCACTACCATCACAACAATCACAGATTCCGTCATTAACACGAGAAGATGAAAAGTATCTTAATTCAGGTTCGCAAAAAAATCTGCAAAATAATTATTAGAAGTAAATTGTGAATGAAGCAGTAGACAAACCTGCCATTACGACAAGCCGAAGTTCCGGGTTCATCACTTCCGTCTTTGCAATCACAGTAGTCGTTATTCACAAATGACCACTCAATTGTTTGGTTTCCACTTAGACATACAAATTCACCATTGTCGTTAGGAACATAAAATTTCCTAGATATCATTGAATGCGGAAAATCTCAGGTGAAAAATTGAGAACAAACCTGAAATCTTTCTTTACTCCTCTAAGTAAGGTTCCGTTTACTTTCATTCCAATTTCTTTTTTAATTTTTGATGCAAATTTAGGATTTATGCGATGATATTCGGGGTTTTGAGACTACAAAATCATTTTATGATTATCAAGTCATTTGAAAGAAAATTTATACCCCGTATTTGACTACATGAACATATTTAGCTTTGTTGTGACTTTGACTGCCACTGTTTAGTAGCATCATTTGAGTTCTTGACAAATTCTTCATTATAGTCGCCTGTGTAGTGCAAACAAACAAATAAACAAATAGAAAAAGAAATTTCACAAAAGTTATCTACTTTTAGGTTTTAATTTGACAAATACTTTTTATTCAGCATCATTCACTAAATGTAATTCACAATTTAAACAAAAGACGTTTTAATACTACAGAATTAAATTAAATGAAGATAAATTCAATTGAGTAAAATCTATTGATTGAGTCTTTTTTAATGAAAATTAAATTATTTATAAATGATATTGAAATAGAAAAGAAAAATAATTAAATCATCTTAAAGTACAGGATGTTAAAACTGATTAAAGTAGTAAAACACTAAAAGCTTTCAACATTTATAAATAACTTGACATTAAAGATTAGAATTTGTGCTATCAACAAGAAAGTTTGACTCAGTAAGTAAGTGTGACTATCAAACATTTGATAAAGTTAAAAAAATAGAAATATGAAAATAATTTGATACTTTCTCTGTGTAAGCTAATAATAACTTTATTACTATAAAGTTACGAGCTCTAATAAATGCTAAAAAGTATATAACTCATCAAAAAGATTGCACTGTCACATAATTATCTTTTAGAAGATATTAGAAAATAAAATGGTTTGTATATTAGTATAAAGTATACACATATAATCAATTATTATAAAAACCATCTTGTTTTGAGGCAAATGAATGAATCAGCTTAACTCTCTCTAACTAATTCTTAAAAATAAGAGCTATAGAATTTCTTATTTGAAGCCATGCATTAAATATATAAGTTAATAAGTTAACTTAATTTATTTCATTATAATAAGAAAAACAACTTTAAAAGCAATTACAGAATATATAACAAAATTATTTTTACCAAGTTGAAACATCTCACATTTATAATACTTCTATAGAATTAACCTTAAACAGGTTAATTTAAAAAATATATAATCCATCTAATATTCTTAATTAATCACTTAGCAATAATAACAAAGTCTTTGAAGTTTAGAAAGAGTAAACATAATATCATGTTTTAATCTTATCAACCTTTGAAATTATCAAAAGATGTTTACAATTTATTCCAACCAATTTAAAATAAAAAAATAATTCAAAAGCTTAATAATAACAAAATTATTAAGATAGAATATACCAAAATTCAAATAGTTTTCTAATAATTCTTTATATTTATACAAAAGGTTAATTTTTTAAATCTAAGCAGTTAACACCAAAATAATTTAGCTACTGAGATAATGTTTTTAATTTTCATACTTTTATTATCAAGTATATCATAAGATTATATTTGAGAATTTTTAATTAGCTTTACACAAACCACAAAAAAAAATATCAAAGGCAAAAAGTTTCCTTAATTACTTTGTTTTATTAAATTGTTATAACATAGTTTATCTTTCCTATTCTTTCGGTATTAATTATACTAAATCATAAAACTTTTTTTTGTTTGCTATAAGAGCTATAGAATTTGTTAATTGTAGACAAGTGTTAAAAAAGATAAATAAATAAAATTACAACTTCTACAAGTATTAAACCATGAAGTTAGGTTTGTTTTTAACTACAAATATTATGAGTATTTACTTAGAATATAAAAAATTACTTGTAAAGTAAAAATAAACAAAAACTAACCTGAAAAAACATGAACAATATACCAACAATTAACAATGTCATTAAAGACTGCAAGGGACTATTTCTTGCATTCATAAAACGTATGTGTCTTCGCATTGCTTCTTCACCTTCTGCCATTTTTTATTCCACTGAAAAATTATTTCAAAAATAAATTAGTTGTAACACTCAGCCTTGATCTTTGTATAATCTATTACACATCAGTTGTTTAATAAAAAGCTGGAATAATTAAATGACAAATGTTAGAACAATATGGAGCTTTTGGTTTATGGATAGCTCAACGTAAATTTTTGGAGCATTTTTAAAACAAACATGAAGAACCTTTATTTTTAAAAATTACAAATATAAAATCTAAACAAAAATAATCCATTTAAAGCTTAAAGTATCAATAGTTTATCTTGTAACTTCAAAAGTAACTACGGACTGAACACATTACATTTAGCTTTTTATCAGTAAGTTTGTACCACGAAAATTATCTTCTTTAGAACTTACTATCAAAAAAATAAATTAATATTCTCAAAAAGAAAAATAAACTGTTAAGTTTGATTTCAAAAACTTTTATCGCCTTGCCTTATTCATTTCCATGACATTATGCATGTCCTGCTTGGTGGCGAAGCGGTTACTACACCTAGCTACAAGGTACATCTAGCTAGGAAGTACCGGGTTCGACCCCAGGTGGAGACATATAAAACTCCTGAGAAAAACCATAAAAAAAAACTCCTGAGAATGTGTGTTAGTGAGATATGCTCTCTTTAGGCACCCTCCTTCGCATTTATATATATAAAAAAAAATTAAAAATTAAGTGAGCTTGCATTAATATCATTTGTGACTTAGATAGGAGATTAAAAGTAATAATTTTGTAGAAATTTTCAATGCAATACAAATTTAGAAGCAAGAAGGTTGGTCCTTATAAGTGGTATCTAAATGATTACATCTTTCTTATAACATAATTTCAGCTACATAGAATCATTCAAAAACTTGCTTATTAGTTCCGGATGAGCTGGATAGATCAGTAAAAGTGTTTTTTTTATTTGAGTATGTACAGAAAAGTATTAAAGTGAAGAAGTCTTAGAATTTCTTGCAAGGTAGAAAAAATGTTGAGATACAATTTTGACTAAACCTATTTTTTAAGAGTAATTTACGTTTATTATTTACAGTGTTTACATTATATCTAAATAGTATATTGATTGCTTTAAATTTTAACTTTTAGTGAAATTTTTCTCGAATCTTATAAAATATCCAAATTAATAAATTATGGCTTTTAAAAAATCTGCTTTTTTGTTTGTAGCGAAAGCTCCATTTTAACAACAACTCCAACTAAAAAATGTTATTATTTATTTTGATATTTCTATAATCAACATTTAGTATAACAGCCAATTCATCAAGTTGGTGATTTAATATGTACCTGGATTTGTTTTCACAATTAGTCAGACAACAGTGTTTTATTTTTATAGATTAAATTTTTTTGAATAGATATTTCTGTTTATAATTAATGTATTGCAAATTAATTGATGAATAGTATTATAAGCATTTATTTTGAAAGTGAAATTTGTGAACTTGTATGTATAAGCAGTTTTTTATACTTTTATCTTTCAAATAAATTTACAATAAAATAAATCTCATTTGTGAATTATAAGTTTGCATATATATAACTAATATTTTCTATAACTATTGTAATATTTAATTTGTGTAATTTGTTTATAAAATGTAAAAAATCAAGTATTATCTTGGTTAAAATTGTTTTAATTGTAACATCTACATTTGCACATAATTCAAATGTTTGACTAGTTAATCTAATTCATTATTTTTATTTCTTTGAGATATATTTTGTACTACACTTTATCGTTTCTACATAATAGTATATTACTTTTAGATTAAAATTTTAGCTTGAAAAAATTGAAATAGAATTTTATTAACTAGTGATCACTATAAATACATTCATTTATATGTTCACAAGTTTTACAATTGTTTTTAAACATGAGTATGTCAAATATATTGATGAAATCAGTAAGCCAAGCCATTGGACTTTTCAAAGTTATAGTTAGTGGAAACGAAATTAGTTTCCAAGACTTGATTCAAAAAGTAGATGAATCTAATAATAAAGATGATGCAATAAATGAAGTCTTGGAGTTATTTAAAAAATCTCAACCTACCATGTTAGCTGAACAAAAGCAACAAGTGATGTTGTTCCTAATTTATATTTGTCAGTCGAAATACTTGATGATTAATAAAAATATTTTTTCATCTATGGTACCTTTTGTTGTAACATTTGTAGTTCAATCTATTGAATTTAAAGATAAAAAAATTGGATATCTTGCAATGAGTTCTTTATTAGAATGTACAAATGAGGTTATATATTTATGTCTTAATACAATCATTAAAGATATCCTTGGAAATAATTCTGCAGTTATTGTTATGGCTCTTACAGTTGTTTCTCATATAAAAGATTTGGATGTTTTAAGACAAATATCACCAGCAATTCAGAATAGAATTAATCACAAAAATCCATTAGTGAGAAAGAAGGCATTTATTGCTTTGCATCATGTTATAAGATTGGATTCTGATTTGGTAAAAGATAAAACTGATCACATACGTCTATGTATCTGTGAAACTGACCCTTCCGTTATGTGTATTGCTATGCCTTATGTTGATGAGCTACTTAAAGTAAGATTTTCACTTCTAAACTTAATCAGCAGTTTATATTTTAATATTGAAGCTAATCATAACTTTTTTAAGAGTCTTCCTAGAGAACAAGATTTAATATCTTCAAAGTTGATAATAATTTTGGATCAAATAGTTTCTGGTAACTTACCAATTAGTTTGTTTATTGATGGCATTTGTGCACCCTATACACAAATTACTATGTTAAAAATCTTTGAAAACTTGGATTATTCAGAAAAAACTAAAGAAAATCTTTCAATTATTCTTGACATAATGCTTAGTAGATATGAAGTAAGTTAATGTTATTTGTTGGTGAATTATGTTACATTAAACACTTTGAAATTTTAAACTTATTCAACTAATCGTAATCATGAATATGAGATATAAAGTTTAAAAATAATTAAAACTTTGATACTAGTTTCTATGTCTGATTCAAGCAACATATATTTGTTTAAGAAATAAAGTAATAATAATATTAAATAAATAATAATATTAAGATTGCTGATGAGGCATAACTCTTCAAAGTTTTAAGAATTACATGTTCTTTGTTGTAGCTCAAATGATGAAAAATAAAATGTTTTATGCAAGAATTGCTTAAAGCTACAAAGCCTTACTTAAAATTGATTTTTTGTTAAGTCTAACATTTGAAATAATAATTGAAAGTTTTAAATAGGTAAACAGAAAAAGATTGTCATTTGCAATACAATCTCAATGCCTTAGTCTTGTTTTTGAAAAGTTTAAACCAACAGACAAATGCTTTTATAAAGGCTTAGATTGTTTGAAACTACTTTTACAAGCTCAAGAACCTTGGAACACTTCAGATATTCTTGCTACAGGTTACTTTGATAATTGGTTAGCAATCATCTTTAACTTTTGTTGTTGTAGGGCTAGAGCATTTAACAGAGCTATCAAAGAAGTGGCCAGAGCTCTGTATTAATTTTCAAAATCTTGTTATGGCTTCTTTAGAACATACTGATCTAACTATTCAAAAACAAGTGAATCTTTAAAAATCGTTTTTATTATTGATAAAATTGGATCCAGTTAATTTTCGAAAACATGATTTAATGTATATGATCTTTGGATAATGTTATCACACTAAGCTTAAGACTTCTTAAAACTACCTGAGTATTTCTAAGATGTTTGGTTTTAATAATGATTTATAAAACATGGAAATATTTTCATAACATTAAATATTTTTAGATATATTATTTATTTGAGTAACTTTTGCTAATTATTTTTGACAGACTTTGTTATTACTGAGTATGCTGATGAATGAACGAAATTATGAAATCATTTTTAAACATATACTCAGAAAATTACAGCAGAACTCTCAACACCTCCATTTTTGTGATTGTTTAGTGGAAAATATTTGTCCTGTTATAAATAAATATCCTTTATAATAAATTTATAATATCCTACTTTATCAACAATTTTGCTAAATTAATCAAAAAGTATATCTATATATAGATATTATTTCGATTTTAGTTTTACTTATTATGAGTTGCATAGAAATTAAATCCTAATTTTTCATTTTATCTTAACTCATTTTGTGACTAATGAAATTTTATATTGATATTTCTTTAACTAATCTTTAGCACGTTGAGTAAAACAGTAGATGAGAAACTATCTAACCTGCATCAGCTAATGATCTCAGCCAGGACTTCTACCTGTCGAAAACCTCTTGAAATGATGATGGAGATAGTGTCTACTGGTAAGCAGTTTAAGCATCAACTGGTGTGGTTGCTAATTAATCACTTCACAAATTTCAAATATTTTTTCAACTTCAGCTAAAGATGATGATTTAAAAGAGGAAGTAGTGAGGATTAGAAATCTTCTCATTTATGATTGTGATGAGATATCCTTCATCCATTTTCAACTTATTTCATGGGTAACTTTCCCCTAACTCTTCATCAATAAACTTATTAAGATTGTTTACAGATAGTTGGTGAAAAACCAAATATTTTCAAAGATCTTCTGAATACACTGAAAGATCTTCGTCATCACTGTCTTCATCTTATCAAATATCCAGTGAAAGAATTCCTACAAGATGAAGATGCCAGCATTGTGTACCTCCTGACTATCTACAAGATCGCCATCAGATCTTGCTTTGATCTCAGCAGTCTCTTTGAAGTGATTAGTCAAGTTGTTGAACGATCACAATCACCAGCAGTTCTTCAAATCCTTGGTCAATTAGATGAGATCAGAAGCGATGAAGGATTAAGAGGGAGCTTGCATAATCTTCTACAGGAACACGTGAGTTCTATCTTCTTCCTTTCATCACTACTTCATCTCATCTTTTTCAGGAAGAAGAAGATTTATTGAGTTTTTTTGATCAATTTAATCCACCGGAAGTCATCCCAGAAGAAGAAGATGAAAATCCAATCTTTGTCCATGAAGTGCGTGTGCAAGATCGGAATGACTACATCGCAGTCACCATGCAGACCAAAGCACCTCAACCTCTTACACCTTTCATTAATTTGAATGATAGTGAAGATGAGGGTGATGAAGATTTATCCAACTGTATTTGGAGGATGGATGGTTACTATGGACCTGAAAAAGATCTTATTGATGAGATTGAGCCAAGAGCAGGAGTAAAGTCTGATGAACAAATTACAAATGCTATTTTCAATCTTTCATCAATTCTATCAAAAAACGAAGAAATAGCTCCTAAAGACACATCTATCATTGAAGAAGATCATCTTCCGGACGATTGATCTTGTTTGTGAATTTGTTTAGTTCTCGGTGGTTGGCTACAAATCTTTTAAAATCTTTCATTTTAATTTATCATAAAATCAAACTCTATTTATCTCCTCTTATTTTCCGATTAAAGACCAAAATTTACTCAACACGACTAATTATTGATTTAGTAGTAGAAAAACTAACACTACTTATCAGCATTTATCTTAAGTACATCTTACATCATGGGACAACAAATAGTTTAACCAAATGGTGTTTTACCGGTTAGATTTTACTGGGATACACTAACTAGTTTGTTTTTAAGTTTTTCGTACTGAGACTATTTGGTAAGCAGAGTAACCTGTAGTTGCAGTTAACAAGTTTATAATCGAAAATTATTTAATTTGAAATGTTTATAATCTATGTTAGTGCTGATAGTAAAGCTTGTTTAGTTACCAAGGTATATACAGGATTAGTTTCAAAGGATTAAAGTGTTTATGATGAAAGAAGAGCTGTTTAATATCCAAACTTTTTTGTCAATTTATTAATTTATCTATTCAACGCGTGGCTGCTAGTGACTAAAAGAGCAGCTATTATTTATTTACTATTTAGTTAATAGACGCAAAGGAGAGTGCCTGAAAAAAGCACTTCTCGCTAACACACATTTTTACAAATAGTTTTAAGCATGATAATAAGTACTATATACAATTAACATGCAAATATATCAAGAAAAATACCAATTAAATGCTACCAACCAATTACATATGTTGAGTATTTTATATAAACTGCTTACTTCAATTCTTAATAAAAGAAATTACAAGCATTTCGAAAAAAACAATAAAGAGACTTTAACAAACAGATGTCATAGAGGATCATATGGCTGTAAAGTACATCTTCTTATTAATGAAATAATCCAAGAATATAGATATTTTTTGACCTGCTTCGGCCAAGAACTACCATGTATAATATATTTGCATATACGCCAGGGCAGAAACTATGGAAATCCAAATGCAGCAGGATTCAACTCTTCCCGCCAACAAGGTTTGTTATGTAGCGGAATAGATGGACTGATGCAACTGCGCCCGGCTGGCGTCGGAGAACGACCAAAATTGGGTCACTATAGTGAACAGGAATCTAGTAAAATATTCTGATAATAGAAAAGTCTTAGCTATCTCAAATTAAAATTAATACTGAAAAAATAAGAACAATGTAAAGGCATAAGTAAATTTTAAATTTTTAACCAAAAATATTAAGTAATAAAATAGAATTTGTTAAAAAAAATTGCTAAAATTGTATCTTTTCTATATAATTAAAAAAGATGTGATAAATCTTGATGCAGTGATGGAATAGGAAAGAGAATTCCAAATCTTGGTTACCTTAATCAAAAAGCTGTAACAGCGATTTGATTTTGAATGAGTACTGTAGTATTACTACAGTAATTTTCCGATTTTTGCCTAACTTTTAGCTTGTGATATCACAGGTTTAGCAAGAACATATCTCTTAGTTATATCTCAGTCATACTATCAAGGGAGCTTAGCAGAAATGGCTTCCTTTTTCAGAAATTCTTAAGATACTCTTTACCTGTGTATGTTTTTCTTCTACGGAATGCAGATAACTAATCATGCATCTCTAATAGCGAACACAAAACAATATGACTGCAGGAAAATAACCGAAAAAACCCTAATGAGATATTTCAACAATCTGAAGATTAAAATGGAACATTTTAAAGGCATATGTTTAACACAGTTACTATTACAAAAAACACAAATAAAGAAAATGACAGTCTAATATATAACTTTTAACCAAATTAATCAAATCATACTATTTTCATTCAATTTATAACAAAAGACAGAATTTGCTATAGTGATAGAGTCGGAAAGAAAATTATAAGCCTTATTAAAAAGCTATTTGCCCACTAGGTGTTTGCAAATCTTTTAATTGAGTTAGTTTTGAACTTATCTTTGAGAAAATAGGAAATATAACAGTATATATACAATGCAGTCCATTTATATAGATATTTATAATAAAAAAACTATGCACATCCATCTAAGTCTTTTTATACAAAAATGAAATATTTCTTTTGTTTTCGGTTCTTTTAAAAATGTATTTTTTATATACTAAAAATATAAGCAGTAAAATACTAATATAAAAAACCATAACATGATTTGACCATTTTAGTTTTTGACTAAGGCAGTTTTGTCTGTAAAAGAAGCTTGAGAAAGGCACGTGTTCATTTAGTTTCTGTCTTATCCTATTTGCTTTTCTTTACATTGATCTTTTATTAAATTGTTGTTTGTAGAGATTTTTTTAAATTTATGATTATCAAGAATTTAGCAATATTCTATTTGCACCATGTTTAAATCGTTCAAAGTTTATTACTACAAACCTTTAACAGTTTAGGTAACCTATTTTCTCAAGCGTTTATTGTATCATTTTTACAAATAAAGTTATTTTTTAAACGTCTGATAGAAATACTTAAAGACTAATTTGATGTAGTTAAATTTTAATTCTACTTTAACCAAGTTAAAAATCGTTTATGAATAAATTTCACTTATAAAATATTTAATATCAGCTTGAAAGTAACAATACTTTCAAGATATAAGTTATAATAAGAAGTATAAAAAGTATATAAATATAATTTAATATTTATAATTAAATCTATGTTTTATGTGAAGAATTTATTTTTATTCAATTTGATTTTATATACTAGATATTTATATTATCTTATTGTATGTTATGTATTGTGTATTAATACTGTTAGTAGAATATTATAAAATTAATATTATGTAATTTATTTTTAGGAGTTAAATATCTTTTTTAAATATTCTTTTTAATCACTTGAAACATCATCTGTTTTGCCATTTAAAATTTGTAGCTTCAGTATAAAAATGTTTTATGAAATACTTGTATAGCTTTTAAACAGTTTTATAGGATATGAACAATATTTTTTTAATTTATAAATATGTTCTCTACATATATTTATATATATTATTACTATATATATATTATATAGCAATAAATATGTCACTAATTTGTATCAGTGATTACATATATTGTTAAGTAAATATCTGTTATAGTTTTTTCATTTATTTAAAAATAATATTTTAATAGAGTAACCAAATATTTTTCAGATATATATTTCTATTTGAGATTTATTTATATAATTAGCATGCCTAAATCCAGAAGAGACAAAAAAAGTATGTCTTAAATTAGTTTTTTTTATGTTTTATTTGTATAAAAATAATTTAGTTGTCAATTTAATTCTTTTTTTTATAATATATCCTTTAAAAATGTTAGTATTTTGTTGAAGTTAGCAAAACAATAATTTTCTAGTTGAATTAATACTATTAAACACATATTATAATTTAATTGATCAGAAATATTTTATAATTCAATTTTCTTTTCATTTTTAACTTTTGTTTTCAGTTTCTTTGACTGAAACTAAGAAGAAGGGCAGAGTAGCTAAAGAATCTTTGGTTCAAGAGGTGAATGAATTGTTTTAATATTGAATTATTTTCTTCATGAAACTTTTATATATTTACTTAATTTTTACAGATTCAAGATAGTGTTGAACTATATGAAAGGATATTCGTTTTCAGTGTTTCAAATATGCGAAACAATAAGTTGAAAGAAGTGAGAAATGTGTGGAAGCATAGCAGGTTAAACTCATAAAACTACTTGTAATAAATAATGAAACTATTTTTGTATAATTATGAAATTAATCAAATGTCTCCATTTTTGCACATTTAAAAAAATATTTTAATTTATCATTATTGCATTATAAATTATAGTTATAAAATAAGAAGGCTCTAGTCCTGGGCTTTGGAATTTTATGGTCCTAAAAATAGAAAAATTGACTTGGTAGTTTTGTTATTAATTTTGATCATCATTATATAAGTAAATAAGATTTTACAAAAGAAGGGCCTCAATCATGTTTAGGTGACCCCAGAAACTTGGACTTAATCATTATTTTATGTTACTACTTGTTCAAAATATTTAGATTAAATCAATAAATTTTTTATGCTGAAATTTCAGATTTTTTTATGGAAAAAACAAAGTTGTTGCGATTGCATTGGGAAAAACTGCAGCTGGAGAGTTGCAGAAAAATGTCCATAAAATATCTGCAAAACTAGTTAATGAAGTAGGCTTATTGTTTACTAACAAATCTGTAGAAGAAGTTCAGAAGTATGTTTGCTTTTAAAGTTGTACTTTTAGTTTTAAAGTCAATTATTTCAGGTGGTTTGCTGAATATTCTGCGCATGATTTTGCTCGTGCAGGAAATATTGCAACCAGTACTGTTGATCTGTATCAGGGACCTTTGAAGCAGTTCTCACACGCAATTGAGCCTCATTTGCGAAAGTTAGGACTTCCAGTGAAGCTAGAGAAAGGTTTTTTTCTGTTTAAATTAGACATCATTTAGTTTCTTACCTTGCGTGATGATATCAAACTAATATTTGAACACTAGAAAATAGTAATCATCTCAAAAGTTGCAATAATTTGCTTTTTAGACAATTTTTAATCCTTGGGATTATTACTGTTGGTTGAGGATTGACTTTATTACTAGCAAACTTTGTGTATAAGGCTAACTAAATCCTACTTTTTGTTGTAAAGGAATTGTGACTATGCTGCAAGATTTTACTGTTTGCAAGACAGGAGATATTATTAATCCAGAGCAAGCAAAGATTTTGGTAAAAACTGGTTTATTTCTGTTTGTTAGAATGATATTTTTCTTCCTTAATTTTGTTAATTAAATTTAATCTATTTATAATGGAATCAAAAGTAATTTAACATTTTGATGAAATAAAAAAAAATAAATATTTAAGAAAATTTTTTGTTGAAAATCTTTCATTTTCTTTTAGTACTTGATTATTTATATCTACTTTGTGTTTAAAAGTTGTTGTTTAAATAGAAACTTCTAAATATTGTGATGACACAATTCAGTATTGAAATACAATGTGTGTGGAATAAAGATGATGGCAAGTTTGAAGAATTTGATCCCAAGATCAAAGAACAACCATTTAATATGATTCGAGTAACTGAAGATGATCAAGAGTATGATTTTGTTGAGGACAAAAAACTTGTGGATGCTGCTAATTAGATTTTTTATAATCGTTCATTGATTGTCAGATATTTATTGCAAGTTAAATCGTTAATAAAAATCTGACTTCAAATTTGCTGACTTTTTATATATATTAAGAATTATTGTTGGATATAAACTTGTGCTAGTCCATCTAAAATAATCTTAGAAGATAAGTTTAAAAAACAAATAAATTATCATTGTAAATAAAAACCGCTAAGACTTAATTTACCTTAAGTCGAGATCTTGTCTCTTTTCGTCTGCTAAGTGCTCCAAGTCGTAAGCTTATAATGATAAAAGGCGGTCAGCTTATAAATCGTTAAAATGCAATCATATTTTAATAACAATTGAAATTAATATAAATTTTATTAGTTTTATCATTGTTGTAATAGTTTATTGCTTAATTTGACATTGTCAAAGCCTCTTTTGTACCTACATCAACCTTAAATATAACATTCTAAATTATTTATTATTTGTCTTTGTAAGAGAGGTATAGAGAATACATTACATCCAAAAGTCACGAGATCTTTTCAGTAAATGTTTCTCCAACTGTTGGTGGTAGAAGTTTATACTAATAACAAAACACTGGAAACTTTCACTGTAGACTTTGAATTAAATTTGAACTTTTCTTAAGCTTTTTATGGGTTATTTGAATATAGTTTCCAGTTATACTTTTCATAATTTCTTTAAAAAATGGTTTTTACAAATGTATATAGCACTAAAATGAATTGAAGTAAACACTTTCTCTAAAGATTAATCTAAAAAAAAAGTAATTTAAAAAAAGCAAACTTGTATTTCAAACTAAATCAAAATAAGTATAAAAATGAAAACATACATATTGTGAAAAAAGACTTCAAAAGTAAAACTATAAAAACGTAAATTAAATATAAAACTGCAAATAATAAAAACATAATATGACTTTAACAGATTGAATTAATCATTGTCAAATACTAATTTTAAGATACTGATGCATAAATAAATTAATCGGTGAATAAATTATAAAAATAAGATTGATTAAAAATAGCATAAAAGCTCGAACAATAAAACTAAAAGCTGTAAGCTAACGCATAAGTCTAGGTAAAATTAAAAAGTAGTTGTTAGTAGAAACTTTTATAACAAAGTTTGAGTTTAGAAATCTTATATGTTATTCATACATATTCAAGTTGTTTGTATTTAAATAAGATATATTTGATGTAATTTCAGAAGTCTATTAAAATATCTTATTATTGTTAAGATTAAATAAATGGTACTGAATTACAATGATAGAATTTTATGAAACAAAAGTTATTGCATTTGATCAGTCATTAACATTTAGACGTATGTATTTTGCATAATGTGTAATTGTAGTGTAGAATCAAATTTGCAAATGGCAAGCTGCTATAAATAAGAAAGAAATATCAAAAATCAAGAATAAAGTTTCAATAACAGACTAAATAAATCGCAACATCTTATGAGTTTATCTCATGAAATATTAAAGAAATGTTTTTAAATTTCACCAAGAGGTCGTCGTCATGTACTTTATTTCATCACGTCGGCATTTCCTCAATGACTTTTAGGAGAAAATTGAGAGATTATGACCTCAAAAGTACATTGCTGCAAAAAATATTATAATTGGATAAAATGAATGGCTTAAAAGCTTGAAATAAACTTACCTTGATTTAACAAGCTGACTGTTTTTCATTAAGTAATTTCAAATCTATATTTTTTTGTAATTTAATATCTTTTTCAAAAGCTTCATTATCAAAGAAGTTTGAATTTGAAGAAACTTGAGGAGTTAAAATATCATCAGAAACAGGAACAACAATATTTTTTGCTGTAGATGAGTTTCCTGGTAATTCCCTCATATTATTTACTGAAGGAGAAGTTTTACCATTGCTGTTGTATTTCTCATTATCAGAAATATTTGGGATGGTAAAATTATACCACAAAAAGATTAATGAAACTCCCATTAATGTTAAAATGCCACCAAGAAAAGCAAAAGAATCAAAAGCAAAAAATTGTAGAGATAAACAAATAATTGTTAGTAAGATTCCAACAATCGTTAAAATGATTCCACTTATGTAGAATGCTTTACATTTGCTGTAATCACCTTTTCTCATTTTATTAAATTATCTAAGAGCCTGGTTTGTAAAATGACAATTTTAAACAAAAAGCTAAACAATAATAACAAACTTTTATAAAAACTATAGACAATAAAGTAAAAAAAAATCAACTCAGCTCATATTTTATGTCTAACAAAATAAAATCGTAATTCTGTAAAAAAATTTTCAAATTTATAAAATTAGATAATCTAATAATAGGCAAAAATGGTAAAAATCTATAATCATAACCAAGACGACCGAAATGCTAAGTAAACAGTTTAGAAAACTTTATTTTTATAGATTCTATCGATAATACATTTTACAAAAAAAGGTTTACTTAAAAACAAGTTTTTACAAGCCTAAAATTAAAAGAAGAAAAAAAGTACCGAAAAACACTGCCGTATAAAAATAGGTTAAAGAACTAAAAGAAATGAAAGATTGGACGCAAGGTAAATATTTATATATGGTGTGACTGGTTTAATTAAAAAAGAGAATCCATAGTGGTAGTGTTAATTGCAAAAAAAACTATTGAATAAAAACTAAACTTTTTTCTGTTTCACTTATGATAAATTAATCGGGCCAAGATATAAACAAAATTACAGCAGGCAACCTTTTTTTTATAACATACTATAAATAATAGAAAAAATAATTATAGAACTATAAATGAGAAAATGTCCTTAGATTAGATTTGCTTTAAATACTTTATAGAAATTAAAATTTAAAATAAATAGAGAAAATCAAAGGTCATTTTAGAATTTCTATTCATCTATTTTTGTATACTTACATATAATTTTAATCTTTCAAATGCACGACTTTGAAAAGCATTTATCTAATGTTTTTTATAAACTTATAAAATAATAAAACTGAGTTAACCTAATCTACAAATAAAGAAATCAATTGAGTTTAAATCTTAAAATTTACTTCCAAGCAAATATGAACTAAAGCTGTCTACAAATAACAAGCGTTTTACACACTCTCTTTAAAACTGATCAACTATAAGCTTGTTCAGAAAAAAATCAGAATAATGTCTTGAAATACACAAAAAGTCGTTTCAGAACTAACTTAACTAGTGAAAGTTTTTTCAATATACTAACTATTTTTGTTATGAACTTTGTAACGAAGCTAGTAAAACTAAATGACTTTTGTACTAAACTATCACACACCTTTAAACTGTCAAACCTTTTGTGTAACATTTATCTTGTAATAAAAAATAAGTAATAATAGCAGTATTTCCTTATCTGACTAAGCAATTTTCGCTGCTCTTAGTTTGAAATTAAAAACTCAGAAAACATGCCTTCGGCTGTATAAAACGTTGCTAGTCATAAAAACAGTTTTACAGCTGTCTTCAAAATTTTGTATATCAACATTTTTTCCTCAATTTTTGAAAAAATATTACGGCCGACAAAACTGTCTATTCTAAAAGAAAAGAGATAAGAAAAAAACTATTGCTAATTTTCAATAACATATCATAGCAATTTGAAATCGTTGAGTATTAATTTTATGCTACATATTTTACTTATTTTATAAGTATTTATTAGTTTATTTTTCCCTAAATAAAAAAATAGACTCCTTATCTATTATTTTGTTTATTTCAAGTCTCTAAATTTAATTAAGACTCCAACTTATTTCGTATAATTTGTCTACATTTTGAATAATTCAGTTTTACTTCAATTGGATTAGACTAACTATTCGTATCTAGATATAAAAGCAAACAAATGATACTTTTATAAACTTTAGACTGATCTTAAAAAGTAAAAATAGAAACTACACCTAGTTAAAAAGTAAACTGTAGCTACTAAATATAAATTCCATCTATCAATGATAAGATATTTGGTGGAACTACATGTCATATAAGTCACAAAAGGAAATGACGTCATTAATTTCGTTCTCCTACTGTATTTACAGATTAAATTTCCACTTTCATAGCTTCGTTATATAATATTCCTTACTAAAAGGATTTTAAAACCCCTAAAAGTGGTTAAAACTTTTACGAGGAATAATAGCTGAAGAGAAAATATGTTTTTTTTAATATAATTTGAGGTGAGTTTATTTATTTATAGTTAAAACTTTTGAAGTGTAATTGAAACATATTTTAAAAGTTTGAAGCTCGTTTTTTAAATTTTATTGAAGTAATATTCTCACAATAATAAATTTTAACTGTTTAGTAGGGTTTTATTTTTATATTTTTCGAACATCAAACTGTAAACTGAGAACTGATAATTTTATGTAATCATCATTTTTATTGAACATTTTCAATTTCTCATTACTTTCGTTTGTAGCTTACTAGAAACTTTATATCTATTTTCAAGTAATCTTTGCTTTATTCTATCATATTTCTACAATTAATTTCTTTAAATTTTAGAATTTAATTAAAATCGAAAATTCGTGACAACATTAAAATGGTAGCAAATTAGAAAATACTTTATGTAACTTAGAGTATAATAAATTGTCAATAAGATACCAACAAGCTACAATTATTTTCCTTAAATGTTATCTTAACTGACTTAATTATGAAATAAAAAATAATATTTTTTTCTTTAATAATTGTAAGAAATAATTAGATATCGAGCAAATACTTTGCTGAAAAATAATTCGTAAAAAGAATTTTTAGCAATTTTAGTCATTTCTTCAAAAACCACAGATAAGTCTGAACATAAGTGACTAAGCAATTACTACTCGTCTGTAGATTTACTTTCTTATTTATAATCTGAAATAACTTTGTTTATTTCACTATCTTCCTTTAAACAAGGAATTTGGAAATATTTTCTAGAGTACTGACTGTAAAGGTGAAATCGGTTTTCAGCAAATACTTTTTACAAGAGATACAAATGGTTGAAAATTAGGCTCAAGTAGAAAATACAGAAATAATTGAAATTTTAAAATAAAAATAATTAAAATTTTTAAGTAGAAAAAATTAAATTTTAGAATAGAAATATTTTTAAGCTAATAGGATCTGATTCTGGTTCTCATTTTTATTTATTTATTTTTCTTCAGACTAATTATCAAAGTCGTATAAACTTGATAACAAGTCATTAAAAGCAAAATCTATCATAAATCTGACTTAGTCTCTTCGAGAATTAATCTGATTTTATTCTGACTATTTAAATTTTTGCCAATCTCTAAAAAATATCTCGGAAAAAATTTACTAAAAAACTATTTTAGAGTTTATCTCGTATCTCACTAACATCGAAAAAATTTGATTGATTATAAAAAAAATGGATTGAATAAAAATAAGAAGAAGAATTTGAACTTCATTGATAAGCAACTTTAAGTTTCAAGAGATGTTTGTGAAAAATTATTCAAACAAAAGCTCCGTGATGCTTGAGTGATTTCATTGTAATGCATTCTTCCAACGAACTATTTAACTCAATTTGTAGAAAAGTAGCCAAAGTAAACACAGGTAAAGAAAAAACTTTTCTTAAAATATACACGAAATACGCTATTTGGTAATAATTTTCCAAAATCTCACGACCTAACAAGAAATTCAAATTTATCGATAGTTTTAAAGATATTTTCATGTTTTTGATTAAAAATGAAACTAACTAATTTTCATGATATTTTTAATACTGATCTTTCACTGTATTTTAAGTGAAAGATTTTAGACGATTATTTAAAGACGGAACAATAGCTCTTTCACTAAACAATATTTTGCCAATTGAAAAGCTTTTTCTACTTTCTAAATTAAAAACAAAAAATTTTAGCTGAAAACTAATGTTCAAATTGATATCGACTAAATTATTTTCGTACAAAAAGTTTCAGTTTTGTAGCCAAACCAATAAACTAAATATGAAGTTTATTACATACATCAAAATACAAAAAAATAAAAACTTATTGCTTTAGTTTGAACTAACAAAAAGTTTAATTCTACAAAATTAAAACTTTAATAGAATTCTCTTCAAACTGGCCTCTATCTTAGAATACAAATAAAACAAAGATTTTTTAAATTTGTCAGTTTATTAGTTATATGACTAAAATAATTATCAATGGTCCTACAGCCTACTCATAAAAAATAAATGTTATTTGGTTTCCTTGTCTTTGACTTGTATTTAACTTCCTTATAGCTCAATTTAAACAATTGCGAGAAGTTACATAAATAGTTTTGTCATAACCCTTTAAAGCTCATTAAACTTAATCATATAACCTTACGATAGCTTTTTGTATTGTAAAAATTTTTTTGAATCACTTGTTCAGGCAAATGTGAATATTTTATTTTAACAATAGATATAGTTTAGTAAAAAAATAATTAGAAATTACGTTAAATTAAGCGGCTTAATAACTATTAATTAAAAAAAGCTTTTAGTCAATGAGAATTCATTCTAAGATATATTTATCATTATTACCACACATTAGAGAGTTTTCTCTAAGTATAGTTCTTTTGCAAACTTTTATTAGTTTTATAAAATCCTTTAGATCAAAATATGTGTTAATAATTTGTTTTACTAAAAGTTATATAAGGATTCTTTGCTTTCAAGTAATGAAAGCTTATAGTATTTTGTGCACAAGGTATAATAGTTTACTTGTCACTTGGCCAACAATAGGTTAATGATACTTTTGTATCAGATTGGTACCTCACAAAGTTATCTTCCTATGTACTTTGTTAATCCCATAAAATCTTTTAAGATATTGGTAGTCAATTTTTAATTTTTAATAAATTAAACCATAAAGTTTTTGAATGAAGCTTTTTGGCTTGTTTGTTTTCAAACAGCATTTTCAGTATTTTAGCCAAGAGACTGAACAAGGTCAAAATCTCACAGTATTTTTCACGAAGTCTGTCATACACATATCTATCGTATACAAGTACTGCTATCGTTGACATACTTAAATTTCTAAACTAAATAATGATTGAAACCTAAAAAAAAATTATTATAGTATTTTGTTGAATCATGAAAATTGTTTTAATATAGTAATTTTAATTTGAAACTCAAGTAATACTTTTATCAGAAATTAATCCAAAATATTAAAAACTAAAGCCTTTTTTTGAAGATGTTCTTTAAATTACACAAAGTAACAAAGAATTATAATCTACTTGATATAAAGGAAGCAATGATCTTTAAAAAGCAGTGAATGAACCAAAAGTAGTGAATATTAAAGAATGAACAGTCAAGACTCTATAAGCTTATGATTTGTTTAAAAAAGCTTTTAGTCGCTAGTACTTAAATAAAAATGCAAAGTTTCTTAAAAAGCATTAATTATCGTATAGTTGTATATAGAACCTTCACCAAATTTTTATAAGTTTTTAGTAGATTAAAAACCGTCATTAAAATTTTGCGTAAAAAATCGGCAAACAGCGATTGTTTTTAATAATTAACAGCTTCTAGCTAGTATATTTTAAAGTTAGCAACTGAGTTGTACAGAACAAAACCTGATGGGCATTTTTACAGCTCTTTTTATGATTTCATTTCTTCTTCTTTTTGCATTTTTCTACACAATTCCTTTTTATATAAATATCTTTTTTGATTAAAGTTCAACTTGTATGTTTTTACGAAGCAGAATCAAACACCATCCAGGTAATATACTGTACAAAACAAGCAAATCTAAACAGCTTTAGATCACTAAAAAAGGATTATATATATGAATCGGAGATTAGTTTTAAATTAACTAATATTTTAGCAGGTACTTATTCGACCAAACTAATTTTTACTTGAAGATAGAAACCAAATGAGCGATTCAAACTGACTTTGCAAAAATTACAATGTCAATTTTTGTTGTTGAAAATCCAGTTCTTTAGAAATTATAAACTTACGTGTTTTACTTCAGATTGACTTTTTAAAACGTAGGCAAATATTTTAAAATTTACTAATACTGACTTAATTTGTACATCAAGAAACGTAATTGATCTCTTAAATGTTGCAAAAATTGTTAGTACCAAAAAATTAATTTTAGAGCTTTTATATTTTATCAAAATTCAGTTTCGTTGATTTTCTATGGTTTGGTTTAATGTAATTTGTATGTTGAAGTAAAATAGTATTACTTGTTATAAGAAAATTATTATAAGAAGCTAGTTTAAATTTTTTTCTTGAAACAGTTGCTTTCTGTAAAATATTATAATATAAGATACATTCAAAAGTATACTTGTATATCAACCCAAAGTATTTATATATAGTATATTCCATTCAGTGAAAGCATCATTTTTGTACAATTTACTGTACAAATTCAGATATATGTGAATTATTAAATATTTTTATCTAACAGCAATTTTTTATAGTTTTACAAAAGTTTGAAAATATTAAAGAAGAAATTTTAATATTTTAAAAGTATAAAAATCATTGTATTTTTGGTTTTTATAAGTAATTAAACAAAAGAAAGTATATTCTAATATGTTAAATTGTAACTATTTTGACTTTTTATTATTAATCGTGTATATAGAAAATTTAATCATAATTCATGATAGTGTAAAACGATATGTTAAATATTTAGAAATTTGAAGGTACTTTTAAAATTATACTTAATAATAATTACTTTAAAGCTCTTTATAAAAGTATCATAGTTAATTTCAAAATATTTACAGTTTATTTTTTTGTTTATTTATATTCAGCTAATAATTTCTTGTATTCTATTATTCTATCTTGAAATTGATAGATCAAATTTTTGAGACATTATCAAGATATTAAGTCATTTATAAACATCTTTAATCTTCAGATTTTATAACTCAAAAACTAATAGTAACTAGTTTTTTTCATTATTAAGAGGCTCTTTCTTTCAATGATAAAAAAATAATAAATGATAATAGAGGCTGGTTTATTTTTAAATAAACTTTCGTTTAATGTTTTATATTCCTGATTTTTTGGTTTCTGTAAACTTTAAAATATTTAAAAGAAGCAATGAAACCTTAATCATTTTATAATAATTTGATTTATTTTTTTATTTTATCTATCAAATTAGAGATCAAACAATGAAATGAATAATGATGAAACAATAAATTGTAACTCTGAATTATAATTGATTTAAAAAATATTTAATATTTTGTTTAGTTAGGTTCAAATTAGTTTTATAAATAATTTTAATGATATCTAAAAAATTAAAATATGAGTAGTTGTAGGTAAGTACTATATATTAATTTTACTGATAGACTTTTAGTTGTTAAAATAATAAAACTGAAATATTTTAATAATTTTAGCTAATCTAAATTAGTCTTAGGCTTTTTATTTCAAATTTTTTAATCATTATGTGTTATTACATTTTTTAATACCTCATAAATTTTCTTTTTATAGTAAGCACTTAACGTTTAGTTTTTTGTATCATGAAAAGTTCAAAAAGTTTTTGTTACTGAATTTTATTGGTAAGTTTTAGATGATTCTAAATTGAATACTTATATTTTTTAAATATATAAATTATTAATAAAAGTTATTACAAATTATTTTTAAAGTTTAATGATTGTACAATTTAAAATTTTATTGATAATAAAAGTTATTAATAACATAATTATTTATATTTATATAAATATTTATATCTTTTCATATAATGTTATACTTAATACATTATCAATTTTATATCACAAAAGTAATTTTTTTGAGTTTTGTCTTAAAATAGCTTATTTATTTGAAAAATTTAGTTGTTAATTTGGGTTATCTAATTGTGATAATAAAGTTGCTAGCATGAAAATATTATATTAATTATAAAAATGTTTTTCTAACTATTTATTCTGGTGAATTTTATTGTTACAGATCACTATTGGATTTAGTAAACTATTTGATGGCTGATGATAATAAAAACTTTAGAATTTCTCTGAAAACTAACAGTAATAATGTAAATGAAAAATTGTTTTTAATAGTTTCAAATTTTCTTTGTTAAGCTAGCAGTAATTTGTATTCTATTTTAACCTAATGATTAATTTTAGCAGAACTCTGCCAGATCTTTTAGAGGTGAGGAAGATATCAAGTCAACAGATCGCCGCTTACAAGAATTACAAATTCAAAAACAGAAACAAGATGAAAAACTAGAAAAGTTAAGAGTTGAAAATGAACTGGCCTCTCATAGCTATGGTATTTTTATCTATTTTTTTAAAACAAGATCTTTATATTTAAACAAAGAGTTTTAACAAAAGTTACTAAAACGTTTGATAGAATACCTTACTTACAAAATATTTATTCCATCTTTTACTGATCACTTTCTGGTTTAAGTTTGATGGAAAAGTAAAAAGTTTTTTCTATTGTTTAACAAGCTCCATATTTTATTAATTGATTTCTGGGTTGTGAGGATTCAATATGTTCTTCAACCGAACCTTTTTTAGTAGTTAGTAGGTCATGATGAAATGTCTGAATTTCTGCACAAAAGAAATTTGAGTAGAAAATTTTCTTTCTATAGGTCAAAGTCAAAAACTTCAGTTTGAATTTAACGATAAAAATTGTTATGAAGTTGAAAGCACTAAGAGTGGTAAGTGGAATTAGCAAGATGTGAGCTCAATTAAATCATGCAGTAGTAATGGCCTTGCCTTTAGAACCTTTTCTTGTCTTTAATTAGTAATTGCCATTGTAATCAATTATCAGGAATTGTTTCGTAAATTGCAAATTTATTTGTAGCTGGGATTGTTGAGTATTTAATTTTTGGTTTTTTTGCAAAGTAGTATTGTTTGATATTTAAACATATGTAAACATACATGAAACCACCAAACGCAGTCATTTAACTTCTAATTAGATTTAGTATTTGTTGTAAATCATTTGATTATTTTGATGAAATTTAATCGCTTAGCTTCGAAATGTTCTAAATATGGAAGCTAACAGGAGTTGTAGTGGAAGTATCTTTGAAATTGATTTGACCATTTGTTTGCCTTTTTATGAAATCAATTAGCTCCTTTCAATTATTATGCATGTTGGCAGAAGTTGAAATTAAATGTTTGGAAAATTCTTTCTAACTTTTCTTCATTTAATTTTAGAATATCCAATGAACATCACTCTGAAGACAAGAAAAGTTTTTGATATGAGGTATTCTAAATTGTTTACTTCTTTTCCAAATCTTTCATTTTGTAATATGTAGCCATACTTGCAACAGAAAACCATCTTTCCAGAATCAACCTTACAGAGGTCAGCGAAATAATGAAGCAGAAACGTTATCAGATGCTTCAGGTGAACATCAACTAACGACTTTGTACATGTGGCCAGAATTTCTTATTTATCAATTGTATTTTCTAGACTAAGCGTAGACCTTGTTTAACTGGATTTCTTTAAATAGAAATTTGTTTATATTAATCTTAATATAGAAATTGATAATCTATAAATATTGTTTCGGAATAAAGACCTGCTTCGACCAAGAAAACGGTCATGCTGATTTAATTTTAGAATATTTTCAAAATTAATATTTTTAAAAGTGGTTTTTTTACATTTTAGTTTTAACATTTTTCAATTTAATTTTTTCAAATATTTGTTACAGATTTACAATCTGGTTACAAATTTTCTCCTGCTACTGGTTTCAACAAAAATTTACCAAATCTTAATCAGACTGGTACCACAAATTGTCACCAATTACCCCCACCATCATATGATCATGCACAGAAACTTGAACAACAAAAATTGAAACTGATTAATTTAAATGCAGAAGAATTTTCAAGTATTTCTCATTTTTATCAAACAAGTCACAACTTCTCAAAAAAAATTTAATAAAAATTATTAAATTGTGTTTTTGGTAAAGTCTTAAAATAATTTATCTCAAAAACTTATCTGATTTAGATAAAACCAATTTGAAATATTTTTCATTAAAAATATTTCTAAATTCTTTTCTAAAATTCACACAAAAATTTCTAGGACAACCTCAAGCTTCTAAATCGAAGTATTTTGTCGATAATGGGGTTCAATTACGAGATCACTACAAAATTATCGGCTTAAAAAATAAAGTTGAAAATGGAACTAGAAGCGAAAAGAAGAGACCAACATCGTAAGTTGTCATGGTGATGGTAAGTTACCAGTTGATATGATTTTTTATGTTTTAGAATGTACAATGTCACCACATCTACCTCACAAGCAATCAATCAAGCTTTGAGAGGTCATATATGTCCAAATGATGCTACTTTCGCGCAAGTTGCTCTTCGGAATCCTAATGTTTCCAACTTTATGCCTAATGTGAGTGATCTACTGGTTAGGCAACAAGATTCAACCCGAATATTTCTTGTAGTTGGACGTGAAAGAGATGGAAGTCGCAAAGAATCGGCATGATGCCATTGTGAAGAAACTGGATTATTCCGACAACATTTGCAAATTCAACAGTGAGATGATGAAGTCATCGCTTCCTCAAAACTACAATATTTTCGTTTGCAGAATTGAAATTGGAAACTGATAAACGTCAAGACCGTAAACCGACTAGTAGTAGAAGACCATCATCATGTTATGTGGATGTCAATCGCGCGTTAAATGGTCAACTAGGTTGTTATGAGATGAATTATTGTGATAACATCCGGGGTAGTGAACAAATGTATCAAGACAAGCATGTCTACACGGAACCACGAATTGCTTCAATTAATTTTCAAGAAAATACTTTTAACAACAACAATAACAATAAAAGAGATTCACGAGGCTATCTGTACACAGACAAGCAACATATGACAAACATGAACGTGGACACTGTCCCAGACAACAGCAGATATATGTACACGGACAGTAAAATGATTGCAGATGGGAACATTGATGGTGATAATCTACAACAATTGAAGCGACAATATGATGCCATGAAGTTGGCTCCTACTCAATTTGCTTCCAACTATTTACAAGATCAGGAAGATCAACATCTTGCTGTGAATGATCGATACTCACAACATCATCTACCCGATCCAGCATCTTCGAAGCATAAACCCAAGTTGAAAGCTCCCAGCAATCATCAGAAGAGAGTCACTTTCCGCAGAGAGGACCCACCCTCAAATCCTCCGAAACGTAGGGACCCTCCTCCTTATCCATCTTACTTGAGTGAAGCAACAACTGCTGATGAGTTGCGGCGTGAGGTGTTCACTGAAAACCAAGAACTGTCTCACTACGTAGCAGCAGCAATCGATCACATCCAACGCTTCAAGGAAGAAGAAGATGCCGTCCGTCTTCACAATCAGATCCTTCTACAAAAGCAAATTCAACAGCAAAAAGAAGAACAACAACGCAACTTTCAATCTGATCTTGATGATTGCAAAGATCAGAAGATGAACCAGAAGCAAGATCAGAATAAGCGGAAGCCACCACCTCCCGCTTATCCCTCAAACACTCCACCTGAAGCTGCTTTTGCTCTGGCGGGTCTCGGGGGCGGAAATAGTGGGCAACCAGGGCGCGTGTTGACCAATCAGCAAGCAGCTGTTGTGATGAATGACTACGAGAAGGCCGTGGCGTTGATAGACGGAGGTAAAGGATACATGATGAAGAAGCATTCGCGTAAAGATGTGATGGAAGCGTTTGAAAGAGCTAACATCCGAGTTGGTGGGACATATAATCCAGGACACAAACGTCATTCAGGATCCTACTCAGCTGCTCCAAGTTCAAAGCAGATGAATTTTGATGCTTCTATCACACAAAATAACGTCATCAATGCTCCTAAGAAGCTCTGCAAGCCGCTAGTGATGCCGCTAGATGGCGCTAACTCGACAAATCAGCAAAGTAAGAAGATCGTGACGTCACCGAAGTTTCTGCGCCGAGTTTTGAGTCCGAAGAAATCGGATGAGTCCCAAAGATCCAGTCATCATCAGATGAAGAAGTGAGTTTTGGTTGATTGCGTTCACTCCTAACTCACTGCTGATTGGCTGCAGTGAGGAATTTATTTATCCTTATCCAATGATGCAAGATCTGAACTGGGAGACGATCCCAACTGAGAAGGAGCCGAAGCCTCTTCGCCCTAGAAGACGACGTGAATCGCGATGCAACGCGGTGACTTTCAAACACTACGTTGAGCTTCGAGTCGAGAATCAGGAGAGAGACTTGAAGGGAAGAAGTCGACGTCTCGCGCTGTTTGAAGAGAAGCTGGTGAGTGAAGTTGTTCAATTGACGTTAAGTGACCACTTGGTGGTGTAGGAGAACATTGCGGGAATTGGTGACGCGTCAAAGCAAGGAATGATGAAGATCTACTTTGCGGGAGAAACTGCTAATCTGCGGTTGAAACGCGCGAAGATCGGAATCAAACATTTCAAATTAAAGAAGATTATTGGAGTGGGAGCATTTGGAAAAGTTGTAATGGCGAAGATGAAGACAAACGGGATGTTGTATGCGATTAAATCCCTGAAAAAGTCCGAAGTGTTGAATAGGAATCAGGTTTGAAATCTTATCATCTTCTAACTGATCTTAAGATGTTGATTTTTGACAGGCTGGTCACATCATTGCTGAAAGAGATATTCTCGCTGAATGTGAAAGTCCTTGGGTGGTTAAACTCTATCACTCGTTCCAAGTAAACCAGTTTGTAACTGTCTCTCATCTTCATCTCTCATCTCTTATCTTCATCTCTCATCTTCATCTCTCATCTTCATCTCTTATCTTCATCTCTCATCTTCATCTCTCATCTTCATCTCTTATCTTCATCTCTCATCTTCATCTCTCATCTTCATCTCTTATCTTCATCTCTCAATCAGGATGACGGACATCTGTACTTTGTGATGGAGTATGTTCCTGGAGGTGACCTGATGAATCTTTTATGCCGAGAAGGAATCTTCAATGAGAGTATGGCTCGTTTCTACACTGCTGAACTGATCTTAGCGCTCGAATATGTTCATCAACGTGGCTTCATCCACCGGTAGTTGATATGTTTCATCTAACAATCAATTTCATCATCATTTAATCCTTCAGAGACATCAAACCAGACAATATCATGCTCACCAACAACGGGCACATCAAATTGACTGATTTTGGACTTTGTACTGGTTTTAGATGGACCCATGACTCTAAATACTACCGTCCAGGTCTCCTCTGACCACTATCAACTTCTTTTTTAACGTCATTTATCGAGCAGCTAACATACCAGTGACGGTGTTCCCACATACTGACGGTTACCACTACCATGATGATTTTCAATTCGGCACTCAGTCACGTGTTTTAAACTACAAAGAAAGAAAGCGAATAGAACATTGTAATAGACATGTGGCCCAGTCTCTGGTTGGTACGCCCAACTACATATCACCTGAGGTCTTAAACATGGACGGTGAGGATTTTCCTTCACACTTAAACCCTTTTCACCAAATAGTTTTACAGGACACACCAAAGCATGTGATTTTTGGAGTGTTGGAGTAATCTTGTTTGAAATGGTTTGTGGTTATCCCCCTTTCTATGAGAAAAGCGCTTATGATACTCAAGTAAAGGTAACACCGATCTTTATCACTTTCTGATCCTCATCCTAATCATTTCCTGATCCTAATCTCATCCTAATATTAATCATTTACTGATCCTCATCTTTTTTTATTTAAATTTCTTCCTAGTTCTCATCACTACCCGATCCTGTTCTCTTCCTGATTTGCATTTCTTTCTGACTCTCATCTGATCCTGATAGTAATCACTTTTTGATCTTTATCTCTCAGATCGTCAACTTCCGAAAGACTTTTAAATTTCCTGTTGATCTTCGTCTTCAAAACGAAACTATGTCTCTCATCTACGGATTTATATGTGAGCAAGATAGACGATTAGGAGCAAACGGAATCGATGAGATCAAATCTCATCCCTTCTTCAGAGGGGTCTTTTGGAACAACATCCAAAAATGCAATGCGCCCTTCAAACCCAAGGTTGCTTCTCACCTGCTTCCTTCAGTTTCCTCATTTTCTCTTTTTGTTGTTTTCAGTTCAAATCAGTCGATGATACTTCTAACTTCGACCTCCCTGACGTGGCTGTGGACCAGTTGACCCTGGGCAAGGAGGTCAACACCCTACAAAGACACATGCCAGGTGATCACGCCTTTCTCGAGTTCACTTTTCGTCGAGCATATGATGGAGATGATCGAAGTATGGCTCCTTATCGTATGAGATACGATCCGAAGACTGAACAAATGCTCTATGATGAACCTCCTCTTGATGATGATGATCTGATTGATGATATTCAATTGGATCAAGATGATGATCTCTGCCAACAACAATTTCAAGACCAGTCCTTCACTACCACCTCTACCAGCACACGGTTACGACCTCGAACCCGCCAGCCCACGACCCGTATCAGCCAGGCTGAGGACCCTGTCACAGCTTCAACTGAAGTATTCTTTTAATTGTGGATCATATAGTCTTAAATCATCTCATTATTCAAGTATGTCTGGATGTCCTCACATTGTGACGTTGTTTGTACATCTAGCAACTAGTTTAATGACTTTTACCAACAACTTGAATAATTTCAGCTTTTTAATCAAAATATTAACTTAAAATTCATTTTTATTTTCATATTTGATCTTAAATATTTTATTTCAATCGTGTTATAGACCCTTCTTCTTTTATTTCGTCTTCATAAGAAACTTCTGTAATTTTACCCACCTCTATACTTGCTTTGAAGTCATCAAGTAATTCATTTGCCGCCTTATCATTTTGTATTTACAATTTCGCTCAGTTTATAATATATCTGTTTCCCACTTTTACATCAAGCTTGTTATATTACATTGTAGTTATATTTAAATATTTGTGGATGAATAAAATTATCAAATTATTGATAGGAATCATTTTATTAGTTTCATTTCGGTTATTTGGCTGACAAACTCAAGTTAGTTTTAGGTTTTGAAAAATTGTATTATCAACTTCTATATTTAAATTTAAATTTTTGGCAACACTTTATTTCGTGTGAAGATTATTGATGAAATTATTTCAAAAATCTTTCCATGATGTAAATTGATGTTAGATTTCTCTGAAGTTTTATCGCAACATGGTTTGTGTTTATTCAATCTAGAAAGGTAAGTTTTCAGTCCCATTAAATCTAAAGTTTCAAATGATCAAATAAAAAACAATTTCGGATTTTTAGTCATTAGTATTTTTTTCTAAAATGAATTTCTTAATTAAAAATTAAGTTTTGAACAATATATAAGATAGTTGAAATGTAATAAGGTTGTTTTCATCATTTAAAATTATCTCAAAACATCTTATAGTTTATATGAAGTAATAATTCAAGTGGCAAGACACTTTCTAATTATAACTTCAGGAACTTTTAAAATATCTTCTTCTTAAGTGATAGTATGAAACTCTCTTCTTGCTTCGTTAAATCGATCTCTAACAAAACTATCAACATCGAAGATCAAATATGTGTTACATGCTAGTAGTTCCAAGCCTTTCAAATAGACTCCTGACTACCAACATCCAATATATAGAATTTCTACATTTAAACCTATATCGAGATGATTAGAAAAATCCGTTTCAATTTTAACTTGAACAATGAAGTAGTTTTCCAGCAGGTCATCTAGTCCTGACATGATAGTTCTAGCAGGGTACTTCTAAATGTTCCTTTCAAATCGTAGTAGCCTAGTAATAGTAGCTCAGTACACGCTACTCTTCAGTATAATCAAAGCCCAAATGCTTTGCCTTTAGAAGTTAAGCTAATCTAGTAATCAAAATTTCTTAAGATTAAGATGACAATTTTGCTTCAAGAGTTGACTTGAAAAAAAAAGTCTCATTATTTGATGGTAAAAAATTTCGTTTTTATTGTGAACGTTTTTATATAAAACTGAATTTAGGGAATCTCAACAAACAGATAAGTTATAAATAGATTTTATTGATTGACGAAAAATGATGACATAAGAAGAAATGTTTGTTAAACTTATTTCTAAACTCAAATTAATCTAAGTTACTTGCTTCTTATCTTCTGTGACAAAAACAGCTAAGAAGAGTCCTTCTAACCAACTGAAACACGACACAATTTTCACTGAAAGTCAATTTAGAATTATTTAAGAAGTAGATTGAAGCTTTTCAAGGAATTTTGTTAGACTTGTATCATGAGTTTGTTTATAGTTGCGATATCTGCTGATATTCTGCAGCGCTTCTCCGCTAAAATTCCTCATTTTTTCATCTAGTTCAGGGAGATCAATCTCATCTGGAAACTCATTTTCTCCCCCCAACAAATTCTTCTTAGATAAAAGTTGATAATATGAAAAAACAAATTGAGGTGTAATTTGAAACGGAGTAACAAGCTCATCCCAATGCTTTTCCGTAACAGATTTTGTTTGTATCTTTTGCTCATGGATTGATTTAGCTTTGTCAACCTTTTCAACAACTGCTATTTCTTTTTCCACTACTGGCTTAATAGAAGGTTTTCTTTCTCTCTTAACTTCAACAAATGCAGCAATTGTTGGTAGTGGTGGCTAAAAGAGTTAATAAAATTTGTATAAAGTAAACTTGATATCATGTAGAAGTCATACTCACAACTTTTGGTATATCTTTATTTACATGAACGCTGAATTTCAGTTTTGAAGTTGTAGATACTAAACCTTCTGCTGACAGACCTGTGAGTTGATCTATAGGCAATAATGAAGAATTTGTTTTATAGTAATTAAGTTTTTACCTCTTGGAGCCGGTTCATTATCGAGCTTCAGTGAGCTTGATGATGCAAGTGTACGAGTGAAGTCAATGTTGTCATCATTATTATGTAACGTTTTGGATCTTTTTACTGGTTTACCTTCTTTTTTAAACTTTCTATTATCTGATGCACCTGAACTTTTAGAAACTCGTCTAAGTGAGCTTGTTTTCTTCTTCGATGTACTCTTTGTGTCCGGAGTTTCAGCATTTATCTTAACATTAGAAGTTTTGGCGTACAATGAATTTTGCGAAATCTTTCTAGCTTTTAAGTCCCCAGCTTGAGGTTTTCTAGTTAACTTTGAAGGCATCTCAGACGAATCCGATTTCTTTGAAAATCTATTGTCAAAGGAAGATCTAGTACCTTTTCTAGCAGTAACAGATTTTTTGCTAATAGAAGATCTTTTTTCAAGTTTTTCTTCTTTTGATGACTTAGAATTTTTCTCATCAATATGCAGCGGATCTTCATTTAAAACCGGCTCATTTGTTAAAGACTCTTTTTTTAAAGGCTCATTTTTTAAAGGCTCATTTTTTAAAGGCTCATTTTTTAAAAACTCATTTTTTAAAAAATCTTTTTTTAAATAATTTTTTTCCCGTAAGATCTGATTATCTTTAAACAGCCCACTCGGTCTTTTCAGCCCCTTTGATTCCAATAAGTTCGATTCTTCTCCTAGTTCACTTTTTGACTCAAAAGTTGTTTTCCTCTCGACCGTTTTTGTTTTTTCAGTAGATCTCAAACTCTTATCACCTTTTTTGTGATAGTCAAGAGACAAGTTCTGAAAAGAAAATTAAGCGTTTTTATTTTGATGGCTAAATTGCAATCATCAAGTTTCTTGTACCTTTTCGAAGTCACTCCTTGTTCTGCTCTCATTTTCTTGAGTTAAGTTATTATTTATTTCTGAGACATGATCAGACCCACCTAAAAAGTAAGAAGATTGCAACAAACCACTAGCAGTGCTTTTGTTTGGCTGCCAAGACTTTCCTTTATACAGTTTTGTGCTTTGTTGAGTATCTTTAGTCAAGTCTGTGAAACTACAAACACTAGGAGCCGGCGGAATAGCTTCTACCGACTCTATTGAGATATTTTGTCCTAATATGTTATTTGAACCTTCTTCGCCATTATCCTCTTCATCACGATTTTTTTCTTTTTTATCAAACAAATTTGCTAACTTGTTTAATTTTTTTGATAATCTTCTAGAAAACAACTCTTCTTTTGTAGATTTGTTCTGAAGGCCTAATTGGTTTTGACGGTTTCCTGTTTCATGAATAATTGGCTTGTATCGATATTGGCTTTTATGAGAAAGGATTTGTTTCGGAAAATGCTTCATAGAAGCATCTACAAAATTTCAATACAACAAAAACTATTTTGATAAATAAACCTTTATGTTGTAAGGTACTTGCTTTTATTGATTAGTAAAGGTAATTGGCTACCAAATAAATTGCCGTATGTCTCAAATTGTTTCTCGAATTCTTCTCCATTTTTATAAAGTGTTTTTTTAAAATCAAACTGAAAGATAAGGATCTGGATATTTTTCACTGTTTGTTTATTTGTCGTGACTCACATTTTTTATACTCATATTATGTGTTGGAAATAACAGTTTTCTAACCTTTGGTGGTTCAGCTCCTTTCTTACTGAGATTAATTGAAAGATTTCCTGCAAAAAACATTTTCACAAATTTCAATTCAATAATCAACGGATAAAGGTTTTTAGGAAATTTAGTTTGATTCCAGTTTCAATTAAGCAGCGAAATATATTTATCAATTTGTAAAAATAAATAGAAGCCCTGCGAACCGCTTAGCTTAAAACTTTGTAGCTTGACTGGCGAAAATTTGTTTGTACTTGGAACTTTCCCTCCAATCGTCCTGATATTTACATAAGTATAAGAGCTTGAAAAAGTTTAATCGACAAAACCTACCACCTATCTTTTCTGCGTTCTACCTTATCACGATTCCAAATTAACGACACTGTTCGATTTAGTTTTCTAGAATTCTGACAGAAAAATTTATAGACGTCAGTAGTCTTTCATTGGATACTTACGTTTTGATTAAGAACTTTCATATAGCTACTAGCTGCCATAAAAAACCGGTTTTGTTTATCTAAAAAATTCATGGCATCTGGAACCCCTTCTAATTCTATCTGTCTATCAACGCCAACTTTACCTTTTTTTTCCGCTACAGGCTGTAAAGTTTAAGCAAGCTTTAATGTGTTGACTTTACTTATCTAATGATAAAGATTCAGTTACTTTAGGCTGTGAGTGATTATGAAGTTAATTTATTCGGTTTTAAGCTTAAAAAGGACTTAAGAAATGTTTGTTATATTTATTGAACCGTCTCAGTTTCAAGATCATGAAATAATGAAAACCATCAAATCTAGCAAATGCGGTGGCTCAGGACACGCTGCTTTTCGTTGTAATCAAAACATGCATGAAGAAATGATGTTAGCTTTCTTTTATCAACTACTTTTAAATAAAGTTCAGCAAAAAAAACGATAGGTGCTTTGCTGCACATCTTCTAACTCTCAACTACCAAAATTGGTATAGAAAAAGTTTTCTTTGAGTAATCTTGTTGGAGGTTTTGTAAGCTTATGTAATAAACCTATCAAGTAAACTTTTCGTGAACTCATCAAAAGACAAACTTAAAACTCTCTGCAATAAGCTGCTAACCTAATTTTGTATGCTCTTCAAAACTAAAGTTTTACAAAACTGACTAACCAGAATTTATTAACTAAATCATCCCTTTAAAAAATACTAGTTTACTAAAACTATATTTTGATTAAATTTAGTTACTTTTCAATCTAAAATTCGTTTGTTTTATATGAAAACTTTAAATTAAGGTATTATAGAAGTATGTTAGAAGAGTTATATAATTTTATAACAAGTATACTGCATTATCAAAAAGATGGCAAAAACTTACCATGTCATTTTTCTTATATTTTAAACTCATCAACCGAAACTGATTCATTTTTATACATATAAAACAAAAATATTCACAGGAAACAACATATACAACTATAAATCGAAATAGTAAGTTTAATAGACCTAATCTCAATTATATCGACATTGATGACGTCATAATTATTATAGTCAAAAGACTTTTTTGTAAATTTAAGTTATTAATGAGACCTTAGTAACTACGATATGTAGAAAATATTTGAATATTGTTGTTCAAAGATCGCTAAGACTTTTGAAGCTCAAAAACCGAACTTCAAATCTTAGAGGTTGTAAAAACCCGCTGATCGAGAACACAAATCATAGAAACTACAAACATTCACACTGATTGCCAGATTACTATAAAGTTATTGTCCCAAAAGTTTCTACAAAATCTTTTTACCGAGATACTTTATGTTTATGTTGATTACTGGCATTTGTGTCATTTTAGGAAGCAATTCTGTAGGATGAAGTTTGCAAAAGCTATTTAAAATATTTGTCAGTTAATCAGATGCGATATTGATTCACTATTTTAATCATTGTACTAAAAAACAAGTCACGCATGCTTTTCGAACAAAACACAAAATAATCTTTTGATCATTCACTATATACAAAATAGTACTTAGAAAATAATAATTTTCTCTTTTTTATATTACTAACATTTTATGTAATTGTTGTTATATTGTATGAGGACTGGTTAAAATGCCATGTGCTGCATCTATTTTTTCATGTAATATTATTTGGAGGTGTGTTAGCGGGAATTCCCCCTTTAGGTACCCTGCTTTACCTTCTTGTAAGTTTCGAAAACTTGATGTAGTCTAATTTTTGTGGTCATTAGTGCCCTAACCTCAGCATGATTTTGTCGCTGGTACTTTTAATGAAATTTTTTAAACCATTTAGTTTTATTTATTTTTTAATTTACAATAAATTCTTAAAATGTCATCAAAAGTACTTTTATAAAAAAAACTTTAAAAATTTTTTAATCATTTAATAGTTAATAAAATATTTTTCTTTTTTTTAAACATTTTCTCGTAGATCTGATACTTTTTAGCTTGTGTTTAATAGTTGTATGATCTACTTGATGACCAAACTCAATAATTAATCTAATTATAGTAACAAACATTTGCAGATGAAAAAAATTCTAAAATATTCACCAGCAACTTTGACGTTTGATCAAATCGTCATTTAAAGTTACTAATTCAAAAAAGATAGTTATAAGAAGGAAAAAAAGTTATCGTCGAAAATTATTTTCAATACTAAAAGCTGCTAAAGTGGAAAAATCTCTTGCTGATGAGGACTTCGGTTCGGAGGAACTAGTAGGTAAGTAATGTCAAATATATCAAAAGATTTGAAACAATTTCACAAATATTTTCATTTTTTTATTATTATTTATAAATTATTACGTTTGAAAAGTTTCAAATAAATTTACTAAAAGTTCTATGAACAAATTTAGTTTGGATTTTTCATCTCCAAGTATTTATCACATCAGTCTCTAAGGCAAACTGAATTAAGTCCTCGAAATTACTTTAGGGTTTAGTAAGCACAAAGTGAATTGTTGAAAAACTTTGGAATTCAAAAAGTTTGAAATTAAAACTTTTCAAATAATTTATTTGACAAAATTTTCCTATCACTTCTTGTAATGAGATTGACTAACCACAAAAAGAAAGAAGCAACTAAAAAAACGATGAATAAAATACTTATTCAAAATCAAAAGTTAGAATAAAAATGATTTGTTTCAATATTAACAATCAGGAGGTACCATCATCAAAACCAGCTAGAAACATCAAGGTTGGAAAAATAAACTTAATAAATTCGCCCCTAAAATTCTTGTGATTTATTGCTGCTTCTTCGAATCTGCATCACCACTGCTGTCGTCTTCTGGTTTGCTCTCATTGCTTCTTTCTGAAGCCATTTTGTTGTAAGCGATCTCAAATAACTTAAGACTTTTTTGTTGAAGGTTAGAGAAAGCTTCACGAATTGATTCTGTGCTCTGAGATTCTTTATCAGCGAGTACTTGACGTAATTTTTCAATTTCTTCTTTGATATTTTCACTCTCCTCTTTGGGAAGTTGATCTTTAAACTCCTCCATCTTTGTTTCAGTGTCATTGATCACACCCTCAGCCTGATTGATGATTTCAGCCTTCTCTTTACGTTCTTTGTCTTCTGCGGCGTATTCTTCTGCCTTCTTCACCATATTCTCGATCTCGTCTTTACTGAGACCTCCTGAAGACTGGATGACAATTTGTTGCTCACGCCCTGTGCCCTTATCGCGAGCAGACACATTCACAATCCCGTTAGCATCAATATCAAAAGTCACTTCGACTTGTGGTACACCTCGTGGGGCAGGTGGAATACCGACCAGTTGAAATTGACCAAGAAGCTTGTTATCAGCGGCCATTTCTCTCTCACCTTGATGAACTTTGATCTCAACTTGTGTCTGACCATCAGCTGCGGTACTGAAGACTTGACTCTTCTTTGTTGGGATCGTTGTGTTGCGAGTGATGAGTTTAGTAAAGACGCCTCCTAGAGTTTCAATTCCCAATGAAAGTGGAGTGACATCGAGCAGAAGAACGTCCGTCACGTTACCAGCAAGCACGCCACCTTGAATAGCAGCTCCCATGGCAACAGCTTCGTCTGGATTCACTGATTTACTGGGAGTTTTACCGAACAAATTCTCAACTGTAGATTGAACTTTTGGCATACGAGTCATTCCACCAACCAAAATAATGTCTCCGATTTCACTTTTCTTTACATCAGCATCAGAAATTGCCTTCTCACATGGTTTCACAGTTCTTTGAATCAAATCACCAACCAAAGATTCAAGCTGAGACCTAGACATCTTCAAGTTCATGTGTTTTGGACCAGAAGCATCCATAGTAAGATAAGGTAAATTGATATCTGTCCACAGAGAAGATGATAATTCGATTTTAGCTTTTTCAGCAGCTTCTTTTACACGTTGTATTGCCATCTTGTCTTTTCTCAAATCAAGTCCTTGGTCCTTCATAAACTCAGCAAGCAAAAACTCGACAATTGCATTGTCAAAGTCTTCACCACCCAACATAGTATCACCATTTGTCGACTTCACTTCAAACACACCTTTTTGGATTTCAAGAAGAGAGATATCAAAGGTGCCACCACCAAGATCATAGACAGCAATCACTTTGTCGTCAGTTTTATCCATTCCATATGCAAGTGCAGCAGCAGTAGGCTCATTAATAACCCGAAGAACATTCAAACCAGCAATTTGACCAGCATCTTTAGTAGCTTGACGCTGTGAATCATTGAAATATGCAGGGACAGTTACTACAGCATTCTTCACAGGCTGATTTAAATATCTTTCTGCTGTCTCCTTCATTTTTATAAGTACAAAAGCACCAACTTGTGAAGGTGAATATCGTTTACCATCTGTACCTTCAACCCATGCATCTCCATTAGTAGCTTTGACAATTTTAAATGGACTTATTTTACATTCTTTTTGAATTTCAGGCTCATCAAAGCGACGTCCAATCAATCTTTTAGTAGCATAGAAAGTATTTCCAGGATTAGTAACAGCTTGACGTCTAGCAGGAGTTCCAGCGAGTCTTTCACCTTCTCCGGTAAAAGCTACAACTGAAGGAGTAGTTCTAGATCCTTGAGAGTTTTCCAAAACTTTTGCTTGTTTACCTTCCATTACAGAAACACAAGAGTTAGTTGTACCCAAGTCAATACCAACAACAGCTCCTTTTACCCCCTCTGAATATGCGCGCCTTAAAATGCTACTCAAACCACTATTGGTGGTAACATGATTTAAGTTGGTGAAATCATGTAGCAATTTCGAGTAAGGTCTAGCACATTTGAAAGCTGCTGACAACATCTTAAATATATATTTTGATACCTAAAAAAATTGTACAAGATTTTAAACTTATAAATTCATAACAAATTAACAACAAATACTTCATAAGATAACAACTTAGTATAATAAAGATAATTGTTATACCTCAAAATGAAAATAAAGTACATGAGTTCTTATTTTTACAGGCTTATTTATAAAAGATAGCTATACAAATCAGAGATAAAAAATACTTTAGAGCAATATGAATGTAAAGTCATTGACTTAAATCTAAATGAAACATAACAGTTAAAAAAGCTCAAAGCCATACACTCACTGACAATTAAAAAAAACAAGTTAAAAATAATAAATTGTTTCAATATAAAAAAGAAAATTTTTTTATAAAAATAAAACAAAAATAAAATTAATGGGACAAGATTGAAGAAATATAAAAAAAAAAGGAAAGTTTACATTAATAACTTAATTTAAATAAAATAATTTGTATTTAGTATTAGAAGAAACACAATTCATTTAGGAAAAATTATCAATCAATAGTTAAAAGTATTCAAAAAATAAACTTATGCGGAGCAAGTTTAAAAATATTGAGCTTAAACACGACTAATAAAGTTATACTAATAAAAAATAATAAATTAACTATGATATATTTCAAAAGCTTTTACAAAAATGAATCTATAAAACCAAATCAAGTTTACTAAATAGATGAAGCAACAAAAGTATTAGTAATATATTCTATATATTAATTTTCAAATTGTTGGCCTAATTATTATAACAAAGATGTAAAAAACAAGCTCTTCTTGTACCCAATATTCAGTTAAATTATATTTTTGTTTACCCACTAAACAAAATTATTAAAAAAAAAAAAGAAATATTAATTCAATACAATCAAAATTTTAAGAAAGTTCATAAAGTATAGAATTAATCAAAGCATTATAATGATTAGATAAATATTCAATTATTAACAACGCATAAATATTTAACAATATTTAATGCATAAGGAACAAATATATCTGGTTATTTAAGAAAAGTTTAACAAACTTATGTGAGTCAATTAATTAAAAGTATACAATCAAACAGAAGAGAAAATCTATATAGAAAAAGAAAGCAAAAACGTGTATGTTCAGTTCAATGACATCAATTAAAGCATGGAACTTACGCAAGAGAAACACAATATGTACGGTTACCATAAGACCATCGAATAGTCTAGAACAGTAGTTTTCAAATCTTGCATTGGCAAGTTCATTTTGATTTTACCACATTCTTTGCAGACTTAATCTGTAAATTCATAAAAAGTAAGTTTTTTAGTTCTATACAAAAAGAATTTGACTTGTAGACGGGTAAAAAATTACAACAGAAGAAAATCATATTAGTGTGATAGATATGGGGAACTAAAGTAAATACAATTAATACAATAAAGTATAAAATGTACTGTTGTTAATACAACGCAATTCTTCTTTTACAGCTTAGTCTATAGACTTCTTTTTACAAAACTTAACTAAATCTTGCAAGCGCAAGCCATCTTCCGCTTGAAGCATTGCATCAATTTGTTGTGATTACCGCAACAGTTATCTCCTCTGACGAAGGACTGACAAAACTTGTTGATAGTGATTTTAAAGGTAATAGTGTGCCAAATGCATTTTTGTGTAATTCTAAAAATGAACTGCTTTGAAGCTTGCTTTATCATTAATATAAATTATAAGTTTAGCGCTTATGGATTTATGTTTTTAATGAATAACGCATGGCTCCAGATAAGAAGTTATAAAGTTTTTAGAGTGAGCACGGCACATTATAAATGTGGAGAAATAAAAGAAAAAAGTTTCAAAAGCTATAATTCAACATGAAAAAGAGAACAAAGCGAAGCTCAAATTATAACGCAGCTAGGAATTACAAAAAAACCTAAATGCAGAAAATGAAGAAAATGTCACTACAATTTATCACCTGGCAACAAAACCTCTTAAATCATACACTTATAACTTAATTTAAAAAGAAGTGATAGAATTTAAGGAAGTAATGTAGTTGGAAAAAAAGTTTCAAAATTTGGTTACCCTATTGAAATCTATTCACCGACTGAAAACTGAAAATATTTTAAATATATTAATAATAAAAATTAGTCTGTTGTAGTTGATGAAAAAAGAAATAAAATTCAAGCAAATCAAACCTCTTACCATTTAGCTAACTAAAATTATAAAGCAAAAAGTTAAGACTTCCTGAAAAAGTTTCGAGCGTCTACGAGAAATCTATTTCCCAAAAAAAAAAAAAAGCTTTGCTAACTTAAGTTCGTTAGTATAAACCCAATTTATACTCAAAGTTTTTCTATTATAATATTTTGAACATATTTATTGACGATCTCAATGTTAAAGACAATTCTGCAGCCTTGTAAAAACATGTCTAACACTCAGTAATGAAATAAAAACTAATTTAGAAAATTTAACTTTGGAAACCATCAAAAGCTGAAAAATCCCTTTTACTTCATCAAATCAAGTCCCAGGATTATTAATATTGATTTTGTGTCAAATCATCTTGTGGATAATTTGAAGAAAAAAAAACTTTTAATCAAAACTAGGTTTATCTTCTGCTAATATAATATAAACGCCTTCTAAAAGAGGAGTATAACCGAAATTAAAAAAAAACAATCAAATGATTTCAAGTACTGAAAAGTTCCAGTCCCAACATGGGTTTTAAGAATCTACAAAGTTTTTTTCAAAAAATGAAAGTGGCAAATAACCACATTTTCAGTTTTTTCAGATTCTCTTCGCACACAGTTCAAAATATCATCTTTCCAGCCATATATTTCAGTTCACAAAAGCTTATTATAAATTCTAACGAGCGTCAAAAAGACAATTTTTCTATTACATTAGGTATGACTTCAACGCGCGATCGATTATTAACAACATTTTTCATTTGAATACTTTTTTGAATTTTTAAAATAGTCGGAATTCCATATTTGTGGGAAAATATTTTAACTTAGATAACCACAATCCTAATTCAATCACTTTAAATCGTGCCTATGTAAACTTCCTCTATGCCACTAACCCCAGATGGTAACTTTTCTACTCAAGTTAGTTGTAATACTTTGGATCTCTTAATCACTTCACCCCCTCAAAACATTTTATAAAAATATATTTTGGTCTGCTTCGGCCGTAAACGGCCATGTATATATATATATGGGCCAGGGCAAAAGTTATGGATATTCAGTTGTTACCCATGCAGCAGAATTCTAGTTTTCACGACAGCCAGACTGATGTAGCTGCGCCCAGTTGGCGTCGCAGGAGCTGCCAGAACGACATTGATTACACTGATAAACTGCCTACGGGGCTCCAGCTCCGGATTTAGATACCGAGTTTTTGCATCTCCTAGAAGTGTTGTCATTAACTAAACTCACAGGGACCTTCTAACCGAGTATTTTATATGGAATTTTCTTTGACACTAATATTTGTCCACCTGGGATCGAATTTGGAACTTCCTTCTTAGTAGGCATATATGGCAACCTTTTTGCCATTCAGATGAACGATTGATATATATCATATATATATATTACATCTTAATAAACCCATAACATCTGGTAGGTTAATCAAAGAAAGTTTTTTCTTATACCGCACAATTAGCACTTGGAACCAGCTGCCATCAGACATTGTCATGTGAGAATCACTCGTGTTGTTCAAAAAGAAGTTGACCGTTATAATATTGCCAACACTTCCATCTCTAAGCTGTGATTTTCCCCTTTTTTATATCATTAACATTCTATGTAATTGTTCACTGCTTTGACATGCTTTGAGGACTCCTGAAATGCCACGTGTTACTTTTTATATTTCTAACTCAATTGATATTATTTGTGAGAATGTTTGTTAGCGGGAGGTGTTTTCTTGAGTCACCCTCCTTTACACTTTTAAAAATAAAAAAATACCGATGAGTAACAATATGTGTTTTAACAATATTAAGCAAGCAAAATTATAATTTGATAAAAGATATTAAAATCGTTAAAAAATATTTTAGTATTAAAATTATTTTTGGCGGGGTAATTATTTTCTTTGGAAATATTATCGGGATAAATCTTGTAAGGTTATCGATAACCAAAATATAGAAAGGCAACATTATCAGCAAAATTAGTTAGCTTTACTAAACAGTTATTACTTTTGACAATAATATCAAATTATAACTTTTGTAAATCGAGTTACAGAATTATTTTATAATATTTGTTTACTTGTGTTTTTAATTAAAGAATTAATTTTAAGGACAACAATGTTTTTCAGACCATTTAGCAGTGCGAAGCCATTTTTCATTTAAATTCTAGTTGAGTTACTTTAAAAACTGTTTAAGGTATGAAACCCTAGCAGAAATTAATCTGAGTTGTTTCAGCACTTTTTTGTTTGAACCTTTTAATCTAATAAGAGGATTTTATTTGTAAGTTTTGTTGTGTTGTTTAGTAATCTTGCAATTGGTTGTTGAGGTCCTTTGGTGTATCTACTTTTATCAGTGTACAGCAAAGTATTTAATTTATTTGAGCGTATACTCTTTTTTGCAAAATGATAAGTACTGACTTTTGATCTTAGGAATAAATTTCATTTTGAAAGTAAAATAAGTTTTAGTCATTTTCACTCTATTGTAAGTATTTGCTGTTCAAAAGAAATTGTAAAATATGTAAAACGTTTGCAAATACTCTTCGTTTTTCAATTTCATCTTTTCTAGTTTTTTTACTGAATATATAAGCTTCAAAAATTTTCTGGGGCATAAATTTTACTATTTTTGTTGTTTTATAAACTGAGGTATAAAATATTTATAAAACTATTACCAATTTTTAACATTTATAGTTTTTAAAATATTTTATTAATTTTTAGAAACACTTCATTATTATAAATTTATCTTACTATTAGATATTGAAGCTTTTAATTATCTTTTATTCCTATTTATTTTGTTACATTGTAAAATTTAAAGACGTAAAAACGGAAAAAAGGAATTTATGGTTAGAATTTAAAACATAGAATCCTCGAAACTAATGTATCCAGAATATCCTAATTTTTTAGTTGATTTACATTTTAAATTATTTATTTTCTAATACCCGGGTGTATTATGTAAGTATTTTTACTTATTCCAATTAACAAATGGCTGCAGATGACATATAATACTGTTCTTATAGCGAACACAAAGAACAATATTATTAACAACTAACTTAACAACTGCAAGTTTTCTTTTAGTTTGTTTTTTTAGCAACTTAAATACTAATTGATTTTTTTAATGGAAAAATACTTTAAAACAATATTTATTAAAGCAAGTAATAATTATATGACTTTGTTTTTAGTATAAAAGAAAGTAGATTAGTAAGAAAGTAAAACAAGCTTATCCAACAAAATAAAATACAAGTAAATAGATACATTATGTTAATGAACAGATATCAGAAGTAAGTACACTAAAGAGTTTGAACAATTTTACAACATATTTGTCGAGAAATATTTACATATATAACATCTTATTCTTTACAATTACAATTTATATAAACCATTAGGTAAATGGTGACATTGAACATGAATTTGTTAAAAGTATAATAAATTATATGTATTACTGTATATAATTGTAAATAAATGTATAACCAAAAAATTGAATACTCTAGTATCAATATTATTAGTATAAAAAATTCAGACATTTTAAATTACATAAAACTTTATCTCGGAAAATAGCATATAAAGAGAAAGCTTTAAACAAAATCAAACAAATACTAATGCCAAAATATTCTCTAAATGTAAACTAAAAGGTTTTTTACTATTATTAGAAGCTCTTTTTATTTAAACAAAAATCAATTAAACAGAGTTAGGGAGAAACTATAATAGATAACTTAGAATTTATAAGTTTCGATACAATATAGATAATTATTTTTAACAAATTCTTTTTAGAAATTTCTTAAAAGGATGAGGTTTCTATTTTAGTTAATCATTAACTAAAGTTTTAGTTAGTATCAAGCTTTATGATAGATTATATGAAGGATAATAAGATATTTCAACCTTTGACAGTTTCAAAGTAAATAACCTCCAAACAAAAAAAAACTCCATAACTTGTAACAGTTTACAATTAACAGCACCATTAAAAATAAAAAAATCATTTGGTTATATTCACATCATTAAAATAACGCAATAATTAAACAAACAAAAGTTTTCTTTGAGTTGGTGAATTATTAAACAAAAGAACACAAAGAGAAAAGTATATGAAAAATATCTTTAAAAACAAAGCTTTTATAAAAAAAAAGATGAGGTCTTATTCAAGTTTTATTCAAAGTTAAACTTTGATTATGAAATTAAAACTGGGTAAGATAAATATTGTAAGATTTACAAAAATCTTTTCAAGTTGTAGTTCATACTCTAAGCAGGCCAGTCACAAAAACCAAATATTTATTTAAAAAGAGAATTAATTTTAAATTATCATTGAAAAATAAATTTTGAACTTACTATCGATAACACTTTAAAAACTAAATTAATAAATTTTTTATCAGCTCTAATTCTGCTTTTGAAAAATAGCACAAAAACAAATTTTGGGTGGTTTCACGAAATAGATTTTTATGAAATGATGACTTTCCTTCGCACACAAAAGTCTTTTCAGATTACACAATAAAGATATAAAAATCTTTTATACAAATCTTTTTGAATTAACAATATCTAGAACTGAAATCTTAGAATAAAAATTAGCTAATATTTCCACTTCCAATGAATTACGTGACAATAACCAATAGCTTTGACAGTGTTAAACATTTGAAATTAAAAGTTTTACAAGATCGTTAAAACGATTTCAGTGAAAAATTATTCTAAAACTACTTTTATGGCCATTTGTTAAAATATTACTCAGAAGCATGGCCAACAAACAAGAAATTTCAAAAATATGGCATTTAATTGAAAGTTTATCATGATTAGAAATTTGTAAATGTAAGGAGACAAAACGTAAAGTGAAAAACAGAAATTGACGAATTACGGTTAGATACAAAAACCAGATTCTACCCGGTAATCAAAAGTGACTTACAAAGAAATTAAAGGATAAAGTAAAAAAAATGAAATACGAATAATTTGTACATTTGTATGACGAAATGTTACATTTGTTACCAAACGAAGATTGAAAAATAAAACCCAATTTTTGGATTAATAATTTACTTTGTCCACAATTGCAGTACTGTGGAAGGTTTCAGATCGATCACTGCCACATTTCTCCTATTTTTCCCATCTTATCACTGATCCAGGATACGAAATCGTGATGACGTCACTAAGCAACAGTGATGCTATCACTAAAATTATGGTTTCAAAAAGATACGTTAAATGTGATATGAATTGTTCAACTCTTTTCAAGCTTCATGCGGCACGTGACTTGCTAGGTATACATGACGTCACATTACAAACATTTACTGTGTGACGTCAGCTTAAGACAAAATGGTCGATAATCATTTTACCTCTTGTGTTTGTGACATATTCTGCTATTGGTGTAGCAAGCCAGCTTGTGACGTGACGTAATAGTTCGGTGTGACGTCATTGTTGATGCTCATCAAGTGTTGAACGTGGGTTGGTTGTGGATCGAGTGATGGTGTTGGTGTTTGTTGAATTCGTTGGTTGTTGTCTCCATTGGACTGTTGATCTTGTTCTTGAACAAGCAAATTATGTTGTTGTTGCTGATTGCTGTTGCTGGTGTTGTAAAGATTTGCCAGATTGTTGCTTTGGTTACTGTGTGGCTGGTTGTATTGCATTTGAAAGACTTCTTGGTATGTGCGAAAGTCGTAGTTTTGTTGTTGGTTGATCAAACTGTTGATAGAAAATGGGTGTTGTGAAAACGATTGCTGATCAGTCTTCATGTTATTTGCTGTATTCATCATTGTATACTGAGATCCATTCATTGATAAACCCTGAATAGAGTCAACAGTAGCAGCAGATGCTGTCACGTGCTGTTGAGTAGGCAAAACACCTTGGAATCCATTTGGAATGAAACTTTGATGGTTGTTTGCAAAAGCTGTCGGATACATTAAGTGCTGGTTAGAGCTTGGAATTGCTGTCACAAAATTGGAAGGAAGAGACGGTAATGTAGTATTATCAATTGAAGAGTTCATGCTGTTACTAGTGTTACTGTTGGCTCCATTTTGCTGCTGTTGCACTGTATCTACAGCTTCCATTGTATGAAGGCTTGTGTCATTGTTATGTTGATCATTTTCATTTGCATTGACTAAAAGTGGCTTTGTATCAATCTGGCTTTCAACTTGATCTACAATTAGCACTTGATTTGTTGCTAGGTCATTTGTCGAACTGGTGTCTTGTCTTTCTCTGACATCATCAAGTTTTTGTTTAGTCGGCTCGTTTTCTTCCTTAACTCTAGCTTCATTTTGTGCAGCTCTAATGGCTGCCTTTTTTTCACATTTAAATCGCTTCTGGCGCCTAAGATAACATCCATTTTCAAACATATTTCCAGCTTGTGGATGCAAAGTCCAGTAAGAACCTTTGCCTGGTTTATCGGGCGACCTCGGAACTTTTACAAAACAATCATTGAATGACAAACTGTGTCTGATGGAGTTTTGCCATCTTTGTTGGTTTGCTCGATAGAAAGGAAATAAATCCATTATCCACTGATACACTTCACTTAGTGTCATCATCTTGTTTCCTGATGCTTGTATAGCCATTGTTATTAATGATATATAGCTGTAAGGAGGCTTAGCATGAGTGTAGTTCCTACGAGCGTACACGGCCGCAGTGTTCTTATCTGCTGTGCGATGTGGGCCTATAGTGGTGGGAACCAAAGACATATTAGGACTCATGGTTGCGTATGGTGGTCCCATACCAGATGAGTGTTGAGCAAACTGCGATACATTAGGTGGAGGAATTCCTGAACTAGCAATTGGGTTGTAGCTTTGCTGAATGGTCGGTTGAATAACTGAAGATTGATTATAAGAAGAAGCAGAAAGACTGATTGGAGATGTTGGATTAAAGGCTGTTGGTTGATAAATGGTTGGCTGAGGATATCTAACTGCTCCTGTTGGTAACTGAAGCTCAGAAACTGGTGCTGTACCTGTAGGTGTAAACATCTTACAAATAATAAAAATTCAATCTAGAAAACAACTCTTCCTTTTAACTACTCAACTTGTTCATAAAATGTTTGATAATTGAAAATCTTTGCTTTATATTGCTTAGTAAAAAAATGAAAAAATAATTTGAGAGCAGGTTATAAATGTCAATAAAACGTCCTCTTGTGTAACATGGAGCTCAAAAAAGCAAACAAAAGACGATTTTACCGAATGTTTACCTCCGACCCACCTATCCAACCAGTTAAACTGCTTGTTAAAGCTCAAATTGAAATAAGTTCTCTTCTAGATGTATTTGTGGTAGGTTTTGGAAAGTTGTGAAAAAAACATTTTTTTACTTTGTATAGCTTTCAGTCAAGATTTTATTGATAAATACCTTATTCTAAAATTACCATTGATTTTTGGAAAATATAAAATTAATTGATTCTGCTACTTTCTGTTTTTACGTAAAAACTTACACTTTGAGGTAGAAGCTTTATTGAACACTTGATCTTTTTAATTTCGATCTTTATATCTTGCTTTAATATCTTTTGAAATATTACTTGAATTTTTTTACATTAAAATATTTTTATCAAACCTGTCAGAAGGGATTTTGATAGAAGGCAAAAGTTCATATAAATCGAGACTGTTTAAAACTTAGAATTTAAAGTTATTTTTAGTAATAATCTAAGATATTAAGTTACTTTTTATGTTTTTAAAATTGTTTAAACTTTTCTTTAACTTGTAACTAGTTTGCCTTTGTTTAAAGGTGCTAATTATCCAAGTTAAAAAACAAATCTGTAAACATTAGTTTGTAGTTTTTGTGTAAAATTTGTTCTTTCAACAAATGATAAAAGAAGATTGTTAATATATGTGTACACTGAAATGAATAAGTAAGTATGCTTAGTTAACAAAGTTGGTTTATATAAGTAAGCATATATATCTTTTCATCCTAAATTTATATGTATATTTGCCATTAAATAATAACACACAAATCTTGTGTTATATCAGTCAATAACTTCATGTTCAATATTATCATCTGGCTTAGAGTTTAAATAACTTCTGTTAGTAGCTGTAATTAAAAAGATCTTATATAAATATTGTTTGTTGAATATGTTATTAAAGCTGTTTAGTAGATGATTTTTAACTAGTATCCAAATAACTTGTAATTCTACTTTCTTTTTCTTTTTCTTTGCGCTTATTCGCTTTTCTGGTGAGCTTTGCTATTTGTCTTTGTAGTGTTGAGTTAGATCAATCTTTTTCCAATCATACTGAGTAAACTTTTTTAAGAAAAAATTAGCTGCTTTAAAGTAGAGATGCAAAATTAAAATATATTATTATATTAAATGAAAATGATCAAGATGTAAACATATTTTATTGTGCTGATTTAGTAGTTATTATATATTAAAATCTTAAGAAAAAAAAGTACAAAATTCAATTAAATAATTCTTAAGAAACAAATGATTTATTTGATTAAAAAAAACAGTAAAATTTGAGAAAAACAATTTAAAGATCATTTTGTAATCGATTATCTTATTTTTTTAATAGAGTCATCAAACTTTATCCAAAAACTCCATTGATTATTCGAACTACTTTTGCTCGAAATAAGTCAAAATGGTTATCTAAAAAACCTTTAAAAAATATTTTTTATTACTACATGTATACTGATAATATTTATAAATAAAAACTACTCAAAACTTGCCATTATTGTCATTTATTACAAAAACTTTAAATCGTACAATTTGTAGCAGTCTCAATAACAAAAATTTTGTTTGAATAACATTAATGACGGTAGAACAGTTTGAAATAGTTATAGTTTGTTAATATAAAACAAAGCTGTGTCTTAGTGAAATTGATTTTGGCATTAAAAAGAACTTAAAAGAAAACGTGAATAGAAAGTTTGATCTGCAGATTTAACAGAAATGGCTTAGTATTTTATTCTCTTCTAACAATTTTCAATATTATTAACTATAGACTTGCTTAGAATATGCACAACTAAGTTAATGATTAACTTTAAAAAACGTTCCAAATAAAAATGTTAATCAGTTTTTGACAGAAAAATACGTCAGCAATAAACTTATAGTAATAATAAGCTTATTTAATCAATAAATTTATTTTTACAAATTTAGTTTTCAAATAAATCATAATTTATATCCTACTAAGGTCTCTAATTATACTAAAGTGGTATAAGTTGTTGATTAGAAAATGACCCAATACTTGAAATCAGTAATTGTAAGTCTAATTTAAAAAGAAACATTATTCTGGAAATTAAAGTTAAGGAATGTCTACAATTTCAACAAATTTAACAGAATATTATATCTGAGTATTTGCAGCAGTACGACTGCAGGTATGATTACATGATTAGTAAGTCATAAAAAAGTAGATCAAAATTACTTAAGATTAAAGTTAGATTTCATGTACAGCTTTTTATACTATTTTTTTCTAAAAGTTGTATTTTTAAAATTGTCAAACTTAAACCAAGCTGTGTTATATAAAAGTAAAACAAAAGTAAACTCTTCAAAAGGCTTATATAATTCAGAGAAAAGATTATTCAACTGTAAAAATAATTTAGTGTAAGATATATAAATAAAAGCGAGTGACTACTTTGGTGGTATAGATAAAAATCTATATACTCAAGAAGACTGCTGATAAGAAATAGTTTTGTGTTATTGGTAAATAAACAGCAACAAATTTTACTCAACACAATAATAAAATCGTTTTAATAAAAATTGTACACACTATACAAAACAAGAAACTACAAGCAAATAAGTACACATTGTTGATTGTTAAATATAAGGGATAAGTAAATCATTGAGTTTAAACAGTTTTAATAACATATTTGACAAAAAATATTGACATAAAAGCATTCTATACCTTATATCTACAATTTATAAGGTATATAAAACAGGTGATAATATTGAACATGAAGTTATTGACTGATATAACACAAGATTTGTGTGTTATTATTTAATGGCAAATATACATATAAATTTAGGATGAAAAGATACATATACTTACTTATATAAACTGACTTTGTTAACTAAGCATACTTACTTATTCATTTCAGTGTACACATATATTAACAATCTTTTTTATCATTTGTTGAAAGAACAAATTTTACACAAAAACTACAAACTAATGTTTACAGATTTCTTTTTTTGCGGAGATAATTAGCACCTCTTTAACATAAGTAAACTAGGTGAGTTACTTACTAAACAAATTTGATTTTTAGTGTTTCTCAAGAAAACTTTTCAAAGATGAATTAGGATAAAAACTCATTTGATATAATCTCTGATAAATTAAAATAACTATCTTTTTACATTACTAACACTAGTGTCGAACCTATACAATAAATCAAATATAAGATTTTGCTTTCAAAAGATTATACAAATCTTAGTCGAATAAAATGTAGAAACAGGTAGAAAGTTAATTAACTGAATTGATGTCATTTTCAAACAAACTTGGTTGAATTATAAAATAAAGTAAAAATTAAAGTCGAGTTATAAAACATTTTGTATTAAAAATATCGAAATTATTATAAGAAATAATTCTACATAATTTTGTTTAATGATAAATAAAGCTGTCAATGAATTAGTTTTATTTCAAATTTCATTGAATCTGACAAAATTGATTCTAAGGAAAAGTGAACTCCCTTTAGCGTAGGCTTTAACAAGCAGTTTAACTGGTTGGATAGGTGGGTCGGAGGTAAACATTCGGTAAAATCGTCTTTTGTTTGCTTTTTTGAGCTCCATGTTACACAAGAGGACGTTTTATTGACATTTATAACCTGCTCTCAAATTATTTTTTCATTTTTTTACTAAGCAATATAAAGCAAAGATTTTCAATTATCAAACATTTTATGAACAAGTTGAGTAGTTAAAAGGAAGAGTTGTTTTCTAGATTGAATTTTTATTATTTGTAAGATGTTTACACCTACAGGTACAGCACCAGTTTCTGAGCTTCAGTTACCAGCAGGAGCAGTTAGATATCCTCAGCCAACCATTTATCAACCAACAGCCTTTAATCCGACATCTCCAATCAGTCTTTCTGCTTCTTCTTATAATCAATCTTCAGTTATTCAACCGACCATTCAGCAAAGCTACAACCCAATTGCTAGTTCAGGAATTCCTCCACCTAATGTATCGCAGTTTGCTCAACACTCATCTGGTATGGGACCACCATACGCAACCATGAGTCCTAATATGTCTTTGGTTCCCACCACTATAGGCCCACATCGCACAGCAGATAAGAACACTGCGGCCGTGTACGCTCGTAGGAACTACACTCATGCTAAGCCTCCTTACAGCTATATATCATTAATAACAATGGCTATACAAGCATCAGGAAACAAGATGATGACACTAAGTGAAGTGTATCAGTGGATAATGGATTTATTTCCTTTCTATCGAGCAAACCAACAAAGATGGCAAAACTCCATCAGACATAGTTTGTCATTCAATGATTGTTTTGTAAAAGTTCCGAGGTCGCCCGATAAACCAGGCAAAGGTTCTTACTGGACTTTGCATCCACAAGCTGGAAATATGTTTGAAAATGGATGTTATCTTAGGCGCCAGAAGCGATTTAAATGTGAAAAAAAGGCAGCCATTAGAGCTGCACAAAATGAAGCTAGAGTTAAGGAAGAAAACGAGCCGACTAAACAAAAACTTGATGATGTCAGAGAAAGACAAGACACCAGTTCGACAAATGACCTAGCAACAAATCAAGTGCTAATTGTAGATCAAGTTGAAAGCCAGATTGATACAAAGCCACTTTTAGTCAATGCAAATGAAAGTGATCAACATAACAATGACACAAGCCTTCATACAATGGAAGCTGTAGATACAGTGCAACAGCAGCAAAATGGAGCCAACAGTAACACTAGTAACAGCATGAACTCTTCAATTGATAATACTACATTACCGTCTCTTCCTTCCAATTTTGTGACAGCAATTCCAAGCTCTAACCAGCACTTAATGTATCCGACAGCTTTTGCAAACAACCATCAAAGTTTCATTCCGAATGGATTCCAAAGTGTTTTGCCTACTCAACAGCACGTGACAGCATCTGCTGCTACTGTTGACTCTATTCAGGGTTTATCAATGAATGGATCTCAGTATACAATGATGAATACAGCAAATAACATGAAGACTGATCAGCAATCGTTTTCACAACACCCATTTTCTATCAACAGTTTGATCAACCAACAACAAAACTACGACTTTCGCACATACCAAGAAGTCTTTCAAATGCAATACAACCAGCCACACAGTAACCAAAGCAACAATCTGGCAAATCTTTACAACACCAGCAACAGCAATCAGCAACAACAACATAATTTGCTTGTTCAAGAACAAGATCAACAGTCCAATGGAGACAACAACCAACGAATTCAACAAACACCAACACCATCACTCGATCCACAACCAACCCACGTTCAACACTTGATGAGCATCAACAATGACGTCACACCGAACTATTACGTCACGTCACAAGCTGGCTTGCTACACCAATAGCAGAATATGTCACAAACACAAGAGGTAAAATGATTATCGACCATTTTGTCTTAAGCTGACGTCACACAGTAAATGTTTGCAATGTGACGTCATGTATACCTAGCAAGTCACGTGCCGCATGAAGCTTGAAAAGAGTTGAACAATTCATATCACATTTAACGTATCTTTTTGAAACCATAATTTTAGTGATAGCATCACTGTTGCTTAGTGACGTCATCACGATTTCGTATCCTGGATCAGTGATAAGATGGGAAAAATAGGAGAAATGTGGCAGTGATCGATCTGAAACCTTCCACAGTACTGCAATTGTGGATAAAGTAAATTATTAATCCAAACACTCAAATTGTATTTTATAATACTGTATTTTAATAACCAAGATTTTAAGACATCTCACTAATTTGTTGTTAAAAATTACTATTTTATTTTGTAAATCTTCGGAACCTGTTTCTTGTTTACTTACTCTGTACATATTCTTTTATTTCTAATTTAATGGTATTAATGGTTGCTACTGGTATTTTCCTTTTTATCTTCTTATAATTTATTTAGAGTAACTTTATTTTCATGTTTAGTTTGTAATTAAATTGCCATAATCGTCTTTTTGTTGGCCATAATTCCAAACAATAATTACAATAAACAGCCATAAAGTAATTTTAGAATAATTTTTTCCATGTTGGTCAATGATTTAGAAAATTTTTTAATTTGTAATTTTTTCTAGCTGCCAAAACTTTTGGTTATTTTCATATAATTCATTGAAATTGGAAATATCGGAAACGTATCGGAACATTTTTGTTCCAAATTTCTTTCATTCAAAAGGATTTTTGATATAAAAGATTTTTCTATTTTCATTGTTTAATCTGAATAAAAATTCGTTTCTAAAAAATCGTTTTTTTATGATAAACTGATTTCAGTGAAACCACCAAAAAATTTTTTCTGAATAGTTGAGAAAGAATTTGTTGATTTTTTTGAAGGTCTCAATGAGTTTATCAACTTAAATTTCAAAATCTGTTCAACTGCTGTACGTCTTATTGTTTTGAGTTTTTATAACACTTATATCAGCTAAATAATTTTATTTTCGCTGGATTCTTTCAAAAATGACTTCAGTAAAAATCACAATTTCGTATAAGAATGTGTGACTATCTGTTAAAGACTTTTTCCGAAGAAGTATCATTTTACAAAAATTAAATTTTACAACAATTCATAGTAAAGACTAACTAGTAGCTGTTTTTATAGATTTTAAATTGAATTTTCTTTTGATTGATGTGTATTTATTTTTAACGTATTTTTAGGTATCAATTGAAAATACAAATTTTATGTTTGCTTTGTGACGAAGTAATTACTTTGATGTATATACTACTAATTTGCTCAAATTTGTAAAATATTTTCAGCTTATCTAAGTTGTTATAATGTTTTAGAATCTATGATTTTGAAGACTTAATATTTTTATAGCTCATAGTTTATGATAAGTCTTGATATCTACTTTAAGTTAAGTTAATGTTTAACTAATGCAACGACTTTAATCTTTGGTAAAAATTTCATTTTTTTAAATTTAAAGTTTAATCGTTTATAATATCCTCAAAATTTGAAGTCTTTCAATCTCCGTAATTTTATTTTATTTATATTTTTTACTTATAATAAAACGACTGTTGCTGAGAATCTTATCAAAGCTTTTTTTGAAAAAATGGCTAATTGATGCAATACAAAGCTTTAAAGTCTTATTTGAAAATATCTCTTTTATTATTTACTAGCTACACCAACATTTTTCAGCTAAATGTAACTTAATTTAAATTGAAAGTTTTTCTCTTATTGTAAGAATTTATGATTGAATAAGTTTGTTGTAAACAGTGTTTGATGTTATTTTTTATATAATAAACCAGACTACTTTGTTTAATGGCTTGTATCATTTATGTAAAAAAACTATTTGAAAAGTTGCAAAAAAGCATTTAAAAGATGTATACACTATAAGTATGTTTAGTTAATGAATTTGTTAACCAGAAAGCATATATATCTTTTCATCCTAAATTCATATGTAAATTTGCTATTAAATAAAATCACAAACCTTGTGTTATATCAGTCAATAACTTCTTGATCAATGTCATCAATTACTAACTATTATTATAGGAGTTGTAGATGTAAAGAATAAGATGCTAGTATGTCAATATTTTTTGACAAATATGTTATAAAAATTGTTTAAACTTAGTGGTTTACTTACCCTTGATAAATTATAATCAGAATTGTGTGTTTATTTACTTACAAATTTTCTTGATTTTGTAAGTTTTTTGTAATTTTTGAATAACCAATACTTATTGTTAAATGGAACTAAATTATTTATTTTTTCAACAAGCATTTAAGCTAAGACGTTGTTGTAGAGGCTGAAGCTTATTAGCTAATTTATAATTATATTAGTTTGTATTTTTTGTATATCAACATTTTATAAACTATTTGGAGTTATACTAATGCAATTTTTTGAATGGGACAATAAATCATAGTTCTAATAAAAACCAGATTCAAAGAAAGTAAATGACAGAAGCTTAATTAATATTCTCCTATATTTGGCTCGCTTTCTAAGTTTGAGAGTAAATATTATTGTGTTGAACCATTTTAGCCAGGCTTGTGAATTAAACTAGTTGTTAAATAATGTTTTTCCAATAGAGTAGTTTTGTAAAACCCATTTTTTTGAAAATTGTATTTTACCAGAATTTAGAAATTTTGATTATTTTTATTGTGGTAAACATCCTAAATAAAAAAGTTTGGTTTCACGATAACTAGTTTTGCTTAGCACAAGCAATTTATGTGGAAAAAACAAGTAAAAGTTAATTTTGTAAGTATTCATTTATTTGAGATAAAGATTACGAGAACTAACTCAAAAATTTAAAGATATAAAAATATATTTCTTTTGTTTTAATTTTCAACTGTTCAACTGCATTTGCGATTTACATTTAAGTTAATCATTCACTTATAAAGTATTTTTGACCAAAATTGTTAACTAGTGTTTAAATTAAACATAAAATAACTATAAACTTATGTTATAATAAGCATGTATATTTTATAACAGTATTTTTTGTTAGATGTCGTAGTTTCGATGATAAAATATGAATTTTCATTTCATTTATGCTGCTACGATACAAAATATTTTTGTTGAATAAAGAAACAATCAGTTTCCAAACTATTAACAAATTGAAAAAAGTAGTTACAAAAATGTAACATTTTGCAGAAATAAAAATCCTAAAATAAAGATCTAGTAATAATTCTGACACTAACAAAGATCTTATTATAATTAACAAATAATCTATGCAAATATGACTAAATACTGCGGTAGGTGCTGCTGTAGTTACTCGATTTCAAAGTTGTTTAAAAGTAAAAAATTATTTTCATGAAAATCATATAATACTTAAAAATCATTTTGTAAATTTCTTTAACAATTTGCTCCATATAATCTTATTTTCACTGTTTATGGAGATTAACTAGATTCTGTCAAATCATATACAATTTAATTATAATTTTTATAACTTTTAAGTTTCTTATTAAATGAAAATATCAAAATAAATAATCAATTTTATCTTTCATATTAAAACAAAAAACTACAAAAGATAAATCGACTAAACTAAAATCTAAATCTTTTAAGATATTTAAATTAAACAGCATTTTTTAAAACTCTTCAATTACAAAAGATAAAAATTCATCTTATTACAGCAAAGATAAAGTGAAAAAAGAGTTCAATAAAATTTTCTATGAAGAATATATACCAAAAAATATACAAGCAAATAAGTACACAATATTGATTGTTTAATATTAGGGATAAGTAAACTATTGAGCTTAAACAGTTTTAATAACATATTTGACAAAAAATATTGACATAGAAGTATCCTTTTTCTTATATATACACTTTTATAGTATATAAAACAGGTGATAATATTGAACATGAAGTTATTGACTGATATAACACAAGATTTGTGTGTTATTATTTAATGGCAAATATACATATAAATTTAGGATGAAAAGATATATATGCTTACTTATATAAACTAACTTTGTTAACTAAGCATACTTACTTATTCATTTCAGTGTACACATATATTAAATATCTTCTTTTATCATTTGTTGAAAGAACAAATTTTACACAAAAACTACAAACTAATGTTTACAGATTTGTTTTCAGTTTCAATAGTTTAATCTTTTTTAACAAAAGGTAGTTTGAAAAGACTTAATTAATTTTATAGTTTATTTGTATAAATTTTTCAGAGTTAATTGATACTACTTTTGAATTGCTACAAATTCTGTAATATTTTTTAATAGTTGAGATTTTACTAATAACAACATGCATCTTTTGTATTATAACCCTAACCTTAGAGAATGATTATTAGTTGTTTATAAAAGCTTTTATTTTCAAACACTAATAGTTAAGAAATAAATCATTAATTTAAGTAAATAAGTTTTTATCATATTACAATCACACACAAAAAATCAATTAATTTGATTATCAAAGGATACAAAAACAATGAAAAGTTTTGAGTAAAGATTGCTGAGTTTTTTATAATTAATTAAAATAAAAGATCAAACTTAAATTATTTGCAATTTACTAATGTTAGCACTGAGAGAAATGCTGCTCCGGCTTTAACAACTAGTTCGAATAATAATAGTAACGAATACAGAAAAGGAAAGATTTTCAATTATCAAACATTTTATGAACAAGTTGAGTAGTTAAAAGGAAGAGTTGTTTTCTAGATTGAATTTTTATTATTTGTAAGATGTTTACACCTACAGGTACAGCACCAGTTTCTGAGCTTCAGTTACCAGCAGGAGCAGTTAGATATCCTCAGCCAACCATTTATCAACCAACAGCCTTTAATCCGACATCTCCAATCAGTCTTTCTGCTTCTTCTTATAATCAATCTTCAGTTATTCAACCGACCATTCAGCAGAGCTACAACCCAATTGCTAGTTCAGGAATTCCTCCACCTAATGTATCGCAGTTTGCTCAACACTCATCTGGTATGGGACCACCATACGCAACCATGAGTCCTAATATGTCATTGGTTCCCACCACTCAAGGCCCACACCCTGCAGCTACTTTATATTACTTATGAGCTTTGATTAACAGATGAACAATGTTGGTAAATTGAACTATTACGCCACCTAACGATCTGACTTGTTGCATCAACATTATGTCAAAAACATGAAAGTTAAAATGATTATCAACTATTTTGTCTTAAGCTTACGTCATGAAGTGTATGCTTGTATTGCGACGTCATGCATGCCTAGCAAGTCACGCGTTGCCTAAGAATTAATGAAGTGAATGATTTCTTTTATATTTAGAGTATTTTTTGAAACTATAATTTCAATAATAACATCGCTGCTGTATAATGACGTCATCATGATCTTTCGCAGTGTATCAGTGATAAGATGGAACAAATATTAAGAAATGTATGAGCGATTGAACTTATAGCTTCAGTACAATCTTACAATTTTAAATGAAGTTTTATCATTTTGCCACTAGCAATTTGTACCTCATGATTCAGATCAACTGTTAAAATATTTCTGTTTCAATTCTCTTCTGTCTTATATCACATTTTGATTCTCATTACTGATTACAGTTTGTTATTTTTACTGTTGGCTTACAGTTTGTTGTTTTTACTGTTGGCTTACAGTTTATTTTTTAACTAATGCTATTACTGAAAAAGTTCTAATAATCGTAAAAACTCGATTTTTCATCTTAAAGATTTGAGACAAAAGTTTCTCTTCATCCGTTCTGACCTACATATGTTGTATGAATATCAGACATGGTTTCAAAAATACTTTTTTTTCGAAACCGCCTAAAACTGTTTTTTATAATATTTGGCGGCGATGAATGATATGTTTAGAGAAAGTTTTTGTGACTTGAATTATTTTATGTAAATACCAAAATATTTGTTTTTGACTTTCTCATGTTTACTGGTTAAACATATGTTCTAGTTGAGCCATTGACAAAGTGAAATTTAAAATTTACCAATAGCTCGACAATTGAAATTTATTTAAATTAAATTTGATCTTAAAATTAAATTTAATCCAAACGTGTTTTGTTGTTGTTTAATGATTTACTGGTGATGTTTTCTTAAGCAGTTTCCACCATAATCATAAAAAACTGGAGTTAAATGTTAATTATCCAAGAATTAAATCATTCCAACTTAATAAATTTCTTTTACATCCTTATGAAATTTCTGTAATTTTTCTATTATACCCTTTTATCAAACTAATCTTTAGAATTGAGCTTATCATTTAATAAACTATAAGAATTTAATTATTTTTCAAATAACATTTTTATAAAAGCTTAATGCAGATAGATAATTGAATTTGAATTTTTACTGTTTATCAACTTTGAAACCTAAAACTTAGTTATTCACGTCATGAATTACTAATTATAACAATAATAACTTTTAAAGAGATTTTGATTGTAAATCATCACAGTAACAGTTGGATCGAAGAATCTGCAAAAACTTCTTCTTATATACAACTCAAATATTCCACATTTACCCGAATTAGATAGTTGGATCGTAGCCGACAAGTCCGCACATGTTTACAATTGTTCCACGATCACAACCAACGCCAAAAGACCAAAAACTCCAATTAGTCCCATCCAAAGCGCTCCAGAGATGGACCCTTAACTGACTTAGTTGGGCGCCAAACCTCCACAACTTTAACTTTTCGGGTTGACGTCTAGTACACGGACCATCGAAGCTCGCCGTTATTTCCTTATCGGGAACGAATTCATCCAACTTTCTTTCCCAACAATATTGACTTCTGGACCATCATTCAATTCACTTAGTCAGCAAATCAGGGACTATCTTCTTTATCACTTTGTACGGAATGAACGTCAAAATATTGTTGATCAACACTTGGGTATCTGACCAGATTTCCCAATGAAACTTTGGGCTCCCCTCTGTCCAGATAGCCAATTCGCCCGTACATTAGATTAAGCTTCAACCTTCTTTACAAAATCATCATCCTTGCTTCTGCGAAATTTTTGTTAGAGTACCGGTCATGACTTCTAAGGCCAATCCGGTAAATTACTTTCCTGGGTTATTCTGTGACTGAAAGTACAGAATCAACTTTAGTAAAAAGTTTCGTTTGTCGATGTACACAACAAAGACAGAATAGCTCCTGGTAACGCTTCCTCCCAATCTTCATTAGGTAGATTTCTGGACTTTAGCGCATACCTTACCACCCTCCAGACTATTTCTTTTTACCTTGTGGGTCGTAGGAGTTGTCTTAAGAGTCGATTTTTGATCTTAATATATATAGCTGCAAGTTAATAAGAATGAAAATAATTCTCGCAATTGGTTAGTTACCGTGTTTGAATCCACCTTAGCAAACAGAAAACAAAATCTTAAAAGCCTTTTAACAATACACAGGGAGAAGAAATTTTTGTTTATACTCGCAATTAGGTCCTTTAAATCAACGCTAAATCCTTCCATTGGCTCAGTAGCTTTGTCTATCATGGGTAACGAAAACGTAGCTTTGGGTAACGAAAACGTAGCTCGCACTTAATACGATATATTATGAATTATAGATGTTCAATTCATAGTGTATTACATAATTACAAGTTTTAAATATCAGATATTTATCAACTGGTGAATAGACAAAATGTTTTCAAAGATTGAATATTTTAACATTAGATACAAATTTTATTAAGTTTGTTGCATGATTATGATACATTTTAGGTTTTCAAATATTGGCTAAAAAGCTTTTAATCAAGATGGAAGATAGATGTAGTTTATCAAAATCTAATCATAAAAAATCTTTAGAAAGGAAATGTATTCAATCGAATGCAAGAAGTTTGCTGACTTATCATATTATTTAATTATTATTAAAAGCGTCTATAATGAAACTAGTTGCTAACGAATAAATGATAAAAATGATCTACATAGTCAACAAAAGTTTGTTAGTATCACTCAAGTAGAATTAATTTTAAAGCAAAGAGATAGAAAGCAGTAAATAGATGATTATTATATATTTATTGAGTGGTGAATCACCGTAATTCAAATATATATTTTAGGAAGGTTATATATAGTTTATTGTAATACAGCTTATTAGTAAGAAATAATAGTATTGAAATATTTTTGCGTCTTGTTACTGTTTCTGATGAAATGGATTCATTAAAAAAAGATGCTAATGCAGTTATAACTTGTGGTGTATGCTTAGATAACATACATGATAAGAAACCACCAGAAGTGCAGTGAAGCATGAAGTCATTTCAAATGCTGCATTACAAAAGAAGAATTTAACCTTCTGTATAAACTTCTGACCTGAAAACTGATGACATGCGGGACTATAGGACTGTAGTATTTGTCTAGAAGGTTCAGGCTGACCGATAAAGGGTTGAGAGATCCGAGGAAAACTTTCAATATATTTGCTACAATCAAGAGAAGGTCGAAACTAAGATCATGATTGCCGCTAAAAAGGCACATTTCAAAGATAGAAAGTCACAAATACTCGAAGAAATAGGTGAAATATGTCTCATAATGTGCCTTTGTGGTCCGAATATTGTGACCACGACGAGGAGAATGAGTGACAAGTGTGTCACGAAAGTCCTGGAGCTTCGAGATCTGTACAAGATCAAAGAGACAGGAAAAGGGTCATTAACTCTAGCAGTAGACACGGTGGCCATGCCTCGCATAGTTTCCCAACTAGAGCCCTGATGGTGTGGTCCACTTGCAAAGTCCTTCTTCAGACTCATACAAGCTTTACCAGCAAAGAGATAGATCTAATTAAGTTTTTCAGATACGCTTTCTTCTCTTCTTTGATACGTTCCAAGTTAGTTGAAGAACTTTTGTCAATCAACCTCCTTATCATGATGGATTACGTCATGATAAACGGAGGACGGAAGGACTGGAAATCCAAACCCATGACCATAAATAAATATCAGAGGCTCAAGATGAACAATTGTGAAGTTTTTGATAAGAATAATATCAACGTAAGGCAGGGGTTACTGGAACAGATGCAGGGTCAGCCCATTTACGAAATGTCACTGAAATTAAGGTGATAATATCAGCGCCTCATTTAAGGTTGGGGAAGTAGATGTTGTAGAGGACTTGGTCTGTAGTTGAAGTGATGAAATAGCTCAAGGTGCTAACGAATCTAAAGGTGATGACGTAGCTAAATAAGAAGAGGTAGCTAAAAGTTCTGCCCTATTGAAAGTGATAGCGTATCTAAAAGTGCTGACGTGAATGAAGGTGATAGTTAAAAGTGCAGATATTGCTTGATCTGATGCCTCAAACTATTGAAAGCAGTAAACCAACTATTGAAGTACTTTTTGAAAATCTTATTGTAGATCGATAACCTACTTGTAATGATTTACTAGAAAATAGAACATTATTTGATCCACAAATTAGTAGTGAAATTTATAGCGGATGTAGCGGAAATGGTGAAAGTATAATTTCATCAAAAAATTTTTTATATATTGGTCCAATTGGTGATGCTAGTTTTGGTGGAAAGTTCGAAAGAAAGCTTTCAACTCAAGTTATTTCTGAACAAAATCTTCAATTGCTAAAGTATCAAAAATTTGAAAAAGTGGATAATAAATTAGCAAAAGGTTAAATTAGCAAACTAGTAAAGTTCGAAAAGTTTATTTTTTAAAAAAGGAATAAGATCTCACCGTTGATTGTAGCTTCTCAGTTTATAGCCAGCCCTAAGGCTGAGAAAAAGTTATTTTGGAAACCCTTAAGATTATCTGTTGCTTTTATCCTCTGCATAAGAGCAACTCTAGTGTTGTAAAAGATTTACCTTCAACCAATATCAAGTATATTTTACGCATTTTTAGTTTAAATAAAAAAGTAATTTATCAACATTTATCTATCAAGAGTGTGGTGTTTGCTTATAATCTATTTAAAGTAGTATTTTTTTGCATAAGTCCATTGTTTGTGTTGCTACCCTAAAACATTTATTGATAAAAACTTGCAATTATTAAACTGATATTTACAATCTATAATCAAACCTTTTAGTAATTCAGTAAAAAGTTTTCTGATATGAACTAATTTTACTCTAGAATAAAAACACAGAAAAGAAAATAACGAATCGAAATAAAAGTGAACAAAAATCTCAGATGTATTTCATCAGATGTATTTCAAAATAGAACTTTGATAAACTGATTTGAGGATTATAATGATTTATAAATAAATTCTAAGAATTAAGTTAGGGAATAAAAAAATATGATTTTTTTAAAGTAATTTGTTACCTACACAAAATAAAAACGAGAAAGCGATAATCGGTCAATGCTCTATTGAATTACTAAATTTTTGAAAATTGCTTACTGGTTTATATGTGGGTTAGTTCAAAACTGGTTCAATTATCGTTGTTTGAAAGTATGGTATGAACATCATAAAGTCTATTAAAAAATTTAGAAATTACGGATTGGTCTTGCTTTTTTCTAAACCTTTTGAGTACAACTGATTTTGAAAGCTTTAAGGAAACTACTCTAATTTAGATCATGATTTGAGACTATTTTAAGAAACCACAATTTTTGGATTGCTTTAAGCTTAAACATTCTATTTCTATCATCTTCAAGTAACGGTACGTTTTATTAAATGAACTATAAATTTTGTTTCACAAATTATTAGTCAATTCATTTTAATATTCTTTATTTGCTATTTGTATTTTTGTTGATATGTCCATATTTCCTTTGTAAGATTATTATTTCTATAGTATTCTGCGAAATAGTTTCAAGTTTTCATAAGACGTTGGCGATAAGACGTTGGCTTCTTAAAAATTTATCTAACTTTCAGAAATAGAAATGTTTTGTGAAATTTTACAAAATTAAATTTGTTTAAACTTCAGATGAAATTCTTCAGATTAAAACAAGTCCTACATAATAATAATCACAAAATATATTGTTGTCATTTTTGCAGAAATACTCCTGAAAAAGCGCTTTATTTTGTTTGAAATACTTTTATTTATTAATTATCGTTGGTCCTTCACATAAGATTGTTTTAGTGAAATGTTTTTTTCAGAATAACTCGTCTTTTATTTTTGGCACATATAATGTTGGAAAATTTGTTAGTACTACTTACATAACTTATATATGTTTATATATTGTTTCACATGATTTAACGTATATCTGTTACTCGCGCTTGCTTAATGCGTTGCTTTTATGTTTGTAAAGAAGTTTTTATTGATGACCAATTGATATCTATCAATGTTTTAAATGATCAGTTAAAGCTTTTCTGAAAGTAAAATTTATTCTAATGGCTTTTTGAATTATATCTTTTTTCGTTTATCTGTTTACAATCGTTATATATTTTTCAGATAACTCTACAAACATTTATTTTTAAACTAGTTTTTGGATTTAGACTACTTAGCCAGACAATGATAATAGAAAACTCAGCGATCGTTCTTAAATGTCGTTCTGAAGATTTTCGCTCTGATTCAGCATCAAGTCCCGATGAGTACATAAAAAAACTAAGTTTAGCAGAGAGTAACGAAGGATGTAATAAACGTAATCAAATTGTAGAGAAAATTGTTAATTATTTAAACCAACACAAAATTTTTGAAAAACAGGAAGGAAAGGTAAGTTGAATAAATGACACGAAACTATTGACTTTGATAAACTTATCTTTTAAGGATACAAATCTAAAACATCTTGTATTCGGTTCAGACTTGATCAACACATGTCTTGTTAGTAGTGATATTGATCTAAATATATATCATCCAAACGAGCAAAAGGACTTAAAACCACCTATTTTTGGAGGTCTAGAAGAAGTAAAAGACGAAAAGGTTGGAACTTTTACTATAAGTGATAAATTTTATTGTTGATTCAAAGCAAACACGCTTCATCATGTAAAACGTCGATTCATAAATGACTAATTTTAACTATGGCAGTTTATTCACAATATTTCTTTAATTCGAGGAATCTTTCAAATTGATTCTTTGTTTTATTTATTAACATTTTGTTTAAGATTGTCGATCTGAGATATCGCTGTGTGATGTTCACAATGGAAAATATAAAGGTAATACTCCTGAATTAGACATATGTATCCTTTATCAATTTTTGAACTTTTCCAATTCTATCACCTTCTTTAACTAGGTAGAGATGTTTATCAAAAATGAATCTACATATAGCCAGGATGCTAGCTTAAGATGTAAGCTGTTAAACCTTGATGATGGAAAACGTAATTTTTCGTTGGCTGTGATAACTATGAAGATCTGGGCAAAATGTATTCTGATTTTTGTTATAAATATTTGAGAGATTTTATTATTATTATATTAGTTTATTATTATTTTATTATTATTTTATTCTAATTTGTTACTAAATCTAGCAATCTAAACGTTAGCTATTTTAATTACATTTGTCACTTTTATACTGTAATATTTTTTCAGTTCGCTGCATCTATAGCAACTGTTATGGATATTTAAATGGCATTTCATTGGCAATATTAACTGCTTATGTTAGAAAGCTTTATCCAGATGCCAACCATGAGATGATAGTTGAGCGTATGTTTTCAGTTTTTGCTGATTGGTTAGCTAAGTTAATATTTACAAAGTAGCCGATTTTATTAATTTGTTTAATAAGGAATTGGAGTGTACCGATTCAACTTGATTCAACTAAAATTACTTATTTCACCACACCTTGCATACAAGTTCTTTTACCTGGAACATCTAGAAATTGTACAGGTCACATTAGCAGAACTGGAAAACAAATCATCGCTCAAGTATACTTGATTATTGAGTTATAAACTACCTAAAATACTTCAAGCGTTTATCTTTTTTATTTGTTCTTCTCTTATTTAATCAACAATTTTAGGAGTTTCAGAGAGGTCGTAAGCTATTTGAAAACTATAGAGACACTGAAAACTTTGAAAATATCAGGAACAAATTACTTGAAAGAAGTTTTTTTGAGGATTATTATCAATTTTTAGTACTGGATTTTTCTACTGAGCTGTCTAAAGAGAAGAAGCTTGATAAGATTGAATTCGATAAAAAGTAATTTTCTAGTTTCGATTGTAATGTAACATTATTCACCTTACACGTGAGATGAGTTTCTGAAATAACGTTTTTGGTTTTTGCAGATTTTGGCAGATTAATAAAAGAATAAAGGAGCTTTTTGAAAAGCTTCGATGTAATGAATTGAAAGTAAGATTACATACAGAAAAGTTCCAACATAAAAGGTATAGAAATACTCACCTAACTGAATAACACAATTTTTCTTCTAAAATATCTTAATATTTTAGCTAACAGTTTATTTTCATAGTGCTTTAAAACAAAAGTGGGTATTTGCTTTAATAAAAAGTAAAACTAAAGATGACTTGATGAAAAAAGCTGTAAGTTTAAAGTTAATTCATTGCACCTTGAACTGCTCATAAAACATAAAAATGTCACTTAAGTCTTAATCGCTTCAATTTAAGTTTTCTGCATTAATATAGAATGTAGGCGTTTAAATTGATAGATAATAGCATTTACATGTATTTAGAATGACTAAAATTTGCTTGATAATTTTATGTGTGTGATAAAACTGTTTTTTAAGCTTTGTAAGCTGAAGCAAAAATGGTTGGTAATTGATAGTTAAACGTAAAAGATAATAAAGCTTGATCTTTTAATATACTTAATATTTATTTTACATTTATCAGCAAAGATCATTAAAAGAATGCTTTTTTGGAACTGAAAATTTAGAATTCAAGGTAATATTTTTATAATATATCAAGTTACCTTAATAATATTTGTTTCATTTTCATATCTAACAGTATCACACCAAATACACTATCTTAGATGATTTGGAAGATTATAGAAGCAATCAATTTTAAGTTGAATGTTTTATAAGTGGAAGTTTTAATTTTGCTGTTAACATAATGGGTGTTATTTTAAAACAACAGTTTTAACTTTTTTTTAAATGAGTATGAATAAGCCATTATAAAAAATAGAACTTTCAGAAGAACCTTTCTTGAAGTCGCTGCACTTAAGATCTTCTCAAACTAAAAGCAATCACTTTTTAAATAATAGCCTTTCCCTACCTTGGTGAAATATACTTTTCAAACTATTTTTACTATTTAATATTTTGCCAATTTTTTTTGATGATAATAAAATTGATGATTAATGCATGCAGTATCACTCTTGAAATTTTGTCCTTAACTTGTTTCAGTAAACTGCAAATGTAGTTTTATACTGCTAAGAGCTTATTATAAGGCCTCGAAACAAAAATTTTGAAACAAAGCTGAAATAAAGCAAGTTAATTAGTTTTTAATCTATTTTATACAGCGCGGAATCGGGCAAGCCTGGCTAGAGTTTAAGCGCGAATTATTTTAAGTTGAGCTAGACAGCTCGAGTTTTATATTCCTTTGTAAGATTTTTCCAAAAAAGGAATCGTTAAAACCGCAATAAAACTTGTAATTATAAGTTAGACTATTATCATTATTCGGCAATTTCTAGTAATCCAATTTATACGTCACTCTTATTTTAGTTAAGCTAAAGTCAAACGATTACTCACATTTTTAGTCATTAATATTCAAACAAAAGTTATTATTACCTAAGCTTATAATTCATTCAAAGTTTTTTAGGTTTTGGAAAAATAATCGTAAGGTCACGAGAAACTTAGGACCAGCTATTTAAAAAAAATAGTGGTTATCTTTTGTTTTAAAGAAAAATTAAAAACTAGAATTACTAAAAGATAGTAATAACTAAAGATGGATTATTTAATTATACATAACTTTATTTCTTCAATTAATATAAAGTTTTTAGATTTTTTCATAACTTAAGGAGCTAGTTTTTATTATTTTACAATTTTTAAGACTTAAAACTTTTTTTTAATATTTATTTTCAGAAGTTTGCAATCTAAGAAAATTTAGGAAATAGCTGCTCTAAACCTTTTAATTATTATTAGCTCAGCTAAAAAGAGAAATTAAGTATTTAATTCAGCAATTTTTAAATTCTTTACAACGGGCAAAAACTATACAAGAAACAAGAGATCAGCTGTTTTCCTATCTCAACCAGTGGCTATATTCCTCAGCAAATGATTTAATAACTAACATCATCAGTTTCACATCACTTCTCAGTAAGAACTCTCAGGTAGTTTAACATTCACCCCGCTCTTATCTATCATATGAAGCACCTTCTTATTGTCTATCTATAACAAATAATTTTCATACACTGTTTCAAGTTTTCTTGAGGTCATCTGTGATGTTCCTCAACGCATTATTATTTGCCCTCTTCCCATATTCATTCAAAAACCCTTTTTTCTTCCATATTTACATCAATACCTGTGTAGTTTGTCTTTCTAGTTTCACGTAAATCGCTCAGAGTTGTTGGGCTAGGTACAAGTTGGTATTTTTCAAACGTTTGACGCTTATGCTCAGCGAGAAGAAGCAATGTATTGATATTTTCTTCGAACCATTCCTTGCTATTGAGAGTTTAAACACTTTTCGTAAAGCCACAAGAAAATGTTTATGGTATTTAGTGTGCAGCAGAATCAACAAAACGTCAAACGGCTCCCTTGCAATTTGCCAGAGGAAAGACTTTACACAGCAGAGATGAACAGATAGATTGAGCATGTTTCGCTTCTCTACTCCCAACAAAACACCGCGCTGGATAAATGGAACATCTACCAATTACACATAATCTAGATGTTAAATCAACAACAGAAGAACTTAATAAAACCATTTCTGCGATGGGGTTAGGAAAAGCACCAGGTAGCAGTAGTATACCACCTGATTTACTAAAACAATTTAAACTTGACTTGTTCCTCTTTTCCATGATAGTCAAATGTTACAGAAAAGGACATGCTCTAGAAGACATGCAAAACGCAAAGAGTTTTGCACAAAGCAAGGATGCAATATCCGACTAGAATATTCTGTTCTTAACATTGTACACAAAGTATTTGATCGTTTGATACTTTCTCGCCTAAATGTAAGCTAAAAGGAGTCATAATGTGGTTTAGATTTAAACACTATACCAAGGATATGATTTCTGAACTTTTATAGAAGCGATTTATTGTAATCTTTCATTACTTCTAAAAAAATTAATTCTTTATTCTATTTGACTCTTAAGATAAATTTATGTATTGAGAGTTTTTAAGATATTGTTTCTGAAACCACAAAAATAAAAGAGACTATATTTTTTTTGTTTTATGAGAAAACATTTAAAACACGACTCAAACAAAACATTACATAAAAATCACTTTTGGTGCTACTAAATATTGTCAAGACCATCAAAATTGGAAATAACAATTTACCCTTTTCAGTAGTACTAAAGCAATTACATTTAATATCAGATATTTTGATTAGGAAATTAATAAGATAACAAACAGATACAACTTTAAATCATAAAATAATCAAAGAAACAATAAAATAAGAAGATTTTAGGTTTAAGCTGCCGAATAAGCTTTGATTTGCAAAAATAAAACAAATATTGATAAGTTACAGTAAAAAGCAAATAAACTTGTCTGTTGACGATTTTGTTGAAGTACACTTTTATAAGATGATAAGATTGTTATTTTAATGATTTATTTAAAGAAAGCACAGTTTATATAATACGAAGGAATTTATAAAAAAAGCTTTGATAGTAATCCAAAACTTTTATAACACTATTTGACAAAAGAAAAATTAGAAATAAGGTTTGAAATGTACACATTTTCAATTTGAAAGCTTTTATATGAATTATGAAGAAAAAAATTCTAGTTTAGAAATCAATGCGTGGTATTTAAAAAGGATTGAATGAAATATCATAGATAAAAAATAGAGAAGAACTAACTGTGACTTGATGAAGGTTTTTTGATCGACGCTGAAATACTTCGCAATCTTTCTTGCTCTAGAAATATTAATTGTTCAAGATCCATACATTTACGAGTATCTGGGACAATCTTTGAAAGATCTTTCATCACAAGCTCATTTTTATCACTCATATTGCCTTCAAATCTGATCTTACTGATGCAGTTGTAAGCTTGTTCAAAGATCTCCTTGCCAAGCATTTCTTCACACCTTGATCGCATGTTAGCAATCCTTTGATCTACAACTGATTCTGTGATCTTATTCAAGTCTCCTGCTCCGTTAAGATCACTAGAAGTTTGAGGAAGTGTAGCGGACATTAGAGGTGAATTTGATCTTTTTTTAGTCTCTACAATAGTGTCTTTCATGATTAGTGCTTCTTCCATATAGTCCAACATTTCGTGATACTCATAAGCGCTCCTAGAAAGTTCTTCATCTTCTTCAAAATCAGATGTCATTGGCGACTCATCTTCAAAGTCATCATGAAGAGAATAAAGAGTATTAGCAAGCTCTTCATCTTCTGGAATGATTCCTTCTCGGATGAGAGTTTGAATAAGTTTATCAGTTGAAATATCAAAATCATCTTCCGTTTCAATTTGATCCTCTCTTAATGTAGAAGAAGAAAAATCTTCCGTATCGTTAAAGCAATGATCTGAAGAATGAGATTCTATCAAATCATCTTCATCATCAAAAGAAACTTCTTTATGACTTGAGAAGAGCTCATTCTCACCCGACTGAAAGTTAATGATTTAATTGCAATCAAAAAGTTCTGAAAACGAGACAATTTTGAAAAACCTCGTTAAAGATAGTAGCTTGTAAGTGTTTGTTCTTAGACATTTGATGAAGACGCGCATTTGCCATTCTTTTTTCTCGGGCTAGTGTTCTATGAAGATAAAACTTTTAATTACAACAAGCTTCTCTCGTATTAAAAATCACTTTCGAAACTTGATAATAAAACTGGACAAAAATATTTCAGTTTAAAAATAATTAAAGAAAAGATTTTTAGAGTTTGTAAACGTCATTTAAAAAAAGTACTTAAAAACAGGTACTGCCACAAAAAGATTCTCTTAAAAACAATTCTAAATAATCAGCAGTAACCTCAAAAGCTTCTACAATTTAATTAGTATTTGCATTTATCAAATTTTCAGATTGTTTAATTAACTAATTTATATTACTTCAGTTTTTCTATATTCATATCAGCTTCTTTTTGTTTCTTTAAACGAAGTCTATCTCTTGCAGTTAGATTGGATACTGAAGAACTAGAAGTTCTTTAAGATAAGAAAAAATATATGAGATAATTAGTCGATTAATTACATAAAGTTTCAAATAATTAATTTTTAGCAGAATGAAATTAAAGGGAGTGAATAAGCATAAAATTAAACAAACACTTTCAATCGGTTAAAAAATAGATACAAACTACAACTTATTCAAATATAACATCTTTTATGTTACTAAAAAAGCTGAAAACTGTGTTTACAAAGTGGTTGAGTTGAACAAAGGGTGTTGGAGCAGAGTTTTTGCTTTTGGTCTTCTTAGTGGATCACGATCAAACATTCTGTTCAATTAAACAATAACAAAGTTATAAAATATTATAAAATAGAATTTTGTAGTTTTAACTAAAAGTATTATAAACTTTTTTATAGCATTTCAAACTATGTTTGCAAATTTGTATATAACCCAGAAAAAAATAAACTAACGATTTGTGCTTTTATAAATGATAAGTATAATAATTAAAAAAAAAAGATTCACTTTTCAAGTAGATTGTTCATAGCTCTAGAATAATTGTGATTAATTGAAGGAGTAAATTGAGAAACTATTTTAAGCATAATATTCATCAAGCTTGTACCATCAAATGGGTATGAATGGCTACATAATCGGTATAAAACAACACCTAAAGACCTGTTGATATCAACAAATACACAAGTTGTTAATAGTCTTAAAATGTTAAAATTTGTATTAAAACTATCTTACCAAATATCACATTTTTCGTCATACTCTTCATGGTTCAAAACTTCAGGGCTCATGTAATATGGGGTGCCTACAAATGTGCTTGCTTTATCAGAAGATCCCATTAAGATTCTAGAGATTCCAAAGTCTCCAATTTTTACATCATTATTTTTCAGAAAGATATTTCGCGCTTTTAGATCTCTATGTAAAACGAACCTAAGCACAAAAATAAATCTTTTTAATATTCATAATATTTATGGGTCTAAAAATAAAGAATGTTTTCTTTAATAAAAGATGACGATGAAAATTTGATTTATCAAGCATATGTAAAATATCAACAACTGCTTTCAACTATAACTAACTTAAATTGAAATAAAAATTCTTCATCTATAGTCCTTATTCAAAATATTTCACAAACCATTTAATTAAAATTTTTTTTCTTACTTTGAATGCATATATTCAATTCCTGAAAGTAGCTGCTGCAACCAGCTGATCACCTGGCTTTCTTCAAACTGCTGGCCAATTTCTTTCTGTTTTATTATAGCTTCTTCTAAGTCACCTCCCTTTATATAAAATGAAAATTAAAAAATATAAAATTAAAAACTAAATATTAAGGATACCTCACAATATTCCAAAATAATGCAAAAAAAATGCTGACTCAAAAAGCTTTCGAAAAATTGAACAATACTAGAATGTTTCAATTTCGATAAAAGTCTGGCTTCATTCATAGCATCTACTGTTTCACCAGGGTCAATCGGACCAACGCAAATTTGTTTTAAAACTTTACTGTAAAAAAACATTTTGTTAATTGTTAAAAAATCTAAACTTTCATTTACTAATTTTGATCCTTAGTAATATTTTTCTTCTTATCCTTGACTAAGAACGCACAACCGAAATTTCCAGATCCAATTTTTTTGATGACATGATATCTAGTGGATATGAGATTCTTTTCATTGTTACTCTGATCATTGAAATCAAGATTATAATCTTTTGGCAATATTGCTGGTAATGGCATTTTTTATATTTCTCTAAAACAGATTTTTTTAAGTTTAAACAAAAACAGCCATAAAACAATTTTAAGTTGCAAAAATATAAAATTGTTAAATATTCAAAAAATTTTAAACTCAAATTTGTTAGCTTCTTACAAAGATACATACATAAAAAACAAATAAACACATCACAAAAACATTAGAACTTCAATAATAGAAGTAAAATAATATTGTGTTAGTTGATAACAAAAGTAAATAAAGTATGGAATAAATTTTAAGCATATATTTACATTTTTCTATTTTAAAAATCTCTACCAAATAAATTAAATTATTGATTATAAAAAACTATTGCAAAGTTTTTAAAAATGCTCAAAGATTTCTATTATTTCTCTACACAGAAAATAGCTAATAATAAAGGTTTTGTATTTAAAAGTAGTAGTTTCAGTAAAAATAAGCAGAAACAAATGTTTTTTATATTTCAATGACATAGTTTCAATGTGCTGCACTAAAATAAGAGTTTGTTTTAACAATTGAATAAATTGAACAGTTCTTTAAAATATTCAAATTAAATTTTAAGATATAAAATGTCTACAAAAATAAATGGCCAGATTATTACCGCTTGGTTAGTAACATAACTTCATGGGACATTCCCTAAATCGAATATTATGGAATTTCTTATTCAAAAATTCAGAAAAGTCAAGAAGTCTGATGAATTACTTTAGCATAATCAAATGCTTTAAGAATAGTACCATCATGCCTTTAGTTAAGGTACAATAGCATTGAATATTTGACATCATATTATTTATTTATTTATTTCAATAAATGCAAAGAAGGGTACTTGAAGAGAGCACCTCTCGCTAACACACATTCTCACGAAAAACATCTATTTAGTTAGAAATATAGAAAGCAAAAGATGTAACACATGGTATTTCGATATCACTCAAAGCATATAACAGTGAAAAGTTACATAGAATGTTAATAATATAAAAAAGGAAAAAAAATCACAGTTTAGAAATGACAATATTGGCAATGTTATGACGGTTCAACTTCTGCTTGAACAACGCGAGTGATTCTGACATGATAATGTCTGATGGCAGCTGGTTCCATGTATTAACTGTGCGGTATGAGAAAAAATTTGCTCTGACCAATGTACCAGGTGATATGGGCTTATTAAGGTGAAATGTGTGTCGTCTGAGCTGATAAAACTTGAGGGAAGGACTAATGGAAAAGAAATCATCAAACTGAATGTCAATTAAATTGTGGATAATTTTGAAAATAAGAATTAAGTCGTATTTAATCCGTCGGATTTCCAAAGTATCTAAATTGAAGAAACTGAGACGATGTTTATACCTATCATATATAATATTAAGTTTCCTACATACTAATCTCATTTATTTTCTGGTTCCATCACAAGCTTGTCGCTGTTATCAATTAGGGGAGGTATTTGAGATCTCGCCTTAAGCTTACGATTTATGAAACCAAAAAACGTTTTCTTGCAAGGTGAAGATAAAACTGCACTTTCTCTTCCTATATAGAAATTAGAAATAGATTTCTTTTAAACTATACAAAGATCTTTGTACAGAGATTTGATGGAAAGGTCTGTTTTAGTTTGTTTGTATAGGAGGTTTTTTAAATGTTGTAAATTCTTTAAATTTTTGGGTAAATGTGGTTTTTTGTTGGCTTTAAAAAAAGGTATGAAATTTTGGATTGATTCTGTAACGATGTTAGTAAACCTTGAGTAAATAGTATTGATGTCTTTGGAAGAGTTGAAAACAGAAATCCAGTCAACATCTGATAGAAACTTGCTAATGCCATTATAATTTCCACTGTAAAAACTCCTTTTGCTTGAAGTTTTAACGCTCATAAAAAAAGTTTGATGGAGCTTGAATTCAATCATATTATGATCGCATGTCAAAGCAAAAGATTCTTTTTGATCAAAGTAGATAATGTTCTCGGGTTTTGATGTGATAAGAAGATCCAAAGTATTACCACTAACTTGGGTCGGAAAAGTAACCATCTGAGATAGATTATTGGCATTGAGGAAGCTTACAAAGGCATGACTTGGAAAGGCTGAAATTAGTATTATCGCTATCCAAGTTAAACGATTTTCCAATAAATACTGAATTCGGGTTATTCCAATCAATTTTACTAAAATTCAAATCCCCCAAAATATATAACTCAGGACACACAGCACTCTTCAGAGCCTTCAATAAGGCCTTAACAGTAACCTCATCATTAGCTTTAGAGGGTGGTAGATAGGTACATATAAAACGAGAAAATTTGGACTTTGAGTAATGAAAATCAAAAGCGATAATCTCAAACCCTGAACAATTAATGGGATCGATATGAATTCTAGAGATCTTGAGTGCAAGCGATATTTTGTAAATTACGCAAACACCGCCGCCTCTATCATACAGTCTATCACAACGCAAAACACAAAAAAGATTACCGTCAACCAGAAAAGAATCAGGATAAAACGGTTTCAACCAAGTTTCAGTAATAAAAACAAATGTGAAATCATGGGAATGCAAAAGAGCTTTTAATTGAAAAGTTTTGTTAATAATCGACCGTGCGTTGAAGAACATACCTAATGTGATAGAAGAACTCTTTTTGACACTTGTGAGATTTGATGATGGGCTTCTGTAAATTTATATCTTGGGTATTAACAATTGTGTCCGGAGAGAGTTTGAAAAAAGAAGATGTGAGTCCAGTGATTATTTTCCACTTCCGTTTTTTAAAAAAACCTTGACAATTCTCAAGGCCCATGGTGGACCTCGAACTTTGTATTTCAAATCAGTTGGTTCTTCCTTCTGATTTCGGTTGTACGCCTCTTTTAGAAGAAGCTTATTTTCTAAGCGATCATCTTCACACATATGATGTGCTACTCTTATGTGCTCGAATTTTTTCTCAAGCTTTTGCTTATACAGCTTGGCAAGAAACTTGCGTTTGCCCCAACTTTCCTGAAAGGACACTTTCAACGGTCTTTGATGATCTAAGTTTTTTGCTCCAAGTCTAGTCATTGATACCTTTAGAACGTCCACAGAATCAAGGCTTTGAGAGCACATTTGATTAAAAAATTTACTGTCATCATCATTATCAGTCTCAGAGACATTAAAAATGATGACATTGTTTCCTCTCTTCTCACGGTCTAAAGTGAGTTTTTTGTGCGTGTCGGTGACTTTCTTGACCAGAAGCTGCACCATGTTAGCATTTTTGTCAGAACCGGGATCACCGACCACCGAGGCCCATATGACTTGTTTCTTTGCAGAGGCATTCAGTTCGTCCATTGATTTAGACAAACTAGAAACTTTCTCATCAATCTTGGCAACATCTTTGGCAATTTCCGATTTAAGTTTGACTAATTCAGCAGATACAGATTTGGCTGATGTCTGATAAAAGGTTTTCATCAGAATTGGTTGAGGGAGCTGTTGTGTCCATGGTTCTACATTTAATGGAAAACCATTTAAATCCCATTTGCTTCATCTGGTTGTTATCAAACATATCAAAAAATTTTCTTGCTCACATCACTACAGGTGAGGTGAAAGCAGGAGAGACATTTAAAGCATTCAATTACCGGATCTTCACCAGAGCAAATTTTATTGCAGGATCGACAATTGCAAGCTTGTTTTGATGAAGTCGTTTTGTCAGGATTTTTCTTTACATTTAAACGTAAGGTCTTGCCACTTTTATGTGGATCCACCATAGTTTTCATGAAAGGTTTTTAGTGTCACCAATCACAATATATAATATATATATAATATACAAATCACTTCCTATAAATAACTATGTCACAACTTATAAGCAGTTATTCAAATAGAATAAAACCTATAACCTGAAACTTATTCAAATAGAACTATATTATATAAAAACGTTATATATTAAGAAACATATGGATAAATTGCAACAGATGAAAAATATTTAGAATTTGTACAATTGTTTTTTAAGTAATAATTCAAAAATTAATGTACTGATATAACAAATTGAGTCAAAAATTGAAAAGCAACAAACTCTACATCAAATATCACATTTTTCCTTGAAATAATGAGTCTAATTGTATACTTTATACTAAATTTTAGATCAATGTATGGTAAGCACACGCTTGCAAGTTCATAACTTAGGTACTTTTTTAGATTTTAAGGGCTCAATGTGTGTAGCTTCTGAAACAAAAAAGGCTTTATTTAGATTACACTGCTTCATCAACGTCAAAACAAATTATTTTTTTATAGAAACTAAAGTTTTGCTTGACATCATGAATTTTAACATTTTAATTGCTGAAATGTTTGACAAATTACTACTATTTTTCGAAGTTTTGCGATAGCATATTTATACATCGCTTCACGTTTAAGAGCATTAAGTCTTAAAAAACTAAAGAAGTAAGTTATAGGAAGTATAAAAACCGAGAAAATATATTTCATAACTGCAAGATTTTCTAACAAATAAGTTTTTATATGATTATTATTATTTCCGAAAAAGTGAAAGCAAAATCAGACTAATTGATCAATAAATTTGATAAATAAGGTTATTTTGAATATATAACTTTACTAAATTCATGGTAATGTTTCTTTTTGTTTTTAGTTGTAAACAAATGATTTCATAATTTGTTTTTATGAAACTTAAAAATAAAATTTAGCCAAAGGGCTAAATTTGTACACATTTTGCTTTTATTTTATCATTAAGATTTAAAGTTGAAAGTATTCATTTAGCTGATTTTTGCCAATACATTTGAACTTAATTGGTTTTCAAATAAAGTATTGATTTAGTAAGTTCATAAATAGTCCAGTTTTATTGATTGATTTGCTGGAAGCTCATGATTAAACAACATTGAAACTAATTTTTTCAAAGATGTAGCAATGAATTAGCAGAATTGTATTTGTAACAGAGCTATAGAGAAGGAATTGAAAATATGCCATGTACAAAGAAAATTTGATGAGTCAAATAAGATTAAGATCTACTCTTAAGATCTTTTTATTTGTTATGGGGTTTAATTTTTTGTCAAAACTTCAGGTTAGCTATAGAAGGGGGTTTACAGAAATAGTCTTTGTGTTTTTAATTTGTGCTTTTTTGTAGCTACTTTTAGCTTAGAGATATCTGTAAATTATTCAAATATTATTAGAGATGAAGATGACCTTCTTCTGTTATGAGCTTTTTAACATGACAAAGACTAAAAAACAAATATTGTCTTTACAAATCTGTATATCAGATCTATTTTAATTATTCGAGCATAAATAATTTATAAAAGATTTAATATCTCATCAACATTGAAACACAGTAAATATGTAACGAACTATAAAAACCATTTTACATTTAATTATATATCTTACATGACAAAATTCTATAAGAATTTATTTTTAGTTTATAATTGATAATAATTACAGATTTCAAGCAGCAAACAACAGAAACTTTATTGCAATTTTATTTCTTTTTTCGTAATTTTTTTCCTAACCAGACAAAGTGTTGAGAAACACTAAATTACAAAGATTTTGAAACCAAAAATTGGCAAACTATAAAATCAAAAAAATGATATAAAATATTTTGATTTTCATACATTTAAAGTTGTTATTACTTTTGGGGTGTATGTTAAATTACTTTAAATACATTTTGTATAATAATATTTATTTTATAAGAATTTTATGTACAATTAACTTACAAACAATATCATAAATAAACTTTTTTCTTCAGCCTTTTGAAATCCAATTTAAAACGTATTTATTTCTCTATTTTTTCTAATCGCTTTTTTACATATTTTTAAGTTGTATGTCATGAGATCAAAGAAACGGTGTACCACACCACTATAGTTCAAAAAATGTTAAGTTGCATGAGGAAGTAATTGAAAAAGGCAAGGAGACTTTTTACTATTGGTTAAGTTAAATCGAGCAATATAAGAGAGTTAGTAAGAGAGAAACTATCAAACTGAGAAACAAGATTTTAGTGATTTTGTGAAAAGCCTTATCAGTATTTATTGATTAATATAGTATCATATTGATATTAACTTATATATTTTGATTAATAATTGATAACAATATATTTGTAATTAAGTTTATTATACTTTTTAGATAAAAGTAACTTCAGATACTACTGAAATAAAACTTTATTAATGAATTAAATCCAAAAACTTTTTCAGTTATTATCAATCACAAGTCTAAAACAATCAAATGACCAGAATTGTTAAAGTTATTATAGCATTTTTAACATTGACAACTATTACAGGTAAGTGCTTTATTGTGATAATTGAAAAGGTCATTTGCTCTTTGTCATAGGTCATCCATGTGAAAGAGAATGTCTTCCTGGAGTTTTTATGGAATGTGAATATAACTTCACTATGGAATGGTAAACAAATTTTATTTGAAGTATTTGAAAAATTGTTTTTAAATGATGTGATTCAGGTACACTACAATGTCCAAGGCTTGCTTTAACTGTCCTTATAATAAATCTGATTGCTTTCGACGCGACTGTATTGCAGGAGATGGATTTGAGCGTCCTGTAACAGTAATCAATAGGCAGCTTCCCGGGCCGATTGTTTCGGTAATATAAGAATATCGTTTATATGGCTAATTTACTTGCCTTATTCAGTTAAAAATATATGGTGCAATTTTCTAAAAGTACAATTTATTACAAAAATAATGATTATTATTAAATAAGACTAAAAATGAATCAAACTTTAGAGATGTTTGTTGATAAATATTTACATCTAAATAATCTTTAAAGAAAAATAACTTCAAATATTTGAACTAAAAAATTAAACTTACGAGAACAATGCCGTATCTTTGTTATGTGATATTTGTACTACTATAAGCAACTGCTAATATTTTTAAAGGTATGTGAAGGGGATACGGTCATAGTAACTTTGAAAAACCATTTAACAAATGGAGAAGGGACAGCTCTCCATTGGCACGGACAATTTCAGAAGGACACACCTTGGATGGATGGGGTCCCTATGCTTACCCAGTGTGCAGTTCCTGCAATGAACTCACATCAATATAAGTTTAAAGCTCAACCTTCAGGTAAGTTTTATAAATTTATCAAATGATATTTTAATTTGTGAATACAGGTACCCATTGGTGGCATGGTCACGCAGGATTTCACAGAGGAGATGGGTCTGCAGGAGGTCTAATTGTTCGTGCAACAAATGAAAGTAATCTTCATCGTGATCTTTATGATATTGGTTAGTATATTTATGATCAACAGAAAATATGTTTATAAAATGATTTTAGATAGCAATGATCACGTGATTATCTTGAATGATTGGTTGCATCGTACAACGTTAGAAAAATATGTTTTACATCATCATTCAGATGGTAGTAATAAAGGGGAAGGGATGTTGATTAATGGAAGAGGAAGTCAAATAGTTAGTTTTCTATTATTAGCTACTACTTGTTGTTTATTTAATTTAATAAAAACTTTTCAATTTTTAGTACACAGTTCTATTCTAAACATATTTTCTTTCAGAATAGTAACCGAAGTTCACTCAAAATCAATCTAAGAACTTTTTGATTTAACTAAAATTTAAATTAATACTCCTTTTTAGCTATTGACATATATAGAATTTAAATTGTTCACTTTTTATTTCTTTTGAACTATAATCTATAATTACATTAAATTAAATGATTCAATTGCTTTACATAAGAAATTAGTTTTATAACTTAGATAAATGATCTTTTGTACTTGCAGAAGTTTGTTAATCAAGATGGGAGCTTCCAATATACGCCAATGAGCGAGTTTGTAGTGAAGAAAAATTTGAGATATCGTTTTAGGGTAATCAGTAATGCTGTAGTCTTTTGCCCCATGGAAGTTAGTAGTTGTTCATTTAAACTTAAAAAATAATTTTGTAGAAATATCGATTGTAGGTACTGTTCTGCATAGTTCAGAATTTTGTGTTTAAAGAAGTAGATTTTTTATTGATTACCAAACTGTATAAATATCACAAAAATCAATAATATATATTTTTTCTTTCGTGAATTCAGATATCTATTGATAGTCACAACTTGACTATTATTTCTAGTGACGGAAAAGACGTGAAACCAGTGACAGTGAGTTCAAAATTATCTCAAAATTGATAAAAGTTTAATTAGTTTATTTTTTCTCGTTACAGTTTTAAGTAATAACAATTTCAACCTAAATAGATATTCTATATTGAATAAAATATCTTATTCATTTATGATTAAAGAAATATGTTTAAATTAAGATACTAAAAATTATGAAAAGGTTTCCACTCTTACTTTACATGGAGGTGAAAGATTCGATTTTGTTTTACAAGCAAGTCAAGAGCCAGACCTTTATTGGATCCGAGTTAATGGAATGGCTGATTGCGTTAATTCTTCACAAAAGGCCATACTCAGGTTGAAATAACAGCAATTTTGATTGCACTATAAAATTGAATTATCAAATTTCTAATTTTTCGAAGGAAATGTTTTGTAATATAAAGTAAATAGAGTTAAAATATTAACTAGGCTAATATTTTTCTTAAATTGCAATTCTATTAAACTAAAGTTATTAACTGTTAAGCTAAATTACAATTATAAATATTTCTTTAGATATTCAAGCAATTTATCTGAAAATGTATCCTCAACAGCACAAAACTCTACATCCAATTTAAATCCTTTGCACCATACTTCTGATCGTAACTCTATTTTTATCAATTCTTTAAGATCTAAACAAAAAATTAGGTCAAATCTAAAAGGAAAACCAGATAAAGTGTTATATTTCGGATTTGACTTTAAAAAGGTAATCGACTGTCTATAGATAGATTTAGATCAAATAATTGGCGCTTATTTAAAGATAGAATTGATAAATGAAGTTTTTATTTGATCTATTATCGACAATTTTTTTGTTATATGAAGTAGTTTGTATTGGTTGTATGCGGTTTTTGAAAAACCAAAGCGTTATATTTTAGGTGAATAACGAAGTATTCCATCGTGAAGATTTTTATCCAATCAAAGCGGTTCCTAGAAATCATCATTTGTATTCTCCACAAATTAATAACGTTACCTTTGAGTCCCCTGACCGTCCTTTACTTTACCAGCTTGATACATTTGATTCTAGTCGCTTTTGTGACCCTGCTGATGATGCAACAGTTATTGAAAATGGAGAAGTAAAACCAATTAATGAGTTATTTTCAATCAATCCTAAAAATTGCTTTTTAGTTTCGTTCTTGTGTACACCTGGTAAAACTTCAAAAGGACAAACTCATCGAAATGGTTTTATTTGATGAAGGATACACGTTTAATGCTGGTCACCCAATGCATTTACATGGTCAACACTTTGCCGTGGTTGCACAAGAGAGGTAACTTTCTCTTCTACTTTCGGCTCACTAAAGAACTCTTTTTTAAGAGTCGGAGTAAATCTCTCTTTGCACCAAATGAAGTCAATTTATGAGTCTGGTAATATTACATATGAGTTGGATGAACCTCCAATGAAAGACACAGTGATTGTTCCGGATGGTGGGTATTCTATTATCAGGTTTAGAAGTGACAATCCTGGGTTTTGGGCTTTTCATTGTCATTTATCCTTTCATTTGGAAGCAGGTTTGTAAGAAATAGATTGGTCATAAAAAAACTGATAGTCTACAAAGAAAAACTAATCATTTGAACTAGAAGTAAACTTAACCTTTAAACTTGAAGTTTAAAAGCTATTCTTATTTTTGATTTAACATATCATTTTGAAAAACATATTTTGAGTTAAAGTTTTGTTTTAAAATTTGAAACATTAGAATGTTTTTCTCTATAGGAATGATGTTAGTTATTCAAGTCGGAGATGTAGAAGATATGAAGCAACCTCCACCAAGCTACCCTAAATGCGGAGGGTGGCCGAGTAAAAGTTATTCAAAAAATAGCTTTTCAAGAATAAAGCCAACATCTTTTCTTTACTTGGTTTCAGTTTTTTACTGGCTATTTCTTAAGTAAACTTTGTTTAACTTTATTTCTTTGTAACCGAAATGTTTTTCCAGGGAATTTGAACATAACGCTTTAATCAGTAAGTAAGCTTTCGAAGTTATTTAAACTTGTTTTTTTCAATAATAGAAAAAAATCTCCCCCTAAATTGTAAATTTACTACTTTGTTGTAATAGTTTTCTTAGCTCAAATTTTATCAACCAAATTTTTTTAATACTGTGAATTTTAAATTTCTTCGAACAATTAAAAATAAAAAAACACCAACAGTATAAGCCCAGTGTTTTAAAACACGACTTTTGACAAGAATGGCAGATTGCAGTTTCATATTTCATTAAGCATTCAAAAAATAAGTGCAATGTAAATGCTTTTCATCAAGAATTTTTATTTGCTTTTAAAAATGATACTAACACATTCTTGATAGAAACCGTTTCTTCTCGCTTATGTGTTTTCAAAAATGATCAATCTTCAAATAAAAAAATTAGGCTAACATAGAAATGCTAAATAAGTATAAAATGGTGATTAAAACATGTTTATATATAATGTTTTGCTGCTATATAGTTGTCAATCACTGTAGAGAACTTTCTTTTAATCAACAAATATGTGAACCTTGAGCTTTAAGTGTCTGATAACCTTTAGTCTAAGTAAAACCTTTGGTTAAAAGCTTTGGTAATAAACGTTTTTGTTATGTAAGTTAAATAAATACATCAACGATTCTATCATACTGATTTTAATCAAAAGATTTCCATAACATTATTTGAAAATATTTTGTGTATTTTAGAAAAAACAGCTTTTTTAAAAAAATAAATAATAGCGGGTGGGCGGGATTCGACTAAATAACGGCAAAGTTAAAATGATTGATCGAGACAAGGTTTTATATCAAGGTACATGGTTGACCAAATAGCTATTATATTCATATAGTAATTCAACAGACGAGCTAAAAAATGAACCTTTACTTCTACTTTGTTCATTTGTTTATTCATTACAATAAACGCAAACAAACCTGAAGAGAGCACCTTCGCTAACACACACTCTCACAAATAATACATATTATATATAATTGAGTTAGAAATATAGAAAGAAAAAGATGTAACACATGGCATTTCAGTATTCTCCAAAACACATAACAGTGAACAATTACATGGAATGTTAATAGTATAAAAAAGGAAAAATTCACAGTTTAAAAATGGCAATATTGGCAATATTATAACGGTTCAATTTCTGCTAGAACAGCACTAGTAATTTTTACATAACAGTGTCTGATGGCAGCTGCTTCCAAGTAGTAATTGTGCGGTATGAGAAAACACTTGCTCTGGTTAACCTACTAGGTGATATGGGCTTATTAAGATGTAATGTGTCGTCTGAATTGAAATAACTTGAGGGAAGGACTAATGGAAAAGAAAGTATCGAATTGAAGTTCAACTAAATTGTGGATAATTTAAAAATAAAAATTGGTTCGTATTTAATCTGTCGAGTTTCTAAAGCATCTATATTGAAGAAGCTTGTGACATCATATTTGTGATATCATTGTGTCACTAGAAGTATTACTTTCATAATGGGCTGTAAGCTCATTGAAAAAGTGGGGTGTCAAGTCAGGGAAGATTTCCGTTTCACAAAGCCATCCTGGACATCAGATATTGCTCTATTAAATGACTGGTCTATTAAATAATTGTGAATAATACATTCTTCAGTGCTGCAGATAACCAAAGTAAGTGAAACTGGTCTGTAGTTAAGGGCAGTGTTTCTTGGACTATTTTATAAATAGGAGTAATGAAAGATTTCTTCCAAATTTGTGGAACTCTTCCTCACCTCAAAGTGATGTTAAAGAGTAGCAATAAAGGTAGTGATAAAGAGAAAGTAGTTTTCTTAAAAGCAAAGCTGATCAGGGATGTTGGAAACTGATGATTTCAACCGACCGTTATGGCAGGATCTATTATCTGATGAAAATTTGCGAGAATGTCGGAGTAGAAAAGAGAAGGAGTGTTGCCATTATCGGTTATAAAAACGCTATTTGGGCAAATGTTGCTTTTTGTTGACTCACTAAAAGGTACGAATCTCTCAATTAACTCATTAACGATGTTGATAAACCGTGAATAAGTAGTATTGATGTCTTTGTTAGAGTTGAAAACAAAAATCAAGTCAAAATCTGATCAAAACTTAAATACTATCAACATCCACTATGAAAATTCCGCTTGCTAGAAATTTTAACGTTCATAAAAAACTTTGATGGAGCTTGAATTCAATCATGTTGTGATCGCATGTCGGAGCAAAAGGCTCTTTTTGATCAACGTAGATAATGTTTTCAGGTTTTAATGTGATTAGGAGATTCAAAGTATTACCACTAACTTGGGTTGGAGAACTAACCATCTGAGATAAGTGACTGGAATTGAGGAAGCTTACAAAAAGCAATTACAGAAACTTATAATTATAAAAATTATTATATTGTTACAATAGTAGTACTAACAAGTAGTACTGATAAAATATATCCAATCATTTATTTGAATCAATAATCTATGCGCTTGTCTGGCAGTTATAAAATGATCCGGGTACCACGTCAAAGACAAAAATCTCATTTTGATCAAATTGACAAACTTAAATCTATAAAACTCTTCGATCAGAAAAACTCAGTTTTTTCTGAAATTTTGGACTGGATGGAATGTTTGGATCTTACTTGCTTTAAACAAAGCCAATGAAGCACTCGCCAGCTTATATGTGTAAGTTTCTCAAAAATTATATTAGTCGAATTTTGAAATATCAAAAAGCAATATTATGAAGATAGACATAAAAAATACCTCACTAAATTCTTGTTTTAGTAAGACGGGTATACAGGAAGGCATGACTTAGAATAGCTGAAGTAGGATTATCGTTATCCAACTTAAATGAGTTTCCTATAAATGCTGGATTCGGGTTATTTCAATCAATTTTACTAAAATTAAAATCCCCCAAAATATAACTCAAGAGACAGGAGGCTCCAACTTCGGCTTTCAATTTGAATTCTTACGTCTCTTAGAAGTGTTGCCATAAAGCAGACTAACAACACCATTCTAGCGGAGTTTTATATAAACTTTTCGTTATCGCAAATATATGTCCGTCTTGGCTCGAACCCGAGACCTTCTCTGTATCATGCGCGCGTAATAACCGCTACCTTACGGGAATATATGAAAAAATACTTTTATAAGATACAAGTGTTTGTTATAGCCTTTTCAAAAACTATTGTAAAATAAAATTTAAAATTTCTGTAAATGTCTCATGAATCTCTAAGAGTATCACCATTTTAGTGCAAGCCTGAAATAAATGTAAGTAATAAAAAAGCTACTGATATTACAACGCTCTTAGTGTACTTAGACTGTTGTAAATGTTTCGAATCTACAATAATATTGATTATATTTAATACATAAATTTTATTTATTTTTTAACTATAAACTCATATTTTTTGCTTGAAGATCTTTTTCTCATTTTTTGAAATTTAGTATTTTTATTTTTTAACAAAAACCAATTTGTTTTTTAAGTTCAGATTTGTAAAAGTGATTTAGCTGTGATTGTTTGAAGATAACCCGCGTAAAAATAAAGTTCTATCCTCAAAAATTTGGAAATGAATCTTTCAACTTCTGATGATGTTAATGTGATGGTAATTTTTTTATATATCTACAATGCAAATATCTTATAAATTTTATACACTATCAACTTTACAATAGACTGATAACTAATTAAAGTTATTGAAACTTTTTTTTTTATAAATTAACCTTTTTCTTTAATTTAAGAGATTTGACATTTTAATTAAATGTTTCTACATTTACTGAGTTAAAACTTTTGTTTAATTGATGGTCAAACCAAAATCTAGATGTAGATAACATAGTTTAAAATTTGACAAAAGTATTCTTTAGCAAATTAATTTTAATTAAAGATATATAACTTCTATAAATTTGTGCATGTGTTATATAGTTTTTATAATTTTATACTTTCATAATTATTGATTAAAAAACTAAATTATTATGAGTATATCAATGTTTATAAATTTATTTTACATTTTAATAATTTTAACTTTCATTCATAAATGAAAAAAGCTGTTATTTTAAGAATTTTGATATATTGTTATACTTGTATAAATAATTTCTTATTATATATTACAAAATTATTTATTATTTTTGTAAAAGTATTTGTTTAAAGTTTGTTTAATTAATTTTTACAGTTTTATTGATTTTTATATATTCTTCATTTAAATTAAATTTTTTTCACATCTTCATTTATCCATTATTTATCATGTTTTTGATTTTAGTACATAGATGGTGAAATGAATGATGGCCAAGTGTTAAATGCTGTTTGGATGTCAAATAATCAATTAGCAACTTTTGTGTCACCTAAAAACCATGATTCAGTTGATGGTACTATCAATATTTTCTTAGAAATAATTGTAATAAATTACTATATTTATTTGTAGATAAAGCTGCAAACATTAATGGGAAATCTGGCTGTGTGCAAGTTCTAAGCTGGAATAATGATTTATCAAAATCAGTAGCAAAAAAACTTGTTCACCAATCTCATAGTTAGTTTTTATATATTCATGAAATATTTTTTAATAATTTTATTTCTATGAATGTAATGTTAAACAATCTTTTATAAATTTGTTTAGTGATTTTTTAATTTTATAATAACATTTTTATAAATATTTCAGTAATCTTTACCAGTGTTCAAGAACTTAGTAAAAAGCAAAATGATTCTTCATTTGAAAACATGTAAGATCTTGTTACATAAATCTAATATCTCTATTTCTTTTTTAAGGTTTATATCTATCTTATTTTTCAAATAGTGATAATATAGATGATTATTACCCGTTTTGTTTATTAGTAAAATATACAATATTTTTATCAGTTGTATCTCTATAAATTTATTATTATTTAGGGCTTATTATATTTCAGGTTGCTTGCAAATAGTCGAAAGTATAGGAGCATCTTAAGATCATGTTTTCTTGAACTAAAGGAAGATAATCAAACATATTTATGTGAGTTTTTCTAATTTGATTTCTAATAGATTTTCATTTGAATGTTTAAAAATAAAAGTTTTGAACTTTTGGAAGAAATTTGTTTATAGTAAAACACAATAGTAACTGAATAAATATGTTTATATATGATAATCTAAACTACAAAAAATAATGGAAATTTAAATAGATCAATACAACTCCTACAGTTTCTTCTATATTTGTACTGCAAATAAAGTATTTAATTTTTATAGTAAAAAACTTTTTTATATTTTTTATTTCTAATTCAACTAAAACTTGTTGTTTATTGCAGTTAATCCCTTACTAAAAGCTGAAATAGATGCTCAAGTAAATTTGTGTTTCTTCAATTTATTAAATTAATTTGTGTTAAATTGAATTAATTAATATTTCAAGGATATTTCAGGTTGAGTTGTATAGTATGTTGGAACTAATTTGGAGTTTATGTGAAATTCTTTTGATTGAAAAACTACCTGGTAAACTTTTAATCATTGTTTTAACAGAACTTTCACATTAACTAACCTTTTTTATTTTGACCAATTTATTAGAAGGACTAGTGATTATGAGATTAATGAGTTGGTGTAACTGGCACTTTCCTATCTCAACTGAACCTGTGAACCAGTGTACATCTGCAGATAGTACTGTCCAGCATCCTAGCTATTGGACAGCTATTTATTCACTTTTACTTCAGGTATATTTTACTAAAAATCAAATTTATAATCTAATTAATCAAAGCAAATTACTTAATTGTTGTTATGTTTTAAACAGGGTAAAGTAATGGAAGCTTGTAATTTACTCCGATTAAATAGAGTGCTTGATTCACCAGACTACCAGGTAAATATAAGCTAACTGATATTTTTATTCAATTAACTATTTTATTACAGATCTATTCAAGTATTGATGAGCTACTTCGAAAAAGACCTTCATTAGCTGTGAGTAAAAGTTATAACATCAAAATATTAAGCGTGTGTTTTTAGAAGTGATTTTTATCTTTCATTTGAACAGGTGGAATAATATACTTATGTTTCAGTAAATAGTATTTAGGAATTCTTGTGTTGCTTGCTTTTGTATTTACTTCTGTGCACTCGACATATAGTGTCTTTAGTCGTTTGTACTGTTCATCATATCCAATTCTTTTTCTACTGTAAATATCTCCATCCACCATAATCTCATCATCTTTGAAAGTTTGCTTTGTTTCAATTTCTATAAAATGTTGTTCATTTATTACTTGAAGATAATTTTGTTTCATCTTCTTACCATTTTTGAGTCTTTCATTTTCTTGGTTGTCTTCTTCATGTATTTTGCATTTTCTTTTGTTTTCTGAAGATAAAGAATATTTTATGGTCAGGTTTAATAAAAGTATATTTTATTTAAAGAAATAAATATGAAATATTTTGCTCTAAACCTGTTCCTTGATTTTTTGTTGAATTTGTGTTCTTTTTTATTCTTTTTCCATACATCACATAATAATCAGATGCTTCTTCCTTTTCCTGCAAATAATTAATTCATAAATATCAACTAATTTCAACTTTTTAGTAAAATTTATTGATACAGAAGAATTCTGTTGCCCTCAGCCTCTAAATGCAGATCAAACTATAAATAAGATGAAAGAAACTTTGATGGCTAAATAGAAATATTTATTTAATTTTTTCTGAAGTATTTCACTTGATTGTTATTTTTATAGAACTTGTAGCATTCAAATTTGGTTTGTCCGCTGTTTTCTTCAATTCTTGTCACTTCATTCTGCAATTTGTCCCATTCTTTAATCATTTGTATTTGCTTTCTGTATTCATCAATTCTTTTAAAGATTCTTATTAACTTATTAGCTACTTACGAGTTCTTCTCTGCTTTTAAGCATCTTGATAATTTGTGCAAACGATTTGATTCTACAAAATTGATTTTTAAAGCGCTTTGGTAATACTTTGAATCTAGTAAAGAATTATCCCTAAGATTTGGCTTCGCCATCTATTAAATAAATATTTTGAACATGTAACTTATTTTTAATTGGTAATTGATGTTTGTTTGTATGACATGATATTTAAACACGTACAAAAATCAAACAAATAGTACATTAATCATGTTGTAAGAAGTTAAACTATTTAATTTGATTATTGTTATTCATCTAAAGGTAGGATCTAAGTGATTAAAATTCTTTTCTCAAATATTCAATAGTTAAAGATTAAACTTTAATTATATATAATGTTCTTTAAAACTTTGTTTTGTAAAAATCTTTTTATTTATCAATTCATTTTTGAAATTTAGTACTTGAACAGATTAAAACTGAAAACTGTTGTCTTCTAGTATTCGGCAAGATTTAATGATTTAAAAATCCATGACCTTGGTGATTGTAGTCTTCAACTGTCTATAAAATCTTCTATAAAAAATTACTAGAAGAATTTAAGACTATCTTTAAGATTATAATTATCGCTGAAACATCTTATTTTTCTTTTTTAATTTGACACAATTAAACTTACTATATCTTAAACTTTTTCACAGTTCTGAATTAACCAATTAAAAAAGAAAAACTAAAATTTCAAAACATTATTCTAAGTTTCAAGTTGTCCTTCAGTAAAATAAGTCACTCATAAAATTTGTGATCTGGCTTTTATATAAATCTAAAGTACTTGTTAACAAAAGCAGAAGTTTTCTCAGTACACAAAGTACAATAAATCATTTGTCAAAATATTGTTTGTCGTGAATAATAAATCTGGCTCGAGTTTTTAAACAAAACAATGAAACGTGGTTTCATTCAAATGTCTGAAATCAATTTTAGTTTACCAAAAAAATAACAAAATTAAATCTAATTAAAAATGAATATTGGTGTTTGTTTAGAAATGTTTTTTTTTTATTTCAAACCATTTTTAACCAGAGCGATGGTAGTACAGTCAGTGACTTTGAGTGGCGATGGCAGAACTGGTTAAGCGAATGCAAGCGCAGATTAAAGCATGGAGACTTCGACACTATACCTGAAGTAAAAACAGTTTGCAGGGTAAGAACTAAATTAATCAAAATTCAATTTATCTGTCATAAAAATTTGTAAATAATTTTCGACACAGATATTGTGCGGTGAGAGAAAAGTGTTTGATGAATTACACGAGTTATGTGGTAATTGGTATCATCTATTGATTTCATATCTGTACTACAATAACCCAATAATATCTGCTTTTGAAATCTTCCAACAATCATCTGTAAGTTTACTTATTAAATTCAATTAGTCAGTTTTATGATTTCTATTTATTTAGGTCTTTTTGGAAATGTTTGGTGGAATTGCTGAAATGTCACCATTAGACAACATCTTGCTTCATTTATTTCGCTTTGATTTATCTGTTGTAAGATGATTTTATCTGATCTTCAATTAAAAAAGATTGAGTGAATGTTTTTGTTTTTAAGGTGATAGATGAATGCTGTCGTCAGTTCAGTAACTGGTGGTTACCTGTTCATCTAACTGACTTGTTACTATCTTGTAATTCATTTTCTTTTCATGAAGATAAAGAGTTAGTTGTATTAATTAGTATCAATTATAAATTTATAATCTTCAACATCAAATAGGTCTGATGAGAAGTTTCGTGAGTCGCTGGTAATTACATATGCAGAAGATTTGTCGAAGCAAGCTCATTATTGGAATGTAGTAGCTTGTTACCTTGCTAATAGTGGTCCAAACTCTCTGAATTATCTACGGTTGTTTGTTCAACGAATCCCTTTTAACTGTGAAAGGAAAGCCGCTAAAATTAAACGCTTGTGTAAAAAGTATCATTTGATAAATGAAGGTAAGGTACTTATCATTAGAAACTAATCACCAAACAGCGATTTGTGTTTACAGAAAGAAGTATTCAACGGCAGCAAGCTATGCGTAGTCTACAAGTTGGTCGAGTTGGGAACGCTTTATGTTGGAGTATAAAAGCAAATGCAAGTTCATTTTAATTCATATTTTGTAAATGATGTTGAAACAACTAATTTTATTTTACAGGATGAAAATTTAACTAGTTATATTACCGACAAAATTTTACAAGATTATATAGTCACTGGTAGCTTTAAATACACTGACATTATCGATAATTTAGGTTCTTCAGTTTTGGTGTCTGAACGGTTGGCATTTTTAAGTAATTTGATTTTCTGTCAAGCAGCTTGCTGAGGTTAATTATATAAATTCACAGATAAATACCGTGAGTTTCAAAAGCTTCAATCTGATGGTCAAATTAATAAAGCTGCATTTCTATTGGTCAATTTGTTGGTTTCAAAAGCAGTGCCTAGCAAGTAAATAAACTTTTCTTTCTTTTTTTATTTAAAATATTTCAATTGTGTGTAGTCTTCGGCTTCCACTAATGATCAACTGCATTCCGCTTCTCGAGAAGGAAAAACCAATTTTTGGAGTTGAAGAAACAACTGCTTTATTAGTTGAATTAGACAAACTTCAACAATCAAAGGTTCGATTACAGTTGATTGAAGAAAGTAGATTAAATAGATCTTCATCATCAGGACATTCAGAAAACAACAAAAGAAAACGAAGAGAAATTGACGATGTTGCGGTTTTCTCTTTTAGAAAATTTGTCTCGAGCGTTACATGAATGATTTTATAACGATGAAGGAATATGGTTAGGATGCGTTAACCACTCGCCTCCATCAACAACCATGACGTGACCAGTCATATAAGAGGACACATCACTCGCAAGATACAACGCACTCTCTGCGATCTCAGTTTTCAATCCCCATCTTCCTGCTGGTATCACTTTTTTCATTTGTTCAGCGATTTCCGTGTTTCCACCTTTAATAGCTCAAATATAAATCAATAAAACATCGATTTGAACCGTGTACCTAGCTTGTTCATCCCAACAGTGCCCCCAATAGGTCCTGGAGCGATTCCGTTTACTCTGATACCTTGAGAACCCCATTCAACAGCCATGTGTTTAGTCATTGCGTCTGATACAAGTTTAAATCAGCATAAGAACAAAACAGTTTGTAGAATTTACCGATAGCTGCCTTGGCGCTGCCAGCATGGCATTGCATTACTCTTCCTCTATAATGCAAAGTAGCTGTGATGTTGATGACGTTTCCACCGTTATTCTGTCAAGTAAATTATAAAAACTTCTATTTACTTACAACTGATGGTTTTTACTTTCAAATATTTGTTGTATGCTGCTTTGGTTACATTAAAAGTTCCTAATGTGTCAATTTCCATAACTGTTTTGAAAGCGTTGTATGATAGGTTACTAGTAGGACTGAGAAAATTGCCAGCAGCGCCTTTAAATATCAAACAACATTTTGATGAAAGTAATTTTTACAAATTTGGTTTGAAAAACTCACAATTGATCAAGATGTCAATTTTTCCAAATCTTTCTAAACAGCAATCAACAGCTTTTTCAATTTGCTCAGTCTGAATGAAAGTTTTATTTTTATATAAAATCTTTTATAACATACTAATAAACTTTTTGAATAACTTCAATAATTTTTTTATTGAGTACATTTAATCTAGTTTCTAAGACATTAACAATTTTTAGAAAGAAATTATAAGAATTCTCATATTTCAAGAATTTACATTTCTGACATCGACAGCTAGAGGAAGACATTCACTGTTTGTTGCAGTCTTTAACTTTTCAGCAGATTCATTCACTCTTTCAACACTTCTGCTAGCAATTGCTGTCTTGCATCCATGTCTAATAATAGATTAGTCTTACCAAATAAATTCTAAATTTGTAAAATATAATTTAGCCATAAAAATAATTCTTGTAAACATTATCAAACTACCTCATGAAAAGCTCTGAAATACGAAATCCAATGCCAGAACCTCCTCCAGTAATAAAAGCAACTTTGTCTCTGAAACAAAATTATAAGATTTTAATAAAACTCCAAAAAATTTTTCTAAATGATTGATTGTTTTATAATGATAGTTATTTAGTTTTATTAGCTTTGAAACTGAAATTTATGAAGTAAAATTGTTTTATAAATTTTAAAACTCAAAATTAATTTAAACTTAAAAATGGAGATATATTCCACTTTTATCTGGAAATGATAATTTTTCATATAGAATAGATCATAAATAACATGAATAAATAAAAAGTTTAACTTAGGGGTCAACTAGGACCTATTGTTGATGATCAAGATAATATCTAAATATAAAGTTAATACATCAAATTATGATATTCTTAAAAATAAATCGTAGAAGTTAAGTATACTTTTTTTTTATTCTTTAAACACTTGGGTGCAGCTAACGAAGTATACAAATTTTAAAGTAAACATAAAATATTATAACTTCAGTGAATTAATTAAACAGTAAAATAAAGGAAAAAAATAATTCAAATTGTAAAACAATCCTAGAGAAATTGAATAAATTTAATTCTCACTTTAATAGAGAAGGATTATAAAAATAGTTATAAGATTTTAAGCACTCATCTCCTTCAGTTTCGTTTGATAAATCCCGAATACATAAAGACATACTTGTAGAATGTAACTTTCCTACAGATAATTGTTGATATAAACTAGATGAAACTAATCGAAGTTTGCTGATAAAATTCATTTTATTTTTACAAGAAATCTTGTAAACATTAACAAATATTGTAAATAAAAGTGTTTTTGAAACAAAATGTCTGTTGTCAAAAATGTTTTACTTTATTAAGTTTTGAGAATGTAAACAAAAGTTGAAGAAACATAAATCTTAATGGTTGTTCAAAGAATTGATCTAAGATAATTATGTTTTCTTTCTTTAGAATTAAATATTTCTAATTCAAGAAAATTATAATACAAAGAAAGCAATTAAACTTTGCAATGAAAATAAACTAATGAATAAAGCATTCGAATACTATCACTTGAATATCATACTTGAATATTAATGCTTGCTTATCATACAGGAAATTGTAAATAATAGATAATCATAATGGAAATGCTAAATACTAAAATTGAATGGCTTAGTGACTTATACCTATTCTTTTTATTAACCGAAAAAATACGATTGGAACTTTTTGTATGTTTTTAAAACTTCAACGTTTTACATTAGTTTGAAAATACATGCATATAAATTTATTAGTTAACATTTTTGAAATCTTTGAAATAGTTTCAGGAATTTGTCTAAAAATACTTTATGATCTACTTCTATTACACTTACTAATTTTGATACTACTAACAAGTGAAAAACGCTTTGTCCCCAAAACTTGTAATACTTTTCGACTTATACCATCAAGCCTGTGGTCGAAGATGCTTGCAACTTGCTTGTTCTACAAAAACTTTTACTGCCTCAAAAATTCTAACAGGTATACTAAAAATACGTGAATTTTCTAAAGAAACGATTATCTAATGTAGTTTTGTCGTTTACATTTGTGATAAGCGAATATATACTTTTTGTATTTAACTATTTAATTTTATTTTTATAACTAATTTATTGAAGCTAGATGAACCAAATGATTTTTAACAGTATTAATATTTCGTCTTATTACTTTATAAATAAAACAAAATACTTTGTCTATAGTACTCAATATACATTTATACTGACATAACAAATGACCTCTTAGATGTAATATGAGATAAATCAAGTGATATAGATCTTAGAGCTTATCGTTTTTTATAAGAGCGTCTTGGTGATTGCAGCAACATCCAATTGCATTTTTGGCATATTCCAAGCTTTTTTAGAACTGTTCTAATGTGTAAAGATGTTTGAAAGAGGAATCCAAAATAGAGTATTTTATAGTAATTAAATTAACAACTTCTTAGTAGTATCAATGAGATAGCTATTTAAGTAATAGCTAATAGATTTGAGATATCCATCTACTATAACCCAGGATAAAAAAAAACAATTATTTCAGAAGATCCTAACTTGAAGCTAAATTAAAGCTTAATTCATATTGTAAGTTAAAGATGAGGAGCAGCAGTTTTTAAAGTACTGATTTTTCTTATATAAATATCTAAGTTTAATTATTAAGTTCTGTTTTCTAGTTATTTCTTATAAAATTCTTTGTTTTGTAAAATCTTAACTTGTGGAAAAAACTTTTGTTTAACTTACTGATGGAGTTTTGGTTGTAACACTCCTGAATAAAAAGTTTAAGTTTATTCAAAATTTCAGCTTTTGTAAATTAGTTTCACTAAATTAGTATTTATTACTACCTGTTCAGCTAACTATCTGTAAAAAGTTCTTTTATTTTGAAAACATCACTAAAATTATAAAAAATTTATGTGCGATAAATATTCCTAAAATTAATATTTCACTATTTCTCTATATATTTACTTTTATTAATAAATGATTAACTAAAAAACGTTTATAAAATAAAGAAAAAAAATCATAAGTTCTATAAAGCTGAAGATCTATTCATCTTATAATTGATTCAGTTTAAAAATGAATTATAAGATTACTAGGCTTATCAGACATGATTACTAAAATGATAAAACAATAATCGTTTGGTTGATTTGTTCTGCAGATAAAAACGAAATTTGTACACATGACAAGAAAAGAAAATATTAAAGAATAAAGTGAATCAAAATAATAGTTGATAACTTATTAATCATACAAATACTGCTGATTGTAGAAAAAACATATTTTAACTATAAGTTATATTTATCTTGATTGCAATATTTATGAAAAAAGGAATGCAATTAATATTGACAGATTTATTGGGAATTTAAAGTAAAAATAATCTTGCTTTTGTCATGACATTATATTTAACATTTAAGCTAACAACGTAAGAATTTCATGCTAGATCTTGAAGTTTGACAAGAATCCTCCCTAAGAAAAAATAATTCTTTTGTATCATTTAAAACCACAAAATTGTTGAGACCAACGAGTATTGCATCAAACTGTTTAAATTTGAAAGATTTTGGCCGAATTGGTAAATCGATATACGTTCAATAAGTTGCATTGCCATATAATTACTCAATTTTAGTTGGTTAGCTTTAAGTTTAGTTTTTTCCAACAACTGTATTCTGTAAACCAGACGATAGCCTGATAATTTGCCTTAGTCAAATTTCTATTGATAATTTTACAGCTTTTACAGTTTGCTTTCATCATTTATAACAATATGTTAGTCAATTCTGTTCTAATTTCAATAGCTACTCAAACTATAAGCTTAAGGAATGTGAAACTGAAGTTAATAAATGGCACGACTATAAGGAAATTAAGATTTGTAACAGTAGCTTTAAATTTAAATTTTGTAAATCAAAATTAAACTCCAGATTATCCATACCACCATAAAGTCATAATAACTCGTTCAATTTTTCTTGAATTTTCTAAAAGAGTGTTCTCAAAGTCAACATCATTGGCCTTCTTCTCTTTGATAATTGTATCAATAACATTACAAACTTATCTATGCCTCTACAACAATATTTCTATTCTTTTTGTATTAATCTTCAATTGTAACACCTAAGAAATTTGGAACTTCACACCCAACTCTCACATCTTTTTAGATAAGAAATATTTGGACATTATTAAAACTTTTTCTACATCTGTCTTATATCAGAGCTGAACTCTTCTGTATAGAGTCCTCACTTCAAAAAAGATATTACAAAGATTGAATCCATCTGCAAATCATTCATCAGGAAAGCTTTTTTAGATGTGGCGTACCTTTTTCCTCAAACGAAGACTGCCTCTTTAAGCTAAATACTCAATCCTTAAAATATCGACGCCTTTTTTTCTGACCATGTTGTACTATTTAAAACTATTAATGACTGTGGCCATCTTAGTTTCATAGAATAATTTAAAGATCGCAATCTTTGATACTTCCTCAAAGACTCTTTACTCAAAATAAAACCGTTCAACAACTTTAATAACACCCAGTGCAGTAGTAGCTTTTTTAACAAGGTAACCAAAGTTTGGAATTTTTTTCCCGATTCCATCACTACATCAAATTTTATCACATCTTCTAAAATGTTGATAACAAACAAAATTTAAGTAGTTTTCCTTAACAAGTGATATGTAACACTGCCAGGTTCATCACTGTTTTCTTCTATTTGTCATATTAAGTTTTTTATTCATAATTTTTGTTTTAACATTTACGCCTTTACAGTGTTTCTATTCTTTCTGAATTAATCTTAAATTGTAAATACCTAAGACCTTTCAATTATCTCTTTGCTCATAACACTAGATTTTTGTTCGCTATAAGCACTGTTGAATTTGTAACTCGCAGCCACGCGTTGAATACATAAATATTAGAGCAAAATACTAATAGGTCTTCTTTTGAACTTTTATATTTCATCAACACAAGAAGTCTACACTATCACCAAATTATCTTTAGAGTTAAGAAAGAGGCTGTATCAACCCTATAAATTTATATGTTTATTACAACATGTATCGGTACTAACTTTACCAATTTAAAAGCAAAGAGTATAATGAGAAAACGGTGAAAAAGGAAATATATAATTTGATTGACCAAAAAAGATGAGCTGAAACATTTTAATGATTGGAAACAAAAAATAAATGGTTTATTGGTATTAGATATAAAATGTGAATTTTATTAACTATAAATAAAACAACGAGGCAGTTTTACTGTAATATGTATAAAAGAGGCTTTAAAGGTTACAAAATTAACATTTAAAAAGCGTTTTTGGCTGCCTTAGATAATTTACCACACACTTTACTGTTCATTTAATTTTGTTTTACATCTTTTGTTTTGCTTTCATTTTTTAGATGAGTAAAAAGAGTTGATATTTTCTGCTAGGCTTAATTTTTTAAATTATAAACTTGTTATTTACAAATAAGTTACTGTTTAAGCATATTTGTTATATTTTTACTTTTTCTATTCCTGAAAGTATTGTTTGTATGTTTATTTTAAAAAAATTAAAGTTGGTTTTTTCTAACAAATTTTGATTTAACTTCTTTATTCCTTATGTATTCGACTATTTGCAAATAGAAAATTAGCTTGTAATGTTTTTATATGGTTTTTATTTAAAAAATATAACAAAAAAATACTAAGAATTTCTTCAAGTTTTTTGTGGTTGCTTTTTGAAAATTTTGCTATAATATCTAATTTTTGCCGTAAACTTGAAATAAAACCTTTAAAAACTTGCATTAAAAGTTATTTTTGAGATTTTGTATCCTGCTTTTAACTGGTATTTTGTTTTTTAAAGTTTCCTGTTGTAGTTTTTAATTACGTGTATAACAACTTTAATACATTTTATCTTTAATTTAGATACTTTGTAATTAAAGTAGTTTTGTAGAACTTAAATAGAAACTTTTTAATTTGAATCATTCATATAAACATGTTTATGATCTTTTTTACAATTAGATCGATATCAGTTTTTTTTTTATTTACATGATATTGTTGATTTATAACTAAAGAAAATTAGAAAATACAAAGTACAGAAAATGTCGGTTCACCAAAATATTGAATGTCGTAATTGTAAGAGTAAAAACTTTTCTGGAATCAGATATAAATGTTTAGTTTGTACTGATTTTGACTTGTGTGATAAATGCTTTCCTAACGATACTGGTCCCTGCCCTCACTCACACCCTATGCAAGGTATTTTAACACAAGAAGATTTTACTCTTTATTACGAAGGTGAAAAAACTTCTTATGAACAACCTCCATCATTTGTTTGTCCATTTTGTGGAGAGCTAGGCTTTACTGAGATGTTGCTTCAGCAGCATATCAAAAGTGATCATGATAATGACAGATCAGAAGTATTGTGTCCTATATGTGCATCTCCTCCTTTTGCTGAGACTTTAGTAACAGAAAACTTGTTGTTTCATCTAAACAACGATCACATAAAAAGTCGTAATCTCCAAATAAACCCAAAAGACACGTGTGAAGGTGTAGAAAGTGGAGTTACAAAACAGCAAACTGCTTCATACTTTACTATTTTCTCATTCAGTAATTTTCGTTCTAATTGTGAAAATCAAAAAGATAAAGGGGTTTTTTATAATCGTAAAAGTTTATCATGTCACGAACGAAAACAATGGGACGATTTAAACGAATTCTCTAATATATGTTGTTTTAACAGAAGTAATTTAAAAGAAATATCTTTAAATACCTTAGAATCGAAGGATCAGGTACGAAATGAACCTTTACCAGAGTTTAAAACTACTAAAAACTCAACAGACAGTGATTTGAAGCAATATTTGCTTACTGATGAGCTATTGAAAGATTTTTCAACTTTCAAAGCTGATTCAGCTTTTCTTATTGACAAGAGTTTATTTGTTCAAGAGTTACTCGTATCTCTGATGAACAGTTCAACTAAAATTTATTCAAAAACTCAAAGCTCTTTTTGTAGCAAAGACAAATCTTCAAAATTGAAATTAAAAACTAAAAATACTTTCAATGAAGATAGTGATTCTGGTGATGCGTGAAGAAAGGCAAATGACAAACTTTTTTGTTTTATTTGTTGTTATATTATTGGCTATTTTCGGAAATCCCTTCGAAGCTGTTTGATATCTGTTATTAGTTTCGACTTTAATTTCTAAGCAGACTTGCTTAGTTATTTTTTTGATATATTTATATTATGTGGTTTTTGTTTCTTTCTTCTGGTTTGATATCACATTTCACTTCTTACTTCAAACATAACAGCTCCTTAAGCTATGAATTTATCAAAATAAATCAAAACAATAGATTAAATTTAAGATACAAAAATGCTTTTATTGTTTTCAACTGATATAGTGCCACAACCTTATAATTCTTTCTGTGTAAACTTCGTAGATGAAAATTTCAATTTAGTACTTTTATCAATTTGTACATTTTATAGTCACCTTCCACTTAAAATAAATGAATCTGATGTTTATCTGAGTTAAGTCAATTCTTTTAATCTTTTCAAACTTTTTTTAACAAACTTTAAAAACTTTATTTTTAAACAATACTTTAAGTAACTTTTGCAATTTTTCCTGTTTTAATACAAATAAAATTTTGATATGATATTTTGAATGATAATTTTTCGTTTAATAGTAAATCTCACAACCTTCGATGAAATCTTGCCTAATTGGTCACTTTATTAATAATAACTTTTTATTTTTTTAAATATGAAGAAACTCAATCAGGAGTATATTTTAATGGTATAAATATTTTTGTGTGCTACTGATATATGATAACACTTTCAGTAGAAAATTGGTCGGTAACTGTGTTTCTGTTTGAAAAGTAATTTTTCGTGGATATCAAATTTAAATAAGCTGGTTTGTAACAGTCGAACTAAAATTGAGATTGATTTGAAATATTAGACTCGAAAGATATTTCACAAATTTAGCTAGCATTAAGATATTTAATTTTTCATAGCTTCTACTAGTCAGCTATAACGAGTTTGATATCTAAGTTTATAATTTGATTATAATTTTTGATATTTATAATAACCTTAGTGAAAAAAACATTAACCATTTTATTTGTTTTTAAAAGATTAAATTAGGAATTATATAATTAGTTTATATATTGTATATAAATATCAATAAATAAAACATTAAGAGCCTTTAACATTACTCAACTCAATTTCAATGCTAACTTTGTAAAAAAAAGTTTAAAGTTCAGAAATTTTGAAAAAAATATTGATTAAAAAAAATAAGTAAGTTTTTTATTACTTTTTCAAATTGACAGATTTCTAACTAAAAAATTAAAATACAAAAAGTTTTCTAAGAGCTTGAGTCATTTCAACTATTTATAGATCAGCTTGTATAGGAAACTATGAATGATATTACACCGCTAATGTACTTAAAGTTGAGTATTTTGCTACTGTTCGAATTGTAAATAAAACTTTTAATTTTCTTGGTGTTTTGCAGCCAATTTAATGAACATTTTCAATCTGATATTATTACTATATGTTTAATTTTCGTTCTCTAAATGAGTTTAAAAATATAAATATTTTTGTTTAATAACAATAATACTTATTCATGAACTTTAGAAGGAAAAACTAAAAAAATGTTGTTTGTTTACTTTGGGTTTTACTTTAATTTGTTGCTTTTTTTTGTATGATTTTCTCACAATTTTTGTGGATAATTTTTTTCAGATAAACTTTTATTCAGTTAAATGTTAGCTGAGAAAATTTAAACAAAAATATTTTTTTAGTTCTATTTTAAACGAAAGTTATTAATAAAATATTTTAAATATTTAGTCTGTTTTTCAAGAGAATTTTAGTTAAAGTAATGATTATCAAGAACTTTATTTAAAGAAAACTAAGTAACTTCATTAAGTTCTTATACTCTTACTTAAAAAGTCGATTATTTTATGTATTTAGTTTTATCTTAAGCTATTTCTTAGTTTTTTTACAAAGTAGTATTTACTTATGATTTGATTGGCGTTTAAATTTAAATTTTGTTTACCAAATTTTAATTATTTTTATGAATTTCATTTTTACTTTAAAAATTTATGAAAATTCTTTAGATACTAATGAAAAAATTTTACAAAGTTGTTAAAAGATATTTGGCAATGCTTACTAGCTCTTATAAACAGCAATTTATTTTTATAATCTTTTTTTTAACCTAATTAGTTTTTTATGAAAAAGAAAGTTTATAAAATTTCTTTTAGTTTTTAATTGAGATACAATTTTGTTTAATATAGGTGCTATAAAATAATGGAGTCTCTAAATGCTAATAAAATCCAAACACAGTGCAAAACCAAAGGTTTGCTGAAAGAATTTCTCAAGCAAGCCATTGAAAAGAATCGTACAAAATCTAATGTTGCTGATGAAAATAGTTCAAATAGTTTGAAACCAAATGAAAATTTTTTCAAAAAGAGATGCAGAAATCAGAAAGAGTACTGATCCAGAATTCTGATGAACTCTTTACCTTCTTAAAGTTGTGAATCACAATTCAGATCAATGATTTGAAGCTGTTAATGTATTTTTGGTGAAAATCTTGTTTTTGGTTAGTACTTTAATCAAATTCTTTAAAAATATGTCCATATAAAGTCATAAAAATTAAATGAAGCCAGTTGTTTTTTTTATTCTATATGTTGGTTGTTTTAGAATTAATTTTAACTTAATTCAGTTTAGTTTTAAGGCTAAAAAGGTTTGCAAATTATTAAGATTTTTGTTTGTCTTTAATGTACAGTAGTTTAAGTAAAAGTTAAAAAAGTAATCCTAAAAAAGTATATTAAAATAAACATTTACAAATAAAAAGATCTTCAGGATAATAGTTCTTTGAAACCTGGTAATTGTTGATAATTTTTAGTCTAAAGTGTTTAATTTCAGACTCGCTTGCCCTAAATTGTCTGTTATATTTTTTTATAAATGTGATAAGGTGTATTTCCAATTCAAATTATTTTCCCCATATAAAATTTTATACTTTAAATCTATCTCAAAAAAATTATTTTTCAATTAATATTTGAATTTAAGTTTGAAGTTTGCATAATTTAAGATATGTTAGACTTTTTTTTAATAAAATTTGTAAGTAAACAACAAATACTTCTGCCCAGTGGTTTAACTAGATTAAAATTCATAAAGCTTGGCTACAGCTCTTATAGTTAACTTAAAACAATAAAACTGCAGAAAAACAAAAGAAAAAAGTTCTAACATAACTATTGTAAATAAAAATAAACACTGTAAGCAATAATTGTTTAAGCAATATCAGAAAACATTGAAGTTCAAAAAAGTATTTTGTGAGAATACTTGATATTGTCAAAGAACATTCTAAATTAGAGAAATAAAATTAAGTTTCTACATACTATTGTAAAATCATTTTGTAAATACCATGAAATTATTTCGAAAACTACTTAAATTTATTGAAAATTTCTTACAAGAATCTGCCAGCCTTATGGTAATTAAATTTCATTCAAGCTTAGATAATATTAAGTAAAAGGCTAACAATCGCAGCAAAGACTTGAAACGATTTGAGTTGAATCAGTAGTTATTATACTTATTTTTTTCTTTACAGGATAAACGATCAAATTTGGAATCATTTTTCTGGAGATCACTTATTTCCTGAATACCTTCATCGAGAGCATGCACTCTTTGAGAAATGTATTCAGATATTTTTTCTAGATAATTACTAACACCGTCATAACCTGAAAAATTTGTACAAATAGTTGATATCACTTAAATAAAGGAAATGAAATTATAAACAAAAGCATAAGATGGTTTGCAAAATAGTAAAAACTAAAAAATATCAGATTGTTTCAATCAGTTAAAAGAAAATCGTTGAGAGGATTAAGTTTCTTAGAAAGCTTAAAAATAATTTTATAAGTTTATTTAAGAAAAACCAAAATAATGAATATTTTTTTACAAACTGTATAATGATGATATTCATCAAAGTTACTGTAATATTTTTATAATTACTTGGAAAGATGTTTACATCAATGATGTAATGCTTGAAAGTTGAGGGACAAACAACAACATCTATACCAAACAATGACATCTTCAATTTATCACTTAATTGACTGACGAGTCTTTGCATGATGGAATCGTTGATCATAGTCTTTGGAGTATTTTTTATAGTATCCAGCTAATAATAGTTTCAATAACTTTGTTTTTTATTTTATAATGAGCTAAGTTTAAATAAATTTAAAAAATATTATAATTGAAAAATAAACTGCAATAAATTTATGTTAATTTTTTAATATAAAGTATATACAAAAAATTACTTACTTTTCACTTTCTATTTTACTTTATAAAATTAAAACTATGTATATTAGTTTCAATTAAAATTGTTATGGAATTAGTTCATAAAAAATGTATAACTATAGTGATCTATGATATAAAAGTAATAAACTATTATTTAAACTAAAAGGTAAAAATCTAAAGTTAGACATAATAGATAATAAAAGCTTCGCAACTTTTCGATAATTTAGAATTAAGTTTTATAGTAAAAAGTCGTTGGTTAACATAATAATATAAAAATATAAAAGTAACATTTGTATAACTATATCTTAAATAATAAAAATTACAAAATAACTGGAAACACAAAAAGAAAAATCAACTGAATGAATTAGACTTGACATACTCATAAAAATATATACAAACCGTAGTTAGCTGAAGTCTTAACGATTTAGCTTTAGAAATATCATGAGTGTGAAAGAAGATGGTTTGGTTTTCTTTGTAACAATTTTTGGCAAAGTTTCGAAGAGACGGTCGTTCTACTATATAATATTTGTCCCCAATGACATATATCTAAGTAAAAAATATTGACAGAAACATAAGTATAACTTAGTAGTAAATGAAGCTAAGAAAATTTCTTTGAATAATATTATTAGCTGATTTAATAACATAACAGCATATAGAAAAGTTTGAATAAGATAACCAGCCTAAAACTCTTATTTAAATGTTTTTTTAGATTTAATCTTTATTATGAAATAAGTTAAGTGTTTTGTTGTTTGCAGTAGCTTATTATATAAGCTGGTATTAAAACATATCTTAAAGGGTATGTTTGTTATCAAGCCAAAAGCAAGTTTCTTAGAATTTTGGTTAATTTTTGATTAGATTTTTTTACAAAAACTAATCGTTTTGACTGTGCGATAAAAAATCAGGTGTTAGTAAAAAGTTCTCTGTAATTATAATAACAACTTTTGATAAAACCTTGTAAAGCAAAGCATCATGATCTATAAACGTTTGAGCCACACTTGAAGGTTCAATATCACCAATAACTTCTTCATTAAATATCAGGCTCATCTGTACATAAGCAATTTTGTTTCATTTAATACTTTTCAAACTTTATGTAAAAGCTGATTTTATTTAACTAATAATATAAATCAAGTATATGTTAAACTAGAAAAAAGATTCAATGAATTATGTTAGTTGAATTAATGACTGTTTTGTTGATTATATAATAGTTCTAATACTATCTATACTTCCAAATTTTTACATTTTAATGTTAGGTAACGATGTACAATTGAAAGTTAAATAACAATTACCTTATGTGATTCAAAGCCATGTGAGAAATCCTTCTTACAAACTGAAAATTCATTAAATTATAAAAATTATATTTTATATTCAAATAATCTATTACTAAAATAGTACACTTAGATTACTTTTTTAAGTTAAATTAATCATAAGCTACAAAAATGTTTTAATTTATGTAAGTATTTGTTAAAAGGTATTGTAATTGTCATTTACAAAGCTATAATACCATGTATAAATACATTATAGAATAATAAACAAACTGATAGTTTCAACTTAATGTAATTAAAGTTATTTGTAGAGTATATCAACAGCAGCTAGTAAATGAAAGTAACTAGAAGTATTGATTAAAATCTTATGAAGAAACAAAGCTTAAAAAAGGGGTTTTCATGCAGATAAATATGCCTAAATCTTCATATTACTTGTTTATGTTGCAAAAATTAAATTGATTAACTGCAAGAGACACTTACCGAAAGGATATTGAACTTTTGCTGAATGTAGCTGATTCCTATTCTCGTCAACACTTTTACTACTCAACTTAGCAAAGTTAGGCACATGAACAAGCTTGTCTATTATAAAAGAAACAAATTTAAACAAAAACTTTAAGTAAAAAGTAATGATTGATACCTTTGGAACAAATTGTTGTTTCTTTAACCAACTGATATGTTTCATAGCGACTTAAAAGAATGCCCATCTTATCCAAGGAGTTTGCCAGTATCAATTTAGGGTGCTTAGCTATGTACGACTGAAATTAAATTAATTGTTTAGAAGTTTATATACAATTTTCTTAAACGTACTCTCAATTGAACAAGAAAATCTTCAGCAGATTTATTTCCACTCTTTGATTCAATTATCAGTTCTGTAAAATTATGAATTAATGCAACAAACGGTCCTTGTTCATATATACTGCTCTTTACATCAATCTAGAAAGTTTAATGATCAATATTTTTTTATAACTTGGGTTATACAAAATCAAAAATGATAACTTAAATAATTAAGTACATCAACAGTGTTTAGCTTGAATTTATACTTTAATATTAAAACTTACTTCAACTGCTTTTAACCCATATTTTCTATAACAACATAAAAAAATTTTAACAAAAATGTCGAAATCATTTTATTACAGTTTTGATGACAACAGTTTGTTTTGCTCTTTAATTAGTTTTCATATACTAAATTACATAAACTAAAACTTTAAAGAAATTTAAAAGCTCGCTTACTTGAAACTGATTGATAGTTTTTCAAAGCTAAGTTTCTTTTTCTTTTTTTCGCTAAACCAAAAACCAACTCTATTACAAACAGCTGTATTAAGCGACATATCAGCAAATGTACTCTTAGTTTTTATCAGAATATAACCTGAGATGCATATCGATTTTTATTACAATTAAAGTTTACATGAGCAATTTTGTTTATGATGTACATTACGATAAATCTAGAGAGCAAATGATTGAGAAAGTCTTTAATTTACTTTTAAAATAAAAACTTTTTTCTGTGAGAAGTTTTATTACAATAAAAATTTTACCAACTAAGTATAAATTAATTACAAATATTTCTTAACCCTAAGTTCAATAAATCTGTTTAATTAAAAATAATCTAGGTTGTTAATAAAAACCAAGAAAAATAAAAATGTTGTACAAAGTGATATAAAAGTTTCAGAGAAGTTAAACTGCTGAAACTAGATAAAGCTTTTAAGTATTTTGAATAACATCACAACTTTAATTGGCTTAAAAGTTAAAAAACTTGTTTGTTTATAATAACATGAATTTTGATGTTCATCAGTTCATTTATAAATTTAAAAACAAGTAGGTCTAACAAATGGCTCTTAACTTACTATTTTCTTGTATTTTACTCACTATGAAATAATAATCTAACTCTTTAATGAGGTTAATTCTTATAAAGGTAGATGAATAATTACTCTGACCCAAATTAAAACTTAAAAATACTAAAAAAAGCTATTAACATATAATCAACGAGATATTTCTTAAATATCAATAAAAGTAAAGTTTTTATTTCTTCCAACATATAAAGGCTTGCTAGTTTAATATTACATAAGGAAATTCCATAATAAAATAAACTTTTTAAACATTACCAATCTTTGCATAATCTACTTTAAGTATCTCATTTTAAACTAACATATAATTGTTTGGAAACATATGGACCAAAGATGAAACTTACTACTAATTAGTTTATGGAATAATCGTAAACAAGATAAAATAAGTAATTCATTAAATCGAACTTAGCATAAAAATAATTTAAAATATTTTCGATAAGTATATCAAAACATTGATATAAACAAAGTTATTATTATCTATAGTAAAATTTCCATTTAGTTTAAAGCTAGTTAATATTTTAAAAGTAAACTAGCTTGATGACATTTGATAAAAACAGCTTTTTATATTACAAAAGTAAAATTAATACATGAAATTGATAAAATTATTCAATATTTATTAATAAATTTCTGTAATTTAGAATTAGCTTTAGTATACTAAATTAAAAAAAATAGATTTATAGATTTAGCAAAGCAGTAAACGAATAACTAAAAAATCCACATTTCTTCATAAACCAAGTTCATTTTAAAATCTATCTTTATTTTATTCACTTTACTTAACTCATAATTCTATTCTTTAGTCAATTCAAGCTTCAGTTTCAGCTTCAAAATTAGAAAAAATTATCTTAACTTAATCTTCTGTCAACAACATGTTATTGAGATTAATTGTTTTAATTAAAAGTCCAAAAATATCTTCGAAATCTTTTATTTAGAAAGTTATTTCGTAAGATAAAAAGATAACATTTGTTTTAAGAAAGTATTTGATAACTTGATCTGATTTGGTTAACGTACAAGTTTCAATATAGTATTCAATTTAGAAAGCTCTTACTAATATCATACATACTTAAACAATTGCTTACAAAAAAAAAGTTTTTTGTATTAATAGTATTTTGTAAATATTTGCTTTTTAATAACACAATAACAAATTTATATTTACTTTTTCCGAATTTGTTTAATATTGAGGATTAATTAAAACAATCATTGAAAAATAAATCCAAAATAATTTACCTAAATTTAATATTCTCATTGACAGTAGGACTTAGTTATAAATATTTATAAAGTTTTATCAATAGCAAGAAGCGAAGATAAAAAAACCTCAAGCAATATTAGAGAATGAGTTATTCTTTTTATAAAATATTTTATAAAATAATTGTTTTATCTTAATTCAAACTTTTGATAAACGTTTATATTACTCATAAATTTTAAACTGTTTTTCGATGTTATCTGATTCATGTTTAGAAATTGATTTTGATCATTTATTCTACCATCTAAAAAAGAATTTTAGTAAACTCACATATTTATTGATTTTAAGTAAAAATAATTGCTTATGGCTCGATTGCAATTCGTATGCTACAGTAATTTTAGAACAAATTTTACAACAAACTTACAGTGTCATTAACATCAATAACTTTAACCACTCATTATCTTGAATAAATAGCCTTGTTTATAAGCTGTAAAAATTACTGCCTAATGAAAAAGGCAATGATATGATACAGAAATTTTTCTTGTAGAAGAGGGTGCTGAAAAAATCCAACTATGAGCAGCAGAGGCATTTAGTGCTTGAAATTTTCCTATTAGTTCAAAAACCTTTGTGAATAAAATAACTTGATTTTGAATCTGAAAGCTAAATAATAACCTATTTGATGGAAACCACTTTCAAAAAGATTTTTTTGAATTTCTTAAAGTGGACCTTGATAAGAAGTTCAGAGTACTACTACCGGAGAGTAAAACTTTCTGGACCCGAACCTAAGCTTCAATGAGTTTATGAATGTGTAGAGTAACCAGCACTGTATTATTTGCTAACACTTAGTTCATAAAACTTATAAGCTACTTGAAACGATTTATAGATATTTTAAAATGAATTTATATACTAGTAAATGTTCTAGCAAAAATATACTGAGAATACAGAGTCTTAAAATGAATTTACGACTAGAGAGGTTACAAAATGTTGCTACTAGGGAATAATTGCTACAAGTTAACTTAGAAAGTCAAGTTAAATTATTAAGTTAAGTCGAATAAATGACATGTAATCAGCCCTATCTTTTTTGTACTGATCTTTTCATATATGTATAAAACGTATACACCATTTTATTGTTGTTTTTAAACTTGCATTTAACATACCTATCAAGAAAACTATTGGTTGACGAGTTTATAAATAATGTCTGATAACGACTATTTTATACACAGAAAGTTTTATTTCATAAAGTCAATTAATCATATTTGTTATTGCAATTTGCTGAATATTCTTTATTACAAACCTTGGTGCAAAAATACTGAGGCTCAAATTTTGTAAATAGAAAAATAATTCATAATGTATATTTAAAAAAAAAAAGTTTAAAAGGTAAAGTTGTTTTTGGTGATAAGAGTATTACCTCAAAATTGTTGTAAGGTTATATGCATGAATATTTTCTCATAGTTAGAATTTATATATTGGCAAGCTTTTTTTAAGTAGACTTTTTCATAACTTTTTTTGATTTATTACAATTCAAATTAAAAAATTTCTATATTATAAATTTAAGCAACTTTATATCATCAAATATAAAGCCTGAAATTATAAAAAAATTGTATTTTATTTATATTTATGAACAGCTATAATTCCTCTTTCATAATTTATTGTATAAATTTTAAAAATTAAATTTTTATTTAGAGCTGTGGCTTAACAGTGTTCGTAAATTTGAGTTTAATTATTTTTTGGTTTACCCATGGTTTACAATATAGTAAAGTTAAAAAATAATTGTTATTTGTAAAAAGTATAATTACTATTTTATTTTTCCATGTATCTAATTCATTAATAAAAGTGAGAATAATTATTTTTAATTATTCAACTAAAGCTTTACTATTGATTTATTTAAATTTGTTTTAGTTTTTTAATTAAAAGATTTTATTTTTTCTTTATTAGCTTTAAATTGTAAAAATTATGTTTGTATAAAACCCAAAATAGTTTTTTGGGTGTTGACAAAATGTTTGATTTCTAAAGTCTTATCAATAAATAAATGATAGTCGTAGTCGTTTGTGTAAATACTTTTTTGTTTATCGAAATGTTTTGAAGACATTACAAAGAGTAATTCGTAAAAATACGAAGTTTGAAGTAATGATATAGATTCTTGAAAAGTAAAATTTTCAAACATCTTTATTAATCTTTATTTTTTGATATAAATGAATGAAAAAAAAGAATTTGTTTAATTTTTTTAAATTGAGTAAAATCCACCATCTCGAAGATAAATGCGCCACAGATAAATTAGTTCGAGCAAAACTAATTATCTTTAGACAAAATCTTTAAAAAGTTATCTTCCGAATCGCACTTTATCACTTTGAAATTTCATTTTTAAATTTAAATCATTTTTCTACATTATTTTTTTATATTTATTTTTAAAAACTTTTGTATTTTATAACTTTACTTTTCTCTATCAGCAGATACTAGATTCAGAAGATACAAAATCCTATTTTTTTTCATAATGTCTGGTGCCCGGCAAAAACGAAAACACGTCGCAGATGGAAAAGATGAAACTGTTGATAAGATAGATCGACAAACTCTTGCAAAGAAATTTAAAGAATGTAACCAAAATCATTTTCACGCTGAACACATTGACAGATGCTTATTATGTGGGCAAATATTCACTACTACTGATCTTGTACGTCATATGGAGAGTCACAAAATTTATTAAGAAATTGATTTTGTTACTTTTCTGAAGTTAATAAATCAATATCGTGTTGTAATAAACATTTTAAAAGTGAACAAATTAGATACAATAAAACATTTTTTAAACTACAAAATTGAATTTAGACCACGCAATTGACATTATAGCATTCAAACTTACAAATAATAAAATAATATGATTTTGTACTCTTGAATTTTATCATTGAAATTATTATTCTTCATTTATCTTTACTTTTGTGTTCTATGAAGTGTTTTTATAACAAATTGTTTTAAACAAATTGTATGAGAAAATTTTAAACAAAAAAAACCTAAAAATGAAAGAAAAGTTGTAGTAAGTATGAAAGGTTATATATATTGTAAAGTCCACATTTGTATTTTCAAAAGTTGCCTTCGTCAATAGTGATTTAAATGTTTATTTCTACCAGTATAACTCTACTGTTTTAAAATGACATTTAAGTTTAAAAAAAATATTAGCAAAGAATGTCTTGAAACCAGCAGACTTAGAATTTTATCAAAAATATCTAAGCTTTTAATAATCTAGGCAAAAAAAAACAAACTATCTGCTCGAATATGTATAAGCTAACCTATAAAATTCAATATTTCAATCGAGATGTTAAAAACAATGAAGCCATACCTACTTTGAAGAGGTCACGATGTTTTATGACGAAATATGATCCACAAAATTATTTTATACATTTTTTTATTTTTCATATAAGTTTTTGAGTAACTTCAAAGTTAAAAAATTCACAAACTTCAGGCTAGCAACTAATTGTAGTTAATTTCAGTACAGATGAAAGCAAATGAATCTAAAAAATCTCATATTTTGCAAAGTGTCAAGGCCTTCGTAAAGCTTCTTGGTATATTAATCATTGATAATCTACTCGAGTAGCTTTCAATCTTCTTGAACCGTTTTTAAAATCTTTTTAGACTCAATAAGAACAATATAAATGAAAGTAGCAAAATCAGCTGGATTCAATGTAACTTCAGGATATCGACTTACTTAATTTATAATCATAATCCCACAAAATAAAAGCTTTTCATTTCGAATCATCAATTGCTTTAAAATTTAACGATTGTATTTCACTTAAGTCAAAAGTGGTAAAAAAATTTTTTAAGTTATTTCAAGCATAATCGTAGAAGAATCTAGAAAGTTTAGTTGTTAAACATATCGTGATTATCTTTATATAGTTTTTGTTTTCATTCTTATTTTTTGGTCTTATGACCAAAAGCAAATGATAAATTGAACTGAATAAAGTTGCTCCAGTTTTTAGAGTTTAAAAGAGTTGTTAACTTAAAGTTTGATTTCCGGTGCTCTTCAGTGTCTTCCTTTTTACTAAAAGAATAAATATTGGTGCAAAAGAGCATCAAAAGTTATTTATTGATTATTTACTCACTAGACTTAAGACTTGAAACATATTCGGCCGCCTACATCATTGTGAGTCACGTAATGAAGTGTAACTACATTTAAAAAGATTCATCCTAAGAAAATTTTGTACGTAAGAGTTAAAAGGTAGATCAAAAAAGTCTTTGGAAGCAGAATCCTCTTCGTCAACGATTGCTCTTTTGATAATGTTTGGGGAGAGTAAAATTGGTGTTTGGTAAGGTTTACATCGATAAAGGGAACGTCTTAGGGTCTGATTAAATGGGCTTGGATACACAAAAAGATTGTTAAGATAAAATGTTTATTGGCTTAATACCAATCATTTTAATTTTACTAAAAAGTAGTTTTGACTTGATGAATAATAAATTGATATATAACTCTGCATTAGTCTCTTTAACAAAAGTAGCGATTCATTTGAAAGAAGTTTTCCAGCTATTTCCTTATACATCTGGCTTGAGCTTTTGTATGTTATAGGTTGAAAAGTCTTCTTTATTTCAAAAGTTTTTTTAATCATAATTTTATATAATAAAGTAGCAGTCTGGTATCAAGTTTTATCGTGAGCTTATGACTTGTACATCAAGACGTGAACACAGTTAAAGAGAAAGCTTAAATAAAGTTTCTTTTTGAAACTATTACTGAATTAATTAACTAAAAATATTCCCTTTTAAATGCTCATTTTCAAGAAAGTAAACTGTAGGTTACTTTTACAAACCTTTTAAACGTTTATGGCTTTGTTACTGAAACTTTTATAGCTAAGGTTAATTTCTATATTAAAGTTGCTGAAGTTTGTTTTATATAATTTCTTTTTTTCAATGTAAGTGGTAACTTTTTTAAGTCTTTAGGAATTATTTTTAATGGTTTTTTTAATTTTGCTTACTGTTTGAATTTTGAATGTTTTTGATAATAAATAACTTTGTTTTATATCTTTGTTTTATATTTTACTTTATATAAATTATTTGATTTTTTTAATAATTATTAATTTTTACTGTTTGGTTATTTTTTGGATTTTTTATTACTCTGTTAAAAAGCTATAAATAATCTTTTCAGATTAAAATTGGGCTATGAAACAATCTATATAAATATTGCAAGCAAAAAATCTTTTTTATATATTTATATTATCCTTTGGGAAATTCCCATTTCATCACTTATGTAACTATAAAATGATATCAGTCAATAATATCTATTTATTATTCTAATTGTTTAGATTAATTATTAGAATTTTAATGTCACTAAACTTTTATATAATTCAGTTTTGGTGAAATTTTTTCATCATCATAAAATTATCTTATGCGAATTGACTTGTTTAATTTATTGAAATATAAAATTGTTTATTTTTCATATTTCTCTAATCTCATCTTTGAAATTTTAAAGTTACAAAGAACCAGACAGGTTTGTTCAGCACCTTGATTGGTAAAAACCTCTCGCTTAAGTCAAACTTGTTTGCGATAAATCTTATATTTGATGAACTAAGGATTTGTGTTTTAATATCAATGTTTTTGATTCTATTTTTTCTTTGACAAACTTTTGTTTAAATTTTTATTTATTAACAGCAACAAAACATTTAAGAATTTAAAATTAAGTTTATCTATAATGAGTATGATAACAAGAAAAAAGAAGCTTCTCGGTTTCGATCGATTTAATTTTAAAAGGATTAAAATTGAGGAAGATAAATGTCTTATCTGTAAATGCAAATTAATCATTGGTGGTTCTAAAAATAAAGGAAATCAAAAGACAAAGTACTTTGTTTGTCTTACTTGCATCAGAAAACGAATTTCTGAAAGTTTGAAAGAAGATAAGCTTTCTGAATGTGTTTTATGCGGTTTGAAATTCTCCTCTTTTGAGCTTTTACTTCATTTAGAGCGGCATAAGATTCGTTACAAATGAACAAAAAATTTTGAAGTTGATTCGAATTGAAATTACGGAACTTAGTAATCTTCGTTCGTCAACTTTTTGTGAGATGCTTATTTATTTAAAATAAATTATTTCAGTGAAGTCTGTGCCACAAAATAAACTTTGTTTTTGTTCGTTTATCAATTTCGTTTGTTTCGTAATCTTTAAACAAAAGTTGTGAAAATGATTATTTTAAATCCAAGAACTCCGTTTGATTTTATTAAACATTTTTCTCTTCTAAAAATAGCGTTCGTTTTTTTTTTGCTTTTGGGTCAATAAATTCACAAGTTCAATTTTTTAATGTTACTTATTTAATCATTTATAATGAAAAATATCAGTTCATTTATTATTATATTTTAAAGATTAATTTAGATTAAAAGTTGTACACCAAAAACCGATTAAAAAAAGTAATTATAAATTTTGAGAACTCGAAATTATATATCACCAAAAGTTTAAATAAAAACTTTTATAACTGTATCTTCTATAGTGATACTTTAGAAGATGGATACTGATTAGAGCATATCGTTTAGTCTTCCTTCTCTAATAGCTGAATTATATCTTTCAATTTCGTGACCTTCCCAGTGTTTTACTGGTATAGGTCGAAAAAATCTATTAAAAGTTATTAAATTTAAAGAAAGATAATTAAAAGACAAGAATTAAACTGACTTTTCCATTATTTCATCCAAAACTTCTTGTTCATGTTTATTTAACTTGTTTAAATAAACTTCCAAGTTTTTTGTAAGATTAGCCAAACTAAATGAACGTTTGTTTTATTTCAAACTTAAAAATGTATTTTAAGAAACTAGTGATTTTTAGGATCCAAGAATTGTAAATATACTGATAAATACTTTTGAATTTTAATCAGTACATTAAAAACCCCTAAAAGCCATTAAATAAAGCTCTATATATGTCTGCAGGATTAGATGTTTTGTGTAGTGGTGTGCTAAACACGAAATGTTTACAGATCAAGGTGCTTTTATCCACCTTATTGACTTTTTATCAAATTATTATTGCTCTGCATCGGATTTAAACTAAGTCGCTAACTTATAAATCAGATTTTATCACGTTACCAGAGAATTTTGAAAATATTTCATCGCTTAAACACGATCTTAGTTTAGCAAGAATAAATGTCAAATTTTTTAAACCTTGCTGTTCCAATCAAAGTAGTATGAACTCCAGAAAGACTAAAAGAAAAACTTGAAGCCAATTTCGATATATCAACATCTTTTTTCTAAAAGTCGTAGTTACTCTTAGAATAGTTTCTCTTTTTTGAAAAAAACTTTTTATTTGTTTACTTAGATTCAGACTATGATTTAAAAACAAGTAATATAAGTTTTAAAATGAGTTAAAATTAACTTGATCAACGAATGATGAGATACCTGACAATAGACCGCAGCTGATTTACAAACTGCTTTAATTTCTTCACTGGCCGGATGCCAAGCTGGTGGTCCCCTGTTTGTCAATATTCCCATTGACAAAATTGAAGCATTTATAACTCCAACTTTATTATCCTTTTTATAAAATAGTTGATCAGATTTATCAATAATAACGAAAGAAATTAAAATAGTTTATATTAAAAGTACTCGAATAAGTTTAAATGAAGCAATTAGAATATATTCAGAAAACTTGCTTGAAAAAATTGGATATAATCTTTCAAAACATCGTCATTTATTGAACCACGACAATAAGTCAAAACTGAATCAATTTTGACTTTTGACCGTTCAATAACATATCTAAATAAATCATTCATCAGTCTGAAATCTCAAAAAAAACATGTAACTGTATGAAAGTTTACTTAAATGCATCCATAGGATAACCAGTAATTCCAATATGACGAATCTTTCCAGATTCTTTTAGTTTTTCCAATGCTGGTAAAGTTTCGTTTATAATTAAGTCTAAGCTTGGAGCAAATTCCATGTCGTGTACCTGTTAAACATTTGCAGAATTGAAATTAATCTGTAATTAATGTTTTGAAATATTCAAGTCAATTAACTTTTTTTCAAAATAAGGAAAAATTTGTCAATTTTTGTCTCAAATGTTTCTCGTTTTGTGTTCGGAAAATATTCGATCGAATTTTAAATTTGGCTTATTTGAAAACATTTCTGGTTATTAGTTACTTATTAACAAAACAGTTACGCATTTTTAAAGTAATTCATAACCGTCTGAAGTATATATATAAAACAAACAAAACTTATTCTCAAAGTATAAAAGTCACAACAGTTTTATATAAATAATTTATTGCAATCAATGAGGATAGTATTTGTACAAGTTTGAAAAGTTTTTTTGAACAGTTGTGTATCACCTGAATAACATCGATGTAGTCTAATTGTAACCGTTGCAAGCTTTCATCAACAGATGCTGTCACACGCTCTGCACTAAAGTTAAACATTTTCCCAAATGTCTTTTCGTAGCGACCAACTTTAGTATTCAGATAATAAATATTTCTCGGTATATCTTTTAGTATCTTAAATTTAGAAATAAGTCAAACTAAAGTACAGACTACAGTATAATCAACTAACCTTTCCTAAAGTTGTTTCACTTTTACCATTACCATACCAGGGTGCTGTATCAATCATATTTATTCCCTGTTTCAATGCACTATGAACTACTTTATATGATTCATCAAAGTCTGTTTTTCTGTATAAGTTTCCAAGCGGGCCAGCACCTAAGGAATGTTAAATAATTTCAAAAAAAGTTATGATAAAAATAAGAATCAAATAAGAATCATAATAACCAAAGCTTATTTCCGAAACTATCATATCAGTATTTCCAAGTTGTTGATACTTCATACTTTGAAGAGCTTCACCATGGAAGTCTTTAGAGTATGTTGGAGGTCTGTTATATAATAGGACATTGGTTTAGTTTTTATATAATAAAACTTTAATGATTTTATTTGTTCAAACTTTTTTTAACATATATAATAGACTTTATTTTGTTTTTTCAATTAAGAATTAACTTCTTTTCTCAGAAAAGAATAATTTAAAGTATAACTACGCTCAATAGTTTAGTTTGACGAATATATAAATAAATATCAAACAAATAGTTAAACTACTCTAAAATAACATACAATTGAAATCAAAATTAATAAACAAAAGTATTTGAAATCATTATTTGATTTGAAAATTTAAAAAATTAATAAACATAATACTTGTAAATTTAATTTACATTACTATTTTTTATTAATAAATAGAATATAGAATTAAAATGAAAATATCAAATCTCACAAACCTAGATACAGAAGCCATAACGTCGACAGAAGCTATTAAGTGAATGTTGAAAGCTGCGCACTGCTCATAATATAACAAACATTTTACAATTCGGTAAATAAAGATATCCTATTAACTTTGATGGCAATTACTTATCAGCTTGGTAAACAGTAAAGTCTAAAAAATTAAAAGCACAAATTAATGATAAAGTCGAGTTATTGGGTAAGATAAAACTTACAGACAGCTGCTAAAAACATAAGCTTGTATTCATAACAACGTTTTATTAAAATTTTACAAAAACTTAAAAATTCAATGAAAATATAAAGATAATGTAAATTTTAAACTATTACATTTTCTACTGTCAATATAAAATTGCAATTTTATTGTTTCTGGTTGTATTTCAGTATCGAGAAAAATTCAAATAAGCTTTATTGTGAGAGTTTTGTAACATAAAAAGTTTTGCAACAAATGCTGTGAGTTTGTATGCAGCTGTGATGACGTCATGGAAGCGAAATAAAAATAATCAGCTCAGGCGTCATGGTAACCATGAAGTTGTTAGATAAAGCATCTTGCTGTTCTTGTGTCCTCGTTATATGAGTTTTTAATATTTTATAACAAGGGATGCTTTTGTATCGCTATACAGATAAAATTATTGTTTAATAGTTTGGTATTTACTGAACGTATAGTTTGCTTATTGAATACTTCAGTCAAATTTAATTGAATGCATAACTCTAGATCAAAATATTGATTTCTAAATAAACTGCTAATGAAATTATAAAATATAACTTTAAGTAACATGCTTTCAAAATAACTACAATACTCATATTACAATATTTCAATTTCTTCTTGTTAATGAACCTCTCAGAATAAAACTCTACCATCAGTCTAGACTATCTTCATGACAATGAAGATTTTCAATTGAAAATTAGTTTGTTCTTTATACTGAACATAGAATACGACCTAAGACGATGATCTAGTTTTTCTGAAGTCCTACACAGAAATTCTTGAAAGGTTACTTAAAGTTATATTCATAATTGAAATAGTTTTAGATACTTACAAAATCATCAATGTAATTGCTTCGTCTGTAAAACTATTTAGTAAGTTTTGGTACAACAAATGTTAAATATATGAGCTGATCAGGTTTAGAACTTAAGGTGGGAAGCTGAACCAAATATTTTCTTAAGTTCTGCATTAAAAATCAAAATTATTATGCTGCTAGCAACAAGAATAAACGAGATTAAATAAAAACTGTTCAATTAGAAAAACTTTCAGATCGAATTGAGATTCTTAAGATCAAAATTATTTTTGATCCAAAGTAAGAAAGTTTGATTAACGTTCTTTAAATATTTAATTTTACTGATATTTAAGTCATTATTGAATGGAATGACTTGTTTTTTTTTGTCAAATTAACACTACACACTGTAGAAAACTGGTCTACGAATTGGCAGCTTAGAATCCACCCCCAAAAGTCTGAACTTATAACGTTTTCTCGTAAACCAGCTGTAAATTGCTTGAACCAATACTAAATCAATAGATTTATTATTCAACGAGTATCTTCGGTCCTAGACCTTGGCCTTACTCTATCATCTGACTTTAAATGGCGCAATTATGTTTCCAAAATCTTTGGAAAATCATTCAACCTTATCTTCCTTATTATAAAGACCTTTAACTCTAAGGACCTATACTTTTTTATAAATCTTTTCAAATTGTATATACGTCCAATTCTTGAAAATAATGTCAGTGCATGGATGCCATATCAAGTTAGTGATATCAAAAAAATTGAGTCTGTTCACGTCACATTTACAAGATTAGTATGCATGAAACTTAATATTATATATGATAGTTATAAACATCGCCTCAGCTTCTTCAATTTAGATACCTTGGAAATCGGACGGATTAAATACGACTTAATTCTTGTTTTTTAAATTATCCACAATTTAATTGATATTCAGCTTGATGATTTCTTTTCCATTAGTCCTTCCCTCAAGTTATATCAGCTCAGACGACACACATTACACCTTAATAAGCCTATATCACCTAGTACATTAATCAGAGCAATTTTTTTTCTTATACCGCACAACTAGCACATGAAACCAGATGCCATCAGACATTGCCATGTCGAAGTCACTCGTGTTGTTCAAACAGAAGTTTAACTGTTATAGTATGGCCAACATTGTCATTTCTAAACTGTGATTTTTTTTCCCTTTTTTATATTATTAACATTCTATGTAATTGTTTACTGTCATATGCTTTGAGGACTTCTGAAATGCCATGTGTTACATCTTTTACTCTCTACATTTTTGACTAAATATATGTTAATTGTGAGAATGTGTGTTAGCGAGAGGTACTCTTTTCAGGTACCCTTCTTTCGCATTTATTGTAATAAATAAATAAAATTAAGATATATATACATTATTAAATATTAAATATAACTTTTGAGTTTCTTTGGCTTTATACTCTATCTTCTGCAAATTCCATCTCGTCCAAAGTTATGAAAATGTTGCCATGACGATGTTTGATTTGATCGATAGAACTATGATGGCTGCATCAAAGTTTTATCTGTAAGATTATTTTAGATTTTACTTGAATAATATATGAATCTATCCCAAGATCTTTTCTTGATCTATTCCTCACCAAACGCGCACTTTACTTTTATTATGAATCCTCAAAAGAGCCACCTCATTGATCTCATTGATGAAACTTCTGTAAGAGAGTGATTTAATCTACATTTAAAACTTCATATAAACTTTTTTTTAAAAGTTTCTGGGGTTATAATTTCTTTATTTTTGGCTCTTACATTTTTAAGTTTCTTACACAGAGCATTCGTGGATACTTTACATTGAATGCTTTTCATGTCTTGTTTACATGAATAAATGATTGATAAAACACAAATAACTTTTTCATGCTTCATTTTTGCATTAATATTTATTATTTAGTATTTTAGTGAAAATTCAGGCTCTAATAGAACCTAATGACTCTAAATTGAATTTAGCTCAATTTATTTACATTCTTTTCTGGTGTACTGATCTTATATAACAAGAAATTATTTTATTCAAACTTCATCTATAACAGTTGTAATATTTTACTCTTTACTCTAGATTTATTCAAGCATATTCATTTGCTTGTCCTCACTCAAGATTGAAGATCTGATGAAACTTTTGGAGATAAAAAAAGTTGAGAAATGACAAGTATGAAAGTTGAGTTGATTTAAAATTAACTTTTAACTAATTCATATTAATATAAGATATTTTGTTAATACTTTAACTATGACGCAATTGTTCAATCTGAGAACGCTTGATGATTTGAAGTCAAAATTTTCTCTTTTATTCTGTTAAGTTTCGATCATCAATTAGACAAGTATTAACCAACATGATGTCCAAAAAGGAAATCTGGTTATTTTTGCTAGGAGTCTTGTTTTTATCACGTCTTCTAAAATTTTAAGTTAGAAGAACTTTAGTGTCTGTCAAAGATTGTGCATATACTCACTAATACTAAAAAAATACCACTTTATTAGAATAGTCAAATGTTCGAAAGATATTTTTAGGAATCTATGAGCACTAGATACAAAATTTGTCTTGAATTTTATCCACAAAATAACTTTATGAGTTTTATGATTTCATATTTTTTTTAAAATTCCGTTCGGCTGAAACTAAAAAGGTAGATTTTCAAAGACTAGAGTAAGATGTTAAACTTACTAAATTAAAAATATTTAAAGCTTTTTCAAGTCAGAAAAAGAATTTCAAACTAAAATCGATCTTATATCTTTAATATAATGATAAAAAATTAAATATTAAATAGATTTTAAATTTCTGATTTAAGTAATTAAATAAGAAGAGAATTAAATCTAAGCCTAAAATAACTTACAAGATTTGTAGGCTAGCTAAAGTTGAAGTTAGGTTTTCTGAAGATTAAAAATCAACTTAATGAAGCTTCATAATAATATCAGTAATTTCCTTTTACTCAGACAAAGTACAAATAATCAATAATTTAAGAATAGATTTACAGAAACTAAATACAAGCTAAATACAATCTACATCTAATTATCAATATGTAATAAAATACTTGCAAGTTGTTTGTGCCCTAATGACTAATTGATGATTAGGAGAAAACGTTTTGATCTTTCATCTACATATGGCGTATATTACTAAATATTTTACTTATTCAAGCAATCAAACACTAATAAACAAATAAAAATTGAAAAATTATCGAATGGATTACTTATAAGTTATTTTCATCGAAAAATTATTCATGTTTTCAAACTTTTTGAACCAATATTTATCTATTGAGAAATTTGATGACTTTTGATACATTTAGTTAACATTGAGTTTTTTTGCTCTGAAAAGTTAGATACAAGTTAACATTATTCTGATATCAAACTATTGATGAAAAGATGATTTATAAAATCTTAAGATATCAAATCTGATACAGTTGTTTAATGAAAAGCTGCCTCAGTTATGCTCAAATAAGCTTCATTAAAACAGATTGTTTAAATGCACAGCTGCCAAAATATTGACTACTTCAAATACTACTTGACTTAAGTAATTAAAAAGAAGTTTTGTTTAAAAAAGCATTTTTTCATAAGGATTTGAATCACTTTATATATTTCTCAATATAAAAAGCTATTTACAAAATTTGATATAGCTATCACCTTTATAAACATTATCTTTGCATATTACTAATAGCTGTCATTTTAAGCGAAAGCTCAGAAAATTTTTTGAATTTTATCTGGCATTTTAACATATTTTTGATTTAATTTGAAACTTTGAAACTAGGAAAACCTTAAATATTACATTTGATTTTTCATGAAAATATCATTTTAAAGTGTCCTTATTAGTTTTTATGATATTTCCTAAATTTATTGCAAATAATTTCAGTTATCGTTTTAAAACAAAGAAAACATCTTTAAACATTTTTTTCAACTTTATAATTTTTAACATTGTTTTAAATGCATCATGCTTTTTTCTTTTATTTCAATATGACTTCTGCGTTAAGCTTTTACTTAAACACAACTTTTGAAAATTTTGGAATTTAAATAAGAAAAAATATTAAATTATCATAACTTGATTATTTCGATTACATTGTCATTAAATTATGTTGCATTCAGAGTAGTTTGAAATAAAATCTATTTATTCAGATATTTTTATTGAAGTTTCTAGTAACATCTTGTTTAAAGAGATCAGTAAATGATATCTGTTTACAACGATTTTATAAAATAAATATTTTTTTTAATTTATCGAACTGTTTTATGCCTTAGGCTTGCCTTCTGCAAATTACAGCTGCAATCAAATGAAAACAACAATTCAGTGCTTTAATTTAGTATTTAATTAATTTGTTTAAATATAATTATTTTTCAACAAATTCTAATCACATACAATAATAGAGGAAAAGATAAAATGACTTTGCATTCTTATTCAAATAAACTGTTTGTTTTTTAAGTTTATTGTAGGTCTCATACAGTTCATTTTTAAAAGGCGGCTTAGGCAGAGTAAAATATAAAAGCTTCAGTGAGCTAATTAGTAAATTAGTCTTAAACATGTCTTGTAGTTGCACCAAAACAGTTTGTGCTGCAGTTCTTGTTGTTCTTGGAGTTGTTCTAGTAATTGTAGGAGGCATATCTCTTCAAGTATTCAAACTACTTTTTGATGCAATTTTAACTGATGTAAGATTATTTTTCATTTAATAAAATATTTTTGATCATTCTTGATTTAGCAACTAACAATTAGCGAAGGAACGATTTTTTACGATCTAATATGGAAAGAGGTTGAAACTCCAACCTATTTGGATTATTACTTTTTTAATGTTACAAATGCAGAAGAATTCTTAACTCAAAGCTCTTCGGGATCAATAAAACTACAAGTTGAAGAAGTTGGTCCTTATGTTTACAGGTATTTGTTAATTTTTTAACTCCATATAAAGTAATTAGAATAACTTAAAGCTTTTTAGCAAGAAAGTAATATACAATATAGGAACATTTAATCTGAATATTAGACTTAGTTTATAGATCAATTTAAGCTAATTTACATATCGCTTTTCTTTTTTGTAGAGAATACTTAAATAAAGATAATATCATTTATGAAGAGCCTGATTTAGTTAACTTTCGACAAAAGACTGAAATTTATTTTTGGGAAAGTAGATCGAATGGAAGCGAAAATGATCTGATCACTACAGCTAATATAGTTGCAGGAGTACGTTGATGTGGTTGATGTAAATAACATTTTCTGTAATTGCTTCAGAAAACAAGTTTTTGTAACAACTGAATATATTGAAGCGAAAAAATGAAGTTGATATTATTCAAAAAAAGCTGATTGTTTTCAACAATTATCATTAAATCTATCTTATTTATTCTTCTCTAAATTGTATTCTAGTCTTTAATACCAATTCTGGAGTATCATAATGTAAACTTGACATTTCCAATACTGAAAGCAATTAACAAACTATTTGAAGAAACAAAAAGCTCATTACTAATTACACGTTCTGTTCATGATTTGCTTTTTGGTTATCAAGATGATATTTACGATAAAATAGCAGGATTTATCAAGGAGTTACTTCCAGATGCTACAATACCAGATAATTTTGGTCTGTTTATGAATGTAAGTAAATAAATTTCAAAACTTGTTAAAATCGTGTTGAAGCCAAATGAGTAGACTTTCTTTTTTTGTGTAAAATAACTTTTAATTTTCTGAGTAAAATTCTTATTTTATCTGTTTCTTCTTTAACAGACAAATAAATCAAAAGGGTGGTTTAACTATCAAGTAAATTCTGGAAAATATAATCTTAGTAGTTTGAATATGATTACAAAATTCAAAAATGAAAGGTATTTTCTATCAGATGTATTTAAGCAAGCAATTTATTTAATTTTATGATGCAATTAGCTTTTCAAAAAGAATTTTATTCATAAAAATACCTTTTTAATAACTTGTTTGTCTTTTGATTTGAAAATAATGATCAAACTGTTCCAAGACTTTAATACTTCGTTTTTAGTTACCCAAGTTTTATAAGCTTAAGAATTTGTATCTATGTTTTCATGAATACTATGTTTTTTTCTTTTGATAATTATTAACTTGATTTTAAAGATACAAACTACTAGTTAGATTTTAATTAGTTGTAGTGAAAGCATTATATATATAAAATATTTTGACAAAACAATTATTTAAAGTTTAACAATTTGAAAATTTATTTTAATTACTTTTTAAAATGTTCTAAAATCAATATTTCTTATTGGTAAGCTTTCAAATAATTGTTATCAGTACCTACCATTTATTTAAACTTGATTGAAAACGGACTCTAAAAAAGTAGTGAAACTTGACAGGCTGTCAATTTCACATTATTGGAAACACTACGTTAAAATTATTGTATTTGGACTATTACTGCTTTAAAAATCAATAACCTCAAACAGCATTTACATAAAAAAGTTTTAAATTTTTATAAAATTCTTTTATATAATAGAAAATATATGCGAATACTTAGAGGTTGATGCTACTACAAAATGAAATGTTTAAAGATTTACTTTCAGTAATTATTCACATACTTACCTTGTTGCTAAACCTTATCCAATAAATCCGGATTTGAAAGAGTTTTAAAATTACGATCACAATTACATCAGTCATAAAACTATTTAATTTTTTCGTTAGGACTGTTTTATGTTTAGTATTATTTCAATTTATTCCAATTGCTGATTAAATTAGTTTTGTTTTTGTTTTAGTCAGTTAATTATTAATTGTTTTATAGTAAGTTGGATTACTGGAAAACTGAACAATGTAACATGTTAAATGGAACAGGTAATATCAGATTTCTTCTCTTTTTTAAAGTTCCATTCTTAGAAATACTTTCAAATTTTTACTTTATTTTCACTTAGGATGATAATCAAGTACAAATTCATAAAAACAAAAGCTTATTGTTGAATTTCTATTAATTTTTAAAGATGGAACAACAACGCCACCTTACATGAAACAAGAAGACTATGTATACTTCTTTGTGGATGATGTTTGCAGGTTTTTTAATTTCATAGAAAGAATAATATTAAACAAGTAGTTTTTAGAAATAAATGATGAAATAATCTAAAGTTAAAATCAAAACAGTTTCTTCAAACAAAGTAACACAAATCGGCTTTTTAAACAATCAAATTTTTTAAGTAAAATAAAGTTTCGCTTTTTAATAAAAGTTTTCTTGCTTTATTTTAATCATAAGATTTGAATAACAATAGATCTCTGTATGGAGTCTTTGAAAAAGAGGTTGAAGTTCGAGGAGTTAAAGGCTGGAAAGTAACAACTCCGAGAGAAATTTTCCAGTCTCCTCAGAAAAATGAATATAATGATTGCTTTTGTCACCATAATACTTCAATACTTTGCCACCACGACGGAGGGATATCTTTACAAGCATGTCAGCACGGTAAAAAGCATCAAGCTCTTCGATAAACTTTATTTGAAGCATCAAATCTTAAAAAAAAAAGCTTGATTTTTTTAATATTGTAAATATTTTCACCAATTTAAATAATTTATCAAATAAATATTGATTATAGATTGATTTTACTATAGGTGCCCCAATTGCAATAACTTGCCCACATTACCTGTTTGGTGAAGGCTTTTATCTGGACATGGTTGAAGGTATATCTCCACCAGATACAGAAAAGCATGTTGCAGCTTTAGTATACGAGCCAGTAATATATTTGAGACGTGTTGACAAAGCAAACAAACTTTAATCTCTTTGATTTGCAGATTACAGGAACTGCAATTAAAGTAGACAAACGTTTACAGATTAACATGTTAATTGACAATGAACCACGTGTATCGTAAGTTCTAAGTTTGTTTAAAATTATAGCCACTAATGTAATTACTATTTTAGTATGTATCAGCCAATCAATAAAACCTTGTTATTCCCTGTATTATGGGTAAATGAAAATGCTGAGATCACAGATGAAGATGCAGAAATATTAATAAGGTTTGAAAATGGAAGTAAACAATTTTTACTTAATCTAATTTACTTCAATAATTTTAATTTTTTTTGGTATTCTTACATCTGTTTACTAAAAAAACTTAACTCCGTTTTAAAATTTGCAGTTTGCTATATGACTTAGAAAACATCATAAGGATCCTACAAATTGTTGTCTGTATTGTCGGTGGAATAATTCTGCTTTCATCAGTTTTTTACCTCAGTTACAAGTGTTTGAAAGTTAAAGAAATAGATGATTTACAAGTTTGTTAAATTTCTGTCTTTTTTACTAATTTTTCTACTATTTCAACAATTTCAGATGGATAAAGTTGGAATTAAAAACTCAAGTTTTACTTCAGAAGATCAGACAAGCTCTTCACAGAAGTTTTAACGACATAACAGTTTGAAATAAACTAGATTTTCTTAAAACAATTTTATTTACAATTCGAGCACGAAACGACGGTAATAAGTGAAAGAAAAATGTTGAATTGCACAATTCCTGCCACAGAAGTAGATTTGAAGAAAGTAGATGATTTACTTCAACAGTCGGCTTTTTACTTGGTCTTAATTATTCATTTTTAAGTTTATAGTAGCTTATTTACAAATACTTATGAGTGCTCAATAAAGGTTACATATGTACAGTACGTAAGATCATAGCAAACGCTAATTAAGAGTAAAATAAATCAGAAAATATTGATAGTCATCTGATTGAAGATACAGTTGTTAGGTAGATATCGTCTTTATATAGATTTATCGATGCAAATGATATGTACAAGTTTCTGAAAAATATAAAAAACAAAGTTAAATAAGTTTATATAAATTAGATAACTAAATGGCTGAATACTTTAGTTTATACTGAATATTTATTGCACATACATAAAACAAATAATTACAATAATCACATACACAAAACATATAATTAAAGTTTTTATATTTCATAAGCTGTTCTAAAAAGCTCTAAACTAAAGCATTAGATTTTTCCTTCAAACTCGATTTGAAATTCTAAGACTGAAATGTTTCTGAAATGTTTTTTACTTCATATACTAGCAAGCCACAAACACCAAATTTGTGACTGAAACAAAAACCAACTGAAGACCCGATGCAAGCAACCAATGTCAGTCACGAATCAACATTTAGAATTTTGGCAAGTTTTGCGAGCAAGAGTTCAAAGAAGACACAGTAACAATTTTAAGATGATATAAAAAACAGAAAATTAAATCAGAATCATTTTTTTGGTGTGTGACGTCATGTTACAACGGTGACAAACACAACGTTTAAAACCTCAAGGTAATTTGCTGTAGTTTGTATGATTAGATGGACCGGACTTTCGGTCAACCTGAGGGCCAAGAAATAACGAATAAGAATTTTACCATCATATAATCATATGTGAGTAACTTAAAATACACGTTGAATGTGGGAAAAGGTAAGTCTATGTCCACAAGCTTTGTTCTGTATGTATACATCGCTTGTTTTTTTTGGATTTAGGACTAGTTGATTCGTTTTCAACGTGTTTCACTCGCCAAAATATCAAGCTCATTAACATCACGTGTTAATACTCACTTTGAAAACAATGGGTTGATTTATTACGATGCCTTCATCATCATAGGTACTGTTAGTAGGGTCTGCTTTGATCTTTAGGTCTTTTCAATTGAACTTTCAATCGTTTCATACCAATTTGAAATCCGTTCATCGTTTGAATTGCAGCTTGAGAGCTTGTTGTGTTATCATAACTTACAAAACCTGTGATAAAAAAAAATATGATTTGGCGAATATCATCAACCAGCTTATCCACCCCGAGTCTCATACCGAAGCATTTGCTTTGATTAGTTGCTCGATCAATAAAGACTTTAGCAGAGATCACGTTGCCAAAAGGTTGAAAGACGCAAGCGAGATCGCTGTCTTGAAAGTCTTGTGGAAGATGATAAATGAATAGATTGCACCCCTCCGGACCTTGAAAATTGTGAGTTTCAGTTGTAAATGATAGAAATATAAGCTACCGTTGAAAGCCATCATTTTAAAAGCTTACTGCAGAAACTATCCACCAAAAAAATCCCAAAATTTATTTACATGTCAAGTTTCTGACTATAGTTTTACTGAGGGTCTTTGAAGGTCTTTATTTTAAAAAACCAACTCAATATTAAATGTTTATGACAGACATGTGGCAGAAAGCAGGATTATAAGTCAATTTTTTTTTGTTCTGCTGCTTGACGCAGACACATTTGATACAAATTAATGATGACAAACCTTCTTTTTGTGGAGCATGTGTTGTAGAAGTTGGTGGAAGAGTGGGAGTTATTGGCGTTGGACTCGGAGTCACTGCTGCAGCGGTCGCGGCTACTGGTGAATATTGTGTCGCTGTAGGTGCGTATGGTTGTGTTGGAACATAAACCACTGAAACAAAATCAACTCTGATGATATATTCAGACATATCTAAAAATAGAATTAGACAGATTATGAATTATTTATACCTGTGTAAGGGTGTGGAGATGCATATTGCTGAGTAGCATCAACTGCTCCAGCTGGAGGAGTTTGAGCTAAGATGAAAAATGAGTAAAAGTGAAAGAACGAATAAGTTACAACCTGTATAAGCTTGAAGTGGATAGATTGCTGTTGCATCAGTAGATGTTGCGCTTGAACTTTGAGCAGTGGAAGTTTGAGGAAGAAGATTAATGGTAGTAAGAGGTGCTACTGGACTTTGAGGTGTGCTTGAAAGAGCTGGAATTGCTGTTTGGTGCTGAGGATGCAGAACTGTAGACATAAAACAACCTAAAATAAAAAATGAAAACAAAACTTTTCAGCTAACTAATTGATATGACTCAAAAATTGGTATAAAATAAATAAAGTAATAAATCTAAATTTAGTAAAATTAAACTTAATGTATTTCAACTAAAACATATTTTTACTAACCGGCGGGTGAAGGCATAACGGTAGCAGGTTGCGTTGCTGTGTTCCAACCACCTGCAGACACTACTCCCTGTGAAAAAATATCACGTGATATTAGAAGACGCGACGACTAGTTCCATGCTGTTGTCGAACAACTATTGAACGTTAAATGTAATTGGATCGAAATTCTCGTTTTCACAGCCAAATTTTAGGTTCTTTAAAGCTACTATTTTAAAATTTAAATGAAATCTAATTTATCGTGTCAGTAAAATGTGTTTATTACGAGCAAAATTACTAAAAGTCATCTCAACCTTTTTTGGTGGAAGGTAAAACAAATTTTTAATACTAATTTTTACTTTTACAATATTAAATTTATAAATTTAAACAATTTGAGGTTGATTTAAAGTTCTTTACACTTTCATTTTCTTCTTGAAAATCTGTTTTAATAAGAAGAGCTTGAAAGCTGCTTATTTAACTTTATATAAGCAGAAAGATGTTCGTCAACAACGCTTTCTAAATATAAATACTTCTCAGTGCTATTCTTAAAATTGGAATTTTAAAAGTACTTCGCTGATCTTTAAGAGATTGACTGAAAAAAGATTCATGAATATTTCATTTGGCTATTTAGAAAAGTTAATATCCAAATATAAAAAGAGAAGAGATTTTTCATCCTGATCACTAGCCCTCCCCCTACCACTCAAATAGTCTTTACATTTTCTCTGTCTGCATCGATTTTTGTTGTATTTTCCATCTGTTTCTCGAATCTATCAAAACCACTTGATGGCGTTGTCTTATGAATAATGCATCACATAAGCATCTGCTTTACTGACTGACAGTCATATTAGAAAAAAAATCATTTTAAAATCAGCAGCGATTAAATTCAAAGTCAAAATTAAGGACATTTATTGATCAAAACGATCAGTTTGAGAATTTGTAACTTTCAGATTTATATGAATAAAATCAATTGTTCAAATAATCTCGAAAAATGCTTGTGTCAAACTTAACAAATTTAATTAAACGTTTTTTATAAATAGTTTTCAAAATTAGAACATACCGATGTATAAGGAAGTCCATAAGTTGTACCTAATTGAAGAGGCAACGGGCTGATAAAGCTGTACGTTTGAGTTAGTTGCTGCATTCTGCGAATAGCTCTTTCTCTGTCTGTGTCTGCAAACTTCACTACCAAACTTGAAGAGGCTCCCTACAAACATTGAAGATGATTTTAAAATGTTGAATTAAGAAATATTTTAAAACTTCTTTAGGTGCTTCTTTCAAAAGTTCAAAATAGTTTTTAAGTTAGTTTTACTTCAAAGCTACTTAAATATTTCATCTATTTTTCAGAGCTTCAAGCACCTGATGAAGCTAGTAACTAAAACTATTTCTTATTATTAATATTATTATTTGATAATAACTTTTATTTGTCTTGTATTTAGACATGCTTTATCGAGAAATTTGTTTCTTTGTAAAATTATTGACTAGATTTATACAATTCATTTAGAATATTATTAAGGCTTATAAATCTAACTTCAAGCATAAAAATCAATACCATTTGGCATAGAAAATTTTAGGTTTTTAGCTGTGCAATGAAATTTTGCTTACAAAGGTTTTTATGTAAGGTCATAGTTAATGAATAATTTATTTTGTTCTAAATATATCAATGTACAGACATTAAAAAGATATAAAGTTTTTGACAAAACAAAGTTTCTTAATAGAATGGGAAATATATAAACTTGATATGGATAAATTCTTCTAAAACTATCTGTGGTACAAAAAAAACTTGGACATAGCAATATTTTATCAGTTATATGTTTCATATTTTTAGTTTTTGAAAAAAACACTGATTTAGTTATAAAATAAGAAAACAATTATCTAAATAGCTTAATTTTATATTAGTGGTGCAGTAAAATTTATGAATATAACATGATTTACAAAATACAAACAGTTGTTAAAAAAGAAATTCAATTTGTAAACAGGCTACAAGTACTTTCACTTTCATAACAACTTTGGATAAATCAATTTTAAAAGGTTTAAACTCATTCTCATAAACCTAATTAAATTAAAGAAAAAACATTTTTAAAACTAACAGATCATTGCTTAGATTTCTAGCGACGAATGTAAACTTCTAGTTGCACTACATAAATCATTTTTACTTTATAATAAGAAATCTAGACATTTAAACGGATAATGTATATATAACAAAAGTTGTTGCAAAACTTCAGTTCTAGATTTGTAGCGGTTTTGCTAATCACGATGTCTCAATTAAAATTAATACTAATAAGTTAACTTCTTCAGTTTACAATCAAATAAAGGAAATATTCTCAATCTTATGCTTTTTTTTAATTTTTCTGGGCGACAAGTAAATGCGTTTGATTGATTTTTGTTAAATAATTTCTTATAAAAGTTCCAAATTTAGTTTTGCAACTATTTGCGCTTATTTTTAATTTGAACTTTAAAAAACTTATTGAACATAACTTTTTTTCATAACTTTCAAAATTTTCTATTTAATTTTTTTATATGAAAATTTTGAATGATATTTTTTAAGTGTTATCAAAAAAAGAAAAATGTTACATGAAGATTATTTCAAATTTCTGTTCTGAGTTGAAATCTTTATTGAAATTTTTTAATTTATATATACTTTTATAATTCATATTTAGTTACAAACGACAAAATTCTTTTCAAAAAGTACACTAATAGTTTAATTATAACGGAATTGTTAAAAACAGATTTTAAATTTACAAAGAAACAAAAGTATTCTAGCTTCTTACATTATTTCTATAAAAATACTTTTACTTGTTAAAAAATTAAACAATCTAAAAATGTCAAGTTTATAATACCGGCATAGTTCTGCTTCCATGAAGTTGTTCAATTGCTGTTTTTGCTTCCTGATGCGATGCCAGTTTGACAAATGCACATCCTTTACTTTGACCTTCAGGGGTTCTAGCAGACAAAAAAGTCTATTTAAAAGTAGAACAATTTATTGAATTAAAAACCTTAAAATTGTGCACTCTTCTATCGGGCCAAATGCTTCAAAAACTTTTCTGACGTCTTGTTCTTCTAAAGTCTTTCCTAGCATTCCAACAAAAAGTTTTCTATCCTCTATAAAATAAAAAATTATAGGAAACTTTGATTAGAAGACAACTCGATAAAATGAATCACCTGATTTATTCACTGCATCAGCAGGTTTTACTTGCAAAGGATGATTCATCTTTTTTTAAAACAAGACAAAATTAGCAAAAAATCAAAAAAGAAATAATTAATGAATGAACTGAATTAAATGAGAACAATTATGATTTACGGTTTAAAATTAAAATAAAATATTTAAATATCTTTAAATATCTATGAAAACTTCAGAATTACAGATAAAAAATAAAAAGGTTTAAATACAAAAACATCTGATAGCTAGCTAACTGGTAAGAAACTTTTTTCTGTAAAATCGATCTTTGCTACAGAAAACCTAACTGAGAAATTTTCTATAAATTATTTATGCCCTTTTCTTCATATAGCCAACTTTTTTACTGCACATGCAGTTGCAACTAAATACAAAAAATATTATCTTGAAAATAGCGAAATAAGTTTAGTGCTATGCTAAAATAATCTATTTATATTTTAATACTTTTCCAAATTAGCTTGTAAAATCATTAATTATTTTAACTAAGGTTCTTACTCCTGGTAAAATTCGCTTTTCGTGAAGATTATTCTGAGCATTCAATGCTGCCACCTTGCGAGCGTATGTTAAAAATGCGCATCCTGAAAATAACAATTATAATAAACAACTGCTAAGCAAACATTTCTTCAGTCTAAGAGATATTTAAATATAAAATAAATCAATAAAAGCAACCAATTAATAGATTTTTTATTTTGGCTAATGATTTTTCCTAAAATTTGCTTTATGTTAAACAGTTAGTTTTTTGGCAATACGATTTGTGAATATGGCAATAAAAAGACAATTTGCTGTAGAAATTAAAAATCAAATACTCATTTGAAAGCAATTGATCTGGCTTGATCATTTGAATTGATTACTAATCAAACTAACAAACCACTCAAAGATTAGAACTGAATATCAAATAAGACCTTTATGTAATCCAGTGTACTTGTCTCTTAAGATTGAAAGTTCATAAATTTGACCAAACGGTGTAAAAATTTGCATTAGTTCCTTCTCTTCCCAATCTTTGGGAACTTGTCCGATGAATAACTTTATTGCATCATCATCTTTTTCGTTCGTTTCTATTAGACGAACACAATGACGTCATAATACAATTACTTTGACGAGACAAAAGTGAAGTAACTAATCTTACCCCGGATGATATTTGAATTTTGAGGAACTGTAGTGAATGTCTGAAGCAAACCTTTGAGTAAAACATTTATTGATTATCTACTTATTTGTTATACTATTTCTATTTGAGGTTTATAGTAAAGATTTACTTTTACTTACGTGGACTCGTAAAATCATTTGGAATGAAAGGCGAAAGACTTTGATTGGTGCACTGCAGAGTAGGTGGTTGAAGGTGGTTGTGGATGGTTAACGTCATTTTTTTAGCTTAAAGGTTTACTTAATGCTTGTAAAAAAAATTAAAAAACAATAATTAAAAAAGAAGTACAGAAGTAATAATAAAAAATAAACGAAATTTCTCTTTAAGACATCTTTGTGAAATAAATTCTGTTCTATAAACTAATTCTTTGTTTTAATTATAAAAAAAAAAAGATTTTCTCTTTACTGAACCAAAAGATCCACAGCTGAAGCTGCTTTAAAAATTAGAATTGAGATAGAAATTTCTCATTCATATGGGACTGAATTGAAAATGAGAAATTGACTAGACAGAGTAAGATACTGACTTTTTACTGCAATGACAAAAAAAGAGCTCTGTAACAAAATTTAAATAATGTTTTTTGTACCAACAGCAATCGTATTTCATCCATAACATCTGCATATGGCCATCTGGTATATACTGGCACTTTATTTTGTCTTGTTGGCATCTTGACTGACTTGCTTGTTACGATAAAGAATTCTTTTTTTCCTTTTTTTTCTTTTTTGAGCGACGGAGAGTCGGGCAGTAGAAGTCAACTAGCAGCTTGACATCAAATGATAGCATCCATATGTTACCATGTGACGTAATAAAAGATTTTAATCACGACATATAATATTTACATCGGGTTTTTTTTGTTTTCTATAATGATAAAAGAAACGATGTAAAATTTATCACTTAATTAGCTTCTTTTGAAACTTTGTGATAATATCTTTAAATCAGTAAACAAAATCGTTTGTGTTTTTATGAAAAAATGACTTTGTGGTTAAAGTGAAGTAAAAAAGAAAATTTTATAGATTTATTTATTTATCAAACATTTACAAAAAATCCTTTTTTAGTTGGTTTTCTAGTTGATATTTACCAAATGAAAAGCTATTTCAGTATTAAATATAATATGAAAATGTCAATAGTTATTGATCAGAAAAATGAGATGTGATTTTGAAAATTATTTACTCTTGTTTAAATTCCTTGTCTTATCTTTCATGACTCAAAAACTTTCATTATGCTTGTATCGTTTAGTACACAAAGCTTTTTTTATTAACAGTATATCTAAAACATTTGCTTTGCAATTTTTTGATTGTCTCATTAAAGGATAAAAGAAGTTTATGTATTAAGACTTTTATTGTTTATAAAAAATGAAAGTTTTAACTTGACAGATTATTTTGGTCAGTTATTACTTTCAAATATAATTTATTGAATTTTTTTAGTAATAAACATTTTTTTACCTTACTTTTCTTTTAAAAATTGAGTTTTAAAAATCTAGTTTGATTTTTAAGTCTACATTGTTAAAAGTTTTTTTTCTAACTTTAATTTAAAAAACTATAAAAATTTTCTAAAAAATTTTAAAAGTACAACTTAAAATACTCAACAAAAATTATTCTGATAATTTTCATTATTTATTTTCACTATTAATTATTTTAATAATATTTTCTTTGATTATGCTCCGTCAACTATACTTACAAATGTACGCGAAAGTGAAGAGTATTTTGAAATCATTATTAGATAAAAAAAATTATGAAAGTGCTATGGGATATTGCTAAAAAAGATCGCTTATCTACTTATTACTGATTCACGCATATGAGTGATTCCCAAATGAGTTTCTATAAAATCAAACTTTTAAAGTCTGAATGTTAAAACTTTTTAGTGGATTTTAAAATCTTTATGTAGATATCAGGCAGCAGAACTTACCACACAGCTATCCACTTCACAACTACACCAACTACATTCACACAAATCAATCAGTTAATTTTGTAAATTCTATAATATTTTCAATTTATACATTTTATTGGCATTGATAACTTTTACAAATTTTGTATAAGATTTTTATGAGTGAAATAGTTTCGATTTAAAATTATGAACAAAGATCTAATAATTGCACTAACTACAAAAGATAAGTTTTAACTTTAGCAACAAAATGAGCGCAGTTGTTATTAGCTTCTTCTCATGCACTGTACTGTAATATATTTCTAAATTTTAAGTTGGTAGTATTTGTATTAACATTTTAATAAAAATTATTTCAAAGTTATCAACTACAAATTTAGAAATAATAAAGAAAAAGGAGTATATTATCAAGATCTTTTATTTTAGCCGTTTATTTTTTTTTAATTATATTTTATTTCATAAATTTCATTAATTAAAAATTAATTACTGATTGTCAGATGACCTGTATAGTTGAATACTCTAAATAAATATAAAGTTTTTGATTAAAAAGTTAATATTATCCCCCAAGGGGCAAGATACAATTACTGAAGAGAAAAAGTTATATGCAGCCTTATCATTTTGATAAATATCGAATGACTTATACGTTTCAAAGAAAATATTAGTATTTTTTAAAGTAATCAACACGTTTTTTAACTTCTTATAAATGTAAATATAAGTTAAGGTAGAAAATAATAAAAATGTAAATCAAAAAGTGAAATAGAAAACAGTGAACAAATTATAAGTTGATGTTATAAGAAAAACATTAAGAGCGATCAATAATTTTCTTAAGATATTTTCCAATAGAATATGTGAAAAAGCAGAAAATGCTCTGTAAGTTAACTCAAATAGAATAAATGTCAAGGCTTTGAATAGCATAATCAATTTAAATTTTTACAGTACTTTTATAAGTTATCATAAAATGATATGTAGCAAAAAAAATTACTATATTTTAGTTTAAGATATAATTGCCTAAGAATATATACTGTTAGGTCTTTTTAATTTGTAAATAATTAATAACTATCAGAATACTTTGTAAAATAATAAAGTTTCATTTTTGTTTAAAGTAATCAGTATGATTATTAATTAGGCAAAACTCGTTTACAATAACTAAAAGTATTTTCTAGATAACAGCAATTTATATCAAAACAACTTGTACTTTTTTAGTTAAAACTAACCATTTTTAAAATCACAAAATAATATTCCCCTAATAAAAGGTTGAAGCAATCCTATAAAATTCTAACAAACTAAGAAGAATATTTGATTTTTGGAGCATAATAAAGAGAAATCAAAGTTTCGAAAGTTGCCTTTAATGCTTCAATAATAAAATCTACTGATTGATAATCAATTAAATAATATTTTAGCCATTCTATTGTTCATCAAAACCTAAATTTACTTATAAATATCGGACTAGTAAACAATCCAAGCTAATTTTTTTCAATTTTAACCGCCTGTTTGAAAAAGATCTCTAAATATTTTTAATCTGAATTATATGTATTACAAATAAAAGTTAGTAGATATAAATCTGAGAAATAGAAACTATAGTTGATGGACTCTGTATCACCTAATAGCGGAATTGTGTTTATGATAGTGATAAACTTTCTAATGCATTTTCACTGAACTTCGAAACTACTTACTGACAGCTCCTGTATTTACAGAATACTTGATCTGGCCGGAAAAGTATTTTAATTATTTTATATTCGTTTATCGTCTAGCAATAGTTTGAGTAGCAGTCAACTATTTCCTATACATTAAACAAATATTCACAGTAGTTCATTAAACTAATTTCAAAACTTAGAAAATGTTATAAAACAAACCAATTAAGTTTACTATAATATAAATAGTCTTCACAAATCTTAGTGATAAAAATAAAATTAGTTTAATTTAATAGTTTTGAAATATTTTATGAATGAAACAAAATGTTCTAGAACTGTTGTTGAAGTGAAAAATTTATCACTGATTTCACTTTCATTACTGAAAGAAAAGCCTCAAAATTATCATTGAAAGATTTAAATTTAGACCAATCTAAAAATGAAAAGCATCTAGTAATAACTACTAATGGTTATAGGTGTTCAACAGTTTATTCAAACCCCTAATAGAGCTTACACAAAATTTACATCTATACATAAAGAAATATAATATTAAAACTGATATATTTCAAATAGAAAAAAATATTTTAAAATTATCAAAACAATTAAGTTCATAATATTCTTACAGACAAGAGAAGAGGAAATTTATTTAGTAAAATTAAACTATTTTCAGAGACAACTATAGAAGAAAATTGGATGTGAAGTCAAACTTGAAAACTCTCAGATAACAAAGTTAATGTACTATTGATAAAATTATGTTTTAGAGAGTTAAAATAGAAATCTTTATTTTTTTGCTTCAATCTTATGGATAATGATGCCAGATGAAGAAATCAGGAAAGCAAGTAGCCTCTGTAAAAGCAAAATGTTTAAGAGTAAGAAAAATGTAATTTCTTACAAAATATGTATTTAATTCAGTATATAAGGTCACATTAAACATAAATGTTATTAGTAAAAACACATAAACAAAGAAATAAGCAATTTCAATAAAATGTACTTACGGTAGTTTCATTCTCATAAAGACTCTTGACATAACAAAACTAACTATGACAGCAAGGAACCCAATACAAATCAACAAAGATCTATTCAACTTAGGGATGTTAGGGGCATTTGAAAAGTCTAAAATGATAAAACCACCTCCACCGAGAGTGAACAAGAAAGCTGAAGCTAAACCTTCCATTATGTATTGTCCATTGACTCTATATACAATTTAATCATAGAACTATCACTTTTTTCATGAATGCAAATTAGTTACCTATAAGCCAAAAAAGCTACAGGTTTAGCTTTACCATTCTCATCAATAGTTTGACCCACACTTGGTGGTTCAACAATCATATCATAGATGACACCTATAAAATGTAGAAATTATAAATTTATTATGAATTATATAATAGTTGAAAAAAGATTTACTAATAACTTAGCTACAAATATTTATTTAGCATCAAGTGAAGAATTTAAATATATAAAATCAGTTGCTTATTTATAATCCTACATAAGTCACAAATATTCTTAAACTGAGTACATTTATACTAAGTGAACAAGAGTACTAAGACATCATCTGCTTAGATGCAACAAAGTACTTATGGAAAGTTTATTATTTTATAAAAGAGCTTACCAGCAGTTACAATGTAGTACGATGCAATGACCAAACACAAAACGAAAAATACAGAAGGTTTTCTAAACCAGCTTGGTTTTTTCAATTTTACTTGAGGACAGAGCAGGGCACTAAACAAACCTCTATATAAAGCCTCCATGATTAACAACCTAATCGATCTAAGAGACTAAAACAACAAGATTTAATATTGATTAGAATTATAAGAATGATTTTAATTATTTTATTTACTTCATAAAATATAAAAATATTCTAAGAAATTTTTTTAAACAAACTTTTTAACTTAAAAAATCTAAATTTCTAAAAACTAAAATCTTTAAATCTCAAATTAAAAAAAATAATTTATTTTAATCTCGAAAAAACATAAAATAAAACTTTTAAGCTTTATTTCTAAAACAAAATAATAAAATATATTGGAAAACATACTTTTTCTGATTTCATCTAAATAAATATTAAATAATTAATTATCTTATTATTATGTTAAATATTATATTCAGAGTTATAACATAATCATGTGAAAAAGTTTTGAATCAGTTTTCTTAATATTTTATTTATAGTTTAGCAAATAGGAAATAAATCAAAAAGTTATTTAATGATATCAAAATTTACATAACTTTTTAGATATTTAATTTTGTAAATTGATTTTCTATAATATTTAAACATGCTTATATATACAAATAAAATCAAATAATCACTGTCTTTTTTTTACTTTTAAATACTTAATACCATATTAATTAGTAAGAAATTAAGAATAATCAGCTAAATAGTAAATTATATGATAATAAAAGATAAAAAATATTGTAAGACTGAAACCAAATCAAGCTAAATGAAATCAGTTTAATAAAAAAACAAACTTTTTAGCAGAACTGAAGTATATTCTACATTAGATAAGCAAAACAAGTTTCTGTAAAATCTAAATAATTAAGATTTACCACACAAAAAAAATATATTTAATAGCACATAGATAAGCAGTAAGGTTCATAGAGTCATTGAAAAGAACGAAATTACAACCATCATCTATAGCTTTCGCACAAATGCAATACCACTCAAGAATAATCCAAGTAAACAGCTACAAAGCAAGCAGAGGTAAACTACGTGTACACTACGCAAGCATTATAAGCTGGTAAACGTCATCACTATGCCGAATCTGCACTTTTTCATTTAATATCAGACAATATTAATCAAATAAATTAGATATTCTATAAATTCTTAGCTATTTATATACTTTATATTTAACTTTGAAATTATTATTTTGTGAAATGGCGCTATCTGCATATAAAGTAAAAGCTTGTTTGAAATTTTTTAAAGCTCTAGCAGCAACCTTTTACAAGTGTTTGCAGATCTAAGCCTCTCTTTTGGCAAGTTTACAATATGCTTATTATCGCTACCAGAAGATACTTTTCAGCAGCTGATACCAATTTTTGTATACTTCTTCTTCACCTCTGAATTAGTGGATCAATCTAATTCGTTTTTATAAAATAATTAAAAAGGTCTTCCTAAAAGACTTTGCTGTTCTGAAACAAATGCTGCTAATCGGTTCTCTTTATTTAGTTTAATGATTGATTTTATTTAGATAACTATAAGTAGCTTATGATTGTTAGCAAAGTCAAACTATTTGCTCCAACTTTTCTCAAGCCTCTGTTTAAAAAACGAATATGTTTTTAGTGTTATGGTGATTTCCCCGGTTTCACATTTTGGAAATACCACTGAAACCAATAACTTTTTGAAAACTTTGATACTGTCAATTTACGAGAGATAAGATATAACCTCAATATTCAAAGTCTGTGAAACTCGGAGGTATTGTGTTACGTCATAATGCAATTCTGAAACAAATACACAACTAAACTTTTACAAAAGTCAAGTTCTCAAATTTTCATTGAAATTTCATGTTAATAATTATGTCAGTATCGTCTTTACAGCAGTGAAAAAGTTAGCAGCGTCTATCATTATGTCTAGAGAAGCAACTCCCCCAATACCAATTAAGAATAATAGAGCAAGAAGATCATCAAGTCAAGCAAACAAAAATATTTTTTTAAATGAATCTTCAGAAAGTATACCATTTCAAGCAGCTACTGACAAAGTTACAAAAAATTTTTCAACGGTACACAAGCAAGTACCACAATTTCAAATGATTCGACAAGTAACAACTACTCAAAATGTTAATAGTATGATAAGACACGCAGTTAGTGTTGGAATGGGAGTTTCAGCTGGAACCTTTATTGGAAATGCTGCATCTAGCCTTATACTTGGGCCTAAAGGAAGTAATTTTATACAATCATGTAGTATAGGGCTTTCAGAGTATTTATTTTGTTCAAAGAAAAATAAAGAGAATCTAAATCATTCATCGTCATACTTCAAATTTGGCTCCTGTGATGATGACCAGCTCTTACCTTTTGGAATTTCATATATTAGTTTTGGTCTTGCTATAGTTGTTCTACTCCTACCGCTGCTATACCTTTTTAGGCTAAAAAGGCGAATATCTGATCACTAGTAAAATAAAAACGCACAAAAATAAATGGTGATTGTTGATATAAGTTTTGTAGTTTTAGTAAAAATATATCTTGCCAAGAGTTTTAAAAGACTATTTTAAAAGAAATCCTTACTAATCCTAGTTTAGTAATTTAAAATCTCTAATTAAAAAACTTGATATCAATTAAGTATAATTCAATTTGTTAATACTTATAATCGCTCAGAAGTTAGTTACATAAGTCTAGTGAAAGAAAATTGTTGATTAACTCTGACAGGTTTTAAAATATAATATTTTCAATTTATACATTTTATTGGTATTGATACACAAAACTTATATAAGATTTTTATGAGTTTTGATTTTAGAATATAAATAAATTTATTAAGCTGAAAAACTCAAACAAAACTTTGAAAATGTAAAACCAGCTAAGTCATAAGCCAATTTGTTTACAGCACATCTATAAATTCAACATAAATAAAAAAATATTAAAAAAATTCTTCTTTTTTATTTTCTAAAACAACAGAGACGCTAGAAAAAATGAATTAAAAAAAAAGTTAAAAGTTCACGCGCTGTATCGCGGTTTTTTAATTTCATTTCGCATTTCTTTTAACAAATGACGTAAAAATCGCTGGCCTTCATATAACTGCTTTTTGTCTACTATATGATCAACACAGTTGTTTGTTACTGAAGTGGCAGATGGATTAGAAGATGTTGCAACTTGTAATTGAGATGTAGACTCAATCATACATTGACCAGCAGTAATCTGAACGGAACCACCATCACCCCCGCTGAAACCACCATAATCTTCATTTGTAAACACCGGAAAATACTCGGCTGGAATACGCAGAATATCATTTTGATTATCATCGCTGTCTAAATGTTCTTCTAATTCTTGTGCATTTTGGCAAATCGCAATATGGCGTTTATAAGAGCTTTCTTTAGAGTATACACGACGACATGTGTAACAAAAAAAAGTATTTTTTGCTTCACCATCATTATATCCATCATCTTCTTCATCATCTTCTTCTTCATCTAGTTCATCAGTTATATTAATTTCAAAAGATGTTTTTGGTTCATTCTTTTCCTTGAAACAAAATATAATTATTGATAATACCAAGAAATTAAAAAGAGCAAATTAACTTTTAATTACAAAATATTTGTTTTATTAAAGACAAAAAAACAAACTTTCTAAAAAGTTTAATTAAAAAAATCATACATCATGAAGTAGGCTTGAGCTTTCTTGTCTATGGTTGTCTACGTGAGATGAAAGGTTAGTCAGCTCATTAAAGCTTCGCGAGCAACCATTCCAATTACACTTATAAACTCCAATTACTGGTCCCTGCCTATAATCACAACAATACAGTAACAAATATTTAGTAATAGAAAACAAGCAACAATGTTGGTACTGACAAACTTAAATGGCTTGATTCATGTAGCTTCAACTGCTGTACGTTAGCAAAGACTTTATTACATCTTCCATAGGTACATCGATAAGGAACAACAGAAGCATGTGTTCTAAATAAAAATTATTACAAATAAATAAATAATTATCTATTTTAGCCGTGACTAGGAGTTAAAAATTCACCAGCTCTTTTAGAGAACAAAACCAAGTATTATGAGCAAAGATATAATCAGAAGGTCTTAGGTATATCATAAATAATATAAAACACTGTAGAAGTATAGATAAAATATGTAAAAAGGTATTATGTTTAATTATCTTGAAAACCACAACCTGGCATGCTGCTGAACATGAGAAAGTTGCTTGAAACGTCTTGGACAAATGGGACATTTGAATGGTTTTTCGCCAGTATGAGTGCGTTGATGCTGCTTCAAATGATTTAATCCAATAAACGATTGGTTACACTGCTCACATCTAGTTAACATTTATTGAAAATCATATTAGCAATATGACAAAATTTACATTTTTTTAATCACTAAAAGCATATTTAACTTCTTTCAATATTAAAATTTAAAATTTAATCAATTAATTGAAATTATTATTTTATTTTTAATCACATTTTACATTTCAATTTAAAATTTCATTAAATTCTCATTTTTTATCCAAAACATTAAAAACTGAATTGAAATGTTCATCATCAACCTATAAGGTTTTCCAAACTTGTTTCCTTCATGTTTTCTTGCATGTAGAGTAACTTGACTTTTGTTAGCAAACTTTTGCTAGAAAATATAATAAAATAATATTATAAAAGACAAATATTAGTGCTTAATGATCAAATTATTAAAATGTTGAATACTAACTGAGCATATATGGCATGTGTATGACCTTTCCTTGGATTTTTTTTTCACCAAACTTGTTTTTTTGATTTCTTGGTTGTTAACAATTTCAACATATAAAACATCTGATGGGTCATCAACTTCAGTTTGTGGCGATTGAGACAAATCATCACTATTAAAAATCAAAATAATATTATATTTGCAACTAGATAATTATAAAATAAATCTAAATAAAAAGCTGAAATAAATTTTCAATATTTTTAATCAAAGTTAAACAAAGTTCTAACCTCATTGAGACTCCTGTAATTATAGTTGGAGCTATAAAAGAGTCAGTCTTTAACAAATCATTATTTTCATCACCCGAAGATTCCATCAAACTTAATGAAAAAATTACGATCTTATTAAACCTTAAACAAATTAATACACAATTATTTCCTCACTTGAAAATAAACAGCTTTAGTAATTAGTAGAGATAGCTAAGGATAGCAAGTATAAAAAATAAATAATATAAAATAACATTTATTATACTTTTAAGCAGAAAGTAAATTTATTTCTTTAGCTAGAAAATAAAATTTGTTATTTTGATAAGCTTATAAACAACAAATTTTTAGCTCCAAAAATTTCATTAAACACAAAACTTGATAAATTTCAATGCTACTTGCTAAAAATCAGTTTTAAATAACCTGGAAATCATGTTTATCATCAAAATACAATGTAAAAAATGAATCAAAAGCATTAACATTTATTTGGGCCTGACACTAAGTAAGACACCATATCAATCAAGTCTACCTATATTAATGAAAAAAACTTTATACATTATTATATGACTTTTTTATTAGCTATTAAATATTTATAGATATCTAGGATTTATTAAATAAAAGTTTTAGACATGAAATAAGTTTAATAAATTATAATTTTATCAAACTTTTTGGTCATCAAAAATATATAACATCAATTTAAGGATGTTACTTTCTACTTAGCTACTGTAACAAACTTTAATCAATTAACAATCCTTAAAATTAAATTATAAGCAAACAAATTCTTATAATATTTTAATTAATAATTATTATTGCTAAATATCATAAAAGTGATATCAATTTAATAATTCTATGTTTAAAAAATATAAAATAAACAATAGTTAAAAATTAAACCTATATAAAAATAAACAAAAATATATGGATATACAATATACTATAAATAGAATTTTTTTACTTTAAAAGTATTTATTATTTATTAAAACTACAATTTGAAAATAAATTTTAAATAACCAACATTTTTTTTATTATATTATCTTTCATTAATGTTTACTTTGATAAGTGAAAAAAGGTAATATTTTTTGTTTTAATTAAAACCTTTAAAACTTATTCTCAAGATGTTTTTAAAATTACGCTATAGTGAATAATACTGAAAAAAAAAATAAAAAATAAACACATTATATTATTAAAAAATACATTTACTGGTTTAAAGATATATCTTTAAGCAATAGGTAAAGCATCTACAAAAGTGTATTACAAAAACTTGTATCAAAGTAAATAGTTAACTAAAATTACTAAAACAAAAAAACTTTCTAGAAATATAAAATCTTTTATATATCAACTTCAAAAATCAAGAATTAAATCAAGTAAAGATATATAACTTTTCAAATACTGAGAAAACGAAAGTAATTTAAGTACTAGCATAGTGAAGATAATGTACAAAATGGATATTTCCTTGATGGAAATATGTTTTACTTTCCCTATGTTATAAAGAATATTTGATAATTATTTTTTAAAATAGATATTTATTTCATTTAAAAATTCTAAAGATAAGCCTTAGAAGCATAAACTATTCTTAATCAAAATTTTATTGCATTTTTCTACTAATACTAAATTTAAAAACCTACAGCAATAATTTACTATTTATTTATTTATTTCAATAAATGCAAACGAGGGTGCCTGAAGATAGCACTTCTTGCTAACACACATTCTCACAAATAATATCTATTAAGTTAGAAATGTAGAAGGCAAAAGATGTAACACATCTTTCAGGCATTTCAGTAGTCCCCAAAACCTATAACACTGAACAATTAGATAGCATGTTAATAATATAATAAAGGGGAAAATCATAGTTTAAAAACAAAATACTGACAATATTAAAACAGTTCAACTTCTGCTTGAACGACACGAGGGATTCTGACACGACAATGTCTGATGACAGCTGGTTTCAAGTAATAATTATGCGACATTGTGCGGTATGAGAAAAACTTGCTCTGATTAACGTACTAGGTGATATAGAATTATTAATATGTAATGTCTGTCGTCTGAGTTGATATAATTTAAGGAAAGGAGTAATTGAAAAGAAAACACATCGACATCATCAACTGATACTAGTCTTCTGTTGAGGTCTTCAATGAAAATTAAAAACAAAAGGGGACCCTGAACGGAACCCTGAGGAACACCACTGGTGACTTGACTAGGAGTAGATAAAGATCTTTCAGCACGAGTTTGTTGGATTCTCCCTGATAAGTATCTTCAATCCACTTTAAGATAAAGTTGTTGGTTTTTATATTTTTTTAAACAATAATGAGCTTGTTGTGTGGGACAAAATCAAACGCTCTAGCAAAATCGAGAATGTGATGTCACAAGGAGTATAACTTTCATAATGGGCTGTAAGGTCATCAAGAAAAGTGAAATGTTGAGTCAGAAAAGATCTCTGTCTCACAAAGCCATGCAAGACATCACATATAAGATGGTGCTCCATCAAATAAATGGGCATATGATTGTGAATGATATGTTGTTCAGTTCTGCAGATAACTGAAGTCAGTGAAACTGGTCTGTAGTTAAGTGCATTTTTTATGAGCCCTTTTTATGAATAGGAGTAATGGTAGCTTTCTTCCAAATTTGTGGAACCTTTCCTCGTTTCAGATTAATGTTACAGAGTAGCGATAAAGGTAGTGATAAGAGGAAATAAATATGTTTGTATGCAGCGTTGATTGCTTTCTTGAGCTATATTTTTCTCAAAAAAGTTATTTCAAATTAGAATGATGGCCAGCACTTTTACTCTGACTCTAATTTTACAGCTAAAGTAATTGTAAAGGTTGACAATCTTTATTTCGGAGTTTTAAGATTTACAATACCGCAATCATGATCATATACCCTCTAAAAACTTCTTCCAGTCACTTTTAATATATTTATTTATTTATTACAATAAATGTGAAGGAGGGTGCCTAAAGAGAGCACCTCTCGCTAACACACATTCTCACAAATTAGATCTATTTGACGTGTAAACGAAAAAGCATATGACAGTGAAGAATTGCACAGAATCATAGTATTGTAAAAGAGAAAAATTCACAGTTTAGAAATGGCAATGTTGGCGATATTATAACAATTCAGCTTTTTTTTGAACAACACAAGTGATTTTGACATGACAATCTCTGATGGCAGATTGTTCCATGTACTGATTGTGCGGTATGAGAAAAAACTTAATCTGGTTAACGTAGCTGGTGGAGTGGGCTTATTAAGATGTAGTTTATGTCTTCTAAGTTGATATAACTTGAGGGAAGGACTAATGGAGAAGAAGTCATCAAACTGAAGATCAATTAGGTTGTGAATAATTTTAAAAATCAGAATAAGGTCGTATTTAATTCTGCGGATTTCCAAAGTATCTAGATTGAAGAAGCTGAGACAATGCTTATAACTCTCGTATTTGATATTAAGTTTCCTGCAAACCAATCTCGTAAATGTTGCCTGAACAGATTCGATTTTTCTGATATCACCAACTTGATATGGCATCCATGCATTGACATTGTATTCAAGAATAGGGCGTATGTACAGTTTGAAAAGGTTGACGAAAAACCATGGATCTTTAGAATTAAAAGTCTTTATGATGAGGTGCACAAGCTTGATAGATTTTCCAAAGATTCTCGAAACATAACTGTGCCATTTGAAGTCAGATGTCAGAGTAATGCCGAGGCTTATGACTGAGGATACTCGTTCAAGAATAGATCCTTTGATGTAGTATTGGTTGCTGAAGTTGGCAGCTGGCTTACGGGAGAATGTTATAACTTCAGACTTTGTTGGCTGGATTTTAAGTTGCCAATTTGCAGACCAGTTTTCTACAATTTTTAGTGCAGTTTGGAGTTTTGAGTGAGAACCAGATAATAGCTTGATGTCATCTGCATACACAAACACACTGACATTGTCTACTGTTATTAATTTATGTAACAAAACTTATTTTGATTTTCAAAATAAGGGAGGAACGAACAAACTTTTGTGAATCAGACCCAAAGGATTGTGCTAAGCAACACATATTGAATTCTATTTCAAAAATTATCAAATTATCAGGTAGTCGTAATGTATTCCACCTGCGAGCATTTTGTTATTTATATTATAGTTTAGCTTGATACATCTATAAATTCTCTCAATGGTGATATGGCCAATCCTAACTTCTATAGAACGAACTTTGAAAAGAAGAACATCTATCTATCCTCCTCTAACTGGAAATATATGAATCATAAAGTAGTGAGTAGTGATCCTTACAGCCATTCTATGATAATTTATACAAATTGTAACAAATTTTATTCAAATACTTGTCCCACTAAAAGCTCTCCCATCTTAATCGTGTTAAAACTTCACTTATTAAATACTTGTTAAATAAAAATCACCTCGTATAGAAAAAATCTAGAAGTAGAAAACTTATACAAAGCAAAATACAAGTTTAAATGTAAGAAATATGAAATTGAAGTTGCAAGACTATAAGGACATAAAATTTTTTACAGCGGTTCATCACGTAAATTTTATAAATTTGTTAAATCAAAATTAAACTTCCAATCATCTATACATCACTTATTGATGAAAATAAAAATTTGTATCTCAGTGATCTTAAAACAGCTGAACGTTTCAACCAAAGATTTTAAAGGATCTTCACAAACGACTGTTAAAATTTTATTCTTAAATAATAAAGAAATCGAGTCTCATGGTGACTTCATTATCACAAAATTTAAACTTCCGTCTACAACATCAAGGACAAATTAACTCGTACACCTGAAAAGTTGTTCTTCCTACTTTATTAAGAGACCTATCTTTAATATAATACAATCTGTATTACATGTCTTTAAATGTACTATTTGAAGATTTCCATCATTATCCCGACTCATTAAAAAGGAAACAGAAATAAACCACTAGAAACAAGCTTCTACCCACCAATTTCTCACTAATAGCTTCTACAAAAGTTTTTGAAAATATCATTTCACAGAAAATCCTGATTTATCTTCTCAACTAGAACTTACTCTTTGATGATCAATTTGGATTCTTTTCTCAAAGATCCACCATTGATCAGCTGCTGTCCTTTCTTAACCACTCGTTATATTCCTCAGCAATTAATTTAACAACCAATATCATATACACAGACATTCAAAAAGCTTTGGACTCATTTTCTCATCCCATATTACTAAAAACTCTCAGAGAGTTTAACTTGTTCAATTTTTCTTGAATCTTCTCAAAGAGTATTCCCAAAGTCAACATCATTGGGCTACTTCTCTTTAATAATTGTATCAACAACATTACAAACTTACCTATGGCTCTACAACAATATTTCTATTCTTTTTGTATTAATCTTCAATTGTAAATACCTAAGAACTTTCAATTACCTCTTTGCTCATAATATTTGATTTTGTTCGCTATAAGAGCTGTTGAATTTGGAGCTACGCCTTAAATAAATAATTAATATTTTGTATCGAAGCCCTTTTTATGTGTTCAGTATAAGTTGAAAAATTTTTGTAAAATGATAATAACTCATATATTTGTTTTTTATGAATTTTTAACTTGGGTATTTGCGTTAATAAATTATTTTGTTAAACTATTATCAAACACAAAACTGATTTTGAAAATTATATAATCAACAAATATATGTGATCAACATTAATTTTGTACAAAATCTTTATTTATGCTGATAAAACTGAAATTAATGAAACAATTAACTTAACAAGTTTTAATTAATTTAAACATCAGTTCGAGACTTGACCATGACCACCACGTTGAAACTGAGATATTTCAATAATATCAGCAAAGAAAGAGAGATAGCATGAAAACGAAATTAATCAAGCAATATATCTGAAACAAGAATGTCTAGTTAATCGGTTTCTATCAATTAAAGCTTGGTTTGTTGCTTGACTAGTTTTACTACTGCATCAATCTAACTAAATTGTCACTACGCAAGATGAAACTATTATTAGAAGAAACAACTTACAAATAAGTATCTTTTTTCTTAGAATGACGTTCCATATAGGACTTCTCGATCAAATATTCGATAGTCAACTTGATGAAACTGATACTTGGTTTGAAAACATGTTTAGATGAACGCATAACCTGAAGAAGATATCAAATTGAATTTAAAGAAAAATATTCAATTCATGAAAACTATCAAAGAGTATCTTATTCACCTCTTCAATTAGCTCGTTATGCTGATATTCTTTCCTACTCTTCATGATACGGGCGATTAACGCCTGAAACAAGATTATTAAAGTAGAAAGAGTATTTCTGGGATCTATACTTCAACTTACAACTAAATAATGTCGTCGACTGGTTTCAACATCAACATCTTCTTTGGAGGAATCGACGTTCTGTTCTTTAGTAGCAAAATGCATGGGTAGACGAAATTTAGTTCGTTTGTGATGAAAATCTTGATTGACAGATATTATCAAGTCCTCACTAAATGTCTGAAAAATAGAAAAGTGTATCACATCAGCAGTTTCATCTCAAAGCTACTTTCATCAACTTCTACATACAATCTATACAACTAACTACCTTTAACACATCACTTTCACATTTAAGAATCTTCCAGTTCACTAGAATAGAGATATTACTTTGAGTTTCTTTGACTTCTAACCCAGTAGTCTTCATAATGTCTCCTACTGTTAGTTGATTAACCGAATTAAACAGCAGAGCAATTGATAGTTGAAAAGCTGACATGGTAGCCTAGAGAGTAAAAAGTGCAAGAAATTTGTGGTTGAAAGTTATCTGAAAGACCTACAATATGAGTTTTGCTAGAGTTGAGTTGTATCTTTACTTCAGCAGTTGACATATGATGAAGCCAAGTTAAAGCTTTTCCTTTATTATTCGCTTCGTAAAAATTAGAGAACTGAAAACAAACAAAAATGTTAAAATTCCCAAAAAACAAATAATTTTTTCGAAACGTATTTTCTATCCAACGCTTAAAATTTGAAGAAAGCGAAATGTTAGTCATGAATTAATCAAGTTGTTTCATCTGACAACCAACTTACAGACGTTATTCCCTTAGCAAGCGGATTAGGAAGTATAAAAGAGGGTGCAATTTGTTGTAAAGGCCATGAACCAGTCTGCAAGTTGCAAATAAATTAAAATCTTTCCAACATGAGATGGTTTCAAACTTACTTGAAGTACATTGATGCTTATTTGAGGTTCTATATTTTCTCCTTTCAATAACATTCTTTCGTGGAAATTTTTAGTATAGTCTTCGCTCAGTTTCATATCAGTATACATGCATTGTAGCTTAGACACAAAATCAAAACCACAAGCCACTTTCAGCTCCTTAATCATTTCTAATTCCATGTCTCTAGATGAAGTCTTATAAAGAAGTCTCCTAGCCAGAGCACGACTGTATAACTGTACAAAAAAAGAATATTAAAAATAAATAAAAGTGAAAATTACAAACTTTTAAAAAGATATCTTTATCTTCGATGTAACGGAAAACCATGACAGCGTTTTCGAGCGCTTTTAACCCTTCTTCTGACGTGATGGTGCCCTTGTCAACCGCTTTGAAATTAGTGTCGCAATATTTGGTTACCTAAGATGAAAACTGGGGAGTTTTTCGCAGATGATAAAAGTGGCGCTGACCAACTCAGGCGATCGCTTAAATCTATCTTTTTGATAAAGATGATTTACTATATCAGTAATAGCTCGATCAACTGCGATTTCAAAGACGTTATCGCCATTGAAGAGCTCTTTAGTGAGCTTCTTGGACTTCCCACAAACTTCTAAGATTCCATTGACAAAATCAGCAGCAATCTAAACAAAAAATCTCTAAAAAATCTTTAGTGACGAAAATGATTTTAATGAAAACTAGAAATTTGAAAAAGTTCAAAAGTAGATGACATTAAAAGACAGACCAAAATCAAATGTAATTACATTTGAAGACGAGTTGCTGGTGATCTTTCTTAAATTAGCAACCCCTTCAGCACAAATAGACTTTTGTACTTCGTCTGCCATATATCGAAGATATTTTGGATCATTTCTTAGAAGTAAATACATACGAAGTAAATCTACAAACAAATACTCATCAATCACTCGCTATTTGTTAACTAGAGTCAAAATTTAAACTAAAAACATTTAAAACTGATCAAATACCATCTTTTGCGCTTGTCTTGATCATTTCAGTACATCCGGCTTGAAGAAAGTCAATGTGATCGAATATAAGACGATTTTGACAAGCCTTATTAGCTTTTGAAAAGCTCGATTGATGAAGGAACTGAGTGTTTCGGAAACCTTCTTCCGAAAGAAGACCAAGAACCTGGTAGAAGTTGATTTTATAAACTTACAAACCAACCATAACTACACTTACTGCGCTCATGTATTGAGAACAATCGTTATCTCGAAGTAATTCCTTTGCTTTAGCTTCATAAAATATATCAGTTTGTTCCAAATATGCTTTTTCGAAAGTAGTTTCATAAAGCTGTTTACAAATAATGAAAATTTACAATCAAAGCTGAAAAGTTTACTTACTTTACATGGGTCTTTAGAATTGTAGCGGCCAATCAAAACAAATGAAGTTGACACCTCATTTTGCTTGTCACCTGACTTACCAGAAATTCTGCATTCATAAATATTTTGCAAAACAGCTGTTACCAACTTGTCTGCTAATGGCATCAACACTATATCCCTCCAAATAGATAATGCAAGCTATAAAAAAGTAATCTTACTTATTTGTAGAATACTTATTGAAAGTGAAATCTATGAACGACTAATATAAGCATGAAAGATGACAAACTTCTTGTATTTCAGTATATTCTTCTTTCTCTAATGCTCGTGACTTTGATTCAAAAGCTTGGATTTTAGGGTCTGAGAATGGATACACAAAAATCTTGTTGAAACGACCAAATAAAGAATCAACAATTTTAGCTCCTTCATTGTAAGCAGCCCAATGTCTGTTTAATTACAAAATATGAACAAAAAAAAAATAAATAGGAAAAATTTAAAACTAAATTTAAGCAAAAAAATTACTTCTCTCTTGACAAGTATTATTGAATCTACACAAATACAACAAAAAATACTTACTTCGAATACACCTCAACTAGAATTTTATCATTTTCACAAATCATCTGAACACAAATTTATTTACACGTTTTGTTATGTCTGAGCTATATGATGTTTTTTTATTATGATTACTAACTTTAATTACAGGTAAAATACATAAATTACTATTTAATTAAAAAAAAATCAATAGAAAGATTATACTACAACTTTAAAATGGTAAATAAAAAATCATTTTGTTGCTAATTTCACAAAATACTATTTTGCAGCAAGCTTACAAAATATAAATGATTACAAGAGCCTTAAAAACTATTTTGAAATATTATCTATAGTAATTAATGATACTAAATAAGAAAAATTCTTTATGAAAAGCTCATAAAAGATAGATAAATATTAAATATAGAATTTTTAATAATCATCTATATATTAAACTAATTTATAAAAAAGATTTTGTAGGATACTTGTAAACTTAAGATTTAGGTTTTAAAGAAGTAAATAACTACTATTAGTTTCCAAGTATAAAAATAATTAGTAATAAAAGACTATTGATTGATCTACAAGTTTTATTGACATAAATGATAGAGATAAAAAAGTATAAATTCTATTTACCTGATAAACTTTAGTTACATGAGTAGTTAATAACTCTTCGAGCTTGCAATACATATTCATATACATTGGATCAGGGTATGCTATGCATATGGAATAAACATCACTATGAAAATATAACAATAAGATACATTTAAAATTCAGTGTTTATTATTACTGCTATTAATGAGTAAAATTCAACTCTTACTGAATGCATTCATTCCAATCTGCTCTTTTAAGAGACTGCTTACTAAAAACAATATGAACAGTTTTAGAGATGCGATTCCATTTGACATCAAAGTCAGTCTCCATTAGGTTTTTTAAAAACTTATATAATACTTGTTTCAAATCTATTTGTTGCAGAAAAATTACCTTATTAAACAAATAAGATTTAAAAGTATTTAAAAAACAAATTATTATAACTACTTAAACTTTAGAAAATCTTTATATAATCAAAATACATCACCACATATAAACTATCTTTTTTAGATTTAAAGGTCTTTATAATTTGCTTAACTTTGATAGCTTCTAGGACATAATAATAATTTAAATACTGCTAAACAATTGAACAAAATATATTCATTTGAACTAATTACACTTTTGAATTATAAAATAGTTTTATACAATCCATTTATAAATTAGTAGTATAAATACTCATATTTTAAATTTAATATTTCATAAGCACAAACTATTAAAAAATACTTTATGAAAAAACCAAATGATTAAGTTTTATAATTTTTTTTTAAATCAAATATTTAAATATCTTCAATCATAAATACTAGTTAATTAGATAAATAATTCTTTACTGATTGACAAGCTTAAAAATTCTAATGTAACCAGTCATAATTGTATAAAATTGTAATAATATAAACTAAAATACAACTATGTACTTATTGTGTGAAGATAAAAGTTACTGAATTTTTGATCATTATCAGCAACATTGAGAAAAACAATTTAAGAAAATACTTTTAAACTTCAATAATAACTAGAAAACTTCAAGCCAAGGAATCTATGATTAACATTATATATATTTATATAGCAATTATTGCAAATAAGTTTTGAACAAAATTTTATATATTGTAGAAAATTTAACTCTCAATATATAAGCTTAAGGATTAACCATTTTTATTGATTCAAATAAATACTTATTGAAATCCATTGCTTTGAAATCCATAAAGTAGATAGAAATATTGAACAAAATAACATATACCAAAAATTAAATATTTAAGGAAACTTAATATTTACAGAATCAGTCTTAGCGACAAAAAAATGTTTAAACAATGATAAAGAAACTATTAAATTACATAACATATAAAAAAAAGTTCAAAACATAAATAGGAGAGAAATAAATAGAGAGTAAATTACGGCTCGTATATAGGTATATATATTGGCATAAAAGTTGAAAGAATAGATTACTTTTGCAAAATTTACGATCTAAGTTATTCTAAAACTTGCATAGTTGATAATCAATATCGAATAATTTTAGAACAGTATTTTCTGTTTTAAATAAATTAAGTCTACATTTAAAATACAAACATATTAATCTCCGACAGAATATATTTAGTTTGCTGGTACAGTTTTTTGCTTATAATCGCTTTCTTAAAAATACCAAAATATTTCACAAACAATTTATAAATGTATGTTTGTAAAAAGAACTTATATTGGAGTTACTGTTCTATGAATTTCCTAGTCTACAAATTATAATAAGTAGTTCTTGAACTTGTCTAAGCAATGATGAACTCAACTGGATGGTTATCTAAAAGCACCTGAATAATAAAAATATATCCTACAAACACAACAATTAATTAATATAAAAAAAAAAAACAATACTTTAAATAAATATATAAATTAATAGTGAAAAATAATGCACCTACACAAAACTTGTTTTGAATAATATATATAAATATTTTGTTCGCCCACCTGTGTGGCAAAACGGTTACCATACCTGCCTACCAAGAAGGTGGTTCCGGGTTCGGTCCTGGTTGGACACATATTAGCGATAAACAAAAGTTCATATACAAAACCTGGGTAAAAGGACCCTGTGAGTCTGGTAAACTGACAACACTTCTAGGAGACCTATATTAGTTGAATATTATTAAGCCCTTACTGAAGGTTTTGATAAGTTTTGTGTTCCTGATTTATATATTTTGGGGGATTTTAATTTTAGTAAAATTAATTGGAATAACCCGAATTTGACATTTGGGGGAAAATCGTTTAACTTGGATAACAACAATCCTAGTTCAGCCATTCTTCAGTCTTTGTAAGTTTTTTCGAAGCCAATAACCTATCTCAGATGTAATACTTTGAATCTTCTCATCATATTAAAATCTCAGAACATTATCCACGTTGATCAAAAAGATCCTTTTGCTCTAACATGCGATTACAGCATTATTGAATTCGAGTATCATTAAAATTTTTCCATGAACGTTAAGACTTCAAGCAAACGGAATTTTTGTCATGGAAATTATAATGGTATTAACAAGTTTCTATCAGGTATTGAGTAGATTTATGTTTTCAACTACATCGAAGACATCAATACTATTTACTCACTGTTTACTAACATCGTTAAAGAGTCAATTGAAAAATTCAAACCTTTTTATCAAGTCAACAAAAAACCGCATTTGCCCAAATATTTAAGGAATTTATAACATCTAAAAACCTTCTATACAAACAAAATAAAACAGATTCTTCCGTCAAATCTCTGAGCAAAGATCTTTCTATAATTTACAAGAAATCTATTTCTAATTTCTATTTAGGAAGAGAAAGTGCATTCTTTATCTTCACCCAGCAAGAAAACGTTTTTTGGCGTCATAAATTACAAGCTTAAGGCGAGATCTCAATTACGTCTCTTGCTTGATAACAGCAACCAGTTGAATTACTAAACAATCAATTTAACAGCGTTTTTATAACCGATGATGGCAATGCTCCTTCTCTTTCCTACTCCAACATTCTCACAAAAGCTTCTGAGGTTATAAATATTGAGATAACAGTCGATATAGTAACTAAGACTATATCTTCTTTAAAATCATCAGTTTCCAACACCCCTGATCAGATCACTGCTCTGTTTTTAATAAAAGCTTCTGTCTTTTTACTTTGTAACATCACTTTGAAGTGATAGAGAGTTCCACAAATCTAGAAGAAATTTGGATATTTTTTATACATTTATATCTACCATTTATCAATACATTGACTGAAATTCTCAATTCCCCTGAATACTTTATCAGAAAGAAGATACTTCAAAAAACCTTTTATTACTCTTAAGTTTGGAAGAAGCAATAGGATTTTGATTACACCAATTTTTAAGAAATCGTAAAATTAAGGAATATATCTTATTCTGTTAATCAACTTTTAACAATTGTTAAAACTAAATACAAACTTTATACAAGATCTTAAAACTGTAAATTGATGTCAGTGTGTTAGGACTAGATGACCTGCTTGAAAATTAGTGTACTGCTCAAGTTAAAACAGATTTTTTCAACTTTAGGATAAAATAAAAACTGACAGTTTCTTCGCCTTTTTCTATTTGTCATATCAAATCTTTGATTTAGTTATGCCTCTACAGTATTTATATTCTTTCTGTATTAATCTTAATTGAAAGAACTTTGAAATCAAAAATTATCTCTTTGCTCATAACACATGGTTTTTGATCGCTACTGTACAATTTGTAACTCGCAGTCACTCGTTAAATAAATTTAAATTCCAAATGTTTCAATTATTCATTAGTAAGAAAATGACAACAAGAAACACCAGGTAATGTCAAAAAAATTAGTATATTAAATAACGAATAGAGCTTAAATTTGGCTAGATAAAGCTTGATGAATAAGCTTCATAAAACATAAATAAATTGCTGCAAATGATGAAGAAAGTACAAAGGCGATCCAAACAGAAAGTAAAAAAAGTATTTTTTCAAGTTTAGACAACGATGTTGATGTTATCGAACCAACTTCGACACTTGGTATTATTTTCTTTGATGGAAATGAAAGTTTACTAAAGAGAAATTTCAATTCACAAATTCAATCTCCGACTTCTAAACTTGAGTTTTGCATAGCAGCAACCAGAAATGATGTAGTGGCGTCTTACTCAAAAGCTATTGGTTCTGAAAGATTTATGGCTGAAAATAATAAAATCAGTAATTATGGGGGCGTTAGTAGCTCAGTGGATCTTTGGCCGAGAAATAATTCAAATCGAATCACTCTAAATTCAGTTTATTCGAGAATATCTCCTTCAGATATTTCTAAATCAGTTCCACCATATTCTAATGATTCATTTTATACATCTAAGAGCCATGTGGAGGCAGCAATCGAAAATATTTTTAGTGATAGTATTTGTAGCGCTAGTGTAGATCAAAAACAAATTCAACGAATTTGGAATAATGAATCAACAATACCAAGTTCTTTTCAATTGCTCAATGACAATTCATTATTTTACATTGTCCATTTTCTCATGTTGAGTAAGAGATATGAGTCTTAGATGAAGAAGATGAAACTGATATTGCTGCAAATGATGAAGAAAGTACAAAGGCAATCGAAACAGAAAGTAAAAAAAGTATTTTTTCAAGTTTAGGCAACGATGTTGATGTTATCGAACCACCTTCTACACTTGGTATTACTTTCTTTGATGGAAATGAAAGTTTACTAAAGAGAAATTTCAATTCACAAATTCAATCTCCGACTTCTAAACTTGAGTTTTGCATAGCAGCACTCAGAAATGATGTAGTGGCGTCTTACTCAAAAGCTATTGGTTCTGAAAGATTTATGGCTGAAAATAATAAAATCAGTAATTATGGGGGCGTTAGTAGCTCAGTGGATCTTTGGCCGAGAAATAATTCAAATCGAATCACTCTAAATTCAGTTTATTCGAGAATATCTCCTTCAGATATTTCTAAATCAGTTCCACCATATTCTAATGATTCATTTTATACATCTAAGAGCCATGTGGAGGCAGCAATCGAAAATATTTTTAGTGATAGTATTTATAGCGCTAGTGTAGATCAAAAACAAATTCAACGAATTTGGAATAATGAATCAACAATACCAAGTTCTTTTCAATTGCTCAATGACAATTCAGTATTTTACATTGTCCATTTTCTCATGTTAAGTAAGAGATATGAGTCTTAGATGAAGAAGATGAAACTGATATTGCTGCAAATGATGAAGAATGTATAAAGGCGATCCAAACAGAAAGTAAAAAAAGTATTATTTCAAGTTTAGACAACGATGTTGATGTTATCGAACTACCTTCTACACTTGGTATTACTTTCTTTGATGGAAATGAAAGTTTACTAAAGAGAAATTTCAATTCACAAATTCACTCTCCGACTTCTAAACTTGAGTTTTGCATAGCAGCAACCAGAAATGATGTAGTGGCGTCTTACTCAAAAGCTATTGGTTCTGAAAGATTTATGGCTGAAAATAATAAAATCAGTAATTATGGGGGCGTTAGTAGCTCAGTGGATCTTTGGCCGAGAAATAATTCAAATCGAATCACTCTAAATTCAGTTTATTCGAGAATATCTCCTTCAGATATTTCTAAATCAGTTCCACCATATTCTAATGATTCATTTTATACATCTAAGAGCCATGTGGAGGCAGCAATCGAAAATATTTTTAGTGATAGTATTTGTAGCGCTAGTGTAGATCAAAAACAAATTCAACGAATTTGGAATAATGAATCAACAATACCAAGTTCTTTTCAATTGCTCAATGACAATTCATTATTTTACATTGTCCATTTTCTCATGTTGAGTAAGAGATAGGAGTCTTAGATGAAGAAGATGAAACTGATATTGCTGCAAATGATGAAGAAAGTACAAAGGCAATCGAAACAGAAAGTAAAAAAAGTATTTTTTCAAGTTTAGGCAACGATGTTGATGTTATATTGCTGCAAATGATGAAGAAAGTACAAAGGCAATCGAAACAGAAAGTAAAAAAAGTATTTTTTCAAGTTTAGGCAACGATGTTGATGTTATCGAACCAACTTCGACACTTGGTATTATTTTCTTTGATGGAAATGAAAGTTTACTAAAGAGAAATTTCAATTCACAAATTCAATCTCCGACTTCTAAACTTGAGTTTTGCATAGCAGCACTCAGAAATGATGTAGTGGCGTCTTACTCAAAAGCTATTGGTTCTGAAAGATTTATGGCTGAAAATAATAAAATCAGTAATTATGGGGGCGTTAGTAGCTCAGTGGATCTTTGGCCGAGAAATAATTCAAATCGAATCACTCTAAATTCAGTTTATTCGAGAATATCTCCTTCAGATATTTCTAAATCAGTTCCACCATATTCTAATGATTCATTTTATACATCTAAGAGCCATGTGGAGGCAGCAATCGAAAATATTTTTAGTGATAGTATTTGTAGCGCTAGTGTAGATCAAAAACAAATTCAACGAATTTGGAATAATGAATCAACAATACCAAGTCTTTTCAATTGCTCAATGACAATTCATTATTTTACATTGTCCATTTTCTCATGTTGAGTAAGAGATATGAGTCTTAGATGAAGAAGATGAAACTGATATTGCTGCAAATGATGAAGAAAGTACAAAGGCAATCGAAACAGAAAGTAAAAAAAGTATTTTTTCAAGTTTAGGCAACGATGTTGATGTTATCGAACCACCTTCTACACTTGGTATTATTTTCTTTGATGGAAATGAAAGTTTACTAAAGAGAAATTTCAATTCACAAATTCAATCTCCGACTTCTAAACTTGAGTTTTGCATAGCAGCACTCAGAAATGATGTAGTGGCGTCTTACTCAAAAGCTATTGGTTCTGAAAGATTTATGGCTGAAAATAATAAAATCAGTAATTATGGGGGCGTAAGTAGCTCAGTGGATCTTTGGCCGAGAAATAATTCAAATAATCACTCTAAATTCAGTTTATTCGAGATATCTCCTTCAGATATTTCTAAATCAGTTCCACCATATTCTATGATTCATTTTATACATCTAAGAGCCATGTGGAGGCAGAATCGAAAATATTTTTAGTGATAGTATTTGTAGCGCTAGTGTAGATCAAAAACAAATTCAACGAATTTGGAATAATGAATCAACAATACCAAGTTCTTTTCAATTGCTCAATGACAATTCAGTATTTTACATTGTCCATTTTCTCATGTTGAGTAAGAGATATGAGTCTTAGATGAAGAAGATGAAACTGATATTGCTGCAAATGATGAAGAATGTATAAAGGCGATCCAAACAAAAAGTAATAAAAGTATTATTTCAAGTTTAGGCAACGATGTTGATGTTATCGAACCAACTTCGACACTTGGTATTACTTTCTTTGATGGAAATGAAAGTTTACTAAAGAGAAATTTCAATTCACAAATTCAATCTCCGACTTCTAAACTTGAGTTTCGCATAGCAGCAACCAGAAATGATGTAGTGGCGTCTTACTCAAAAGCTATTGGTTCTGAAAGATTTATGGCTGAAAATAATAAAATCAGTAATTATCGGGGAGTTAGTAGCTCAGTGGATCTTTGGCCAAGAAATAATTCAAATCGAATCACTCTAAATTCAGTTTATTCGAGAATATCTCCTTCAGATATTTCTAAATCAGTTCCACCATATTCTAATGATTCATTTTATACATCTAAGAGCCATGTGGAGGCAGCAATCGAAAATATTTTTAGTGATAGTATTTGTAGCGCTAGTGTAGATCAAAAACAAATTCAACGAATTTGGAATAATGAATCAACAATACCAAGTGCTTTTCAATTGCTCAATGACAATTCATTATTTCATTTTTGCGTTTCCTCATGTTGAGTAAGAGATGTGAGTCTTAGATGAAGAAGATGAAACTGATATTGCTGCAAATGATGAAGAAAGTACAAAGGCAATCGAAACAGAAAGTAAAAAAAGTATTATTTCAAGTTTAGGCAACGATGTTGATGTTATCGAACCAACTTCGACACTTGGTATTATTTTCTTTGATGGAAATGAAAGTTTACTAAAGAGAAATTTCAATTCACAAATTCAATCTCCGACTTCTAAAGTTGAGTTTTGCATAACAGCAACCAGAAATGATGTAGTGGCGTCTTACTCAAAAGCTATTGGTTCTGAAAGATTTATGGCTGAAAATAATAAAATCTCTAATTATTGGGGCGTTAGTAGCTCAGTGGATCTTTGGCCGAGAAATAATTCAAATGGAATCACTCTAAATTCAGTTTATTCGAGTATATCTCCTTCAGATATTTCTAAATCAGTTCCACCATATTCTAATGATTCATTTTATACATCTAAGAGCCATGTGGAGGCAGGAATCGAAAATATTTTTAGTGATAGTATTTGTAGCGCTAGTGTAGATCAAAAACAAATTCAACGAATTTGGAATAATGAATCAACAATACCAAGTTCTTTTCAATTGCTCAATGACAATTCATTATTTTACATTGCCCATTTTCTCATGTTGAGTAAGAGATATGAGTCTTAGATGAAGAAGATGAAACTGATATTGCTGCAAATGATGAAGAATGTATAAAGGCGATCCAAACAGAAAGTAATAAAAGTATTTTTTCCAGCAACACACATCGGCAAACGAAATTTAGTTCGTTAGTGATTGACAGATATTATCAAGTTTTCACGAAATACCTGAAAAATATAAAAGTGTATCACATCAGCAGTTTCATCTCAATGCTACTTTCATCAACTTCTACATAGAACTGATTATCTATACAGCTAACTACCTTAACACATCTATAAGTTATTGTCGGCAGAAGCATTCCACTATTAAGTCAAATATTTCAACTTTTGATAAAAACCCTCAAAAATAGAGAACATCAAATAGAAACAGTTCCTTTTATTTTCATAAGTTCTTCATAAATCTTTAAACTTAAAAACGCATCTAAGGCAGCATAACTTAATTGCTGTTGAGAAAGGGGAAAAGTATTCCATTTGCTCTTTCTTACTAATGAGATTTTTGATACATTTGCTTCAAACAAGAATTTACTAAGAGCAACCATACTCCAATTTTCTGATTTATCAAAAATTGAATTAGCAAGTGTACCCAAGTCAACACTAGAAATCATTGCTTTGTTCACATCAATTCCAAAATTTCTACCTAATTTCAAGATATCTGCTTTAATATTTACACCTACTTTAACAAAGTTCTTATTTTCAATTAATTTTTTGAGCATTGGTGGAAAACTTATCATTTCAGACACTTGAAAAATATAACAACACTTTGAATCAATACAAATCTGAACAACTGCTACTTTATCTTCTTTATTTTTCACATAACTAACAGGCCATTCCAGATCAAATCCAGCTACTACATGATCTAAATTTAAAAACTCATCACAAATTATAGAACAATCAGCCAAATCATGACAATAGATTATTTTACATGCTTTTGGAAGAGAAATATTTGGAGTTTTTAGTGCATTCCAGTTAGGAACTGTTCTAGGCATAATTGAGAAACTAATAAAACAAACTTTTTCATAAAACTTTATAGTAATCAATTTTTTTAAATTCCTCTATCTAAAGAAGAAATAAATAAATTTAAACTTAATGTTGTCAACTTTGAGCAATAAATATAAAATTTAAAACATTTAAATATCATAACAGTTTAAATTTAATTTGAACAAATTTCTGAAAACAATAATTACTAAAAGCACTTTGATAAATAATATAGCCAAAGAATTCATAAAATAATTAAATCAATAGGTTATTTTTATCAATTATTTCAAAATATTCAAATTTTTGAGAGCAAAAAGTTTATAAAATACAATAAAATATAAATTAGTCTGCCTCCACTAATTATTCATCTATGCAAATTTAAATATAAGTTTTTAGCATTGAAGTCACACAAAATAAACCGAACAATATGAATTTTTATAGAAAATTTTTAACTTCAGATCAAAGTGAATATGGAAAAAAGAAATTATTACTTATTACACTACAAAGTAATATTTGAATAAATTCTGTAATTATTCAGTAATAAAAATAAGATTTATTTAGTCAATCAATAACTCAAACTCAACAAAAGTAATATTTTAAATATATTAAAATTAAGGAGTGAATTAAAAATAATAAATTGATTATTTTGTTATTATTAGAAACTCAAGTTTAATTATTTTACTCAATACATGGCTGCAGATGACAAATTCAACAGCCCTTACAGAATGCATAAAACATTGTAACTGCGGAAAGATAATGAAACGGTATTAATTATCACAGTTTATTATAATTTAATGTTGAAAATAAAAATGGGAACACTGCAGAGGCATAAGTAAAATATAAATTATGAATCAAGAATACAAAAAAAGTGAAGAAAACGAGGAGACTGACAGCATTATAATTCACTTGTTAACGAAATTATTTAAATCATGTATTTTAAACACAATTTTAAAATAAGTAATAAAATTTGACGTAATGATGGAGTCGGGAACAAAGATTCAGGCCTTTGTTACCTTATAAAAAAAAAGATTACTCTAATAGGAGTTATTAAAGTTGTTAAGAGGTTTAACTTTGTATAACGAGCTTCTGAGGACATATGAAAGATTACAATAAATAAGGTAAATACAATTTATAGATCGGGAACAACATAAAATAAAAATCAATTTTATGACTTCATAAATATATTCTTCGATAGATATAATTCTTACTTTAGATTCATTTTAACAAACTTCAAAACATCTTGGGCTTCTTACAAATGAAATTAAGATCTGTATATAGAGAAAAAAGTTAGTTACGAAAAACAGTAAATTGAAATGACTGTTAAAAGAATAAAACACGGTTTTTGCAGATGATGTAAGAGTAGATTACAAGACTTTGTGGGCTGCTGATCACGAGTATACAATTATATCTACCATTTATCAATATATTGACTGAAATTCTCAATTCGCCTGAATACTTTATCAGAAAGAAGATAATTAAAAAACCTTATATTACTCTTAAGTTTGGAAGAAGCAAAAGGATTTTGATTACACCAATTCTTAAGAATTTGTAAAATTAAGGAATATATCTTATTCTGTTAATCAACTTTTAACAATTGTTAAAATTAAGTACAAACTTTATACAAGATCTTAAAACTGTAAATTGATGTCAGTGTGTTAGGACTAGATGACCTGCTTGAAAATTAGTGTACTGCTCAAGTTAAAACAGATTTTTTCAACTTTAGGATAAAATAAAAACTGACAGTTTCTTCGCCTTTTTCTATTTGTCATATCAAATCTTTGATTTAGTTATGCCTCTACAGTATTTATATTCTTTCTGTATTAATCTTAATTGAAAGAACTTTGATATCAAAAATTATCTCTTTGCTCATAACACATGGTTTTTGTTCGCTACTGTACAATTTGTAACTCGCAGTCACTCGTTAAATAAATTTAAAATCCAAATGTTTCAATTATTTATTAGTAAGAAAATGACAAGAAACACCAGGTAATGTATAAAAAAATTAGTATATTAAATAACGAATAGAGCTTAAACTTGGCTAAATAAAGCTTGATGAATAAGCTTCATAAAACATAAATAATTTGAAGCTACAACTTTTAGATAAAAAAAAGATTTGTAGAAAAAATTTATAATAGCTCTAAATGCCCTGATATGAGTCAGACTGGATATTGTCCTCGTGGTCCATTTTGTGCGTTTCCTCATGTTGAGCAAGAGATACCAGTCTTAGATTAAGAAGATGAAACTGATATCGCTGCAAATAATGAAGAAAGTACAAAGGCAATCGAAACAGAAAGTAAAAAAAGTATTATTTCAAGTTTAGGCAACGATGTTGATGTTATCGAACCAACTTCTACACTTGGTATTATTTTCTTTGATGGAAATGAAAGTTTACTAAAGAGAAATTTCAATTCACAAATTCAATCTCCGACTTCTAAACTTAAGTTTTGCATAGCAGCAACCAGAAATGATGTAGTGGCGTCTTACTCAAAAGCTATTGGTTCTGAAAGATTTATGGCTGAAAATAATAAAATCAGTAATTATTGGGGCGTTAGTAGCTCAGTGGATCTTTGGCCGAGAAATAATTCAAATGGAATCACTCTAAATTCAGTTTATTCGAGTATATCTGCTTCAGATATTTCTAAATCAGTTCCACCATATTCTAATGATTCATTTTATACATCTAAGATCCATGTGGAGGCAGCAATCGAAAATATTTTTAGTGATAGTATTTGTAGCGCTAGTGTAGATCAAAAACAAATTCAACGAGTTTAGAATAATGAATCAACAATACCAAGTTCTTTTCAATTGCTCAATGACAATTCATTATTTTACATTGTCCATTTTCTCATGTTGAGTAAGAGATATGAGTCTTAGATGAAGAAGATGAAACTGATATTGCTGCAAATGATGAAGAATGTATAAAGGCGATCCAAACAGAAAGTAAAAAAAGTATTATTTCAAGTTTAGGCAACGATGTTGATGTTATCGAACCAACTTCGACACTTGGTATTATTTTCTTTGATGGAAATGAAAGTTTACTAAAGAGAAATTTCAATTCACAAATTCAATCTCCGACTTCTAAACTTGAGTTTTGCATAGCAGCAACCAGAAATGATGTAGTGGCGTCTTACTCAAAAGCTATTGGTTCTGAAAGATTTATGGCTGAAAATAATAAAATCAGTAATTATGGGGGCGTTAGTAGCTCAGTGGATCTTTGGCCGAGAAATAATTCAAATCGAATCACTCTAAATTCAGTTTATTCGAGTATATCTGCTTCAGATATTTCTAAATCAGTTCCACCATATTCTAATGATTCATTTTATACATCTAAGAGCCATGTGGAGGCAGGAATCGAAAATATTTTTAGTGATAGTATTTGTAGCGCTAGTGTAGATCAAAAACAAATTCAACGAATTTGGGATAATGAATCAACAATAACAAGTTCTTTTCAATTGCTCAATGACAATTCATTATTTTACATTGTCCATTTCCTCATGTTGAGCAAGAGATATGAGTCTTAGATGAAGAAGATGAAACTGATATTGCTACAAATGATGAAGAAAGTATAAAGGCGATCCAAACAGAAAGTAAAAAAAGTATTATTTCAAGTTTAGGCAACGATGTTGATGTTATCGAACCAACTTCGACACTTGGTATTATTTTCTTTGATGGAAATGAAAGTTTACTAAAGAGAAATTTCAATTCACAAATTCAATCTCCGACTTCTAAACTTGAGTTTTGCATAACAGCAACCAGAAATGATGTAGTGGCGTCTTACTCAAAAGCTATTGGTTCTGAAAGATTTATGGCTGAAAATAATCAAATCAGTAATTATGGGGGCGTTAGTAGCTCAGTGGATCTTTGGCCGAGAAATAATTCAAATCGAATCGCTCTAAATTCAGTTTATTCGAGAATATCTCCTTCAGATATTTCTAAATCAGTTCCACCATATTCTAATGATTCATTTTATACATCTAAGAGCCATGTGGAGGCAGCAATCGAAAATATTTTTAGTGATAGTATTTGTAGCGCTAGTGTAGATCAAAAACAAATTCAACGAATTTGGAATAATGAATCAACAATAACAAGTTCTTTTCAATTGCTCAATGACAATTCATTATTTTACATTGTCCATTTTCTCATGTTGAGCAAGAGATATGAGTCTTAGATGAAGAAGATGAAACTGATATTGCTGCAAATGATGAAGAATGTATAAAGGCGATCCAAACAGAAAGTAATAAAAGTATTTTTTCCAGCAACACACATCGGCAAACGAAATTTAGTTCGTTAGTGATTGACAGATATTATCAAGTTTTCACGAAATACCTGAAAAATATAAAAGTGTATCACATCAGCAGTTTCATCTCAATGCTACTTTCATCAACTTCTACATAGAACTGATTATCTATACAGCTAACTACCTTAACACATCTATAAGTTATTGTCGGCAGAAGCATTCCACTATTAAGTCAAATATTTCAACTTTTGATAAAAACCCTCAAAAATAGAGAACATCAAATAGAAACAGTTCCTTTTATTTTCATAAGTTCTTCATAAATCTTTAAACTTAAAAACGCATCTAAGGCAGCATAACTTAATTGCTGTTGAGAAAGGGGAAAAGTATTCCATTTGCTCTTTCTTACTAATGAGATTTTTGATACATTTGCTTCAAACAAGAATTTACTAAGAGCAACCATACTCCAATTTTCTGATTTATCAAAAATTGAATTAGCAAGTGTACCCAAGTCAACACTAGAAATCATTGCTTTGTTCACATCAATTCCAAAATTTCTACCTAATTTCAAGATATCTGCTTTAATATTTACACCTACTTTAACAAAGTTCTTATTTTCAATTAATTTTTTGAGCATTGGTGGAAAACTTATCATTTCAGACACTTGAAAAATATAACAACACTTTGAATCAATACAAATCTGAACAACTGCTACTTTATCTTCTTTATTTTTCACATAACTAACAGGCCATTCCAGATCAAATCCAGCTACTACATGATCTAAATTTAAAAACTCATCACAAATTATAGAACAATTAGCCAAATCATGACAATAGATTATTTTACATGCCTTTGGAAGAGAAATATTTGGAGTTTTTAGTGCATTCCAGTTAGGAACTGTTCTAGGCATAATTGAGAAACTAATAAAACAAACGTTTTAATAAAACTTTATAGTAATCAATTTTTTTAATTCCTCTATCTAAAGAAGAAATAAATAAAATTAAACTTAATGTTGTCAACTTTGAGCGATAAATATAAAATTTAAAACATTTTAATATCATAAAAGTTTAAATTTAATTTGAACAAATTTCTGAAAACAATAATTACTAAAAGCACTTTGATAAATAATATAACCAAAGAATTCATAAAATAATTAAATCAATAGGTTATTTTTATCAATTATTTCAAAATATTCAAATTTTTGAGAGCAAAAAGTTTATGAAATACAATAAAATATAAATTAGTCTACCTCCACTAATTATTCATCTATGCAAATTTAAATATAAGTTTTTAGCATAAAAGTGACACAAAATAAACCGAACAATATGAATTTTTATAGAAAATTTTTAACTTCAGATCAAAGTGAAAATGGAAAAAAGAAATTATTACTTATTACACTACAAAGTAATATTTGAATAAATTCTGTAATTATTCAGTAATAAAAATAAGATTTATTTAGTCAATCAATAACTCAAACTCAACAAAAGTAATATTTTAAATATATCAAAATTAAGGAGTGAATTAAAGATAATAAATTGATTATTTTGTGAGCATATAACTAAAGAAAGGCTAACTGGAAGAGATATCATCAGCTTGTAAAATTTCTTATAATAATTTCAATAAACTTATTTATTTATTACAATAAATGCGACGGAGGGTGCTTAAAGTAAGCACCTCCCGCTAACACACATTCTCGCAAATAACAGAATCATTATTATTAGAAACTCAAGTTTAATTATTTTACTCAATACATGGCTGCAGATGACAAATTCTACAGCTCTTACAGAATACATAAAACATTGTAACTGCGGAAAGATAATGAAACGATATTAAGTATCACAGTTTATTATAAATTAATGTTGAAAATAAAAATGGGAACACTGCAGAGGCATAAGTAAAATATAAATTATGAATCAAGAATCAAGAATGCAAAAAAAGTGAAGAAAACGAGGAGACTGACAGCATTATAATTCACTTGTTAACGAAATTATTTAAATCATGTATTTTAAACACAATTTTAAAATAAGTAATAAAATTTGACGTAATGATGGAGTCGGGAACAAAGATTCAGGCCTTTGTTACCTTATAAAAAAAACGATTACTTTAATAGAAGCTATTAAAGTTGTTAAGAAGTTTAATTGGGAATAACGAGCATCTAAGGAAATATGAAAGATTACAATAAATAAGGTAAATATCATTTATAGATCGGGAACAACATAACATAAAAATTAATTTTATGACTTTATAACTATATTCTTTGATATATATAATTCTTACTTGAGATTCATTTTAACAAACTTCATAACATCTTGGCCTCCTTACAAATGAAATTAAGATTATTAATCACAGTATGTAAGTAGCCTAATGCTTGTGATAAAACTATTTTTGGTCTTACAGGTCTTACAAAATGAAGCATTTAACCATATTTTAAAAGATCTAAAAATTGAAATGAAAAAACAATTTTCAATCAAAGTTTTTGTTCAGTTATTAAAGATAAGCTATGAAAATTTTACTATTGGTTTTATTAGATATTTTCTAAATAAAAACTTACGATTATGATACCAAAAGTATTTTTAAGAATTTTGTTTATAATGGATTTCTTAAACAAAACTTAACTATTATTTTGTACCAGTTGCAATGTTACTAAATAATAGAAAATATAACTTAGAAACTTAAAAAAATTATTATAATTAATGAAATTAAAACTTTATGGTTATACATTTATATACTTATCTCTTACATTTTGCTCTAGTAAAAGTATTTATCAGAATATGATTATTTTATGTATATTAGTAGTGAATATTTTTCTTTCTGATTCCAATTTGTTTACTTTATAAAATTAGATCAATAACTAGTTAATTTTGCTCAAATATCTGGTTTAAGAAATAAATTTAACAGTTCATTGGTGACAGCAGTTTTAATCATTAAAATTGCTGAACATTCAAGATTTTTCAAAAACTACCTTCTAGAGGACTTATAACTTAATAAAATAATTCAAAAAGTACAAAGAGAAATATCAGCAGCAATTGCAGTTATGCAATTTGTAACCTGAAACTTCAGTTTCTAATTGAGATAGTCGACTATTTGTCTAGTATAACTATTTGTCGACGTTTTAAATAGAATTGGTATTTCTACAGGGAATTGATCAGATTCTTTCAAGGATCTTTTTATTAAAACTGCTTTTTGTGAACATAAAGCTTTTAATTTTCTTAAAAGCAGAAAAGGCTATTTTTGGTTTAATGACTTACTTTGTTGACAAAAGTTTGTTTAAAAAGTTTCTAAATTATTTAAAAAATCAAACTTATTAAGTTACATCAAGAATTTTTTTGTTGAAATACTTTTTTAATGTTACAACTAGTATTATTTTCACTAGTGTTACTTTTTATTACATTTTATTTTTTGATGAGAATAACTAGGACTAATTTAATCACCTTTTTCCTATAGAATCAATCAATTATAATGCTAATATTACGATTTTTATCAAAATATAAAACCAACATGAATTATTTTAGCATTTCTAGTAGCCACACTTTATTAAATTTTTTGTAAAGTTTCAAGTGGTGCAGAGTTAGCAATAATAAAAACAACCAAATCAACAGAATTGATCATGAAAATAAACCGTGCATAAAGTTCAAAGTTCAAAAATGTTTTTTTCATCACCGTAAGTATTAGTTTATAATTAAAAGGTTGACTTTTACATTAAAGAAAGTTTTTCTATTGAGTTTTTCTGTAAATTGATAAGTTATTCAGCTGAAAAATTATTATATCTAGAAAAATGGTATTAAATAGATAGTGGATAATAAGTGATTTTTTTTTGTCATTTAATTTTTCAAGTTTTTTATGAGAAATTCATCAAAAACTGGGATAAGATTTATATATGATTGACAGGTTGCGGTAAATAGGATTTTTTTTGTAAATTGATACCAATATAATCGGATAAGCAAATATTTCACAGCATTTACAATTTCTCTCAAGTTATATAAAAATAGAGTAAATTTTGATTTAGGCTGATGCGAAAACTTTAATTTCCATATATTTTTATGTGAATATTTCCTGAGAGCAGTTTTGATTAAGGGCTGATACATTTATAAACTAAAACTAAAGTTTCTACATCTGTTAACTTTATCTTTAAAATGGTTGTATGATTTTAGTTTAAGAAACACCTAAATAAACATAAATTTTTTTCATAGTTCGATAAAAGTTTTATATTTAGGTAAAATAAATTTTATACATAGTATGTAGTTAAAATAGACTGCAACTTTCAAAAACTCTTTTAAGATTATTTATTTTTTTTAATAGCTTGATCGTTAGGTGGCGGTACAGAGCAAAAGTAAAAATGGATTTATTTTGCACTAGCAACCGATACAAACAGAAAGACGCTTACATTTATTTCAAGTTAGCAGTTAAAGCTGCATGAGAAGAATAAACTATGCAATAATGTTCATAAAGAAACTGTAGTTATTATGCAAATAGCGAAAAAAAAAATTACATAAGGGTTATTTTTTTTTATTTCCAGATTTGAAAATAATGGACATTTTTTTATTGATTTAGATCAGCTAAATAAAAAAGATATTTATATTTTTTAGTTTTATCTATGAGCTGCTAGATGACAAATATCAAGTTTAATTGTTTATTTCATAATTCATGAACATAGTAATAATTACATCATGCTTATATAGCAAGAGGTAGCATTTAGCATAAATAAATATGTTAAGTAATAAAACAAGTTTTTATAATTTTCAGCTTGTATATACAATGTAGTATGGCATATGAAGCATGTTTTTGAATTTTTATTGATTGTAACTAATTACATATACAGTCCTGAAAAATTGTTTTTAAGTAAACTATTTCTAAATTAGTTATATAGTTTTGTTGATTTTTTTTACTCAACAAAGCAGCAATAATTATTAAAAATCTTTTTGATAAATTTTTTCATTAGTTTTAATAATTTTTGTTCTTTTAAGTTGTCTTTAATGTTTTTATTTTTTATTTTAAGGTATTTCTTAAGCTTATAAATATGTAACAATTTGAAAATAGCTATAAACTGAAAATAGCACATTTTTATCAATGACATCTTTTTTATAGTCATCATTTATTAGTTTGTCAATAAGTTTGTAATTCACTTAGTATTTGTAAAGCACAACATATAAAAGGGTTATATAAACATGAATAAATCTCATTAAAATTATTGTAATATATGTAATGTGATAATTGATTTAATAATAAAAAAATAAATAATGATAAATGTTAGATTTAAAACATCATTTTACTTTTATTACATTAATTTTAATTATTGATTTTTTTAAGATTGTTTATATATGCTTGTCTGGTTATTGTGTAGAAAATAATGAAAGATGTTTTTATATATTTAAAATTTATGCATTGAATTTGATTGTCTTACAAGAATTATTTAGATTTTAGTCAATTAATAAACATTTACTTTTATTAGTTAATTTAAATATTTTCGTTTTAACACTACTAAGATTTATTTATTTAAAGCATGTTTGTAAATAACAAAATATGTTTAGGTATGTTAAAGCAGCTTTAACTTTGTTGCAGAATTTTAGTTGATGGGCAATACGATAAACAACTTTTATAATATTAATTTTACATAAGGTTTAAGTCATGCAAGAATTTGAGCCAGAATGTACATTACTTGGTAATATGTTCCAGAGTATTGTTTTAGACTTAAAAGTAATTAAAATTTTTTATTTTTTTATTTTTAGTATGCATACATTGATTTAAATCTTTAAATTCATGTTATACAATAGGTGCTGATTAGGTTGGCTTAGTGTTTTAAATTTTTAAGATAATTTTTTAAGCATGAATTACTTGTTATAAAAATGTAGTTGATATATTGTTTGTCACATTATATCTGAATTTAGAATATATTAGTGACTCCATTAAAACTAATTATATTAATGATTTATTGTAATTGACATTGAATAAATACATAAATAGATTTTAAATTTATGTTTAAGTTATATGTTTAGATAAGAGCTTGATGTATGATAGCTTCTTTATTTAAACTGTTTATCTTATGAAAGCAAATTGTATTTTGTAGTTGGCAACTATAACACAAAAAACATGTTAAACTTAAGTATATGATGTTACTTTAAGTTACTAAAACTATAAAAAAATCAGTTTTCACCAAAGTTTTGAACAATGCTTTGCAAACATTGCTTTGTATTGTTGGGTTTTTTGGCTTTGTCATTTGTTGGTTTATTGTGTAACTGTTGAGTTTTTTGTTTGTTTATCTTAATAAGCCTGATCTAAAGTGCTAAGGCAACAAGAGCTAATTTGACATTAAATATATTTGAATAAGATTAATTTTACTTCTTTTTATAAGGGAAACTCAACTTTGTGGGAGGAACTTGTGAATCGTGGTTCTAAATTGCAACAAACATTAAGGTAATGAAGATTTAGAGCTTCTAATTGAAATAATAATTATTTGTGTACTTTTCTTCTAAGGTTTTTTATTTTTAAATAAATTGCTTTAATATCAGCTAAGGGATTTTCTCAATAAAAACACTTGGATCATATTTCTGTTTGACTTAATTTTATTAAAACCTTAAAATGCTGGAAAGCATTACTTTTCAATTGGCTATTTCTCTTTTATTTTTATGAGAAAAAATATTTATATAAAAGTTTTATGCGCTTAGAGCCTTAGGCAACAAAAATGTTATTAGTATTCTTTTCAAAGTTTCTAACCTGTGTTTATATACAATTTTCCTATACTTCATGTTGCTTATCAATTTAGTCTTATCTAATTCATACATATTATATTATTGTTATACATATTTTCAAGTATTTTCTCATTTTTATGAAAGATAACATTTTTTTTGTATGAATCATGAAAGTATGTTAACGTTTATAACATACAATTGAAGATATTAAGACAATAAAGAGTTTTGAGTACTTTCAGAATACAAGTTTATCAATATATGAAGAGTTTTCGTCAAAAATATTTACTTTACGAAAAGTGTAATTAAGGACCAACTAGTATACAAAATTATACTCAATCTCCAGCTTAATAGCATTTGTATGTGAAGTAGTATAAATAACTTGACTATCTAAGAAGCTATTTTAAATGCGTTTTTAGTATGATTATTAAAATAAACCTTCAAATTGTTTTAGTTGTTATCTTTTATTAGCTAAAATTGTAATACATCACTTGTGGTTACCCTGACTTGAAAATGACGATTACTAGAGTATTTTACTAGATATTCATCTAAATCTTGAAATGTAAAGAGATACTTGAGAACTTGTTTGTATAACTATTTGCTTTTAATCCACAATCAGCAAATCTCTAATCATATCTTACCTTTATCATATATTTTTGGAAAATTTATCTTATTTTACAAATCAAATCATAGCACATAGAGATTACTTGCGTATCTATGCTTTTTCAGACCACTTCAAATAACTGATTACGATAAGCCTGGAAAACATATTCGTAGTTTCTTTTTTGTATAGTAGAATATCTCATTTATTTTTGACAGAACCTGCTTGGCAGCATTATCTACTTTTAACGAATCACTTCAAAAAATTGCTGACAGTATCACAAGTACTAAAGGTCAGTAATTTGTCAATATATTTATTAATTTCATCGAAACACGTGCGTTAAAGTATGGATAAAACGATTATTATGTTTAAACGAACAGCATGAATGATTTTCTAAGCCTAAGTTATTTCACTTAATAATAATATAGTTTGTTTACAACAAAATCTCGAAAGCTACTTATTATTTCAACTGAAGTATTTAAAGGCTTTATTCGTTTATTTTGAAAAGATTTTTTAAGAGTTTATTATTAGTGTTTGCTTGCTACTATTATCTTTGAAATCTTTATTTTTTTAAATTAAAGTTTTGATTTTAAAAACTTTTAAACTTTAGTTTTTGTTGCAAATTTTTGTTGAGCTTTTTGTGATGATATAATTTTCTAGTTTTTTGTTGAATCTGTTGGCAGTAGTCAAATAGTCGAAAGCTTGCTATTTAAAAGTATAAACTTTTTTTTTTTTGCTTTTATCAAATATTTAATCATTTAAAGAAGTGATTAGCTTAAAAGTGGCTTTCAATTTGCTCTTTTGTGGAAATCTCAAAAATGTTTTTATTTTTTTATTCTGTTAGCAATAAGCTTGTTGACTCAAGCATTTATTGAGCAACTTTATTTAAAATGAATTGGATAAAAGAAATGATAAAGAATAGCAGAAAGAAATAAATTTTTTGTGTGTTTTGTCACAAACAAAAGAAGAAAAGTCGATTTTTTTCTATTTTATTAAAAAATTTTCGTTTAAAAAATCAAAAAAATTTCTTTTTAAATGAAAAAGAAAATCTTCAACACTTTGTAAGATCAGGGAAGAATTACAAAAATCAGTTCTCTTCCGATCCGATACGATCCTGTAGTGTTACTTCAGTACTTATGACTCATTGTAATCTGATAAGATGTCTGTAAAGTCTTCCTCATCAACGTCAACCTAAATCTTCTTACTGCTGAAGTAACATTTTCAAAAAAAGCTGAAAATATGTTTTTAATTTCATCTCTAATCACGTGACTTGCAGATGATTAAGATCGAATGTAAAAAAGTAGAATTGATCTCTCTTCTGAAGATTTCTTGCAAATGATTGTATATCATCTTATATTTTCACTTCTATTTGAAATTTCGTTTAATTCGATGCTTTTCTCGTTCTGCTTAATAACTTGTTCACTTCAACTTGATACAAGAAAAGAAAAGAGTTAAAAGTTAATTAAGTTAACAATGAATAACAAATTATGATTACCTCTTTAAAACTTTAAACAAATCATCAACAAAAGCTTAAATAAGGTGAATCAGTGTTACACGGAGGTAAGATTCCTTAAAAGTACTTCTTTAACAAAAGTTTCGATTCTTCTACTCTTGATTGCTTGCTTTTAAGGAGCCATTCTTTCTCAAGTATATGTTTTCTACTGCAACAAGTGTTTTATTGGAATATAGAAGCTTTTTTTCGATTAAATTGACATCTCAGCGGTTATTCTTGCTAAATCAGTTTTGTTTGACGTTTTAAAATTTATAAATTGGTTCTAGATAATAATTTAAATTAAATAAATGTCATTTACTCTATAAGCGCGTTTGTTGAGTATTGGCTAATTTTATTTAATAATCACTAATGATAAAAAGTTAATATTCGCAACTTTGATTTTACATAAATCAATTCAAATGTTTGATTCTTATCGAATCTTAAAACTTGCTAAATACTTTTCTATTTGTTTACTTTATTAGTTACTAATAATTCTGCAATGTATTTAGTCTTTTATAATATCTCTTTTTAATTTTTCGAATGTTTTCATTATTGTTAGTACAAACTATCACAACACGACTTGTTTCAATTAAGATACTTTAAATGATTTGTAGTAGTGGGATTGATTTACATGATAAAGTTCACATGTTGATGAGTTCTACAAGTAAAAATCGACTTAATCTTTCTACAATACCAGTTAATTAAAAAATTCTTTTCCTAAATATATAATTGATTTAAACCAAACCTTGTTGTAAATATATCTACTACATAGCACAGTTTTTCAGCTTAAACTTTTCAAAAACATCTGTTTTGCTGACTATGTACAATAAATAATTCAACACCACTTTGAAGTTGGCTATTTCCTAGAAAAGTTGTTTTTTTTTTATAATATTTTCTGGAAAATTTCGAATTTTTCAAATTTGTTATTTATATTTTTTAAATGTGAACAATTTTTTTGTGGAATTTTTTGATTTATAATTAAACAAAACCTTTGAAAGATCAATCAAACATGATAGTTGCTTGAAATGTCAATCTGATATCTTATTTCACTTTGATTTTTATTCAATTTTCAGGTCACAAACGAATTGATAATTTTAATTTATTAATATTTTATTATTTCTTCTGCTAATAAATTCATAAAAACTTTCTATTAGTAAATAATTTTCACTTTTCTAAACTAGTTTTGACGCTGACAACAAATAATTCAAATATTATTTATCAAATTCATTTTTCTTATTCTGAAAATAACTTTTTCCAACAATTGAGCAATTGGTAGAGAACTTTTGTCTAACTCTGTCTTATTATTTCCGTAGAATTTATTTGAGTAAAGACATTAATCGGTTGTCTTTATTTTGACCTAATCTGTTGTAGGCTTTTGTTACTGGTTGTGGTTTAAAGGTAACAGCAAAAGTGAATTTTTACAATTTGCTTTCTTATATGGGACAAATTATTTTGAACAAAAACTTCTTATTTGAAAACTTGCAAGTTAAGATGAAGTATGGTTTTGTGTGCAACTGTTTGTTAGATATTGGTTTAGTGTTTAAGGTTATATAACAAATCTTTCAACCAATTGTGATGTCTTCTCAAATGTAAATTCAATCTCACAAATTGTTTGTTGATTATTCGTCAAATTAAAGTTTTTAGAAATGTTTTGAAAGCTTTCTTGTTTGAAAGAAAAAACAGAAGTTTTAGGTAAAAATACTTTTGTTAATTACTTGTCTGTCTTTTATGATAATCTAATTGCTTTTCTTGTTTAACTAAAAAAAATTTGTTAAATAATCCGTATTTGTTTTTACAAATAAATCATTTTAAAAACTAACAAAATATTTTTACAAATTCAAACTTTGATAAATTGTTTACCGCATCTTAAAAACTACTTGTCAATTTTAAATACTTTTTATGTTTATTACTCCAGAAAATCCACAAGGTTTTCTTTTCTTTTTACTTTAATTACTTTCTATCAAAATTGGTTTGATAATAGTGAAAATTGAAAATGTATTTTTGTAATTTTACAAATACATCAGCTGGTGACGTCTTTTCAACTAACAATTTATTTCTGAAACATTTTATGACTTGTGACTAGAAATTGTTCTATATTTGATGCTTATAAGCCTCTAAGGGTTTATTTTCATTGTAACAACTGATCTCTACATCATTTGTTGCTGATTTCTTTGATTTCGAAATTTTAGATGATAGAAAACTCATAAAAAAAATATGAAATCATCAAATATAATTTGAAGTTAAAACTTTCAACGATTTTAGTTTTATTTTTGTCACTCAGACATCTTCTACTGTTCCCTTCCCCTTTTTTGCTTCACTGCTCAGTTATTAGGCGACAAATGGTCAGACTCAATCGGTCAGAACTCACTTTTCTCGAATTATTCCTATCTCTATCGAAACGAGTTTCGCGTTGTCACGCTTCAATGAACACGCAGTGTTGCCACATCTAACTCTACCAATGAAGTGAGCTACAAAATCATCTATCTTGATTTTTACATTTTCAACATTTGCTGATTACTATTATACAATGGCTCGATCAAAAGATGTAGAAATATTTGAAGCAAGTATTTGAGTGATTCTTTGACTAATCATTAGATGAATACAAGTAAATCTACATCACCTGTTGTACGCAAGACTTCAAATCTTTTGCTCATTTGTGTTAGAGATCAATTTCTATCTGATTTTTCTTTTGTATTCATTTGTTGGTTTCTTTCATTTTTATTCATTGTTAAATCAGCTTAGTTGTTTATCAAATCTCTTCAACCATTTATTGAATCTTCTTCTAATTTTATCAAAGATTCAGTAGAAATCTTTTATTGATAAATTTTTGAGACTTCAGTTTTCTTCTGAGATTAAACTAACTTGTCACAGTCAAGTATACAAAGTGGCAGCTTCAGTAGATGATAAAAGTGGAAGTTTTGACTCAATCAACTGTCAGCTTATTAGTTATCTTCTAAACTATTCAGTAATCACTTTCTCCTTAAATCTTTGAAATCAATTCTATAGTAGGTTAATCAGCTCGATTTCCTGAGTCTAAGAATAAACCGATAGATTTAAGGTATCGTTTAGTGATTGATGTGAAGTAAAAAGTTCTTATGGTGATCTTGCATCTACATGATCTTCATCTTATAAGACTTCTTGTACTTGTCAGTGCTCAGTCAAGCGTTAAATTGCACATATCTGACTTGTAAGATTATCCTTACTTCAAAAGTTCTTTACAATAAAAGTTTGTGAAGAAATCCACTTCTAGTGTGGTCTTGACCACATCTAGTGTGGTCCTGACCACTTATTAGTCATCTCATTATTTATTATCTATAAATTGAGAACATGAAATTACATTCATCTACACTACTCTCTGTTTTGATTGGTGGATATTTTTAGCTTATATCTCAACGGAGAACTTGATGATGTTTCTTCTACTACAACCAGCTGCTCTCTAAGTTGCTTTTTAAGTAAAACTTTATTAAAAGTTTTCATAACTTTTTTGATAAATTAGTTTCAGATGCTTTTACAAATAAAAGAAAAATAATCATCGGTTTTATAAAGAGAAATCTCAAGTTCAATATAATTTGCTTAAATATTATTTAATAATTATTATTTACTGGTTATCAAAATATAGTTATAAGCAGATATCATCATGCGTGTGTGTGTGCGTGCGTGTTCGTGTGTGTGCGCGCGTGCACGTGTGCATGTGTGTGTGTGTGTTGACTTTTATTCTTTTTGATTTTTTATTTTGATATCAAATTCAATGCAAAGGTTCTACGAAAGAGATTGGAAGTACTTTGACTCGTATCTGTGTTCGCCAGCGACATGTTGAAGGAAAACTCAAATTATATGTGATGTGAGTTATTTTACTAAAAAATTTTTCTCAATTTTCCTTCTCGAATTTTGAAACGTTTTTTTGATGCAAATTTTGTTTTGTTGAATCGTTACCATAAACTCAATTTTGTTGACATCTTGGCAACTAATTTCTTTGACTTTTTTATATTTAATTTCCAATTTAATGTCGACAAAACAATAACATCAACATTACAAGCCATCATCTTCATACTGAAGATTTTCTTCAAAATTTTTCAACAAATTCTTTTCATAAAACGGAAAATTTTGTTGAAAAAAAACGAAATAAACAAGAAGTTTTGATTCTAATGAATTTTTGATGTGAATTTTAATCTAATTGAAAATGAATTATCTAACTTTACATCAATTTCAATTGGCAACATCTTTCTATATTTCTTCCTATAATTAAATAATTTATTCCAAACTTTAATTACTTAAAATTAAAATAATTGGATTATGTATGATTAGTTTCAACAGAGTTTTTTTAGATTAAAAATAATTAAATCAGCAAATAATATTTCAAATTTTATAGTAACTAAATATTTACAATCAAGCTTTCAAGATCATTTATCTATTTTGATGTTTTTAAAGATCTTAGAAAATAAACTCCTGTTCATAAAAGTCATCTTTACAAATCTTTTCAAAGAAATCTTTCTAGAATTTATTTTTATTATTTTATTTCTTTTACAACTCTTTCTGATCTTTTCAATTATTTTTTTCCACTGATTTTATATATTTCTGAACTTTTATAAGATTAATGTAAAAATGTTACAAATTTTTAAATTGAAATTATCGATTTTATGAAATCGGAGTTTTGATCCTTAAGCTTTTATGATTCTTTTTCTCATAACATTTTTAAACATGAATTTCTTAAAATAAAAATTCATGACTCGACTGTCAGCGATTCTCTACAAATACCAACACAACTCTGGATACTAACCTCACAACAACTAAACAAGTGCTTTTAATAACAATCTCTTTCAGCGGATTACAAGATTATCTTGTTCAACCAATCGGTGAACGACTGGAAGAATGGAAGAAGTGTTCAGGATCATTAGAAAAAGAGCACAGCAAAGGTTATGGTGAATTTGTTAATTAGTTTCGTAGTATTTTCTATTTTGACAAATATGTTTTTTCTATTAATTAACAAAACATTTTTAATCTTGATTTAATTATTTGTAATTTATCTTCTTACAAAGGAGCACTGTTCTTTTCATATTTTCTTTCACTATCAACCACAATCTCTATCTAATCATCAGATTAAATCTCTATCTTCAATTTATTTTTGAAATTATAAAACCAGCTGAGATTGTAGACACTCACCGATGACATCTGCTATCATTTATAACGTTCAAGAAGCTAATTAATAAAACCAAATTTTTGTTGAACGACATTAAATTAAATAGAATATTGATGTATGAAATTTTATCTTCCAAAATCTCCTTTCTTAATTTATTTCATCTTTTACTTCAATCATTAGAAATTGATCGAATACTTAATCAAAAGATCTTTCCAGCTGATCATTTTTATCAAATACTTCAACAATCTTGTATTATATTTCCAGTTTTATTTGGATAACTTCCCCTTTTTATTAGTTCCTTTTTTCACTTGGTTTATTTAGAACTTAGATTGGCTTCAGTTAGTTTATTTACTTGATGAACAGTTTTAAATTAAATTTATCTTTTCTGAGTTTTATTATAAAAGTCTTGTAAATAATAGATCATATATTTATTGATAATTATTATAATCAATAGATAAATATTTGCAGATATCAAAAAATATGCAAGCGAAATTAAGAAACGGAGCACTGAAGTGTACAAGTTGAAAAAAAAGATTAAGAAAGGTGAAGTAATTTGATGACGAGTAAAATATTTGTCGTTGATGATTGAAATTTATAAACACTTCTCTATTTGCTGTAAAATTTAATGACACATGATATATCAAGCTAATATTTAAATCCATTTATTAAATATTTTGTTGTAAAGTTCTTGGAAATATTCCAGAAGTTCATGAAATATTCTTCACTTGTCTATTCTCTTCAGTCTTTATTCTATTTCTGTTTTTGTGTTTGCTTTGCTTGAAAAAAATTAAGATGGAAAAGTGGTTCTATCTTTTGCTACCAGTCGAAAGCTAGATAATCGATGTTATTAAAGTAAACATCACAAACAAAACAAACTATTTTATTGATGAAAAAAACTAAATCTCATAAAAATGTTTGAAATAATTCAATCTTTTAATCAAAGAAAAAAGATTTGAAGTAAAATCTCGTCTACATTTTGAAATATTTACATTTAATTCATTTGTTCTATTTAAATATGGCTTTTAAAGTTATGTCTTAATTGACAAGTAGTATTTGAAGATGTTGTTGATAAGAGATGCAAGTAATATATGTGTAAGCTAATATCAACTAAAATCGAGTTATATTTTAGTTAATTGGAAAGCAATCAATAGTAGAAGTACACTTAGCATCAGCTTAAGTATAACTTCACTAACAAACATTAACTGTTAATAATCTATTGATTGTTCAATTTAGCTAAATTGTAGTTATAATAACCTAAATTACACGAGATTTCACTTCGTGCTTGTATCTTCTGATTTCAACTTTCACTTTTTTCTACCAACTTTTTATAGAATATCTTTATTGAGCTAAACTTTTAATGACTATTACTCAGTTATTTAATCAGATTTATATTTAATTGTTTTTTATACAAAGTGTTTATAAATAGATTATATTCAAATTTCAAGTAACTTTTTACTTTAGCCTCCTAAGATTTTATCAAAAACTTTTTCTACATCTTTTTATATCTTGATTTTTTTTCACATCAAAAACAACAGATAAGAAGGAACAATCATCACCTAATCTTTTTTCGAACTGAACTTTTATATATTAATCAATCAAAATATTTTGTAAAGTTTTTTTTCGAAATATTTTATGATTTGAAATTAATTTTTCGCTTTTAAAAGGTTTACTTACATTTTTAAGTAGCAATTTTTAAATGAAGTTTTTTTTTAGAGTTTAAAATGTTTGCTTTACATTGGAATGAAGTTTTTGTGCAAACCGTTGACCTGTTTACCTACTTAAACCCTAACCCTGTTTTTAGTCTAATTTTATCAAACCCTGATTAGTGACGATTTCGACAAATCAATCTTACAGACAACTACTATTGTTTTTTGCTGCTACTTTTAGCTTTCACTAACTTAGTTTACAAAAAAAAACTAAGTATGTTTATCATTTATGATCTGTATTTATAAACATTACACATTGATAGTAAATAAAATACAGATTTATTTATCAATATTATCAAATATTATTTCCTTATAGCTTTTAAATTTATTTATTATTAGACTTTAATTTATATTTATACATTAATCTTTTGAACTAATATTTGCTCAAAATCTTCAAATAATATTGTTTTTAGCGACTAGAAAATTTGATGATCATTTTTGGATTTGAATGGAAAACATTTCTTCTAATATTTTGATTCCTTTTTACTTTCAACTTATATTTTCAACAAGAATATTTACTTTCCTACCTTTCAACAATTTAAATTGAAATTATGTTACAACTTTTTGTTTGATTAAATATAATTGAAAAGTATCGAAGTAATTTTAGAGCTTTTTTCATTTTGCAAACTTGTACAAATATTATTCCTTCTTTATAAACCAACAAACATTTGCAAGTCATCAAATTTGCTCTTTGCATCATTGACCTTTTTTATGATAGAAAATTCTTTCTACCTCACAACTAATTTCAAGTTGGTCTTGAAGAAGTTTTAACTTTTTCACAAATTAAAAATTTTCTCATAAAAGCAAAAAAAATAAAATTGAAAAGCAAACAGAAAATTAGCAAAACTTGACTAAAAAGCAAATAAAACCAGATATAATTATATCCGCTTGCTCTAACAGCTATGTTAAGCAAGAAATAATAAGCAGGTTAATGAAGGTCACCTTATATAATCACTACTTGTGATTTTCATTTTATTTATTTCTTTTCTTTCCCAGGAACCAAATGCGACAACTTTCAACAACAACTGACTCAGATGAGTGTTGAGGTAGCGGATCGGATCACGCATCTAGAAGAAGTAGAAAGATCGTGTCTTCGTAACATCTTAGTAGAAGAAAGAACAAGAGCTTGTTTTTATGCTCTAAGTCTATCTAAACTTTTAGTAAGTTCTTTTTAATCAATTGATATTTAATTGTTACTTTGCTGGTTTCTTTGCAGCAATTATTTTGTTTTTTTCTTCATTTTTACTTGAAACCGAAACAACCAAATTTTAATCAATATTATTGAGGGGTTTTGTGGGCTCATCAATCACTGTTTTCATTACTTGTCTCAATTTCAGACAAACAACTTTTTTGTTAATCGATAATAGAGGTTTCGTTCTTACACTTGATTCTCTTTTTACATTTACCGGTTTCATTCACTTCAAATCCTTGACGCTATCAAAGAAGATATTGGTTTCAAATCTGTAGATTTAAAAATACTAAATACAAATGTTGTGTATTTACATCTGTTTTGTTGTTAGTTTCTGAGTTGAAAGACAAATTTTTTTATGAAAATCTTCAATTTATAGAACCTACAAGTAGAATTTGCAAATGAAGCTTCAACTGTAGAGGAATTATCGAACGATTTAAGAGAACTGTGCCGTAACCCCAAACAATTACCAACAAAAGTTGATGATATAATACAAGACTATACAAAAGGAGCAATAAGAAATAATATAAATCCACTGCAGCAAGTTTGTTTCCATTTCTACTTCTTTTCATTTCAAATTCAATATTTTTTCAGCTTTTAATCACAAAACTAGTAGCAGGAATGAATTCTTTTACATTTCAACTTGATACTTTTTCAATCAAGTCTTTTTGTAGCAGGATTCTTTCCCTGTATCCTCTATCACCTCTAAAAAGATCAATTTTCACTCGCCACCATCTTCACCTATTTCCAACACAGCTTCATCAGCTTCTCGCTGCAGGTAACTTCGACTGTCACGTGTGTTTACTCGTGCATGACGAAGAATAAGATTATAAATACTTCTTGTATATATGAGCCTTTTACCGAAAGATCACTAGATTTATAAACTGAACAAATTTCAAGGTGATTTTAAGGAGTATCAAATATAAAAAGTTCATATCAACTTTTTAATCGATAAAAACCACATTTGAAGATAAACATCAACTGATTTTATGCTTTTCACAATCTAACTTCTGGTGTTCTTTCCGCAAATTCATCTTATTGACAGTTCCATTGAAGCAGTTAACTTTCAACCCTAATTAGAGAGTGAAGATTCAACTTCAAAGTCCTCTTCTTACCTCTTGTTTGTTATTTTCAGTTTAAGTAGTATTCCTGGTAGCAACGACTCAACATTATCAAGAACTTCATCTTTCCAACACAGCAAACGCCTTCAAAAAGTGAGTCTCACTTCAATTAACACATCAAATTATTTAAATAGAATCAAAATTGATTTCACAAAACTCACGACTCTTTCAATGAGTCTTGAATCAATCGATTTTTTTGCTGTCTACATCCTCTACTCCTAATTGTCTTTATTGATCAATGATGACGTCACCACTGCTTGATCCGGTTCAACTGGTAGCGCGTGTGACGTCATCATCGCGTTGTGCTTCGATAGTAGTGACTTGCGACTATTTGCAGACAAACTCAAGCAGCAGCCAGCGAGAAGTCCAATGTAATCCCGGATTAGATGAGTCATCTGTACTCCGAGGATTAGATGTGATCTCTAGTCGCCCTATGTCTTGGAAAGATTGGTCAAAACCAGGTAATGATCATTTGATCTTATCAAGGTCTTCATTTCATCTTCTCTTCATCCAGGACCTTATGAATTGATCAACCAATCAGCAACCATCGACGACCGGCGGTTACCACCAACTGGTTCTAATCCCAACCAGCCACCCCTTCTATCCCCAAAACCCGCCAGTATGCTGCAGTCTACCAACCTCTTTAAATTCCCTGCATCCTCTAAAGAACAAGATCTTCCTGGAGGTAGCTCGACTTCAGTTGATTCTGTTTCTACCAACACAACGCTGAAAGCAGATGAAATGGAGCAAGCGATCAAAGATATGCTGGATTCTCCGCTTCCACCTCCCCCTCCAGAAAGTGAGTCTTGCTCCATATCACCACCTAGTGGTAAATAGTAAAGTATCCACAGTGCTGAACCAATCATCTGTGCAATCGGCGCCCCCGTTACCACCGAGAAATGAGAACCATTTAGTTTCAGGCGACTTCTCGTCAGCTACTCTGGGTAGAAAGATGTTTGGAAGTCATTATTCGAGTAGTAGTGGGTACAGCAGCCAAAACACAACCCCTGCTTGCTCCCAGGACACAATCGCTTCACATGGTTCGTTTCAATTAATAAAAAAGTCATCAGAAGTCGAGTGGAAAGATCTGAAACTTGTTTAGAAACTGATCTTGGATCGATTGAAGGTGAAGAGATGACTTCTTCGGATCATGATCATTTCTCAACGATGCCAAGGATCCGGTTTCAGGGTGGGACTCTATCACGAAGACCTATTTCCACCTCTGGGAGTTACTTACAACACAACAGTAACTAATTCATTCGTTTAATTCAATCTAATTTGTTCTTGTTCAGATCAAACAGCAACAATTCGAAGAAAACCAACTGGAAAATATAATTCTATCCGCCGAATTCCATCTGGTCTAAAAGCTGTCAATACACCGACGGTACCTTCATCTAAACCTCCTATTCATGATTCATTTGTTCAAGTGTTTGCACCTAGCGAAAATATCAACAACAGTGGCAATCAGATGATCAATAATTGTGATAAAAGCAATCTTCAATTTAGTTTCCTTACCCAGCAGTTCAAACAAAGTGTACATCTTCCAAATGACGATGATTCCACTTCTGACATCAAACCTATTGGTCCTTGGTGAAGCAAGCAGTTGGAGTCTTCGAATCCAACATCGATTATTTATAAATTGTCGAAATGAATCTTTCCATGACTTCTCAGATTTTTTGAATGTCTTGTGCCTTAACTAGATTCCAGGTTTTGTTTGAAAGTCAGCGTCTTTTGAGATTCTACTTATAGATAATTGATTGATTGTAGCAAGCAAGCTGGTTGGTTGGCTTACATGTTTGGTTTGTGAGGTTTGTCTGCTCATCATACTGACTTTATCACAAACTAATTTACAAACACTTTTAATTGTACTTCGCTTTTGAATATCTATCATTTAATTCGTTTGTTTCATGGAAGACACTTTTTTCGTTTTAAGAATCTAAATCAGGTAAACCGATTCAAATTTTTCAACTGTGTATTTTTCTTGAATCATTCTAGAGTTACCAGAAACAACTCATCAGTACTTTCTACAGGTTGGTTAGCTTATCGATAGTTCTTTTTATTTCTGTATATTTCAACTTCACTTTGCAAAACGGTTAGCTCAATTATCATTGTTTATATCAATTGCTTGTTAATATTCATCTGTATTGAAAAGTTTTTCTTTCATGCTTCTCAAAATCCCTAATAAAATTACTTAAGTAATTGATATTGTATCATTGACAGTTTATCGTGTCTTTTCTGCACATAGTCATTAAGATTGTTATGTGAATGAAAAAAGCTGTTTTTGTGATACGAATATTTTAGGAAAGGTTCTTTAATCACTTTTGTTGGCTGAAGGTCTTTACGTCAAGGTGTTAGATCGATTCAAATAGAGTCTTATATCAAATCGGAATTGTTTGGTTGACTAAATGCCTGGAAAGGTTTAAGATGGAAGAATTTGAATAATACTTCAGCATTTAGTAAATAAATTGGTGGTTATGAGGTTAGATAAAGTGCAAGTTAGGGTTGTAAATATTTTTTCACTTTCTGTAAATTGTGGAATTTCTACTGCACTACAAAATCCAAAGTAAGCAAAATGTTAATTGTCTAATATGAAAAAGAATAATTGGAAATTGTTTTCAATGTGAATGAACAAAAATTCTAATTAGAAATTAAGAAATCAACTTATGAATGCCTACCACTTAGGTGATTATTTGAATTCTCATATATGAATGGTAACAGCTCACAATTTCAAAAGTTGTTGTCATTTTTACTACATCTTTTAAGAATTTAACAAATAGAGTTGCCTACCTTAAAATATTTATATTCACTTTTACAATTAGCATATATGGTTTATAAGATAATGAAAATAATTGCTCGCACTATTTTCATATTCTACATCATGATTAGTTAGTAAAACAATATTGTATAAACAAATATTTCAAACTATTTAATGTTAGACCTGAATAGTACAGGCAAAGTAATCTTGAATCACTGACTATTGGATAAAACATTTTTATATTTAATAAAGTTAAATTTAATGTTATGTCAAATTAACATATACAGCCAGTGTTAGCAAAATATTGAAGTTTGAATACAAGAACTCAATCTCAAGCTATTTAAGGACTATAGGTCTTAGTTGATGATAAAGTAAATAGCAAAGTGCTTCTGTGAATAATATCCGAAAATTTAAAGTAAAGTTGTTTTGCTGCAAGTTTTGACGTTTGTTTATGCCAATTATTTTTGTCATTACTAAAACTGATTTCAAATACAAAGTTCGAGGTCCAACATGGGCCTTAAGAATTGTCAAGTTTTTTTTCAAAAAACGGTAGTGGCAAGTAAACACTGGTCCTATATCTTCTTTTTTTAAATTCTCTCCGTACACAATTGTGAATACCATCCTTCCAGCCAAATATATCAATTTACAGAAGCTTATCATCAAATCTCACAAGCGTCAAAAAGACAATTCTTCTATCACATTAGGTATGTTCTTCAACGCACGGTCGATTATTAACAAAATTTTCCAATTGAAAGCTCTTTTGCACTCTCATGATTTCACTTTTTTTTTATTACTGAAAGTTGGTTGAAACCGTTTTATCCTGATTCTTTTCTGGTTGACGGTAATCTTTTTTGTGTTTTGCGTTGTGACAGATTGTATGATAGAGGCGGCGGTGTTTACGTAATTTACAAAACATCACTTGCACCCATGATCTCTAGAATTCAGATCGATGCCGTTAATTGTCAAGGATTTGAGATTATCCCTTTCGTTTTTATTACTCAAAGTCCAAATTTTCGCGTTTTATATGTACCTACCTACCACCCTCTAAAATTAATGATGAGGTTACTGTTAAGGCCTTATTGAAGGCTCTGAAGATTGTTATTTGTCCTAATTTATATATTTTGGGGGATTTTAATTTTAGAAAAATTGATTGAAATAACCCGAATTCAGCATTTATGTGAAAATCGTTTAACTTGAATAGCGACAATCCTAGTTTAGCCATTTAAAGTCATGCCTTTGTAAGCTTCCTCGATGCCAATAACCTATCTCAGATGGTTACTTTACAACATTTAAAAACCTCCTATACAAGAAAACTAAAGCAGAGCCTTCCGTCAAATCTCTGCACAAATATCTTTCTATAATTTACAAGAAATATATTTCTAATTTCTACTTAGGAAGAGAAAGTGCATTCTTTATCTTCACCCAGCAAGAAAACGTATTTTGGTTTCATAAATCACAAGCTTAAGGCGAGATCTCAATTACCTCCCTTACTTGATAAAAGCAACCAGCTTGTGATGGAATTGAGGAATATATCGAAAATCTTTGGAAAATCAATCAACTTTGTCTACCTTATTGTAAAGACCTTTAATTCTAAGGACCCATGCTTTTTTATCAATCTCTTCATATTGTACGTACGTCCAATTCTTGAATACAATGTCAGTTCATGGATGCCATATCAAGTTGGTGATATCAAAAAAATCGAATCTGTTCAGGCAATATTTACGAGATTAGTATGCAGGAAACTTAATATTAAATACGATAGTTATAAATATCGCTTCTTAAATTTATGTACTTTGGAAATCCAACGGATTAAATACGACTTAATTCTTGTTTTTTAAATTATCCACAATTTAATTGATATTCAGCTTGATGATTTCTTTTCCATTAGTCCTTCCCTCAAGTTATATCAACTCAGACGACACACATTACATCTTAAAATGCCTATATCACCTAGTACGTTAATCAGAGCAATTTTTTTCTCATACCACACAATTAGTACATGGAACCAGCTGCCAGCAGACATTGTCATATCAGAACTTGTGTTGTTCAAGCAGAAATTTAAACCTTATAATATTGCCAAAATTTTCATTTCTAAACATTCTATATAATTGTCCACTATTATATTCTACTGAAATCCTGTGTATTACATCTTTTTCTATTCTATATTTCCAACTTAATTATATATAATATTATTTGTGAGAATGTGTGTTAGCTAGAGGTGCTCTATTCAGGCACCTTTCTTTGCATTTATTGAAATAAATAAATTATGTTAACTCTTATAGGATGCAGCTTAAAAAGGCTGTTTTGGTTTTTCCTAGGTTGATTGCTGCATTGTTGTTTATGATGCTGGGATTTATCTTTTAAGAACTCGACTTCAAAAACCAGGGAGAAATTTAGACTCAACATTCCCAGTCTGAAGCAAATTTATAAAATCTTGAGCCCTCTTCAAGAGATAGAAATCATTTTTTAGCTTCAACATTTTTATTCTTATTTTAGAACTAAGCATGCTGGTAATTCAAAATTTGTTTTTGGAAATTGTGAAATATTATAACCTAAATATAATATCACTCCGGTTTTATAATGTTACTTTCATCACTTTAATTTGTAATTCATGGCTTTAAAAGTAAATAATTGCGAAGTTTGAGCACAAGAAAATAAACTCAAAAATTTTTTGATAAAAGAAAAGAATTATTCAATCACTAAAGACTAAAAATAGAAACTTTATTTAATAAATTTATAAAAACGAGAAAATAGCAATTTGAAGAAGACCCATACAGAAGATTTCGAACAACCTATAAATACAATTGCAACCAACATGCACTAAACCACCACCACTCGTTCGGTTCAATGTTTGAATGACCCAGCCAGGTGAAGTGTTCCAGTGACATCGAAATTTATATTTTTTGTCTGAATTTACTCTCATCATCTAAACTTCCGCCGAACCAGCCACGAGGCAGTTGGTAGTATTCACTCATATTTGGTTTGATAATGTGATACAGCGTGCATACCTTATTTTGAACGGCAGGGTAAGATTTAAACCCCTGTATGAAAAGCACAAAATTATCATAAAACAAAAAAAGAGAAATGATATTTAAACGTATCATTTACAATCAAATCAGCAAAATATTTGTCAGTACTCACATTTCTCCAATTGAAATTGAAAAAATAATTTAAAAAAATGTTCAAATTGAAAGAGATTTATGACTTGATGTCCTTTTCTTCCAATACTGCAGGTTGTTCTGAGCGATATTCGAGCAAATATGCAGTCTCTGTTTCTAGCAGTAAGCTTTCAGAGTTTAAAGTAGGTGAGACAGATATATAATTGTCATTGGCATGATACCATCTTGAAGGATTTGTTCTTAGAATATCCGCGGTATAATGACCAAAGGTAGGTGAGCTTCCAACGTGATTAATTACCCCAACAAGATTATAAACTTGATTAGAATTGGAACAGTTGAAGTCTTTGGAAGAAAAACTTTTTGGGACAATAAACTTTTTTGTACATTTTTTAATAAGCAAACCATCGTTGATTACTCTAGGAAGGGCGATATAAAATGTTGCTGGAAGTTTTGTGAAGAATCTATTAATGTTTGCATTCTTGTTTTGTTGACAGACAGAACAAAATCTTTGATTTAAACCTGTCAGAGTTTCTTCTTTAATACTCAATTTTATGAGATCCATTATCTCATTAAATTCAGCACTGTCATATAATGTATAAATTTGAAAGTAATCCTCAGTAGATTTACTTGAGAGGCAATCCTTACAAGTAACTACAGTTTTTAAACTACCTTGAATATGGTTATCTACAAGCCTGCTAGTTTCTAGGCTGGACATAGAAAAACAGTGTAGAAAGTGATGGAAGAACTCCATTGCATCGTATTGTTGATCAATATTTATTTTAAGAAAACGTATAAATTCTATCGGATCTATAGTTTTCTGTTGGCTTGTTTTCATAGAAGAAGCTATCTGGTGTACATTTTGTAGAAACTGGTTATCATTAGGGCTAGGGACATAATTATGAAAAATAGGATTATTACAAACTAGTTGGATGACACTGTTAAAGTAGCAAGTATTTTTTATGTTTCTAATTCCAGTCGGGGCGTTTTCATCTTTACCTATAATTTGCGAGTCTTTGATTTTTTCAATGCTGAATATTGGCACTTCTTTATCGCAATCCAAGGACTTTACTGTCTTAGTTCTTCTGAAGCCCTTGTTAGGTGAGTGACAAGGATACGGGTGGTTTCTACCAACTATTAAATTCATACTTTTTCTATTTTTTTCAAGATTAGCTGTTTGAATCTTGTTCATTGAGTTTTTTGAAATGGGCACCAGCTTAAGTGAACTCTTGCCCTCTTTCAGGATTTCTTGCTCTACAGCATTATCATTCAGCATTGCTATTACATTGTCAGAAGTAGCAGTTGTGGATGATTCATTTTTATTATCCTGAACTGTATTCAATTCCCCCAGTGGTTTTTCCCCATCTATATCAGAAATATTTTCCATTTTCACAAGACAAACACTAATAAAATTATTTTTAATGCCTTAGTATGACTATATGCCAAATAAATAGTTATAAATTGTTTTCTACTTTCATAAAAAATTAAGTTACAAAATTTATCCTTAATAATTTAAATAAGAAGGGCTTATAGTAAATTCAGTTAATTTTTAAATTAAATTTAGAAAATTACAATTTGTGATCTTTTGAAACTTTTATTCCATATTTAACTACAATGAATTTGCTTAAATCATTTGTCACCTAATTTGTCAAAAATTATTGCCTTAAAAGTATATTTAATTATAATTTGTGTAATTATACTTATATACTACTTGATAACTCTTATATTTAAAATATAAAAAAACTTTGAACATTTATCAACTGTTTAAAATTTTCTCAAATTGATACTTTATCATAATTTGGTTATATTAATCAATTTAAAAAACATGTAACCTAAAGTACTATAAATATATCCCCAAATAAAAAGTAGCTGAAAAATAAAAAGTAACTGAAAAATGTTAAAAACCTAAATCATTTCTTATAGCCAATATACCATTTTGTTTTAAAACTGATTATAAATTTTAAAAAGAAAATACTATTCTTCAATTACAAAATACAAATTAAATAAAACTAATAAAGATTTAATGAAAAAGCTTGTATGCTACAACTTATTTTTAACTATATTCAAATATAGTGCCACTGGACTTATTTGTATAGTTTTAAAATGAACAAAAATAAAACAGTCTCTTAGTGTCTTAAGTCTCAAATCATACAAAAAATCTATCCCCAAAATTAAAAGTGTTTAAAAAATATCTGACTGAAAAACAACTGTAGTGGCATGCACCCATGTATGGTACCTTACTTAACTAGCTATTATTCAAAAGAATCTCTTTTAACTCATGCGGTAACTTTCAGTAACTTTCTAGTAATTTCGTCCAATAAACCACGAAACTAAATTAAGACTTATTAAGTTAATTTATTTAAACTTTTAGCATAATTAAAATCATTGCAATTATAATTTCTAGTAAAAATATTTTTTAAGTGATTATATGAAACTTCTTAGAAATAATTATTTAGGATATAATTTAAATAAAATTTAGATACTTAGACGATAACTGTAATAAAATGTTTATTCAGAACACATTTCAACCAAGGATAAGTTCAATAAAAGTTGTGAAAGAGACATAAATACAACTTTTTTTTCATATTATTATGGTTTACATCTTTTCGCATAGAGTTATCTCCCTACTTTCCTAATAAAATTATTTCCAGAAAAGTTAGTAAACTGATAACAATAAAGTACTACAGAAATAATACCAAAAACAAAACATAGTGAATAAAAAAAGCGCAGAATTTTTTTAAAGTTTCTTCATCTTCTTCCAAGTTATTTTTCTTCTCTAACCTTCAGTTAGCTGCAGAATAGTTAACGATATTTGGAGCGATCTGCTACAACATCTGCTACCCAATTGCTGGCATCAATATAAAGTGATTTCATATCGCAGTTACATATATCTTTAAAGCGAAGATAAAGACTTTCTAACTTGTTCTTCTCCTTTAGCTGTGATGTGTTGAAAAGAAGTTCGCCACATTTTGAATGAAAGTAATTCTTCGGCAAACGCATGAAATACATGTTTTAGTAACATTAAGAAGAAAATCCAACTTAGTATTAAGCCCAGGAATAACCCCTGCTTTACTTGGTTTTTGATAGTAAATAGCTGATAACAGCTTTCCTCATATTAGACTTTCTTCAGCCTTAGTGTTAATGTGAAATGATTTCGCCATGTTAAAGAGGTTAAGCCAATCTTCAAGCATTATAAAATGAAATACTCTAACTGTGCAATGTCTGTGGATAATAATAAATCAATAAATAATATCTCGTTTTTATACAATCTCCATACAAAGCAACTAATATGCTGCTTTACAAGAGTTTATTTAACACAAAAATTAGTTTTATATTAAAACTTGATGGTTTTTCGAAAATGCAAAAAGTATTTATTCATCTTTTTTTTAATTTGTGTTGTTTAGCTAAAAGCTAAATACTACTTATTATGAAAAAAGCTGCAGCTTTTTAGTTTGCTCTCTAGCCTTTTATCCGAATTATGCTGTAATGTGTACTCTTTTGTAGCGTTATGGGAAATTTGATTTGTAAAACTATATACACAAGGCATTATCAGTATTACTAGTTTCAATTAAATATGGAACGTAAATATTTGATAAAAGTTGCCGTATGTATTTCAAAAAGTCGTTTGTCAGCAGACTTAAAAGTCAGTAAATGACTAACTTGTTTTGCATCAAATCTTCTGCCTAATGATCGAGGATGCTTTGTTGGCAAGCAACAAGTCACTTACCTTATTGTTTCTCGAAAATCTATAGATAATTTAGTTCAGTGTTGTTTAAGGAATGTTTTTCAAAAACTGCTTCTAGTACTTTTTTTATGAGCTTAAATCATTAAGCACACTATTTTAATGCTTCTTCAAGTCTTTTTTAAATGATAGGATGACAAATGAATTATGTTTTCAAGTTATATTGAAAAATATTATTCATTTAAATTCAGAAAAAATGTAGTTTATTATGATTTTATTTTCTTTCTACGTAGTTTTTAAACTATTGGTATCTTCTTTTTACCCTTAAAATTAATAATCGAAACAAATGCTTGTGACAAACTCATTATAATAAAAAATTTTTATTTAAAATGTAATTACAAAATTCATCATTCTGTTATTGCTACATTACAACTTATGAATGGTACTAATTATCTTTTGAATACAACATATGCAAAATATAAAATTTATGTTACTATAAGCTTAATAATACTTTGTTTTTATTCATATTGCTTGTAGGCAGTTTTTCAAATTACATAAATTTTAAAGTATAAAGTATACTAGTTTAATTATTGTTCATTATTTGTTAATATAATATCGTTAGTTAAGTCATTTACTTTAAAAGAAAATATTGAATCAAAAGTGCAAAACTAATTTCATTTATAAAAGAAATGATGCTTTAACAAAATATAAATAAACTCAAAATTTGTAATTATTTATTTAATGAAATAAGTTTTCAAGCACTCGTATAATAATAATAATATATATAATTTTATCACATAAAAGAGAACAAACTTTTTGGTAATAAAACGAAAATGTATAAAGAAAAAGTCCTGCGATTAAAATATTAGTTTGTTTTCTGCTGTGACCTGAACCGACGTGTTTTACTTTATTTCTTCTCGTTTATACATACATTCATTTTATATGAAAACAGTTTAATTTGGTATACATTAGAATAATCAAAGTTTATTTCTATAATTAATTATAAGTAAAAAATTACAAATTTCTTTATTTTCGACCACAAACAAATTTAAAATTATATTGAGATGTCCTTAAACTTGTTGTAGTTTTAAGATAATTTATAGAAATTATTTTAACAACGATCACTTTTTAGTCTACTTTTACTAACTGGGTTTAAATCAAAGTTTGTATTTGATTAAATATTAAGCAAACAAAAGATGAAACAGAAGAAGTTGTCGGTAAGTAGGTGGCGCAGCAGAGTAAGTAGTTTTAAATTGTATTAACCATTTTTTTAGAAATAAACTTTCCCGGAAAGAGCATCAGAAAGCATTACTATCTTCAGAGAGGATTTATGTCAGTTTTGAATCAAAGTAGTTTGATAAAGAAGTGTTGCATTTATGTTATTTTTAAGCAATTACAAAATGTTTAATACAAATCTTAATTAGCTCTAATTCAATAAAAAAAAACTTGTATCAGAAAAATTTAGATGATAATTAATCCAACTTTCTTCATTTTGGTAGTCTTTTCATGAAATCATTTTTGAATGGTAGTAAGATAGGGAAGTTATTTTTATCTATAATTCGTCGAAAGTATGTTGTTGTTTTTAATTAATTGATTTATTTATTCTTCCTGACTTAAATAAACTGCTTTTCATTAAATTTGAAGCTGTTGTTGTGGACTTTGACACCAGTTTTATTTCAAAGGATTTTCTTATTACTCGTTTATAAAAAGTTGTTCAAAAGTTGTTTAAAGAATTTTCTACAAGAAGCATTAAATTTCATTTTATGTTTTCAATTTCTTTCTGTTTAGGTAAATTTTACAGTTTAGACCACGATGATTTTTATAACTGCTGGATTGGTTTGTTTAATTATTATTTCACAAATGATTTTGAAAAAATGCTGGAATATTTTCAAAAATAATTCAAAGTTTTACAAACTGCCACAACTTCCAATGAAATCATATCCTTTATTTGGACATTCTTTAAGTTTTCCCAAAGATTCTACAAAGTTTTTTCGCTTTTTTGAAACGCAAAGCTTAGAGCTTGCTAAACGTAATGATAAAATGGGAGTTTTCTGGATTGGCATTAGACCCAATTTGCTTTTAATTCATCCAAATACTGCTGAAGTTTTTTTAAAAAGTCGCCAACATCTCAGTAAATCAGCAAATTATGATCCAATAAAACCTTGGATAAAAGAAGGACTAGTGACGTCTAGTGGCAGAAAATGGCAGCAAAGAAGAAAGTTAATCACTCCTACTTTTCATTATGATATACTCAAAGATTTTTTGCAAGTTATCAACGAACAAGCCGTCATTATGATTGATATAATCGATGATAAGATATCTAATAATGAAAAGGTTAATATTTCAAAGCATTTAAAACTGTGTACATTGGATGTAATTTGCGAAACTGCTATGGGGTGTCAGATAAATGCTCAAAAAGACGAAGAAAATGAATATGTCAAAGCAATTCACAAGTAAGTCATAAATAATTTAAAGTTATAAGAAAAATTGAAATAAAATTGACTATTTATTAAACGTTTATTTAAAAATGGTCTAACAAATAATCTAAAACCGAAAAGAAATCTACACATTTATAAAAATTAAGGATCTAATAATTGGTTGTTATTCTTTTTGTGTGGAAATTTTGTTAAGTAGAATTTTTATTTTATAGATTAAGTGAGATAATCCTCAGACGTTTAACCAGCCCTATCTTATCAAATGACTTCATTTTCAACTTATCACCAACTGGAAAGGAGCAAGCTAAAACATTAAACGTTTTACATAGTTTCACTGCTAGTGTGATAAAAAACAGACTAAAGAATGAAAAAATTGCAACTTCAAACACTAAACAGAAAACTAAAAAAGCTTTCTTAGACATGATAATCAATGCTGAAACTGAAAATGGAAAAAAACTTTCAGCTGATGATATACAAGAAGAAGTGGACACTTTTATGTTTGCAGGACATGACACAAGCTCGACAGCTTTGACTTGGGCCATTTACTTGCTTGGAAGATATCCGGATAAACAACAAAAACTTCACGACGAGCTAGATGCTATTTTTGATGGGGATAAAAGTTGTGATATTACAACTGATCATTTGGCTCAGTTAGTTTACCTAGATTTAGTGATTAAGGAAGTCTTGAGATTATATCCACCTGTTGCTTTTATCGGTCGAAATACTGACGAAGAAGTTGTTATAGAAGGAAAGAAAATACCAAAAGGCAGTGATCTTTCCATATTTGTTTATTTTATTAACAGGCACCCAGATTTATGGCAGGAGCCAAGCAAATTTATACCAGAAAGATTTGATGTTGAAAACCGTTTGAAGAAAAACTTATCACCTTTCGCTTACATACCTTTTTCAGCAGGTCCACGTAATTGTATTGGACAACGTTTTGCTATACAAGAAATGAAAGTTATTTTGACCAAATTCTTTCGGCAATTTTCTGTAGTTTCATTAGATGAAGAAAAAGATATTACAGTTCTTCCAAGCTTAATTCTAGAGATAGTTAAGCCTCTCAACTTGGAATTAAAGAAAAGATTGTAAAGAGTTTATCCTTTAATAATGGCGCTTTTATTATGTTTGTAGTTTTTCAAAGTTTGATTTGTTTAGATTAAAAAAATGCTACTCTAGTATGCAATGTAATATATCTTATTTCTTTCAAATTAATTATTTACATTTTATAAAATAACAATTTGGTTTATAGTAATTGATAGCGTGTTTTAAATAATTTTATTGTTTTGTTCTGCTATTAATTACTGATTCAATTTATGTATAAATACAAATTTAAAAGTTTGTCTTTTTTGAATATACTACATAAGTTTATTTAGAGATTTTTATAGTTTATTAGATTGACAAATATATTATCTAGTGATTTGTCATTATTATTCTTAATTATATTGTGTCAACTATGCTACTAATTTAATTACTATTTTACCCTTTACAATTTTTAATGGCTCTAATATTGAGTTTTATGTTTTTACTTTAAATAAAGAAATTCGAATGGTATAATTTTGTAAAATTATTATCTATTGTTCTTTTCAAAGATACTTTTTGAATTTATTTAATTAAACATGCTTTATTTGTTCAGTTTATTACAATAAAAACTCATTTTTATGCTCAAAAAATATTTTCAAATTTTACAGCCTTTTCTTCCAAGATATTCTAAACTTAGCTAAAAAATCAATAATAATTATCCTGGACTATATGGACAGAACTGAAATAGTTTCTTTTTTTGTTGACTTTTATAGATAGTTCAAAAATAGTTAACAGGCTTTATGTTTAAAATGTATAAGATGAAACTTTAAATATTAGAATCAAATCAATTTCTAAATCTTTAAAACATAGCTGCATAGAGGCAATGCTAAATCATGTACAGCTATCAACATGATGACTCATTTATTGAAGTGCATACTCAGTGTAAACATAAGTGGGTAATTTTCAGGTTAAACTTCATTTAAACGGCGATGACTTTGAAACATTTGATTTTTAGGCCACGTAAGTGTGTTTGTATTGCACTGTAAAATTATTTTCTCATTTTTATTAAATAAATATTTAAAGAAGTTTGCCTTTCCTATATTGTTTTACAAATCAAATTTCCCATAACGCTACAAAAAAGTACATATTACAACATAATTCGGATAAAAGGCTAGAGAGCAAACTAAAAAGCTGCAGCTTTTTTCATAATAATTAGTATTTAGCTTTTAGCTAAACAACACAAATTAAAAAAAAGATGAATGAATACTTTTTGCATTTTCGAAAAACCATCAAGTTTTAATATAAAACTAATTTTTGTGTTAAATAAACTCTTGTAAAGCAGAATATTAGTTGCTTTGTATGGAGATTGTATAAAAACGAGATATTATTTATTGATTTATTATTATCCACAGACATTGCACAATTAGACTATTTCGTTTTATGATTTTTGAAAATATTAGAAACTTGTTTAAATAAATTTCCCTTTAACCCATTCATAAAGATAACAAACTATACAGTCTTAGAGCAAACATAACATTTAATTTTGTAATAGTTTACTGACTAATTAATGCAGTTAAAAAAGTAGTAAGACGGCTCCCATTCAAGTAAAATGTAAAACATATAACTAGGAAGAGATTTAAAGAAGAATGTATAATTCATTTCAATTACATTTTGATTTAAATAAATTTATTTTCAGGTTTGATGATAATCTTATACTACTAATTTTCTTTTTGTTAGTCAAGTTTAGCATGTTTTTTAAGACCTTTGCTTGGAAAGCTACAAAAAGAAACTAGAATCAAAGTTTATTCCTTAAGGAAAAATGGTAAACCTACTCTATTGAACAGCTTGCAGCAAATAGCAATTTACTTTCTTCATATTGAATTAGCTTTCTTTTCAAATATCCTTATTTATTTTTCTTACTAAATATACAACTTTTGTGAGTTTAATATAGCTGAATGGTATTGTTGAGGTTTGGGATTTTCAGTTATAAAGATTATAGAAATGTTGATTAAGTTACTTTAGTGTGGATGATAATAGAAAAAAGTTGCGTTCCTCAGTCAATGCCTACTTTTCATTTATAACTGTTCTATTACTTACAGCGCTTGGTTTTTCTGAGCGATGGTATTTCTAATTTATTTATTTTAATAAATGCGAAGAAGGGTACCTGAAGAGAGCACTTCTCGCTAACACACATTCTCACAAATAACATCCATTTAGTCAAAAATATAGAAAGCAAAAGATGTAACACATGGGTATTTCGATAGCACTCAAAGCATATAACAGTGAACAATTACATGGAATGTTAATAATATAAAAAAGGAAAAAATCACACTTTAGAAATGACAATGCTTGCTTTTGTTTTTAGCTAGGAATGTATTTAAATATTTTAAGTTGTCGTAGAATCTTTTTATCCAAGTTGAAACTCTGATGCTGTAAGATTTTTTTAATCACTGTAAATAATTGAATAACTTCAATTAATAATAACATTTAGTCAAATAATTTAATTTTAAAATCTGCGCTTGATAAGAAATTAAACCAAAAATGCTTTTTATCATCCTAAATAATTTAAATTGGTAAAATAGAGTTTTGTAGAAACTCTCGATAAGTTAGCATCAGTAAAAATCCTACTTCAACTAAAATAGAATTTTAGCAATGGCTCGTAACATTCTGTTAATAAAAAGAATTATGATGTAATTACTACTACGATGGTTACCTCCTATATGATAATAGGCAAGTTTATATTCTGAAATGTTGGTTACTAGTATTTAAAGGTTGACGACCAGTTTGTTACATCATAAAACTCAAAAATAATCATTATAATAAGCCCTGTTTCGGCCGAGAACGGCCATCATGAATTTTATAACCAAAATTGATTAATAAAAATAAATAAGACATAATTACATCTTTTTTGCTTTTATTTACTACTTTCTGAAACATACAAAATGTCTAATAAATTTAAATATTATTTTTATGAAAAAAATTTCACTTGTTAAAAAGAAATACTTTTATTTTGCAACCACCAAATGAAATTTAATCTTTTTAATCTGACCAGTTTACTTTCGAACTAATTTCTGACATTTGTATTAAAATGATTAATTTCAAAAAACTGACGTAAGCGGTAAGAATATTACAAAATTTTGTTTGATGAAAATTTACTCATTAGATAAAAAGTTTTAGTTTTGAAGTACTCGTAAAGAACCTGTATTCTAAATATTTAAAAATATTTTACTTGAAACTGAAAAAAAAATTATTGCAGATTTCGTCTTTCATAAAAACTGACTTTTTCTTCAATTATAAGATTCTTTAAAACTTTTAAAAAGCTTCTTTATATCTATTATAAAAAGAACTTTAATAGTTTGTCAAAACTTTATAATAATCAATTAATAATATATAATTAAAAATCATAATACAAAGATAATACTTATATCATTTATTTGTTCATAAATATATAAATTTATTCTGTTAAAACCGGCTGAAAATTTTAATAATAAAAAATGAAAAGTGACCACCAAAAAAGTGACATTAAGTTTAAGATCTACAGATCATGAGAAAAGTGTTGTGCCTACTGACATAATAAAAACTCATAAAGCCAAATTTCTAGCTATAGTCTGATTATAAATACAAAAGTAACGGTGTAAAACATAAAACTTTGAAAGTTAGACAAAGAGAGATGAATTATCGGACTTATGAAATATAAGTATAAAAAAACTAATAAAAAATTTAAATATGGATTTGATTTAAAAGTTATAAAATTGTTCAAATGTTTGCTTTATGGGTTGGACATAAGACAAAACATACAATTTAACTATCAGAAGAAATTGCTCGTCACAAGATGAGTTTCAGATGTTGACGGTCAAGTAAGCTTAGTTTGAATATGATTTGAAATTCTTTGAATATAAAACTGAAGAGCAACGTACCGAAGAAAGATTAACAATTATTTGTCATTTTCAAAACATGAAAGAATCAGTAGTGTTAGCAAATAAGTGAAAACTTTGCTAAATAAAGAAAAATTGAAAATATTTGGTTTTTATTAATATTTGAAGTAAAATATTCATGAAATGCTCATACTACCGCGTTGTGTCAGGCCTTCAAAACGTTTATATGTGTAGTTGATGAAGACCCAATCCTTTGATTCATCTATTTGATCTAAAAAAGGTGATACATCAAATAATTTTGTCAAACTAATAAAAGTTAACAACAAAATTATTTTCAGAAATAAAAAATAAAAAAGATTTTGATGCAAAAAAGTTTCAAGATAAAAAAGTTTAAATAAAATCTTGAACTTTTTTCACAGATTACCTAACTTCAGGTCTGCATCAGGAAACTCGTCAAAGTTTGCAGTATCTGTCAGGCTTTTAACAGTAACACTGATAGGGGCTGGACGATCTCTAATATGTTCCCAGTCGATCTCTCTTTAATGACAATAAATAGCTTTGAAAAAAATCAATAAAAATATTAGAAAGAGGAAATACTTAAAAAAAGGATGTTGCTTCAGGGAAGTGATTTCTGGATAACCTAGTCGTCTTTCAGGTTCGGTGCAAAGAGAAAGGATCAGATGTCTTGCTACATCACTAATAGGCATCTCATCAGGAAAGCTTAAAGTGTTTTTCCACATGATTACTTTCCTGTAAGTTTCTTGAGGACTTTCAGAACAAAACGGAGGATAACCTGAACAATTATTTCAACAATCCAGTATTTGAGAGGATCAAATGTGATCTCACCGATCAGGCATTCGTATAAAATCACTCCAAGGGACCACCAGTCACAAGATAGTGTGTACCCTGATTGTTGAAAAACTTCAGGGGCGATATAGTCTGGGGTACCTACTGTAGAATAAGCTAGTTTCCGGCGTTTACTCTTCCAAGTCTCCGCTTTTCTTCTAGAGTCATTTGCAGTCATAGGTCGTGTGGCTACAAATCAATTGAAGAAGATTTAATTGATGGAAGTTGTTACAAGAACTTACAAAAGTCGGTTGGTTGGACTTGAGAAAGATCACGATAGTATTCAGTACTGTGAGCTTTTTTGAGGCCAGTACATAAACCAAAATCAGACAACTTCAAATGTCCACGAGCGTCGATTAGTAAATTGTCAGGCTTTACATCGCGGTGGATGAAACCAAGTTCATGAATAGAGTTGATAGCTAGAATTGATTCAGCCATATAGAACTTGGTTTGCTCATCAGTGAGTGTGTCTTTGTTCATCAGTAACGTCATCATATCACCTATCATGTGAATTAATTGTTGATAAAAATATTTGCAAATTAGAAAGATAACCTCCAGGAAGAAATTCCATAATCAGATACAAATTATAAAGATCTTGAAAGGAATAAAACATCTTTACGACCCAAGGGTTTTCTGCTTCAACTAGAATGTCACGTTCAGCTCTCACATGCGCCACCTTGTGATAAAAGTGCATCAATTTAAACTAAGAATAACAAAAAGAAAAGTTTTTGAAAAACTGCCTCGATTTTATCAATTTAATTCGAAACCACAAGAGTGTGTGAAACTTTAAATATTTAATATGAAACTACTTAATGCTTTCACAAATCAAATAGATTTAATATTTGTGAAAATACAAATGATTGCAGCAAAATGTTTCTCAGCTTTTGATGTTGGAGAAGAAATTTCTAAAATCTTTTCGAGATGGTTTTATATTGGCACTAAATCATAAAATGCGAAAATATCAAAACTAACCTGCTCTTTTTCCATCATATCTTTTTTTCGTAACATTTTCATCGCATAAACATGTCCAGTGTCTTTTTTCTGAACTAAACGAACCTTAAATGAAACAAACATTTTAAAAATTAAGCTTATATCTGTAGATTTGCCTAAAAAGGTTGTAAAAGAAGTTCAGCAGATTCAACTTTACATCCAAACAGATTGATTGTTAAAATGTCAACATTTGAATTTCTACTAATTTTTATTGACAATATAACTAATATTATTTTATTTAATTTTGAAAATATATAAATTTAAATATTAAATTGAATTAATTATGAGGATCTATTCACAACAATTTGTAGAAATATAAAATCAAAATCTTTTTTCAAACTGACCTCTCCGAACGCTCCTCGACCAATTACTTTCAACATTTCAAAATCACCAAGACCAAGTCTTGTTCGTTTTAACCGTAAAAAGTCAGTTTCTTTCATTGCATGTTCAATTCTCCTTTTCTCTCTCTTTAAATACATAGATAAGGTTGTTTTATCATCTAATATATCAAAAAACAATAAAAAAAATGAACTAACAACTTCATCAGATAATCCTTCTTTTTCCATTATATCTTCTAACTTTTGCATTCTAGTGCCTCTTTCAATTTGTTGATTTATTAGGTTTGAATAAAAAGTTTCTAGAGCAACTTTAGCCTTTTTTACCTTTTCTTGTGTATGACTACTAATAGTATTATCATTAAACTGATGATTAGCCATTATAAAAGATTTGTGAATCACTTGTTATTTAAGATGATAAAGAGAACTAAGTTATATTTATGTACCTTAAAATGGATCTGAAAAAAAATGTTATATCCATATGAAAAATAAATATGTAAACACAAGCATAACAAATTAAATCAAAAATAATTGGAAGTCACTATTAGTTATTAGTGTTAGTTTTAAAACATTAAAAAATGCTTAAAAATGATTTAATGGTATGATTACTTAGAATTAAATAAATTTAACAAAATATTAAAATAAAGTTTATCATACAATATTTAAGTATTTTTAAATAAAATATATAAATTTAATATAAACTGTCAGAAAAGAAATATTTTTTTTTCAAAAAGTGTCTTTACCAAACCTTTAATTGAAAATTAATATTATAATAAATATCAAACAGAAAATAATAGGAGTACATTTTTAAGTGTTGTTATTTTATGAAAATAATTTATATAATATATAAAAGACTAAACAAAGAACAACAATATAACAATTAACAACATACCAAGTAAACCATTTCAGCTATAGTTTATAAATATAATATTTCCTAATTTACAGGATAAGTTTATAAAGTAATTATTCATAACTACAAATAAATTGAAAAAAATATACAACTTTCAGAGTAATGATTATAAATAGTATTCATCTATATACATTGAATCATATTAACATAAATTTTTTATCAACCTTTTTTTAAATTGTATTTACAGTAATAAAATATATATATTATAATGAAAGAGATATATAAGGAATAAGAGAAAAAATTAATCTATCAAAACTTTCATGTACAGAAAGAAAAAAGTTTTGTAAATAAATAAAAATCAATAATAATAGAATTACATAAAACATACTTCAAACCTAAAAATGTAAATAAAACGAAATTACCATAATCTACCTAGTGGTTTTATAAGAGATATCGACCATTATTTACAATGAAATAATTTATACAAACATCTTAAAACAAATAATAAGATTTAGAAATATCCAGTAAAAAGATTAACTAAATTAAAGCAACAACAACAAGTTCAATGGAAAAAAAGAAATCAAAAATAATGTAAATGAAATCATTAATGACCTATAATGGGTTTTTTTCTTAAATTCCTTACATATGAAATGCAGTTACCGATCTTTTAAGTAGTTATGCAACTACATGTAATGTATGCATTTATATTACTAAAGAAGTAAAATTATAACAAAAATTGTTTGTAATTGTAAAAAATTTGAATTTTTAAATAATAATTTTCCAACTTATGAGTAATCAGACTCTGATCTAAAGCTGCTAGCAAATGCTTTCTTTTATCATTACAGTTAAATTTAATCGAAAAAATTTCATATTAAGAGTTATTGTATATTATAGAATGCAAAAAAATTCTTAGAGGAAACAAGATTTTGAAATGGGAATGCTGGTTACACTCTTTTGCATAAAAAAGTAATATTATAAACTTCAAGTTTAGAAATTAAAGAATCTTAAAGTAATTGCTTGAACTGTATATAAGTTAACTTCCTCTTGCTGTGTGTTCTAGATCTAGTGATGAGCAGTGTAAAGCTTACTACAGAACCAATTTAAGTAAGCTTTAAGAGTAATAGAGAATATCTCTCAGTAGCTGTTGTAGTTATAAAACAAGTTATAAAAAAGTCCTATAAGTTTTGGGTGCTGAATAAATTTCATCTATTTCTGATATGAATGCATTCAATTAAAGTCTATTAAAATTTATAGAATTATGTTGCCAAAGATGCAGCAATAGTAGGTGAAATGTCAGGTAATTCCATGCACTAACTACTAACCACCAGAAAAACTGTTATATTTCACTCTTTATGTAATCATTTAACTATGTAATATACAATTTTCTTCTAAAGTTGCAGACCGAATTTTTTAAACAAGGATTTATCAAGGAAAGAAAGCAGTTTTTACAGAAATCATTAAAGTTAATGATTTTATGTTTGACAAATAAACTATCAGTTTAAACCAATTTATTAGAATGAGCATATCTTAATAAGTCTTTTATTAAATAAATAAATCTTTTATAAATTAAAATATATTATTTAAGATAAGTTCTGTTTATTTTTTTTACAAATGCTTTGTATTTTTGCCGTTGATGAAGGTAGAACCCAATTAAAATATTCTTTCAATATCAGAAAATCTAGTTTAACAAAGTAATTTACATTTAACAAATTTATATTTTTTATTTTTATCTTATTACAATTATCTGATGTTCATCAAAGAAAACAATTTTCTTTATATTATTTATGACTAAATTAAAACAGATTACAATTAAAATGTAGTTCATGTTATAAACTGAAAATGAATACTGAGTTGAATTTAATTAACTTTACACATTTGGAGCTCAACCTTGTAAACAAATGCTTAAAAACCTGATTTAGCTTACGAAGAAGTTTTTGAAAAAAATAGTTTTCTCATCTTTCTATTAGCCTCAAATTTTCTGTAAATATTTAATATTTGTTTATTTATAATAAACAATGTTACAAGAACGTAAGAAGTATTTTTGTAAATTACCAGAATTAACCAAAATTTATTTATACCAAAGCATGAAGCAATCAACAAGCTTTTGAGAGAATTAGTAAATTGGATCTAATCTCTGAGATAATTTGACCCCTAATTATTAAATTCTGTTCTAATTTTGTGTGAGTCACTGCGTTTTTTAAAGAAATTTCAACTACATCAACTAGTCTAGGGCTGAAATCAAAACATGTTTCTGTTTTTGTGTAAATCTTGTGCTTTATTTAGAATGTAGTATCAAATTACTTAACAATTTATTATTATTTAAGCAAATACTAAGCAAAACACTAGTACAGAATACCAGTTTAATTGTTAATATTAGTTTAATTTGGTCAATATTAAGGATTTTTCGTCGTTAAATTATATACTCCCTATGAATTTTACTTAGTATGATTTACTTTGTTCAGTGAGATGGTTTACTTGGGAGGGTGTGTATTCAGATTCAACCTTTTTTATTTCAGTTTTACTTTAGTGTATATGTCAGTTCGAATTACAATTAGAGTTTTAACAACCCCTTTGTCGGCCATAACAATAAGTTTGTAAACCAAAATCTTAGCCTTCGTAAATTTTTATTACAAACATTAAAGTACTAATTTTAAGGTTTATAGTTCACGCCGGTTTCACTACAAATAATATTTTCATCAGATTCAAGGCTCAATCAGTAAACTTTAAAATTTTTCTAAAAAAGCAATGATTTTAGTCAGGTTACAAATGATATATTGAAAAATCTTTTAGTTAAGTTTTACTCAGAGAGAAATACAGTCTTTAGATAAAGTGCTTAGTTCTAAATAGTTTTTCATTATATATCCTATTATCTCAGAGTCATCTAAATTAGCTTCTTGTTAAAATTATTTAATTTAATAGTTTGCATATTGGTTTAATAAGCAGAATGGAAATAAATAGCTTCGTTTGAATACAGACAGGTTTTAAAAGATAAAACAGAAATGCCAACTCAAACAGTAATATGTTTTAATAGTTATTCAGTAAACGATTAAAAATAAACTTCTAAAGTTATAATTGAATTAAACAAATAGATTTCAAAAAAAAAATAGCTTACTGTTCAAATATTTGTTGACATAGTAATTATCTTGTTATGAAAAAAAAAACGATTACCTTCAAACATGCTTATAAACAAATAGGTAGACAAACTTACCACTAGGCAATTGTAAGCTTTTATATCAACTTCATTAAGGTAGTAAATAACAAATTAATAACTTTTTATTTTAGTTGTGATTTTAAGTAGATCTTGAATATTAAAACTAAATAATTAATACGTAAATAACGTTTTTTACCCGCCAGCAATATCTATTTTCAGGTTTGAGTTGTTAAAATCTTCTATAAAACCTTAAGTAGTTGTCATGCCTAAGAAAATATATGATAATGTAAGAATGATACTGTGTTTTATAAAATTTAGCTTTAGTTAATTAATTGAAATTATTACTTCAGGAAACTAAAAGAAAACTTAAATAAATCACTATCTTTAACGATAATGTTAACAGTTAAACTGTTAGGTTTATTTTGTTTGGTTCTTATTTTGTCATCATATGCCAAAGCAAAAAGTATGAGGACTCTTTCCAGAACTGACAACAGATTTCAAAATCAATACTCAATTAATTTGTATTCTGTAAGGAATATTCGTATTCAAATACTAAGAAAATCTAAGAAAATATTTAAGTATGTGATTGATCATAGATCTGATATCAATCAGGTGAGTGGCAATCACTGGTCAGTGAATTATCTAAATACTTTTGAATTAATAGATCTTTTTGTACAGGAAACTTGTCGATTTAACGTCTCCATTGTTGATGTAGTAAGTTTGTTAAACTTTAGATTAAACTATTTTAATATATGGGGAAAACATTAGCGCAGCTTCTAGTACCTTTTGTACAGCTAGCATTTTTAAAGTAATAAGATTAAATATAAATACAATAAGTAAACAATATTTTAAAATTACAGCAGCAAGAAATCTTGAAATACCCTGAAAGGGAGCCTGGGCTCCTGGGTGCTATAATTTCAAAAAAGATCTATCATTAAGTTAATCGATAATCTTAATAGATTAATTACACTATTTATGTACAAAATAATCACATTGAACTTTTAATTTTTCTACTCAGTCAAGTATACCACACTCAAAAAAACTTTCCAGACACTTAAATGTCTTGGTATCAATGCTTTATAACTATATTACTTCTTGTGCTGTTCAACCAATTGCTCTTCTAGAAGACTTCCAAGAGCTTTATGAACTTTTTTTTGAGTATAGAAGACGAGTACTACCAGTAAGTAGTTGAATATATTTATTAAACTAATTTACTTTTTTTGTTATGACACAAAACTTTAACTGATAATTATATTTTTGCTAGACAACTTGATTTAAAAACGTAATTTTTTTCTTTGATGTTTAGTAATTATACTTTTGCTGAAGTCTTAATGTAATTTGTGATAATTTTTCTTTTTTAGAAGAAACAAAGGGTATCTACCCCAATCCCTTTTCAATATCAATTTGAATTTACAAAAAAGTGTCTTGAGCTGACATTCTCATACAGCTTATCTCTAATTTTTATGAAGCCTAATGGAATTTCAAGCTCTGCATCTAGTGCTAAGTTTTATAAAAAATGTTTTAATTATGAATCTTTCCAGTAATTTCTTTCGCTTTTCACTATTTCCAATTCCGGTACATTGTAATGAAAATGTTTATATCAAATCTATACTTTTCGAATACAAACATAACAAATCACTTTTAAAAATTAAATTAATTGAACACCATGGGTTATATAGGTATACAGTAGATGACGTTTAGCGTCAAGATTGACAAAGTGTTGAGTCAGTTGGTTATTAGCCTTTTGTGTTTTAAACACGATTAGAACCTCGTCTCATAGACGAAGGTATGTCACGTTATATTACTCCACGAGTTTACGTGAGTAGAAAGTATCTTCCCTAAATCTAAGTTGGCATCGAGATTACTGTACTGAGAATGTGTGTTAGCGAGCAGTGTTCTCTTCAGGCACCGTCCTTAGCATTTATTGAAATAAATGAATAACAGATGTAAAATTTGTCATCTGCAGCCATGCATTGAATAAGATAACTAAATTCAAGCTTCTAATAATCTTATAATAATTCTAACACGTTTTACAAGCTGATGATATCTCTTCCAGCTAACTTTTCTTTAGTTATATGCTCATAAAAGAATCAAATCAAAGTCTATAAAACAATAACTAAACAATTCAAGTTGTTAAAACATTTTCAGATACTTTTAAAAACGATCTTAGTGTATTTATCAATCAATGAGTTTTGATAGCTGTCGTAATAATAAACGCTTTGACGAGTCCAAAACACTCTCTTGTAAAAAGGTGTAAGAAACAAGTTTTTGTTGATCCAAGTTAGATCTTTTTAACTAAAGAAATTTATGGTTAAAGCTAAATTGACTAGCTTAGATGTACAGGGCTAGAACCAGCTTTGCTAGTGGTTTCATGGAAGGCTTGTATCGTACAAGGTGAGGTTGAATAAATAAGTTTCTTCGTATGACTTCCATAACATTTAATGAAATAAAATAAATAGATTAGCGTTTACTAACTATTCAAATTTTATTTTTCAAAACTACTCGGTGAAAAATTATATAATTACTGTAAACAGATTAGCTTACAATTTGTAGTTTACATATATTTAAATGGAAAGATTTTTTTCTATAGATTTTACACTAATTTGTAAAAACAAGTTTTTGATTTGACAAACGTTTATCTATTATTTAAGCTATTTTTAAATATCATTAAAAATATCTTTTCAATTTAGTTTAAAATATTTGAATAATTACAATGTTATGTAAGTTTCAATCATTTTTACTTTTTGTTTAGTGAGGAACACAATTTTTATTTAACATGATTCTTATTTCTTTTCAAAAAGTTAAAAATATCAAATAAAAATCATATTTAAGAATCAAATTTGTTGCTAAACTCTAACATAATGATTGGATGCATTTACATAAACTCTTCATGTATCAAATCTTATTTTTTCATCCGAAGCTTTTTTTATTTATTTGATAAATTATATCATTATATCGCTTTATTAGTCATCTTTTGTAATAAAAATATTATGGAAAGAAATTACAGCGTTGTGGGATTGAATAATTCATGCAAATAGTTAATCAAAACTTTGTCTAAATAGAAATTTGAAGCTGTCTTGGTTTTAAGTTTTATAAATTTCCATCAAAGCTGGTGCCTTTTAATATATCGTGAAACTAATGTTATTAAGTCAGTTGTGAGTTGATGAGAGCACAGAATATTCATGTTCGATTTGATATTTAGATACTATGGAAGCGCAGAAAGTAATAGTAGTTGGGTAATCACCTTGTGGTTGCTTTGGGGAAAATAAGGACTTTGGTAGCAAACCCAGATAAAAAAGCTACAATCCGTTGACCTCCATGTCATTATTCCAGGTCACTGTCCGATGTTAGCAAGTATCGAATCTAAAAATTGGTAGGAGCTTAACGCATGCTGTACATCACTCAAATCAATCAAAGCGCATGCGCAGGAAGTGTGGCTGTCAACTGTCTTCCAACTTCTGTTTATGAAGATTGATCAAATAAAATTCTCAAATTACAAATTATTATGAAACTTTAATCGATTATTTTTGAAAATTAATCTTTAAAATTTCAACCGTTTGTTGATTGATTTAATGTAAAGTGTATAAACATGTTCTGTGTTTGATACTGTCGTACCATAAATAGTGTTTGGTTTATTAAGTTTGTTCAACAAACCATTTTCTTCTGATGTTTATTTCAAGAAATTAAAGTGAAAAAAATTTAAAAAATTGAAATTTGACAAATATCAAAAAAGAAAATCTCAAATAGATGAATAAGAACAGCCACCAGCTGAAGTTGACGAGAAAGTAATTGATAGGATTCTGTTAGAGTCAAATTGCACAGATATCAAATTGCGTAACTCCATATTGAACTTGAGGTAAATATCTGCATTTATCTTTTCTCTTTTTGTCACAAAATCATCACAATTTGTCAAACTAAAAAGAAAATTGAGAAAATCTACTTGCAACTATCAAATAAAAGTCATTTCACAAATTTCAGACTTGTACATCAGAAAGATGTGGTTTAGAGTCAAGTTGATCATGAGGTAAGACATGGACTCTGAGAGATTGATCTTTGTAAAAAACCTCCCCATGAGCAAACGACTGTAACTTGGGCGGTTTCAAAACTGGGCTGTCAGTAGAACTCAGCTTCTCATCTGCAAAAAAATGAGAAAGATGCAGAAAAAGATGAAGAAGATGAAAGAGCAAACCCAGTTCACTGCTCCGCTTTACATATCGATGTAAAAGGATGTATGGAAAGTGTAAAAAGCCAGACAAGAGAGGCATGACATTGATGTCGATGGTGACATTCGGCGGAGCAGAGGATTGTGGACAGGGACCAGGAAATGTAAGGATGCCGCTGGTCTTGCCACAAACTGCCCAGCCACCTCGAGAGTCGATCACTTCATCAAACCCAAATAAGGTAATGATCAAAAATATTCAACCGAACCTTGAAACATCAGTAACTGTTGTCCTGCATTTGTGGTTGTGTGTCCTTCATCGTTTCTAATTCGAGTGACGTCAACAGTTAATGACGTCATCACGCCACATCTGACGGTTTGATTAGGAAGACTTTGATGACAAGACACGGAGTAAATAGTCTGAAGATGATAGATGTTGATTAGAAATGAATCTTTAGTGAAGTTTCAAAATGATGTCTTAGATAAAATCTTTGAAAAAATGAATGGAAATCGAATAATCACGTGACAACATTTCAATCGTGAGTTGAATAAAAAATAATTAAAAATGAAACCTGAGTATTTTCCAGTTCGAAGCTGTAAGTGGCTTGAAAGTATTTCTTAATAGGACTGAGATGAGAGTTGAGATCAACATGGAAAATACATCTGATGATGTCGTTCGATTGAATAGAAGGAAATTGCCAGACAAAGGTACACGAATGATCAGGTCTCAATTCATACTACAAAATATAATCTTCATCAAAATTGTGAAGAAGTGGATCAAGAAGAAGATGAAGATCTTCAGTAACTTCTATTGAGATGTAATCTGATGACGAATCAACAAACCGAAGTGTGAGTCTTGTTGAGAAGTTTAATCAAGTTGTTTGCTTCGGAGGTAGAAAGACATGGATTTGTCATCATCACCACTTGATCTGTTAGATTCTCAACATTCAAAGATAAATATCGTTTCGCGGAATCCGAAAAGTTCCAGGATTGGATGAAAGCAAGTGAGGGTTTGAAAGCAAGTTGTAGATGACAGTCATCAACATCCGTCCAAATATCTTTGATTGAAACCTAGAGTAGATGATGAAGTTGTGAATGAAGAAGAAGTTAAGAAGACCTACTTTGAGATCTGCAAACTTAACAGAAGATCTGACACTGCTTTCCACGATCCGTACTTCCGGGACATCTAATCGGGGATAATTCTTGTTAGGTTTGTTCAATTGCTTCCTGATTTTATCAGACTGCCAAAGATAAAATAAGAAGATTGCAAATGATCAGATGAAGATCATACCGGCTCGGCTGAAAGACTTCGGATATGATAAGAATGCTTCGAAAAGGAAGAAGACACAGTTGAAGTGCTGTTCCTCTTCTTAGGAGTCAGGAATCCCATCATCTTATCCATCATTTTTGGTTGAATGGACATCAACTTCGACTTTGGTTTAACTTCTTCTTCTGACTCATCATCTAAAGACACATCCGAAAGATCTTCATCCAAAAATGATTCTATTATCTCTTCCGATTTGTCACTTTCTGAGGACTCATGAAACTTATAAAGGGATGTGGTCGAAGATGAAAGAGAAGTCCTCTTAGGAAGATCATCGAGAGAAGAAGTATCCTCAAACAAAAGTCTTGGAGGATTAGGGGTGAGACCGTGGGGCTTAGGGGAAGATTGAAGAATAGTGACAGGGGCACTGTGAGTTCGTCGATGTGTAGTCACGTGATTATCTACAAAATGAAGGGATGATACAAATCAAGCAAGATCTCCACAAAAGATCTACCTGCAAGATGAAGATTTTCAGACAAGTTTTTGATGCAGATGATCTGTAAGAGGATCTTTGAACCAGCTTGAGCAGGTGGCAGAATAATTGAAGAGTTTGACTGACAAGTTGAAATGGAAGATGAAGTCATCTGAGCTTGTGTCTCAACTCCTGGATGAGGATACACTTACTACAGATCATTTCTATTCCAATTTACCTTCAGATGATGTGATTGTGCATTTTGAAACTTGTAAAAACGATAAAGTATTTGAAGATGAAAGTTTGAGAGTTCGGTTGGACTCGAGTAGAAGATGTCGGTCACCAAGATTCACAGTGACTTGAAGAGAAAACGGGACCCCAGAATAGATTTTGCTGCAAACAGGGCGTATGAGTTTTATAGATAAATAAACAGATTCCAAATTTGATTTGAGTTTTATTGAATATTTGAAAGTGGTTTATTAAAAAAGATCTTTCAAAGACTTGCTGGTAATTATCACCTTTCAGATTGGCAGGTTTCGATGTGAATGGTTGGTTTCTGGTCGTTGATAGTGTATCTGATGTTGGGAGAAAGATGAGAATCAACAAAATACAGACTTCCAATCTTGACTCGAAACTGTGCAATTTTGAACGTTGCTGATTGGTCAGTCTAAAAACGAAAGTAAAAACGTCAAAAAGGTGAAGAATATAGTCGGGATATCAAACTATTTCTTCAATTATTCACCTGTAGTTGAAATTGAATCTGATTTCTACCAGGTTGGAAGGAAACGTTGTTGACAACCACCAGTTGTTCACATCTCTCAAATACTATTGGTTTACTCTTGATCACGTGATTTTTGTAAAATTGTGAATGGCTGCTGTCTTGTCGACGAAGATAAGATTTGTGATTCCGACAATAGATAGAGTTACGGATACCTTCACTATTCTAAAATAAATTAAATCGAATATTTCGAAGTGAAAATGTTTCATATTCAAAAGAAAAATTCAGTTTATGAGAAGACATTTATTATCATTCCAAAATTTTTGAATAAAATTAAAATTGAAGAAAATTAATTTTGTAAAAAAAATGAAATTTACCTTGTTAGTAATTTTTTCATCAAAACATTTTAAGACTTCATTATAATGTATCTTAGTAGAATGAGGATTATTCATCTTAAAAATATCAAATCTGTGAAACGTTTTGATGAACTTTAAGAAGAAGTTACCTTTATTAAACCATTTTCATTCATTACAACACTATCATATAAACGATCTTTCATGTTGTAGCTACTACTTGAAGATTTATATCGTCGCCGAAAACTACAATTTTGTGAAATTTCTTCATAAGAAAAATCAGATAATTAGAAATAATTGAATTTGATATATAGATGGTTTGTACAAACCATTAGTTGATGTAGAGTTGATAGAGGTGACACTCGTGTCCAACACCTCATCATCACTATCATTTGCAACCTACAAATATCAATTCCACATTTTTAAATACTCTTCATTTTTATAATTATCGGAATTCGTAAGATTCAAATAAAAAAAATCTTCTTTTGATGCTTCTATCGTCGATACGTCATCGACGGAGACGACCCATACTTCTGGACCGCTTATATGAAAAATTGACCCCGGGTCATCTTCTACCAGCCCTTTATATCGCAATAGGTCTGTGCTTGTTGGCTCACATATTCTCCTCAAACATGTCTTTAATGAAAAGCGAACAGCATCCTGTGTTGTACCCCCTCCCCCTACTCTTTAATTCCGATGTTCGATGACGCGGCTCAGTAACCACGAGGTTTTATTTGAGACTTTTTCTATCCTAGATGAACTTTCTACAATCACTGATGAGAAATTTCTTCAATTAACTGAACCAACTTTCAAATCATTTCGAAAACGTCACAAAAAGTTGAGATTTCAATAAAGTTAAGAAAATCACATTTGAAATATCTCACACCTGAACAACATTTGAGGTATTACTGATGTTTCGTGAGAGTCCCTTCTGTCGTCGACGACCTCTTCGATGTGGGTAGTCAAGCTGAAGACATGAATCAACACCTAGCTCCACGCGATCAAATAGAATAGGTTGAGGTGAATGAAGTTGTAAATCAACTTCAACAACTTCAGTGGAATTACGTTGAAAGTGCAACCGACCAGACACAAAACGAAATGATCTGTAAAAGATTCAAATCAGATAGATCGGTTTCTAGTTGAAATGATTGTTCTTCTCAACTAATTTTAATTTCAACAAAAATTAAATAATAAAATGTTGAAAGTATTTGATGGAATTGTTATTTACATGATTGTCAACATTGGTGAAAGGTTAAGTGCAAATTCCTCTTCTGTTTTACGAGCAAAATTCACTAGCTCATCACAATAATACAATCTCTTCTTATGATCAACTGAATCTTCACACATTAACTGATGACAAAGACACATGTATCTACATCCAAGAAAATAAGATTTCAAATAAAGAAATTCTTTAAACTTTTAAAGATTTCAATTTTCTTTTATAAATTATTTGAAACAAAGAAACTACGAATTACTTTTTTACATCATCAGCTTGTTTGTAACATAAAGCCAATTTTTCATTTGCATGAAAACATAACCGACTCCAACCATCTCTAGCAAACATCTTGGCCCAATCAAACAGATAACCCTGGCCCTGTCCAGCTTCTCCATCAAGTCTTTATTATCAAATTTTATAAAATTAAGCAAAAAAAAAGCGGTTTAAACACAAAAGAGTACTGACTGGTAAAATTCGGCCAACTGGGCTCCGATGTTACGAGCCGCGCGGTATCTGCCCATGTGTTTAAAAGTTCCCATCGCCAACTCAGCAAGCTCAAAGTAGTGACGTTTAAAATTACTTTTGGATGATAAGGCCTCCCGTAAAATCTGGTCAAAAAATTGAAAGTTGTCAAAGTAATGAGCAAATACAAATGGACAGACAGTATTTGGTGATTTGATGTCTTTATGACGTTCTTCGTCAGATCCCATTCCTGATAGGAGCTCAACTACCTTCTGTAGTTGATCTGATGTTGTTTTAGGACCTGGTAACATTCCACATAATTTCCCCAAAGAAAAAAGCTAATTTGGCAAAAATAAAAGATTTGTTGAATGCTTTTGTAGTAATTTTTTAAATAATTCATTATCTCTCTACAATCTTTACAAATAATCACAAATGGTAATTACTTTATCTCTAGCAATGTTCCACAATACTGCTTTTTCAAGCAACATTTTTTTGTTTTTATCTTCAAATGATTTTAAATTCGATTCACAATTTTCAGTGGATTCTCCATTCACATGACCATTAGTCGAATCTTCACTTTGTCGCAGTGCAATGTTTAGTTCTAATGCACACATAAAAGTCCAGCAGTCTACACTGCCTTCCACTACACCAATCTAATGTTCAAAGTCATGTTCAAAGCTCTGTTTCTTTTATCAATAAAACTTCTGAAGACTTTTTTAGTTGCTGATTCTAATGCTACTAGTGCAATAAAAGAATTAACTGGAAAATAATCTAGACACAAATATCACCTCTAAGATTTTCACTTCAGATGATATTGAATGAAGAAAGTAATACATCCTGTCAGTCACATCACTGAATCTCTTCATTTTAAAGAGCAAATGACATAGACGACCAAAAAGATAATTCCTAACATCCACCAAAGAGGCGATTCCTTTTATAATTTTACTTCTTGCTTCAGTATCTATGCCTTCCAACAATAGTAATGAGTTCCAGTTTGTGATTGGACGTTCGCTGAATCGACTCAGCCAATGAGCGATTTCTATAATAAAAAACTTTTCATCATTCAACATGTCAAACATCGGCGACTAATTGAAGATAAAAATATTTAATCAGTTTTATTTTACTTTCAATTAAACTTGTATCAATTTGATAAAAGAATATTGGAGCCCAAACCTCCTGATTTTGCATTTACAATATATTGAGTAAACATTGCATCTAGTTCATCATACTGAACTAAAGCAGAACTAAACATCCCGAGCATCTCATACATAAAAGCTAGCTCTTCCTGTAACGAAAGATTAAGAGAAATGATCATTTTCAGCAAGGTTGTCAAGTACATTTGCAAACTTCACCTGCATTATAAAATAGGAACAAAAGTCCCATGATTTTTCATTACGACGTTCTCTTTCACTTCGAACTTTTTCTTCATAAACTGAAACCTGACTTTCCATACTTTTTACTGTAGCCAAAGCAACTTTGGTCACTAATGTTTGCCAAGATTCGGCTGATTTAGTTGATTCTTTAGTGGCTTCATGAAGCAGATAAATTCTAAATTCAATTCCCAAATTATCAAATGTTAAATGATTACAGTTTACAACAAAAACAATTACTTACAATTGCAAGTTTTTCATTATGTAAAAAAGTTGTCATATCAAAAATAAAGTCACTTACTTTTCAGGATGCTTTTGACAGAAGTCAACTTTGATCTTATCAACAATAGCAGCTTTCATCAAGGGCAGTTTAGCTTTAGTAATGCGTGTAAGGACATCATTGACCAATACAACTAGCATCCAACTGATATTCTTACACTTAGCTAGTTGGTCCAACCACAAAGAAATTTTTCCTCTTACACAGTGTGTATAATGGTTTGAATCCTAAATTTATTTTAAAACCTGTTTTATGCTTTGAATTATGAGAATTACGCTAACTGTAATTGAATACGTTTTGGAAAAATTAATGTATCTTTTCTTTATAGAAAATAAGATTTTAAAAGTGGTAAAAATGTAAAAATTGCTCACTTACTGTGCAATCTACCCAAAATATATGAAAGTATGGCTTAGTTATAAGGTCTTTTCTGTCCAATAAAACTTGAGTTAAGGGCAGAACCTTTGATCTAAGTTTAAGGTTGTGAGTGTTTCTCCCATATGTATGTTTCCATTCGACAACAGAATTAGAAAGCATTTCTGCTAACCGTGAAGATAAAGTAAGATAAAAACTTTCATCTTCTTCTCCAGCATAAGAAACTTTAAAAAAATTAAGAATATCTATTACAACTTGGAAAAAATATTGAAAAGTTTTTCTGACAGTTAAATAGAGTGATAAAAAATGGTTAAACACTTAAAACAAAAGCATTTCAAACATAAATAGTTTTTGTAATCTATAAATGTTATAAAAACGTATATATTCTAAAAAGTCTTAGTACACTTACATGTTAAAGTAGTTTTGTTTTCCATAATTAATTTTAAAAAGAAAAAAAAAACTAAAACATACCACTAAATGGTTGAAGCAATGGTATATTTATAATATTGAAAAATAAGTTTTACAAAACATAGTCCATTTCAAAATTACTTTAAAATAAATAACTATTAAAAAAACGATGAAACTAGTCTAATTTTGTATTGAATTATTTATGTTTATACTTTTTAATTATCATTAAAGATAAATTAGAAAATTATTATAACTATTTGATAAATTATATCTTTTAAAACTTCAAACATAATTATTAAGTTACTAGTTACATTATAATGTTATCTATATTAAAAAACGCAAAATTTATTACTTTAAAGTTATAATTTATAATATAACATAACTTTTCATTATTAAATTCAACGTAAAAATTATCAACACAAGTAAAAGATTTTCACAAAAATATCTTCCACAACTTTGGTATATAGATATAAAAACAAATTTTTCAAAGTTGACTAGATTTATTAATTATATCATAATTTTATTTGAGAAATATTTCAATCAATTGCATGAGTTAAAAATTCTGATCTAATAACATTTGGCTGCAAAAAATTATTAAATCTAGCTTTTAAAAAGAACTAAGTTAGAATCACCTACATCATAATAATTATATAACTTTAAATTATAAACAACAAGAGTAATTACAATCATAATTATCTCAAATCTGTTTTAGTTATTATAATAAAAAACATTTCTTTATAGAAGTATAAAATATTCATAAAGAAACAAAACTGGCTGTTGGATAACCTTAGATTAACAAAATAAATCTAGAAAACTTAAATTTATTCATGATTAGTATATTCTAGAATAACTATATCAAATTGTCTGAAACTATGTTAATGTCAAAGTGTAATTAATGATTATGCAGAAAAAATTAGAAAAGCTAGACCAATCAAGCATTTATACAACTAAAACAAATTAAATAGCTCTCAAAAAAACTCAGAAACAACATTTAATATACTGTGTTATTATTGTAAATTCTCAAAAAGTAGAATGACGTAGGTACGTTTGAATGAAAATGGTCGCATACCAAATATGAACTTTGTTGAAGCGCCTTAGAAAAATTGTGTTTCGTAAGGTGACAAAAAATTATCACAACTTAAAATATAAGTATTAAATTTATAGATAAAATTCTACATGATACTTTAAATATTAAATACTTTCATTATATTAAAAACTAGCTCCTCAAAATCTATCTTACGTAGAAACACATTCTATAAGTTACGGTATTACTATGGACTTGGTGGGTCAATGAAGTTATCCTAGTGTTCTATTTTTATTTTGTTAAATGAAATAGGGCCTTTGTATGAACTTTTGAGCAAGTGACTGAAGTTTGTTTACCAGGTAAGGTCACAATAAAAATAACTCACAATAAGATATCTTTAAAACTTCACACAATTTTAAATTCTCAACTGTGTTTTTATTGAATATATCGAATAGTTAAATACATGTTAGTGTAGAATACTTCTGACATTTATCTTGATTATTTTACCGCTTAAATGAACATTAAGATCCTATTTTAGTGAGTTTTTTACAAAGTTAATCTTTTTAGAATATTAATCTTAGAGGATTTTTTTAAGCTGCTTTATTCTCTTAATCAAACTTTTTCCCATATACTTACTAACTGAACATGCACTGTATATGCACTTTACAAGTCTTAAAGATATTAAATCAGTGAACTAATTTCTACTATTACAGCTCTGTTTCATTTATAATTTCAACTAGATGAATCATTGAAAGTGACTATAAGCTTGATTTTATAGAAAGCCGAGGTAAATTGATTTTATAAGAATTACCAAAAGAGACACAAGTATTTTAAAACTGATTTTAAGGCAGAATTATAGCAGCAACTACTTTTAAGTTGGAATATTTATAAAATAATCTATACAGCTTTTTCGATTATACTGTTATACATTTGAAATTGCAATAATCTTACTCTGTATTAAATTGTACTGATATAAAATAACCAACATTTATTGATAACAACAAGAATTCAACATTGTAACCGATTAACTGACAAACAGCTTTTACAAGCTAAACCCTATATAATCGTTTCTTTCGTAATATAGTAATTAAACTTGTAAATTAATACTTGTGAAAGTGTTTGACTGTCAGTTAGGAAATTGTACTTTTAGGACTTTTTTAAACTGTAAAAATTGGACCACTATGGGGACTGAAAAGAGCTTTGGTTTCTAAAAAACTTATCAATAATAACTTATTCAAGTCATGATGGGTGTGCTGCTCCAGAAAAGTTTCTTAGAAATTAGTTGGTTTTCTCTATCCTTCGTTAAAATATTACATCATAGAAATAATGCAAAAACCTTACCACAGACCTTTTACTGACGTTTTTCTTAGAATGTTTGCTAGGATTTATATAATTCGTACTTGTAACTAATCAAGCTTATTTCATCAATTGCTGAAAGATTTAATGTTTATTTACTAGTAATTGACAAATATAAAAGCTTGCTCTGAAAACCAGCTTCTATATAATCGATTGCATTTAGTTGATGAAACCAGCCTAAAAGATTGTGTTGATGAGAAATTTGTCAGTCTATAGTACTTGATAAAAAAGTAAGCAGACATTATTCTACATATTCATTTATGTCACTAAATGTAACTACTATTTTTCAGAACTCATAATCATAGAAGAAACTAATCATACAAAAAAATAAATGAAGGTTAAACCTCCATAATCATAATAAATGTTTATAACTTTTTCTTAACAAAATTAGAGAGTTGTGTACTCAAATATCAATTTCTAGTCTATCAAATGGCTATAAACTTTGAGTGACAAAAATATCTTCTCTGCCACTTCATAGCGTCAGTTGATTCTGAATAAAAATATAAATAAAGGATTAGATGTCATCTCATCTATTAAACTAGTTGATAGAACACAAATAAAGAAATAAAAAGATAATTTTCTAATTAGTCAATGTACCAATCTAAATATTGAGTCGAATTTTTACTGATGTTATTTATTGTGTCAAATACGCTGATTGCAACAAAACTTCATTTTAGATCTAGTTGGGTTGGAGGATTGAAAGATTTGAACTGAAAACTAAATTAGATCACCTAACGGAAAATATCAAAATGCTTCGACTTAGATGAAGTAGTGTTGAAGTTAGTATGAGCAGAAAAATAAAAGGTTAAATTAGTACAAAATATGGAAGTCAGACTTGAACTGTAGTTCCAACACTTCTGTAAATACACATTTATTTTATTTAGTAACTTCACAAGACCACCGATGAAATCTCTGATTAAATTGTGAATTGAGAAAAATTGTGAGGAATATTTAGCAGGTTTACACTAAAAAGTGGATGTTGGTAGAAATTCCAGCTCCAAATGACATCAGCAGTTATTCGAAGAACACTAAAAAGACATTTGACACAAATTGCGTGAGTATGTAGCTACTATTTTATCGAGTAAAGGCAAACAGTTGGAGTGTTTTAACAACCAGGGAGTATTTAGAGATTTGATGAAGAGTTTTGAAAAGTTGAGAAACTTCTTCAAATTATTTTACAAATTAATTTCTCTAACAGGATTTGAAAAATCTCAAAATTATTTCAAGCAGCAAACTTTTAGCAGAAAAATATTTAAAAACACAAAAGAAGCAAACAAGGAAAGCCTTACAGAAGATAGAACAACAAAATAGACTCACTCTAAACTCCAGATCCAATTTGCATCTGGCCAACAGTGCCTGAATGTGAGATTTGATTACAAGAGTTAGGAGTAGCACTTCCACCTTGCTCTTTCACTATTGGTGCTAAAAATTGAGAAAATTAAAACGAAGAGAAAGAGAAAATTTAAGCAGCAAACCGAAATATGGATGCTCCATTGCTTCTCCTGCAGTTAGACGAGCTTGGTGGTCGTATTTAACAAGTTTATCTAAGAAGTCAATCGCCTCAGGGCTGACCAAATGCTGATTTTCACTATGGACAAATCGTTCCCAACGTTTTCGAGAATGCCTGAGGAGAAATTACAGGAATTTGCTTGAAAAATGTTTGGTTTAATCGCAAAAGATTAATAAAAGCTTGAAAGTGATGAAACTTTTGTAAGTGATGAGGAAGCTGAATATCAATTTCTACTTTTTCTACATTACATAAATACTTGAAGACGATTTTCTCAAAGAATCGATGAGTAATCGACACTTATGTAAACGAGAAGAAAATATTAAATTGAAAAATGATCAAAATAATCAAACTCAATAAAATCTTTCTTTACATTCAGCGAACAACTTTTCTTTTTCAGTTTAACACAAAGCACACGATTTGTTCATTTTACAAACTATTTTCGCTTGTGGCTATGAACTGAGGAATTTTTTAAGGTGCTAAATTGAGACAACTCTTATAAACTAACATAAGAAGTTTTCAGTTACTAAATGAACAATCAACAAAAGTGATCAGCAAACAAATTTTTGAAGCAATTTTTAGCTAAAATTATGCGACTAATACCTTCCAAGAATGTCATTGAAACGTGGATCTAACTCAACGTTATATTTATCCAAATATTCGTACAAATCTTCAGTCCCAAGAACTTTAGCAATTCGAACAAGCTGCCAAAGAAATTTGTTTAATGAATTTTGGAATTTAATTTAAGTTTTCAATTTTACACTACACACGATTTTAAATATATTTTATATTTAAGTGTTTAGTTACCTGATCGTAATTATCATGTCCGTGAAAAAATGGCTCTTTTCTGAAAATCATTGAAGCCAACATACAACCCAAACTCCACATATCAAGCGAGTAATCATAATACTGTCAAATAGAAAGACTGCTTACATCAAATACTTATTGAACATTTTACAATTGAAAAAAAAAGTTTGAATTCCAACTTTATATTTTAAATTCTTAAAATGTTAAGAGTAAATAACTTTTAACTTATGGATTTTAGAGTAATGTTGAGAAAAAACCCAATATAACAACAATAAAAATAAAACAAGATTTCAGTACTTGGTAGTCGACAAGAAGCTCAGGACCTTTAAAGTACCTAGAAGCCACTCGCACATTATACTCTTGGCCAGGATGATAAAATTCCGCCAGGCCCCAATCAATCAGTCTTAACTGAATATCAAAGATTTAAATGAAAATATTTAATGTTAAAATGAGAAAGATACCTTTCTAAGATCATGATCTATCATAACATTATGGGGTTTCACGTCTCTATGCATGATTCCCATGCTATGACAGTAGTCCAATGCCTGGATATAAGATTCAGAAGTTATTAAGGAATAAAAAAGTTATATATAGCTGCTACAATTCGAGCAGGAAACTTGAACTTTTAACAACTTTGTTTTTGTTATTTTCTGTCACTTAGTTTAGCTCAAAAAAATGTTACCTTCAAAATTTCAAACATATAGTAGCGAATATCATAGTCAGATAAAGTCTGGTACAATTGCTATAAAATACAAAATAAATTTTACAAAAGGTGTTTGTTATTAATCAACAGATGTAGATGTTTTGAGCTCACCTTGAAGTCAATGTTATTGACGTGTTCAAATACAAGCGCTGGTGTTCTAGACTGGAAAATAATAGTCATTAAATTATTTTTATAAGATGATCAAATGAAAATTATTTGAAAATATAAAACTGTTGATAATTGAAACTTGTTTATTTTTAGTGGTGAACGCCTGTAGAAATTTTATAAACAAAAATGTTGTAAAAGTGAAATGATGAAATAAAAAGTAATTAGTTGTCGCTACCATTTTGCATGAGTTTGAGATGACAGGACAAACCAAAGTTTTGAAGTTTTCAATTTTCTATATAAGAAAGTAAAAGAAAATGGAAAATAAACTAAAATTGTTTACTATGAACAGAAAACAGCAAATAAACATGTTTACAAGAAAAAGAAAAGTAGATTATGTTGTTTTGAGTAACAGAAAGTAATTTCAAATTTGATAAAACGTCTGATCGAAGAAACAAAATTGAATACACACCACAGGGTCTTTGACAATATCCAGCAAAGTAATGATGTTTGGCCCGCCGCCTCTAAGATTCTGCAGAATTTTGATCTCTCTTTTGATTTTCTTGGTCTTGACAGGCTGTAGAAAATCAGACAATAAAAAAAATTAGATGATATTGGAATAATTGATATTAATATATTAAACAAGAAGTAGAATAATTTCATAAGAAAAAAGCTTGCAATGAAATAAACATATAATTTTCACCTTTAGAATCTTTATGACAGTTTTTTTATTTTCATTGACATTAAAAGCTTCAAAGACTTCACTATACTTTCCCCGCCCCAGCTTTCTAACTAACTGATAATCATCTTGATTTCTAGAAAAAAAAATTATCTTTAATAACTACCTTAAGATGTTCAAGCAGTTTTAAAACTTACCCCCAATCTACAACATGAGATTCATAATCCCAGTATTCACGAGGTCGCTGAGTATTAACATCAGAGTATACTCTTGCTCTGCTTGGAACTGCCATTTAGAATAGCTAAGAGCACTCAATTACTTAAAAACTTGAACTAAATAAGAAAAAGAAGAATGGTTAGATCATTTTTTCATAAACTTAAATTTTATTTATCATCAATTTTATTTATTATGAAATAAAGTAATTTCAGTGTTATGAATAATATTGAAAATATTTCATAAATAAATAAACATTCAATAAAAAGTTAACTTGAAAAACTAATAAATTATAAATATATGTTATAAATAAAATAAAACTAACTAATTATAATTATTAATATACAGTTGGCTGAGTAATATATAACAAGTTTATACGTTTTTAGCATCATCAATCACTAAAATCATTATTAAAATAAATAATAAAAAATATAAAGAAAAGTTTGTTGAATAAGTTCATCAATTACATAAGAATTAAACTTTGAACTATTATCACCTTTTTACAGTCATTATAACATCACCTGCCAAACTAAGAAATATATAACTTTTAAATAATGTCCTTCAAGTTAAAACTTGAAATCTTACCAAAGAAGTTCTTAAAAATCTTACAAAATTAAAACCAAAATTAGCTTTAAAACATGTTTATTTTATCAAAAATTATCTGAATTATTCTGAAAACTATCTAAAAACTATCTTATTAAACAAAACAAATAAATGAATATTTTATAAAAATTAAAAATAATTGATACAAGATTGATTTTGGAGTTTTCTAAATTTGTATACTTTCAAATAGATTGTATTTATAAAATATTTTATATAACAAGTATATACAATAATAAGAAAATTTATTAGGGATTTATTTAGCTACCTATCTCACAAAAGCTAACCACTTTAAAACCTAATAGACTTTATAAAACAAAAGAAATTTTATGATTTTAGAAGATATTTTAAACTTTATACAAGAATGAAAGAATACATCATAAAAATAAACATGAATTATTTATATTTTACAAATTGTACATTTTATATACATATTCTAAAAATTATACTAAAATTTTGCTTTTTATACATACATTGCTTTTTATTAGACATATAAAATGAATTCTATAACTATTGATAAGAAAAAATTAAATAGATAGGCTCATTTTCAAAGCAAAGACAAATTAACAATAAATAAAACAAATATGCTTCTTCAAGTTTAGATATAACAAAATATATAAGTCAATTAGAATTATGTTAACATTATGAATAAACTTTTAGCTATTAGTAATACATCAATGACCAATAGAGAGATTATAATAAGAAAAACAAATGTTTATTCATTATTAGAAATAAACTAATTAATACTATAAATTTGGATATAGAAAAATTATTATAATAATTAAAAAAAATTATTATAATAATTAAAAAAAATTATTTATTACATATGTAACAACAACTATACAAAAAACAACAGTATTATATTTCATTGTTACAGAACATTTTTAGGAATAAAATCATACAATAAAAAATAAACAAAGAATAAGAGAAGAAACAAACGTTTTAAAAACTTAAAAATATTTTTATATATATAGATATTTCAATGTAAACCTTTTTTTATACTTTTATTAGTTACTAACTTAACAATAATATATTTTATTAGTAAAAGTAATTAAGAATATTAAAATTATGTCAGCTGAACTAACTTTAATAAACAATAATTAATAAGTCTAAAGCCAACAATATAAAAATGTACCTACAAATATAAAAAAAAACTCTGAATTAGTAAATTAATAGATGTTAATTGATAGATACATAATCACATAAATTGATACAAAATAACTTTTTTCTTATACATAATATTCTCTTAAAATATTTTACATTTGAAGCTGAAAACGGAATATTCAATATTTTGACTATTTAAAGTAGAAGCCATCTTAAAATCAAACCGTTGAAAAAAGGCAGCCTAGAGATATAACATATATTAATCATGTAAACCATAAAAGCAAGTATAAAAGAAGCATATTAAATTCTAAACAGACAGCAACGTAGCTGAGCGAATGTAAGAAAATTATATTAAAAATCAAATCACAAAATCAAAGGTGAAAATAATGAGAGCTTCTAGTTAGTTATTTCACCCACAACAAAATATAAGAAGATTCAAACACTAATAAATAAATATTATTAACGGTAATCAAAAGTTTAAATTAAAATTATAAGTTCATTTTGTGTAGCGGGCATTTAGTAGAAAACGACTAAGCTTTTAAGGCGTATAGCTAAAAAAATGGTTGAGTACAAATATAAGTTTTGTGATTAAAAAATTGAAGATTTTCAACTAGAACTTTTAATTTACATTTCGCACTTATCTGAAATATCTCAAATAACACATTTTCTAAGCTATAACTTGACTTTCATCCAAAACTATGAAAATCAACCAAAAATATGAGAATCTATTACAGATTCTACTTTTTAAGTAGTTTCCAAAAGATAAAAACTAAAAAAGTCAAAAAATTGTTTCGAAATGTAAGCAAATAAAAATATGAAAAAGCAGTGCATAAACTAAACCAATGCATAAATAAATAATATTTAGATTAGATAAAGACTGCCGAATTTTAATTATTTATATATTTTCACGGTACTAGATAAATTATCTGTCAGCTAAAATTAAATTGAAAAATAAGAAGAATCATTATGCAAAAAACTTTAACGAATATTATACTACAAAATAAATAAAAAAAACAGATAGAGCTTTTTCGCAGCCAATAATAGTTTTTGACTAAATCTATTAGATCGTCAAACTCAGAGTTCAAAATTGTTTAAAATTAAAGATAGAGTTAAGAATTAAAATAGAGCTGTTAAAAGAAATGTTTTAGGTTAACTTCTCATCACTTTCTTTAACGGTTTTGAAATATGAAAGTCTAAATGAATAACGATTTCTTTTAAGCCTGACAGCTTTAAATCAACTTCTTAATTCTTCCTTTAGCCTTAATTAGTTTCAGCTTTGGCTGGACTTAGCGTCACCTTCCATAAATATGTTTAGTTACTTATAGTCTCATAAATCTTGATCCATGAAACACTTGTCTTGTTGATATTTGTCTTGCATTTGATTTTTATTTGGTCGAGGTTTACACAACTTCATATGCATTTAAAGTCTCTCATTTTAACCATGTCAAGCTCTCAATTTCTTAATAAGGCGGTTAACAACAGCGATAAGTATACTATCGATACGTGGTAAATACAACAAGCTTATGACTGAACCGTCTGTACATGCATATACATTTCAAACATACCACAGCGTGCAGATACATATAATTATTTAGCTTTTATGGCGAATACAAAGTGATATAATTATAAAGAAAAAAAATTGAACAGTCAGAAGTACCACAGTTCAATATAAGTAGTGTAAATAAAAATAGGAACACTGCAAAGGCAAATTTATGCAAGGTATAGTATAGTTATGAATATAAATCAAGTAGAGAAAATAGCTGAATTTTATATCATTTGTCAAAAAATTACTCAAATCATAATCCTTTCTTATAATTTTAAAAGAAGTGACATAATTTTAGACAGAAAGAAGATTTCAAACTGTAGTTACCCTATTGAAAAATCTACTTGTCTATTGGAAGTTATTAATTCAGTATATTTCAAACAATGAACCTTTGAAGACGTATAAAAGATTACATTTTTTAAAGAATTTATCGAAATTAAGATGACAGAAGCCGTTAGTAATTTCAAATAAAAGAATAAGGTTAGAAACAAGATGTTATTATTAAAAGCTTTTCTAGTATATGATCGTAAACTTATTAAAACCTTATAGTATCTTTATTAAAGTGAAGACTGCATATAGAAGAGTTGAACTTCAACTTTAAACGGATTTATGCCGCGTAAAGTTTTAACAGTATCCAAGTAAGTTTTGTCTTTGTAAGAGTAAGAGTATTTGCTATGAGGTAGTGAACTAATTCTGAATAAGTAATTTACATGGTGAGTCCATTTCATATCATGAGAGATGAAGACGCTCAAGTATTAATGACCGGACATTTATAAACGTTATTATTATCTAAGTCGAAATCAGATAATGTTAGCTTAAAGTTTGAGGGTTTATGTATTAAGCCCCATAATACTGCTTGAGGGAACGGCACATAAGCCCTCAAAAAGCTTCAAACAAAGTTGTTCATGATGACTTGTTGTATATCTTTAAGAAATTGTTAAATCCAAAAGACAAGGGTAAATTAATAATAAATTGTATGAGAGTTTTTACTAAAATGGGATGAGAAACTGAATCAAAGGTCTTGTAAATGTCTGTATAACTAATGTAAATTTGCTGAGAACCATAGTCACTGTTGGAGGCAGGAGATTTATCATCGAGCTATGTAAATGGCAGCACGATATGAGTTTCGATTAAGAAAAAAGTAATTAAGAAGTTATTCAATGTAGTTTAATTTGTATAAGAAAGACTTAAATTATATTTTGCGTGTTTACTAAGAAGACCCGATATCTTATCGATTTAAATTTTCAGTTCTTAAGATTTATATTTTTTTATTTCCTTTGCTTTTACACTTCTTTAAACACCTAAAGGTATATTTCATTTGATTGTTCTTAATTTTAATCATTGTAGTTAACATATTGATACTATATAAGTCTATCTAGCAAATATTAGAATAAAATATTAACTATTAGATATAAAAACAAATGTCTAACAGAGTATGGATAATTTATATAAGTTCTTTGATGATCGCATTCTAAATGTAGGTTATCAGAGGCTTGTCTTTCAAAATTACTAAATTAATTTTCAAGTGACACCCAGTGAATTCATTTTTTTCAATAGGGTAACCACGATATTGAATCTTTCCTTTTTGACTCCATTATCGCAGCAAATTTCTTGACAAATGACATAAAATGTTATTATTTTGTATCATTACTATCTCATTGTATTCCTAACTTTATTACAACTTGTATAAATTTGCCTTTGTAATATTTCTATTTTCTCCTCACTACTCATGTTGAAGAATGGTAATTGTAACTTTTCATGGATTCTTAATTAATTAGGTCATATTATTCTGTGTTGGTTATAAGAGCTGTAGAATTTATTAAATAATAATAACGTTAAATAAAAAATGAAATTATCAAATATGAATTAACAAGTGTATTTGTAATCTACGAGGTGAATGCAAATACTATTAAAAAATGATTTTATAGCTAAGACTTAAGACAAAAGTATTTCTATAGGGAAAGTCATTGTTGTTTATTAGCCAACATAATAGTTGAACCATTATATATAACTTCTTCATTAAGTAAATCGTCAATTATTTTGTTATTTTCAAGTACTTCTCCAGTAGTTACAGAAAGCAAACAAATTGGAATCTTCCCAGGAATATTATTATTGTTAGGAATTTTTGCTTCAGAAGATATTTCATCCAAGCATTTTCCTACACTCCAATATTTAGAAACAAAAACAGAAAATTTGAGATCTTTATCTAAATGGTAGATAAGAAAATAGGTCCGATCATCTGAGGAAATATTTGATTTTCCATTCGCACACATTTTCAGTTTCATCAACGCAACCTTTGCTGCTAGCTTTTCTGATCTCTTATTCTTGAATTTGATTTTTTTAGGAACAAAAAATGTTGGCTTGGTTGAAGGAAAAGATTCTTTGGTTGGCTTTTGCAGCTTACTGCAATTATGGCTTTCAGCAGATCTGTGCGTAAGGCAAAACTGTTTGAAACAAATAGAACATCTGATCGAAATAAGAGCTGTACTCTTGCAGTTTTCAAAGAAACATTTATAAATAACTTTTTCAGAAACTTTTCTTTCAATGACTGAATTTTCCAAGACACACTGATGGCTTGAAATTTCTTTGTGAACTTTACAAAACACTCGTCTACAATGATCACAGAAAAAAGGCAAAAAATCAAGTTGACAACACGTAATAACTGAACAATGCTTGCCTATATCTAGTTCTGCCATCTAAGTAAAGAAAGAATAAAGTTAGTTCTTACAACATAAACTTTAACAAATACAGAAATAAAAATAAATTTTATCAATCATAAAAAATTATGAAAATAGAAAATTTACAAAAAGAAACGGAAAGGTATGAAAAAAACTATAACTTTATATATATAACTGATGTATATAAAAAAGTTTGATTATAATGGAACAGTCGGTTACAATATGGACCTTGATGCCCAACTAAGTGATGGCTTACAGAATGAACTAACTTTTAATCTTTATGTTGTTGATTAACTTAATTTTATTATTATCTGAATCAAAACAGAAAATATAAAAGCAACAGATGCAATTATGAAAAAAACAGTTTGCTTTTAAACTATTTCAAAATGATAAAAGAAATCTCACCACTTTTCAATCAAACATATGTCCTTCCTTTAAACTTTTTTTAAGTAATTACTTCATACAAGAGACTGCAACAATCAAACACATCACAGTTAGTTCAAAAAAATAAACTGTAATAAAATAAACAAAGAGAAATATAAATATCATCTTTTAAAAATGAAAAAAGACTTTGTATTATCAATTGAAATCTAAGAATAAAATATAAGTTTACATGATATATTTGTGATTAAAAAGTTAATTAAAGAGCACTTAAGATTTTACAAGAGCTACTTAAACAAGTTTATTAATATTAGCTCTGTTATTAGATAATCTTTAATACGAACAAAAGTTATCTTTGGTTTAGCTAAAAATCATAAACATTCTTATGTACAATTTTAACTTTCCTTTGAATTAGTGAAATAGAAAACTTTGTCTATCAAAAGGAATAAAAGGGTAAGCAATAAATTAGTAAGAAAAGTATAACTAGCTTTGATAATAATAATTATAAGCAGATTTTGATAACTTCCAGCCTCCATATCTAAGCTCAATAATTTCTAGAAGAATTAATCTTGAAAGTTGGGTAGAATCAGATGATAAAAAACAGTTTTCAAGTTTTTCAAATAAAGCATCAATTTCATTTGTATTTAGATGATCTAAATCTTCACCGACAAATTGTAATTGTCGAACTAAACATTGAATAACTTTCTCATCTTTATTCCTTTTGCTATCTGCTAAACTCATCAAAGCTCCAACTACAGGTTTTACTAAAGCTATTAATGGCATATTGCTCAAACGCAATAGATCAAAAATAGCACATAAAAAACCAACAAACAAAATCCATTCTTCTATATTTTCATAATCATTACCAACATGATGTTTATATTTTGATTGTAGAGTTGACAATAAAAAAGATCTGAAACAAATTTTTGAATCAATATTTAACCCAGCTTCTTTTTGACAGATTTCATTGCAGACTCGAGCTACATTTCTATCCATTCCAACTGCTGTTCCTTTTGCTACTAAAGCATCTGAAAGAAATTTTCTTTGACCATCTTCAAGTTTTAAAGGATTTGTTAAAGACAACAATATCAGTTTCGAAACATTTGTTGAAAAGTTCATTTCATTAATAAAGTCTTCATAATTTTGTATTCCTTCCACCATTTTCAATGATCTGATAAAGATGCTATGTTGACTTTTAACTAATTCAATTTGTAAAAGATCAAAACAGCTGTTGTTTAGCAGCTTTTTACTTGATTATAGTTAATGAAAATCTAAACATGAGTAAACCAACAGACATTACAATACCAGAAGGTATACTTTTGCTCTAAATATTATTTCAATTAACTTTAACGCAACCGTTAATATACGAACATATATAAGAACTTATAAAATGAAAAAATAACTTATTAATAAACATATGATATTTTTATAAAGAAAATTTATTTTTATATAACAAGTATGCTTTTAACTAGTATATATTAAAAATAGTCTATGTGTAGTAGTTGTCAAGAAAACATATTTAAACTATGTTTTCTAATATTAACAGCTAAAAAAATAATTTAAAACAAACTATTTAAGTTATCTGTGTAATCATACAAACAAATTTAATTAGAGAAAAACTTTTTTTTCATTACTTAAAAAATAATATTTACGGCTATTATGGCTTTTATATAAATTTTACTTTTGTAAAGATGTATGACAACGCAAAATTCACAGTCATCATAATAATTGTTATTATAGAAAATTATCAACAAAATTATTGTTTTAAATATAAAAAGTAATGTAATAAGAGTATTATCTTAATTTTGATCTTATTCTATTAACATAACTAAGGGGCAGCTCAGAATCCAATCCACAAAGCTTGAACTTATAACTTTCTCCCGTAAACCATCTGCAAATTCCTTGAACCAATATTCCATCAATGTATTTATTATCAACGAATATCTTCGGTCTTAGAACTTGGCATTACCCTATCATCTGACTTTAAATGGTACATTTATGTTTCCAAAATCTTTGCAAAGTCAATAAACCTTGTCTACCTTATTATAAAACCCTTTAATTCTAAGGATACATACTTTATTATCAATCTTTTCAAATTGTACGTACGTCCAATTCCTGAATACAATATCAGTGCATGGATGCCATATCAAGTTGGTGATATAAAAAATCGAATCTGCTCAGGAAAAATTTACAAGATTGGTATGCAGGAAACTTAATATTAAATACGATAGTTATAAACATCGCTTCTTAAATTTAGGTACTTTGAAAATTTGACAGATTAAATACGACTTAATTCTTATTTTTAAAATTATCCACAATTTAGTTGACCTTCAATTCGATGCTTTCTTTTCCATTAGTCCTTCCCTCAAGTTCCCCCTCCCCTTATATCAACTCAAATGACACATATTACCATCTTATAAGTCCATAACACCTGGTACATTAATCAAAACAATTTTTTCCATACTACACAATTAGTATTTAGAACCAGCTGCCATCAGACATTGTCATGTCAGAATCACTCGCGTTGTTCAAGCAAAAGTTGAAACGTTATAATATTACCAACACTGGCATTTCTAAACTGTGATTGTTTTTTCACTTTTTTATATTATTAACATTCTAAGTAACTGTTCAATGTTATATGCTTTGAGGACTACTGGAATGCCATGTTTTACTTGTTTCGTTCTTTATAATTCTAACTCAATAGATATTACTTGTGAGAATGTGTTAGTGGGAAGTGCTCTTTTCATGCATTTACCCTCTTCGGTATAATGTCTTCTCTTAAATGTCTTCACCCTCTTTTGCATTTATTGAAATAAATAAATAAATGAATGCATGTTTCCTTAATTTTTTTATATTTTGTTCCCAGCCCAAAAATTCTAGTTTATTTTTTTATTTTTTATTTTATATATATAAATGTGAAGGAGGGTGCCTAAAGAGAGCACATCTCACTAACACACATTCTCAGGAGTTTTGTATAGTTTTTCTTAGGAGTTTTATATGTCTCCACCTGGGGTCGAACCCGGTACTTCCTAGCTAGATGTACCTTGTAGCTAGGTTTAGTAACCGCTTCGCCACCAAGCAGGACGATTAATATAGATATTAATTAAATATTATCAGAACAATTTTTGATAGATTTCTAATACTTTGTAAGAAGGTTGTTTATACAATAGAAAAAAGTTTCATAAATTCTCAACAATTACAATTAATCTATTTGAGAGCTTCAATATAAGCAAAAACATCGAACATAATAAGCATCATTAATTTATGCGTTGTTATGCCATTTTTTAAATTATAATAATATATTTACCGTTTTACATCTGCAAGCGTTAAGAGTTTTTTACGAAAAACGAAAAATGAAGTATTACTGATACTAAAGTTAACTTAGAAACTTGATATTGGGTACAAAGGCCTTAGAAAATAACTCTCATCAAACCAAATGATTGATTAGTGTAATAAAAATTTTTCTCACATATTAGCTGTTTTCTTTAATATATTAGAACTATTACAAAACTGAAAACAACTATTGGTCAACAAATCCAGACCAAAAAATTTGATCTTTCATAAAGATAATCGACAATTTAAGGACACACCACTTTTCACAGCAAAGAATCTATTGTACTTATAGTGCTAAAAAAGCATAATACATGAGAAGAAACAAACAGTGCCTACTTTTCTAGGTTCTTGTTTAAAGTGTAAAAATTAATTAAAAAGAAGTTCACTCTTGTACATTGTAGGAACACAACTTTATACAATATATATTACTATTGCAATACAATAACTTAAGTCATTCTAAACTGATCTAAAAAATCTTATTAAAAATATTTGATACATCACTTCAAAAAAAACTTCGGCAGAGTTTACAAAACTTGTAGAACTAAATTAGTCCAACTACGGGACATTCTCAAAATACATAGATCATTTGAAACCAAACACTTTGCAGAATGTATTCTACTAAGACTGAGGTTTGAATCATTCTTTCAATTACAATCAGAAAATTCACACTAAACGAATAAAAGGAAAAAAAGAATTTTCCAAGTACCAAAGAAAGAATCAATTTTCGTATGAAAGCTTTAACAATTTTTATTTTGCTTTCAAACTTGTTGTTTTTTACAAACTTAAAAACGATACAATTTTTGGTTAATTATTTTTTCTAAGCTTTTTATCTAAATTTATTTTTCATGATAATAAATTTTGCTGTCAAGTTTCTTAAAATCAAGACAAACACTTTAGTCAGCTAAATTTATTATGATAAATTTTTGTAACTCAACCAAATATACAAATATTTCTTAGAAAGGACGGTCAGGTCTATTTGCCAGATATTCTTTAACTCCATCTTCTTCTTTAGCTCTATCTCTCAAAGCACAAAGAGCTGGAAGAGTTGTGACCATGTCTTTTTTAGCCATCAATAATATTTGCATCAATAAAAGATCAGCGTAACTCAATTTCTGGTCAACAAAGTTATTATTATTCTTTAATAATTAACTTGTTCAGTTCTCAAACCAATTTTACGAAATTGTGAAATATTTAAAATGATTTACAAACTATAATTATGGAACAATTAAAAAACTGTTAATACGTTCAACCACCGTTGTAAAAAGCATTACTTTAAAAACATTAAGTTGTTAATTGGAAATTAAAGATAATAGGGTTTTTAGTTGGACATTTTGATTTTAATGACACAAGTAAAGTTATTAGTCAAATGTTAGCGGTTAATATTGTTAATGATTTTTTTGAAAAAAAAAGATGCAAGCCACCCAAATTATGAGCTAATGCTTGTATTTTTCATTTCAAGCTATTTGAAAAATCCTACTGTTGACATAACTTTAAAAATTCTCACCTCCCCACACAAAAACTTCTTGTCCTTCTTTGAAAAGTGGTTCTCTATTTTCTGCAAAACGGGAAGAACTGATTCTTTCCAGACAGCTTTACTTTTTTCTTCCTGTAAATGAAATATATATCTTATACCACTTTGTTTTTTAACTACAATCTATTTATAAAACTTGCTTTAATTTTTAAATCTTTTTCCATAAAAGGCATTTTTGCTAAGTTTTCTTCTAAGGTTGTAGCAACCATTTCACAATAAGCTGCATCATAAGAATTCTTTCCAGTAAATCCATACAAGGTTGATATGTATCTAACTATGGCACCAGATTGTGCCAAGGGTATTCCATCAATGAAAAGTACGGGGCATTGTCCAAACGGCATATCTGTGTACAAATTCATTAATTTTTATGTTCTTTTTTAAGTCTGTTTCTAAATTACAAATCATTAGAAAACGATTTAGTGAGTAATATCAAATTAAACTTTTGACTAGGTACTTAAGAACGTTTTTATCTATAAAAATTATCGAAGATATAAACTTGGTTTAATCTTTGGCCATTCTTCAAATGAGAAACGGTGATCTTCATATTCGACTTTTGCTGCTGCAAAGACCAATCTAATCAATTCACCTCTACCGTAGACATCAAAATAGCTCAGCTTAAATTTTGTCATTTTTACTACCTGAAAAGCTTGATGTTTTTTGATGTTATGAATACTCTAAAACTCCAACTATTGTAAACTATAAATTGCAAGCTTTTATAGAAAAGATAAACTCCATTATCACTATTTATAAAACTGATATCACTTATATACTAAATACTTATTTCAGTTCTTTATAAAAATATGATAACAAACGATCGGTTTTGGTATAACTCGCAAATGAACTTACGAATTTTATTTGTTCGTCTTTTTATTGTGTCTATTAAATGCGAGTTTGGTGCAGGTGAGTTATTTCACTCTTCAAATATGAAAAAGATAAATAGACCTTGGTTGAAGTACACTTAATTGAAAATAATTAATAAGATTTTAATAACTTGATTAATTCTTTTCCAATTTAAATTGAATACATTAAAAATTGCAATGAAAAACTAAATTGTAAAACTTTGTATGACTGGTATTTAATTTAATGTAAAGATTTTTTCATTATAGAAAGTTTTTGAGACAAAATAATTTAGGTATTTTTGATAGTTTTCCTTCGAATGCCTTCAAATAATTTCTTTCTTGAAATTATCGGAAAACTCTCTTCAGCCAAAAAGTTATATAGTCAATTTCAACTACTGGATAGTTTTCAAAATATATAGATTATTTGAGACCTTGTTAAGATTATTTGGTAAAATTAAGATAAGATATTTTAAAAAATCTAAAATATTCATTAACTAATCACTTATTCACTTAGTGAGAAAATAAAACATTTTAAATTAGTTTATAGGAATGGTTATTTATAAAACTTATATCACTTAAATTCTAACTATACTCATTTCAGTTTTCTAAAACTATGATACCAAAAAACGGTTTCGTGCTTAAGCTGCAGTTAATTCTCTTTAATTACCCGCCTTCAGTAAACAGGGTTTTGTAAACAGGGGAGATATCTAACTCTTCAAACATTCAAAAATTACACCGACTGGTACAATGATTTCAGCAAATTTTGTTAAACACGTGGTAGTACGTGACGAGACAGTTTAAATTGATTGAAACATTTATCTGAAATAAGTAATAGATGAAATAAGTAATTTTAACAAATATTCCTTAAAAATATTCGTCGATTGTTTTATTGAAGTGTCAAAAGTTCATTTATTTTAATATAAGGCTGTCAAAAAGTTTACATTATGTAGACAGATTTAACTTACAATCAAATATCTAATGTTGCTCACTAATCTGTGAAAATTAAAACTTTCAAACATTTTCAACACTATTTATTCTCAAAAATCAGAAAATATAGATCTTTTTAAGCAATTATGTTAAAAATAGAACATAGTTATTAAAATAAAAGATTTACTTCGTTCTATAGTTAGTTAAATCTAAATCTTTTAAAATTAGTTAGTGTGTTTTATGACAAATCTACTTTTATGTGTCTGTTTTCATCAGAAAAGTCTAAAAGCTTCCGTGATATTTGAGAGTTCTTAGTTGAAAACCTAAGTAGACTTTGATATTAGAACCCTCAACAGCTTTAGTTTATCATCTTTAAACTTTTCCCTCTCTCACCTCATCTGTTATCAGCTAAATATATTCTTGAATAAAACTCTTTATTTTGATGCTAACGTAGTCAGTTCCTCACATGTCTCATACTTACCATTCAGTTCGTTACAACATTTTTTTAAACATCATCAGAATGACTAAATTTTTTGACTAATTTTCTGAAAACTAGTGATCTTTCGTAAACGCTTTTGGTTGTAATTGATTTCATTGTTGACTTAATCTCTCTAAAGATATAGAAGAGGTCTTACAAGTTGGAAAAACCCAAAATACTCAATTTAGTTTCTTCAAAAACTCTTTTTCGATTCTGATTTTGAATCTTAAAGAATCAGTTCTTGAAGTTTAATAAAAAAATATTTCTGAAATCTATCATTATTTATATAAAATTCTATTAAATTTAACAAACAAATCTTTTGCGCAACAAAATGATTCTTTGAAGCAAACAAAGCTTGATATTAGGCGGTAAGCTATTCAGATAATATTTAAATTTATTTAATTATTTTGTAGCTATAAAAAACTATAAAATTTTAACAATTTTCACAGATCTAATAAAGCGTTGTAGAACAATTTTAAAATAAATATTTCATTTTGAAAAATGATGAAAAATTGTAAACTTTTTAGGGGTTAATTTATAAATAGAACCAAAATATAGACAAAATATCAAGGCATGAAAACATATATTAGTAACTGTAAATAATCCCCAATCCTAATACATTATAACAAACGTTTATAAAGATAAACGAATAACTTTCAAATATTTAGGATGGGTACTTCAAAATATGCATAGAGTATAAATACAAAATTTCATGAATATGAAGAAGAATGCTATTAACCTAGATTAGGCGAATCTGAAAATTTTAGTGTACTTGAACACTGAATTTCTTCAAATATAAACACGTGATTGTCTCCTTTATGTAACCATGGTGAGGGTAAGTATAGTGTCTTTTGAGGACCAATACTCCAATATCGACCCAAGTTGTGATCATTGACAAAAGCAACTCCTTTACCCCAGTTAGACATATCTAAATATGTATCTTTACTATCATCTTCAACAAAGAAAGTGGTTTTGAAATAACTTGGAGCAGTCAGTTTAAATTCATTTGTATTTTCAAGCCATTTGTTAGAAGAACTAATATCCATGATAAAATCTGATTCCATTTCTAAAGAATATATCATCCATGATTCCACTTTATCACCATTCACTGTTATTGAGTCACTTAAACCTTTACGCTGATCATCAAATATAGCCCAGTTTGTTCTGCCGCCATTCTCTACTAAAATATCAATAGTAAGTACTGAAATGTCATCACCAATAATGTGTTTAAAACTTTTGTGCTTATTACCACCATTAAGTACACTTGCTAGTTGTTCGTTGATATAGTATGCACCACGATCATTCATACTTTCAAAACCTTTTATTAAAAATGATTTTGTTATTTTTGCATCAAGTTTACATCGATACAAGATGTAGCCATATGATTGATGTTTACCTCCAATATTTGGAAGCATTTCCATAGTAACAGGTTTTAGTGCTTGTACTGAAGGTAATTTATCAAGTATCAACCAAATTGGCAGACGACCAGTAATAGTTACAGGTGAATAAGTGGCACGAATTTTGATGTCAGGAACCAACATATTCTGCTGATCAAGATTGGTATGTTTTGCAATCACTCTTTGAGCAGCAAAATACTTTAAAGTTAAATCACCATTTTCTGCTACCAAAGCATCATAATCATAACTAGTAATATCACTATGATAAGTTCCACCGTCTGCAAAAGCACCATTCATAAAACCGAAGTTCGTTCCACCAAAAAACATATACATGTTTACAGAAGAACCAGCTGATAAAATGTCATCCAGTGTTTGTTGAAACTCACTGACTGATAAAGTATGATGCTTTTCTCCCCACCAATCAAACCAACCGGTCCAGAACTCCATAACCATCATTGGTGAATTTGGTTGCATTTTTTTTAATTGTCTGAAATTATCACCAACTTTTTTAAAGTTCACAGTTTTTAAAACACCAGGTATAGTTTGTTGCTGTAGTCCGCTGATGCTATCTGATATAAATAATAACTCTTTTATACCTTTACTAATGAACAGATTTTTTAAAAAAGGTAAATAATGCTGATCTTTGAAATAAGAACCATATTCATTCTCTAACTGTACAGCAACAATTGGGCCTCCATTTTGATACTGAAGTTCATTGATAATTGGCAGTAATCGGTCAAAATATTCAACAACAGCTTTTATATATGGTTTGTATGTTGTTCTAACCTTCATATTAGGATCTTTTAAAAGCCAAGAAGGCAAACCGCCAAATTCCCACTCAGAACAAATATATGGTCCTGGTCTGATTATTACTAAAAGTCCTTCTTCATATGCAGTCAAAATAAACTTTTTTAAATTAAGCATTCCGGAAAAATTGAAAACTCCTGGTCGAGGTTCATGTAGATTCCATGGTACATAAGTCTCAATAACATTTAAGCCACAAAGTTTTGCTAATTTTAAAATAGATCTCCAGTTATCTTCCGGCATTCGAAAGTAATGAATAGCACCACTAATAATTTGCAAAATATGACCGTTTATTCTGAAATGACTCCCTATAGCAGTTAACCCTGTTCGTTTGTTGTTGGTTTCGGTTAGAAAGTTATATTTTAAATCTTTACTTATTTCTTCTTTTTCATCTAAATTTACTGATTCAACCAAATCTTTTGATAGTAAAGAGTTCAGTTTGTGTTGAGAAACTATTAAATAGACTAACACAATTATGATTATTGCAATACAAATCCTTTTAAATTGTCCTTTATTCTTCATATCTATGTTTATATCAAGTTCTGTATAACTAAGAACTGCAAGAAAAATGCTTTATTGAGTAAATATAAGATAAACAATTTAATTAAAATAAATTATAAGAAATACAAAGAAAAATATCTAATTTCTTTTATCTTAAAATTAAAAATATATTATATCTACAAAACTGATGAAGAACATCGTATTCACTACGGTTATATATAAATATTATCGTTTACTTGTCTAGTTGCTGCCAAACCGAATTAAAAATATATACACATTTGATACAATATGGGTTTTTACAAATTTAATTTTTTACTTGATTTTTACATTTGTGGTAACTATAGCTGTTGTATTTATTAAAACAAACTTAAAATATATAAAAGCAAGCTAACTAAAATAATTTTTGATACATAATAAAATTAGTTTATTTTCTATTCATTTTTACAGCTATCTTTGAGGAAAATCGCTTAAGCAAATTGAACTAAATTCATTTGTTAACACTTTTTGTAATCTATTTAATCATTACAATAAATGCAAAGAAATGTGCCTGAAGAAAGCATCTCTTGTTAACACACTTTCTCACAGATAATATATATTGAGTTAGAAATATATAAAACAAAAGATGTAATACATTGTATTTCGGTAGTCCTCAAAGCATATAACATTGAACAATTACATAGAAAGTTAACTATATAAAAGAGAAAAAGAACCACAGTTTAAAAATGACAATGTTGGCAATAGTATAACGTTTCAACTTCTGCTTGAACAACACGAGTGATTCTGAGATAACAATGTCTGATGGCAGCTGGTTCCAAGTACTAATTGTGCAGCGTGAGAAAAAATTTGCTGTGATTAACATACCAGGCGATATGGGCTTATTAAGATGTAATGTATGTCGTCTGAGTTGCTACAACTTGAGAGAAGGACCAATGGAAAAGAAAGCATCGAATTGAAGGTCAATTAAATTGTGGATAATTTTAGAAATAAAAATTAAGTCGTATTTAATCCGTTGAGTTTCCAAAGTATCTAAATTTAAGAAGCGATATTTATAACTATCGTATTTAAAATTAAGTTTCCTGTTCGCCAATCTTGTAAATGTTGCCTGAAAATATCTTTTTTTTGATATCACCAGCTTGGTATGGCATCCATGAACTGACATTGTATTCAAAAATTGGACATACGCACAATTTGAAAAGATTAATAAAGAAGTATGGATCCTTAAAATTAAAGGTCTTCATAATAGGGAAGACTAGGTTGATTGATTTTGGAAACATAATTGTGCCATTTTAAGACAGATGATAGGGCAATGCCAAGATGTAAAACCAAAGATATTCGTTGAATAATAAATTCATTATTTTAGGATTATTGGTTTAAGGAACTTGCAGATGGTTTACGGGAGAAATTTATAAGTTCAGACTTTGTGGGCTGGATTATGAGCTGCCAGTTCATAGACCAGTTTTCTACAGTATGTTGATCAGTTTGAAGTTTTGAAGGATTGCAAGGTAATGATATATATATTAATAATAATCTGTATACACAAACATATTGACATCATTTACTGCTACTAGTCTTCCTATGAGGTCTTCGATAAAAATTAAAAAGAGAAGCGGACCTAGAATGGAACCCTGAGGAACACCACTGGTGACTTGACTAGGAGTAGATAAAGATCTTTCAACACGAGTTTGTTCGGTTGTACCGAATAAGCAATCTTCAATCCACTGTAAGATAATGCTGTTGATTTTTAAATTTTGTAAAACTATAATGAGCTTGTTGTGTGGGAGAGAGTCGGACTCTTTAGCAAAATCGAGATATATGATGTCACAAGTAGTATTACTTTTGTAATGGGCTGCAAGCTCATTAAGAAATGTGAGATGTTGAGTCAGGGAAGATCTCCGTTTCACAAAGCCATTCTGGACATCAGATATTAAGTGATCATATGAATGTGAATGATATGTTCTTCTACAATATCTTCTTCAAAGATTACCGTCAACCAGAAAAGAATCAGGATAAAACGGTTTCAACCAAGTTTCAGTAATAAAAATGAATTTGAAATCTTGAGAATGCAAAAGAGCTTTCAATTGGAAAATTTTGTTTATAATCGACCGTGCGTTGAAGAACATTTCTAATGTGATAGAAGAATTGTCTTTTTGACGATTGTGAGATTTGGTGATGGGCTTCTGTGAATTGATATCTTGGGTATTCACAATTGTGTTCGGAGAGAGTTTGAAAAAAGATGTGGGTACAGTGGTTATTTACCATTTCCGTTTTTTGAAAAAAACCTTGACAATTCTCAAGGCCCATGGTGGACTTCGAACTTTGTATTTGAAATCAGTTGGTTGTTCCTTCTGATTCCGGTTATACCTCTCTTTTAGGAGACCCTGATTTTCTTAGCGATCATCTTCACACATATCATGTGCTACTCTAATGTGCTGGAATTTTTTGTCAAGCCTTAGTTTATACAGCTTGGCAAAAAACTTGCGTTTGTTCCAACTTTCCTGAAAGGAAACTTTCAACGGTCTTTGATGATATGAGCTTTTTGCTCCAAGTCTAGTCATTGATACCTTGGGAACGTCCACAAAATCAAAACTTTGAGGGCACATTTGATTAACAAATTTACTGTCATTATCTTTATTATTCTCACAGACATTAAAGATGATGACATTGTTTTATCTGTCTTCACAGTCTAAAGTGAGTTTTTTGTGTGTGTCGGTGACCTTTTTGGCAAAAAGCTACACCATGCTAGCATTTTTATCGGAATCGGAATCACCGAGGCACATGTGACAGGTTTTTTCGTATAGTTCATCTATGAATTTAGACAAACTAGAAATTTGTTTGTTGATTTTAGTAATATCGTTTAAATTTAACTTTAAAGCTTAGATTTAAATTTGGCTAAATCAGCGGATATAGATTTACTGATATCGGATAAAAGGTTTGAATTAGAGGAGGTAGATGTTATATCAATGGTTCTACATTTAATGCAGAATCGTTTAAACCCCATTTGCTTTATCTGGTTGTTATCAAATGTATCATAAATTTCAAATCACTACACGTTAGACAAAAGTGATTTGCTTCGTTTGCTAGAAGCCGATGCTTCTAAGGTACCTTTGACAATTAAATACAAGATTTGTCTGCATGGCAATGTTTACTTGGCTGGATCTTGTTGAACAAGCAACTTCTACAGATCAAGGTCCTGAATCGACTAAATTATTTCTCCTAAACTTCATCTTCTTCACGTGGGATGAGCACAAGGTCGATGGTTTACAAAGTAAGGTTTTGTCGCGCTGCCAGACGAGAACATACAGAAAGTAATTGAAGATATTTTAAATTAAACTGATTTTTATAAGACTGAGCTACTATCTTTAATTTAATCCTAAATAATAAAGCTCAATTCACTTATTTCCAGCGTTCTACTAGGCATCTACCTTGATATGTAAAATTCTTACAAATAATACAAATTATTTCCATCTAATGTTTTGTAATCCGCGTGCAGAACGAATGATTAAATCTAAACAAAATACGACATAATTTGATGCGAGTGAAAGTTACATTACAAAGAATTAACAAATTAAACTCACAACACAGAAGCAGATAAACACGAAATATCTAACAAGAATAACTGTGTGTTTATTCAATATCTACAATATACAGATTACAAAAGAAAACATTCGAAAGATTAAGTTTTATAGATTTTTAGTGAAGCAATTGCTTAAACGCTTCATTTTAGAATTTGCTTTTTGAAAATAGTTACAACAGTATAAGTTTTAATGGAAATATGAGTTAAAGTTTAAACTATATACAAGATACAGTTTAAGCAACATCAAAAACTGCAAAAATACTAGAAATGCTAATTTACAAAAGAATTTATTTACAATAAAACATAAGATCTCGCAGAGAAATGTCTATTTACAAATCATCAACTTTTTATATTAAAAATCAAGGGTATATAATATTTTCATAATAATCATCTTACAAGAGTGGAATTTTCAAAACAAGTAAACAGCTGAATCTATTGAAACTTTTCACTATTTACTAAGGAAGCCAAATCTTAAAGTTTTGATCTTTAAAATCCAGAATAATTTATTTGAATATTAGCACATGCATAACAGATATAAATTACTTCAGTATTTAAGAATAAAGTTTTGAATGTTATATATAAAATAACGTTTAAACAGTTTAAATATTATTTTGAGGGCCTGCGTTTTGGCTTGGAATATTTTCAGTGCCCTTATTAGGTTCTGGATGAAAGGGTGATTCCTTATATGCAAACCAAATGTTGCAAGCCCAAAGAAAAAAGTTAAGAAATCCGAAAGCAATGGATGTTGCCAGTCCAGAAGTTTGTAATGTACCTTGAGGTCTACACGAGTTACTAATACATTCATCATGGAGAGGGTCTATATTTAACACATAATCACTAGAAGTCACAGCTTTAATTCGACCAAAACCCCAGGCCCAAGCAGACGCTGCTGTAAGCCAGAAAAAAGCAAATAAGCAGGTGATAGCAAAGTCTCCAATAGTAACATAACGTTCATAGGTCATTCGATAAGAGCTTTCAAATGCAACGTAGAAAATAATTGAGCCTAAAGTGAGCAAGAAAGAAAGAACACCAACAGATACAAACCACTGAGCAGACGGTGAAAAGTCTCCATATAGTTGAAATGTGAGAGTTGAATTGTTAGTACAATCCTTAAACGTTTGTTGTTGTTGATCAAGTCGAAAGGGATATGCTATAGTGAACTCCATAAGCTGAGGTGTTTGAGCCCTACATACAAGCACATAGTTAACCACACCACTAAACCCTGTAGTAGTTGCAAATGCAACAATTGAAAGAACAAATTGTAAGACTCTGATAAAGCCACGTGGTTCTAGAAGGACTCTAGTACGCCATGTTGATATATCCATACTAAAAGTATATCACAAATGGTCTATCCAACAATTAAACCTATGAATTAAAAATAGATTTTAGAGTTTAAAAATTCTTTAATTGATATTTATAAATATTTCACTGAATATTTAAATTCACTAAATACTTTTAAACACCAACCAAAAACCAATTTAGAATAAAATTATAAAAAAAATAATATTCTGTTTGACTAGATTCATAGATTGAGCCAATAAACAAAAATATTAAATAATAAATATGATAAAAATAAATGAAAAGTATCAATAAATTATTATTCAAAATAATAATAAATAAGATCATTGTTTTAGAGGTATTTTTAGAAGCATACACACTACCCATTTATAAACCTTTAAAATAAAGTTAATTTCTATTTATTTCTAATTTAAAATGCCATTAAAAGTATTTATAATAGTTTCCACAACAGATTAAATAAAAATTAATGATTGAAACTACAAAGATAATTCTCCTTTAAAAAGTAATTGACATTTTAACAGCAATTGATAACAACATGAAAATGAATTATTTACTAATTGTTCTATTTGGTTTTATTTTAATTTAAAGTGCAAATTGTTTTGAAATTTTTAGAAATGACATAAACTATATATATTCAAATAAAATTACTAAGCAGTAAATATTTTTAAAAAGATCTAATGACTATAATATATAAAACAAGTACTAAACTAATTACAACTTTTAATATAGTTTTATTACTTATTTTAGTAGATTGTAAAATTTCAAACAAAAACTACAATTTCAATTTTTTTTTAACTTTTCTCGTAATTGTACTATAATTAGCAAATTTAACCAAATTAGTTGTCATCTTATAACTTAAAATAATAAAATTTAATTAATGCAAAGCAAGCTTTTATAAATCTGTTTCAAAATAAAAATTTCATTTTAATACAAAGAGTTAAGAAACCATTTTGACATTTTTATAGGAAATAAAATTTTGTTATTCAAAAAAAATCTGAAATACTTTTAAGTTAAAATTAAACAAAAACTTTTTAATCATTTTTATTTACACATTATCAAATATGACAATAAAAAAATTGTAAATATTGAAGTTAGTGTACTTTAAAATGTTAAGAAACAACCAAAAAAACTGATTAAGTTTTAAATTTCAGCATTTAAAAAATAAATAATTTCTTAATTATATAAATAATATTGTATATGTTAATAAAAACACTAGGAACAGTTTTAATGAATAATATTATTTATACTTTACATCAAGATATTTTATTAATAAATTAGTGAGTTAAATACAAATATTACAATTCAAAACAAAACCTCCCAGACTTAACAGACAAGGAAAACGACAAAATCAAAACTGAATTGTATGAAGGTTGCGCCCATAATATTATAATATTATTATTAGTAATCCTACTACAAATTGTATCTTTAATAACAAATAAAAAATTATTTCCTTCATTAACTTATTATATAATAATTTTACATAATGAAATATTATAAAAAAGTATTTGAGTAAATTAAAAATAAGTCACTACACCCATATTTGGTACTTATGCAATAGCATTTAAAAATGAAAAAAAGTATACTGTAACTGTTCACTTTAAATTTTAAAATCTGATTTAAAGAATAACTGCAAAAATTAAAATTTGAACTTAAAAAATCGCTGCACAAAATTAAACTCACTTAAAATTTGCGTAATTAATATATACCACTAATAATAAAACTTAGTTTTGTAGTAGTAGCAGCCACCAAGTGCAATGTCCAACTAAAATTCTTTTTCCGAATAGTTCTGAGAAGTTTTAACGAAGAAAAACTTTCAAATCAATGTACTAAACTTACCAACTTTGTCTTTTTTACATTTGTGTGCTTATGCAGAACTCAAACTATATTTGTAGGTAGTTTAAGTTTCCATCATTTATTTAATTACTACAATAAATGACAAGGAATGTGCCTAAAGAGAGCACCTCCCGCTAACACACATTCTCACAAAAAAACATCTATTAAGTTAGAAATATAGAAAGCAAAAGATGTAATACATGGCATTTCGGTAGTCCTCAAAGCATATAACAGTGAACAATTACATAGAATGTTAATAACATAAAAAGAGAAAAAACAATCACACTTTAAAAATAAAATGTTGGCAATGTTATAACGTTTCAACTTTTGCCTGAACAACACAAAAGGTTCTGACATAACAATGTCTGATGGCAGCTGGTTCCAAGTACTAATTGTGCGGTATGAGAAAAAATTCGCTCTGATTAACATACCAGGCGATATGAGCTTATTAAGATGTAATGTATGTCGTCTGAGTTGATACAACTTGAGAGGAGTAATGGAAAAGAAAGCATCGAATTGAAGGTCAATTAAATTGTGGATAATTTTAGAAAATAATAATTAAGTCGTCTTTAATCCGTCGAGTTTCCAAATTTTTTAAATTTAAGAAGCTGAGGCGATATTTATAACTATCGTATTTAATATTAAGTTTCCTGCATAATAATCTTGTAAAGGTTGCCTAAAAAGATTATTTTTTTTTTGATATCACCAACTTGATATGGCATCCATGCACTGACACTGTATTCAAGAATTGGACGTACGTAAAGTTTAAAAAGATTAATAGAGTACATTGAATTTTTCTAAGTAACGTTTTCCATTCAAAATGGTAAGCTTAAAACGAATAAATTTATTTATAGAATTTGTTTGGGTGGCTACTTTTGTATTTTGACCTGTTTAATTTTTGCTTCTACATGGTATAAAAAAGCTGATAACTTTAAGTGATAACTTTTTGTTAGTTAATTAATTTAACGATTTTATCCAAAAATTCTTATAAAAGGTTTGACTGCCTGTTCTTATTAACACAATAAATTTAATATAATATACTTAAACTTTACACAAGAATCTATACAAAAAATGTAAACTTTACAACTTAGAATACAAGGTTGTTTATATTCATATTTGGACTTTAAAATTTGCTCGTATTTAATCTCTTAGGTGACTCAAAAGAACATCTTTTCTTTTCATTTTTGTTCTTACAATTAAATGACTATGTTCATTTGTCAATCAAGATAAATATTCTTCCAACTTTTTAAAGAGACTTATACACTGTCTCCAAAAAAGGAATTTGTTGTGCATTACTACCGGTAGAAAGTCTTAAACAATAAATATTTGCAAGTGCAATGCTTGTTTGGTTGTAATATGTCTGCAAGAAAATTCGATGATCGTTTTTGCATGATTTGTTTTAAATCAAAAACCAGTCCGACTCTAATACCTTCAATTTAAAAAGTATTTCTATGAACCCATAACCAAGTTCAATTCAGACCCCTTAGTGATCTAAATGACTGACTAAACATGAAAAGAAACTTGCCTATACTTCAATTTAAAACTCGTATCTTGTTAAGGAACAGACAATTAAACTTGAATTGATATTTTTTTTTGTATCATTTTATATTTTGAAAAAGTTATTACTACCTAACCTTAGTGCTGAGTTAATATGAATATTCTATTTTAATTTTCGTTCTACAATTTCTTATAGTTATATGAAATAATTGTTTTACCATTTTTTTTTTCTTTATTTTATACCATTTGTTCATACTTTTAGAATTTATTTATTATTATCATTTTATAACTATATTAGCAAATAGTTTACTTGATTAAAAATTTGTTAAACTGCTTGTATGAAAAAAATGTTAACTTTATGATTTTCTTTATCATTAAAGTTTTACCAATCAACTTTTGTCATTCTTTACATAAGATTAGTATCTAAAAAAACTTTAAGTAAAAAAGTTTTGATCTAAAACTTTCAGGTTGTGGATATTTTACGATTTAGCTAACATCAATTGATATTCATTTATTTTATTTGTTGGTTTAATTTTAGATTAAATTAAAAAAACATTTGACTTCCTATTCACAATTTTCTTATTATATTCAATCTCAACAATTCCACTAAAATAAAAAATCATAATTTCTGGACAATTAGTGTTTAATTGCTTTATTTGTGACAATAAAAATATAAAAAATATAGAAACAAATGTTGAATAATAACGAAAAATAATCTTACAATGATTCTAGAGTTTAAAAACTCAACTGATAAGTTACATCTATCAGTTTAGATAATAACGATGTAACTTACAAATTATGCAAATGAGAGATTCTTAGTTTGAGTGACTTTTATGTCTTACAATAACCATAAAATTTAAGACTTTGTTGAAAACATTAACTTTAAAATTCGACCAAATTATCAAAGAGATTGATTTTTTGAAGTTATTTTCAAATAGATTTTACTAAAAATTACTGAAATCAAATCAATGGAGTTCTGACAGATGTTCAAAATACAAAAGAAAAAGTGTGACAAAACCTAGTTTGGAGAGCTTTTCAGATTCCTTTTAGCTTGAATCATTTCAATTTCTATTATTGCATCACTTCAAAAAGTAATTAAAACTTTTGTAAATTCTTTAGTCGACTTAATGTGGTTGTAATCATTAATTGCTTGCTTTAGGACATTTTTTCAAAATGAAATCTCTTGATATATAATTTAAAATTTTTATAATGATAATTTTGTTGTAAATATTTCTACTTTAGTTTTATAAAATATATTTTTTTAATTTTTGAACATTTGAGTGAATAATTTTTATTTATAGAAGACTTTACAGCTAATCTTACGGAGTTACAAATTAAGAGAACTTTTTTAATCATCGAGTAAAAACATTTTTCTCAACGTATAACTAAAAATTCTTTAAAACCAAAAAATAACAAAAATTGAAAAAGATAATTCTAAGAATAAGCAAAATAATATGAAATTGTTCAATAAACACCTGAAGAAAAACAATAAAGGTGTCAAATTTTTGTTGGCTTGCCAAAACAGTAATTTCATTATAGCAATTGTTAGGTGAATTGTACATCAATAAGCCACTTCAACATTGTCTAACAAGCATTTTGTTGTTTTACTAATAAGTAAAGATTATGATATTCATATTAGTTAAAAGACTTTGAAAATTTTATAAAATCTTTAATTAAAAATAACAAACGTACTAAAAGTTAATTCAGCATAATTATTTTATTCGATATAAAATAATTTAGAGCTAAAATAAAACTTTAAGAATATTTATGCAGATTTGAAGTTAAAAGTTAAAAAAAAGTTGTATGAATGTAATCAAAGATTTTACAAACTTACAAGAATGTTAGAGACAGAATTTACCGACTGATTGAAATTTATTTTTCTTTCAACAGATGATGCTGTATGTGTTCCGCTTCATTAATCTTTATCTCATGGTAAACCACAAGTTTCTCTCTCTTTGAAGCTTTTTCTTTTTTCTCTTGAAGATTTAGAAGCAGTGATATGATGCTGGGACAGCAGATTAAACAGCAAATTGAAGTTCCACTCATGTCTGCTAGCCACATGATAACAGTCTAGCAACCGGCAGGTAGAATTCTTCATGGTTAGAATTCTGTATTTTTAACAATGGAGTTTATTTTTCTCAGTTTATTTCAACTTGTTTAAATTTTTAGAGATTTTTTAAATTTTTATAGAAAGACTTTCTAAATTGGATTTTTGATGCAGTAATTATCAATAGGATTATACTATTTTTAGATATTTAAAGTTGTAACTTGATAGAACTTTTATAATAACTCTTTAAACCTTTTGATAATGTGATATGCTAAAATAGTTAACTATTGTAAAAGATGTTGATGATATAACGGTATGACACAATTCTCTTGTCTGCTATCTTTGTAAAAGAAGACTTTAACCTCCAAAACTGATGTCTTTCATTGTAGCCTGTGCTTTTTTAGATGGCGTTTTCTTCGGCAATATTTGTTTAAAAAGTTTTTACTGATTTCCACTCTTTAGTATTTTTAATATTAAACAGTTTGATTTATCTCTTTATAACTTCAAACGTAGTTTTATTATTTTCATTCTTTTGTAGGTTCTACAAACTATGCAATTTTGCATTATGCTAAATTTATTTATCTAACGACAAAACTTGATACACATTTATTCTGGTGATTTGAGTTGTATTATTAGTGCTTACATAGCAAATTTTTAGACATATGAGCTTGAAGTTCCTGCAATTGGCTAAGAAGCTCAAGAATTAGTTTTAGAAATACAATCAAAAGAATCATGCATTCATTAATTTTCAAGAAGAAGATATGCTTTTGTTTTCTTCACTTTCTTCTATTTTTAATCCTCTTCATATCATATGCAGCCGCTAAAAGTAAGTGATAAATATTTTATTTGTAAATTTATATTTATAGCTTTAAACTTTGCATCGTCTTTTCAGTAATGACAAACAGTTTTAGTAAATTATGTAGTTTAAAATAATGTAATAGCAAAATTTTATAACAGGTATTTCATAACAAGTTAAAATGTTTTTTTTTTCGAAAATTAACTCTAACAATTGAAAAAATTTAAATCTTAACTAATAATAAATCTTTTTAAAATTTTCAAATTCAAACTTTTTGATTAAAAAAAACTTAACTTTGTGAACAAACTCAATAAACAAAGATAAATTAGTTTATTAAACAATTACTATAAATATTTTATTTTACTAGGATTAACTAATCATAAAATATTTTTGTTAGATAAAGTTACTATTTTTTAGGAAATTAGTATATTAAAAAAATATTTATAAATTTCTTTAAAAATCTTGAAATAAATGATTATTTAATTATACTTACTGATTAAAACTAAATTACCACATTACAAATTTAAAATTAGGATAAAAGTCTTCTAATTAATAACATCAAAAAATACTTCAAAAAGAACCCTGACTCTATTAACTTCAAAGTATAAAACTTGATTAATTAAAATATATAAACTAAAAATAAACTTTCAAACATTAGATCAGCTTTAGATGGTTTCTGCATGAACTAATTTTCTTATTTTATTCTTATAATCTTCATACTAAGCTTTTTTTACAGCAAACTGTCAAGTTGGTGGTTCAATACATTTGGTAAGTGATTTATTTAATTCAATAAAATTTATTTACAATCAAATTTGCAAAACTAATTTCTGTGTTAATTCAAGTTGTATAAAAATATCAATTCAATCATCACTAGATTAAATACTTTTGTAAAGATTTAGTGTTAAACTGTTCAACACTGAGTTCTTCCTCCTTTAGTGTTTAAATTAAACCTTTGTTTGAAATGGAAAAGGAATTATCATGAATCATACAAAGTTTTAGATATAAATGTCAAAGATAGTTATTTTGTTTACAATTTCACTTTTATCTATGAGTATTTCCTCATAAATGTCTTTTTAAGAAAATCAAAAGTTGAATGAAAAAGTAAAAACAATCAAATATTCAAACAAGTAACATACAAGCTGAAACAAATAGATTTGAAAGATTTAAATTTTTGTTTGAAGAGATTAATTTAACTTTATTACTTACCTCAGAAAATTAAATTTAGTTTCTAAATTTAATTAGACAAAAGCTTAAACTTTATGCTTTGAAAACTTGCTAATATTGTCAAGATTTTAAAGCCGTGTGAATTCTTATTTTCAGTTATAACATTCATTTCAAATTATGTCGACCACGTGACTATTGTTGTTTGAAAATGAATCCTCCGTCTACAAATTAGATATAAATTTGACTATAAGAGTTAAGTTTTACAAACTATGTATGATGTTCACTTTTGTAAGAAAATTATCTCTTTGGTTTCAATATTTTATTTGTTATTTAATTTGTATACTTAAACAATTAATTAATTTCGAAAACAAAATTAATTATAAATTTTCTTGCTTTTAATGTTTATCAAAAAATTAGACGAATGTTGAAGTTGGTATCTTAGCGAAACTACATAAAGAGATTATTGTTAAGAATATTAAAAATTTCACTTAAATAGATTAAGCATAAAACGACGTAAATACCGTCAATAGCTGTTTTACGATTGAATAGTAAAATCAAATTGAAAATAATATCATGATTTGTTGTTCTAACTGATGAAAATTAAAAAATTTGACAAAATAGTCTTTTCGGTTTTCGAGTTGTTAAGATGATTTTAGCTGAGTTCAAATTTACATACTTCAATAATTTGAACATTTTTAGCTGAGAAGTATATGACCAAATAAGGTATTTCAAAAATCTTGGTTGCATAAAAATATTTAAATAATAAACCCTTTGATTCGTTCACTTCAGTTAATAACTATTGTATCTTTTGTCAGATAGCTTAAAATAAGGTTTAATAAAAATTAGTCATCTGTGTATAAGGTTATAAATGTTTTACAACAAAAGTTTATATCTAAAAATATAATCAAAAGATAAAAAATTTGTAAACAAAAGTTAATAATACCGATTTTCAAATTATAGTTTTTGTTGCTGTGTTGTGGTATCTTCTTAAGTTCTTACGTGATATTTTCAAAGTATTTATTTCATTCTATCTTAATTAAAATAAGAAAGTATTTCAAAAATTTAGCAAACATTAAAAGTGTTAAATGTGTAATGTCAATTCAACTCTTTGAACTACAATTTAATAATAAAAAATAGAGAGAAAAATTATTTACATTATTGTTATTAATCTGTAAAGTTATTTGAGTTTTCACTTAAAGTTTTTGTCATTGTAGCTTGTAGTTTAGTGATACAACTTTCGCTACGCATCAATGATTTTCTCTGCTATTAGCTTTACTCTATTTTCAAGCTCTGGTGGTTACTGAGCAAGTTTGTGTGAGATACTAACAACTAGTCTCTCTGTTTTGATGACTAACAACCAACCAATCAGTTGGAGATAGCATCTTTTTTGCCTTTTTCATTTATTAAAACAAAAATTACTTTTGATTAGATACCTTTAGAACATTTTTTGGTTAGCAGCAAAGTTATTTATATCAAACTCATCGTTTCAAAAGATTAACATTTTTCTTCAAATCTTTTTGTCCTTTTAAACTATTTCAAATTTGACCAAATATCAAATGTAAGTTAATTCGTGAAAATCTTTTTAAATATAAATCAAAGCTGATATAGATGTTCAATCACGTCTTTAGTTTAATTTACAATATTTAAAATTGAAACACTTTTTACCGCTTTTTTGCAACTAGAAGTGAGTTGAAATCTATCTAAGCATATAGACCCCGCGGCAATCGGTCACAATTTCGAAAGTTAGTTGAAAAATATTCTCAATCAGTTCGACAACGCCCAGAAAAATCTTTCCTACCTGATTGTTCCTACTCTTTTTGGTTTCCCAATTTTTCAAATTTCTGCAGACAGTTTCAACAATTGTTCATAAAATATCTGAAGACAGCGATCAATGGTTGACAAATTACGAAAAAAACGGTTTGAGCTCAAATTTAAAAATAAACAAATTTTAATGAGTTTCTACCACCCCCGAAAATTATTCCTGAGATAAAAGTTCATAATTTATCACTACATATGAGAAATAAACCAGTTTCTATTTTTACCTTTCAACACCTTCAACTAAATAAGATAAAACTTTAATCAGTTTAGATGATAACGTTTTTCGATAATCACTTGAAAATGAAAAAAACTTTAAATCGGTTATACGTGAAAACTTAAAAACCAACTAATCTACTAATTATTGGAGATCAAATACTGTGAATGGAATTAAGTATTGTAAAAGAAACCATAGTCCCTAAATAATTAGATCTGATTAAAAAGGTTAAATAGAATTTGGCATCATTTTTAATCAATTTGATCTTTTAATCTAATGCAAGAACAACATTTTATTTTTTCTTAAAAGAAAACAGTTTATAACAAATAAAAGTTGGCGTTCTTATTGAGCTGATATATTTGAGATAAAACTAAACAATAGCAGTTTGTATTGTTGTCAAAAAAGATTTTCTATATGTTTAATTGTCTGTACAGTTTACCAAAAAAAAAGTTTTATTGTTACACACCGGTAGTGAAAAATAGTTTTGTATTATAATGAAAGTGAATTATAAATTTAGAAATATCGTCTGAAATTATTGTTACAAAAAAACGTCACAATATTGTAGAAAGAAAAAAGCGGAAACCAATTTGTAACAATGTTTTTTATATCGAAAGTTGAATCATTGGAAAGTTGGGGAAAATTATTGCTAAAAAAAGATTTTTGTAATTAGATATAAAACATATAATAAGTTTAAAATAAATAATCTTTGCTCCAAGAATGATTTAATTTTCAAATACAATGGCTTTAGTATATTCCTGAAATTTCATTTTTAGATTTGGAAATTTCTTTTAGCTCGAAATATAAAAACTCTTTTCAAAAAGTAAAATAAATAATTGATATTCAAAAAAACGTTTGAGCTTTTTTAAAAGATTTTTATCTATTAATGTTAAGAAAGAATTGAGGAAAAACAAATTAGTCAGTTGTTTATTTTGTAAAATACTTTAGTTTATCAACCAAAATAAACGATTTACTCATCACTCGGATGTTTGAACTTAAACACGAAATAAAATAAAGGTTTTGGAGATAATTAAGTTGATACTGAATTACAGAATGGTACATCATGGAAAAATGACTCTTGTACAAGACTAACATGTTTCGATGGTGTCATCCGAGTGAAGGTCGAACAATGCCGGTACCCAAGCTGCGATCAAGTTAATTGAGTTCTAATTTGTTCTTACTTCTTTTTAAAATTGGTTTGCTCTTTTTAGGTTAATTGTTAAAATATTTGGAATTTTTTCAAGTTGTCATTAAAACTTTTCATATTTTGCAGACGGAAACACTCTATCTTCCACCAAATTCTTGTTGTCCAGTTTGTAGAGTTTCTAGTAACAATTTTTGCGAAGAAAAAGGGAAAATTATTGCTGTAAGTTGTAGAAAAATTAAAGTTGAAACATTAAAGACGAAACTAGCTTGGAAATATACAAATGAAATTCGTTTTTACATTTTAAGTGTATTGAAGTAAAAAATTCTGTTAAAATGAAATTATTCATTTGAAACAAACTGTAGAACGATTTTAACCATTGAGTAGATAACTATTATAAAATGCAAGTTTTATTTGAAAGCATGTAACGCTAAAGTCTGTGAAAAACCACACGTTTCAAACTCATCACTAGAGTTGTGGTCATCTTATACTGATGGTAATATTTCAAGTAGATATATCATTTAAGGGAAATACCCAAATGTCTATATTTACTGATCTAATTATGGAAGTTGCTTTTATAACTGTCATCATTTGCTTTTGTGATAAAGTACTCTTTGAATTATTTCTTGATCTGTTTTGACAGTAAAATATTTTTGAAGAGATTAACAAAACAAAGAAAACCGTTTAACTAACGAAAACACAATTTTATTGTTTTTTATTAATTTTCTTGTTGTAATTCAGCATGGAACTGCTTGGAAAGAAAATTGTTTGACGTGTAACTGCATCGATGGCTTCATTGATTGTACCTCACCTAGTTGCTCTCAAGATGTTACTTGTAGTCCAGGAGAGTCACTGAGCAATATTAGTGGCAAATGTTGTCCAAAATGCATCAATGAAAATAGTAAGGAAAATGTTTTTAATAAAAAGAAATGTTTTGAAATCCGATTGACTTTTGCTAAAACTCACAAATGATTTTTTTTGTAAAGTTCAATAATATTTGTTCTATTTTAGTAAATTCTAAATCGATCTGTAAACTTTTTGTACATTTATTTTTAAATGTAAAGCAAAAAATAATAAATATTAGTTCCAAACTTGTAAAGAATCAAATTTGCCATGAAAATTCACCTTTATTATGCAAACTAAATATTTTTCTAAATATACATAGTAATAAAGACTTTTACATCACAGATTCGTGTCTGTATGAAGGTAGAGTGTTAAATGATGGAGAAACTTTCTCCTCGCTTCAGTGTGAAAGAGTGTCTTGTGCCAAAGGTTTGATTTGTTAAAGTTTTTCTTAAAATTTTATTTCTTTAATTTATAAAACGTCAAGTTATCCGACAAATCTGATTTAGTCTTCAAACCCTTCATACTACTAATTTATTGTTTGTTAAATAATAAATAATTTTCATCTTAGTTTATTTTTAAAGTGATTGAAATTAAAATTATTTAAAACTTGTTTATATAAGTTTACTTTATTCTGATAGTAAAGTCATTGATTTAACTTTAGTTAAGATTGAATCTAAATCGGAAAGCACAACTTTTAAGTTTTTGTAAAAACTAAAAAGTACTTTTAAAAGCAACCCACTTTTATAACATGTTTAATGCAGTTTTAAATTTTAGTTTAAAGTTATTTTGACTGAAAAAATTATTAAAAATCAATCACAAATTAGTTGTATAAATAACCAGCAAAGTTTTTATTCTTGTTAGAATAATTAGCAAATTAATTAGTTAGTTAGTTAATTAAAAACGGATTTTTCAGAACTGTTTTATAAACAAATTTATTCAGAACAGTTTCAGGTAATAAACTTCCAAAAAACTGAATATTTTATATTTAATAATATATAAAATAAAAACTCTTTACATAAAGCTGATATTATCGACTGTATGCTACTTTTTACTAAAAAAAGTTTGCAACTTTTACATTAAACCTGTAATTCTAAAGTTCTTTAAAAGTTCATGCAACAAACTTTATCAAAGGAAGCTCTTAAGCAAATTATAGATTCTGAATCAGTCCACAAGAACTTTATAAATAACTCAAACCTTATCAGAAGCTCTTAAAATATTTAAAGTAAATATTCTAGGTTTTCATGAAAATATTGAACAGAAAGAATGATTAATCTGTCATTGTGCATAAAAGTTGAAAAGCATTTTGAGCTAAAGTAGAAGATAAATATTGTGGATGTGAAAATGTTGTAGTTTCTGCGCTTAAAGAACAAATTTAAATGATTTTTTACAGTAAAGTTGTAAAAAGACTGCTACGATGAATTTATAAGACATTTTGTTGATTGCTATGATGACAAATTATGTTTATCATTTATACAGATAACAAAACCTTCATTTTGACAAGTGTAAAGTTGTCTTTGGTTATACTTAAGATTAGAACATCAAATAAAGGTTTTGATAAAAAAGTTCTTATCTCAACAACAAAAACAAATGTGTATAATTTATTGCCTTTATTTACTATAAAACTACTCAATTGTTAAAACTTGGACGTATTTTTTCCTATAAATAAGTTTTGAATTTAAAAAAAGACCCGAAAAAGTTGAAAGCTTGATTTAAGACAGAACTAGACAAGCCGAAAATAATCTATAAGCAGATAAGTTATTGATAGTCCTATCAAGTATGTCAATCGCCATTAAAATGTGTTTATCAACATTTTTAAGATAAACTTTATTAAGATGAGGTTTCCGTTGTCAAACATCCTGGTTCATGAGCCAAAGACTCTTATATTTCAAGTAGTTCCCAGTAAAATTGTAAAATCATTTTCTGAAACTCTCATGATAACTTGTAATTTATCTGCTTTCAAATCGAGGTCGTCGAAGCAATGATCTTACTAGGATCATAAAACGTTTTATACTGAAGATTTTTATTGACGTATTAATAAAAATGATTGCTTACAGGTGAACTTTTGCTTCAAGTATCTGTTTGTCAACCTAAAGTCTGTTCATCCGGTGAAGTATTAAAACTGTTAGAAGGTCAATGCTGCCCGTCATGTGTGGGAACTTCTTGCTTACACAAAGTAACTATAATTTGATATTTACAAGTATATTATGAGAAGCAAGAAATATATTTACCAACAGCTTCTTTTTCAATTAGTTTCGAAAAAATAAATCATTGTGTAAATACATTTCATTTTCTCCCAAAAGCTTCAATCTATAATTTATCAGTTCATTTCGCTGAACCGTTTACAAAGAAAATTGACGTAAATCGATTTTGTCATCTGCTTAACGTTTTAAAAATTAAAATCTTTTTGGCAACTTGCCAATGAAATCGCATTTCATAATAAAATCTTTCAGGGTCAACATCTGTTGGAAGGTGAAATCTTTGAGAAAAATTCCTGTGAAAGATGTCTTTGTCAATCAGGGGAGCTAAGATGTGAAGTAGAAGTTTGTGATGTTCAATGTAAAGATAATGAAACGTTGATCTATGTTGATGGAAGATGTTGCGGAAAATGTGTCTTTGCAGGAGGTTAGGATGTTTTGAGTAATTATAAAAGGCTTCTGTAATTAAAAAACTGAAATTTTTTGGTAGAAATTAAAAAGCAATTTGAGATTTTAATTAAAATTTTAATTATAAGTTTTCACTCAATTAATTTTCATATAAATTGTTATTCAAGTCAATTTGTTAAACAGAAAAATTGCGAAGTAAATTAGTCGAGTTATTTATTAAACAATTTTTTCAATTATTTTCTTTACTTTTTCAGAGAAATGTCAATTCAACGGGACGACTCTCTATAATGGCGAGTTATTAAAAGATCAAAGTTGCCAGGTTCATTATTGTGATGATGGAAAGATGGAGTCGAAAGTATTAGAGTGCTCGTCAGTATCTTGTGGCTGGGTACGAAATTTTACTTTTAAAAACGTTTTTTTTAGATTACTACCAAATAAGTTATTTTATTTATTTGTTTTTCTTTAATTAACTCAAGTGTAATAATTGAAAAATTAAATTATGACTAAGAGTTTTGGTTTTCTGATTAGATTGAAGTTTGTTTGAGAAATTAGCATACTCTTAAATCATTTTGATTTACATTTGATAAAAAAATTCAACCAAAACCTCATATTAAAGTAAAGTTGGTAGTAGATACAAAGACCTCTTTCCTCAGGACCTTTTTCAAATAGTTTCGAACTTAAAAGTTTCCTCAAAGAAGTTTTATCATCAATTATATTTTGAACTTGTTGAAGTATAAATCATCTGATTGATCACTTATGAGGTCTGATTAAAGTATTTGTTTGAATTACTCTATACCAACCCTTGTCAATGGTTCTTGAAGCATTCTTTTCATGTTAGTGATTTCCTAAATTGTAAGTTTAAGCCGAAATTCACGAAGACTTTTAATCAGATTGGTAGGCCACAATAAAAGACAATAAGAAAAATAAATTCTTGAAGATTAATTTTGAACATTTTGTTCAGATTACTAAATTATTAACGAAGAGAAAAATATCTATTTCACTTTAACCCTCACTAAAATAATTAATTTTTTAGAATGAAACGTTGGTGACGTCGTCATGCTGCCCTACATGTGTTCCTATCGATGTATATTGCCACTATAATGGCCTAGTCTATCGAAATGGGGACCAGTGGCAGGAGGGGACTTGTGACAAATGTGAATGTTTGAATGGACGGATTCAATGTTTTAAACCAGAGTGTTTGAGTTGTCCTGATAACACAACTGAAATTCAACTGCAAGGTACATTGGCTGGCGCCGTTTGGATTATAGAAGTAGTAAATATTCAGAAGAGAATTATCTGAATTCCATCAACTCTTTTGTTGTTATTTGTTAAAATTTCACTATATGATGAAGTAGAGATATTTTGATTGATAGCCTCAAGAAATTTTTAGTAAATTTGACTCAGCAAATTTGTCTTTTTCAATCTTTGCTTACTAGTAATAAGAATTCAATTAGCTAAACAATTGATTTTGATTAACTCATTCAACATTCTGCCAGTTACAACAAAACAGAATCCTTTTACGAGTTCAAACTATTTAAAAACTTTGTTTAATTTACGTTTGACTTATGCAAACTTTTATTTTCTAGGAGAGTGTTGTTCAACATGCAAAGAAATTACTTGTCATGAAAGTTGTTTGAGCTGCTACGATGTAGGTTATGGCAAGTGTAGTTCCTGCCCTTCAAATAGATTGTTGCAAGAAGGTATTTGTGTTAGAAGGTGTTTAGATGGATTTTATCGGGAACAAAACCTTTGTAAAAGTTAGTAGCTTCCGAAACTTATATGAGATTTAACTCTGTTATATAAACTGAAAATGTATTTTAGGATGCCATGTTAATTGTGAACGATGTAACCAACGTTCTTGTGTCCTTTGTAAATCTTCTTTATTATTGCAAGAAGGTTTATGTATAGCAGAATGTGAACAAGGATTTTATCAACACAACAACGAGTGCAGAGGTCGGAATCCGATTCAGTTTTGCTTATTTTAGAGCTTTACACTTCAATTTCTTTGAACCTTAGTTATTACGAGTACTTTTGATTTCAACTTTTATTCTGTCCAAATTTTTCATAACTGTTTTTTCTACTTTGATGTTAGACATCTGAAAGCTTATTTTGAATTAAATGTTTGAAAAAAATACGACTTAAATATTAAAATCTTTTCATAGGAGCATAAATTAGAAGAAAATTTAATTAAAACTTCATCTTTATTAGACAAAGATTGAATAATGAAAACGTAATGTAACAAAACCTTCAGTATCTTAAGTTTAATTAAATTTTAATTTTATAGCTTGCAAAAAAACATGTAAAGATTGTAGAAGTGAATCTGAATGTTTACAATGTAAGGATCCAACTTATATAATTCAAGGAAAATCTTGCGTTGAAAATTGTGACGAAGGATTCTTTTTTACGAATCAATCTTGTGTTGGTAATACCAAAATATTGTTCTTATTTTAGGCTAATTTCGTTTTTGATTAGATTGAAATACAATTTTACTTAAATTTTACAAAATGTTAAACTTGTAAAAATAAAAATGTTTGGAATTGCTCACTTGTATACACGGATCAATATTTTAACAATAAATTGTTGTCTTTATCGAAACTGCCAGTAAGCTATTCACAAAGTGAAGTTGATAAAAAATGTGAAATATTTGTTATCCACTTGAGGCTACTTGGTCGTTTGTAACAACATTAAGTTAGGAGTTTTGTCATTTACATGACTTTAAGTCGCAGACATACAAACTGTTTTATTTTGTTGTTTTTAGCTTGTCACTCATCCTGTTTGACTTGTAGTAAACAATGGAATATTTGTGACAATTGTAAGCCAGGTTGGAGGTTGGTAGATGGTATGTGTGTTGAACAGTGCCCTACAAATACTTTTGCCATCTCTATTCTTCGATGTGAACGTAAGTCGATGGGACACTTTTGGAGATTTGTTTTATCAATTCCTGTTATTTCACTTCCTAATCCATTTAATTAATGATTTTATCAGGCTGCCATCCAAGTTGTTTAAGTTGTACGAGCAAGACGATATCAAGTTGTCTTTCCTGTCATAAGGGATTTTCCCTATATCAAAACACTTGTTTTAAAGTTTGTCCAGCTTCTCACTATGAAGAAGCTGGAATTTGCGAAAGTGAGTTGAACTTTTAAAACTACTTTCGCAAAATATTTTGGGTTACTTAAAAAAATTCTAAAGATAAATATTTTGCATTTGAACAAATTTATTTTAAATATTAAGAATCAAAGTATGAAATTAAATAGAGAGCAAAAATTTAAAATAGTCTTAAATAAACCGACTTGTGCTTGGTGCTGCAAGATGTATTTTGCGCAATTTATGTAAATGTGACGAATGTTTTTTTTGCACCAAAATGCTGAACAGCTTTTGCTGAGTTTAGTTATTTGATGAAAACATTATTCTATCTTAAAGTTTATTTTCTTAAAGAATGTCACAGGAGTTGTTGGACTTGTTCTGGATCTTCATCAGATCAATGTAAGAGTTGTAAGGATCTTCAGGTACTAACTCGAAATGAACAAACTGGATCTGGATACTGTTCTTCTAGATGCAAGGCAACACAATACGTTAAAGATGGTGTTTGCCATGGTAACATCAATTCATTCGATTTTTTTAATCTTTCATGAAAACTAAATTTATAGATTGCCACTTCTCTTGTGCTAGTTGTCAAGACTCCAAATCTTGTTTGAGTTGTCATGATACTGATTTGATACAAGTAAAGTCTGATGGAAGCTTTGGTTTCTGTGAACCATTAGAAATATGTCATGAAAAGAGCTTAATGAGCAGTGATTCTTACTGCTACAATCAATCATCAATTCAGTATTGCAATTCGCTTCGAAAGATGTCTTTTGCAGAAGATTGTTACCCTGAATGTCCGGGAAACACCTTTTTACAGGTTTATAAAAGCTTTATTTCTTAAAGTTTTTATTATGATTGATATGATTGTAAATATAGAGTATTCAATTTGGGCTTGATGCTTGCGTGCGGTGTTCAGAAGGTTGTAAGAAGTGTACTAGGGTTGGAGTATGTGAAGAATGTGAAGAAGGCTTAACTCTATCTATAATAACTCATCAATGTGTAACAACATGTGAAAGCGGCTTTTATAAATCTTTATCAGGTAAGTTCATTTTACTAAATTGTTTTTTTCTGCCAGTAATATGTCAATTTTACTAATGTATTTTGAAGTTTTGATACATTTATTACTGATAAAAACTAAAGATTAAATTCTCATCCTTGTACTTGAACTTGAATGGCTTACTTTAAAGGGCTTGCCTGTATAAAATGTCCTTCAACATGTGCAAGTTGCTATTTGGACGAGTTTCAAACTGTTCGTTGTTCTTCATGTTCTAATCCGCTCGATGTCATTCAAATTGGACAATGCGTATCATCATGTCTATCTCAATTCTACCCAGAATACAAAGGTAGATATGAAAAACAAAAGTTCTAACATTTTTTCAGTTATCATCAATCAAAAAACTCATAAAAGAACTTTTTTATGAAGAAATACTTTCCTGTTTTTTATTATTTGCCTTTTATTATTTATTACAAAAGTTATCCTTTCTAATCATCAAAACTTAAAATCATATTCATTCAAAATTAAATCAATAACAGAAAATAGTCTAAATGGTATATGTACCGCTTGTGATTGGACTTGCATGAGATGTTCCGGTCCATCAGACTCACAATGTCTAGAATGCATGCCTGACAAACTATTACAAGAGGGCCAGTGCGTATCTTCATGTCAACCAGGTAAGCATTTCTTTCAGATTTCATCTCTAATCTTGACGATTTAAAGGATTCTATCCTGACAAGGATCAATGTGTTCCTTGTTCTGATAACCAATGTGAAGATTGTGAAGAGAAAGACCAATGTAATAGTTGCAAAGCTTCATACTATTTACTAGGTTTGTTTTGTTGATTATTCTAACTCTAATTCGATTTGTTTACAAGTAATTTTAATCTTTTTTGCTGTATCATTCAACTAAATTAAAAAAAAGTGTATACAAAGCTTCAGAAAAATATTTAAATTCTTTATCACGATGACAACCAAGCTAATAAAATAAATTTTCAAACTGAATTTTCTTCTTTCAAAAATATAACTGTTGCCAACTAAGACTTCTAACTCTTGAACAAAAGCTTGAAATGTTCTAATAACAGGTATCAAAAGAAAATTTAAATCTGATAAAGTAAGAAAATAAAACACGTTTAACACAATTATCAGCATATTTTAAAGCACTCACAATAGTATGTATGCATGTTGTTGAATTGAATGCTATTAAAATTGCTGTTGTCATCGTCTGTCAATGAACAGCAGGTGTAAGAACAAAACATTAATAATTGCAACCCAGCATTATTGCTTCAACGTTTTTTACTTATGCCAGCAATTACTAATAATACCTACTCAAGTAAATAATGAAGATGAGAAAAAACTTTTTATACAGAATCAAAATGTGTGAAAACTTGTCCAAGGTCATATTTTCCTGATCCAGTTTGGAAAATTTGTAGATCTTGTCCGGCTCATTGCTTGAAGTGCTTTGATAGAAACTCATGTGAACAATGTGATAGAAAAAGTTTTCTAATTACTCTTAGTAATTCAACTGAACATGCAGGTAAGTTGATTTTATTGTAAGTTTCTAACAGGTAATTTGTAATTGTTGTATCCTAGCCAAGATGGATATTTTAACTTTGAAATGAAATGTTTGAAATGTTTTATATACAAACTGTGAGCAAATTGTTAAATAAATGAGTTGTATGTAAATTTAAAAATAGATAAAAAACATTCTTAAATAAGCTGCAAAATCTCATTTTCAAAGAACCAATTAAAAAGTTTGTATTTGAAAGCAATCACTACTAAGAAATGAAAGTCTTTTTCAAGTTTTCATCTTTTGATATTTTCTTTCGATAAATTATAATTTTCTGATTCTCTGATTTTGCACTTTTGACATCAGGTTGATTTGAAAAAATAGATTTCATAACAAGATAATTTTTCAACTGATGCTTCAACCAAGCACACATAAGATTTGATTTAGTCTAGATTCTGATTAATGAAAAAATATTTACTTTTAGTTTGCTGGTAGCAGACATGAATATTTATTTTACTACTAATTAGTTATTTTAGTGATAAGCATTTTTTGAATAGTTTACTTTTGCCTCAAAGAATTTAGTTTAAAAACATCATGAAAAAATATTAAAGTTTTACCAAGGTAAAAATGAGATGTAAAAATGTTAGAAAATATTATTCTATCTTATATTTCTAAAACATTTCTTATTTATATCTTCAAAATGTTTGTTCTCAAGTTAAAGAATTGATACTGTAAATTTGATTTAAAAATCTAAAAAGAAAACGGTTCAGTAAGAATAAATGATTGATGATTAGATAATTAAATCTTGAACACTCATCAACTTTTATTTTCAAAGGATTTTTTGGAAGTTCTCTAACTCGTCGCTCATCTCCTTGTAAACGTAAATGTGATCGTGGTTACTATGGCAACACAGTTCTTAGAAAATGTGAGGTAATAAAACTGAATTTTTACTTTTTTTGTTTTAATGACGTTCAATACCAAAAATTTATTTTCTTCTCAGAAATTGAAATATCTGCAAAATGTATCTGTTCAACAATCTCTAAGAGTAGGAGTAGGTGCTCGGATACCGATTGCCAATGTCATTCATGTTTCAGACGCACCATACGACCTAAGAGTCTATTTAATGATGTCACCTATTAATGGGTGGTTTGAAGAATCTGGGGTAAGTAGTGAGGATGTTTTTAGGTCAAATAATATCTGAGTGTCTTCAAGACTAATCTCTATGTCAAACGAAAGCAAAATAATTGCAGCGCTATTACATAATGTATAAATTTTAACTATTGATGTCATCATCAAATGACTAATTCTTGTTTAAAAGACATCAATTACACCATTAGTGCTTTGCAGATCGAATACATGATAAATATTTGTTTAATTTAACACGTATAAATAGAAATTTCCAATATCCTGACTTTTGTGAATGCCTTACAAACCCTAATGGTTTTGTTCTTATTAGAGAAAGCATTAAGTTAGAAAGAAGGAAGTTATCAACTGATTTTGTCTTTGTTGATTTTGAAGCCAATGTTATGGCACGCCCTTTCAGAATATGCTTCAATTTCATTGTCATGTTTATATCAGAGTATTTATGGAGAAAGTTTTTTATCATTCCTTTCTTTACAGCGTTGTATTGAGAGATGTACTGAAAGAAATAATTTGGTAGAAGTAATTGTTAAAGCTAAAATCAAAATTTCAAATCAATCTTTTATTTTAATAAAAAAATGTCAAACACAAATAACTTTGTGATTCCTGTATCCATATTCTAGTGGCTGAAGCTTTTTTTGAAAGCTTATAAGCTAAGATTAATAAACACTGAACTTTTTGTTACGACGAAAATCAAATAAAATTTTTATATTAAAAAATTGACGTTTCAGAACAAAATCGACCAAAACACATATTTCTTGTACAAGAATATCGAAAAAGTATTTTTCCAACATGACCGAAGCTATAAACGTCAACACGCAATTACTTCAATCAAACTTGTAGCTGATGGTTATCATGAATTAGATGAGTTTGAAATTAAAATCATTTCAATTTCATTACTACCTCCGAAGATTATAAAAAATGAAATTCTTGTTGTAAAGTAAGCATGCAATCCAAGTTTCATTCAACATTTTCTATTTTTAAAAACAAAACTTTTAATTTTATTTAAAGTTTTAAATGACAAGTAGTTAGCGATAATTTGTGTCACATAAAAACTTTTCAATATTTCAGTTACTTTTGTGTCAACAGTTGCAATGAAACCATCAAAATATCTTCAAAACATCTTCTGATAGTAGACTCTGACTCAGAAAGTGATGACGTCATCATCTCAGTAGTCAACCCAGCTTCTGCGGGAAAAATTGTCAAGTTACCTAATTATGAAAACAGAGTTTCCAAGTTTACGGTGAGCTGATCTCTAAACCTACACCCTCTTAATCTCAAAATTAATCACCCTCCAGCTAACTGATCTTCGAAATGACGTCATTGCTTATGTCAGTCAAGGAAATAGTGTCGCCACAGCTGGAACGATTCGAAGCATAACCGCAGTTCTGCAAGTTTATGATGGATTCCATCTAATCAACTTTGCTCTTCACATCGCTGAGTTTCCAACGGTTCGAATCTCATCTGTGCTTCTTCATCTATAACTCAAAACTGATCTTAGAATAAATCCGCTCCGACTTTAATCACCAACAATATACTTCATCTGAATCGCGGAGGAATGCTCCGTTTGACTTCTGCTCAACTTCTCACTGTCGCTCCGGGAATAAAAGATAAATCAAAGATCGTTTACAAGATTGATTCTGAAGATGATGTGAAAGCTACTGATGAAAAATCTTCAACGTAAGCTGAAATTTGTATCTTCATCCATCAAATTTGATCTTCATCCATCAAATTTGTATCTTTCAACAGAGAGTTCATCATGATAATCCCAACTCTCTCAGATGCGCCATTACATTTTAGACCTTATCACCCCAGTGATTGGTTCAGGACCTCTCAGGGTCGTTATCAATCGAGACCTTTGTCTCGAATGACACAACACGAAGTTAATAATGGTTTGATTTGGCTTCGACATAATCCCAAAGAAGATGAAGATCGAATCAAACCAGTTCACATCTCAGTCAGTTGCTCATCTTCTTTCACTAATTTTTATTTTGTGAACAAATTTCAACTTTCTGGGTTTATCCGGTGACTTGATAAAAACTTTGGTTTTTAAACTATTTCAAATTTTATATTAAAAAGAAATGACAAAATAGAAGTTCAGTTCATAAGTCTAATAAAAAGCCAATTGCATCATTGCTGCATCTTAAAAATCTTAAAAAATTTTCCACCAACCAGTAAGCTTCTTTAAAAATTTTTTCTTAAACGTAAATCCTGTGCTTAGTTGTCGAAAGTGATGCACTTATGGTCGTAAGTAGTATATCTAGTTCTTACAAAATTGCAGTTTACAATTTTTACATCAGGTTTATGATGAAAGCCACATCCCAGCAACTCGAATCGCGCGATCTAATCTGAAGATCAGTATATCACGTGATAACGTTGAATCTCCTCGACCAATCAGAAGTTCTGAAAGCTTAGTGCTAACTGATGTGACCAGACTAAACATTTTAAACAATAGATATCTTCAATATACGGACCCAGACACATTTGATACAGATATTGTTTATAATATAACCAGGTAAATAGATATGATTTATTAACTTTGTTTTATGTACTTATTTATTAGAATTGAAACGAAACTTATTAAATACTTTCATCATTTTAATGAAAGTTTCTCTGCAACTTTTTGCTCAGAATTTTTTATTCTTTCAATTAAATTTTTGCTGTTTTAAAAATTAAACATTTGAAAAATTCATCAACATCTTTGTCATTTACTGAAACAAGGGCTCTTATACCAACTAGTTATCAATTTATTTATTTACAGACCTCTCCCAGTAAACTTGGGAACAATTGAGCACAGTGACCGGCCATTTATTCCAACTACTGTATTTACACAAGCAGATATTGATGCGAACAAAATAGTTTATCGACCACCAGTAAGACAACCTGCCCACTCCAGCTTCAATCAAGCTTATATGAGTAGCTATCTATATAAGAAAAATGGTCAACTTCAACAGTTGCAACAAAGCAATTCGAACAATCAACCAAAGTATAAATTGTTTCATTAAATTGCTTTAGTTTTAAGCTAACTTAGAGAAGTTTCTCACATGTTTTAATTGAAGTTGACATTTATTAAATTTTTTAATTAATTTTCCCCACCACTTTGATAGATTGCCGAAAACGTTTGCTTTTTCCTTTACTGTCTCTGATGGAAAACACACACTTCCTGAAAAAAACTTCACTTTCAAAGTAAATGATGAGACACGTGATAACCAACCTCCAACTTTTATTCATCAATACCCTTTGTTGGAAATATCTCGAGATGGAACAGCAACTATAGGTCAGGACACTTTTACGATCCTTTTTCACCACTTTACTTTTCAACTTTATACTAGGAAGCCCTCAGCTTGCAATCCGAGACCCTGATACAAGTCCAAATGATCTTGTATTCCGCTTGTTGCGTGCTCCTAATCATGGAACTATCATGAAAATTGAAGAAGAAACTAAAGATGTGATCCAACAAGGCGACCAGTTTACCTATGATGATGTAATCTTTTTTGTTTTTTGCTAAGACGAATTATTAAAGATAATTAATTAGAGGTTTAGAGTTTTGCGAAGATTTTGTTTGTTGAATTAATAATAGAATTTGGCGAAGGTAGTGGAGAAGTTGTTTTAATGTTTTTGTTTCAGGGTTTTATACTAAACAAATATTATTGAAGTTGACTTAGAATTGCTGATACAATTTTCAAACTAGTTCTTTTATTAAGTTTGAAAAATGTGAAAGCGAAGGAGATATTTTGATAGTCTTATTATTTCTGAGCATTTTTCTATAATTGCACAAACAATAGTTACAACATCTATTGCTAAATTTATTTTCAACTTCTTAGATTTTTTTCATCTTTACAGCATTCTTTTGGCTTTTAGCAATCTTATTCAAGTGTTTTGCAGCAACCTCTTTTCAAACAACTTATTAACTGAAGCAATTAATTTCAGGTTCGCTTCAATCGATTAAAGTATATCTATCATGGGGGTATTGGACCCAGATCAGACACGCTTCGAATCAGTGTAAGCGATGGAACACACATTCTAAATAAAGTAATTCAGGTAAGAGCTTTGTATTTTCAGCCTTATTAGAAAGTGAAGTTTATAAATCAGTTATTGTTAGCTTCATATAACAAGCTGTAACGATATAATATTTAGTGATAGCGTATTTAGCCTATCATAAAAACTTAAGTGTGATTAGCGTTTGGTGGTTTAGATAATACTTGTATTGTCAAATCGTGCTTATGGGTAACGTAACCTACAAAAACATTATTCCAGCCTTAGGGGCTCAAACGCTATTTATTTTTGCCGAGAAATCAATCTTTATTGCATCTATCGAAATTTTAACAAAATAAATCATATTTACTTCTGTTTTGTAAATTTTTCCACGTTTTAGTTAATCCACTTTTGTATATCATGCTTCTTATTAGAAATAATTTAATATTGAATATTCAATTGGATATCCGGCGAAAAATTCAATAAATAATTGCAAAAACTAATATGAGGTAATACATAACAAATCAAACATGCAGAAGATTAATAGAACTTATGGAATTTTGCAATTTTATTCTTAATCGTTGAAAAATCGGAAGTGCATAAAAAATAATTATTCGATAGGTTTCAATTTCGGCTGTTGACCATAATGGCCCAGAAGCTGATGAGCACAGCGAGATATCAATCGTAATATCAGCAAATAGCGAAATAATTTTAACGAGAGAAAATTTGGCGTATCAAGACTTGGATTCAGAAGATAATGAGGTTTATATCGAATCTTATTTTACCATTAAATATTTTTTTATTATTTTCTGTAAATAAGCTTTAAATTATTTCTAATTGCTTTATACATTAATCAAAATAAGCAAAAAAAAATACAGATTTAAATAAATACAATTTTAAATTAAAAGATTGCAAATTGGACTACATGTTAAAACTTTCCAATCTTATTTTAAGCATGATTTTAATTAAGCACCTTAAAATGAAAGCAAATTTTTACTGATTGATTAATTTGGACTTCTAACAAATTAAACTAAGATTGTTATACTTTTAAATCAAAAGATTTATTCAAATAAAAAAAAATCGAAATCAAAGTTACTAGTTCTTTTAAGTATTTGCATGATAAAGTTCTTCTTTTACAGATCATTTATCACATTGAATCTGTCGCTCAAATGGGTCGATTAGAACATCAAGTTGATGGAGATGTTACTGTAGGCAGCACTTTCACTCAAGCTGACATTAATGATGGATTATTAAAGTAAATAAATCTTCAGTTTATTTGCTGCTGTTTCTATCATCACTTTAATCATTTCTAATTTGTTTATTTTAGGTTTTACAGTAGCAGTGGCGGTGGTTTAGCAACCATCACTGACATTATCAGGTTTTCAGTATCTGATAAGTTAGGAAATAGAATTGAAAGACAGCACCTTGGAATCACAATTACTCCTAGAAGACTACATCCACCTACAGCGGAAACTGGCAAAGATATAAAAGTAGAATAGTTTTTTTGTTCATTATGTTTTAACAAAATGTCCTATTCACTGATAGTGTCGCTGAACGTAAAATAATTAATTAGGTTTGTGATATTGAGTCAGTACTCATTACATACCAACATTTTCTATTTATAATAAAAATATTTGGATTAGTTTTGTAGTCACAGCTGCAGCTCATTTAAAGATTTAAGTTTATTTGGGAAGGAGGATTTACCAGATTTATCTTTTGATAAAAGAAATGTTGATTTTTTTTAGATTTTACCAAGCTCCAAAAAAGCGATAACCTTAGAAAACATCGTGGTGACAGATCAAGATACAGATAACGAACACATCGAAGTTATTATTGACACAAGCCCTAGCAGAGGAAATATCATCTTTAGAGGTGACGGTTTGATTGCTAGAAGGCTTATAAAACAGAAACTGATTATTTACAAATTATAGATGAGGATGTTAACGAAATATCTTTGAGATTCAATCTAAATGATATTGAAATGAGAAAAATTTTTTATACAAGTTTTGCGACTGAAAATTATTTAGAAAATATAACTGACTTATTTGTTTATCATGTTAATGATGGAAATTCAAATTCTGCTCAACAGAAAGTTGATATTATAATTTTGGTAAGAAAAAGTTTTTGTTAAAAGATGGTTAAATCAGTAACATCATTACAGCAAGCAGATAAACCTGACCCTGTGCTAAGGTTTCAATCAGTTTCATGTCCAGCGGGGAAAGTTATCTTAATTGATAACCAGACTGTTGAAATTGATGACAAAACTACTGATCCAATTGAACTTCTAATAACTGTAGATACATTACCACAACAAGGAAATTTATATCGGTTGCCACCAGGTAATTCATCTATTAAACCATAAATGCCTAAAGCTTTATTTTTATTCTTTTATCTTTTCTGGTTTTGATCAGTTACATCAACCAATGTTTATAACAAAACAAATATTTTTTGATTTTAAAGATTTTTCTGAAGACGCGAAAGTCGAACTAAAAGTAGGATCTGTTTTTACTTATCAGGTAATGAGTTTTTAAGGATCAAAACAAACTAAATGTTCAAAATTATATTTATGAGAAATGCAAACAATTTGGAAATAATCTTCTAATATAATAGCTGTTAAATCAAATCTGATATTATATACCAGTTATGAGATTAAATTTCATTTCATTGTTTTCAGGATATTCTTGATGGTTTTATTTGTTATAAAAATCTTGAAGCAAATAAATTAGTATCAATAAGAAAAAGAAGAGATACTTTAGGATTAACAGTATCAAATGGAGTCAAGGAAATTCACGGGGAACTCGAAATTGATGTAAGCCGTTTTTTTTGAAATTTTTGTAACTTTATAAATGAATCATAACAGACGAAGCCAGGAAAAGAATCCTATTCCTTAGATGTGGCAGAAGAAGAAGTCCCAGATTTTTTTGATTACGGAGAGTACGATGTTGCTTCAAATAACGTTCTTGAAATAGAAAGAGGTGAAATTAATCATCTTTGATTTATTTATTTGACAATAGAGTCTGCTATAAATATGTTTTCTCTGAATTCTCCGAATATTTTAGGATCAACATCTACAATAACATCTTTACATCTCCGAGTGATTGGAGATGATCCAATTATTTACATATTAACTCGTGATCCTACCATTGGTTCACTTCAATTAGTTGATCTTCCAAATAATGAGATCATTAACCTGACATCATCATCACATGATCGCAATGAATTTACTCAGAGTCACATCGATAATGGTGAGTCCTTGAAACTCAAGTACTTATCTTGCTAGTTGCTTCCTACATGGAATAAAATTAATTACTTTAACAAACATAAACTCATTTACTGCGCTATCTGCTAAGTTAAATATTTAAAGACTTTGTTGATCATTGATTAGTTTTGTTTGCAAGTGTTCAACATAAAGTCCTATTTATATCGAAATATTTTCACAAAGGTTTTCTGAAATACACAAGTGTTCGAAGATTTGATAATACTGAATATCAAGATGTTTACTTCAATTTTGATGTGATGGGTGGACCACATAATCAAATTTTTCATATTGTTTTAAGTGGTGATGAGTCGAAACCAAAAGTTATAACAAACACTGGTGATTGAAAATTGTATTTCTTCACATAAATTTCTTTACAAAACTTTAGTACAATGTTTGACAACAAAGTTTATGGTTTCAGTTGCTATCATTTTTTATGTTTTAATAAAATCTCTCGCAGGTCTAATTGTGTCAGAAGGAGACAAAGCAACAATCTCTGATCAGCAGCTTGAAGTTACAGATTCATCTCATAAATTAACTTTTAATGTTTTCAAAGCCCCTAGATGGGGGAAAATCTCGAATAGCGCGGGTAAGCTCATTTTTATCAAACTGTTCGTCCGTTTATTAAAGGTTTATGAAAAAGCTCTCATTTGAATATTTAACATTTAAATCGAAAATATTTTGATACACAAATTTTTGTAATCGATTCTAAAAATGATTTTCGATTTTCAATTTAAGGTTCTACTGTTGAAAGATTTGACGAAGAACAGTTAGAAAATGGAGAAATTTCTTATTTGCATACAAGTAAATCAAAATTCACAGATGATGAAGTTGTTTTTGAGATCACAAACGGAAAAACTTCTGTAGGTTTTTTTCTAAGAAAATCGAAAATTTATTGACTTTGGGTCAACAGATAAAAGAATCTTTTCATATCACAATAATAGCTGTTGACAGCTCGCTTCCGATTGTAGAGAATTTTGGATTAAAAGTTCAAGAAGGTGTGAGAAAGACAATTACAGAGTTCCATCTGAAAGCTACAGACGCTGATACAAAAGTAAATTCAAGTTTGTGTTGATAATTTGGGTAGAAACCGAATTTGCTGTTAAGCTTTGAATAAGAACATCAGAAGCATTTAAATAAATCGTTGTAGCGGTTTCGAGTAACTTCAAAAGAAGCTGGAATTTTTAAACATTTTCAATAACTCTATCTCAACAAGTTTAAACTATTTTCAATTTTAAACTTTGATGTCAGGACGAACAAGTAACCTTTGTAGTAACTTCTGCTCCAAACCATGGTACAATTGAACGATCAAGCAGTGTGCGACATTACTTACCGATTACTTCATTTACTATGAATGACATTTATAATAATCGAATTAGTTACCAACATGATGGTGGCAGCTCATTAAATGATCGGTAAGATTATTAGTTTTCACTTTTTATTTAAATGCTATTTGACAAATTAAACCTACTTCAATAAAATTATTATCATTATTTTGTAGCTTACTGTTTACTGTAAATGATGGAACAAATAAACAATTTATCATTAATAACGATGGTTTACAACAGACAACTTCACATCCTCAAGTACTTTTTATTTTTTATTTAGGAACAATTTTTAAATCGAAACTACTTCAGTGTATCTTTCAACAATTCTTCTTTTTAACTTGACTGATTATTTTTATAGGAATTTAGTATCGAAGTACTACCAGTTGAAGATGGAACACCTCGCCTCATTACTAATTTAGGTTTAAATCCATTAGAATATGAAAATGGAGTTGTAAGTAATCTTTACATTAAACTAAACCTAAACGGTTGGAACATAACTAGTTCCTTGAAATTATTAATTTAATATAAACATATTTTTGATAAAAAAGATGGGATCAATTTTTCATTAGATTATTCTAATTTTTTGGCATACTAAGAAAGAGACTTTCAAATTGTTTTGATTAGTTATCTTGTTGATTATGTCTTTTAGAAGCTGCGATGAAAATGAATAAAATAAATCTTTAATGATCTAAGAAGCAACAAACATTTACTTATCTGGCAGCGTGTTAAAAACTTTAATTTGAAAACTAGAAAGCTGGTTTGATACGAATATAGAGTAAAAACCTTAATAAGCCAGCTTAATCGATTTAGAGTCTTAACCTGTAAAACTCTCTGGCCAACAATGTCAAGTCTGATAATACTTTTCTTACAGACTTTATAAAGCACGTCTTGTAATATAAGCATGCACATTTTTCAAAAAATAGAATAAATTTAATAAATAGATAACTTAATATCTAAAACCTCTCGAAAAATTTTAATGACTACTTTAAATCAATAAGAGCTTCTTATTCAGGCTCACACAATAGAGACTTTTTCTTAGTTTCATAATAATAATCATAGATTTTTTTCTTCAAACTAGATAAGTTAAAAAATTAAACTTGTACAAATCGTTTCAGCCAACTGGATATATTACAAGAAAATCCTTATACACAGAAGACCCAGATACAGATGCATCTGAGCTAGTTTATACGATAATTTCTTCTCCAAAGTTTGGTCATCTTGAAAGAGATAGAGGTGGAAGACATTATGATGTCGTTAAGGCATTCACACAAGGTACTTTTGAAAAGTATAAGTACAAAAATAAAAAGTACAAATTGATAATAGCTGACATAAATGATGGAAAAGTTCGATATGTTATGGATGTTGATGAATCAAAGTTAAGTGAAATGAAAGATTCATTTGTGTTTAATGTTCATGATTCTAATCCGAGTTATGTGACTGAAAATTCTTTTATAATCCGCTGGAGCTTGATTTCATTTACAAAGGCAATTTACAAGGTATAAAATAGAACTTTATTGATTAAGAATTTTTCAAAGAGACTTATTCAGGTAAAAGAAGAATCTGAAACAATAGAAATAGGAGTAGAAAGAGTTGGAAACTTGAACCAATATGCAATTGTCCTATGTAGTACAAGTAATGGGACAGCTAAGCCAGAAGGTCATGACCAAGCGGACTATAAAGCAGATGCAAGACAGGTAAAACCTCAATTATATTTGCATAATAGCTTAGAAACCAGGAAATCTCCAGGTTCAATTTGATGAGCATGAAACAGAAAAGTATTTTTCAATTCAATTGAAAAATGATAAAGTTTATGAAGGAAAAGAAACTTTCTACACTGAACTCAGCTTACCAACTTACTCTTTGCTTGGTGAGTTTTTGGTGAAGATTTAAATTAGATTAATTTCACGTGGTCTACAGGTGGTATTCGCCGCGCGATTATTGAAATTGACGATGAGAAAGATAAACCGATCATTGAATTCATGGAATCCACCTACTTAGTAAAAGAAACGGAAAATCTTCTTTCAATTCCTGTAAAAAGATCTGGTTAGTTACCATTCAAAAAACTTCTTTGAATTTTTTGTGAGTCTTAATTTAACTTTTAGGCGATTTAACAAAAAAAGTTTCAATCGTTTGCTACACTGAGTCAAGGTCAGCCAAAGGATCTTCTCAAGCTCAAACACAATCTGATGCTGATTACGTAACACGTTACTCAGATAGACCGGAGAGTATCGTGACATTTCAACCAGGTCTCTTTAATTGAGCTCTTGTGTTTTTCTTGTTGGTCACTTTTTTGTTGTACAGGAAAAACGGTTGCTGCGTGTAATGTGAAAATTATAGATGATAATATTTTTGAAAATTCGGAAGAATTCTTTGTTAAGATCTTTAGACCATCTCGTGGAACTTTGATCGGTAAACTGAATGAAGTAAGTTAATAAAACTTCGATTGAAATTGTGATCAGCTTTTAAATCATTTTCAGATTAAAGTTACAATTGCTGGTCCCAATGATTCACCTTTAGTCTCAATTTCCAATTCCATTTTTACATTTAACGAAGATGCTGGAAACGTGAACATTCCTGTAAGCAGCTGGTCATCAGATCAACAACATTTCTTGAAACCTTTTTTTGTAGATTCATCGTAAAGGGAGTGATCTTTCATTCAATACTGATGTTTGGTGCTCAACTAAACAAACTACTCCGATATCAGCAATAGCTAACCAAGACTTTGTGCAAACCTCGACCAAAATAACTTTCCGTCCAAATGAAACCATTAAAGTTTGAGAGAAATTTCAGCTGAAATTCTTTTAATCTTTTTATCTACAGAATTGCATCTTGACTATAATGGATGATTCACAAACCCCTCAAGTAGAAGGTGACGAGACGTTCATTGTGCACATCAATTCAATTGTCAATGGTGAAATCATCCAACCATCTGAGGCACTTGTCATCATCAACGATACTTTAAATGACGGTTAGTAATTTTTTAGCTACAATTCAAATTTATTTTTGAGTTTTCAATCTAGTTCCGACGATGAGCTTCTCTAAATCTGAAGTAGAAGTAAAGGAAAGTGTTGGAGTAGTAGCGTTGGAGATCAAACGTAGCGGTGATTTGAATGAGCAATCATCAGTGTTGTGTTATACTGAAGAAAAGTTTGCAAATGTCGAAAGTGATTTTGTAGAAAGACCACAAACTGAATTTTCACGGGTCGTCTTCAAAGTTGGCCAATCGGTACCTCAACCATTTTTTTGAATCTGATTTTTTTAAACATTTTTTTTCTATCAGGTCGCTTACTGCAATGTCACTATCATCAATGATCTAATCTATGAATCGGATGAAAACTTTGTAGTGAAATTGAAAGACGCGCGAGATAAGAGCAGATCATTTGCTCGAGTTGGGATCAATAGTCAAGTTACTGTCACCATCACTAACAGCGAAGATGGTTTGTTTCATTATTCCCAAACTTCCAGCTCCTTACATTTTCCTTCATTAGCTCCAACTTTACAATTTAGCAAGAGTGAATATTTTGTAAGGGAGCCAACTTCATCTGAAGAGTCTAAAAAAGTCATTGTACATGTTGTAAGAAGTGGTGATGTTAGCAAAGTGAGCAAGGTAAGTTACTGAAGCTTTTTATGATCGTTATTAAACATGAGCTTATTTCAGGTAAGATGTAGCACTAGAGACGGTTCAGCTAAATCAGGATCTGATTATGAACCTAAAAGTAAAGTAATTCGATTTCAACCAGGAGTAGAAGAAGTCACATTCCAGGTAACATTGAAATTCTCTGAAAGTCTGTCATCCGAGTTTCCTCCTATTTCAGATCAACATCATCTTGAATGAAGAAACAGACTGGCACAATAATTTTTTAGTTATCCTAGGACCACAAGAGCCAGTTAATGCTGTCATGGGCCATAACTCACAAACTACAGTGACCATTTTGGACAAGAATGTTGCGGGTAGTCTCATTCTGCCTCTGCCACCTCTACTGGTCAGCTCATCTCATTTATCAACCAAATATACATTTATTTTCTACCGCTAGGTGTCACTACTAGACTATGATGATGTAGCAGCTGGTTTGAAGACTGATCCATCTCCGGGATATCCCCTGATCTGTGTCACTCCTTGTGATCCCAAACACCCGGATTTTGATGACACGCAAAGTCTGTGTGAGGAGGCAGCCATAAATGTCACTTCCATACGATTTGCATGGGAGGTGAGATCATGTGCTGACACGTATGATCAGTAAGAGTATGTGATTGGTAGGTTGCTATGCCAACTGATGAAATCGACGGAATCCCTCCATTTGAGAGGATCACTGATGCTACACCTTTTACCAGCGTTGATAGGAAAGTCTTGGATGCAATTTACTTCAGTCGAAGGTAAGTGTTCGAAACATTTCAGTTTCAAATTAATGTTGGGCTTCATTTGTGGGTAGATTCAACATAAGATGTGTTGCCATGGTTGTGGATTGGGTAACTAATACTCCGGGGACACCTTTAAAGAGTAATGTGGTACGGATTGGAACTGAAAATGGTTTGTGTCACAACTCAATTGAATCGGGTTCCAATCGTGGATTTCAAGCACAAAGCTGTATCACTAATTTAGAATACATTGGACCTGCTGATAAAGATCATGGGAACAGCTTGCATGTGTCGGTTAGTTTCTGGGTCCTTATCTTCTATTATATAATTGATAATGGGAACAGGTAAAAGTTCCTCATCAAGATGGAAGGCTCCCACTCATCTCAACCATGCCTATAAACAACCTGAAACGCTTGCTATCAAGATCAATTGATAGACATCAACATGTCTGCTCTAACCTCATGTATTCTGAAGATGGAAACAATAAGACTTCATTGTTGAAAAACCTTGGATCATGTATTTTTTAAACTGTTTCAATTTGATGCAATTTAATTAAAAATTTTACAGATCTTGGATTTATATCACCAACTGACTATTCAAAGTTGATGTTTGGACCAGGATTTGACAAACCGTATCAGTTCGATCCAGCTGTTCGTGAACAAAAAACAATCGATTTATATAAATATTTGAACTTAAAGAGTTGTGTGTGGCAATTTGATGCATACTATCACATGAATGAATTAATTGATCATTGCAATGGGAAAGTAACAACAGATTATCAAGTAAATATAATTTATTCAATCGATTGTTTGCTAACTTCAGTAATCTTTCTAGATGAGAGATACTGCAGAATCTCAGGTCACTGTTACCATACCTCTTTATGTCTCATATCTCTATGTAACTGCTCCCAGAGGGTGGGGATCTTTGGATCACAAAACGGTTATGGAGGTTAACTTTAGATACGAAAATGTTTTATGGCGAACTGGTAACAAATATTTTGAAATTTGAAATGCTCGTTTGGCAGTTTGATTAAAAAGTTGTTTCGTTAAACTCTATATTTGAAGGAATACAAACTGACGGAGTCTTGTCGGGAAGGATTCAAGTCCTTCGGATCATGATCAGAGATGATGGAAAATTGGTTATTGAGTTTAAGACTCAAGCAAAGTTTCGCGGTCTTTTTGTGGTCAAACACAGAACTTACTCGGAGCAGGTGAGAAAAAAAGTTGAATTGTTATTTATTAACTATTTACTTTGTAGGAATCAAAAGTGGTTCCTCCTGAAGGAATGAATATCGGTTTTACTTTAAAAAATGTTTGGTCTGAAACTACATATGACTCGCCTTATCAAATATGGGAGGCAGTAAGCACATACAGTAGAAAAGACTACAGTGGTGAATACCACGTGGAGTTATTACCTTGCACAGTTAGTCCTACACAAAAATGGCAACAAAACGTTCCCGGCAGACCAATACAATGTACAGCTTATGCACCTGAAACGTAAATGATTATTTATTTATCAAAATATTTATTTAAAAAGATTTGTTTCAGCTTTAAGATACCGATAACTTTCCAACAAACCAATCGACCTATACCTGTGGTTTATACACTCGAGACCAAGTTTCAATTATGTAATAACGATAAAGTTTTTATGTTGAATCCTAACGACAAAGATTCTGATGTGAGCTACGACTACAAAGGAGCTTTTACTAAAGGTAAATTTCAATTTGTAAATCCAACAAAGTTACATTGTTTATCGCTTTCAGGACAAACTATTTATGGTAGAGTACTTTGGTCTCCTGAACAAGATTTGAAAGGTGCCTATAGGTTACAGTTAGAAAAAGTGTATCTTTGTACTGGCCGAGATGGCTATGTTCCTTATTTTGACCCAACTGGGTCAACTTATGGGGGTGAACCAGAATACGGGTGCATTGAACCAAGCAAAAAGCTAAAACATCGATTTCTACTATTAGTAAGTTTGTTTCAAAAAGTTATTAAAATTTTTAAAATTATTTGTCCAGGACCGTTCGAATAGACAAGGACAAGAAAGCTATTTTCACGACGTGCCTTTTGATGCTTACTTTGCTTCAGACAAGCCACAATTTGCCGCCATGTCACAAATGAATGGCGTTGATGGTTTTTTGATGAAAGTAGACGCTTTATACAAAGTAGAAGCTGGTCATCAGTGGTATATGCAAGTAAGTAAAATTATAATTGTAAAACTGTTTGTATATTCAACTTCATTTTATAAAGGTCCTATATATAATTGGGGCTGAAAGCATGACACCCCGTTTTCGAAGATCAGCCATTTTTCAACTAGATTCAAGATCTAAAAGAAGTAGTAAAGAAAGATTTGGTAACTCTAAGAACGGAACTAATATGAGATGGTTGCAAATTGAGCATACGGAAAACAATACTAATTCACCAGCATTAGCAATTGTGTTAACAATAGTTGGTGTTTTGATTGTTGCTGGTGTAGTTGGTTGTAAAGTCTGGTGTTTTAAAGCAAGAAAAGATGAGACAATATGCAAATCAAATGTAGAGATGGATGCTATTAGAAAAACAAAAGTAGATTACAAAAAATCGAAGGTAGATGAGAATTTATTATCAACTCATCGAGAAAAAGATTATTCAAAAAGCTATTATGCTGAAGAACCTTTGCTAGCATCTCGAAAGAACCATGTTAATGCAGATATGGAAGTTGCAGGAAAGAAACATGGAAAGAGACGGACTTGTAATATTGAAATTGTTGATAATTTACATGGAGAAGAATCAGGAACTGAAGTGTAACTAATACTCACATATCTATCTTTAACTCTCCCACTAAAAATTTGCTACCTCTTGCTAGACTTTGTGAAAGTTTTTGTAGGTAAGCTCGAACGGTTTAAAAATTGAATAATTGGACAATGTTTTTTATTTTCAATCTTCAGCATAAGTTTTCAATGTTTTTCTTTTCTTACAATGTTTCAACGATTTGATATGTTTAAGAAGTACAGAATCTTGTATCAATGATATATCATCTTTTATTTTCATATTTTAGAACTCTTGTTGAAGTTTGATTTTGAGAATCTATCCATTCAGGAGTAGTGATAAATATTGTTTAGATATTTTATAAACACTAGAATTAAATGGTTTTGACATAGAGTACATTGACATACAATTATGTATTTTTATTCTTACATTTTCCTATCGACTAAAACTATTTTATCTTATTTGCATTTCTCATTCTAACAAACTGTGCTGAAAGCTGAAAAAATTTGAATGATAATTTCTTAATATCATCTAACTTAGTTTTGACATAAAAAAGTGTTGATTTATTTTAATTATTTAAACTGTTAATTTGTAGAAAAACGATGATATCGGAAAGTTTCAAAAAAGTTTTTAAACTTTGATTTAATCTGAAACTTTGAAAATATATTCTTATGATAAAATTGGTATATGGTAAAATTACGTTACAGTGCACCAATAAATTTTAATGTTTTTAAAATAACAAAGTTAAAACTGTATGATTTTTCAAGTTTATTGATCAAACTTTTAATAAAATAGAACTTTCGATAAATTTTATTAAAACAGTTCACAATAACTCATGTTAAGAAAAGCTATTACTAAACAGTTTTTTGAAGAAAAAAACGGTTTATAAACTAAACAGAAAAAATGAGACAAATTAAAAGTTGATACTAATCATAATAAGCAAACATTTGAAAGTGATAATAAAAAAGAATTAATAAAAATATTTGCAATTTAATAACAAATTTATATTATTAGGTATTAAAAAAGTTAATTAGGTATTGAAAAGTATAGTGAGACCATTTTTTTATTTAGAGCATTAAATCCATTAGCAAAAATACAGATTGATTTAAAAAGCAAGAAACAAACAAAACTACTTAAGTATAAAACTTCAAGATGTTTTCAGAAGCAATTCATAATCTGAAAAATACACAGTCTCTAAATACTTTATTTAGAAAAACAAGTCTTAATTTTTATTTCTATAACACTTATATTTACTTCAATTTGGTAATTTATTTATTACAATAAATGCGAAGGAGGGTGCCTGAAAAGAGCACCTCCCGCTAACACACATTCTAACAAATAATAATCCAAAAGTTCAGAAATACCCCAAAATTCTATCTAATCCCTTTAAACAATAAGTATGCTTTCTAGAAAACAAACTTCTATATTCTTAAAAAAAAATAAAGTCTTATTTAAGTTGTTGTTTTTTTATAAGCAAAATCCAATATTTAAATTCCTATAAGATCACAAGCAGGTCGATTAAAGAAGTTTAGGTTAGCAGCATAAATTAAATATTACTATCTACTCAGTAATAATATTAATTATTAAAGTAGCACGTTTTTATATAAATCAGGGTTTCTTATCTTTAAGAGCTTGGGATTAAATCTTGAAAGTAACAAAGAGTTGCACGCTTACAACACAAGGCTCCTGCAATCCTACTGGTAATCAAAAATTTTTGCAAATTTATGAATGATGCTGAATTTTGATTACTGATTATAATGTGAAAATAAGACATGTTTAAGAGGTATGTAACTTAAACAGCCATTTAATTGATTTAGTTTTCAATGGTCCAAGAAAATGAATTAAAACTCCACAGAAAATCAAATTTCAAAACTCGATTTTAAAAGTTCAACTTTTAGCTATAATTAAATATTCATCAAAATTATTCTGTTTCGTTTGAAATATAAAAAGGAAGTTTTGAATAAGATGAAATATGTAAAGTACTTAATAGTTTTAAGTATAGTCCAAGTCAATAGTTTTCTGATCTGCAACTAGATCTTTAAGTGGACCAAAGAAAATACTTTGAATTTAATATAAAACTTGAAGAGTAGGATTTTTTTCCATTATATACCAACACTTGTTTTTAAGTCAGACTTTACTATCCCAAAGTAGCTTGGAGCATGTTAAAACGGTTAGTATATGTTTAGGGCTTTTAGTATGTTCAAGTAGGCTTACGTTTTCTTAGGAGACCCTAAGAAGTGAATTACTTGGTGTTAAGGACACTAAACAACTCTTCTGTATATACTAATTCTTCTAATAACGTCACTCAGCTAAATAACGTGAGTTTTTTTTTTTGAATCTCGAGGTTCTGCTAATAAACCTAAGTCTTGTATTCATAAAACTTTTTTACAGCTTTAAACTTACTATAAATTTAGAGTTTCACGAGTCAAGGTGCCAATTCAGCCTAAAAGCTATTTTTCATTAAGCTTTGTTTTATTACTTTAGTAATTTTAAATCGCTTAGACTATGAGCTGAAACTTTGCTGCCTAATGGGTCTAGTCATCTCCACTGCTGTTCTAAAGTCTCCTAAATGTCATCTCAAGTATTAGTAAAATGTCAGAAGTCATTGGAAATTTGTTTTATTGAAGAAGGAAAAGCCGATTTCAAAATTTAATTTAACCAATTTGTCTTGAAATGGAAGATTACAAGAGCATCGTGAACGTTGAAAGAAAAGTTCAAACTAAAAAATAAAGCTTTTAGTAAGTTGAAATTTTTCTCTGAATAAATTGTATAAATTAACGATTTTTTTATAGATTATTGATTAACTTTCTGCCTAGTTTTCCATCGATACTATAAACATTTTAAACGATATTTTAGCTTTATAGGACTAAATATGATGATTAATATTTTGAAATCTAATTTTTCTGTCTACCAAACTCGTTTGTTTTTTTATCGTAAATAGTTATCAAGTTATCACTTGAAACAGTATTTGAGTTTACAACATACCTTATCCTTGAACTGGATATTTTTTAGTAAGATCAGCTACAAGCTTCTTAGCGTTAGCAACTCCAACTCGTTTGACTAGTTGGTTGAAGAGTTTTGCAAGAATTTGATCATAGGTAGCATCATCGAACTGAAATTAAGATTTCATTTTAATTTATGTCTATAAAATCTTTGCTTACTTACAGAATCGCCGTTGTGGATATTAGTAATCTTTGTAACTCTGTAAATTTAATGCATTTTGAATACATTGTCATGATTTAACAGAACTTTGAAATAAAATGACTAAAACTTACGGTCCTTGACTGCAACCCTGGGACAAAGCAACGAAGCAGACAGCAACCAAAACAATAATAACTTTTGTGTTCATTTTTATTCTAAGACTTATAGCTTCAAAAAAAACATTTGGTTTTTTTCTTAACATAGAAACACCATATAGCATTTAGTTTCAATTTTTAATCCAGTTTAATGCTTTGAAAATTGTACTAAAATATTCTTTCAACCATAAAGCTTTTTTTTTGTAGAAAATTAATTCATTTATTTAAAATAGAAGGAAATATGTCTCTAACGCAGTGATTCTAAGCCCCAGGACTGGACCCTAAAATAACTGGAAAGTAAGCTTTATTTTCTCTGTAGATATTAAGTAGACTTACCATTATTAATTTTGTAATTATTTAAGGTAAATCTAGTCTAAGTAAAGTAAAGCTTTTATTCAAATTGTAACCCCTAGTAACTACTAGTAACGTAATGTCTAAATAAAAAATACGGAAGCTAACATGATGATTTTCAAACAATATCCAAATTTTTATTTAGATAGATAAGAATTTATTGATGCCTTTTTTACCAAAGTGAACCTAAGAGTTGAAAAAATTGTTAAGGTCGTTAATTGAATGTGATATAATACATAGAATGAAAGATAATATTAAATATATATTATAAACTTTATTTCATCTGAAACCTATGATTCCATGAAAGGAGCTAATCACACTGTATTTTGATTCACTGTGGGGAATCAGGTTAATTTTTTTTAAACTTTCTAACACTTAATACAGTTTTACTTTTACAAATATATAAAAACCGAAATAATTCCACTTCAGTTTAAACAAAACTAGTAATTTATCAGTTCGAAGATATTTCAACTTACTGTTTTACCACTAATATTACCACTATTTTACTTTAAATAGCAAAAACAACACTCGTAATGATTACTTACAGGTAATCTTACGATTACCAACAAAAACCATAAAAGATTTTAAAATGGTATTACAAAATTTTGACAATTTTTAAAAACATGCCCCCACTAATAATCAGTAAAAGAAGTTTTAGCAAACGTGAAAGCTAAAATAAGTATTAAAATATATTTGCAGATATCTTAACTTTGCCAGCTAAGTTAATTCTGATAAACTGTACAGGCAAAGCAAGTATTTATAAAAACCAAATTTCCTGTTTATCTCGTCAATTAAGGAGCAGAAATCTTTAGTCGGTAGTTACTTGAACAATACGTTTGCTAAATTCAATTACCAGAAGTTTATTGTCTAATTAAATACTAAAATCTTATTGAAGATTAGTTGCAACAGTAGAAAGACAATTAAATATACTTACAGTAAAATGAACTTTAGAATAGTAATAATGTTTATAATCTGCTCAAACAATTAATTTGTTTGCTTAAGTCTTTAAGTCTTCTTTGTTTCAAGAAAAATAATACAGTTTATAGATTTAACACTAAAATAAAATGTAAGCTAATTTTAATATTTTAAGCTAACTTATGATTAATGCTTATAATTTTTAGATCAACAACAAATTCGTAAAATTAAGCACTATCTAAAAGATTTTGGAAAGCCATTTATTTGGTATAAATTAGATTTTAAACTTTAATTTTATAAACTTGTGGCTGCTGGCCTCTTTAAGTACAACGTTTTCAATAAACTCCAAATGTTTAATCTTCCATTTAGGCATTTTTTAAAATTTAATTCTAGCTGATTTTTGATAAATTAATTGCTTTTGTGAGGCTAATAACATTGCAAATAATTCATTAATCTTGTTTTTATTTTTTTCATAACAATAAATTGACACATAATCTTTCTGTATAAACTTTCTATAGTACATAAAGTAGAAGAGAGATACCGAAAATAGTTAATCGATGATTGCAAATAGTTTTAACATTCGTAAAAAGTTTTCTTGTCACTTAACGAAATGTTAAACTTCATAATCTTGTAGATTATTTTTTGTGTCCATATTCTTGCAAATTATTGCTTATTGATTTAATATCTTTTGCTGATAAATATGAGGGATCATCTGTTGTAGAATCACTTATTTGCTTGCATTGTTCTGAAAATTAGAAATTAATAATTAAGTTTTTTATTAGTTTTAGTATTATTATGAGTATTACCCAAATATTCAAGGCTGACAAGTTGACCAACACTTGTTACAATTCTCATATTCGTAAAATCCATTCTTATAAATTCCATCTGAGTGAGAAGTTTAAGATGATGGTTAGAATAAAAACTTTCTTTCTTTACAGTTTTAAAATCAAATTTTTAAGTAACTAACTTTGAATAAACACAGAAAAACTTCACAGATTATCTGCTGTTTTTCACCATCATCTAAATTAGAAATAAAATTCATAACTTCATTTTTATCAACTTTATGTAACATAAAGTTCTTCTTTTTATGTTTATGAATTAAAGTCTTAATAATCGTTAGATTGAAAATGCTTGGAAAACTCGATTTATCTTCAAAGTCCTCGTTTAGATTTTCGACTTTGATTATCAGTTCTGTGTTGATACTATTCAGCTTCTCGAAAGATGCTTCCGTATCAACATAGACTTCTACCTTACAAAGATCTGTAACAATTTTTGTATTATTGATTTGTTGGCTTGTTACTTAAAAGTTGATTACCCCTTAGCACTGAGTCTAAAACGGCATTAATAGAAGTACAATCACTGTATCGGTCAATATACTCTTCTTTAATCAGTTCAATCAGTTTTAATGGATCTATAAGACACAGATTCAATTATTTTTCTTCAAGTATCATTTAATAATTAAAACTTGTGATAATTACCTTCAGAAAACTTATCAAAAAATAAAGATCTCTCAATTGTCGCATTTATCCCACTAATTGAAAATATTTTCCAAATCAAATTTTCATAAATTTGAGAAACATAAGAATAAAGATCTCTTTTTTCAACAAGCTCAATTTTTTGTCGTCTTTTTTTCTTTTTAATTAGATTCATAGTTTTTCTGGTATTTAGTATTTTTTCGTTTGTCCTTCATAATTAATAATCATTAATAATAGAATATTTTAAGAACTTGAATAAGCAAAAAGTAGTTCAACTTTCATTAAATATTTACATTTTCAATAATATCAATTATTGTTTTATTCTATTAACAAGAATAGTTTTAAAATAAGCGATAAAGCGTCTTACTTATCATAACAAGATAGTTTAAGTCTCGTCAACTCTTCATTTAAATTTTTTAACGTTTTTTCTTTTTTCTTTTTATTCTTTAAAAGCTCTATTGATTTTTTTTGAGTCGCATCAAGACATATTTGGAACTTAACAAACCAATTTGCAAACATCTAGATTGAAAACATCAATAAAACTTTTCTGTAACCAGAAAGCTTTACTTACTTCAGGATCAGTCACTTTTACTTTAGCAACTTGACCCAGTCTTACTGCTTGATTTTGAAGTATTGCTATTTCTTTGCACATTGATAATATATTTCTTTGCATCAGCAACGTCTGTTGATTTCGCTTTTCAGGGTTTAATGAATCTATTTTACTTTGCAAGCTTCGAGAATAATTTGAAGTAATACTTCCAGCTGATATAATCAAAACAAGTTGAAAGTTTTTTAAACTACCAAAAAACTATTAAAACTAACTTCTGTCATATAACTTTATTACTTAAAAGTAGTTCAGATATTTAAAGAAATGTGGAAGTACCTGATCTTATAGAACAACGAGACATTGCTTCACCTTGTAAATCACTTTTAACAGATTGTTTGTTTTTCAAATGCATAAAACAAACACTTTTTTGTCTTAAAGTAGATTTTAACCCCTTTTTGTAATTTTGTAGCATTTTCTGTTAAAATTAGGTGACATTTTTTATTTAACTCAAAATTTTATCATTTTAGATGTTTAGATGATTTCGTTTTCAAAATTCACCAGCAAGTACCTCGTTGTGGTTGGCTTTCATTTGTGCTTTCTTTAGTTTACAAATTAAAGATTTGTTAGCTTGTTCATTATTCTTGACTTCATTATCAAGGTGTTGTAACCGTAATGGATAATTTTTGATATCTTCCTAATAAAAAATACAAAACTAATTAGTATAAGCCAAAGATCCACAATTTCACCTGTAACTTTTCAATGATAGTTTTATAAAGGTAATCTAAGTTTTGAAGAATCGCTTTTTTAGTTCCAAACTTCGCTATTCCTGATTGAATGTGAGAAATTTTCTAAAGTTACGAAAATAAATGTTGGGTGAAATAATACAGAGATATCTACCCAAAAAGTAACCTACCTGTAGATCAACTTCTCTCATAAACTGTTTTTTACCACTAATCAATTTGTGCTTTAAGTTTTTCAACTTTAAATTTAAAGTGTTTTTTTTATAGTCGATGATGTCTTTTTTCTTTTTTAGATCGTAAATTTTACCTTGAATGAGTTCTGTTCCATTCTAAATTATCATTTAATGTTTTTGTTAAGTTAACTCCGATAGAATAATTTTATTTCTTCGCAAAACAAGTCACTTGAGCTTTTAACTTGAAATTTCAGAAATAATTAGTAATTTCACCTCAGGTACAATATGATTAAATTTCTGATGTAGTTTTTCTTGGGGTACAGAATGAAACATATCCCTTAACTCAGCACGACTTGCCAATCTATGGAAGTTATATACTGTGTTTCCATCAGTTTCATTATCAACCTTAAAACCATCTTTATCGTCAAAAGTTTTGGGGTCTTCTATAAAATTAGGTTAACTTTACAAGGCTTAGATTTAACTTAAAGCATTTTTTTATAAAAAGTAAATAAAATATAAATTATTCATTTTTATGATTATTTACGATTTAAGTGTAATTTGCTTTGTAAATCTCCTATTTCAGATAGAATTAAATGTTCTTCTTCTCTAGATTTTGTACTTAGAGGTTCAAATATTGAAGAAAATGTTAATCTTTTGAGAGATGACATGACTACAATCTGTATTTGTAAAATAAACATATGTTATAGAAAGAATTGTTATTTATCTGTTAGTTTGATATGAGACATTTTGAATGAAATAGTTGAACTACAAATATTTAAGAGTTAAAAATGATTTTGTTAAATAGATGTTACCAATAAAGCTTTATAAAAATTGAAAAGTTACTTTTACTTCAACGTTGCAATTATTTACACACGCTGGCGCTACTTCTTAGTACTAAATATAACACTTAGTAATAACTTCTCCTAAATTGATCACAATAGAAAGCAATAAACTTAGAGAAGGCGGAAATCTTGTTCAACAGTAATCAATTTACAAATTAATCATATAATTTCTTCCAACATTTTTATATTACTACTTTAATGACGTAACAATTGGTAAGATGCAGACAGCCACAAGAAGAACAATTATGATGAAATAAGGCTCAAAGATCATATTTTAAGTATTCTTTAGCTTACAACAACTTATTTACTTTTTTTAAATATCGCGTTTATTAGCTTTGTTATCACTGAGCCTAATGAAGACAAGAAATCAAATATCTCAATAAAAACTCGATTGAAACAAAAAAGAGACATTTGCATTAACGTGTATAAATTTGAAACTTTTAAACTAATGTTTATAAGCTGGAATATTTTATGCTGAACATATTATGTTTTCTAATTTGTCCTTTCTTTAATATTGCAAATGTTTAAAAGCTTCATGAAAAGTAATTAAAACAGTTTTTGAATCACTAGTTTAAATGAATCCTGCATAAAAGTATAAAATAAGTTTTCCTGTCTGATTATGAACATAACACAATAAATATGATTACTCATTGCTTGAACTTTGTTTTATTATTTTTTACATGTTAAGAGAGATTTAAACTAAACATGAACAGTAACACCATATCAAGAACTATATTCTTTTAGTATTCATCCCCAATAACAAAACAAGGTCCTTCATATTGAACTTTGACTTTATGACATTTGGACTTCCTGTTTAAAGTATTTTCAAAAAAGTTTTGTAAATTAACAAACTGATTAAAAAACTTTCAAACTAACTGGCAATTGGCTTGTTTTAGTTTGCATAAATTTTCATAAGTGTTGTTATCACATCCACAAACTGGTTTCCAAATCTCTGGGCAATGAGCAAACCTGAAAATGTCGGTTTGACTCAATTATATTTGCTCAAAACTTTGTAGACTTACTTTTGACATCTTTTTGGATATTTTCTTAAATCACCGGACACAATCATACAAAGACACAGAAATATTAAAACTTTCATTTTTTGTTAATTGTTCTTTAAAAGAATGATAAAAATAATGAAATTTTAACAAAATAATAACGAAATATTAGTTTCTTTTGAAAATTAGTACTTTTAAAATAAATAACTGATTCATATCAACATGCTAATTATATACTCTTACCCACAAAAATATAAGTTTTTATACTTCGCATGATTTCAATAATAAAAGTTTTAAACATTACAAAAAAAAATAGTATACTGCATTAAGTATTAAACAAAATCAATTTGTTTAATTTATTTACAGAAATGAATTTTTCTGCTGGTGTGCTCCACTCAGGGTCGAGAACCTTAGATTGAAAACTGATTTTTGGCTCCTTGGTAAATTGTACAAGAAAGAAATACCGATTAGATTATAGATTATAAATGCCTATATATTCTAAAACCACTTTAGGTTGTACTCTTCCAAAAATTACAATTAATAGCAATTTTACATCAACTTTTATATGTTTTAGTTTTCCAATTTCTCACAATGATGAAATTTACTCTTTTTCAAACTTCCTTGATTTTAAGTCAGAAAAGATTGTTTCTCTGATCTTTAAAAGCTTTTTCATGTTTATCATTATTTAAAGGAAGTTTTGGATGATCAACTCTTCCTGTATGAGTTAGGAGATAGATTTGTTACACTGATCCACTTCCTAAATCATCCTAGCACTCTTGGTTATACTGTTTACATCAGTAGTTTCCTCCCTAACAGTTTACCAGTCATATTAAACTCTGTAGAAAACCTGTAGAGTTTATCTACATTTTAAATACAACTTATTTTTGAATATTAATCTAGATAAAAATAAATTATTTCATTGACTATTGTTAAATTACACAAAACTCATCAACTCAACTTCATAAGGTCTGTTGACATGAGTTTATGGACTTTAATTTGAAAACACTGTTTCAAATTTTATCATTTTTTGGATGAAACTCCTCAATGTGTATAATGCACTTGTTTGTTATTTCTATATTAGAACTGTACTTTTTGTAAGATGCTAAATTTACTTAACTTTATGCTTGTTTTGTAAAAAAATATATCAACACAAAAGTCAAAGAGTTATTAAACGAATAACAATTACTTTGAGCTATTATAAAATAATAATTTATAAAGTTCAAAAAAGCTACTGATCTTCATAAAAATTTATATAAAGACAAAAGTTTTTTCTTTCACTAGCTTTTGATGTTTAAGATAATTATTGATCAATTTTATGTTTGAAATGCACTTGTGTAATATTTTCAGCTTACTTTAACTAGCAATTTTCATTTTATAACAGGATTAAATAAAATTCGATTTATTTTAATTCAGAAAGTTAATCTAAGTAATATATAAGTTTTTAATATCAAATTACACTCATAATTAATAAATCGTTAATCACAATTTTGAATAGGAACTGTAAATTATATTTTACAAGTTGCTGTACAAGCTTTGATATTTTCAAAGTTCAAAAAAGTGAAGGAAGTGAAAAACTTGTAGTGTATTTTTTCTTGGGTTTATTTTGTAACTCTCATTTATTAAAGATAAGAAAATGTAAAACGAGAAGTCGACGTTTTCTACAGCTATCATGAAAAAGTTGTTTTTGTCTAACACTTTTAAAGATAGTTTAAAGTTTAACAAAATAAAACCTAGAAGTTTCAATTTCTATTAGGACGTTTAAAAAACGGTAAATTTTATCGTAAATCACTCCTTAAATGAAAAGGAATTTGAAGCTAAGATTATTGATTTAACCGGTAGATATCTCGCATCAAAAATATTAGCACACCTTGAACAATTTGTCCACGCCGCAGGGTATTCTGTAAATTAAGACAACTGAAAGTGTTGTATACCTAATATTAATACTTAAAATGTACCTGAAAACTATTATTAAAGTTTTGGTAATTATTTGATCCTGTTTTTTATCTTTTTAACCATATTTAAAAGTGTTAGGTTACCAGATGATTACTTTTTGTTATCTAAATAACTACAATCAAAGTGTTATATTTTAAATAGAAAAGTTTGACTTTGTATTTATTATCCTTGTATATTAGTTTAACTGTAAAAAGTAAATTTGTATATAAAAATATAATTTTTGCATCATTTGTGCATTTAGTCAAAAGAAGCTAATTTATGAAAAAAGAGTAAATTTAAAATTGTAAGAGTGAATAATACTTAATATTCAATTGTAAACCATGAAAAGTTAAATAAGCAGAATTTCTTCTCAATACAAGCATTACGTGTTTTAAAACACAATTTTTGTGGTTGATTATTTGTTATGTTGAAATTTCTTCTATCAATAAAGCAGAAGCTTATTAATTTGTTATACTTATAAAACTATGAAAAAAACTTATAGTAGTAATTTTATTTTTAAGTATATTTTACATTAACAATTTGCACATTTGTTTGTATCGACAAACTCTTTACGTTTATTTTTTCATCATAGTACATTTTCGCACTTTTTTATTATTGTCATGTGATGTTGTTTACAAAACTGGTGTTTTTGTTTTTAATTGCTATTTAGACATCTGAAAAATGATTACTTTGAATTCTGTATCAAACAATTGCAATTTCAATATATTTTAGTTCTTGAAAATAGCTTAAATATTTTTTTACTTCTTTTTTAATCAATGCTATTAAAAACAAATATTTGCTCTTTATAAAGTGTTCTTTTGCCTTTTAGAATCAACATCAATATAAGTTGCAAGATTAGCTTAACTTTCAAAAAAAAGTTTTATTAAAAAACTTTACATTTTACTTATCAATGTTTTTCTCTATACTATTTATATTTATGTTTATTTACATTAACTGTTTGATATGAAATTCAAAACTATATAAAAATAGCATTTAACTTTTGAAATTTGTTTAATGTTGTTTTATAACTATGATATACATTAGATAAACTAATATTATTTTCAAATTGTTAGATTTAAACTACTTGTTAGTTATTTAGTTATAAATTGTAACTTGATTCTCAGATTCAGCAGCTTCTTTGAATAATGTTTAAAATAAGTCTTCTGCTGCTTATAGCAGCTGTTACTGGCTATGGCCAATTACTTGGTGGATATAGAAGAATAAGTCCTCGTGAAGTTGAGAAAATTGATGATTATGAGACTGTATTAAAATCTCTCCAATCTCATATTGATCATATGTATGGTACTTCTATGTCTCTCAAAACTAATCTTGTTTGCTCATTAAGACAGGTCACTTTTATCTCTTTTTATAAAATGATAATTGAATAGATAGATAACTAATATTTTAAATAAATAAATATTTTAAATCATTTTTTTAAATGTTAAGATTAAAAACACAATTTACTGATGTTGTCATTTAATATGATAAACTATTTTTACCTTACGAAAATATTTTAAAATTTAAAAAAGAAAAATTTATAGTTTTCATTTACAATATTTTAGGGTAATGATGAAATTATATTTTAGTCAAGTTTTCATAATTGTTTGTATAAAATTGCATTTTGTGCTACTAGTTGATTTTTGTTACCTAATGCTATATATAATTTTTCTGATATTATTAAAATAAATCAGTTTAAGTTAATTTTGATCTATAACTTATTTCGTTCAGTTGGTTAATGGTCTTAACTACAAGCTGTATTATGAAGTGAAATGCCCTCACCACAATGACCTAAAGGTATATTTTTGTTAAAATTTTGAAATGATCAATCATTATATAATGAATTATATTTATAAACTAAAAGTATTTAAGGTCAATTATATAATCATATATCAGTAGGACAAAAACTTTGAATTGTAATCTTAACTACATCGATTAGAATGCTATTTTGATCATAAGTGTTTATTAAAAAACCAGTTTGATAAATATTTTACCTTGACATATAAAAACTACTTATCTAAAAATAGCAAGCTAAAAAGTTGTCTTACAGACAAATATCGGGCTTAGTGGTCAAGGTTTTTTTAAGACACCTTCTTTTAAGGTGCATTTAAAATTCTAGAAACAATATGAAGTCTTTATTGTTTCTCATATTTCTCTTAACCAATAAATTTTCCGACAAATAAAAGCTTTGAGTAGAATACTTATTTTCCATCAAATTCTTTTTGTTTACTGAAAGTTAACTGATTAATTTCTTTAATTTTAGTGTGAAGTGAGATTCTATCAATCATTTTCTGGTAATATTGATGGTCTTCATGTTGACTGTTCAAATGTTGAAACAGGTACGAGCAAATTTCATAAGTTTTGATTAATTCTAACAGCACCTTTGTTAGCTTTTCAGACTTGTCTTCATTACAATCTGCAGAGGTACCGCGGAAAAAGGTCTATTGTAAAAACTATGGAAAAAGTCGGTGTTGATAAAGTGTCAAAAATGTTTTCAATTTTTAACTTCCACTACAACAAAACTTATAGGTACAAACTAGTAGTAGAATAAAACATTTGATAATACTTTGTTACAGCTTTCAATGGTACACTAATATATATAAATTCTAGTTAGCTCACACTAAATTCTAAATTGATTAAATCTACTAATGATTAAACATTTTTTGAAATTAATAAAAAATCAAATTTATTTAGCTCAGAGACTTCAGATTTATATCAGAAGAAATTAAAAACTTTTTCTGACAACTGGAAAATTGTTGAACACTTAAATACAATCGAAAGAGGAAGTGCTGTTTATGGAATGACAAAATTTATGGATTTAACAAGTAAACACTTGACAGTGAAACTATAGAAATTACTTACTTTATTATTAGATGATGAATTTAAACAACACTATGCCCCGGGCTTTACGCGGCAACTGGTTGAAACACCTAAACTTGCTGACTTCAACCTTTTAAGTTCAAAGAAACTACCAGATGAAGTTGATTGGCGCAAAAAGGGGGCAGTCACAGCAGTTAAAAACCAGGTTTCCAACATTTCTTTAATTTCTTGCAAAAAGTTGTTTACCAAATATTTAATAAATTGAAAAACTTTTTGATTTAAACTTCAATCTTATCAATGTGGTTAAAAACAAGTTAAGTAAAAAGTTGTCATAATTTTTTAATCTTTACTTTGACGATTAAGTTGTCTTTATCTATTGTGGTTAATATTAAATTTGAACATTTTAAGAAATATATATTTTAACATCAATAAAGCAAATTTACAGTTTAACCTTTTTACAATTTATTGATGTTTGAATATAAACTATTCAGTAAACCAATCAAAATGAGTGCTAAAAATACAAAGCATTTGAAAGTTTTTTGATAGATTTTCAAACTTGAATTTTTATTGATTAAAATTTTGTCCCTCAACTTGTGGTGGTTTAGGGATCTTGTGGTTCCTGCTGGGCTTTTTCAACTACTGGCAACATTGAAGGGCAATGGTTCCTCAAAACTGGGAAGTTAGTTTCCCTTTCTGAACAGGAACTTGTAGATTGTGATTCGTTAGATGAAGGATGTAACGGAGGTCTTCCATCTAATGCTTATAAGAGTATTGAGAAGTTAGGTAAGTTACAAAAAACTCATTTGTAAAATTCAAATCTAGTGATTAGTGATCGAAGCTTTATACTTGTAGCATTTACTTTTGTAGTATCATGATTGCTTGCGAAATTCATTTACAGCTTTTTAATTTTGTTATTAGGTGGTTTGGAGACTGAATCAGATTACCCATATGATGCTGCAAATGAACATTGTAACATTCAACGTTCGAAGCTGACAGTTTATGTAAATGATTCAGTATCTCTACCTACTGATGAAAAGAAAATTGCATCTTGGCTTGCTTCTCATGGTCCTATTTCAATTGGCATAAATGCCAACCTTATGCAAGTGAGTTTTAGTTGATGCGCTTTTGTTTAATCTTTATATATCAAAAATATTTGATCATTCAATCTAAAAAAACAGTTCAATTTCAAATTCATTCAATTAATTTATTTCTTACTTCTTTTTTAGTTCTATTTTGGAGGTATTTCTCATCCTTGGAAAATGTTCTGTAATCCCAAAACTCTTGATCATGGAGTTCTTATAGTAGGATATGGTGTCGGTGAGATTTCGTTTTTATTTTTTACTTTTTACATCATTCCATCACAAGCTAATGATTAACAATTTTTTTCATTTGAAACTTTAAATTATTTTCTCTTGTAACACAAAGTTGGAAAAAAAAGTCTAACATTTTTTTTTACTTAAAAGAAAACGGAACTCCATACTGGAACATCAAAAACAGTTGGGGAACAGACTGGGGTGAAGATGTAAGTTTCTTGCCATATTTTTAATAATTCCAAGCTAATTATGTTTCTTCTGACATTCTCACAAATTTCTAAACCCACTTACTTCCTGTACTGATAAGTCTATTGTGACATAGTTCCTTTTTTAAATTTTTGTAGTTCAAAAATATTTTTCATAAATTAGTTGTTTATCAGATGATATTATAAAAGTAAAATTTGGTTTTAGGGCTACTACCGAATATATAGAGGCGATGGTTCTTGTGGTGTTAACCAGATGGCAACGTCAGCATTATGTCTCTAAGACAACCACTAATATATCATATTCTAAGACTGCAGCATTTATCTTCAGCTGAATTGTAGTTTTTCTTCCAATATATTTTCTATATTCTACAACAATGATATTTTCTGTTAATAACACAATGATAGAAACTACTAATTAAAGAAATATGAACAAAGTTTTTGTGTTTTGTTTAATATCTTATATATCTAATGCTAGTTTGACTGAACCAAAACTTTATAAGTTTTGTAAAATCATTATTAAAGATAAATAAAGAGGTATGAAACTATTTTTTATGAATATGAGTGAGCAACGATAATAATAAAGTAATCACAAACAATAAAATTAGCAGCATACTCAAGTTGCTGGTTTGTAATAAGTAGAAGTTCTTTGTGAGTCTGATTAATGTCAACACTTCTAGGAGGCCAAAAACTCTGAATTTAAGGCCGGAGTTGGAGCCTTGTAAGTAGTTTATCACTGTACTCAGCATCATTCTGGCAGCTCATACGACGTCAGTCGGACTTGCATCAGTCTATAGTTTCTACCCTTGCACGAGTGAATTGTCACTCTCAGCCGAATTAGGCCAAAAAATATTGTTTAAACTAGTTTGAATCTCTTGCAGAATAAGTCTGTTGGTCAACAATTCCTATTTATTTCTGTATTATATTTATCGCATTGCTGCAGGTGACAAATAGTACAGCTCTAATAAAGAACAAGAAAAAAAACTGCTGAAATAAAATAAAAAGGCCTTAAGTAGCATAGTTAAAAAATTAGGAATACTGCAGAGGCATAACTAAATATAAGTTTCAAATAAATGAGTGATGAAGTTAAATAAAAACAAAGCAAAATAGTGAAAGGCGGGGGAAATATACGAACAAGACACAGTGAAATGGAATAGAAAAAGCCTTTAAGGTTTCTTTCTTTTCTTTAAATCTGTTTTTTTTTCTCTAGTTGTTTGCAAAGTAGAGAGTGCCATTCGAAGCGATCTGCTGTGATATCTTCACAGTTGCTAGCATTGATGTTAAGCGATTTCATATCGCGCTTACAGGTATCTTTGAAACGTAGACAGGGGAGGCTGATGTTGCCTTTGCCTTTAAATAGCTCCCAGTACAACAGATCCTTTGGGATCCGCCCTCATTCATTATGCGGATGTGTCCGAGCTAGTGAAGCCTTTGCTTGCTTAGCATGCTGTACATTGTTGACTGAGTCTTAACAGTAAACCTTAAGACTTCCTTGTTTGAGATTTTTTCTCCCACGTTAGACGACATTATATGCGACGAAGACAACTGAAATGAAAGGTGTTGAGTTTATTTTCGTTTGTCTTTAGACGTACTGCATTAAAATGTACTTCATCAGATCTTGAATGGAGGTAAATTCCTTCAGCGCACTCATGAAACGATTGTTTTAGCAACATTGATGAAAAAATCCCAAAGAGCGTTAGGGCGATGACACATCCCTGTTTCACTCTATATTTGATGATGAATGGTAGAGAGCAGCTTCTGTCGTACTGGACTGTTAAGTGCTTGTGTGAAATAATTTCATCGTATTGAAGAGGCTAGGTGGTCAGCTAATCTTCAACAGTATCGAGAACAGACCTTCCCTACTGGCAAGGTCAAAAGTTTTAGTAAGGTCGATAAACGCGATATACAAGGGCCTGTTTTGTTCTTTGTATTTTTCCTGTGATTGGCGTACAGAGAAGATCATGTCTATGGTTGAGTGTTTTGATCCAAAACCGCTTAGTGATTCTGAATATATCTTTTCAGTTATTATTTGTAAGCGAAGAAGTAGTTGTTTTAGTAGGTCTGGAGGTATACCATCACTACCTGCTGCTTTCCCAGAACCCATTGATGAAATGTTTTGCTGAATTCTTCTCTTGTTTGTTTCTAATCTAGTTTGGGTATGATGGTAGTCATTATATCGTAGTGCAGTTTGATCACGATGTTTTGTTGGGAGTAAAGGAGTGAAACTTGTTGCTTCCTAGTCACTTACTCACCTACCTAGTTACTCGTCTTTATTGTACAAAATTTCACCAGCCGAAGATTGTTTGACGTTTTTTGGGTCCAGTTACACTCCGTATGCCATCGTAAACTAATCTGGTGTCACCCATTGCTGATGCAGCTTCGTTTTTTCGCTTTTGCGAACCCGGACTCGTTTCTCGCAGCCCTAAAAATTGTCTATCTGGTCTCGCGCAAATTGCTCAGAGTTGTTGGGCTAGGTTCATGTTGGTTCCTTACATGTGCTTGACTCTTTTTTAACTTAATGCTAAATGATGAAGTGAGTATTGCCTAGAATGCTGTTGATTTCTGTATTTTGAAAACTAAAGATTTACTTCAGAAAAGTCTTATACATAAGCGGATGAAAATTTATTTGCTGTTTTAGGAGTTCTAATAAAAAGTTTAAATGAAAATAATATTTTTTTTTACTAATTTATTACTTAACTTCAACAAAAGTCTTATTTAGTTATAATTACTTTGTTGGAACAAATGAATTAGAAAAGTTAAAGTTCAACGAAATAGATTAGAATAAAACCCAATAAGTCCTGGTGTTGTTTACGGCTTTTTCGTAGTTATAAAAATCAAAGTAATCTGGTTTTTGTTATTTAGTTTAGATTAATTATTTCTATAATTTATAGTTATTAAATAACTCAAAGAATTTTTGCTTATAAGCTTCTTTAAGTTGTTTTAAAACTATCAAAATGAAAGTTATATGAACTGGATTGTCAAAAACTGGAAAAATCCATTTTCTCAGCTTTAAGAATTCTGAGATTAAGTTTATATGATTTTGAAGAACAAATCTGGTATCTTTATAAACCATTATTAAAGCATTAAACGTTGTAAAGAAGAGCTGCAAAAAGTTGTTGAAAGTTTGGATGTAGTTAAACCTTGTTCGAAACTCTCATCTTTATTGATTGAAGAGTTCTGCACAAAATATTTTTATATTGATGTATATTCTTCGAAATAAAGAAGTTTTCAAGTGATTCATATGGAAAGAAACAATGAAGATGAATTTATTCGTAGTTAATTCAATCAATATAAAGTTGTTCGAAAAAAAATAGGCTGTTAGCTGTGATGATACAGATTTGCCCAAAAGGAAAAAAGTGCATCATTTTTTGAATTTTCTAGTAGTTTGTAGGAAAGTTCATATCCAACTCTATAGAAAAATAACTAGAGTTCAATTTATTTGATTAGTCAAAAAGTATTGCTTGAATTTACGGAAACACTGAATTAAAAAGGAAGTGGCTATAATGAAATACAAACAACACCATAGCCATATAAAGACTGTAAGTTAACTGATTAATTAAAAAAAAAATCTATGGTTTTAGTTAAAATCATCATTTTGTTTCGTTTAATTTTTTTATAACATTTATTTTTGTAAATAGAATAATTAAACATTTACAGTAGTAACATAGATACCAAGCATTAGCTACAAATTAAATTTTTTAAATAGTTAAATTAAACTTCAAATAATCAGTTCCATTTCATAAAAAACTTCCAAAAGCTTAAAAATCAATTTTTTAGAAAGAAAAACTTCAGTTTACAAAACAGTTGGGACCTTTTTGAAAAATGTTAAATATTTCAACTTTCGACAAACTATTTCCACATCGTAACAAGAAAGATAAAATGGTAGATGAACAGCTTAAAACTTCTTTGATATCTTACAAAATTAAGAAGGAGTAGTGTATTTGCATATTTATTATAATATCACTTGCTATCTCACTATTTGCATATTTCTACAAATTTGGAAAATAATAGGTGAACTATTAATGAATCAATAATTAGCAAATAATTTTCATTAAAACGGACTTTTTCAGACATCAACTTTATGAACAGGTGATTTACGCTCAACTAATAGCAGTTTAAAACTTTAAACTGATTACTTGGAAATAAAGATAAAAATCTAAAAGAGGCAATTACCAATTATAAAGCGAAAGAGAATCTTATTTTATCATTTAATTGTGATATTGATTCTTTAATACTGACAACAGAGAGTTGGAAAGGTATAATCTTTGTGAAAATTTTAAACAGCTGCCTAATTGTATGAATTTTTCAATCAAAATATTTTTAAAAATTGTCAGGCATAAATTATGAGTATACATGCTCAAAGCACTGTATTTGTTCTCACTGATATTTGGTGTTAAGGCCATAACACGCATAAGTGAATAATAAACTCTTAATTAAGTTAAATTATCTTCTTTCAATTGCAACTGACTTCCTAATATATATTTCAGTTTGATATTAGACAATAGAGTTTTAACAATTGAATGTGAGAGAAATATTATTCATTTAATTAATCACTTAATACAATCAGCTTTTATTCCTTAATTAATATATTCAATAAACTTGAATAGTTTAAATAGCTGTTCAGTTTTGACTAAATTTATTAGCAAAAAATGTTTTGAAAGACAGTAATAGTGTATAAAAACTTAAACTTTTAAAATTTAATTAATTTATGTAGTCACTTTTGAAATAGAAGTTAATATTTAAAAACAAAAAGCAACATTCGTGATTGTATTAAATATTTTAGTTTAAAAAAATCAGCTATTTATGGCAGTTGTTGGAAATATTTAAATGTTATCCATTTTATTGAAGCGATAAATAGATAAAGAACAAGCTCGCTGATTTAGATAATTTTCTTATCGTCTATTTTATTAATTTGTTTGTTACTGTAATTATGTACCTTTAAACAGAAAATGATTTCACTATATGCTAGTTTAACAGTTTAAAAAAAAATAGAAAGAATATTTTGCTTCAATGCAAAATGCATAAAGTTTTCTATTTGAAAACATAAATTTGACTTTTAATTCACTCATTACTCAATTGATTTACAGATAAAAAATGAACACAAAAGTTATTATTGTTTTGGTTGCTGTCTGCTTCGTTGCCTTGTCCCAGGGTTGCCATCAATCATCGTGAGTTTTTGGTCATTTTATTTCAAAATTCTATTAAATTACGACAATATATTAAAAATACTTTAAATTTACAGAGTTAATAGGGCTACTGCTATCAACAACGGCGATTCTGTAAGTAAGCAAAGATTCTATAGACATAAATTAAAATGAAATCTTAATTTCAGTTCGATGATACTACCTATGATCAAATTCTTGCAAAACTCTTCAGCCAACTAGTCAAACGAGTTGGAGTTGCTAGCGCTAAGAAGCTTGTAGCTGATCTTACTAAAAAATATCCAGTTCAAGGATAAGGTATGTTGTAAACTTAAATACTGTTTCAAGTGATAACTTGATAACTATTTACGATAAAAAACTAACAAGTTTGGTAGTCAGAAAAATTAGATTTTAAAACATTAATCATCATTTGTTAAAACTGTAATGTTTAATTGTACAAACTTACTTTTTTACATTTTTATAAGCTATTAAAACTAAGTAATAAAATCTTTAAAATTGTGTTGACACTCATTTTATTTTTTCAGTTTCAAGCTCAATGCATTTATACAATCTACATCAGTTCACAGATGAAATTGTTATTTTGAATGTATTTATGCTATCTCATGATTAAAAGCAAACTCATTGTACTTTTGAAGATTGTATTTGGATTTTTTGAGTATTTGTAGAATGATTCAGTAGTAGGATTCACCTAGATACAATTTATAAGCTTTAATTTTATGATTAAACTTTATAATGAAGGAAAGCTAGATAAAGTTATTTTGCCTAGGAGTTTTCTATGAGCTGCTGAAAACTTTACTAAAATTCTAGTAAAGAAATATAGTTCACAGCAATGCTGCCATCATATCATTTAATATCTTTCCATCTGCATGTTCCATCTATATTTGATATATTTGCTGATTTGAACATCACCTTTGTATAAGTTGGAGAATAAACAAATACATACAGCACCAAATTTTGTATGATGTACTTATACAGTTGTTGGTTAAAGAAATTTATGAGCTACTTATAAGAATATAGAAAGTAAAAATTAAAAATTGGTTTATTTTTCTTTCAGAGGTGAATGTTTCTTGCCATCTATAATATAATTTTTTGATTGTATAATTCCTATTAATTCTTACAACTTTATTTTTATCACTGTCTTAATTTAGGTTTATAACTGGTTGCTTTGATTGATGAGACCGTTAAAGTTATTTGTTTTATGAAATTGAGTTGTATTTATGACACAAGTTAATGTTACAGAACTAATTATGTTAGTCATATGAGCATATTGTATTGTTTTAACATCCGGGTTATTATTTCTGCTATAAATTTCTAATTTTTTCGGTGAAAAGAGAATATTAGCAAATAAACTTTGCAAGACTCAACTAAATAGAACACATTTCAGTGTAAGAAATTGTAATGAGAAGCTTTAATTCAACTCAATATTAATCTTAAAGAAACATATTTCGTTTTTTCTTACATTATATTATTTCATGTTAGTTCCCTATTTGCATATTTCTACAAATTTGGAAAATAATACCAGATCAATTTTAAATGAATCAACTATTAGCAAAAAATTTGTAAAAAAACGGACTTTTTCAAACATCAACTTTATGAACAGATGATTAACGCTCAACTAATACAGGTGTATGTCTTTTGTTGTACAAGTTCTTTGTATGTTCATAAACTGTTTTTTATTGCATTATTTTATTTATAAGAGCAATGAGAAAATTTGGTAAAAATAATATATTAACTATCTTTTAAATCGCTGTAAATGTACATTCTATTCTTTTTAATTACTACTTTAAAAATATTCCTAAATTTAAACCTGTAAAACATTTCCAAAATTAAATTGACTTACAAAGCTGATAGAAATCTTATTTAGTAAAATACTTTCAGCATTTAAAAAATTTAAACTGACTCTTTAAACTGATTAATTTGAAATAAGGATGAAAATCTAAAAGAGACAATTAGCAATTATAAAGCGAAAGAGAATCTTATTTTATCATTTAATTGTGATATTGATTCTTTAATACTGACAACAGAGAGTTGGAAAGGTATAATCTTTGTGAAAATTTTAAACAGCTGCCTAATTGTATGAATTTTTCAATCAAAATATTTTTAAAAATTGTCTGCATAAATTATGAGTATACATGCTCAAAGCACTGTATTTGTTCTCACTGATATTTGGTGTTAAGGCCATAACACGCATAAGTGAATAATAAACTCTTAATTAAGTTAAATTATCTTCTTTCAATTGCAACTGACTTCCTAATATATATTTCAGTTTGATATTAGACAATAGAGTTTTAACAATTGAATGTGAAAGAAATATTATTCATTTAATTAATCACTTAATACAATCAGCTTTTATTCCTTAATTAATATATTCAATAAACTTGAATAGTTTAAATAGCTGTTCAGTTTTGACTAAATTTATTAGCAAAAAATGTTTTGAAAGACAGTAATAGTGTATAAAAACTTAAACTTTTAAAATTTAATTAATTTATGTAGTCACTTTTGAAATAGAAGTTAATATTTAAAAATAAAAAGCAACATTCGTGATTGTATTAAATATTTTAGTTTAGAAAAATCAGCTATTTATGGCAGTTGTTGGAAATATTTAAATGTTATCCATTTTATTGAAGCGATAAATAGATAAAGAACAAGCTCGCTGATTTAGATAATTTTCTTATCGTCTATTTTATTAATTTGTTTGTTACTGTAATTATGTACCTTTAAACAGAAAATGATTTCACTATATGCTAGTTTAACAGTTTGAAAAAAAATAGAAAGAATATTTTGCTTCAATGCAAAATGCATAAAATTTTCTATTTGAAAACATAAAGTTGACTTTTAATTCACTCATTACTCAATTGATTTACAGATAAAAATGAACACAAAAGTTATTATTGTTTTGGTTGCTGTCTGCTTCGTTGCCTTGTCCCAGGGTTGCCAACCAAAAAAAACGTAAGTTTTAGTCATTTTATTTCAAAATAATGTTAAATTACGACAATAGATTCAAAATACATTAAATTTACAGAACTTACCCAGGTGTTGTTACCCACAACGGCGATTCTGTAAGTAAATGAAGATTCTATAGACATAAATTAAAATGAAATCTTAATTTCAGTTCGATGATACTACCTATGATCAAATTCTTGCAAAACTCTTCAGCCAACTAGTCAAACGAGTTGGAGTTGCTAACGCTAAGAAGCTTGTAACTGATCTTACTAAAAAATATCCAGTTCAAGGATAAGGTATGTTGTAAACTTAAATACTGTTTCAAGTGATAACTTGATAACTATTTACGTAAAAAACTAACGAGTTTGTTAGTCATAAAAAATATGTTTTAAAAAATTAATCATCATTTGTTGAAACTGTAATGTTTAATTGTACAAACTTACTTTTTTACATTTTTATAAGCTATTAAAACTAAGTAATAAAATCTTTAAAATTGTATTGACACTCATTTTATTCTTTCAGTTTCAAGCTCAATGCATTTATACAATCTACATCAGTTCACAGATGAAATTGTTATTTTGAATGTATTTATGCTATCTCATGATTAAAAGCAAACTCATTGTACTTTTGAAGATTGTATTTGGATTTTTTGAGTATTTGTAGAATGATTCAGTAGTAGGATTCACCTAGATACAATTTATAAGCTTTAATTTTATGATTAAACTTTATAATGAAGGAAAACTGGATAAAGTTATTTTGCCTAGGAGTTTTCTATGAGCTGCTGAAAACTTTACTAAAATTCTAGCAAAGAAATATAGTTCACAGCAATGCTGCTATCATATCATTTAATATCTTTCCATCTGCATGTTCCATCTATGTTGATAAATTTACTGATTTAAATATCATCTTTTTATTAGTTGGATAAATAAACAAATACATATAGCACCAAAGTTCGTATGATGTACTTATACAGTTGTTGGTTAAAGAAATTTATAAGCTACTTATAAGAATATAGAAAGTAAAAATTAAAAATTGGTTTATTTTTCTTTCAAAGGTGAATGTTTCTTGCCATCTATAATGTAATTTTTTGATTGTATAATTCCTATTAATTCTTACAACTTTATTTCTGTCGTTGTCTTAATTTAGGTTTATAACTGGTTGCTTTGATTGATGAAAGTGTTAAAGTTATTTGTTTTAGCAATTTGATTTGTATTTATGAAATAAGTTAATGTTACAGAACTAATTATGTTAGTCATATGAGCATATTGTATTGTTTTAACATCCGGGTTATTTTCCTATAAAAATTTCTGATTTTTTCAATAAAAAGTTATTTTTAGCAGATAATCTTTGCAAAACTCAACTAAGTAGAATTTTCAATATCACCCTGATATCATTTTAGAAGTTTTCACCATAAATTTGTCGTAGAAATCTACTTTAACTTAATTTGTAGACTAGTTGGTTTCAACGTACCTCTTCTTATTGAGTATTTGATACAATATTTTTTCATTTTGATTTCCCAAGAGTATGTTTTAAAGATGTATAGTACTACTTCAATCTTTCATCTCCAAACTGCTGTTTCTTCTGTTCTTCGGGCTGACGATGCTACCACTCTTGGTTCTCGAACCATCAAAACTTATCGTCATTTTCCTATTGGAAGCCTGTACACTTCCAGCGCTACAAAGCTTGTTGTCCCGCTTCCACTATCCTCTCTTCCACCGCAGTTGCAACAACTTCTATGGAGTTTACTATTATTCTTGGGAAATCGCTCATATCTTCTTCGTCGCTGTTTGTGATTACTTTCATCTATTATTCACTCTTTATTGATCCCTGATTAGATCCAATACAGCCTATTGTTTGTTCTTTAGATGGTGAGGTAAGATCTCTTCTTCTGCTTTTTCTTCTTAGGTTTTCTACCTCATACTAGATAGAGCGTCTGGATGCTCTTTCATTAAGCTGAGTAACACACAAATACTCAGTTCTAGTCTGGGTCATCATCGCAGCTTTTCTCTTATTTATTTTCCAATGCAACTGATTCTTGGATGACCCAATTTTAACATCACACGAATGACCAAATGTCCTCCCTCATCTAAAACATTTGGCATCACGATTTCGTGTTTATTTCCTCTACATTTTTAGTGTGCACCACTAAATCTTTTTTCGGAACTTCTAACTCAAGCACAAACTTCTTATGAGTTTTAAGGAAGCCCTTTCCAGCACCACCTCTATACTGAGGCTCTCCATGAAAAACAGATTTATATTTCTGTACTGATTTTTAACAGATGGAAGTTGACTTTGCCAAATATATTTATTCTGCAAATCTTAGATGACCCAGCCATCTGTACTTTACATTTATTTCGAGTTTTGTGAATCTTGAAGATCTGATCAACTTCTTACAAAGCTCTTTGAGGATCCGGTAACAATAACAGCCTTAAATACCTTGCCTTCAATAGAAACATCTACCATCGCATGGTTTAATTTCCGGGAAAATTGAGTAAGCCCCAGTACTTCATACCCTTGGCTAGTCATTGCAACTCTCTCTATTCTTTGTTTTCTTCATAGTTTTCTTGGGATACCTTCCCTGAAGATGACAGGCTCGACTATGTGTCCCTCCTTCACATTTGAAAGTAATGCTCAAACTAGCTGGTCATCTTTTAAAATTATGAGGTTTGCTTCTTCCACATTTCAAACAAACACTTTTCATAGCATTCACTGTAAGGTTCCACTTAGTCATCCTCCTTGAGTTTCTTTGAATTCACTGCTTCTTCTGCATCTTTATCTGCCAGCCTCAGAGTATTGGTTGCTCTGCCGGGCATCTTGTAGTGTCACCGCTTGGTTAAAGTTTCCTCCAATGTTAAAGTTTAACGCTCTAACAACCTTTACCTTATATTTTATAAGGCTAATCCATCTATAAATGAACCCCTGATCATATCACCTCTGTGCTCTCCTACCGTGGTGTTCTTAGAATTATAGTTCTTGACCAGACGTACCAAAGTGCATCAACAGTCTTTTATAGATTGAAATGGCTTCTGCTTCTCTACTCTAAGTAGATAAAGTGCAAAGATTTCACTTGGTTTCCTTATGTACAGCCGTTCCAGCGTCGCTTCAGTTTCTATAAAAGACTGACAGCTCTTAAAGTACTGGTATATGTCTTCGGTTGTGCTGTTAACAAGCGATGCAAGTTTTCTCTTGTCTGTCCAATTCGACCAACACTCTTCCATGTAATTGGTAAAAGTTTTCTTCCAGTAACGCCATTTGCTGGATTCTGAAGAGCTATTTGGGTATATTGACAACACTTTAGGTTTCAACAGTGTATTCATTTTTATATAAAAAAGAAGTTTGCAACAGTAAAGAAAAAATAATATACTTATTGAGCTAGAATCTTAATCAAATGTATACTAGGTGTAGCAAAAAGAAACCATCTTAACCGTTTCTAAATTTTAACTACACAAGGCTCCAATAACGCCAAAACAACTGGCAACAATTCGCCCAGAAATAAATTAAATTTATTTGAATACAGAGTCGAATTTACTACGGTTTTTTCAAATAAATAAGGCGACTAACAATAACGACAAGTGTAATAACGATGTGCACTACCGACAACACAGTCTTTACCGAAGGACAACTGTCTATACAAAAATGAATTTTCGCTCATTTACGTCAGCGGCAAAATATTTTACTTTTATACCACATTGAATAAAATCAAAACAACAACAACACTTCTCTCAATCTTCATCAGTCTTATTTTTGATGCTTGTGTAACTCTATTTCTTAATGCTCACAGATATCGTAGACTCATCTGGCTTCAAAATGTATTTCACCAAAAATCTTCGCCAGTACGACTCTGGGATGCTTCAAATTGGCCGCATCAGTATTTGGGATTTGGCAATTCCTCCGAACCAAGAAAATTTCGAGCTTGAAGGAGACTGTTCCAGCACATGTATTGAGAAAGTTAGTTGTTGTTAACGTTTTAATTGTACAACTAGTTTCTGGAAAAACTATTTCCAAAATGCGGAAACTATTTCTAAATTTTCTAAATTAAAAGAATCTGTAAAAATATTTAAACTTTGAAATCATTCATAAAATATTTTTAGATTTTATCGAAAGTTTTTAAGATAACTCTTTAATATCAACTTTAAACTTTTTAAAGCTCAACAAGTACGTTGTTCAGATAAAACTTTTTGTTTCAGAATTATGTAAATTTGTTTTTACTTTTAGGGTATGAATGTTTCAGCTGTTGACAGCATTTATATTTTCTCTACAGTCTTACACTCTCATCTTATTGGTCGTAAATTGGAATTAAAGCATGTAAGGTGAGTGGTTTTATCATTAATATGTGATTTCATGTATTATAAATAAAACTATTCTTGTCTAGAAATGGAAAAGAACTGAAGTATATCGCTCGCGACAACTCTTACGATTTTAATTACCAAGAATCCCGTACAATGAATCCTCCGGTTGAAGTAAAAAAGGGAGATGGCCTTAAAGTTGTTTGTCATTATAATTCAAAGTCGATTAAAGGCACAACTGTTGTAAGTTTAAAATTCTTTATTACTAATTCTCTATTTATTGATTATAAATCTGTCATCATCGCTTAATAACTTTAAAGCTTTTTCGAATTTAAACAAAAATTTAAACTTCTTTATGATATCTTTCTAATTAAAGTCAAACTTTAGTTCAACTATCCATTATGTTTTGATTACAGGGCGGAGAATCAACTAAAGAAGAAATGTGCCTGGCTTTTGCAATGTATTATCCAAAAATTAAAGTAAATAAATGCCAAAATTATTTAAGTCATGAAGACTTTCTTGGTTTTCTTAAACTTGATGTACTCCAGTAAGTTTTAGTTAGTGTCGTTCTACAATTAGTCTTAAAATTGGTTATCTAAATTCAATTATTTCAGTTATTACAATATAAAGAAGGAGGATATTTATCTTAATTCTACAAAAGATCTTGTAACATTATCAGATTATTGGAAAACGGTAAGTTTGCATCATTAGATTAATTTTTATAAAAATTAAGTTGTTACCATAAAATTTCAGTCAGGTATTAAATCTATTCACAAAAAGTAATTTTGTTGAGAATTTGTTTATTTCGTTACAAATTTTATCATTATACTTATCTGTATTTTTGTGATTTTCAACTGTTTTATACTTGGCTGTGTTTCAACTTCTCTACATTAATTCTGTTCAGCTTTGGTACTTGAGCGTTCTGACTTAAAGCTCTCTGCAGTCACCCTGTGTTATGTTCACTTTAAAAGCAATACGAACTCTTATCTGCATTCTTAAATAAAATTTGAAAAATATGACAAACTTGTGTTATAGAAAACATGGACAGAAGATGAAATTTCAGATTACAGCAAGAAACTAAAAGAATGGAGGATAAATCATTATTGTTCGAAAGCAGGCTTTTTGGAAAAAGTAATTTTCATTTAATATTGAAAATGTCATCAATTGATTTGTCAACTAATATAAAATAATTTAGCAAACTGATAGGAAATGTAAATTAGGTATACAGCTACACTTAAATGATAATCTTAATATTATCTCTTATTTAATAGCTAAATGTTTAGAAACTTTTCAAATTAGTAAAAACTTTTTATTTTTAGTCTCAGTATCATTTAAATTCGAAAGATATCATAATTAACGAAAGCTATGTAGAGTCTGATGTGTGCAAGAAAGATGGAGTGAGAAATACATCTTCTCGTATTGTTTCACATTTTTCACTTGAAATTCTCTGTTACATTGCTATGTTTTTTAGATTTTGATTTTCTTCGTAAGCCTTATGTTAGTTTTTGTCAAGATAATGAAAGATGAATTTGTTTAATTCAACACTTGTAAAAACCATAAACCAGCCTTTCTCATACGTTTGTGAATCAGATTTCTTAGAATGAAAAATAAAACGCTGACTAATTTGTAGACTTAACAATAAAGTTGTGGCCAATCTCAATTGAATTGTTTAATATTTCGTTATTTACAAAATAATGAAAAATTTTGAAGAAATGAAATCAAAACGGCGTTGTACAATTTCACCACGGTAGAAACTGTGGTAAGTTCAGTTACTCGAAAAGCTCATGTAAAGAAAATACAGCTGGTGTTCGATTGGGAAGCTTATACCAGTCTTTTATAATAATTTTAAGCTCTTTGAAGGAGACCACGACTATAATCCATTAATATTATGTCTTACTTCACTTTTTGTGATTATTTAGATGTATTTGTTTACTTTCTAAGCTACTACCTGAAAAGCATCATATAATGGTTTGCTTATTTTGATCAATAATCTAAACGAAGTTACCAGGAATAATTGGTATCTAAATATCTTGCAGTTTCTGCATGTATGTACAAAATCTTTTCCAAAAAACTTTGCTTTGTTTTTAAGTTGAATACTATTTTGGAACATTAACCATTCGTCTTAATAAGTCTTTCTGCATTAAATCGTTCTGTATAAGAGCTAAGATAGGTAAGATTATAACAAAGTCTTCATTTACTCAATTTAAAAAAAGGTTTATATAAAAAACTAGCATAACTGTGTTGACAAATGTGAACTTTCTTTCAAAAATGCTAGAATGATCAAAGTAAAACTCGTTAAGTTTTAGTGATCTGCGTATAATATTGCAAATACTGCTGGATATTTGTGCAATATTTCAAAATGAAAATTAGTTTTAAAGATACAATTGTAAACAAGAACGATGTTATCATCATCTTCAATTAACTGTTAAGATTAAAGTCAACAGCTTTATGATTAGAAGCTATAATTGGTTATAATTGGTCAAAAGCTTTTTAAATATAAACCATAATTGGTTAAACAGCTTGTAACTTAGTCATTTAAAGGCGGCTGCAAAAGGTGTTATAATTCTGTAGAAGCACAATGCAGTTTCTTCTTGTGCCAAGGATGGAGTTACTAAGCAGTCATCTGCCTGAAGAAGAGATTTAAAGAAATATTTAAATACTCCATCAGTAAAAACCACTTTATCTCCATGTTTTATATAGATGATTTATTTGCGGTTATTGCTTGACATTAACAAATCTTACAGTATAAAATATATATTACATATTAATATTTCTATGAATTTAAAAAAAAATACTTTAAAAACATTAATTCAGCTCTAATTAGTTCAATTTAAAAGCTGCCCTACTTTCTTTCAATTAAGATAAATTACTTTTATTCAATTGCAACTGACTTCCTAATATATATTTCAGTTTTACCTTACACAATAGAGTTTTAACAACTGGATGTAAGAGAAGTATTATTTGACTAAATGAGGTTTTAATACAAACACCATTAAGTTTTTAATTAATAAATCGACAAAACTTGAATAGTTTAAATAGCTGGACTGTCTCGACTAAATTCATAAGCACAAAATTTTGTGAAAGACAGTATTGGCGTATAAAAACTTGAACTTTTCAGAATAATATCAGACTTTATGCAGTCACTTTTGAAATAGAAGTTAATATTGAAAAACAAAAGGCAACATTCGTGATTGTATTGAGTATTTTTGTTTAAAAAACTCGGCTGCTTATGACAGATGTTGGTAATATTTAAAAAATAAGTTATTTTTAGGAACAATCAATAAATAAAGAATAAGCTTGATCCTTTTCAAAACCTTCTTATCGACTGCTTTTTCATTCAGTTTTTACTCTTACTATGAACTTTTAAATATACAGCAATTTTACTAAAATCTGGAAATGGTTTAAATACAGGAAAATATTTAATCAAAAGTACAAAGAAAATTTTGCTCCATTGCAAAATGCATAAAGTTTTCTATTTGTAAACATAAAGTTGACTTTTAATTTACTTATTTTTCAATTGATTTACAGATAAAAAATGAACACAAAAGTTATTATTGTTTTGGTTGCTGTCTGCTTTGTTGCCTTGTCCCAGGGTTGCCATCAATCATCGTAAGTTTTTGGGTCATTTTATTTCAAAGTTCTGTTAAATCATAACAATAGATTCAAAATACATTAAATTTACAGAACTAATGAGGCTACTGCTATCAACGGCGATTCTGTAAGTAAGCAAAGATTCTATAGACATAAATTAAAATGAAATCTTAATTTCAGTTCGATGATACTACCTATGATCAAATTCTTGCAAAACTCTTCAGCCAACTAGTCAAACGAGTTGGAGTTGCTAACGCTAAGAAGCTTGTAACTGATCTTACTAAAAAATATCCAGTTCAAGGATAAGGTATGTTGTAAACTTAAATACTGTTTCAAGTGATAACTTGATAACTATTTACGATAAAAAACTAACGACTTTGGTAGTCAGAAAAAATAGGTTTCATAATATTCATCATCATTTGTTAAAACTGTAATGTTTAATTGTACAAACTTACTTTTTTACATTTTTATAAGCTATTAAAACTAAGTAATAAAATCTTTAAAATTGTATTGACACTTATTTTATTTTTTCAGTTTCAAGCTCAATGCATTTATACAATCTACATCAGTTCACAGATGAAATTGTTATTTTGAATGTATTTATGCTATCTCATGATTAAAAGCAAACTCATTGTACTTTTGAAGATTGTATTTGGATTTTTTGAGTATTTGTAGAATGATTCAGTATTAGGATTCACCTAGATAAAATTTATAAGCTTTAATTTTATGATCAAACTTTATAATAAAGAAAAACTAGATAAAGTTATTTTGTCTTGGAGTTTTCTATGAGCTGCTGAAAACTTCACTAAAATTCTAGCAAAGAAATAGAGTTCACAGCAATGTTGCCATCATATCATTTAATATCTTTCCATCTATATTGATAAATTTACTCATTTGATCATCACCTTTGTATTAGTTGGATAAATAAACAAATACATACAGCACCAAAAATTTGGCTGATGTACTTTTACAGTTGTTTGTTAAAGAAATAGTTAGGCTATTTATGACAATATAAAAAATAGAAATAAACAAAGAATTTTTTTTCTTTTAGAGGTAAATGTGTCTTACCATCTATTATCTCTTATAAGCCTTATGTTAGTTTTTGTCAAGATAATGAAAGATGAATTTGTTTAATTCAACACTTGTAAAAACCATAAACCAGCATTCCTCATACGTTTTTGAATCAGATTTCTTAGAATGAAAAATAAAACGCTGACTAATTTGTAGACTTAACAATAAAGTTGTGGCCAATCTCAATTGAATTGTTTAATATTTCGTTATTTACAAAATAATGAAAAATTTTGAAGAAATGAAATCAAAACAGCGTTGCACACTTTTACCACGGTAGAAGCTGTGATAAGTTTTGTTACTCAAAAAGCTCAGATGTAAAGAAAATACAGCTGGTGGTCCATTGGGAAGCTTATACCAGTCTTTTATAATAATTTTAAGCTCTTTGAAGGAGACCACGACTATAATCCATTAATATTATGTTTTACTTCACTTTTTGTGATTGTTTAGATGTATATTTTTTTACTTTCTAAGCTACTACCTGAAAAGCATCATATAATGGTTTGTTTATTTTGATCAATTATCTAAACGAAGTTACCAGGAATAAGTGGTATCTAAATATCTTGCAGTTTCTGCATGTATGTACAAAATCTTTTCCAAAAAGCTTTGCTTTGTTTTTTAAATTGAATACTATTTTGGAACATTAACCATTCGTCTTAATAAGTCTTTCTGCATTAAATCGTTCTGTGTAAGAGCTAAGATAGGTAAGATTATAACAAAGTCTTCATTTACTTAACTTAAAAAAAGGTTTATATAAAAAACTAACTGTGTTGACTAAAGTGAACTTTCTTTCAAAAATGCTAGAATGAGCAAAGTAAAACTTGTTAATATTTAGTGATCTGTGTATAATACTGCAAATTCTATGAAATTCTATTTGAATAAGGTTATAATCTAGTTGAATAATTGTTTATAAGTTGTGACAAAGTTATTTGTAGGAAGTGATTTGTATATTATATATAAATTATATATTGTGGTTGGTGACACTAGAAATCTTCTATAAAAACTATGGTGAACCCAAATTAAACTGGCAAGACCTTAAGTTTAAATGTAAAGAAAAATCCTGACAAACCGACTTCATCAAAACAAGCTTGCAATGGCAATTGCAAATCCTACAATAAAATTTGCTCTGGTGAAGATGCGACAATAGAATACTTTAAATTTCTCTCCTGGTTTGATTTCACCTGTAGTGATGTGAGCAAAAAAATATACGTAATATTCGAAAACAACCAGATGAAGCAAATTGGATTTAAATGGTTCTGCATTTAATGTAGAACCATGGACACAACAGCTCCCTCATCTAATTCTAGTCAAAACCTATCATCCAACATCAGCAAATCTATATCCGCTGATTTAGCCAAATTTAAATTGGAAATTGGCAACTTTGTTGCTAACATCAATGAGAAAATTTCTAGTTTGTCTAAATTAATGGACGAACTGAATGCCTCTACAAAGAAACAAGTCACATGGGCCTCGGTGGTCAGTGATCCCGGTTCCAACAAAAATGCTAGTATGGTGCAACTTCTTGTCAAGAAGGTCACCGATACGAACAAAAAACTCACTTTAGACCGTGAGAGCAGATAAAACAACGTCATCATCTTTAATGTCTGTGAGACTTATAAAGATGGTGACAGTAAGTTTTTTTTATCTCAATAAATGTGAAGGAGGGTACCTGAAAAGGGCACCTCTCGCTAATACACATTCTCACAAATAATATCTATTCAGCCAAAAATATAGAAAGTAAAAGATGTAACAAATGGCATTTCGATGGCACTCAAAGCATATAACAGTGAACAATTACATGGAATGTTAATAATATAAGAAAGAGAAAAAAATCACAGTTTAGAAATGACAATGTTGGCAATATTATAACGGTTTAACTTCTGTTTGAACAACGCGAGCGACTTCGACATGACAATGTCTGATGGCAGCTGGTTCCATGTATTAATTGTACGGTATGAGAAAAAATTTGCTCTGACCAATATACTACGTGATATAGGCTTAATAAGGTGTAATGTGTGTAGTCTGAGTTGCTACAACTTGAGGGAAGGACTAATAGAAAAGAAATCATCAAACTGAAAGTCAATTAAATTGTGGATAATTTTAATAAAAAGAATTAAGTCGTATTTATCCGTCGGATTTCCAAAGTATCTAAATTGAAGAAACTGAGACGATGTTTATAACTATCATATTTAACATTAAGTTTCCTACATACTAATATTTTAAATGTGGCCTGAACCGATTCGATTTTTTAGATATCACTAACTTGATATGGCATCCATGCACTGACATTGTATTCAAGAATTGGACGTACGTACAATCTGAAAAGATTTATAAAAAAGCATGGGCCATAGAATTAAAGGTCTTTATAATAAGGAAGACAAGGTTGAAAGATTTTGGAAACATAATTGCGCCATATAAAGTCAGATGATAGAGTAAGGCCACGGTCTAGGACCGAAGATACTCGTTGAATAATAAATCTATTGATGGAGTATTGGTTCGAGCAATTTACAGCTGGTTTACGAAAAAAAGTTATAAGTTTAGACTTTGTGGGCTGGACTCTGAGCTGCCAATTCGTAGACAAGTTTTCTACAGTGTGTAGTGCAGTTTGAAGTTTTGAAGGATTACAAGATAATAGCTTGATATCATCGGCATACACAAAATTAATCAACTGTGCTCTCAAAGCCTTGATTTTGTGGACGTTCTTGAGGTATCAATGACTAGACTTGGAGCAAAAAACTCAGATCATCAAAGACCGTTGAAAGTGTCCTTTCAGGAAAGTTGGGGCAAACGCAAGTTTCTTGCCAAGCTGTATAAGCTAAGGCTAGACAAAAAATTGAGCATATTAGAGTAGTAAATGATATGTGTGAAGATGATCGCTTAGAAAATAACCGTCTCCTAAAAGAGAGGTATAACCGAAATCAGAAGGAACAACAACCAACTGATTTCAAATACAAACTTCGAGGTCCAACATGGGCCTTGAGAATTGTCAAGGTTTTTTTTTCAAAAAACTGAAGTGGCAAATAACCACTACACCAACAGCTTCTTTTTTCAAACTCTCTGCACACAATTGTGAATACCCAAGATATCAATTTACAGAAGCCCATCATCAAATCTCACAAGCGTCAAAAACACAATTCTTCTATCACATTAGGTATGTTCTTCACCTCAAGGTCGATTATTAACAAATTTACCCTATTGAAAGCTCTTTTGCATTCCCAAGATTTCACATTTGTTTTTATTACTGAAACTTGGTTGAAACCGTTTTATCATGACTCTTTTCTGGTTTACGGTAATCTTTTTTGTGTTTTGCGTTGTGATAGACTGTATGATAGAGGCGGCGGTGTTTACGTAATTTACAAAATATCGCTTGCACCCATGATCTCTAGACTTCAGATCGATCCCATTAATTGTTCAGGGTTTGAGATTATCGCTTTTGATTTTCATTACTCAAATTTCAAATTTTCTCGTTTTATATGTACCTAACTACCACCCTCTAAAACTAATGATGAGGCTACTGTTAAGGCCTTATTGAAGTTTCTGAAGATTGTTGTGTGTCCTGAGTTATATATTTTGGGGGGTTTTAATTTTAGTAAAATTGATTGGAATAACCCGAATTTAGCATTTATTGGAAAATCGTTTAACTTGGATAGCGATAATACTAATTTCAGCCTTTCTAAGCCATGCCTTTGTAAGCTTCCTCAATGCCGATAATCTAGCTCAGATGGTTACTTTTCCGACCCAAGTTAGTGGTAATACTTTGGATCTTCTGATCACATCACAACCTGAGAACATTATCTACGTTGATCAAAAAGAACCTTTTGCTTTGACATGCGATCACAACATGATTGAATTCAAGCTCCAACAAACTTTTTTTATGAACGTTAAAACTTCAAGCAAACGGAATTTTTACTGTGGAAATTATAATGGCATTAACAAGTTTCTATCAGATGTTGGCTGGATTTCTGTTTTCAACTCTTCCGAAGACGTCAATACTATTTACAAAAAATATATTTCTAATTTCTATTTAGAAAGAGAAAGTTTTATCTTCACCTAGCAAGAAAACGTTTTGTGGTTTCATAAATCACAAGGTTAAAGCGAGATCTAAAACTTCTCCCTTGCTTGATAAAAGCGATCAGCTTGTGATGGAACCAGAGAATAAAGCTGAGTTGCTAAACAATCAATTTAATAGTGTTTTTTTTATTATTAATTTTGGCAATACTCCTTCTCTCTCCTACTCTGACATTTGTACAAATGTCTCTGAGATGGTAGATCTTGACATAACGGTCGATATGGTATCTAAGTCTATCTCTTCTTTAAAATCACCAGTTTCCAACACTCCAGATAAAATCCCAGCTTTGTTTTTAAGAAAAACTACTTACTTTTTATCACTGTTAAGATTAAAGTCAAAAGCTTTCTAAATAGAAACCATAATTGGTTAAACAACTTTCTATGTAGTCATTTAGCGGCGGCTGCAGAAGATGTTATAATTCTGAAGATGCACAATGCAGTTTCTTCTTGTGCCAAAGATGGAGTTACTAAGCAGTCATCTGCCTGAAGAAGAGATTTAATGAAAAATTTAAATACTCCATCAGTAAAAACCACTTTATCTCCATGTTTTATATAGATGATTTATCTGCGGTTATTGCTTGACATTAACAAATCTTACAGTATAAAATATATATTACATATTAATATTTCTATGAATTTAAAAAAAAATACTTTAAAAACATTAATTCAGCTCTAATTAGTTCAATTTAAAAGCTGCCCTACTTTCTTTCAATTAAGATAAATTACTTTTATTCAATTGCAACTGACTTCCTAATATATATTTCAGTTTTACCTTACACAATAAAGATTTAACAATTAGATACAATGGAAGTATTATTCGACTAAATGAGGTTTTAATACAAACACCATTAAGTTTTTAATTAATAAATTGACAAAAATTGAATAGTTTAAATAGCTGGACTGTCTCGACTAAATTCATAAGCACAAAATTTTGTGAAAGACAGTATTGGCGTATAAAAACTTGAACTTTTCAGAATAATATCAGACTTTATGCAGTCACTTTTGAAATAGAAGTTAATATTGAAAAACAAAAAGCAACATTCGTGATTGTATTGAGTATTTTTGTTTAAAAAACTCGGCTGCTTATGACAGATGTTGGTAATATTTAAAAAATAAGTTATTTTTAGGAACAATCAATAAATATAGAATAAGCTTGATCATTTTAAAAACCTTCTTATCGATTGTTTTTTCATTCAATTTTTACTCTTACTATGAACGTTTAAATATACAGCAATTTTACTAAAATCTGGAAATGGTTTAAATACAGGAAAATATTTAAACAAAAGTACAAAGAAAATTTTGCTCCATTGCAAAATGCATAAAGTTTTCTATTTGAAAACATAAAGTTGACTTTTAATTTACTTATTTTTCAATTGATTTACAGATAAAAAATGAACACAAAAGTTATTATTGTTTTGGTTGCTGTCTGCTTCGTTGCCTTGTCACAGGGTTGCTGTCAACATACGTGAGTTTTTGGTCATTTTATTTCAAAATTCTATTAAATTACGACAATATATTCAAAATACATTAAATTTACAGATCTAATCATGCTGTTGCTATCAACCGCGGCGATTCTGTAAGTAAGAGAAGATTTTATAGATATAAATTAAAATGAAATCTTAATTTCAGTTCGATGATGCTACCTATGATCAAGTTCTTGCAAAACTCTTCAGCCAACTAGTCAAACGAGTTGGAGTTGCTAACGCTAAGAAGCTTGTAGCTGATCTTACTAAAAAATATCCAGTTCAAGGATAAGGTATGTTGTAAACTTAAAAACTGATTCAAGTGATAACTTGATAACTATTTACGATAAAAAACTAACGAGTTTGTTAGTCAGTAAAAATAGGTTTCATAATATTCATCATCCTATGTTGAAACTGTAATGTTTAATTGTACAAACTTACTTTTTTACATTTTTATAAGCTATTAAAAACAAATAGTAAAATCAACAAAATAGTGTTGACACTCATTTTATTTTTCAGTTTCGAGCTCAATGCATTTATACAATCTACATCAGTTCACAGATGAAATTGTTATTTTGAATGTATTTATGCTATCTCATCATTAAAAGCAAACTCATTGTACTTTTGAAGATTGTATTTGGATTTTTTGAGTATTTGTAGAATGATTCAGTATTAGGATTCACCTAGATAAAATTTATAAGCTTTAATTTTATGATCAAACTTTATAATGAAGGAAAACTGGATAAAGTTATTTTGTCTTGGAGTTTTCTATGAGCTGCTGAAAACTTCACTAAAATTCTAGCAAAGAAATAGAGCTCACAGCAATGTTGCCATCATATCATTTAATATCTTTCCATCTATATTGATAAATTTACTCATTTGATCATCACCTTTGTATTAGTTGGATAAATAAACAAATACATACAGCACCAAAAATTTGGCTGATGTACTTTTACAGTTGTTTGTTAAAGAAATAGTTAGGCTATTTATGACAATATAAAAAATAGAAATAAACAAAGAATTTTTTTTCTTTTAGAGGTAAATGTGTCTTACCATCTATTATCTCTTATAAGCCTTATGTTAGTTTTTGTCAAGATAATGAAAGATGAATTTGTTTAATTCAACACTTGTAAAAACCATAAACCAGCATTCCTCATACGTTTTTGAATCAGATTTCTTAGAATGAAAAATAAAACGCTGACTAATTTGTAGACTTAACAATAAAGTTGTGGCCAATCTCAATTGAATTGTTTAATATTTCGTTATTTACAAAATAATGAAAAATTTTGAAGAAATGAAATCAAAACAGCGTTGCACACTTTTACCACGGTAGAAGCTGTGATAAGTTTTGTTACTCAAAAAGCTCATGTAAAGAAAATACAGCTGGTGTTCGATTGGGAAGCTTATACCAGTCTTTTATAATAATTTTAAGCTCTTTGAAGGAGACCACGACTATAATCCATTAATATTATGTTTTACTTCACTTTTTGTGATTGTTTAGATGTATATTTTTTTACTTTCTAAGCTACTACCTGAAAAGCATCATATAATGGTTTGTTTATTTTGATCAATTATCTAAACGAAGTTACCAGGAATAAGTGGTATCTAAATATCTTGCAGTTTCTGCATGTATGTACAAAACCTTTTCCAAAAAGCTTTGCTTTGTTTTTTAAATTGAATACTATTTTGGAACATTAACCATTCGTCTTAATAAGTCTTTCTGCATTAAATCGTTCTGTGTAAGAGCTAAGATAGGTAAGATTATAACAAAGTCTTCATTTACTTAACTTAAAAAAAGGTTTATATAAAAAACTAACTGTGTTGACTAAAGTGAACTTTCTTTCAAAAATGCTAGAATGAGCAAAGTAAAACTTGTTAATATTTAGTGATCTGTGTATAATACTGCAAATTCTATGAAATTCTATTTGAATAAGGTTATAATCTAGTTGAATAATTGTTTATAAGTTGTGACAAAGTTATTTGTAGGAAGTGATTTGTATATTATATATAAATTATATATTGTGGTTGGTGACACTAGAAATCTTCTATAAAAACTATGGTGAACCCAAATTAAACTGGCAAGACCTTAAGTTTAAATGTAAAGAAAAATCCTGACAAACCGACTTCATCAAAACAAGCTTGCAATGGCAATTGCAAATCCTACAATAAAATTTGCTCTGGTGAAGATGCGACAATAGAATACTTTAAATTTCTCTCCTGGTTTGATTTCACCTGTAGTGATGTGAGCAAAAAAATATACGTAATATTCGAAAACAACCAGATGAAGCAAATTGGATTTAAATGGTTCTGCATTTAATGTAGAACCATGGACACAACAGCTCCCTCATCTAATTCTAGTCAAAACCTATCATCCAACATCAGCAAATCTATATCCGCTGATTTAGCCAAATTTAAATTGGAAATTGGCAACTTTGTTGCTAACATCAATGAGAAAATTTCTAGTTTGTCTAAATTAATGGACGAACTGAATGCCTCTACAAAGAAACAAGTCACATGGGCCTCGGTGGTCAGTGATCCCGGTTCCAACAAAAATGCTAGTATGGTGCAACTTCTTGTCAAGAAGGTCACCGATACGAACAAAAAACTCACTTTAGACCGTGAGAGCAGATAAAACAACGTCATCATCTTTAATGTCTCTGAGACTGATAAAGATGGTGACAGTGAATTTTTAATCAAACGTGCTCTCAAAGCCTTGATTTTGTGGACGTTCTTAAGGTATCAATGACTAGACTTGGAGCAAAAAACTCAGATCATCAAAGACCGTTGAAAGTGTCCTTTCAGGAAAGTTGGGGCAAACGCAAGTTTCTTGCCAAGCTGTATAAGCTAAGGCTAGACAAAAAATTGAGCATATTAGAGTAGTAAATGATATGTGTGAAGATGATCGCTTAGAAAATAACCGTCTTCTAAAAGAGAGGTATAACTGAAATCAGAAGGAACAACAACCAACTGATTTCAAATACAAACTTCGAGGTCCAACATGGGCCTTGAGAATTGTCAAGGTTTTTTTTCAAAAAACTGAAGTGGTAAATAACTACTACACCAACATCTTCTTTAGTCAAACTCTCTGCACACAATTGTGAATACCCAAAATATCAATTTACAGAAGCCCATCAACAAATCTCACAAACGTCAAAAACACAATTCTTCTATCACATTAGGTATGTTCTTCACCTCAAGGTCGATTATTAACAAATTTACCCTATTGAAAGCTCTTTTGCATTCCCAAGATTTCACATTTGTTTTTATTACTGAAACTTGGTTGAAACCGTTTTATCATGATTCTTTTCTGGTTTACGGTAATCTTTTTTGTGTTTTGCGTTGTGACAGACTGTATAATAGTGACGGCGGTGTTTACGTAATTTACAAAACATCGCTTGCACCCATGATCTCTAGATTTCAGATCGATCCCATTAATTGTTCAGGGTTTGAGAGTATCGCTTTTGATTTTCAATACTCAAATTCAAAATTTTCTCGTTTTATATGTACCTAACTACCACCCTCAAAAATTAATGATGAGGTTACTGTTAAGGCCTTATTGAAGTTTCTGAAGATTGTTGTGCGTCCAGATTTACATATTTTGGGGGGTTTTAATTTTAGTAAAATTGATTGGAATAACCCGAATTTAGCATTTATTGGAAAATCGTTTAACTTGGATAGCGATAATACTAATTTCAGCCTTTCTAAGCCATGCCTTTGTAAGCTTACTCAATGCCGATAATCTATCTCAGATGGTTACTTTTCCGACCCAAGTTAGTGGTAATACTTTGGATCTTCTGATCACATCACAACCTGAGAACATTATCTACGTTGATCAAAAAGAACCTTTTGCTTTGACATGCGATCACAACATGATTGAATTCAAGCTCCAACAAACTTTTTTTATGAACGTTAAAACTTCAAGCAAACGGAATTTTTACTGTGGAAATTATAATGGTATTAACAAGTTTCTATCAGATGTTGGCTGGATTTCTGTTTTCAACTCTTCCGAAGACGTCAATACTATTTACAAAAAATATATTTCTAATTTCTATTTAGAAAGAGAAAGTTTTATCTTCACCTAGCAAGAAAACGTTTTTGGTTTCATAAATCACAAGGTTAAGCGAGATCTAAAACTTACTCCCTTACTTGATAAAAGCGACCAGCTTGTGATGGAACAGAGAATAAAGCTGAGTTGCTAAACAATCAATTTAATAGTGTTTTTTTTATTATTAATTTTGGCAATACTCCTTCTCTCTCCTACTCTGACATTTGTACAAATGTCTCTGAGATGGTAGATCTTGACATAACGGTCGATATGGTATCTAAGTCTATCTCTTCTTTAAAATCACCAGTTTCCAACACTCCAGATAAAATCCCAGCTTTGTTTTTAAGAAAAACTACTTACTTTTTATCACTGTTAAGATTAAAGTCAAAAGCTTTCTAAATAGAAACCATAATTGGTTAAACAACTTTCTATGTAGTCATTTAGCGGCGGCTGCAGAAGATGTTATAATTCTGAAGGTGCACAATGCAGTTTCTTCTTGTGCCAAGGATGGAGTTACTAAGCAGTCATCTGCCTGAAGAAGAGATTTAATGAAAAATTTAAATACTCCATCAGTAAAAACCACTTTATCTCCATATTTTATATAGATGATTTATTTGCGGTTATTGCTTGACATTAACAAATCTTACAGTATAAAATATATATTACATATTAATATTTCTATGAATTAAAAAAAAAATGCTTTAAAAACATTAATTCAGCTCTAATTAGTTCAATTTAAAAGCTGCCCTACTTTCTTTCAATTAAGATAAATTACTTTTATTCAATTGCAACTGACTTCCTAATATATATTTCAGTTTTACCTTACACAATAGAGTTTTAACAACTGGATGTAAGAGAAGTATTATTTGACTAAATGAGGTTTTAATACAAACACCATTAAGTTTTTAATTAATAAATCGACAAAAATTGAATAGTTTAAATAGCTGGACTGTCTCGACTGAATTCATAAGCACAAAATTTTGTGAAAGACAGTATTGGCGTATAAAAACTTGAACTTTTCAGAATAATATCAGACTTTATGCAGTCACTTTTGAAATAGAAGTTAATATTGAAAAACAAAAAGCAACATTCGTGATTGTATTGAGTATTTTTGTTTAAAAAACTCGGCTGCTTATGACAGATGTTGGTAATATTTAAAAAATAAGTTATTTTTAGGAACAATCAATAAATATAGAATAAGCTTGATCATTTTAAAAACCTTCTTATCGATTGTTTTTTCATTCAATTTTTACTCTTACTATGAACTTTTAAATATACAGCAATTTTACTAAAATCTGGAAATGGTTTAAATACAGGAAAATATTTAAACAAAAGTACAAAGAAAATTTTGCTCCATTGCAAAATGCATAAAGTTTTCTATTTGAAAACATAAAGTTGACTTTTAATTTACTTATTTTTCAATTGATTTACAGATAAAAAATGAACACAAAAGTTATTATTGTTTTGGTTGCTGTCTGCTTCGTTGCCTTGTCCCAGGGTTGCTGTCAAGGATCGTAAGTTTTTGGTCATTTTATTTCAAAATTCTATTAAATTACGACAATATATTCAAAATACATTAAATTTACAGATCTAATCATGCTGTTGCTATCAACCACGGCGATTCTGTAAGTAAGAGAAGATTTTATAGATATAAATTAAAATGAAATCTTAATTTCAGTTCGATGATGCTACCTATGATCAAGTTCTTGCAAAACTCTTCAGCCAACTAGTCAAACGAGTTGGAGTTGCTAACGCTAAGAAGCTTGTAACTGATCTTACTAAAAAATATCCAGTTCAAGGATAAGGTATGTTGTAAAATTAAATACTGTTTCAAGTGATAACTTGATAACTATTTACGATAAAAAACTAACGAGTTTGGTAGTCATAAAAAATATGTTTTAAAATATTAATCATTATTTGTTGAAACTTTAATGTTTAATTGTACAAACTTACTTTTTTACATTTTTATAAGCTATTAAAAACAAATAATAAAATCTACAAAATAGTATTGACACTCATTTTATTTTTTCAGTTTCAAGCTCAATGCATTTATACAATCTATACCAGTTCACAGATGAAATTGTTATTTTGAATGTATTTATGCTATCTCATCATTAAAAGCAAACTCATTGTACTTTTGAAGATTGTATTTGGATTTTTTGAGTATTTGTAGAATGATTCAGTATTAGGATTCACCTAGATACAATTTATAAGCTTTAATTTAGTGATTAAACTTTATAATAAAGGAAAACTAGATAAAGTTATTTTGTTTTGGACTTATCAATAAACTGCTGAAAACTTCACTAAAATTCTAGCAATGAAATAGCATAGCTTCCATCATATCATTTATTATCTTAACATTTGCTTGTTTCAACAAAATTTGATAAATTTGTTATTTTCAACATTATCTTCATAGAAATTTAATGAAACCATTCAATAACCTATAAATTAAATCGCAGTGTTTTCTAAAGCTAAGTTTACTTTGATTTTTTTTTTTGCTTTGGCATGCGCCTGAAAAGTGAAATCGTAATTAATATTTTTGTATGAATTTTTTTACAATTATGAAAACTGTAAGTAATTGACATCTAAAAGTTAATTCTTAGCCTTGATTCTCGGTTAAAAGGGGCAATACCTGAAAGAGATGAAGTAAAGTTAATTTGCAAGGCGAGCATAAATTATTCATGATAAGTTCGATCAGTTGTACTTTTAGACCTTATTCTAAAAGTTTAAAATATAATTGAAATGGAAATATAATTGAGGAAGATTTCTTATAAGATTGACAGAGTCGACTATAATGTCTCTTTTTCCAACATTTAAAACATACGATTGAAGCAGCTAGAATCCTTTTTAAAATCATAAGTAATACCAATAACGTTTTTGGTCGTGCTGTTAAATAGCGTTGCTAATTTTCTCTTGTCTGTCCAATTCGACCCACACTCGTCCACGTGATTGATAAAATGTTGAATTTGCTGAATGCCAACGGACTATTTGGTTTTTTGGTCAGCTTGTCTGGTTTCAACATTCCATCGATTTTATTATTTATGAGAAAAAGAAAGAGAACTCTTTTACTGTAAAAAAACAAATATACTTATTGAAGTAGAATCTTTTCCAAATTTTTACTAGAAAAAACAGAATACATTAACCGTTTAATGTTTACTACACTAAGCTGCAATAACGCCAAAACAACTGGCAACAATTCGCCGAAAAAATAAATTTTAATAATTTCAATAAATTGTAATGATAATGACTCTTTATATCAAACTTTATTCAAATTATTAAAGCGACTGATAACAGCGATAAGTGTAGTAACGACACACGATACGTACAGCACAGTTTATTGCCGAATGACAACGGATTATACGAGAATCACAAATAACATATTTACACCAGCGGCAAAATACTTTACTGTTATACCACATTGCACTACCACCCATATATTATGTTTTAAGGCCTAGCATGACTTCATATAATTGCTAATTATTCATTATCTGTAAAAAATCAAGTCATAAGTCATATCTCTTTGTCTGCTATTAATTATTTCTAATAGCATTTGATAATTTAGATGAAAAGGAAATTAATTGCTGTGCAATCTCTTTAGTTGTATGAACCTGCTTATCCAGCAAACGACCATATCAATAAATAGGTTATTAGTTTCAATAGTTTAATGTTGCAACTAAACTAATTGAACCTTTTTCTAGAGTTCGATGCTTTTGTAATAGACAATAAACAAAGCAATAAATTCTTTATATTGATATTACAATGAGAAATATATTATTGAACGAAAACATTTAAGTATCATTTTTTGCATGGACTAAATTAAATCGGTTCTAGAAGTCATACAATTAATTTTTTTTATTTAAAAATTTTGAAAATTCTATAATTTTATCGGTTTACGTATATTTTTTATAAGCACGTATTCTGTAAGGTAATAAAATTTAATTAATTTATAATTTATGTGAATACTATCTAAAAATATATAAATAGTTTGAAATCTATATAATTGCTGATAATTTAGATTTTTTGGTAATTTTAAGTGTACTTAACACTCTATTAAAAGCTATAGAACAAGTTCTGAAATTAGAGAAAATATTTCCAATTAAATTAAATGATAACTTGCTTCATTAGATGATATGATAATGAAGCAGAAAAGCTAGTTACTGAAATAGTTACTTATAGCAGCTGAATAAATTTAATTGAAATAATAGAAAGAAAATCGCTTAATTTTCAAACTAAAAAAATCTAAGTCATAATTCCATATTTTTAGAATAAAAAAATGAACACAAAAGTTATTTTTGATTTGGTTGCTTTCTGCTTCATTGTCTTGTCCCAGTTGCAGTACATGTTACAACGACAATTTTTTAAGTAAATAAAAATTTTGTTAACATAAATCGAAATAAATTATAAACTTTAGTTTGATAGTTCTGCCTGTGATGCCATTCTTGCAAAACTCTTCAACCAACTAGTCTACTTTTTCAATAATTTCTTCATATATTCCAATTTCTATCAATTTTAGAAGTAAAAGATGATTTATCAATATCCAAAGCTTAACATATAAGATATTTAAAATTAAAATGTTATTATTACCTTAATGATTTCAAGTATTATTATATTAGGACTCTACTTATTAAACTTTTTTTAAAATTTAATAAAAGTTGAAAATCGAAAATTTCAATTACAGACTTCATATATGGTGATGAGCTTCATAGAAAGATTGTTTAGAAAAGTTCGTTAATCAACAAAAATTAGTTTTAAAACTCAACAGTTAACTAAACTGGCAAAATACTTTTAAAACATGTTTTTGTTTCGCTTTTGCAACAGTAGATATGTAAGATGCTAAGTGTATATTCAGTTAAAAGCTAGATTTCATTATCTAAAATGAGTTTATTGTAAAAACTCAGACCATGGCTTAAAACTTTGTAATCTCTTACATAAAGACAATCAGTTTTTTGATTTGCTGTTAAAGTAATAACTATATAGACTACATTATCAGTAAATTATCTAAGAAATGTTATTTTATATTTATCAATTTATAAATTAAAATATTTTTTCGGTATGATAAAAATTATGAACATTTAAAAATCTATTTTTCGAAAATGATTTATAGTAAAAATAATGTTAATTCCAAAAAAGTTTTGAATATTTTTTATATGGTTTTAACAGAATTTTAGTTAGATATAAAAGATAAAAATCAAATAACGAATCAAATAAAGTTATGATTATTAAAAAAAAAGTAAATCTAAAATATGTTGTCAAAAATTGAGCATTCAGTATACAATAGACTTGGCGAAGGTGTTCAAATCGTAAAACATTAGAGACAAAACTGTTGGGTTTGCGTTATATTTTGACCTATTCAGCAACTCTAAAACCCTTTTTTTATTGAAAAACTGAAAATTTTATTTTACTTAGTAGCATCTATCTTAATAGAAATATTGTTCTAAAATCTGTGCAAAAAGCAGCAAAGCATCTACTTTAAAAATAGTGATGGAAGTAATACAAGTAGACAGATAAAATTTAGTGATTAGTAGATATATATTTAAAAAATCATTTTTGGATAAGTAAATAAGAGCTTTAATCTGTAGTAGACAACTTTGCATATTAATTATACCATCTAGAAACACTAGGTCAGAATTGTTTAGTTTTAATAATGCAGGAGTCTACCTCCACTAAAGATGTGACAGAAGTCTTTTCACAACATCACGTATAAAAGCAAACCTTGATGATGCAGCAAATGACCTATAGGTACTGATGGACCGATAATTATCAGCCGGTACAGATTTGAAATTAAAATCAGCCAAAAAAAGGTGCTAATGTTCCACGGCCAATCAAAATCTATGGCTCAAAAATAACATCATCAATACCAAAAGTAGCATCAACAATCAGACCGATTTGATCAAATAACCGCATCGATATGACATCAAGTACATTTGCGCGACTCACCTTTATGGTCTAGGATAATCTAAAGCTACCCATCAAAACTAAGGCTTCCATCTATAGATCTTTCGTCTGCTGTACGCTATTGTACTTTAGTAAGACTTGGGCTCTATCAAAGGCTAACTAAAATGAACTCAACGTCTTTTATTTTCGCTGTCTTTGTCGTATTCAATGTATAAATTGCCAGCAAAAATTTTCTACCAAACAAGTCCTAAAGAGCATTGGTCTGACAACAATATATTACATGCTAGGCTATCACAGGCTTCGCTGGTTTGGTCACATATATCGGGTAGAAGACAGACAGATTTCAAAGATTCTGCTTTATGGAAAGTTCTCAAAAGGCTCTCAAAAATAACATCCGGTCGTCCTTGTCTTCACTTTGAAAATACATGCAAGAACGATATGAAATCGTTTAACATCGATGCCAAAAATAGGAGTACATTGCAGCAGATTACTTCAAATAATTTTCTCTACTCCACAAACAGCCAAAGGAAAGAGAAGAAAAAACAACATTGAAGAAAAGGAAAACATCTGAAAATTTACTTGTTCTTTTGTATTTTACTGTGTTTTTGACATCACTTTTGTAGTACACCTATCTAACTCTGTGGGAAATATTTTGGATATTAGCAAAACTGGTTAAAAGCTAGCAAATTGCAAAAGATTTAATCAAAAGAAGACTTCTAAATAATAGTTACAGCTTTATAAAAAAAGTATATGTTTATTTTTATTATAAAATTAAAAACTATCTTCGCAATAAACTGTAACATTTTATGAAACTATTCTTCGATTACATTCCATTATCGTTTTGACTGAAACTGTTTATTTTATTATGTAAAACGTTTTTATACAGTTCATGAAATGTAATTATGCAAGATATCACTTATCAAATAAGAAGAAAAAGAAATTACGTAAATAATTTATCAGCCCCTCTTACAAATATTTTTATAAATATAAACTTTTAAAAGTAATTTTCATTAAAGCAAAATATCAAAATGATTTTATGTTATTTTTCTTAAACATTTAATGTTTGAAAGATTCAAAGTCAGTACTACTCTTACAATTTAATAGGTGTTCCCTTTCATGTTTTAAGCTTTTTTAAATCTAGAAATTAATCATAAAAGATAATTTATCAAGTTAAAGTGCGATGCTGTTTTATTAGACAAGACAGTTTTTTGTTTACCATAGAATATTAGATATTAACATAATTTTCCAGTCAGCTCATATTGTCTTAGAGTCATAATTTTTCCATTTTATTTTGAATACCTCTTTACACTTTTAATTTTGTATAATTTGCTAACAGTTTTATTTTTCAATTATTTTTAACCTGTGCCGATATTGTATTATGATTTTATTTATATTAAGCCATACAGCATATAAATGTTTTATCACAAGTGTTTATTAAAGTTGACGATTTTACTAATTAGTACTTTTACTAGTTTATTTGCTAATAAATTTAAAAACTAATTTTTTTTTCTTTAAACAGATTTAAACTTTTTCTTTATAACAAAGTGATCGTTTCAATTTGTTAAAAATCTATACTAAAGTTGTTACATCTTAACTTAATCCTAATAAATTATTTTCTCTTTTTTTTAATCCCTTATATATGAACTGAATACAAGTTTCAACTTACTTTTTCTCAAAATAATTCATTCATGATTTGATATCGAATTATTTTAATAAATTAGAATTTTTAGAACAGTTTTAAGTTTATAATAAGACTTTTTTTTTGCAATTCTGATTAGTTTTGTTATTTATCTGTTCATTTGTTTTCATATAAAATGATTAGAAGCTTAAGACTTGAAGCCTTCAGTTACTAAACTTGCACCACTTTAAAAATTTTGTTGTTCAAAATGATTTAGTATTTATAACTTATTTGGCATTAGATATTTGGATAATTAATCACATGTCAAGTTCTGAAGTCAATTTCTATGGATAATTAAAAGAAGTTTATCATTTTTAAACTACCTGTGAACCAAAATAATTTGGGCAAAGTTTTTAGATAAATATTTCTAGCCAAAAGCAAAGATTATTCACTATAATTTTTTGTCAAGTTTTTCCTGGTTGTTTTTAAATATTAAAAATAATTTCTTGTTTTCTGCTTTTAAGCCCTTCATGTTTATTTCCTAATATTTTGTTATTTTTTTTTGTTCTTAAAATCAAATAATTAAAATGACACCTGTTTTATATAATTATTTCTTTAATAAAACCAATGATTTTGATTATTTGAACTTATTTGAAGTTAGTTTTGTCAAAGTTTGTTTAGTTTTAAATTATGTTGATTTCTTATTATGAAATGATTATAAACTTATCTTTACGAACTGATTTATTCATTGTATAAACTTTAAGTAATTTTGATAAGACTATATAGTTATCTCATATAATTTTAATCAGGGATCTTAAAAAATCTTTTAAGATTTATATTTTTATCTCATGTGTTTAATAAAATTTTATCAAAGTTTTTGATTAACTTTAGGTTTCAACTTAAAATAAAATAACTAACATATTTGTTTAATATATTTCATCTGTAAACATTAGAGCTTTTGCTTATATTTTATCATTTATTGGGGTAAAAATGGAATTTATCTTCCTATATTTGTTGTCTATATATGCTATTTTCTAGTAAAAATAATGGATTTTTTTGTTTTAACTACTGTTTGTTAAAAATTAAGAAAATTGTTTTAACAATTTTGTCATATATGTTTATATATAGTTTTGCTAAGATAGTATTAGAGCTAATTTAAATTGTAAACTTTATTATTATGAAAAGACTTAAAGTGCTAATCCAATTATAAAGTTTGATTTCTTAGCTTTTTATAAATTTTATAAATCAAATTCTGATGAGAACAAGCTTTTTAAGTTTTGAAGATTTAAAATACCATTTAAAGGAAGTAAATGAAATTTGATAAGATGCTTAATCTATCACTAATAAAATAAAAAGAAAACAAATTTCATGTTTCATCTTTTGTTTTAGATAAAATATTTTTAATTTGTAGTATAAGGATTTGCAAATTTAAATCATCTGATGGAGGCGATACAGTCCTTTAATGATGAGGTTAGTTTTCATCATTTTAATCACATAAAATCAAACATTCAGAAAATAATAAATTTTAACAATTCAAAAAGTATTTAAAGTTTTGCTTTAATGAAGTTTACATCATGTGATATTTTCAACCATGAAACAATAAATATATTTCATATTACTTGAATTAAACTGAACAAATATGAAAGTTGATAAAACTATTTTGAATCGAATAGCTATCTGGAATTTATGAAACTAGACCTCCTATATCGAGAGCAAAGATGGCAATTCTCACAAAAAAAGCCATCAAAGGAATTAAACACTACAAACATGTCGTGCAAAGTATAGAAAAGTTCATCGTTAAAGTAAGATCGAGTTCAATTTAATAAACTCCTTTTTTTAACAATTTATATACTTTTAGTGTCGCCCAGAATATAAAATCCCTGGTCTTTATGTTATTGATTCCGTGGTAAGGCAATCCCGGCATCAATTCGGAGTTGAAAAAGATGTCTTTATGCCTCGTTTATGTAAAAACATCATGAGAACATTTACACATTTATATAGATGCCCAGCTGAAGAAAAGGTTGATCTTTCTCATCCTAAATCTCTTTCAACGCTTTCATATCTGCAGCCGAGGATTCTTCGAGTTCTCAATTTATGGCAGAAAAATGAGGTTTTTCCTCCCTCTATCGTCAAAGAGCTGATGCTAATGGGCGGTGGTGATCCAACTAGTAACGAACCAGTAGCTCGCCCTCAACCAGATCAACCCACAACTACATCAACTTCATCAGAAGAAACTTCCAAACTAACCACAGCGCTTGTAGGCTTCCTCGCTAATTCAAACAAAGATCGCGTTGAAGATCTTGCTAAAGTGTTGACGTCATCGCAGCGTCAACAAATTGAAATGATTTTAAAGAAAGTCGAAAAGGTTAATGACGTCACTAAACTGACACCAAATCGTCAAAGGCCATTTTTGCTCTTAATTTTGCAACTCAAAAAAATCTTTCAGAATCAAGAGACAGATGAAGATGCACGAGATGACCCGTTCCGAAAAAATGTCCTTGATTTCGATTATGACGACGAAGACAAGTCGCTACCGCCTCACACCAACCCCATGTACCCTAAGACGTCTCCTTGTCATCTTTTTGAAGTCTTGTCAAAAGTTGTATCCACAGACTCCCATCAGCATCACATTCAGATCATCACATCGCCTCTCATCAATCTTTAAGATTCTCAGATCAGCTGCAAGGAGTTCCAGGGGAATCAAAAAGTCTTCATCATCAACAGTGAGTGTCGCGCGCTGATTTTGACGTCACCACGCTCAAGCGCGATTCTGTAGATCAGATATGATTGAATTGGAGGCGGAAGCAGCATCCGGAATTACGAATCATCGCAAAAATAGTCGATCTAGGTCCCTTATTCCCTTCAACGCCCCGATTCTCTTCTAATCACGTGATTATAGGTCTCGATCACGTGACCACCGGCATCGACGTCATCGCTCCCGTGAACACCGATCGCGTCATCAGTCGCGATCACGTGATCGCGCCACACGTCATAGGTCGCGACGGTCGCGGTCACGTGACATCGATCTTCGCCGATATCGACGCGGGATGCCTCCGCTCAAAGAAGGATTCATCAGCGGTGAGTTGCAGATGATAAAAAGTGGTGATGACGTCATCAAATTTGCGCAGTGTGCTCGCGAACTTTGTGGATTGGAAATATTTCGGGTAAAGTCAGTGAAGCGGAACTGATGGGAAACGTAGAAGAGTACGGAAAAGTTCAGAGTATCAATGTGAGTCCCATTTACTGCTTCTACTTCATCTTCTAACTACTTCTTGATCTTTGTAGATGATCCCACCTCGTGGATGCGCTTTTATTGTCATGGAAACACGACAAGACGCGAGTTACGCGGTGAGAAAATTGAAGCATCATCGCTTGTCAGGGAAAGTAAGCACGTGACCACTTCATCAATCTTTTTATCATCTCATCTTTGTAGATGCTTAAATGTGACTGGGCCCCGTCCAAAGAAATGCCTGACGACCAGAAACAAACCTGGGTCAAAGAACACGGGGTCAATTATGTCCCTGTCCCAGATTCGTTTCAAAACTTTCAATTATTGTCCACGTGGGGATATGTGGACCCGGAGACCATTCCCAAGTGTTTTCGAGGTTGGTTTGTGGTCACCAACTTTTTTTTATGATCATTTGACTTTCTGCAGATGAACTAAACAACCAAGCAACTCAATCAGTGGTCAACTCTGGTCCAATTATCTCAGAACTACCAACTCGACCACCTCTAGCTGACCCAACTATCCGTCCACCATCTACGATGCCTATGATGGACATGACCACCAGGTTTATTCAACAACCGCGCCCAGCCATGCAACAAATGATGTTTCGGCCCCCTGTCCACATGATACCTCCTAATCGACCCCTAACCCTTCAACGCTTCCCGACGCCAATCACCATCAACGGTAACCTAGCAACCACACTATTCAAAAAGCTCATCATATTTCTACAGCACCTCGATTAGAGGTGGCAGCAGTTAGTGGTTCAGTTGAACCAATGGAGATTGAAGTTGATAGTCCAGATGCTGAGGTTGCCATGGTGAGAGAAGAACATCGAGATGAAATCAAAGTCATGGTATCGACGCCTCAGCACCCTGCACCACCTACATTCAACGCCATCTCGCTTGCTCAACGCTTTTCAAACCAACTTCAACCGGTCCAAGTAAGATGATTGAGGTGGTTCAAACTTGTACTGATTCTTACCTTGTAGCAGATACAGATGATGACCACAGCAGGTCTACCAGGGCAGGCGGGTGTCCTCAACAGGATGGTTATGCCTTTAAGAATGATGCAAATGCGACCTCAAGGATTTCAAGTGACTCAAAGAATGCCAACAACTCATCCACCGACGCATCATATGCTTCATCATCAACCTATACACGCTGTAATTGCCCCACACCCTTACACGTCACTTTGATGACGTATCAACGCGCGTTGCAGGCAACTACAAGCTTCCCGATCAGAATGCAACCGATACATCAACTTCGAGACCAACTTCAAATCACTCCGACTCCCGTCCCCCCACCCGTCTCTGACAACCCGGTCGCTAATGGCAACAACGAACGGTTGGCATGTTGCTTTGTCCCGTAGTCATCTGACCATCAAGTTTCAGGTCTCAGGTTGAAACGAAACCGGAAGCCGACAAATTCTATCAACCGATCGTTGCTGCTTCGCGCGCTCATGACGTCATCAAGCCAGTTGAAGACAGCAGCTCTTCAAGCAACAACCTTTTACGATTTAAGGACGGTCCCTTAAGTGAAAAAATGGGCCACAAAGATGGACCATTTAAAGAAGATGGTCCGCGGTTACATACTCGCTTCAATCGTGACGCGCGTCGCCCTCCAGTGGACTACAATGATGCGAGCCGCGGTTCGATGTACAGACGCGATGATTGTGACCGACGAAGTTGGGACTCGAGGTTTGACGTCACTTATCGACCCTCCCCTGTTTCCATGACAATCTCTTGGTAGGTCACGTGATTCGGATCGAAGTCGTAGAAATGGTCCACGTGATGAATCATGGCGTGGACGTGGCGCTAGTCCAAGTCATTATCGATCTTATCGAAATTCCGATGACCGTGGTTACCATGGTAACGGACTCGGAGCTTATCGAGGTGATGTGACGTCATTTTGTGACTACGATGACATCGATGTTTATTTGTAGGTGGTGACGGGTTTGGATCTCGATTACAAGATTGTGATTGGCCATCTGGACCACGAGGCAGGTCCCCACCTCTAAGAACTAGGTCACCACCTAACAGGACTCGATCTCCGCCCCCGAGAACCCGGTCTCCTAATAGACACAGGTCCCCGCCGATGGGGTTTCGCTCCAGGCGCGATTCTCGGCGACATAGCAACGAAAACGACTTTCATAACGGTGATGCCGCTGCTCGATCGTCGATGACGTCATCAGACTTTCGTAAACATCGACGTCATTCGCCGTCTACTGCCCGATCACATGACGACCAATCGGGGCAGCAGTTGGCATGGTAATCATCGAAAATCATCTTTCTATTAGCTACTGACTTTTATGAACAGTAGCAAAACTGTGATGACGTCAGCGAGCGATCACGTGATGACGTCAGCGAGCGATCACGTGATGACGTCAGCGAGCGATCACGTGATGACGTCAGCGAGCGATCACGTGATGTCGTCAGCGAGCGATCACGTGATGTCGTCAGCGAGCGATCATATGATGACGTCAGCATGTGAACATGTTGTGACAGGTGAGCAGTATGTTATGACGTCATGATCTTCCTGAAATTTTATCTTTAGATTTTAAGGATGAAGATCAAAAAGAGATTAAAGAATCTGAAAAATCTTTTAATTCAGATCTAATCTGTGATGAGGATAAAATGGAAAAAAATGAAAACAAAGTTGAAGAATATGCAAATGAGGAAGAATTCAATGATGCTGATCCTGATGACAACTCGCAACAGTTGACACGTGATACTTTTGATGACGTCATATCAGAAAAAATGAGTAATAAAGAAGATCTCGCAAAAGAATAATCGTGATGAAGATACTTACACGAAAATGGACTTTTCACCAATTAGCACCGACTAGTGAAATCGTGCTCACTCACCTGTGACGTTTCCGGAAAGAAGATTTTGTCGTCATTAAAAAATGCAAATTCTGTTTCTTTTTGTACGATCAAGTTGACCACCGAATAAATAGCTACTGCTCAAACCTGTCTAGTTTCATTCTCGGTCATATGATTTCTCTGTGCTGAGTATCACTGGAAACCTTACTTTTGTGTCTCAATTGAAAGCAAGCTTCTGCTTTGTTGTTTACTTGATGCTGATTAATTAGCCGATAACTTTGTAGATTATAAGTGGCATGATTGATTGTGCATGCTGATTGGTTGATGTTGATGATATATTTGCATGTTTATCAAATACATGTGTTTGCCTTACTAAATGAATGACATTTTCTTTGAACATTTGTAACTCTGTGACGGTTCTTAGTCTATTAAACAACTTTCCTCAAAATTCTGATTCGTCATGCAGATCAAAGCTTTTATAATCCCAAATTACTTTTTGTTCGATTAATTTCAAATGTTTTGGTTTGGCAGCTTAATAAAACTTATCATTTCGTTACTAGATTTTTACCCGTTTATTTATTTTCATCACTTTTGTAATATGTTAAAAAAATTGAAATTTTGTTGCAATAAATAGGTTATTAAAAACTTACAAAATATTTCAAAACTTATGACATTGATAATATGATAGAAAGTCTCAATCATCAAGTACAAAGTTTGCGAAATAGTCTTACTAAATCTAAATACCATCTAGTCCTAATATACAGTATTTTTCAAATCAAGTCTCTCGAATATGCTTTGTGTATTTAATAGGAAGGTTTTGAATTTTAACAACAGACAAATTAAAGTCATGAAAGTAGAAGATAATTGTAAGTGAATTTTTTTTTGTAATTTCTGGTTACGAAAAAAAGCTTAAAAAGAAATAGAAAATCATTGAGTAATGATGATGACTCTTTATCTAGCTTTATTCAAACTATCAAGACGATGAACAACGATACGTTCTATCTACCATAAAGCCTATTACCAAGTAACGACCGCCTATACGATAGTGACGCTAAACACACGTCTTGTGAACCTTTAAATAATGTGGTGGGTCGCTGAACCCCCACACCGCCGTTTCTCCTGCTCTGCGGGCTGACGTTACTACTCCTGGTATTCGAACCATCAAAGCTTGTCGTCTTTGAATGGAAACCTGCTCAATAAATTCATCCCTCTCTTCATCTTCCTTCTCTCTAGTCATGATGTTGTCATTGGGATTTTTGCTGATATCACTTGGTGAAACCCGTCGGGGACTATCTTCTTAATTACCCCGTCCTGAATGAACGTTAAAGTCCTGTTCATCAGCATTTGGGTATCTGGCTAGATCCCTCACAGAAACGTTTGATTCCCTGCCATCGATAGCGAATTCAAGTAGATCGAGTTAGCCTCCAGCAGTAAAACCTTCTTTACACTATCATCATCATGTTTATTGGATAGAGGAGGGGGCTTTAAATATCTTCTTCTTAAGTGATAGTATGAAACTCTCTTCTTGCTTCGTTAAATCGATCTCTAACAAAACTATCAACATCGAAGATCAAATATGTGTTACATGCTAGTAGTTCCAAGCCTTTCAAATAGACTCCCGACTACCAACATCCAATACATAGAATTTCTACATTAAAACCTATATCGAGATGATTAGAAAAATCCGTTTCAATTTTAACTTGAACAATGCAGTAGTTTTCCAGCAGGTCATCTAGTCCTGACACACTGACATCAATTTACAGTATTACAAGTATCTCTACTATTATATAAGCATGTGTAGTGCCTAAATCCAAAGACATTGCCAACTATGTGAAGTTTATTGAAGAAATCCGGTGGGACAGCGCCAGCGTATGGATTGAGCAAATTGGGAAAGTTTCCAATACCTAGGTTACGACTAGGCTAAGGTTGGAGATAAAATCATCAGCTGCAAAGAAGGGCCACAAGAATGTGAAGGCTGGTCTGCTTAATGAAATAGATGATTTGTGTCTAATAATGTACTTGGATGACCTAAATATCACTAAAAGGGTTAGAAAATGATTGATAAGGGTGTGGCTATACTTTAAGATTTGAAGAACAGATATACAATAGAGCCAACTTGAAGGGGCGTGTCAAGATTAACAATGGACACTGTGACCATATCTCGGATTGTTAGTTACTTTCTTGCAAAAGCCTTAATGATTTGGTTAAGATGTAAAAGGTTCAGAAAGTAGTTCACCATAAATCTACACCATCCTGACTGACAACAAATTCGAAAAACCTTTTTCATTTTAACTTGAACAATACAGTACTTTGATGTAGTTTGTGTGCTACTCAAATAAAAACAAATAAAAAAAAGTTTATCTCAAGTATCATATGTTGAATTAAAAAACGATCTATTTTATTACTAAAATTAAAACATCTGCAATACCAAAAAATAACTAAATAAATATACATTTAAAGAAAGCTTTCAGTTTCATTTTAGCATAAATGCAAAAGTGTACAAATCACGAGACTTACAAATCATAATAAAAATAATCATAAACAAAGCAAACGAGTAATTTTCTTATCAAATATAGTAAACCTATTTTGTCTTTGGTTATCAGCAGATTGCAAAATACTTTTTTAATTTTCAATATTTTCACTATTGACTAACATTTAGTGTAGAACTTGAGTTTTATTCAACTTTTAATTATATGGTTTTAATAACTAAAATAAATTTGGTTTGATCAAATAGCTCATCACTTTGATATCTTCATTTGATTACATTTTTGCTATAAAATAATAAAATTTTTTATTAATCCTAATATAGTTTTAAATAACTTGAATTTTGTTTTATGATTATTTTAAATTAATCCAAAATTAACTTTGATTTGTTTTTTTTTATAAGATTATCTTTGAATTAAACTTATCATAATCTTTTTAGTGATAGTTATTTTTTTACTTTAAGTATTTATATCTAATTAAATCATTATTAATATATGAAATTAAATAATCAACATTACATTGACCAAATTAGGTAAAATCCAGTTTTCAGATTTTAAACTTTTATTATATTGCTTTTAGAAAATTATTTTGAGTCAAGGTGTTCTGTAACATATCAGAGCTGGCCAAAGAACCTAAAAATTATGGAGACTACAATGCAACGTCTACAAAGAAAGTTCAGGTTTAAATTTTGTTGTATTATTGATTGTTAAAAACTATAAAATGAATCTAAACAGTAAAAACTTTTTAAATATTATAAAATAATTTTTTATTAAATATCTTTATAAAGTATTCAAAATTCCTATTGAAAAAATGAAATGTAATTTGTAGAAGATATAAGTCTTCGAAGATGGAAGTTGATGAACTTTTAACTGAAGTCACAGATGAGAAGGATTCTGAAAAATCTGTTTCATTAAGACCCCCAGTCAACATCAGACTTTTACTTTTTCAAGAATGCCGTATAACTAAAGAGCATCAAGTCTTATATGATTCAGTCAATGTAAGAAGATTTAAAGAAGTTTATTATATTTTTAATTATTTACATCTAAATTAAATTTGTAATTAAAATTTATTAAAGGAAAAAATTAGATAAATTTAAGTTGCTTTTAAACATAAAGGTTTATAAACTAAATTTAAAGATTAATTCTTAAAACAATTCTTTCTTTATCTTTTGTAATCAACTTTAATTCACAAATTAATCCTTAGATAAACACATTTCAATCTGATTGTGATGAATTTTCTGAGATAATCTTTGGTTCAATTGGAATAACTCAAACTTCACCATCAATCATGAAAATACATCATCTTAAGTCAGTTGCTATAAATAAATTTATCTAATTTCAAAAATTTATCAATTATTTTGTATGAAGCAACTTTCTTTTCAGAAACAGCAAGCAACTTATGTTCAGCCACATCTTCTGTACTTGTATACAACATACGAATAGTAACTCCTCCTGGTAAATCATGTCTTTGATCCTAAATCTTCTTCATTAATCTCTGGTTTTTATCTCAGCTTAGAGCGTGAAATGGACAACCAATCAGTTCAATCAAATCGAAAGAAAGCTTGCACGATGCCAAGTATGTAGCTACTTTATCTCTTCATTTATCTCATATTTTGAGTAGCTTCATCTCCAGATGATACTTCTTCTTCAGATCAGACCTCTTTCAGTTCAGACTCATTTCTTTTTTTAACAAGTTTTTTATCTCGATCATTTCAAGGTAACTTTTTGAAACAATTTTCTGTGATTTTAAATAAATTATTTAATTAGGATCCACGAAAGGTTTGAAATCAACAAAAAGCTCTTCTGCACCTCAATTAGAGGAGGTTCGATTTCACTTTTAATCGTCCAACTAACTTCAAAATAAAATGTTTTCAGCACAAAAAGAAGAAGATTGTGAAGATGACGAATCATCGCTTCGCCTTCGGGATTATCTTTGAACCAGAAGAAACTGATCTATCGTAAGATGATATCTTGTCGCGTCTCGCACCCTAACTCCACAAACTCCTCGTCAGTTTCTTCCACAAGTTCTTCTTCAAGCACTTCCCGCTCATCGAGAAGCATATCAAAAGTTTGAAACAGAACATCGAGAAGACAATCCCCAAATTTCTTCATCGTCACTTCTTCACTTCTATGACACAAGTTAGTTGCTTAGCAACCGGGACACTATGACGTCATCATCGCGTGGCAGATCTTGGATAAATTCAAGCTTCGCTTCAACAACATTTACTCATCACCTAGGCTACCTGAGATGTTGTGGTCCAAATTGACTTGGACAAATCTGACCACTGACCACAAACTGGACACTATAAGCAAGTTTGTGACTGACTTGTCCAGGATGGTCCTTAACTTTGACAGCAACTCGGTCAATCGTCAACGTTTCAAGTAAATCAATTTTCTGGCCACTGACACTGACCACTGACCGCCGACTTGTTCAGCTTCACATCCCAACTCATCACCGCTATTCTCACCCATCACCTGGGCTGGGTTTCATCTTTTCAGATCACCTCAACGGACCACACATTAGCGGGCCAAGTGGACACCAACGCTTTGTGGACTCAATTAAAGTCTGTTGGTCGAATTTCGCTCTTCTCAAATTTCAAAAGTTCTTCTTCTTAAATTCTCTAATTTGCATCCAAGATCTTTGCAGAGTTTTGTACGGAGCTGTTTGTAATCCAATGAAGACATGCAAGACGGTCGTGACCGGTTCCGACCACCAAACCGTGTCTACTGTCTTAACTGTCCTATCCTATTTCATCCGGTCCTCGCGAGTTGAAGAACAAATTAAAGCGCCCGACTTGATGACACCGGAAGTTAGTCACGTGACTCAATGACTCCATCAACATCTTTTCTAATTTAGAATTTCTCATCTTTTCGAGAAGATCTTCTAGAAGAGACTTTAGTTGAAGTGGATCCTGCATCCGAGTATGTCCTCATTTCACACAAAAATCCCCCCAGTAGAGAGCGCCACAACTCGATTGAGACTTTTGAGCTAAACGCGAGAAGAACTCGAAGCTATGCGTTCATCAGTGAAGACTCATCAGCAGTCTTAAAACGGTGACCCCTTTTTACCGCCCTCTACGCCCCTAACCATCATTTTTAGGGAACCAATATTCTACGGAGTCTTCAGTCAACTGCACAACGAAGAATCGTCCAATCACGATCCACTCGTTAGCAGCCAATCAGCAATCAGCTTGAACGGCTCGTTCTGCTTGAATGGAGATGCTGACGACCAATCACAAGCTTCGAGTGACGAAGAAGCGAATTATATGCAAATGTTTACCTTGAGCGATTTACCACCCGATGTTCACTCAAACGTCAATTGTTGCTTTAATGACCATATAACTGATCGCGATAGTGTGACGTCACACTCCACTTCCAGTTTCCTTTCATCTTACACTAAAATCCAACTCGATGACGTCATCGCCTTCGAGTCACCTACAACGGACGACGCTGATAGCGTCATCGCGCCTGGCTTCGCTTCACTAATGGCCGACTACAATCCAAACTTCCTGAACGACTTCGTCTTGCAAGGAGTCGCTAAAACACCCGATCAAATCGCTGATGACGTCATCGACGATCTGAAGGACACGTCCTTAATTGAGACTTGTCAAGGTGTCCGCGTACAAGAAGCCTGTTGTATCGTGGCTAATACGGACAATTGGTTTGTGGTTTTTAACTGGTCAAGTCATTTTATGATTGATGACGTCACAGGTCAGTGAAAATTTCAAGCAGCAAACGGATGGACTCGAATAGACCATCCCTGCCCATAATCAGTTCAAAACTGGTCCACAATTTGCTTCTACAAGTGGCCAACATGTACCAAATGAAGTTTAATCCTCAATTTGTGAGTTTTCAGCCCATCAATGTCTGGCCCTTGTCTAGACAGCTTTATTGATCACTTTTTACAGTGTATCCAGCATCTAGAAAACAGCTTGCGGATTTTAGTGATGAAAAGTGAAACTCTGGTCCAATATGTCAAAGGGAATGGACGCAGAATCACTCCAAGCCAGCTCTCAGCTGCCCTCAGGTGGTGATAATTTAGTCATCTTCATCTTTTAAATCTTTTTTTTTGCAGCATTGAATCAAGTGATATTCCTCTGTTGATGGCAATTTCATCTTGTCAGATAAAAGCGCGACATAATGGTTGGGTCTGAAATAAAAGAAGTTTTTTTATCAATTGTGCAATAACCTACTAATCGCTGGTCATCAACTCGTTTCATGTTTAGAAAATCTTAGAAGTGAAATTATTTTGTAGCTACAGCTCATTCAAACTGTAACTAATTTGTTAAAAGTCTTTCATTACTCACTTTCTTACTTTATTTGTCTATTTTCAAAATTTCATGTCTCATAATTTGAATAACTTCAAAATGTTTTATGAGTCAAGAAGATTAATAAAATTTTTTTTTACTTTTCGTTCGAAGCAAATCACAAATAAAATTAAAACTTTTTTTGAATAATCTGAATTTGTAGCTTTAGTTTTCGGAAGTTATATTTAGCAAATTAGAAATTTTTGCATCAAGAAAAGGAACCAACATGAACCTAGCCCAACAACTTTGAGCAATTTGCGCGAAATCAGATAGACAATTTTTAGGGCTACGAAAAATGAGTCCGGGTTCGCAAAAGCGAAAAAAACGAAGTTGGAAAAGAGAAGAATTCAGCAAAACATGTCATCAATGGGTTCTGGGAAAGCAGCAGGTAGTGATGGTATACCTCCAGACCTACTAAAACAACTACTTCTTCGCTTACAAATAATAACTGAAAAGATATATCCAGAATCACTAAGCGGTTTTGGATCAAAACACTCAACCATAGACATGATCTTCTCTGTACGCCAATCACAGGAAAAATACAAAGAACAAAACAGGCCCTTGTATATCGCGTTTATCGACCTTACTAAAACTTTTGACCTTGCCAGTAGGGAAGGTCTGTTCTCGATACTGTTGAAGATTAGCTGACCACCTAGCCTCTTCAATACGATGAAATTATTTCACACAAGCACTTAACAGTCCAGTACGACAGAAGCTGCTCTCTACCATTCATCATCAAATATAGAGTGAAACAGGGATGTGTCATCGCCCTAACGCTCTTTGGGATTTTTTCATCAATGTTGCTAAAACAATCGTTTCATGAGTGCGCTGAAGGAATTTACCTCCATTCAAGATCTGATGAAGTACATTTTAATGCAGTACGTCTAAAGATAAACGAAAATAAACTCAACACCTTTCATTTCAGTTGTCTTCGTCGCATATAATGTCGTCTAACGTGGGAGAAAAAATCTCAAACAAGGAAGTCTTAAGGTTTACTGTTAAGACTCATTCAGCAATGTACAGCATGCTAAGCAAGCAAAGGCTTCACTAGCTCAGACACATCCAGTTTGGTTAAAGATAGAACTTTTAGGAGATGCAAAACTCCAAATTTAAAGTCGTAGTTGGAGTCTCGTAGGTAGTTTGTCAATGTACTCAATATTGTTCTGGTAGCTCCTGTGACGCTAATTGGGCGTAGCTGCATCAATTCTGTTCTTCAATATACCTTGTTGGCGTAGAAAGTGGAATCCTTCTACATGGCCAACAATTGAATCTCCATAATTTCTTCCCTGGCTTACATCATGGTCTTTCTTGGCTAAATTTATTCTTCTTTGCAGTTTAAGAAAACTTTAAATTTTATATTTATAACATGTGCGTCTTTTTTTAATCTGCACTCTACTTAAAAAACGAGATGAACGTTCACTTCTTTGTAAAAGACCGACAAAAACTGTTTACTGCAAACAATAAATATTTGCAAATCACAGTATTAAATGGATTTAAAAAGATATATTTAAATATCTCTAGAGAAAACTAAATCAGTCTTTGAAAATAGTTTCATAAGTTATTACATCAGCTATAAAAAAAAACTCAACTAACTTGTACTAAAACATTTTTACATGGTAACTATTTTACAAATTACATCCTAGTCAAACTTCAACTCCATGAATGAAAAAAACCATTATGTGCGTATCTACAAATTGTTATTAGCAACGATCGAAGCTAGAAGTAAACTTTTTTAGCAAGCTAAATCTGTTTGTATTAAATCAACTAGTTGCAATTTTTAAAAACCATGAAAAATATATGATTGTAAACATTCAATGGTTTATATTAATGCTAATCAATACAAAAATATTTTAATCTATTATTCTTTGTATATTTTTAAAACAAAAATGTTTTTATTTATTTTTTAGTCTTAAACAGAAGTAATGAAAGTATTTTATACATACAATTAATCAATAAACTTGTATAAAAAACAAATTATTTTCAATTTTACCTTAAATTGTTTGCTAATTGCTGAAGTATTTATTTTATCAATACACTTTAATTAAATTATTACTTGTTAGTTGTGGCTCTATTAGAGGATTATTGAATCATTAAAAAATTTGTTTTATAAAATATTAATATATAATTATAAAGTTATTAAATTATTCATAAATATTACTTACACTTCTGTTAATCTATTTTTGGCAGAAGAATGCTTTTGACAAAAAATAACTATTAATAAATTTTGGCAAAAAGTATTAATCAACTAAAACTAATTATTTTTAATTCCCTTAATGCCTCAACTAAAACAACCTAAAACTTTTGAGCCAATTTGGAAAAAATGGGATTATGAAGCAAACAAGAAAGGTCTTCATCACACTGTTTATTCAGTTAATGGTGATCAATACACTGGAGACTGGCTCAACAACAAGAAACATGGTAAAAACTATTTTTTTTACAAAACAAATTTAAACTTCTTATAATTGCTTGGCAAATTATTTATATTGCTTTTTTAAAATTCTTCAAAAGAGTTGGTTTCCTTTCAATATGATTTTAGTACTTGAAATGTAAGAAAATGTGTCCTAAAAGTTTTTGACAATGAAACTATGTTTATAGGCAAAGGAGCTCAAAAGTGGGCTAGTAGTGGAACCTTATATCACGGGGATTGGAAATTCGGAAAGCGAAATGGGTTTGGATCTTTGAGTTCATTAGATCCTTCAACAAATAATTATACAAAAAAATACTCTGGAGGCTGGAAAAATGACAAAAAACATGTAATTATCGATTAAATATTTTTGCATCATTTAAAATTAATTTACTTTTGATTTCAACAATTACCAGAATTTAGTACAATGATACATAGTTCTAAAATAATGATTATATTATTACTATATCATATGCTATCAATAAATTAAACAAGTACAATCAACTAACTAATAAAATTAGCTAAAAAGTTAATTGAGATAGTTTGTTTTTACATTATCTGTAAATTTGTTATCAATGTTCAAAAGATTACTTGTCATTAAGATTTAAGAAATGTTATTTTTAATATTGGGTGATTCCTTTACAACTTTAAGCATCTTTTAAAACTTTAAAGTATAATTTTAAAAGCTTCCTGGCTTCACTTTTCACTCGCACATATTTTTCATACAAAGTTATTCCCCTTTCTCATTCTCACCTTCTTGGATTAACAACTGAAATATTAATATCTACTATAACCTTCTAAGGATAATCTTATCACACGTTTACATATTCAAGATAGGAATTATAAATTACAATTAGTTTGGCATTTTACATATTTATACATTTACAATGAAAGTAAAATTAAACCTTTAAGTTGAATAAATTATCGTGTTTATATCTTCAAATAATTTTCATTCCATTGAGTTGTTCACAAACTTTCTACAACTTAAGAAACCACATAAATAAACTTTATCAAATTAAGTTGCTTTTTAACCACAAAAATAACTATACTTTCAAACTCTTAATAAGTAAGTTAAAGAATATTAACTGGACTAAATGGAAAGTATTTGTGAAACTTAAGCAATTAAAGAGTGACAATTAATCCCATTTAGTAAAGCTTACATTTCGAATTTGCAATAAAACTTCAATTAAGAAGTAAAATATCAAAAAATTTCAACTAGCTGATCTTTCAAGGGGTATGGAACATATTATTATTCTAGTAAGGAGTATTATGAAGGAGAATGGTTTAAAGATGAAAGATGTGGCTGGGGAAGAATGTATTACTCTGATGGTTCTATATATGAAGGTGAATGGCTTAGCGATAAAACAGATGGAAAAGGTATGCTGCGATTAGGTAATTCTTTATCAGCCTTTTTTTGATATGTTATTTCAGATGTAACTGAATTATTGATGATTATATTTATTATTTAACAGCAAATGATAATAGGTATGAAGGTGAGTGGAAAGAAGGCATGAAGAACGGGAGAGGCAAGTTCTATTATCTTGACAGCGGGCAGGTATATTTCATTTATTGAGTTCTTATTATTTTATAAAATAATTTTAATATTTTTGCTTAAAAGTCATTTTTTAAAAGATAATTTGTTTTTTCTGCAACAATACTTTTGAGTTACTAAAATGTAATTTCATTTTATTTAAAAATATTTTCAATTTGAACAAAAACCTAAAGTTTGAAGAAAAACTGAAAAACATTGTCACATAATATTATTTTCATTAATTTGATTTATTCTGTTGGTTCAAATCCCAGTGTAATCAAAAAGTCAGTTTGATTGATTTAACATCTTGACTCTTCGACTGATACCAGCAAGCAGAAAATTGTTCTCTTTTTTTGAAGGTGTTTAGTAATTTTAAGCAATCTAGACCTTTCTTCAACTTATTAAACTTGTGATAACATATGGCTGCTGCAAACTACTTTCAAATATTTCATTTTTGTTTCTATGAATATCTGTACTCTATTCAATTCTCATTAATTTCAGCTAAGATATTTTTTAAAGCTTTTTGAAGGAGTTTGGAAAAATGATATTCCAAAAACAGGAGAGATGCTAGATTTTGATCGAGGAAATGCCCCACAACAAACACCTTTTCCAATACAAGAAGTAAGCCTTTAAAGTACTCATATTCAGCAAAACCACCGTTTTATTTTCAGCTCAAATTAAAAGACTCAGAATCAGTTCTTATAACGGCTGCCAAAGAATATCTTTCAGAAGATGAATGTTGAACTGTATAGAAAACTGTTCGTCAAGTAATTCAAAAAGAATTATCGACTTCATGTAAAATAGATTGAAAATAGTCACTATTTATTTAAGTGACCTTTATGTGAAATTTTGTTTGTTTTTCAAAACACTAAAAAATATGAAAACCTTCCATAAAAATTTGTATCAACAAAATAAAACCATAAATACAAAAATTCTAAAGTGTGCAAGCTCATTTCTACCGAAAGGCATCATCTGATTATTCAAATTTTAGATTTGAATGAACTCTAGAAAATAAATTAATTTATTGATCAGTCAGGTTTTACTAAAATTTCTAATTCAAAAAGTCATAACTTATTCAGAAAAGTATTTATGGTTGATTTAAATTCACTAAAAGTATGAAAAAGAATTTACACAGTAACTTAAAAAAATAGTTTTTTTAAGAATGGGGATTAAAAGAATGAATTTTTTTAATTTGTGTTTCTATATTTGAGTTCATTCTGCTTGGTGATGCCAGCTTAAGCTAAAAAGGTACAAGTAATTGAAAGATAGGCAAAAGAGATAACTTACTAATTGCTAACCAGAAAAACTTTGTGTAGGCAAAATTAACTTTGATCAGCGAGTTACCAGAAAATAAGTAACTTTTATGCTTGAAGGATGAAACTCACTTGTTTCTAAAAGTAAATATCATTAAAAGAATATTACAAACCTGGGAAATTTTTGTCAGAAAAATTAGTCCTATCACTAAAAAGTTTTGATGAAAAGGGTTCGGTGGATGCACCGCTTTTAAAATAATTGTTCTAAATCTAAACTACTTAGAGCACTTTGCTTATAATATGCTAAGTTTTGAAAGAAACGGTTTTAGAATATTTGATTTTATTCAATAAGATGAGTTTCCATCACTTTCAATCACCAAGTTAAGGTTTGTTTGTCAATTTTTATAAAGGGTTGGCTTTTTCTTTTGACTATGTGCTTTATAGGAGGCCTTAAGTACCTTATTATTGAATAAGTATAAGTTTTTATTCTGCATTTCCGATTATCAAAAGTTAATCAAAGTTAGATAAGTATTATTGAAAAAGACTACAGTTTCTAAATAACTTGAGGGAACAACAAAATGCTTTAATAAGTATCAATTGTGAAAATGGTTTGACTTTCTATTTAATTTCTAATATAATAAATTTACTTAAATATTTGATGTACAAATATAAAATTACCAAAATAACTTTACACTAACATATTATAATAATTAAAATAAACTTCTTTTTAATAAGTTCATTTTAGTAAATGTCCACTTTCTCATTTATTTTGTGCTTGCTTCACTGATCATATATGATTCTAGTTTTTCGATTCTTTTTCCAGTTTTTGTGGTTATGGCCTAAGGCTTTCATCATATTTTTAAAGAATAAAATAATGTTTTTATGAATTTTTTAAAGGAATTTTAAGGCTAGCTTAATGCTTTTGGGTGCTAGAGGTGAAATTTGTTTATTAATCAGTTGGTTATTATTTGGTAATTGAAAAAATATATAACTAATAATTCGAGTTCTTCCATTTTTTATAGAATATTTGATCAAATGATATTTCCAAAGTGATATTTTGAATTTTAAATATTTTTTTTTTCTAATTTATGAAAGTAATTGTAAAGTTGATCAATCAATGAAGATATCTTTTTACTTCTATCAAAATCTGAATTATTTCAATATTCTTGGATAATTTTATTTGATGTTAACTTAGTTTCTGAGTTTTAAAGCTTTATAAGTAACTTAATTTTTAGATATGGTTTTATACTAACTATTAATTATTTTCTAAATATTGCTTTACTAATAGGACATAAAATTTGTAATCAGTTTAAATTAGCTACATGGTCTCATCATCAAATATATTAGCGTCTTGCATATGTCCCTGCTTAATCATTAACTTTAGTTAGTCTTAGCTTTAACTAAAAAATTATATTTAATATTTATAAAACATTGTATGTCATTTAAATGTCATGTTTTAATAAATATTTGAGATAACCAGTGAATATACACACAGATAAAGTTTTCTTTGTTTAGCTTATTTTGAAATTTATTCATTGATGAAAAAATAAAGATTTTTCTTATTTTGAAATCGATATTAAATCACTTCAATAAAATTGAAATATTTTTTCAGCAATGGATTATTTTTTTGCAAAATTTTGATTTGTTAAAGATTAAGGGTTCTTGGTGAAGTTTAAATAAGAAGTTATGAATTTCTTAATAGTTATTGATTCTATAAATAAGCTGGTTTATGAGATAAGGAAATACATAAATCTTTTATTATCTAACAAGTATTTGTATTTCAAAATTATTTAAACACTTTTTTGTCTTTTATGTAATTTCTTATCTATATTTAGTCTCATTTTTTTGTTATCATCTTTCTGATTTCGTTTTAAAAGTTTCTTATTTCTGTTTTAGATTATTGTATATTTTGTGGCAACCATCATATGGTTGTTATTATTGTCTATTTAAAATATTCCTCATATATTTTGTCAAATATATTTAAGTTAGCCTGATATTGGTGTTCATAGTAGCTGCTGATAATATAATGTAGTTTACTTTGTTCTTGATTTATATAAAACTTCTATTTATTTTTATAATATTTTTTATATTATATTTTATATTATATTGATATTGCAGCATTTTATGATAACTTAAATATTTTATGTAGGAAAGTAAGTGATAATCATTTAAGCATTGCTTACATGTCAATTATTTACATAAAAAGATATAGAAAATCGTGGTAATTAGTTGGTAATGCAATGTAAATTATGATAATATTACTAAAAGTCTGAATAATTTGCTAGCATCAAAAATTTAGTTTCAAATTTATTACAGGAGATTTCTTACTATTTAACTAAAATTACTATAATGAAAGAAAGAAAAAAATACACAGGTAATATTACATTTCTAGCATAGGCAAAAACCTTTTCTATTTTACTTTTATTTCTCAATTTTGGCTGTGTTAGAAAGTTTAGGTTTTTTAATTATGCTTTTCAGAATAACATTAAATCTTTTATTTATGTTTGAAGTTTTATTTGATAGAATTTATGTAAAAGTTTTTTTTTACAATTAAAACTTAGATGTAGTCTTCAGTTAACAATAATACTTAAAGTTATGTATTTAGGATAAGATTATCAGTTTAAGATTGTGTCCGGTTAAAAAAAAAACGTCTTTTTATTAAGAAAAAACGATGGAAGCGGCTCCACAGACCGCATTTATGCAATCAAGCATCAACAAGCCGCTGATAAATAAATTTGTTGCTGGTCAAAAGCTGGAAGCAAAAGATGCCCGAAACACTTCAGCTATAAGTGTTGCAACTGTAATGGATGTTAGGGTTTGTTGATCCAACATTATCTATAATTTCTTCAAATAAAATAAAATTAATTTTTGTTTTATTCAAATACTTTTTTTTTTTGGAGTTTTAGATTAACAAACTCCTATTTACTAAAACTACCTTTTTTTAAATTTGATTAGTGTAAATTTTTATAGCTAAAATTATACTGATCTCATAGTTCAGCCATTTTATTTTAATAAAATCAAACTAAACCTAATTACTTTACAAATGTTTAGGGTCCACGGATTCGTCTCCGGTTAGATGGAACAGATGGTTTGAATGACTTTTGGAGACTAACAAATTCAAAAGTTTTTATTTTTAAAATTATTTTTATGTTAAAATCAAAAATATTAAATCAAAATTAGTTTTTAAAATCAAAAATATTAAATCAAAATTAGTTTTTAAAATCAAAAAGAAAAATCAAATTGAAGCAGAATAATTTTCTTTTCTATTTTACTCAAATGATTTGTTACTTTTTGATATTTAGGATATATTTCCTTTGGGTACATGCGAAGCACATGGTGGCTTATTACAACCACCTTTGGGTTTTATCAGAAATGTTTATACTTGGCAATCTTTCATCCAAAAAAGATTACAAAACGCTGAAAGAGCGGACGAAAGTTGTTTTCTTGAAGTAAGCTTCAACTGATTTCAACTCCTTCTAAACTGTTCACTTTTATCGTAAAATTGTATACCTGTCAGCTTGCCATGGCTTTCTTGTCATAACAATTTTCAATCAACTCAAATATCATTTGAAGTTTTTTTCTGCCAAGCAAGCAACAAAACTCCATTTAATTTTTACTACAAATTATCGAAGGTTTCCAACAACGTCACTTCTCCAAACTCTTGCTCAGTTTGTTACTTGTTTCAAACTCTAATGGTCAAACTAATTAAGTTATTTTCGATAAACTTTTAATTGCCTAATCATCAGAATCGAAACGTAAAGATTTGAAGTAATAAAACTCTCGTTAAAAAGGTCAAAATACGATGAAAATACAACTAGTTAATTGAAAGCAGTTTTTTTTTAAAACTGAACAAGTTGTAATCCTCCAGGAACCAGCAAGACCCCCAAAAAACCTCTTTCAAATCGGACAAAGACTTGAAGCTATTGACCGTAAAAATCCGGAATTAATCTGCCCAGCGGTGGTCGGAGATGTTCAGGGCGACCAGGTAAGATTACAAATGTGACCACAAATCACTAATGAATGTGTCTTCATTAGATCTTTGTTACATTTGACGGATGGCGTGGATCGATGGATTACTGGTGTGATTTCGACTCGCGGGATATCTTTCCTGTTGGATGGTGTAATGCTCACAATTACTTCCTCCAACCTGCTGGAGTAAAAGGTCTTTCATTCATCAATCCTTAATTTGATTAAACGAAAGGAATCGATTTGAAGAGCGCGCGCTTTATCGCGTTTTCTCATTGAGCCACTTAAACCTTTTTTTCCTCAAATCTCACCGACTACTTCGCTTCTATTTGCATCGAGCGATCGCGCCAAACACTACCACGACTCAGCCGAGCAAGTTGCTGCAAAATGGCGTCTACACTGAAGCGCGCGGCGCCGCAAACGCAAAACGATTCTCAAACGACGACGATGTTTTCTCGCGCAGGAGACAATCCACAAGTCGCAGTGCAGATCAAAGAAGCGCTCGAACTGAGGAAGCGTCGAACGCGGAGCACAAAGCCGATCGGACCCCTGAATCGCGGTGAGTACTAATGACGTCATCAGTGCATAAAATTGTTTTACAATTATGTTACGCGCGTCATAACATCGAGATGGAAGCCAGTTGTGGAGCTTTCTATTCCCCCGCCCACCGAGTAGACGCGATTTTAATGGCGCTCTTGTTTCTTTCTTTTTTTTTGCTCCTTTCACTTCTCGCGTTTCCTCTTCACGCTTTTAACCAGTTAGCTTACTTCGTGTTTTCTTCTCATTTCAATTTGTCGCGCGTTTTCATCTACAGGGCAGACCCCTGTTCGCGGGAAGCCGACCCAACGACGTCACTTGCCCAAGAATAACGCTCACATGACCACGAACCATAACCGGTCCACAAATCAAGACGTCGTGGACACTTTGTCGTCTGAAACATGTCTTAGTTCTTCTCTGGATGGAAAAGCTAAAGATGAGATCATTTCTTCTTCCTTTGAACCTGCCGGGGATCAACCTGCATCAAATGGGTCTCATGTAAAGATCTGTGAGATGGGAACGAAATCATGTAATGTTGAAAAGGTGAGTTGATGCTTCTCGAGTCGCGATTGATGCGATGAGTCATCACAACTAGCTTGAAGCGATTCGAATATTCACTTGAAGCGAGAGTCTTGTAAATTTTCATCATCTTTTGACAGAAGGATTCTTCTACGAGTCAAGTGATGACCCCTCCAACTGAAGTAGGGATCAAATCAATAAACAAAGCTGAAGTCACAGTAACTCCTCAAGATAAAAATGATGCAATCACAGAAGATCAATCGAGTCCCACTTGTGAAGATCTTCAATTGAAATTGGTTTCTGTAAAAGACGTCAAAATGAAATCTGATAAAATAATGAAAAGCGAGAAGTCGAAGCCGCCGCCGCCGCCATCTACAGAAGGTAACTTTTGATTTGCTTCAAATTAGATAAGAATGTTTTAATAATGTCAGTGATGTTGATCAGTAGCTGCTTTCGGGTCTTCAAAACAATAATATTTAATCGCGCGTCATGACGTCATTCGACTTTGTGTTTAACGCCACTTTTGTTATTTGCAAATTTTCAGCAGATATTGAAGCTTCTGAAGATAGTTCGTCTTCGACGATTACCATGGAAACGAAGCGTAAATCGAAGCCGAAGCTCTCACCTACGTCACTACCACACGCTCCTCTCGAGGTTTCAAAGGTTTCAACACAGTGACGTCATCATCACTCGCTATGACGTCATCATTCCTGCAGTATCAAGAAGAATTGAAAAAAGCTGAAAGATATAGGCGCAAATGGCACAAGCAACAGCGACGTGTTGCTAGGAGCTTACAGCGTTGCTATAACAACGACGCGGTCGACGCCGCTGATCCGAACAACTGTAGCATGATGGCACAAAACTCAGCGATGCCTGTGGCAGCCATTAGTCGCAAGCGAAACGTCTCTCTTAGCGAGTGTGACGTCATCAAGGTTGTGGCGTCCATTTTGGACCAATGAAACGGTTTGCTCACAACTGGATATTTTGTAGAGTGGTCACAAAAAAAAGAAGAAGAAAAAGAAGTCGGCAGCATTTCAAAGGATGGATGGATTTGGAAAGAGTAGGATGAGCGACGGAGGTGGGTTCGAGCGTCGTCGATACTTCGAAATTGTTTCGAATTTTGTTATTTTTTTTTGAACCGATTTTTCGATGGATGAATTCCTTCTAGATTTCTTTTCAATCAAAAGATTGAAGAAGAAAATGAGTTTAAGATATTTGTGGAGAAAAAAGTTGTAAATCTACAAAAGCTTGCATGCTAGCAACATCAACTCACTAATTACCAGCTGATTCCAAACATCTCAAGACTCTTAAACCCATATAAGGAAGCAAGAAACTGCGAATTGAAACGCATGAGGCTTATGACCTTACTTTTCCGCTTATCACTCAATTCGTAGACCAAATTCAGCTTACAGCAAAAATGTTCTCTTTTTTTGGCGTCTGCTTTTACAGCACGTGCTGCTTTCTAAAATTCTCCATTATTTTTGGATTAGCAAAATTTGCTCCAACTAATTTGTACCCATCTTTTTTATTAATTGTGTGTTTGAACTGTTTATCAAATAGCTTCTAAATATATTTGTGCTTTTATTTCTTTGTTTAAATCACCTTGTCCCTTTGAAATTCCATTTTTCCACAGTGGTTAACACCTTATCTGCTCCCATAATAACTTCCCTCCACAAGTCGAAGCCTTTACCATCACTATTTGGAACATTGAATCAACAACATTCTCCCGTCACCAAACTCAATTCTAACTCAATCCTAAGGAGCGCGACCACCGGCTGGCCTACAAGGTTGTCCATGGGTTCTGTTGTTACCAGCGATAACAAGCTTGGTCGGTTCAACCTCACCGGTGAGTTGATGAAGTCCCACAACATCTCACTACTAACCTCACAAGCATGTCTAACCTTTTTACCCACATCTTCTTTTATTGTTTTTGTCTTTGATGTTTCTTCTCGCTCGCACTACAGTTGCTTGCTCAATCGTCAACTTCTTTTTTTTTTTTGCATGAAACTGTTTAAAAACTGCAAGTTACTTACAACAAGGCATGATTTAATCTTTTGCTGGTTGTTCTCAATCTAAAATGGAAGATTTTTTGTTCAAAATATGTCTGAGACAACTAATTATCTGGATTCAATCCTTCAAATACTTTTTTTTACACTTTTGTAGTAGAACAGCTACTTGATCACTTCAATATTGTGTTCTGCACTCATCTTCAAAGTAATCATTCAATCTAAAATCTTTCTTTAAAGGATCAGAACCAGTCAATAAAACTTTCACAACATCTGATAGTAGGCAGTCTACATCTACTACTATGATTAATTCAAGGCAACGACCCACTTGCTCACTTGAAGTTCCGTTTTCTTCTCTTCAAGGAGGTTAGTTTTCATTTAAATATTCTCAAATCGCCACTTTAACTTCAGAATCATTTAAATTCGATTCACTGATTCCGAACTTTTTCAATGAGTCAAAATCATTCATTCATTTCAAACTCGTTAAAAAACTGATTTTAAATAACAATTTTCAACAGCATTTGTGCTGAGTTACAACTAGTAGTATTTCAACAACAGGATGCTGATAACATCCAGACTCCTCTTTTGACAGCAGCATTTAATTTGATAAAAACATCTGCAGATGTTTCTTCAACCACCTGTAATTCACTTAATGAACAAACCTTTCGACAAAAAAAATCCCTTGGCCGAAATTCAGACCTTACAAGCCGGCCAAAAAACTTTAAAATTACCGAAAAACAAAACCCAACGTTAGGCGTCGCCGATACAACTACCTGCGTCACAAATCGAAGTAAAGATGGAAGTAACGCGCGCAAACGGTCGCGAAACCCAAAGAAGTGGACCATAGAAGAGGTTTGTGGCTACGTAACCGAGCATGAACCTGCCCTTCAGCCCCACATCAACCTTCTACACAAACATGTAAGGAATTTATCGATAGCTTGCGCGCTTATGACGTCATCGAATCGCACAGGAAATCGATGGGATGGCTTTACTGCTAATCGACAACGTGAATGTGAAGTATATGGGTCTGAAACTAGGACCAGCCCTGAAATTATGTCGAGTTGTTTCGGCTCTTAACTCCACACTTCAACAACAACGCAACAAATCGAAGAAAGACGCGAATTGACGCGATTTTTGATAATCTCATTTTTTTTGTATTCGAAATTAAAATGGCGAAATCAGGCTCGTTCCGGTTGGTTGCGTCTAGCTCGCTGTTTTTGTTTGTTTTTACCGCCATCGCCTTCCTTCGCATCCACCTCGTCTTTCTTCTGATGTCTCCTTATCTTTGATAATTGTCAAAACGGAATTCGTTTTTTTGTGTTTCCTTAAATAAAATGATAATCAACAATTTAATTGTTTTATCTGAATCAAACTTAGTTTAGTAATCGATTAATCTACATCAATTAATTTCTTCCACTAATCTTCATCTGATCTTCCCCGAAAGATCACTCCATAGAAGCATCTCCTTAATTTCAGCAAATAAAACTTCCATTTTAATATATTCAAATTTCCTACAAATTTTTCCACATCTTTTCCTATTCTACAAGTCCTTATCACTTCCAATCGATCCTAACAGACGCATCAAAATACATTTTAAATATTTCATGTACTCATGTCATTCACTCGAGACTCCGTTCTGCATCACTGCGTTTACTTCGTATAGGTGATTCTGGTCAGTTTGATTTATAAATAGAAGCCTGTCAAACAGCCAGTGTTAGCTTCGGTTAGTTATTGATTGTCATCTTAATTTTATCAAAACTTTCCTCCTTTTCTTGAAATTTAAGCAGTGCAAAAATAAAAAAGTTTCCATAAAATAAATACAAGACTAAAACAAGAATATGATTTTTTAAAAAGTTTTTCTGAAAGCCAATTTTGTAATTAGTAGAAAGCTAGCTTTAAGAATAAATTAAGCAATTAGCGAAATTTTTGTTATCAATCAATGTTTGCTGTTTTCACTTTAACTAATACTTTTATTTTATGTGAATTGGCATCTACTAACCACCCAAGATGTTGGCTGGTTTGATAAACAGATGGTGATATCAGCTTTGTCAACAAAACAAATCTTCATTTGTTTGTGATCCTGATAGTGAAGAATATAATGCATTTATTTTTAAAGATTAAATCCAGCAAATATTTGAATAGAAATTTGTTTGAAAGTGAAGCAGATAAGCATCTATAGTTTGAGGAAATTATCTTTAGAATTTTACTTTTGATTTGTCGCTTATTAGTTTTATACAATAATTTTTTTTCAATAAAATCACTTTTTAAAAAGTAGAATCACATTTATAAGCTTAGAATTGTTTCATTTAATTTAAAAAGGTATAAACTTCCATTTAACTTCCTTACACTGCAAACTTCTGTTTTTAAGTTTAACTTGTATACTATTAAACAGGTGGTTTGCATCTTGGCAAAATTTGTTAAGATCAACCGTCATAATATTACATCACGATTAATCGATCATTTCAAAGTGAAAAACTCTAAAATTGTAAATATATGAAAAGAATGTAATAAGAACCAAGTGGAGCTTCTTGGAATAACTTCTATTGATTACTAAAAGGTAATTTAGTCCGATAATTAACTCCACAAATTTCCTTAAAAGCTAGAAACTTGAAAAGGATTTGAAGCAATTCAGAGAGTATGTATTGTGATTAAAGATTTATAAAAGTTGGTTAAATAAGGTACGAGTATTTTTGAAAAAGTTTACTGACTAAAATAAAAATGAGATTTTTGATCAAGAGTAAATTTTATACAGAAAATGCATATTGCAGCAAGCTAACTCTATGCATTTGCATATTTGTAGCAGCTAATGAGAGTTTGGAGATAAAAAAGTCTTTTTTAAGAAAATGCCGACAATCCTAAAACTAGCGACGGTTTCCTATCCAGCTGTAAGCAGATGGTGTCGGCCAAATTATTTTCTGTCCATTTTTGACTCCTATTAATTACATAAAACTAGATTTATTTGCTGGTAGTATCAAACCAATTTTTAAATACTTTATTAACTGTTAAATTACTAAAGATTAAAGGTTTGTTTTTACACACCAATTAAATTATTCTTAGAATGAATCTATTCTCACAAGTTTAGTTAAATGTGTGACACCAAAAAGATTTTATGAAAAAAAACTTGTGTTTTGGAAACACTGTTTTGAATTATACTAGTTCAATCTATTGCTATTGGTAATAAAGTAATACTTGGATAAAACTTTGCATTTTTCTAATATAAATTTTTAAGTTTTAAAAGATATGTCTGCAGTAACTTGATAGTTTCATATTACAATTTTTACTTAAACTGATTAACGATTATTTTTCAATTAAGTAATTAGTAGTTACTTATAATGAATGCGGGGGCTCAAGTTAAACAATTTCATTGTATTGTAATAATTCGTTTTTTTAGAGTAAAGGTCGCAATTCAATTTCATTAAGTTATAGACTTTATATCATAATTACTAATACATTAACCTGACCATTATACACAGGATTTTTTTTACTAACCAAGTAACTTTTGTATGAGTTTTTAGTAGAATCAAAAAGTACCCAAATCAAAAATAATCGTGTTTTTATAAATTACCAGAAAAAGTAGATTAGTAGAATCTACAAATTATTTTATTTTAAAGTTTTACAATAAAATAAATAGTTTATTAAATGTACAAAAATTAGTTTACAATTTATTTACCAAAATACAACTGTGAGTGAATTATTCTCTAAAGAATACTTCTATTTATGAATTTCTCTAAATGTAGTCAAAAGAAACAACTTTGTACCTTTAACTTCATAGTATTTTCATTCTAAGTACTTTTAAAAATCTGAATTGGCTTACTTAAGTATTTACATTTGTTATAAACTATATTTGATAATTGAAAGTTAATTTATTTTATTTTCTGATATTCAGTTAAAACTTACAATTTAGTAATGTTATCGTTCATCCAGCAACACCTTTTTTGGTGCTCTTTTTTTCAAATTATACAAAATATTTCAGTTCTTTTTTTTTTTAGATTTAGTATAAATGATATATCTAAATTTTAGGTAAAAAATATACTTTTATTTTATTTTTTGAATACCATTGTTTAAATTTTGGTTCAATTGCGAAACTCTAGTATTATAAAACTTATTCAAATAACCAGCATTCAAAATGTAATTGGCGATTTTTATAGGTTTACCATTCAAGAAAATTATTATTTTATAAAACTTATTTTAAAACAACAAAATATGTAATCTATCAATACCAAGTTGAAATCACTCAAGAAAATATTTATAAGATTCTAACTACTTGAAAACACTTGAATCGATAGAATTCATTTTTTAAAGGTTTTAATGCATACCACCAACAAACTCAAAATATTTCAGAATATTTGTAAAACAAATTGAAAACACTGCCAAGTTTATTTGTATATATCTATTCTCTTTACATTACAAATATTCTGCCTTCTAAATTATTTAGCGAGTTTCAAAATATTTATAATGAACTCATAAAGATACATTCAAAAAAGTTTGACTCTAAATTCATTGTAAGTTTAATTAAATATAACTATTATAGTTTGAAAGAAAGCAAAAATTTTATTCAAATCTTCTGGAATTCATCCTTTTTGAAGTTTTAAGTTTACGTAAAGTATTTTTCTTTTTATCTTTAAAGACGTATAAACTAAAACGTAGAAAAGTTGCAAAAACAAATAGATAGTTCAAATTGTAATCAAGAAAATTTACTTCAAATAAAGTTAAAGATGATAAGATCAACTTAGACTTCCACAAATACAATTAAATTCAAGAAATAATAGATAATTAAATCAATAGAATTAGTTTAGAATTGTTAAACGATTGCATTAAAACTTGTAAACAAAGGCAGTTTTAAAGAAGATAGGAACAAATATCGACAGAATAACTTCCTACTGAAGTTTGTGTTTTATTTTGCAAATGTTTCAAGAAATACTCTCACTATTTTTCTACTTGAATAACTAATCATAGCTTTGTATTTCAACTGAGAAAAGGTAGTTTGAATAGAATAATTTCGAATAAGACTAAATTGGCTTTTTCTAGATCAGCATGTGCACTGTTGTTATTTTGTTTACAAAAATCAATAAATCCGACGAAAATGAAGCAAGTCTGGTGAGTCAAAATAAAATCATTAAAACAAAGTTTATTTGAAAGTAACTATACTTCAAAAACTTGCTTACTTTAAAGAAAATAAACTCTGTATGAGATTTCTATGAAGATTAAAGTTTTTCGTAATTTTTTACTTGTTTTGAAAAAGTAAAGCTAATTTAAACAATGCTAAAGTTTCTTATTTTTTAGTTTACATTTTTTGATAGTTGTTCGCCATGGCTTTATTATTCTAATTGTATAGCTTTGTAATAATTCAGATTTTAGCAACATTTTTTGATTAACTTAATTATGCACCAGAAAAAAACCAAACAAAAAATCTGCTTGTATGATTTGTAAAATAAGATTATTATTGATAAAATGTGTTTAATTAATCTGAAAAACTTTTTACCGCATAGATTTTGCAGAAGTTTTTCTTTAATTTAAAGAATTTAGTAATTAGCTAGATAGCCATGAGACAGATCAATTAATTAAGGAGCTTGATGCCTTAAATTGAAGATTTTTTCTGACGGTCTTTATTGTTGCTGTTAAAAATGAAATTTTCAGGTAATTTGTCATAAAATATTTATAAAATAAACTATAACTTTTCACAAGTAACCAGACTAATATATTTTTGTCATTATATTTTCAGTGTTAATGCTTTACAAAAGTAAATTTCCAAATACTTCAAGCCTGGCATACTTTCTTCTCTTTTTTAAATGAGAAACTATTTTCAAGGGCAATAAACTTTTTAATTCAGAAAAAATCATTTAATAGCATATAAGTTTTTTTAGGTTTTTGTTTTTAGGTACAATTAACTTTAAGATAAGGTTTCTCCACAGAAATATTCAGCTTTAAAATTCTTAAGTCAATATTTAATTTGTGGAATTATAGTTTTATGTGAAGAAGAATTTGTCTCAATTTTTGATATCTTTGTTTTTGCAATAAGATCAAACATTTAATGTCATTCGTTCTTACCTAAAATTTTCATCTTTCTACTTTAAAACTCGAAGCGTTTATGTAAAGCAATCTTGTCAAGCAAATAGTTGGTTGCAACATTTGAAAATCATCAGTTTTTCGGTTAAACCTTTCATATAGAGTTGGGAAATAAAGATATTTGTCGGTAACAAAAGTAAACTATTAAATCTTAAATTTCTGTAAGAATACAAGTAGCTTCAATAATAGTTTTTGAAATAACAAATTTATGAATTTTTAAGTAAAAGCATAAATTGTTTTGTTGCCATTTGTGGTGATAAGAACCTTAAAAAAAAGATTATAAAAATTTTAAGCAAATAAATAGCTTGTGCTTCACTTAAACTTGTGTATTTAAGAAAATATTTCTTACAAGGTGTTTTATAAAATAAAATAGATGATAAAATAGTCACAGCTTTCAATAAATGAAACTTTTAAGAACAAAGTCATTCAACTCCTAATAAGAGCTCAAGTAATCTTTTAAAATCAAACCTTTTAAAGAATCAGAAAAATGTTATCTCTGGCAGCTGTTATTAAGTATTCTTCAGCAAATTGTGAAATTTCTTTAGAGTATTTCAGTTAGTATAAAGATCAAATGATAAATGATTTTTCAGGAGCTAAAAGTCAATAGATGATTTATGACGCAAGCTTAAATGATTTTTCTTATTTTTTGTAGTCACTAACAATATATGTTTGAATTATTTGTTTTTGTTTCTTGTAGACTTTTTAAAATCGATTTTTATCTTTAAGCGGTGGCTTCTAAGTAAGACTTAAATGTCGACTTCTAGGCGTTACAATTTTCAAGATTTTTACAACTTTCTCAAAGATCTAAGATTTAAAAACTATTTTTTAGGCTGATAAAGACTTTTTCAAATACTTTTTTCAACTATAAGAATGCAAATTTTAGAGTAAAGTTGACCGTTTTACTTCGGAAAAAATTGTTTATATAGAATGTTCGAAAATGAAATTTAGTTTTTTTTATCTACAAGTAGCTGTTGCAGCTGTTTGGTTGATATGAGTGCTTTTCAAAACTGTTTTTTGTGAATATACTTTTAAAGTAAGAATGAAAACTGCCAAGGTATATTTTTGTTGTTTTTTCAAGTTTGTATTTCAGTTCAGTTATACTAAATTCCTTTTCGCTATAACTTTAGCTCAACTGACAACTTATTATTTCTTATATAATTTCTTAATGAAGCTAGGCAAATGTTCTGAATTTTTTTAAATGATCTCTTTTCCGAACATTTTTGAAACGACTTCAGTAGTAAGAAACCTGATCAAAAAGTTAGTTGAAGATATGGTAAATATAAGTCAACTTTCGTGAAGTATTTGAACACTAGATGCATCTTTTTCTAGCAAGATTTATTTCAGTTTATAATCAAAGTTAAACATAATACAATCCTTAAATGCCATTGTTACTTGTAAATACTTTAAAATCATCATTTCTTAATTCAAATTTATGTTTTTATGACGATGCTTTAAAGTTTGAAATAGGTATTAAAGACATATCTAGAAACTGTTTATTTGCCACCCTGAAATATAAAACTTTAATCCAACGATAAAATTTTTAAGTAAGGCATATTTGCAGAAAAATGATATGGCAATAAAGCTTAACCTAAAGCTTAAACTAATTAATGATAAAGTCGCGCGACGCAATGAAGATTTATCTAATGATAAAGCTGACTATTTTTTAACGTTAAAAATTTATTTACTACTCGGTGATACTTTAGAGATAAGGAATAATTATGAAGTCATGTTGAAGATAGTTGAGGTGTTTTTTATGTTGAGTTATTTTTGTGGCACAACAGATCTATTTCATGAATTTCAGAAAAATATTTCTAAGGCAAAGTAATATTGCAGTAAAGTCTGGAGGTTGCCCTCTAATGTTGGTTCTAATCTACGACTTTAAGGAATCGTTGGAAAGTGACGCGAAGGAAATCATTTTGATCTCGTGACATTTTGCACCAAGAAACTTAATGCCAAGACTTTCGATATTTCAAAAGTATCAACTGTAGTAATCTCAAATGAATCGAAAAAATTAATGAATCATCACAAGTTCAAATTGTTGATGCCGACGATTCAATAGTTGAGTCATGAGCTAATTGTTTGAAAAGATTTTATGATCTTATTCCAGAAATTGAAAATTTGTTGAGAAGAAAAAAACGTCCCTCGATTCGATGACAGATAATCATTTACTAATCTGGCATTCATGGTTAACATTATCAATTGCATCTTTCATGCTTCAATCATATAACAAGTTATATAGCAGAGTATTTTACCACAAAACTTTTTCCATCCAAACAGGCAATTGATTTCAAGGATCTTTGGAAATATGCCAGCGGCTTATTAGTAGCTTCGTTATCATCGTATTGGTGAAACAGATTCTTTCATATCGTTAGTGGAGTTATTGTTCTATCCTATGGATGCGTTTGTAGTTTCCGATCTTTTCACAACTTAAGATGGAGTAAGAAGATCTATTAACAAAAGTAAAACTTTGTTGAGTTTTTGAGTCGAACTCTTGGAGTAGATCCCAGTTTGATAGCAGATGCCCAGAAGATTACCTATCTGCTTCGATTTATAATTGTGAATTTCATTTTGGATAAAATGAATTTAAAAAGGTTAATTCTACAATTGATTAACTTGCAACCATCTTAAGTAGCTTTTGCAACGATTGCACGTGACGTTAACTTGATTGTCAATAGCAAAAATTTCAAACTTTGCATAAAAGTAACTGAGATTTTAGAATAGTATTTGTATCATTGTTTTTTGTCATATTTATTGTAGTTGTACGACTTTTGTACTGTTAGAAATATGTAGCTGCTGATTGTCATTGAGGATGAAATTAGACCCTTAAATTTCAAAATTTGTGTTAAATATTGGGAGGCTGTTAAACAGTGTGGTATAACAGTAAAGCATCTTGCTGCTTATGTAAATGTGTTAACTGTCATTCTCATTTAGACTGTTGTCATTCGGTAATAGGCTGTGTTGTCGATAACACGTATCGTTAGTGTATTTATCGTTTTTGTTATAATCGAAATCGTACAGCGACATTAATCATACATTAAAACAAATCACTAAAAGTTTATCAACTTGAAATTTGTAAACATTCTTAGATATATCATTCTCAAAGAATTTTATTTAATATATCTTTGTAGCTTGTTTGAAATCGTATGAATGTAGATGTACCTTTTGTTGTTTTTCAACCCGATTCAAGTAAGTCTGCTAAGGTTCTCTAAACGAGTTACAGCTTTTCTTAGTAAGATAATAATAATAATTCAATTAATATCTAGATTAATTCCAATGAGCCTGAGACAGACCGAAAAAATTGAATATTTTAAATTTTTAGATCTAAATTCTAAAATCTTTTTCACATAAATCTTTTTAACTACTTGTTTGCATAATATTAATTGTTTAATAACCAAATCATTACTGCAGTTTTATATACAACCACATAGCAACATATTTGTTTGATTTTGAAAACTGCCATCCATATATTCTCATTATATCATCTTCAGAAGTGTACTTTGTTTCAATAATTTCCCTTGCGTGGTAAGCCAATTTATTTTCATGATCTGCAAAATGAAAAGTAACTTCAGGGCTAAAGTAGAAACATTTGAAACTAATTTCATCTTTAAAAAGAAGGTATCTGTTTATGTAAAGCCTTCGATATATAAGCATGAATAGTGGATTGTAGATTATAAGAGTTTGTTAATAAAGAAAACTCTTTTTTTTATACTTCAGTACTTCTCTAAAATGACTATTTTTCCAAATTTAATTTAACTCAATCTCTTAATCTTCTACATAATCTTCCAATAATTAATCTGTTGCCGACTATCTAATAAAAATAACAAGTTTGTAAACAATTTTTATCTATATATCATTTATTACAATAAACGCAAAAGAGGGTGTCTGAAAAAAGCAATACACATAATCATACTTATTAACGTAGAAACAAGTTGAAAATATTGAAAGAAAAGATCCTATGAAAAACTTCTTAATTATCAAAAAATACACAAGTTTGTCGATAACTTGCCTGAATCAGCTAAATTACTGCTTCTAAATACATAATTTGACTGTCAAAAATTCTGATTTTAATTTATTTTTTGTATTTAGAGAATAATTAAATGATCACTACATGACAACATAAAAGTCCTGAAAAATGTTACTGGTAAGACACATTTGAAGACTAGCTATAATAGATTAACTTTCATTTTAATGAAATCTGCAACATAACGATTGGTTGCAAAAATGTATTAAAGGTTTGCTTGAGAAATGCCATAGCTTAAAAGAATACTTCTATCATTAGTTATGCCATAAAAACTTTCAGCAAAGATTGGATAACCTTTTTTTGCAAAATATTTATCAACATAGTTTACTTAATGTTTAAAAAAACAGTTTTTGCTTGAAAAAATCTGGGGTTTTGTGTTTGGTAATAGTGAGGCCTCCATAATTTCTTATAGTGATTGATAGATAATGTACTCACCTACTAATACTTTGTGTACAGCCACAAAAAACTTATAAATAATCTATTTAACATATTGTTGGGGATTGGACAATACAAAATTAGAATTATAGAAACTTGCTTTGATAAGTAAATATTAAAAAAGACTTTAGGTTTCAAACTTCTTAGCAATAATTTTGCTATACCACAATTATATAATATTACTTGGTGTAGTAAGTTTATATAACTGAAAATAGATACTAATAAAATAATGGTTAATTTATGAAATATAAAAAATTGATTACTTAAATTAGAATATATAAACTTAAGTTTTTGTACATTGGTATTAATTTTAAGATATGAAAGATAAAATTTATCTATTAAAGAATGTATTAATGAAAAATATCACCAATACCAGTACCAAATAAGGTTTTAGCGTATTACAAAATTATGAAATATTTTAAATGATAACAATCCAAGAATTTGTTCAAAAGTATGCTAAAACTTATTGAATAAAAGATATTGAATTTATTTCACCTTGTTTAGTAAAATATAATTTTTTAACTACTTTTGGTGGAAAACTTTTGTTACTAAATATGAAAATGACAGAATGTCATACACAAATCAAGTTTCACAAAATAAGGGCGAAAGTAAGTAAATGAGTTTCAAATAGCGAAAGGACTGTTCTTATTTTAGTGTAATTGTTGCAATCAGGTTTTTTAATATTTATATTTCAAAAAATCAAAAAAATTTTACTTAAAAATGAAAGCTTGTATAGAACTTGTTTTAAGCTAAATTGATTTTTTAAATTGTTTGAAAGTTGAGATTTTAGTTACATTATGTGGTTTGTTTATATTTATGTACAAACTCATTTGTAAACAAAAAACTAATGAAATTTTTCTTGTAACCAAACTAAACAATTTTAACTTTTTAACTAAATAATCTGAAAACTTTTGAAACTCTATATATATTTTCTAACTTGAAAATTTGGATTTTCTAATATGCTCTAAACTGAAAACCCTAATTATTATTGGTAATTTTTAGAGATTTACTTATAAAAAGTTTATTTGTTATTTGATTATTGTTTGTTAAAAATCATTTACTCATAAAATTAAGTTTGTATATTTGAGTATTTATTTGTAGCTTATATGTTGTTTTTAATTACTTTTAGTATTATTTTTTTAGTGGCATTCAATTTCTTTAATCTGAAAAAGAGAAACTTATTTTAAAAATCTTTTTTAAGGATTGATAAGTAAAACATAATTAAGTTATTCAATTTTCCAAACTTAATTTAATTATTTTTATAAAGGGTAATAGCATAAAATATTTTTTTAACTTAAACTGTTTACAATTATCAATATTCTTTTTTTTAGCATCTTTTATATTAACTGTTCTATTTTTTTTCTTACTATTTTTTGCATTGTATTATTTTAGACTTTGCTCACAATATATCTTAAGTTATGTAATTGCAACAAAATAAATAAGCATAGAAACACTATTCAATAACTAAGTTTTATAAAACACTTGTGGTTAAAGTTTATAAATTTACCAAAATTCCATTATCTATTTTAGTTAACTTTTTCTAAGTTGACTTTTTCGTATATTATGGTGTATTAAAATGTCAAATACTATTTTAGTTAACCTTTTTTAAGTTTTTCACTGATGTTTTATAATATTTACTATTTTATAATATTTATTTGAGAATCTGATATAAATTTTAAACTATTGAGCATCTGTTATTATCATTTTTTATCAAATGTTTTCTTATCAGCTTTTTTTAGTATCAATTTAATGTTTATTCTTGTGATCAGCATACAATTATGTCAAATTTATAAATCTAATTCTAATATATTAAAGTTAAATGATTAAGATTACTAACTGTTTTGAATAATGAAATATATTTGAAATATTTTTCTGTCAATCTATGAAGCTAAATTAAATATCTTCAAAATTTCAGTGTTGATTGCTTCTGGTATTTCTAATGTAAACATTAAACTCTGAGATGTTGTCATAAAAATTTCAACAAGAGCAGTTTTGATTTTGATAATTTGGTTGAAACGTTTCATCAAAAAACATTTTATTTAAAATTTAAACAGTTTTTGACAGATATTATCATAATAATCATAAACTGAGCTTAAAATTATAATCAACTTTCTACAAGCCATGAGAATTTAGTCTTTAATTTATTTTCATTATTTATTGGTTTAAAATATTTGGTATGAAATGAAAAGATTATACAAACATTAATAATTGTAACTTTAGAAGTTATCTTTGAGTGAAATGACTGGCTTACAACCTTTAGAGTTTGCTGATTGTCATTCTGATTCACCTTGGTTTAGACAAAGTATCTCTGAGCATGAAGATGAACTTACAAGAGTCAACAACCAAATAAAGTCTATTCTTAAAGTTAGTTAAACTTTCCTGTTACTTTTCTGTATGCTTAAATTAATTTACTTGGCTTATCTCTGAAAATATTTAATAATAATTGTTGCTTTTATGATTTAAAAAATATTTTTAATTTGTCTTATCATAGTTTGATTGTCTTAAAAGTAAGATTGAAGCTGACATATTTATTTATATTTATATATTTATTTGTATCTTATAAATTTATATTTATAAAAGATATAAATTGTTTAATTGAATTATTCTTCATAAATATCTGTTAAACTTTTAGTGAAATAATTTTTATGAAAAAAATGCAATTACTGAATTTTATGAAGTTGATATTTATTTAAAAAACTTCCAATGTAATGGCATTTACAGAAAATGATTTCTTATCAATCTTATTTACTTGTAGGATAGCAAGAGTCTGATTTCTGCTTCATTAGAGTATGGCAAAAAGATGGAGCAATTCACAAAGAAGCTGCGATCATTTGCATTTCCTTGTATAGGAGAGAACATGACAGATAGAGAAAGAAAATTGAGTTAGTTCAATTGTGGTTTTGAAACTGATAAAATGTGATTATATTGAAAAGTTATTTTATCAAATAGCTTTGTTCGAACTTTAGTTTTAAACTCAATTTATTTCTCACTTTTCTTATGTAGACAAATAACAGAATGTTTTTTACTCGTTTCAACATACAACAAATTGAACGTGTATTTGATTTGTCAAATTTACCAACTACCATCATATTGAAGGAGAAATTATTTTATTATTTAAAATGAATTATTTTGATTTCAGCATCTTCTGTAGATGAGTATGGTCATATTCTTGAAGAGATGCAAAATTTCTGGATGATAAACGCTGAGATGTTTAAAGTGGAATTTCATGATCCTTTAGAAAAGTAATTCAAATCATTGACAAAGATGAGTTGTTTGAAAACAGTTTTGTTACTTCAGATCAATTCTTTTTTTAGTTTCCGGATGGCTAGAATGCAAAGTTACAAAGAAAAAAAAAAGAAGTTTGATAAATCAAGTGAACATTTCTACAAATTACTACATAATAATCTCTCATTATCTCATAAAAAGAAAGATCAACAGCTACAAGTAACATCTTAACATTATCTTGATCAATTAACTCTTAAAACATCGGTTTCTAGGAACACGATAAGGAACTGATGATTCAGAAAAGCACTTTCCATGGAGATGCTTTGAATTATGTTTACACTCTCCAAGAAATCCAACAAACAAACAAATTTCAGTTTGTTCAAATATGTACTGACTTGATGAAAGTAAATACTTTCTCTTATACACTAATCATATTTTACCACTCTTTTATGTTAGACTTTATTTGGTTATTTCAAATCTGGGAATGATTTATGTGAAGACCAGAGACCTTACATTAACGAAATACAAGTGAGTAATTTTGAAGGCCTTTCTCCTCACTGTGCTTTGATCATTTCCTTTATAGTTTTCAACTACTGCTACTTAAATCATTCACCAATTCAATCAACTTTAGTTTCCTTTTAAATTTATGAATCACAATTTACTGAATCCGGCCAAGTTCACAAAAAGCCATTTTATCAACATGAAAACTTGAGCTTGAACAGCTGATTAGAAGTTGTGATTTTTTATTAGCAACAAATCGAAGCGGAAAAGGAAGAATTCAAAGGAACTCAGGAAAAGTCACGTGCGCTCATGTCACGAATGCCCGCGCATCCAGAACACGCTAAGGAGTCTTTTATGAGCAATCGATGGTCTCGATGTGGTTACTTGTTGATGTTGGAACATCGATCCGGAGTTAGGTCTGATCTTCATCTTTTCATCTTCTCTTCTTCATCTGATCTCTACAGACTCACTAGCAAATGGAGCAGATCTTTCTGCACTTTCAACAAGGAGAGCAAGCTCTTCCAGATGGCTTCTCCCTTCGTCTCCTCATCTTCAGTCCTCGCCTCATCCAACAAGAGCATGGGGAGCAGTGGCGGAGTGACTGCGGTCGTGATGGATTCTTGTATCGTCATCTCGTGCACCGGACGTCTCAGTGACTCCATAGATCGCCGTTTTTGTTTTGATATCGAAGTCGAGGTCTTTATCTTTATTATCATCAACATCCAAATAATCTTTTAGCTTCCAGGACATCGGAGCTGGATCAGTTCGCAACTTCACTTGTCAAGCGCTCTCAGATGAAGATAAGAAGAAATGGATGATGGTGATGGATGGAAAGGAACCTGTCGATGCTCGTGACGTCAAAGTCAGCGCGAATCTTCGATCGATTCCTGCTGATCTTCATCTTTAGGATTCCAAACGTGATTCTGCGGGAATATTCAATTTAGATGAGAAGGGAATGGATCTGATCACAAAGATTATCTCTGAGATTGAGCGTCGAGGAGTCAACACTGAAGGAATCTATCGGATCAATGGAGTCCTTACAAGAGTTGATCAACTCATCTCAACTTCACTCAACCCTGTGACGTCACAAAGGTGCTTGTTGATGATCGCGTAATCGCGTTTTCATCCTCCATTTGTGTTTTAGTGTTGATTTATCTGATGAATCATCTATTGACTTCAACACTTTGACGAGTTCTCTCAAATACTGCTTCCGAAACATGTCAGAACCAGTTTGTACGTTTGCTCTTCATCAAAAGTTCATTCAGGCTGCAAAAATGAGCGATTCGAAGATGCGACTAGAAACGTGAGTTACCATAGCAGCCAACTGGTTACCATAGCAACCAACTAGTTACCATAGCAACTAACTAAAAGATTCTCTTCAGAATTATGTCGCTGGTTAGCAAATTGCCTGAAGCAAATCGAAAAGCTTTATGCAAATTATGTAATCATCTGTCAAAAGTGGTTCAACACAGGGACTCGAATAAGATGAATTTAATGAATTTAGGAGTCTGTTTCGGGCCAACACTTTTACGCGATAAAGAAGTGAGTTACTTAGAAGATGTAGCTTGATGATACTAATAGATTTGAAAACTTTCAGGAAAGCGTTCAGTCGATTATGGAAATTAAATTCTCAAATACAGTTGTTGAAATATTCATCGAAAATTCGTCGATGATTTTCGAAAGTGATGACGAAACAGTAAAAAGCCAAAATGTCTTTCCTTCGTCTATTTCCGGATTTGTTCGATTACCTTCACAAAGGTGCTTCCCTTGACAATTGCTTAAATGCCATCATCGCTGCTTTGCTAAACTTGATGCATGACGTCATCATCGCTAGCTTGTCACGTGGCGTCATCACTTTTAATTTGTCACGTGACGTCATCACCGCTGCTTTGCTACTTTTGCCACGTGACGTCATCACTTTTAATTTGTCACGTGACGTCATCACCGCTGCTTTGCTACTTTTGCCACGTGACGTCATCACTTTTAATTTGTCACGTGACGTCATCACCGCTGCTTTGCCACTTTTGTTACGTGACGTCATCACCGCTGCTTTGCCACTTTTGTTACGTGACGTCATCACCGCTGCTTTGCCACTTTTGTTACGTGACGTCATCACCGCTGCTTTGCCACTTTTGTTACGTGACGTCATCACCGCTAATTTGTCACGTGACGTCATCACCGCTGCTTTGCTACTTTTGTCACGTGACGTCATCATCACTAATTTGTCACGTGACGTCATCACTTTTAATTTGTCACGTGACATCATCATCACTAATTTGTCATGTGATGTCATCATCGCTAATTTGTCATGTGACGTCATCATCGCTAATTTGTCACAGAACGAAATTAAGACGCGCGCGGCGTGATTGGGATCGTTTGGAAGATTTCCGAAACTTTGATTACACCTCCACCTCGCAACCTCAGCTGTCACCTAGTGACGAAGAAGCCTTTCAACCGCGATTTCAGCGATCCAAAGCTTTTCGCTCTCACGAGAAGCGAGAGGTGATGACGTCACGACATCCACATATCGATGAAGATTACCAAGAAGATGGTGAGTCTCCTGTGCGCGCTACTCGTTGCTTTCCGTGATTGTGACATTATTTATCAATTTCACTGCCTATGACGTCATTTTTTTCTTTCTCTGATGACGTCATTGATTCTTTTTGTTGTTTTTTTCTCTTTTTTTTCTCGAAATAAAATTTTTTTTGACTTTTTAACAAAATTTTGATTTTTATGAAAAACTTTGCAACTAACAAGCAGAAGCTGTGAACGTCGCGCCGTAATGACGTCACGCTACAATCAGATCTTCTGGATCTGATCTTTTATGATCTTTAGAGCACAACGGAAAGTCTTCAAGTGATGAAGATCAGTTTGCAGACTTTGATTCTTGCATCACTGATCTTCCTGATCGGATTTTGACATCCAAGACACAATCATCGCGCGCTTTCATCCCTTCGAAGACAAAGGAGATTGTGAGAAGAGTTGCTTCGGAATCACAACGAAATCAAAACAATAACAATCATCAGAGGACTCCAAAAGCTCCTCCAAGACCTTCTCTCATGATGAGATCTGCAAAAGATGCGCAATCCTGGAAGTCACGTGTCAATGTGGCATCAGTGAAAATGAGAAAGATCAAATATCTTTCTGAAGCTCAAAGATCTTCTTCTCAAAGATCTGATCCTTCGGTGAGTCATCTTTTAGATGAACCGCTAGATTTAAGATGACTCAATTTGCGCAGCGACCACGGACGTCACCAGTTGTGACCCAGCGACCAGTAGGTGGTATCTTGCGGACCGGAAAGGCTTTATTCGGTTACACTGCCCAAGATGAAGCTGAATTGTCCGTCCATTTTGGCCAGTTACTCTACGATATCCGGCCCAGTGACAAGGCAGGTTGGTCCCTCGTTACGGACCAGAACAGGAGTGGCCTGGTCCCGACCAAACTACTTGAGATCTTGTAGCTTATTTGGCTTTAAAACGCAATTATGCAAATGAGATTCTTCTTACTTTACGAGGGACCCTTGCCGCCCCTTTAAATCCTCTTCATCAGTTACTGCCTTCAATCTTCACCGGAAAACAAATCTTGATAAAATCAAAGATCTTTTACAAATCTCTGGATTGCAGAAAACATTCATCTTTTTTATTTCTTCATATTCTCTTCTACTAATTCCTTGTAACAATTATTTTGCGTCAATTTCCGTTTTCAGAAGCTTTTTTGAGTCATGGATTAACAACTGAACTTTAATTTGTTGTTTTTTGAAAGTTTTTTGTCAATTTGTTTCCAGTGTCATTTTCGATTTGTTCTTTTACTGATAAATTAACAAAAAAGTTTTATTTTAAAACCTTAGAGCATATTTAAAGGTATAATAAATGTAAAAATTTGCAGATAATTTTTGCTTTTCTCAAATAATCTTAAGAATATAAATGATAAGAATAAAATATTTTTGAAAACCAATTCATCTTTAGAGATCAATCTATTAGATTAGAAAACTTCAGTTTAAAACTACAAATATCATGTTTCAGTAAATATATTTTTTGAAATTGAAAGATTTTAAATTATATTTGAAAGTAAAAAAATTCAATTAACTTTTAAATTACAGATTTGAATATTTTTTAAGCGAGAAGATATCTAAATATTTACAAATAATTGTTCATTTGTTGAAGTTAGATAACTTGACTTGTAATGATTTTGTTGCAAACTCCAAAAACTTCATTCTTTCTAACTTGCAAATGAAAGTTATTTTTAAACTAACAAAAATGGACAAGCTTCAAGTATAACATGAAAAATAGTAGCTACAATTTAGATATTATAACAAAATCTATTTATAGCTTTCAACTTGACTTCATTATTATAACTAAATTGTTTTTAACTGTTTCTATATATTTATTTACTCAATCTATAAAACACAATCAACAGTTTATAACCATAAAAAATCAATATAAAAGTAATTATCAAATTATTTTATTTAATAATATTTTTATTATATTCAAAAATATTTATATTAGTTTAATCTTTTTTTTATATTCATTTTATCCCAACTATAAATTATTGGTTTTAAAAACTTTGTGTCAGTTACGGTTGGATTGGAAGTTTGACAAAAATTGTTATCAATTTACTAAAATTAGTTAAAAATATTGTTTCTCTAAAACGAGTTTCTAATTAAAGTTTCTGATATCATTTGTTGAAACTACAAAAGTAATTCTTCTTGTTATTTAAAATAAGGACACTACTAAAAATATAACCGTTAGGTGTCGCTCGTGATTATAAATTGAAAAATGATGAAAATAAAATTTTTATTTTAACAAAATCGTTCTATATTTCATTTCGTCAATATCAACTTTATTCGTCTACATTTGAGGTAAACAACTTCAAAATAATCAAATTATGAAAGTAGTAGCAGAAATTTCTCATTATAAACAAATACTTTTCTATTTTTTTATTAATTTTGGGAACTTTTTATCTTTTAATATAAAATATTAGAATTTCTTTTTAAACAATAATCAGTTTGTTTTTCTAATAACTTTTTAACAATAAATCGAAATAAGATCTTTGAAAAGTTCACAATCAAATTAATTACCGATTAATAAAAAGATAGAAAGTAAATGAAGGAATGTTTAAAGAAATAAAGTAATTATTCACAAATAAAATTTTATACATTTCAAAAATATTTAAATAAATTTCTTTATTTACAGAATAGAAAAAAATTTCAAGAATTTTATCAACTTTTAATGATAAATTGAAATAATTTAACCCAAAAACCTTTTACAACCCTAATATTATCATCAAAATCCAAAAGCACCAATTTTATTTGAGCTTTCGGCTAAAAAACTTGTTTAATCAAAACTAAGAAAAGCTTTATTTACATAAAAACTCAAAATATTAAACAACGTTTTCTCTTTTTTTTAATTATTAAAACAAATTTCTTTTAAAAGATGTAAATTTGATCAATCTTAAATTAAGAAGAATTGATTTAAAAGTATTAGGACCAATCGAAACTAATTTTAAAGATTAGAAGTCAATTTTTTTGGTTTTATGGACTCGTATTTGTTGTAATCAGCGAAGAACTTCAAAAGCGAAAAATTGATGATCGTTTTGACTAAAACTAAAATATTTTATTTTTGATCATAACTTGATGTAAGTGAAAATAAAATTGATCAAATTTCTTAATTAACAATTTAAGTTTTTTTTATTTTTTTATTTGCGCATTACTTAAAGAACGACAAAAACGTGGAAGCCAGTAAAGTAAGCAAATCATCGAATAGAAGGTTGACGAGGCAACGGCGACGTCACATTTTTATCGACGATTTTAATAAAGTCGTTAAAAATGGAAGACTTTAGTGTTTATGGAACCAGCTGTAAATATTGTGATGATAGAAAGCTAAATAAAATTGTTGGTGACTAAAATGGCGTCGAACGTATTTGGCTCCAAGGTTAAATTTCTTTTTGCTGTCAAACAAATTAGAAAGATGATTCAAAATAAATGTCATAAAATTCGACTCTAATGTCAACCTACAAAACAATTAAACGAACAATAATTAAAGTTTATCAAAAGAAAAATTGACTGCGAAAAAGAGTTTCATTATCATACAAGGTTTGAAAAAAGCTTCTGAAGATAAAGAAGAAAAGAGATTTTCAGGAAGCTTTTTTGGTCGCTAATTTACTGCAATGTATCATCTGATAGACTTTGTGGTCGGAGCTTCAATGCTGATCACTGCTGGAACTCTTACTTCTTCCCTGTGGAAATTTAAACACCATTTTCAGACTACAACTTTGTTTACATCAACAACAAAAACGACGTCATCATATATTTCAATTTTTATTCACTGCAGCAGAGGTAATAAATTAGCTGTAAACAAAGCCTTGACAGGCAGATAATTTGTGTCGGAGCCTGCTCTTGCATTAACTCATCTGATAATTATTAGTTTACTAACACCCATGACATTCTAGAAGCTTCAAAACTCATTTTTAATGAAAAATCTGGGGTGGTAGGGGAAGAAATCAATCAAAAATTATCTTTTGTTTGTAGATAGGATGTAAGCTTCTGTGCTTTTCCATCTACTACATAAAGATCATATGAAGCGGTTTTTATGAGTCTTTACGGAGTAAATTAGAAATTTTGGAATGTATCTTTCAGTTTGTTTTGGCACTACTGGATTTTTGTAGAGATTTTTTGCGCACTGAAATGAACTAGATTGAAAATATTTTTTTGGTAATTTTTTAACAATTTTTTTCTGTTTTTGTTTCGGAAACATTTTGAATGATTAGTTAACATTTTGATTGGTTAAAAATTTCGAGCAGAAATAAGTTGTTTGGAAAATATTTTGATGCTGAAAACAGATTTTTCAATTTTATTTTTACAACAAAATTTTGACAACAAATTCTGCAAAAATTAAAATTTTAATTTCTAGAATAGATTGCCAACACTTGAAACCGGGAAACCCCCCTAGCTGAAATTATAGAGAAATCAAGTTAGAAAAACCTATTTTGAAAGAAACCACTTTTGCAAGATGAAGCAAAAAACTAAAAAGAGATAAGACTTAGAAGATTCAAAGTTTCAATCTTATTTTGATACTCTGTTGTTTGGATCGCAATTTTATTTACCGAATTAAATTTATGATTTCTAAAAAATCCTTTTAATGACCACGAAGAAGGAAGATGCAACTAAACATCAATTTATCTGTCATAAAACCAATGAAGCGTGACGTGCGCTTAATTCTGATCATTTGCTTCGTTGGCCGCTGAAGAACTTTCAAATCCCGGCGGATATTTGCAATCTGTTCTGATCCGAAAATTGCCGTCAATTCGATCGCAAAAAAACTTCGATGAGAAAATATTCAAGTTCAAAACGTTCTCACATCTGGGATTTCCCCGCAATGGAACAACAAAGACACAAAAGACCCCCACAGAGGGACTGTACAAGGCAGAGACAAGGTTTTGTGTAAACGGGAAATCCCCCACTTCTATTTTTGTGTATGTGAATTTGGATGTTTATGGCGGAGCGAAGCAGTGACAGTCAGTGACAGTTGGCTGAGGATGGGGAAAACAGGACAGAAGACTCGATCAACAATCGACCAATAAAAACGTGAGAAAGTTTCGCAAAAATATTTTCACTTATGTAATCGTGTTTAGTTGTTCAAGTCCCACGTACATTCAGTTTACTAGCACACAAATAGACTCACGATCACTAGATGATGCAGCAAAGTTCAGTTTGAAAGCTTTAATTAAGCGATTAACAACTTACACTTGTTGTGTGATTGTTTCTTGTTGTTCTTGTTCTTGTTGTTGTTTTTGTTGGTTGGTTGTTTCTCCTGTAAAATGTTTAAAACTATTTTAAAGTTTGTTTTCAGTTCCTGATACACAAGTGAGGACATTTAGCTGTTAAAAGTGACCACTTCAAAAATGGTCTTGGCACAATATTGCCACTAAATGGCCCGTTCTGATTTCTTCAAACTTTTAATTACCGCTTAGAAGGGCGAAGACGAAAGTTCTAGAAAAACGTGACAAGTGAGTTGGATTAGAGGGTGGGTAAAAGACGAAAGTCTCTTCGTGGCCAAAACAGAAAATAAATTCCGAATTTGTTGCCCGTCTGCCGCTTAATTAATTTCAAAATCCCACGCGATGACGGGGAACTTTTCGAGCGAGTGATGACGTCACATTGAAAATAGAGTCACGCACAGCAATCGACCAATCAGAAGGGAGCTTACTTAAGTTGAAGCTTGATGACGTAGGCACGAGGCGTCTACCTGGTGACGACATCTGTAGAAGGTTTCCGCTAGTTGTCGATGCTTCTGACGTCACTACCGAGTTTGTGACGTCAGTGAAAGTGGCTTGATGGTTGAAATAAGTAGGCTCGTTGAAATAATTTAAATCTGTCATTTTTGTGTCTTCGACAATCATTGAGCTTGCTCCATATACCGATGATGTAGGCTTCTCGTAGTACTGTGACGTCATCGGTTGGTAATTAGACGAAGTGGAGTTGTAAGGCGGGTAGTAATCAGGGTGAGACCCTTCGACAGGTAAATGAGCGTACACGCTTCGATCAGCTTCTAGCGGATATGACGTCATGGGCACTTTGGACAACATTTCTGGATGTTTTGAACCATACGAGGAACCATAAAAGTCAGTGCTTAGGGGCATTCCTGGCCATTCTGATGACGTCATACCAGCTGATGGTGTGGATGACGTCATACTGGGTACGATTGGAGGCTGGAAAGGTTTTTCATCGTTTTTACTTTCGATTAGATACGCAAAACTGCTTTGATCGTTGTTATAGTAACCACTGATTGGTTGTTTCTCGCTACTTGGAGTCCATGCGTCGCGATTATAGATATTTGGGGCATAGGATGGGATTGGGGCGGATCGGTAGTAAGTGTCCATGTAGTTAACAGGCTTGTAGGACGCTTGTGAGATAGTTGCAGTGGTTGCTGGACTACATTCAGATGTAGTCCGCTGGTCAGTTTCAACTTCTTCCACATCGCTTCCATCTGTCAATCAAATACGTCATCAATGACATCATCAAGGCTGATTAGTGATATCGGAGGAAAAAAAATATTTGGCCGGAAATAGAGTAACCTTTTGCCGAAGATGAAACTAATTCTTCGTCGATCTCTCCATCGGTGACTTTTCCATCGGTGTTGTTATTAGATCCCGACGATGAATCAGCACTTGTACGATTCTTAGGGATCCACGTCATCTTATTTTCCTTCTTCAATCTTCTTCGCGCGTTTGCAAACCACGTGGATACCTGTACGCGTCAAACGTCACAAACAGCGCAAGTCTTTGCGTCCTCTTGCTAACTTGAGTCAACGTCATCTTGGTGATGATCGCAAGCATGATCTTCTCTCCCTTTGTCGGATACGGATTCTTCTTGTGGTCCTGGAGCCACGCCTTCAGCGTATTCGTCGATTCACGAGTTGCATTCTTACGTCTCACTCCGTCGTTCATATCCATCGGACAGTAGCGACTGAAAGATGCAGTTGTCATGACAACCAATACCGTCATTACGCGATGTCACGGTCACTCGCGACAAACAGATGGTCACGTGACCAAATACGGATCGATCAAACTAATCAGCTACAATTTAGGCGCGCGGCCTAATTAGTATAAACACAGGCAGCAGACGAGGGTCTCGATGCCCCATGACGTCATTTATGTCATTGCAAACAGATGTCAAGTGAAGAGAAAGTTACTAAAGATAAGTTACCATGGAAACGGATCGTGTTATCGCGTTACTTTCATCTCGATTTCTTATCAGCTGAAACTTTTCAGGTCAATGTACCGCGGCATGTCGCGCTTCGATATCCACACTTATCACCTTCTACAAATATGGGGCCCCCTTCTCAATTCACCCACTCAAACCTCATCAATTGTCTCATGACGTCATCAGTATTTACGTCATTGCGTCTCGAAATATCTCTAGCAAAAAGTGGATAAATATCGATCATTTTGTAAACTTTTGTTTCCATTGCCATAGCAACTAACTATTTGTCGTCATTCTAAGCGACGGAAGCTTCTACTTGTGACGCCATCAAAGCAGCGATGACAGATAAGCAACGACGCGAAGCGCGATTTAGCGATCGCAATCACTATGACTTCATCAGTTTTTCATCATCATCAAATTAAAACTTGAAAATCTAACTTGTAGTTGTCATGACAACCTGATGCTTGCAAATCAGTTTGTGTCATGAGCATAACAACAATTACAGATGGTGAGAACAAATTGAAAAGTTTTTGTGTCTCTGATGATTTGGATGAGGTCCTAAGATGAAGATGATGTTGTGAAAACAAGTTGGCGGATTCACAAGCTCCCTGTCGGATACTGATACTTGTAATCAATTCCGCAATCTATGATAGAAAGTTGATGCTCGTATCTTCTTTAGATTAAAGTCTTTTACGCTCTTCCAACTTCCATAAATATTTATTGGATTTAAAAGTTTAAGAATTGATATTCAAAGGAAGGATCAAAAACAACTTCCATCTCTACTCACAAGCTCAACTGGCTCTCAATATTTAAAGATTTATCGGAGATCAAGTCATGATTTAACTTCATATCAAAGACCTTTCTACGATCAAAACTTGATCAGATTAATGCTCTCTTAGAAATCTTTTGCTCTATTTCACTTTTCACTAAATGTTGACAACTTTGTTGACAAATTTACGAAGTTCTTATCAGATTTAGTGAAAACTTAAGATTTACGAATATAGATTTTCTATAGAAGTAGAATCTTCAAAATCTTTTTTACTTCTTTTCGCTATTTTATAATTACTTAATTTTAATGATCCTGATGTTGTTCTTTACAGCTCTTTATCAAGCTTCTGTTTTTCAAAATCATCTTTTTAAGAATGCAATAAAAATGGCGAAATCAAATTTGCTGTTTGGAAATCAGATTAAAATTCAATTTTTTTCCTAAAAAGATGAATAAAAGCAAAAATGAAAAACTAGAAAATCTTTAGATGAAACATCTTTCAGAAAAAAAAAAGCTATTGACAAAATAATTTGACAAAAATTGAAAAGAAAAAAATTCCAAATCTTTAAACATTGAACATTTTTATCTAAAAACAAATTCATTTTAGGATTTTGTAGATACTAGCTGATGAAATCGCGGGACTACGTAGAAGTCGGAAGCCATTTTGCAGATTTAACTATTTGGTAATCAAAGCTTGGCAAATAATCTAAACGTTTTAAAGTTTATTTGTTGTCTGTAGTCACTCTCATCGAATTGATGTGGAAGGTATATAACGATTAAGGTAATGATGATAGAGTTTCAATTTCATCTCTGCTTGCTTTTAAAACAATCAAATATAGCGATGAAAAAAGCGATAAAAGTTAACTGACTGCAAACTAACAAATTGAAGTTAATATAGAGACTCAATTAAAAATTTGCTTGTCAGTTTCTCACCTATCATAAGAATAATGATTTTGAAAGTTGTCATAGGGATAGAAGGTTGAAGGGTTGTGAGGGTAGGACGAGGTGTTTGGTTGTGGCGTTGGTACGGTCCACATTTCACCACAATTATTATTCTTCATCTCATAATTTCCCTGCCGAAAATGGTCACATATAAAAATGGGTTCATAAAAAAACGTCGATCATATCATGTCACATCATTGATGACGTCATGAATCACTGTTTCGAGTTATTGTTAATCTTGCAAAGGACCGGCCCCGCCTTGTAAGATACCGGCGCCGTTTGTGACGTCAGTAGAAGTCGCGTACTAGTTAGTGACGTTCCCTAGGACAAAGACACGTGACTACTAATCGGATTACGTTATTGAATTGATTATTTACGACAATTTATATTGAAACTTCGTAAAGATGGCGGAGCCTGAAGAGAATAACGTCATCAACAAATCTATTTTTAAGAAGACTTTTGTCATGAATCGCAGCAAGCATCATTCAGAGTCTGAACTTTCACCACCTTCTATTTTAGGAAGTTTTGAGGGAAAGTCTGTCGGGGTTTTCGTTGCCCTTATTTGGATATTAATCGCGCGCTTGGTAGACTTTTAAAGTGATCTACGAGATCTGAGTAAATCCCGAATATGTAATGAGTAAGTGATGAAAGTCGAAAGGATCAAATGATAACTGATTAATAAGCGAAGAGATAAAGCTTTTAAATCCATTTTGTCTCTTTCATCGTTTAAGAGGTTTACAAATATTACATTGAAATTGTTGAGTTCAATCCTTTAACAAAATAACAAAAATTATTTCAAAAATCTTCTATTTTATTCTCTATTTTCGAAAATCAATTGAAATTTGAATTTTTTTCTACAAGTTAGCGACTCGTAAAACCTGATTTGATACAATTGAGGTTAAGTTAGTTGTCATAAAATTAAAATCTTAAATTGAGGAAATTCTTATAATGTTACAAAATGTAATCAAACCCGTAGACTGATCGATCAATTAACTTACCAATGTTGAGTTGTAGGGATCATGAGCTGCAGGCTGTGCGTGAGTTTGAGGAAAATGGGTTCCTGGTTGCATAGGAGGAAGCCCTGCTGTACATATCGGGGAATAGTTGGGTCGGACTGGCTGATATATGTTTGGTTGGACAGAAGCTTCAGTTGCTGGTGAGTAGTAAGAGTATTTGCTCATTACTGAGCAGTCCGTAGTTGCCATGATAGCTGCATCGTTGTACAGCGACGGTGGACTGTTATCGCTTGCTGGATTAGTTCTTGTGAATTTATTAGCTGGTTCCAGGTTGTCTAGATTAGTCTGGTGGGGTATAAGCATCATCAGAAGGCAATAATTAATCAGAACTTAACTTTGAGACTTTTTCAAACTTTCCTGTTGTTTCGTAGAAATGTTTTTAGAACTTTTAGATTTTGTAATTTGAAACTACTGCAGAATTAGGCTCTGTTGTGATGTGTAATAAACTTAAATAGTTGGCTTCATACACAATTTAACTTTACCAATTAACTAACATTTGCAAAAAGTTTCCTTTGTAAAACTTTTATGACTAAATTAGTGAAGAAAAAATTCGAAAAAAATGTTGTTGTCATTAGTTTATCCGTAAGTTGACAACCAACAAATAGAAAGTCCTTAAATCTTTTAAAATATTCAGAATATTCAATATGAAATTTATACTTTAAAAACTAAAAACATTTAACTTTGGAATAACTTCCTGTTAAAACGTAATTTCTGCATAATTACTAACTTGAAGCATCATGAATAAGAAGCAGAAGTAGTTAGCTTGATAGTTTAATTAAACTTTTAGTTTAACAATTTTCAAATGTTTATAACTGTCAAAATTGAATCTCTAAACAAACTACTCCAAAAAGCAACAATATAAATAAACAAAACTGCATTTAACCTGTTCAAGCGAAAATGATAACTGTTGATTTATTACGTTTACCACCTGTCTATCTAAAAGTATACACTTGGCAACAATTGAAACAGCTTCAGTTGTGCTGCTAACTAGACGAGATTAAATGCAGAATGGTTTGATTATCAACATTTCAGTTGACCACTTCTCTATAAAGTCAAGAAAAAATGAAGAAAAAAATTCTCAATACCGCCCCCTATCGGTCATTATTCGTTTGTAACCACTAGTAACTTCGATTAAAGCGACAACAAAATTGAAACCTACAGTAGTACTATTTTGTTTATTTATTTAGTTTTTTATGTTAGTTACGATTTTTGAAGTTACAGACTAAAAAAAAATGAATGAAATTTTTTAAATGTTTTATTTGTAAAAAGATTTAATTAATGGAAATAAGAGGTGAAAACAGTAATTTTTTAAGGAGATAGAATTTCTCATCACTTTAATTTGTCAATCATAAAATTTAAATTTTAGACTTGCCTCAAAATGTTAAGTGATTGAAGCTTAGTTACAATCACTTTAGCTTATTGTAATCTATCATTCGAAGCAGTGACGTCATTGGTCACTTCGGACATTTGAAACGCGAACAGCTTCGATGAATATTCAGCGATGCTGATAGCAATTAATAACAATTTAATTTTTTTTTGACATGCGAAAGTGAAAGATGGAAAACTTTCAAATTTGTAACAAATTAAATCAATATATTGGTTTAAAGCTAAAAGCCTTAAATAAACTTTCAAATCAATAATTTGATGTTAAATTTTTATCAAATTCGAAACTTTCAAAAATAAATTTATAAAAAGCTTGAAGAATTCAACAGAAATACTTTGAATTTTTTTCCAATACCAAATAATAAATAGAAAAAATCCTTAAGTTGTTATCTTCTCAAAATATTGATCATCAAAAAATTATTTGATTTAAAACTCAACTTATAACTAATTAGTTAACTAATCAGCCAATCACAATCGAGTTTTTAAATGTGGAATATATTCAGTCCTATATGGTACAGTCAAAATCATGTAAATACTGGCCTTCGATTGACACCTTCTGATAACGTCTATTATTTCACAATTGAAAATGGACCATAACCATGAGACAGACTTGACCATCTTTTTGTTTATATAAATTTTTACTTTTAGTTAAAATCGATTTGCTTCTAAAGACCAAAGCTTAAGAACCTTGCAAAAGATTTGTAAGATTTTTATACTTTTCAACCCACCTTTTGATCAAATAACTTTTTCTTCCAACTTTTTTGTTCATTTAAACTCCAAAGTAATAAATTTATCGTCTTAGGACCTATAATCGAGTTATTTCTAGCTAATTATATAGCTGTAAAGCTCGAAATTAAATCTGCGTTGAATAAAATCTAGTGTGATCTAAACTCCTTTTGGGCCTTTTTTGTTCAAGACCTTTTTGTACAAGCATAAATAAAATCAACTTTTAATCCGTACCAATTTTTACAATGTATTTAATTCAATACGGACTTAGTGATAAAACTCAATTATAATAAAAATCGGGTACGTTTCGAAATTACGAACTAATTGGGAATAAAATGAAATAAAAATTTAACTTTTTTTTGTATTTTTTTTACAAAAAAAAATTCTTTCGACGATAAGCGTAGAGGTTGACTAAAAAAATAGTAAAAATAAAACTAGCGATTTTACTGATAAAAAATATTTCCTTCTCATTCAGGAGCTTTTGATTTAGGCATATAAAAGTCAGTTATTTAAAGCTCAGTAAATTAAGGTCTTATGAAGATATTCAGTTATGTAGAAAATAAGTTTTTACTGATTTATTTGTTGCACAAGCAAAAAATGGTAATTATGAAAAGTTTTTATAAAACATTTTAAATTACAAAAACACTCAGTTAATTACAAGTATTAAATTTCGATAAGAGACTGTCACGTGATCTAAGCTTGATGTGATCTAATATCAGATAAAAATGTTTATACTTTTTATGTTTTATTCAAACTTTCAACAAAGAAAAACTTTTTTATAAAAATTTAATTAAAAAGTCTTATAAGAGTATTGATAACATATTTTCCTCAAAAACATAATGTCCTTACATACTTTATTTATTCAAATTCCAGAAGAAAATTAGCGAAAAATTCAAAATTATTTTTTCCCAACTCTTGCTTTTTTAAATCTACTCTGAGAATCACCAATTAAAAAATGGAAAACTAAATTAAAGATTTTATCAAAACTTTCATTTTAATTTACTCAAAACCGTTACATCCTCAATAAGCTGACCCTTAATCATCTGGTCAAAAGTCGTTGGCCAGCTTGACCAGGTAATTGAGAAATGTACTTTATTTATAATGAATGAAAAGTAGAAAAATGTTTCCAAACTCTTAAAAGTAGATTTGAAAAATTCAATTTTGTTGAAAATAAAACATCTTTGTTGAAAATTTTAATATTTTTGTTATCTTATTTGTAATGAGTAAAGAACATGATGATATATACAATTATTTTTTAAGTGGTTGAAAACCAACTTAATCGAAACTAAGTTTTAAACGTGTTAATTCATCAATCAAAAAAAAAGTTATAAAAATCGTTGAGAATGAGACTTAGAAGCAAATAAACTTTTTATAAATTGCACTAATGCATTTGATAGACGAATCTCAAAATTAGGATTCAATGAAGACATCATCACTTCACTATGTTTAATGGAAGTAGCCACAAAAAGAGGATTAAGACTTTAAAAGTGATTTGCAGGTTGGTTAAGTATTATCGATTTCTAATAAATCTTTCTATAGTTCAACCATTTGACCAGTATTTTGAAGCGCATAATATACTTAGCAGATTTAAGGATGAAGAATCTCTTACCTGGTAAGCGGCTTGCTCAGTTTTAGCGGTTTACCCCTAAAGTGGCTTCTGACTTTTGTGACTAGATCATGTCACATTTGTGAACGTTTTTGGCTTTTTTATTTTGAGGATGTGAACAAAAGTTTGATTTTATTTTTTGTGATTAACTGAATGAATTTAACTTTGGCTTTTTCTACTTTTGATATTACTTACCATGGTGCGATTGATATATTTGTGGGAATATATCGTTTATGAACCAATAGTGGAATAAGAAAGAGTGATTGAAAGTAATGACAGTGAGGAAAAGATAGCCTTTAAATTGTTTGAATTTTCGTAACTACTTAGAAAATTATTCACTTAATAAATAATTATTGTTGAAATATTTTGCTGCAGGGGAATAAGGTTTAAAATTTGTTGAAATAAATCCAAGCAGTTTTGCAAAGATTTACTAAAATCTTTAATCTTAGGATTTTGAAAAAAACTTCTATGAAAAATAGAAACCTCAAAAAATCTTTAAATCTGATCAAAAATTATTAAAAATTACTTTTATCAGCTATTAAAAAGGTCTTCAAATATTTGTTTCATATTTTTTAGAATTTTATTTTATCAGTGAAAAAATTTACAACTGATTCAACTTTATCAGTTGATCAAGGAAACTTTAAATGTAAAAAGTTGTTTATATACTTCATTAAAATGAAAACTTAAATACGTTTTTGTAAATGACATTAAAAGTTTACTTATTAGGGAAAACATTTTTTCAGGTTTTAACTTCAAAAAATTTTCTGTTAACTAAACTTTAAACTACAAGATAATGTTTTTTTTTTCAAATATTCAACGATGTTTTCTCGAGCAGTTATCATTGAAGATAACATTGATTTAAAACATGAATTTGTTCGTCTACCATTTACAATAATCGTTCGACTACATTATATTCAAAATCTGTTTCCAATATTTACTTGACTTCAAATACTATTTCTAATACTTTCAAGTAATTTTTAAAGTGTGTACAAAGCTTCCCAAATGACAGAACCTTTTATTTGATATCTAATCTTTCTGTTCAATTGTGAAAATAACTCTGTTGTCGACTTGCATCCATCAAATCAATAAAGATCACACAGTTGGATTTAGGTGGCTTGTAGAAGTAGATAAATATGATAGAAGAAGGATTAACAATCCAGCAATCTTCTGATGGTAGAGACTGATAACAAAGCTTCTACAGTAGCTCACTGGTGTTTACTTTTTCACGGACTGACCAGTCAACTTGCCAAACACTTTTTTACGTTTCAAACAGTTTTCTATCAATGCTCAAACACCACATGAAGCTTTAAACAAAGAAGTTTGATTATGATGTTGTCTCAAACTCTTTTCATCTTAATCATTCGCCATTTAGGAATCTGTTATAGGCCCTCAATTTGTCATGTGACTATTAGATTAATTAGAATATGAAGATATTCGCCATTTTTTAGATTTTATCGAATATTAATATCTCATAAATGTTTAATTATATTTTTTTACGTCAGTTTCCAAATTAAATACAAAAAGTATTTTTGAAGAGCTGAGATGTTAAGAGAAAGGAATTCAACTTCAAGTCAAACACTTTTATTTACTTTAATCCTTTAAAAAACGTGACATTTCTGTTTCGATTTAATAAAAAAAATTATCAAGAATTCATTTAATTGAAGAAGTTCAATTCAAAAGAACAAAATGAAACTGATTGCAACCACAGAAGAACAGATGAAAGGACATTCAATGTTTCAAAATAAAAAGTGTAATTAATAAAAATAGAAAATTATTTAATCTTTTTAATTTACTTCAGATCACTTAAACACCAACAGAAGTTCAAGCTATTAGTCAACAAATCTACATCTTCAGCTCACGACACTTAATCACGAATGACACACCACATGAAGCGTGCTGTGACGTGTTTCCGATCAGCCGTAAAAGATCGGGGAGTGATGAAAATATCGGCGGAAAATAAAGCGAGTCATGACGGCAAAGTGCCAGATTTGTTCACCTTTACAAATAACTAACATACAATTAAAAATAAAGAAGCTGATCCCATGATCGATATCAACAAGAATATCACGTGACGTCAAAACTGATGTTTGTTACAAATAGTAAAAATCGTGGAATCAAAAGTCGATTTGAGGAAGAAACTCTCCATCGATTGTCATGTATTGATTTCTATCGTCGTTATGACGTCATTCATCGTCACATGCGCGTTAGTTCTATTTTTGAATAATAATTTCACCTGAGAAACAAAACCTCGGTTAAAATTAACTTCTAATTATTTTGAAGGTCAAAATCTGAAATTTTTGAAAATATTTTCCGAAAAATATTTCGGAGTTTTTTTTCACTATTCATACGTTTTTTTGCATTATTTCACTGTGAAGGGATTTTCCCGCCTATCTTTGGTACCTTGCGGCCAAATTCGTCGGTCTACAAGCTTACAGCATTTTGTAGATAATCATGTAACCTACACACAATTCTTAAAGAGAATTATTTCGTAATTTTCAATTAATTTGTTTCATAGTTTGTTTTTTAATTTCTACGAGATTTTAATTGTAATCAATCTGCTAATTATAAATTTGCTAAATAATATTCAATTTGTAATTTCTAAACTAATTAATCGTTAAATAAATAGAAGTTTCATGATTCAAATTAAAAAAGTGAATTGTGTTTCAAATCTTTTCTACAAATATGTTTTGCTTCATAATTAAATTTCAATCAAACCAGTCAAGCAAGTTCTGAAACTGATTGTGAAAGCTGCAGATGTTCATAAAATGATTATTAAACTGAACAAAATTCCCCTATAACCATATACTTGCACATAATTGATAATAAAACATTGTTTGTTTTTCTCTGTCCCTCTTTTTGCTATCTTAGGATATGTTTCAGCTTTGAAAATCGTGCTAGATGTTTTACACAAACCGTTTCACCGCAAATAGTCGTGAATGATGAACACCTGCGTTTGATTTCTTACATTTATCTGTGGCTTTCACATCGGCGAATCATGTTCACTCACCATTCCTCAACAAACTTCTTTTTTATTTTGAATGTAAACTACAATGTCTAGAGAACGTCTAGAAATGAAATTTAACCTTTGAACCTTTAAAAAATTTGAAAGTTTGCTAGTTAAATAAAAATTCATAAAAACAAAATTGCATTTTTTGTTTAAAACAACTTTGCTAAGACTGCAACAAATTAAGAATTATCTTCAAGACAACTTATTATCGATAATCATTTAACTTTGAATCTAGAAAAAGGATTACATACACAGACTACAAAAACTACACCACATTCTGAAACATTTTTGGTTTTTTAAAATATGATGATGTAATTTTCTTGAACAATTAAATATTGAAGAAGTTTGTAAACAGCTATATAGTCAATAATAAATCTATTTGAAGTAAGTCTGGTTGTTATAGGTAATTAAATCGAACATGCTAGATATATATGCAAGTATGAGATAGTATTATTTCTTAATTAATCTTAATTTTTGCATGTATAAAAACTATTTATTTGTATTAGCAAAATTATGAATATAATTATAATCCTTTTTTAATTAAATCCATATTTTCAAACAACGTTGAATCCATGACGACAAGCACAAGCTATTTTTGATAGTTTGGGACACGCCCATCTAGTTTATCATCAGTTTAAAGAATTAATCGCAATAATATTGGAAAATATTCTTAGAAAATTTTAAATTAAAAAAAAAGTTATAAATTGTTATTTTTTTGTGATTGATGCAGGTTTAAAATAGATAAAAAATATTTTTAAAAGTGTTTGTTATTGAAATACTTATGTAAATTACAATACTGCGTGGAAAGGTTGTGATCACTTCAAAATTCCACTTTGATTTAAAATTACTTTCATTTTTTAATAATTAATCACTATCGACATAAAAACATATTTTTCATTTTGATTGCCCTAACATCTTGAAAATTATCTTGTCAAGAATGAAAATATTTTCTTCGTTCACCACAACATTTTACAAACAATCACATTTTAATATGTTTAAAATATTTTGGTTAAAGAAACAAATAATGATAATATCATGTTTTATAAATTGGACATAAATTTACAAAAATGATTTGTAACATATAAAGTAAAAGTATTTATTTCAACTAATGTTCATACTTTCCTATTATTTCGACGAAAATATTTTGTAATTTATTTATTATTATGTTTCTCATTAACCATCCACAAATAAACTATCGATAATATAGATTAGATTGTTTTGTATTGTAGCTAATAAATCAAGGATAATCTCTGGTGTCTTCATTATAAATATTAAAGGATTATAGTGTTCGTCTACAGATAATAATAGCTAGTATCATCATGAATTAAAAATTAATCAAATTAAAGTTGATCAAAGAATTTCTTTCACAACAAATACAATTTAATTCTTTTTAAATGACTTTAAGCTAATATGAATCAATAAAATATTTACTGATATGTAAATAACTTGCTTATACAAACTTTCAACAAATATAAATATAGTCAAAGTCAGTAATAGACGCTAGATAATTGAATTAGAAAAGCTCAAAAGTTTATTTCAATCAAAAGCTGACTAGAAATCAAAGTGATCCTTTTCAACTAAACACTTTTGACATGATTTAGTCGCAACAGCTGAATCAAAGATTATTAACTTTATCAAAAACATCATTACAATCTTTAGCTTGCTTACTGTCACTCGTCAAGTTACCATGACATAAAACTGCGCATTAATCTTTTGCGAGCCGAGATGATGTCATCACTTCTCGTTGAGATGAAAGATCTAGATGACGAGTTAACGTCAGTACAGTTGACACTAGTGTACAGCAACCATTTGTTTACATGAGGTAAAGAAAAGATATAAAATTTGTTCAGACCTTCATCTATTTGTCTATTACTACATTGCTTATCATGCTTGGCAATAAAATGTCAAAATAAAGAGCTAGTGATGATACTTGTTTATTTGAATCTTGTCAACTATATTTTGCTGGTGTTTTAATAGGTCAATTGAGTTTTATGGGTCGATTTTGAGTAAATTGGGAATATTTCTTTCATCATTTTTTAAATAAGCAGTATTTTCGTCAAAGATAAAGTTGGTTTTATTTTTTTTAATGTCAAAGAATCTGATTTATCAGTCCATTTGTAGTCTTATGCTAAAGTTTATTCGAAAGATAATAAATAAATCAGCGAATAATAACTAGAGGAAAACTATTTAAAATAAATAAAAAGCTTTTGATATTGTTATTTCATTCTAGCAAATAATTAAAGTTTTGACTTATGAACAAATTATTAAAAAAAGATTTTCAAAATTACAAACGAAGCTAAAACAGAAGATGAGTTTTAAAGTTAAAGTGCTAACATTGACCTATTGCAATTTTCATTTATCTTCATTTTCACGGAATTCTATCAATAAATGAAAAATTGTTTGATTTCACTTTTTCCTGGTTTGAGATATTATAAATCTTCCACGAGAAAATTTGTCACCACCATCATATATCATATATGCAATGAACTTCATTTTTTGTTATTCAACTTTCTATTTTATTTGATATTTGCATACTTTTAGAAATTTTGTTAAATAAAGCTGCAAAAGCATCAGTTTTCTGTCTTTAAACAAATTGCTTTGAATTTGAAAAATAGTTTGAAAGCAAATTCTTTATACAAGTCTTTTATTTTATTTCACTTTCTATATTTCTGTATTCAAATGGATTAACCTTATAATTCGAATAACTTTTTATCGATTTTTAGAAGAAAAGAAGGAAAATTAAGAGGAAATTTTAATCTAGAAATATATTAAGACGTAACTACAAGTCCCAAAGTGGAATTGTTTTCTCTTTTGAGAGTATAAAATGATGGCTACATTGATCTATGTCATAAAAATATTATGACTACATGGTGTAAGTTTGGAAATAATTTGTCAAATTTTGTTTAGCCTCTTGACATACAACCTAGAGGTAAGATATCTTGGTATAGTTGCATTAATTTGTTAAAATGAGTTATGATAATGAAAAATTGTCGTATTAATCTAATTGATTAAATTATACAAAGAATAATTTTTCTTCAAATCACTAAAGGACTTTAACTATTTTTACAAACTGTTTTATGATATATACATTTTTTATAGATACATATCTACGGCGTGTTTGGGTCGATACATTTTTCACTTAGAAGAAGGGTCAATGAAGTGACCCGGATGTAGACACTTTTGATAAATGAGTTTTAACACGAATATACGATTAGACGAAGATGTAGTTGTATGCCACAATTTATGCAACAAGATTTTGATTTCTGTTTTCTTATTACATAACGCAAATGCCAATATATAACCTATGTTATAAATAAAATAAAAATCTTACTAAATACTTCTATGTAGTAAAATACTTTGGAGTAAGAAATATACTCGATATTTTTTCACAAATAAACTGGAACAAACTTTCAGTTTTTGATAAATGTTTTGATGATTGATCATACAAATCAATAAACTGTTTTGTAAGTGTGGAGGTAGAAATGCAATATCTTAAAATACGTTTATAAAAACATCTTAATGTTAAACTCATTTCAAGAAATTATTTCTGGTAACATAAAAGTGATTTTATCTAATGAGAATAACCTGAAATAATTTTCACAATTTATAATTGCTCAAAAATCTACTTACCGTAGATATAAACTTAAACCAAATATTTCAAACTCTATAGTAAACAACCAAAATATTTCGGAGAGGGTTTTGGAGCTGATTATTTTAGTATTTACCATTCGAAGTGATATTATAATTTGTTAAAACAATTTTTACACAAATTTTGTTTAAATTTTATTTTCAAGTTAATCTTGAAACACTAAAATGCCAATTAAAATCTAATTTAGATGCTTCAGTAACACATAATCTCCTAAGTTTTATGCAATATAAAAACATTCTAAACTTCTTAATCTTATCTAAAACAAATTTTTGTTTATTCAATTATGTTAATTGAAAAGTTTATTTCTAAATACTTTTTCACATCTGCTCAGTAAAACTATATAAAATGGTGAAATATAAAGTACAAAAAAAAAACGATTTATACATGTCATTAATAGTTATTTCGTCTATTTAAATACTAAATATTATTTGATATGATAAAAAAGGAAATACACATTAATCTTTTTAGATAACTGAAAAACTAAAACAAAATTATATTTGGAATATCGAAGTCACTCACCAAAAAATAGTAGAAGACTTAATAAATCAAATACAATTTTTACTAAATAATTGAAATAAGTAATTTGATACAATCATTAAACTACTGAAAAAGGTTTTATTTTTAATAAAATGATTAAAAATGGTAAAGTTATGTAAGTTGAAAATATCAAAGTAAATATCTTTGGTAAATAATATTTACCTTTCCATATGTTAGCATGATTCGAGATAATTTGCAAGCAGCTCCAAATCATTTTTATATTTTGTAACTGAGATTTACAACCTTAACTTTGAAATTTTAGTTTCTAAATAAACCTAGCCGCCACATTTTTATTTACTTAATAAATTTGCATTTTATAAGCAGTTTAATTTTAACGTTAATATTCAAAATATTTTCTTATCAATTAGAAAACTTAAAAACATTATGGCGCTAAAAATCCAGTTCATTCTGAATACATTTTGTTTTCAGGATTAATCCAACTTTCTTAATTTGTTTAAGTTTCTAAATCCGCTAGAAATAGTGAATTCCCTATTATCTTCTGGTATCAAAAAAATTTGAATTTAAATTTTCAGTTGATACAATTTGAATCACAATGGAATAAAAGTAAGATTAGCCAACAAAATGATATAATTACATTAATTATATTGTTTTACAAATATTTTTAACGAATGAATATATATAGTTTTGACATACCCGTATTAAATGACAATTTTACTGAAAAGCTATTTTTAAATTAAAACTTATACTTAATAAATACTTTATCAAATAAACTAATGGGTTTTGACCAAACAAAACGCAATCTTCTATTTTTTTATTAAAGTTTAAATAACGAGTAATTTTGTGGCTTCAAGGAAACATTTTTTTTTTCAAATAATGACCAATCATACGTAGATATAAAAAATCTTTATTATTTCAAATTTATATAATTCAACTAAATTGAATTTATTATACTCTTTATTTTTTGTCACTAGCCTTGATTCAAGCTAGTGGTTGTCAACTTTGTATAAATCTTAGTGTGATATATTACTACATAACAGAAGATTATTTTACCGCATACGTAAATTTTATTTCAAGGTAGATATTCACCCAATACCTGTTTATTGCTTTTCTATATGCTTACAGTTTGATTGTTCATCTTTCTTTAAAGTTGTTTTGCATATTGTATAATATAATAAAGCTCTCTAAGAAGAGTTATTATCATTACAATTAATTCTATTATGGTAATTTTTTCTTGAGCAAATTCTTACCGGTTGCTCTGGTTGGTAATTGGAGTTTAGCGCAAACAGTTGAATGACTAAATGGTTAAAAATTCTTTTTGTTGTACTTAATATAGATAAATAAAAGTTTATTTCAGATATTACAAATTAAAAATTGATTTAATAATTAAGCCTAAAATTTTGGATAAATTTAGAATTATTATTTATTATTTTAGAATAAATTTTGCCTAAGAATAGTTTGTTTGCAAATGGTAAATAAACAAACAACAACTTTAAATGGCTTTATTGTAAAAAAAACTTTTTACTAATTTCCTATAAGAGTGGGCCAAATTGGACTGATAAGAGAAAATTGGCAGCGCTTGTTAACAGCACAACCGAAGACATGTACCAGTACTTTGAGAGCTGTCAGACTTATATAGAAGGTGAGGCGACGATTGAATGGAAACAATTTGAATGAATCTCTTACGCGTCATTTGCAACGAATCTAGAAACAGAAATCAACGCAATTCCTAAAATATTTTCCGTGTACATCTAGCTAAGGACTGTAAGTTTAAGAATACCACGGCAGCAGAACACAGGGACGGTATGTTCAGGTATTCATTTATAGGTTTGTTATGCTCATTAATACGGCAACGATTGTAAAAGCAAAAAACTTTGACTTTCAAAGTCTTTCATCAAGCGGTGACACTTAAGGGCACCCAGAGGAATAACCAATCTTTTGGTGCTGCCAGAGTGGTCGAAGCTGGACCGATTGAAGCTACATGAGAAGTAGTAAATTGAAGGGAACTCGAGAATGATGCCTAAGGAGAACGGACAGTAGCGGCCATGAAGGGAGTTTGCTTAAAATGTGGAAGCAACAAAATTCATTATTTTCGGAGCTACTTTATCTCAGAGAAGCATCTGAAAATGCCTTAAATCTAATTTTATATAAAGAAGAAAAGTTGTTTAAAGTTGAGAAGGGTTTAGATATCAGCATATAAACATCAAGCAGCATATAAACTAGCCTACCAAGTCTATGGTTGACTTGAAACTTTAAAATATTAGCGAGCAAAGAAAGATCTGCTTAGTCTAGATTTGTCTTGATTAAGACGGTTAATCACTTTATCTGGTTTTACTTAACACTCAATAACGAAGAAAGGAATTACAACTGAAAATGATCTCAAAAAACGAGAAACTTTTTTGTATACTTCAGACAATTCCTTCTAAGTTATTAAAATCAAATAGCAATCATTGAAGAATAATCTGTGTCTAAGTTGTTAGATCACATCAGATGGAATATAATGCTTAAAAGTATAAAAATCACGCTAACCATAACCAAGCTTGGTGTTCAAAGCATTTTGGTTCAAATATAGTCTTGAGGATGTTAGTCTATTAATTATCACTTCATAGTTGTGAAATCTGCAGAGTTAGTTTTTACCTAAACGCCAGATTAGATCCATTTTTTAGAAATTACTGACAAAAATTCTTTGACATGAACAGTAAATCCAAATCACAGATTATCTAAGTTAATCTCTTTGAAACTTACACAAAGGTGGTACAAGAGCGCTGATTGTTGAGTTTCAGCTGTGTAGCAAGATTGAGAATAATTATACCTTTATGCCTAAAAGACTCTTTACTCAAAAACCATTTTTTGTGCTGAATCACAAACTTAAAAACGAGGAAAAGGAAGACCTCGAGCAATTTGGAGATACTTGAGAACAAACATTTATGTTTAAAGGACTGAGCTAAGAAAAAATATAAGTTGATTTTAAAGTTTATAGAATTAATACTGGCGTTTACATTTGACAGCACGATAATAGACTTGATTTGAAACTAGCAGCAATGGTAAAAATCTTAGAAAGCACATCAATTCAGAAATGCTAATTCTTTAAACAAAACTAGGACAATTAAAACTTATCTAGTGCAAATCTTGTATACACTGATCAATAGAGTTAAAGATTCGCCTTTATCTTGCAAACGTATTTATGAATCAATAGAAATAATCGTTTGTTCACTTTTTTAGTCGTTTCTTTAAATTACACCTTTCTGATATTTTGGTTCCTTATTCGAAAGTACTAATGTCTAATTAAATGATTTTACACATAAGATTTAATTATAAAATAATTCATTTTAAATACTATAATAATTCAGTTATGATTATTTAATACTTTAAACCTTAATAAAAAACCCTCGAAAAAATACTTTATGAACAAATATTGCGCTCGGTAGTATAGGGTACTAACCTATTTATAAGAAAGTACATTAAATGCTTACTTCACTGGTTGCATGTATACTCTGAAAAAATGAGCTTGAAGTTTGTTTTCATAACTCACATCTCTTTTACTGCGATTTGTACAAAAAAAATGGTGTGAACAAATGTTTTTTCTTGTATTTACTTTGTCGGACAAACAATATACTTGAATGAGAGATACTGTGCAGTCAATAAAAACAAATAAAATGATTGCAAACATTCTAAGCATACACAAGTTTACATTTTCTGAATTTTTTATTATTATAGGAATTTATTGTAAAGTTTAAAATAAAAAAAACTTGCTTATGAATCAGAATTATATTCACTTCAATAATAAGCCTAGAAAAATTTGAAAAGAACTGGTTTTAGCTATAATGACATTTTTTAAAAGATAACCCCAAGTTATTGATCATATAATAGTTTGAACTTGAACTGATAAAGCTCAATTTTTAAGGAATTTATTTAGTCTTTATTTGTTGTGGTTTTATCTGATCTTGCTTTTCTATACGATATAGATAAATTACATCATATACCAACCTTTTTATTTAGAAGTAAAGTGCTGACTAAAAGTTGGCAAAAAGTCACAATTGGTAACTTAAGGTTTTTGTATTCTTTATATTTTGTATTTTATACTTTGCCAAAGTTAAAATTAAAAAGTAAAAGTTATTTGAACTATAATTTAACAAATATTTGCTTCAAATGTGTAATCCGTAATATTTTTTCTCTGGTGCTTAAAGATGTGCTTATTTAAGTTTTGATTAAATAGGATTAGTTACTTTTTATTGATTCTTCTTTAAAGTATTTGCAAATATCGCTTAGTTTCTAATCTTAAATACGCAGACTGTATAGAATGGGTGCGGTATGGTTACGGTTCATTGCCTATCATGAAGTTTTTTCCAAAAAAAGAAATAGAAACTCCACTATGCTTTAAACTTTTTAGAATAAACAGTTTTTTCTAAGTTTAGTATCTTCTTTATAATTTTTGAATGCTTCTTTTTTAAGCTAAAACAATGAAGGTTTCAGCATTATTTTAAAGCTGTTTATTTTTTTTTGCTAAAACTTTTTAAGTAGCTGAGAATATTCTTAATAACTTTGTTATATCTTCACACATTAATTAAAATGTTCTTGAACCTTAGGAAGAAAAAGGAAAAACTAATTAAAGAGCAAATTATGTAAATTATTTGAAGGAAACTACTTCTAAAATTAATTGCGATAACCATTTAAATGGAAAGTTTTTTATTCTTTTTGTCAACTTTTTGTTTATTGACTTGATTGTTTATAGATTATGTAAACAGTGATAAATGCTGAAACTGAGTTTTGAGTAAGGTATTGTTTATATTTAACAACAAAGAGTTTTTGAAAGTTACAAAGTTAAGAATCAATATTTGAATTTCTTATCAATATTTTTCAAAATTGTTTTTAAAATCAGTACGAGTAGTATACTGCAGATGATATATTTTTTCAATATACTTCATTTGATTTAATATTTAAAAATAGTTTATAGTTAAGTTATAATATTATTTGGTATAAAATTCAATTTTAAATATTTTTTATATTTCTAAACAGTTGATATAAACAGTTACAAATATTTAAAAGTTTTATATATATAGTTCATTTAAGGTTTTTTATTCAAGTTGATAAATTTACTTTTTTATAAATATCGTTCAGATAATCTCCCTAACAAATAGAAAGTATTTTGATGCTTTTCTAACTAACCTTTTGATTTTTCAAGTTTAGTTTTTGAATTATCTATGAATATCATTAATAATTAAACTTTTCTTATTAACCTAATTTCAGGTTAAGAACATAAATTATGTTAGTTTTTGTTGACTGAAATTTTTATAACTCATTTATATTTTGTTGTTGTCTATTATTGTCATCATCTAGCAAAAGGTTTACTTTTAGCTTATTTGTCATAATTCTAGTTTCATGACAAATTATTATGAAATTGTGGTTGATTACTTTGATTGCAGATATTATAAGTTACTGGTTTCTTGTATATATTACCTAAATACCATTTATTCATCATCTGATATTTTAAATTTTTATTATGAAACCATCATTCTTTTTTTAGATTTAGAAATCATTTAGTCAATCACCAGATATAGTCATAAAAAGCTTCATATAAATAATATATGTAATGCCTACACAGTTTTGAGACTGCTAGTGTAGGCATACTATCCTGCTATTCAAGTAGTAGAAAATAGTTTATTATTGCTTTTAATTGTTCTGTAGATTCATAAAATCATTTTGAGATGGTTAACTTACTGATTTTTCTTTTTATTTAATTTTTTAATTGGAATACTTTGTGTTTTTATCATGTAATTTTTTAAAATAAAATTAGAGTTAACCTATTTATGTTTTAATCCAGTTTATTTAGTTCTATACTTTTTTGATCAAAATTTTTCTTTAACAAGTTACAAAAGTTAGTTTAATCAAGTTCATTTTGTTTTTGTTTTTTTACCTTTTGGTGTTTTTTCACACTAATTAAATTAAAAAAATTGTTATTTTAGAATAAAACTGTTGATATTATTAATTATTTAAAACCATTTATGTAAAAAGAAAACAGATTAAACTAAAATTGTTATTCAATTTTATTTACTATCTGGATTTTCTTATTGTTCTTTTTGGCATTTGATTTGAGTAACTTCTACACTTGATTTTAGTGTTTAGTTTTGTAAACAATTATTACTTCACGTTTAAAAGCTAGTATTGTTATTAGTTAATCAGCTTAGCTATTGATTGTTTATAATTTAAAATTTGTATACAAAAATTTATGCAACTAAGTTAAAGAATTCTGAAAAACTTTTCATTTCTTCTAGACGAAAGTTGCATCGTATAATGCTAACTTATAATAAAGTGTTTACAAACAAACAACAATAAATAAGTAAAGATGGTGCAAATAGCATTGAAGATATTCATCAAACATTGTAATGTTACAAAAACTATGAAGTTTGAACCTGGCTGCATCGTATATGATGCTTGTAAAATGATCAGAGAAAGGATACCAGAAGCACAGCAGGGTCAAGGTATTTACTTCAAATTATTTCAAAGTTTCGTTAAACTTTTAATTGAATTATTTCCCTATATTACTATTGTATTTTATATAAATTATTTTTATAAATCTCTTTCTTAACAGGCCAATAAAAATTTCTGTTAAAAATATCTTCTGATTATGAAAACTCAGATTTGTTTTATTTTTGAAATATTTCTTAGATAGTTTTGACAGAAAATTCTTCTAATAATTAAAATTCTTTATATTTTAAAGCTCAGGACTTCAGTTTATTTTTATCTGATAAGGACCCCAAAAAGGGGGTTTGGTTGGAGTCCAGGCGACCTCTGGAATATTATCTACTACATAATAATGTAATTTTGATTATTTACATTTCATCTAGTTGTAGTGTCTTTAGCTGATTATTTTTCACTTTGATACAATTCGTGATGTTCAAAAGATTGTGATGAATTGAGAAATAGTTTTGATATACTTTTGGTTTAAGCTACTTGAGTAGCTCTTCAATCTCTATTTTTAATTAATCTAAATTAATCATTTACAATTTAGTGAACTTTAACACAGAACTTCGCCATTCATGAAATTTTTTAGGCTTATATTTCATTTACAATATAAACAACTGATCTAAATTACTTCAAGTTTAATTAGGTATTTTTGAATGTAGGATATCTTAGAATATAGACAGAAGCAAAGAGCTTTGAGAATCCGGACTCTAGATGCATCTATCAAAACAGTGATGGTAAAGATTTCAATTGAAATAAAATGATCTCTTAAATATCTTCACTTTACAACTTGCAGATTGATGATAGTCATAATGTTGGTCAACTGATGGTTACCATCTGTACAAGGCTGGGTAAGATTTTACTAGTTTCTAAAAATCAGCTGATCAATCAATCGATCTATTGATAGTTGTATTTAATAAATAATAAAATCGAAATCTTCAAATGTAAAAGTGTGTAAAGATACTTCTCATCAACTTCTCTTCTTTTCATGTGTTGAGTGCTTTTACTTGTCTTTTGTAGGTATCGTGAATCATGAGGAGTACTCATTGGTTCGTGAGATTGGAGACGAGCAAACAGCAACACTAAAAAAGGTTTGAACATGATTTTTCTATCAACTCGATGCCATCTACTGACGTCACTTCCGATACTGACGTCACGTTTGAGTATTTGGTTTTTGCAATTTCTATAAACTGATGTGTTTAGGATGGAACCCTAAAAGGTGCCAACACAGATCGAAAGTTCGAGACTTTGAAGAAGAAGCTACATACTGATGATGAATGTGAGTGGTTGTTGATGAAGCTAACACCATCTAACTGGTTGTTTGCTGGTAGTGAACTGGTTGAATCATGGCCAGACTCTTCGGGAGCAGGGAGTGGAAGAGACTGAAACTCTGATCCTCAGAAGAAAATACTTTTATTCGGATCAGAACGTTGATTCTCGTGATCCAATTCAACTTAATCTTCTTTATGTTCAAGTAAACAAATTTCTATCTATTTTTATCTCTCAACTTTCTGTTTATAAATATTTGATGAATGCTTGTTTACATAAAAAGTTTTTCAAGAAAATTTCATCTCGAAAATGAAACAAATTAATCGATTTTGAAAATGACAAGCTGCTTATTCGAAATATTTCCTCCACATTTTTTATCACTTCAAATGTCCAAATATGGTCATAACGAAATCACACAGTTGAAACTGTCATCAAGAAACCAGTTTAAACCGCTTCTATCAACTTCTAATCAATTTTGCATCTTTCTAGTCACGTGATGGAATCATCAAAGGTCAATATCCAGTCAACGAGAAAGACGCGATCGCGTTTGCTGCTCTTCAATGTCAGATCCAACTTGGCAAACACGACGACAAGAAGCACAAGCCGGGTTACATCGAGTACGCCGCGATACTCAAAAGCCACTTTCGAATCTGACCAAAATCTTACAGATTAAAAGACTTTCTTCCGAAGGAGTATGTCGAAGCCGCGGGATCGAGAAGCGAATCTTTGCAGATCACAACAAGCTTGGTGACATCAACGAAATCGAAGCGAAAGTCAATTATACGAAGAAATGTCGCGCGCTTCACACTTACGGCGTCACCTTCTTCCTCGTCAAGGTGATCATATCGTTTCGTGACGTCATCACTGCGGCCTTTTGACGTCATCAATTTGCGTTTTTTGCGGTCAATTTTTGGGCGAAATTTAAAAATTTTTCTTTTTTATTTCAGGAGAAAATGCGCGGGAAAAACAAACTAGTACCGCGATTGCTGGGCGTCACACGCGAGTCAGTGATGCGTGTCGACGAGAAAACTAAAGAAGTACTTCGCGAGTGGCGTCTGACGTCAGTGAAGCGATGGGCCGCTTCGCCCAAGTCCTTTACACTGGTCAGTTAACTTGACGTCACGTTTGATTGAGCACGCGCTGAATAACGTCATTTGATTGGTCGATAGGATTTCGGTGATTATCAGGACGCGTACTACAGCGTTCAGACGACGGAAGGTGATCACATCGCGCAACTGATTTCGGGATATATCGACATCATCATGAAAAAGAGACAAGCGAAAGATAATTACGGAACAGAGATGGATGAAGATGCTGCCATGCTCGAAGATATGGTCTCGCCGTCGCGGTATGATGACTTCATAGAGGTTGTGATGACGTCATCGATTGTTGTGATAGTGCCCATGTGATTGCGATGCATGGAAGTTCAGCTGGACAGCTTCAGTCTGGGTCTTTAGCTATGCCAGTGGTCTTGGGCAGCTCACAATCTCATTCGGATAATTATGCAATGGGACACATGAAGCCAGCTACTCAAGTCAAGGCCCACTCTAACCTGGCTTATTGTGGACAGCCACTGGTTAGTTGCTGATTGGTTGATTTGTCTTTTTTACCAACAAATAAACAAAATATAAAATATTTAAAATTTGAAATGAAAAAGTTGAGAAGTTTGTGTGCCAACCTGACAAGTGCCCTTGATTTAAACCAGTTGTGGGTCGATTTAGACTTGTAAAGCCCCTCGACCAACATAGCTCAAAGCACCTACTACAGGGCAGCGTGTGGTTGTCATGACAACGTGTTCAGAACTTCGTGACCCTGGTTTAAGGTCGATCCAAGAGATGAGGTCATGTAGCCACAGTGACGTCATCGAGGACAGGTTTGATCCGTTTACCATGGCAACATTTCCATCAAGTTTCCGACCAGCACCCTAACCTGCAAAGACTTGTTCTAGTCCAATCTTGTTGAGCCACTTTGTCCATGTGTATGGTCCCTGAACAAAAAATTAATAAAAGAAAATATTCACAGACCGCAGCTCAACAAGCTTTCATGGGAAACATCGAACATGGCTTCAATGCTTGTAAAGCTGCTCATGAAAGTTTCAGTACCAAAGCAGAGTTACCTCCTCTTGGATCAGATGCTGTAAGTTATCAAGATGAGTTGTTATTTCATCTAAGTGATGATGATGACGTGTTGTAGGCTGCTAGGCAATGGAGGTTAAATGCAATGGAGGAAAATCGTCACAATATCCAATCAAATCTTGCTGCAATTGATGCAGCAACTGCTACAGTGATTACCAAGACATCAGGTGATACTTTGTTTGTTGATACAAGTAATCTTTTCACACAAAGAAATTTTCTCACAAATATTCCTCTTCTAACTACAACTCATTCCTAATTTTATTGCTTTTTGATTGAATATCACTTCCTGTTCACAAAGATTCCCTCATATGCAAATGATCAATCGATTTTGACATCCGTGTTACCATAACAACCACAAATACTTCTCGAAATTAACTACATCCAGTTGCTACTTGTTTACTAAATCACTTATCATTTCCCAATTAGTCTATCGCGCCACCGATGACGTCATACAGGCACGCATTCAAGCATGACTGACAAAACAATTTGTTTGTCGAAAATTTTGATGAAATTGTTTTTTGTTGAAGGAAATCCAAATGAAACTAATTACACGACTGTTGGTTCCGCTGTCACTACCATTACTTCAAATCTAACTGATATGATTGGTGGTTTGAAACTGATGGCTGCGTTGCTAGGCGACGGCATCGATTCTAATGGACTTATGAAGGTTTGTTAATATTTATAAAGCGTTTGAAAGTGCTGACGTGACGGTGGGTGCTTGCAGGCGGCACAAGACCTCACCTCAGCTATTGGTGATTTGTTACAAGCTGCTAAACCAGCTAGTGAAGAACCACGACAGAATCTGTTAGGTGCAGCTGGAAAAGTAGGCGACGCGAGCCACGATATTCTAAAGTACATAGGCAAAAGTGGTGACGACCAGTTCCAGGTGACGACCATTTCTTTCAAGCTTTTCCTGCTTAACACCATTTTGCTCCAGGACATTTTAATGAACTTAGCTAAAGCTGTGGCTAGTGCAACTGCGGCCCTGGTCCTACAGGCCAAGAAAGTGGCCAGTCAAAGCACTGAACAAGGTGTCCAGAACCAAGTTATTGCCAGTGCTACTTTGTGTGCTATGTCCACGTCCCAATTAGTTGCTTGTACCAAGGTTGGTGGTCCACATTGGTCCACAAATAGGTTCACAGCTCTCTGCTTTCAGGTGGTTGGTCCAACTATCAGTAACCCATCTTGTCAAGAGCAACTGGTCGAAGCTGCCCAGGAAGTGTCCCAATCTGTCGAAGGCTGTGTCGGTGCATCTGAAAAAGCGACCACGGACTCGAATCTTCTTCAGTTGCTAGGTGATGCTGCTGCAGCTGTAGGAGCAGCTTTAGATGATCTCGTCAACCACATCAAACAAGTAAGCGCGCGCTGATGACGTCATCACCACTGACGTCACTGCCTCACTTAGGGTTCTGACGGTTCACCAGTGAAGTATGATGAACAATGCGAGACAATTCTGAACACTACAGATCGACTTTGTAATAGTATAGGTAACGCATCAGTCATGGTCAAGCAGGCTCGATTGTTGGGACAGGTAAGTGGTGACCACGTCGTAGTGGACTGTCCTGATCAGTTTATGTGGTTAGACTACTTCTGGACTGGTCAATTTGTTAAGGACTGAGGCAGATAGTGCCAATGAGGACCAGAGGCGGAAATTGATTGGTGCTGCTAAAATGCTTGCTGATGCTACAGCTAAGATGGTTGAAGCTGCTAAAGTGGGTGTGACGTCATCAACGCTATCGCGATTTTATGAGTTTGTTTAATAGGGGGCGGCAAATAGTCCACATGATTCAGCTTTACAGCAAAAATTGAAGCTAGCTGCCGAAGATTTGAGGACAGCGGCGAATGCAGCGACACAAAACGCGATTCGACAGAAGCTAGTTCATCGTCTGCAATCGGCTGCAAAGCAGGCTGCAGTTGCTGCAAGCCAAACTATTGCTGCTGCAAATGCTGCAGAAGCTTGTAACAGCAACAAAGCGAGTCAGAATCAGTTGATTGCTCATGCTAAGGTGAGTTGAATCAGTGGAGAGTTTGTGTAAATTGTTGTGTTGTTGTAGACGATTCAACAAGATAATCTTCCTCGGATACTACGTGGGATTCAAGAAGTTGATTCCGATCATAACCAACAAAGTGCTCAGAACAATCTCATCAATGCTTCGAATGATTTTGTCGGGGTAAGATTAGTTACAAGTGATAGTAGAGTAGAAGAACCACTCAGGTTCGATTCCATCGTCTAAATTCAAGTGGTTTGAGGTCCAGAACCCCCTTAGAGACCCAAAACTATAAGTCGTGTTGCACTGGTACTCAGGACAGTGATTGATGTGGTTTGTCTAGGGCGTCGGACTACATTCCTTCTCGTCTTGAGTGGAATATGGTCACCTTGAAACTCCTCGGCCCCATTTACACCACGTCATCAAATCTTACGCTTGATGGTTGAAGGGGGGGGGGTCATATGAATCAGCAACTGATGGAAGAATCCATTTCACTCGATTTCTTGAAACTTCACGTCCACTAAAACCTCAATTAACCGGACCAATTTCACCACAGCCCGCCACTAAAATGGTCGGATACTCGAAAGCTGTCGTGCCTACAGTAACGGACCAAGCTACCGCCCTACAACTGGCCAATTGTACCAAGAAGTTGGCCCTGTCACTGGCTGAGTTGAAAACTTGCGCTGTTAAGGTGACCAGTTGCCAGGAAAATATCGAAACTTGATTTAGTATCACTGAAACTCGCAGGCAAGCGAAGTTTGTGGTCGAAGTGGTATCGATGCTGCCATGGAAACCGTCAAAGGACTCCATCAACAACTCGGTGATTCGATTAGCGACGCGCAAAACAAGACACTTCAACCACTACCGGGCCAGACCCTTCAAACATGTGCACAAGAACTCGGGGCCGTGTCCAAGACAGTGGGCGCGTCCACAGCTCAACTACTCACAGCTGCGGCCCAGGTAAGTCACATGCTTTAATCGTCCAATCAATGAGCTTGATGGTTGCTAGGGTAACGAGGACTACACGGGCATGGCGGCGCGTGATACATCAAACGCGCTTCGAACACTCGCCAATGCGTCGCGCGGAGTCGCGTCTAACCTCGACCACTTGGATGCACAAGAGCATATGCTTGACACGGCTCGTGACGTCATGGAAAAGTCGATGGAGTTGATGCAGGAAGCGAAATCAGTGATGCGGAACCCCGACAACCCTGACAACAAGCATCGCCTTGCTCTGGTTGCTAAAGACGTGTCATCAGCTCTCAACGATTGCATCAACTGTCTCCCGGGGCAACGTGACGTCGATGAAGCTTTGAAGAGCATCAGTGATAGCTCGAAACGACTTCTCGCGCGACAGGTGATGTCACAACATCACGATTTCATCACCTTGACAACAGTGCTTTTAGTTTCCACCTAGCAACAGCAACTTCCAAAATACTCAATCTCAATTAAACAAGAACGCTGAAGAGTTGAATGTAGCGGCCAATGATCTGGTAGGGGCGTCTCGCGGGACCCCTGGTGAGCTTGCAGCTTCCAGCTCAAATTACAAAGATCGTTTTAAAGATCTGTTGGATTCTGGTATCCATATGGTTGGTCATTCAAGGGTTAGTTGATCGTTAAGTTGGTGTTTTTGGTGTTTAATCATCTATTTATAGGACAAAGAGGACCAGGGACAGATAGTTGGTAACCTTCGAAGTATTTCGATGGCGTCCAGTAAGCTGTTGCTGGCTGCAAAAGCCCTTTCTGCTGACCCAGGGGCACCAAATGCCAAGAATCAATTAGCTGCTGCGGCTAGGTTTGTTATTGTCCTTATATGAGCATTAATCTCAAGTTGTTGGTGTTCAGGGCGGTGACTGAAAGCATCAACAACCTGATCTCACATTGTACGCAAACAGCTCCAGGTCAGAAGGAATGTGACAACGCTCTTCGTCAATTGAAGGTAAGTGACCCTCCCTCCCCCCTCACAACGCGCGCTGTCCCTTTCTCAATTTGACACTTTGTCATCAGAACATCAAATTTGTTGCTCTTCTAAACAATCAAGTTTGTTTGTAGCTAAATAGTTTGTAGATGGTGTTTAGTCGATTGTAGATGGTGGTTGTTGTTGACATAGCAACTTGTTGATGAGATGTTTTGTTGAAATAGACGGTTCATGAGATGATTGAAAATCCCAACGAACCTGTCAACGACTTCTCATATTTCGATTGTATCGAGAGTGTTGTTGAAAACTCGAAGATGTTGGGCGAGTGGATGAGCGGGATTACTCAACACGCGCGCGCTAGCGAACTTGAAAGTTTCGGTGAAGCTGTCATCTCTACACAGAGGTCCTTGATCGGATTAACTGAAGCAGCAGCTCAAGTACCCCCCTCCCTCCCTCCCCAACTTTCATCACTTCATCTACTAGCATCTTCACAGGCAGCTTATCTTGTTGGTATCGCCGATCCCAATAGTGAAGCTGGTACTCAAGGACTTGTGGACCAAACAAAGTTTGCCCGGGCCAATCAAGCTATCCAAATGGCTTGTCAGAGTCTTGTGGACCCAAGTAGTAACCAAACACAAGTGGGTTCTTCATCAATCGTTCCTTTTTTTTACCTCATATATACCAGGTGCTCTCCGCTGCCACGATTGTTGCTAAACACACCTCAGCGCTATGCAACGAATGTCGGGTCGCTTCCAACAAAACCGCCAACGCGGTTGCTAAGAAGCATTTTGTTCAATCAGCGAAGGAAGTTGCCCAAGCAACCGCCAACCTGGTCAAGACCATCAAGGTCTGGTGTCACGTGACCGACTGAAATATTAACCAATCAAATCGTTGTAGGCTTTGGATGGGAACTTTTCTGAAGAGAATCGTGCCAATTGTGCTTCAGCCACTAAACCACTTACCGACGCTGTCGACAATTTAACAACTTTTGCCGCAAATCCCAAATTCGCTAGCGTTCCCGCCAAAATCTGTGATGCTGTAAGTTGACATCTACATCAGTAGTCACTTGACAACGGGATATGACGTCACAGGCGCGTGAAGCTCAGAAGCCGATTATCGAATCAGGCAAACAGATGCTAGATAGTTCGAGCGATTTGATTCGAACTGCACGAATCTTGGCTAGTAACCCGAAAGACCCGATGACATGGCAGAAGATGGCTGGTCATTCAAGAGTGGTTTCTGATTCCATCAAAAAGCTGGTTTCAAATATCAGGTTAGTTACAACTTCACCTTAATTTCAAACATCTGAACTTGCTGCTTGTTTGGTTGCTAGGGACAACGCTCCAGGACAGAAAGAGTGTGATGAAGCGATTGATTGTATCAATGATTCGATAAAACAATTAAATAATGCTTCACTATCAGCAATTGATCAAAGTCTAACTGCTAGAGATGATAACACATTACAAGGATTCCAATCAAAAGTAAGGTTACTAGGTGGTTGGGATGGTTGCTAGGTGGTTGGGATGGTTGTTAGGTGGTTGGGATGGTTGCTAGGTGGTTAAGATGGTTGTTAGGTGGTTGGCATGGTTACTAGGTGGTTGGCATGGTTGCTGGGTGGTTGAGATAGTTGCTATTTTATTGAGATGGTTGCTAGGTGATTGAGATAGTTACTAGGTGGTTGGCATGGTTGCTAGGTGGTTGGCATGGTTGCTAGGTGATTGAGATGGTTGCTAGGTGGTTGGCATGGTTGCTATTTGATTGAGATGGTTGCTGGGTAGTTGAGATGGTTGCTAGTTGGTTGAGATAGTTACTAGGTGGTTGGCATGATTGCTAGGTGGTTAAGATGGTTGCTAGATGATTGAGATAGTTACTAGGTTGATAAGATGGCTGTTAGGTGCTTAGTTAGTTCGTTTTCAGGTTGTTGATACAGTTAATCAAATCGGAGCTCTTATTGATCCAATTACTGAATCTGCAAAACAAGATTCTGGGCAACTTGGTCGACAGGTAACTAACTTACTTGATAATATCATCACGATCTACTTAACGACGTCATCATGACGTAGGTACTACAACTAGCAAGTTATTTTGAGCCATTAGCACAAGCTACTATTGGATCAGCATCTCAATCATCAAATCATCAACGACAAATGGATATTTTGGATTATTCGAAAACTCTCGCGGAATCTGCTCTTCAATTGATGTACACTTCTAAAGAGGGTGGAGGAAATCCTAAGGTACATTCTAGCTCCTCATCATCATCTGATCTTCATCCTCCAGGCTGTCAACACGCACGAAGCTATCTTAGAAGCTTCTGTCGCTTCCAAAGAAGCGATTGATGATCTTTTGAAGTCTGTACAAGAAGCTCCTGAAGCTCTAGTGTCGGGAATGGTCGATTCGATCTCGAACGCGATCAAGGTTTGTTCTGCTTCACTGCACACGCCCCAACATCACGCGCTCGTTACTAGATAATGGACACACATCAAACACTAGAGGGAGACGAGTCGTTTGCAGACTTTCAATCGCGAATCATGAAAAGCTGCAAGGCGATCGTCAAGTGCACGAGCGATATGACGTCAGCAGCAAACATCGTTTCTGATCGCCCTGGAGAGCTTCAAGTGCTTGCCAAGAAGTGTACTGATGAATACAACGCGATGGTCGTTGATGGTTCAACCATCGTAGCACTTGCCGACTCTGATGAGGTGTGACGTCATCGACGCGATCTGAAATCATCTCATCTCGCGTCTACTAGGTTGGAGGACACATCAAGAAGAGTATCCAAGGACTCGGAGAAGCTTGTAAAAGCTTCATTCAGAGCTCGGCGGTTGTCCAGAGCAACGCGCGCGACGTGGATGCGAAAAAAGCGATGAAAGCGGCAAGTCGCAACGTCAACGAAAAGGTTAGTGACGTCATCAGTGACGCGATCAGCATGACAAGTGGAAGTTGACGACCTCAGGTGTCGTTTGTGATGTCATCACTTCAACAAGGAGGTCGAGGCACTCAAGCGTGCATCAACGCGTATAGCGACATCCAGAATATCATCGGAGAACTGGACACAACTTTGATGTTCGTCAATTCGGGAGCGCTTAATAGCGATCGCGATGAAAAGACTTTCACGGAACACAGGTCACCACTAGAGGTCACTACTTCCCATACTCACATCTCGTTGATAGGGAGATGATTTTGTCGACCGCTAAAGCGCTGGTCGAAGACACGAAGCAATTAGCTGCAGGCGCTGGGGGTGGACAGGAGAAATTGGCAATTGCGGCCCAGTCCGCGTCCAAGACCATCAACCAATTAGCAAATACAGTTAAAAGAGGAGCAACTAGTCTAGGAGCAGATGACCCGGACACTCAAGTGATTCTCATTAACGCGGTTCGCGACGTCGCGTCTGCCCTTGGTGACCTTATCAACGCGACCAAAGATGCCACTGGTAAAGCGTCCCAGGACCACGCCATGTTCCATTTGCGTGCTTCTGCTAAGGTCAGTAATTGCAAGTTGTGGTGTCATTGCTGATGACGTCATTGACAGGCGATGGTGTCGAATGTGACGTCACTGTTGAAGACGGTGAAGTCCGTAGAAGATGAAGCAGCTAAAGGTCAACGAGCTCTCGAACAAACCATCAATTCAGTGAAACAGGAAATCAAAGTGAGACCGCCCTCTAGTGGCCACTCACATCACTCTGATCTTCTTCTTTAGATCTTACAATCTGCTGATGGCGAAGAAAGGCGCGCGACTCCTGAAGAACTCATCCATATCACAAAACCCATCACTACGGCAACAGCAAAAGCAGTAGCAGCTGGAAAGTCTTGTAGACAGGAAGATATGTTGACTTGTGCTAATATGGGGCGAAGGGCACTTTTTGATATGATGCATATTTGCCGAGTAAGTCACGTGATCTTCATCCTCATCTTCATTTCAATCTGAAATCCTCATCAGGCTGCAGCGGCAAGTTGCGACGATTCAATCCAAAAAGAAAACGTCCTGAAATTTGGACAAGGAGTCGCCCAGTCCTACCTCGATCTGATCAGCAACGTCCACAAGATCAGTGTCCAACCAAATAGTCCAGATTCGAAGATGCAGCTGCTACCCTTGTCCAAAGGAGTGGCCACCTCTGTCAGCAACCTTGTTCGATGTGCTGAAGGCATGAAAGGTGCGTGTGCTGGTGTGATGACGTCATCACTGACGTCACTGATCACGTAGGAGCTGATTGGGTTGATCCGAAAGATCCAAATGTAATCGCGGAGCAGGAACTCTTTAACGCGGCCGCGATGATCGAAGCCGCTGCCAAAAAATTGTCCCAACTCCAACCTCGAAAGAAACCGAAAGTAAGTTAGCCACGTGACGTCACAAGCACGTGATGATGACGTGTGCTTATGACGTCAGCAGGCCGATGATAGTCTGAACTTCGAGGAGCAAATTCTGGAAGCCGCGAAATCAATCGCGACCGCGACCACTGCCTTAGTTAAAGCTGCATCTGCGGCCCAGAAAGAACTTGTCCTTCAGGGAAAAGTGGGCAGCTCTGTGTCCTTACATTACGATGATGGACAGTGGTCCCAGGGACTGATCAGTGCAGCTCAGATGGTTGCCAGAGCAACGGGCACCTTGTGTGAAACGGCCAATCAAGCGGTCCAGGGCGAAGCGAGCGAAGAGAAGTTGGTGTCCGCTGCCAAACAAGTGGCTTCGTCCACGGCCCAATTGCTGGTCGCTTGTAAGGTGAAAGCTGACCCAAACAGCGAGAACATGAAACGCCTCCAGGTATGATGTCATCACTTCCTTACATGTGTATTCCTTACGCGTATATGACGTCACAGATCGCTGGCAATGCGGTTCGTCACGCGTCAGAGGATCTGGTAAAAGCGGCTCAAGTGTCGAAGGAAGAAGAGGAAGAGAACATCGTCATCAGCTCGCGACTTGTTGGCGGAATCGCGCAAGAGATGATGGCTCAGGAAGAGATCCTACGGAAGGAGAAGGAACTCGCAGACGCGCGAAACAAACTCGCACAAATTCGCAAGTTGCGTCATAAAGACGACAGCGACTCCGATTAGATGACGTCATCATCGACTTCTCTTCTTTTTTGTGGTTGCTGCGCCACCAGTGACCAGTTTTGCAAGTGATGATGGTTTCCAAGACGACGTGACGCGCGATATTAATCATCTTTCACCATTTACACAAGCAGCCAATTAGATGAGCGCGTCTAGCTTGGTGACGTCATCACTTCTTTGCTTATTTTTATTGCAAATCCTTTTTCCCTTTCCATTCTTTATTTTTTTTTCATTTTATTTTATTCCCTTTTAATCAAGAATTATTTTTGTACTAAATCCACTTCAGTATGTTCTTCGACCAAATCTTCTCATCCCTTTCACATCATTACCATCAACTATTCAGACGCTTTTATTTGTTTGTTTTTCTTCCCTCTTTAACACCTTTCTTTTTGCTCGACTAACTTATTTAACTCCATGAGGAAAACCTGTCATGGGTTAGTAGCCATGTACTTACCACTACAAAAAGAAAATTGAAATATAAGCGGTTAAGATCAAATAGTTTTCTTTCCGGCTGTTTGTCCAACAGATTTATCAAAAGTTTATTTACAAGATGGTTTTGAAAAGTTTCATTTCGAAGAATAACTTTAACAAATCTTTTACTTAAAGGCCATAAGGAATAAAGTTGAAAAGTTTCTGAAAATAACCTGTCTTTTGTATAAAAGCTAAATTAGATTCAAATATTTATCTAAAACAGATTTATTTATAAAATAGATATTTAAAACGATATTATTTAAATAGAAATTATCAAAAATAGTTTTAGTAGATGAATGAGATTTGAATGTTGCAACAAAGTGCAAAGAAGTCACTTGTGAAGTATATTATGAGATTTCATCAGTAAAGTGAGCTGACATAAAAGCGTTTATCTTATTAAATTATTGCAAGGATAATCACTTAATGAAAACGTAGCTGTATTTGGAAGTTTAGATGTCACCTCTAAAGAAATAACATCAATTTGTTTAATCTCTTAGGTAGGTATCCCATGGGAAATTTGATTTAATCACACTTTAAGCTTTAAATGTCTGAATAATTGATAACATCTTATATATTTATTTATAATTTTGTAAAGAGTTGCATCATCTTTAAAAAAATCACTTTATCTTTTTGAAATTAATGGTTTATTCCGTAAATAAATATATGAAACCATCTTCAGTAGAAGCCTTATAAGGTCTGGTTTATTTTCTAAGCTTTCATTAAGTATCGTCACGATAAAAGCTCAAATTGTATTTCCCAAAATAGAAAGTTATCAAAAAAACAAACTACTTAATTCAATTCAATAAATTGAATAAAACAATTGAACAATTTTCATTGTTAAAGAATATCCAGTAATAGATTGTTGTAAAATAGACGTTATCGCAGATGATTCGATGTGATATAATCTAACAGTTTCGATTGTGAAAATATTATAAAGTTTTATTAAAATTTCATCTGAAATTGATTAAGTTGAAAATGTGATTTCAAAATTAAAACTTTCAAAATTGTAAATAGAAAGTTAGTTCTCCACAACTGTCATTTATTTCTTTTTTGGTACAATTTGGTCACTTTTCTTGTTGGAATTTCAATACACTCCTCATATGAAGGTAACTTTCTCATTTCATCTTTCCATTTCGCAATTTTAGGAAATTTTTTTGATAAATCATAATTACAATATTCAAGAACGCTTAATGAAGCCAAAGCTGAAAAATCTATTTAAAAATATCGATTTTAAAATCCAAATATTTTAACAAAAAGTTTAAATAAACGATAAAACTTAAACCTTTTAAACTAATTTTTCAAGTATATTAATAAGATTAAAAAAATTAATCAGATTAATTCATTTTAAACTAAGGTTCATTTGATGTTTGCAAATTAATATTATGTAAGATAATTTAGCTAGTGACATCTAGCGGAGAGTGTCATGGTAACGGAAGATGTCTTAACCTGCGATGGTGACACAATTCCCGGCTAAGAAGGTGCTTCCCCTAAGAAAATCTTCATAAATGATAAGAGCAGATTTCAAGGCTTCCTCATCTCCAAGTTTAGGTTTTTGTTTCAGGAACAAAACTTGATAAGGATTCTAAAATGATTTTTATTAATTTATAAAAGAATTTCACTGAAAAGTAAAAAATACTTTTAGTTATTTAATGTAGCTTTTAAATTATTTATACAAACTAAAAAAAGAAAAAGCAGTTTTAACTACCTAAAAAGTATAAATAAAAGTGAAACACTTTGGCAAGTTTTTGCTTTTATTTAAACAAGCTCTATATGAATGTTAGAAGCAGACCTTTTACTAGACACAGCAGCTTATGATGAACTGAAATTAAACTATTAAACTGAAAACTTTTAAATTTAGCAATCAGTTACAGGCAAGGAAAAGTAAATCCATTATATAAGATTGAAATAGAAATTTAAAAGATTACTTGCTAACCACATAATCATAGATAGCGCGAACAACTTCAATATCAATCTGTAGAAGTTGGTCGACAATAGCCCGAGGTTTTGGGGCAACTGGGTACACAACTTGCTTTTTGCCGTCATTTGTCATTTTATTGCATATATATTGCATAATTGCTCTGCTGTAAGAAGATAAAAGTATTAATGACTGAGATTTGAGAGAATTCAATTATTTATTTAAGTTTATAAACAAACCTTTCACCAACATTCATGTCCCCATCCACTAAAGCTGGGATTTTAGCTCTTGGGTTAATCTTCTTAAATTCTTTAGAACGTGTTTCCTCTTTAAAAAAGTCAACTTCTACAAAGACAAAATTAATCCCTACTGTTTTGAGAGCTAAATGTACCGCTCTGCTCGGAGGACTGAAATCATTGGCGTAAAACTTTATTGTCATTTCTTAAAACTTTATTTCAGATTAAACTGTTTTCAGTTTCACTGAATTAAGCTGCTTTTAACCACTTCTCATTGGTTATTGCTGAAAATACAAATTGTTTTCATTGTTGAAATCAGTCAGCAGATTAATTTGAAGATATAAAACGAAGAAGACACAAATGTTTTTGAGATTAAAACCAAAAATCTTTTCACATTTTCTGTCATAATTGCTTTTTGAATAGCTGTCAAGAAGTTTACTTCAAATAAATAATTCAAAATTGAGTTTATTTCAACAGAATTTTGTTAATAATTTACTTCATTTGCTTAAGTTTTAAACGTTTTTAAAAATGTTTTGAAATGTCAATTTTTAGATTTATATAAAACAATTTATTGCAATAATTTAAACTCAAACAATTTTGAGGTAAAAATCTAATTTAAAAACAATATAAACAAACTTTCAGTTTACATAATATGACTGGGTACTTTATTATGATGACTAAATGATATATTTTATAAAGTTTATGTCTTATTTATTCAATCTAAATATTTGTTAAAAAGTCTTTTTCGAAAATAAACTTTTAATAAAAATACCTTTTATCTTAACTTCTAACTTCTTTAAGTAAATTATTTCAATAAAACTTTTACATAATTTTCATGCCCAAGAAAAATATTTCGATCTAAACTTGATTATAATATTATCCCATTTCAACTATTAAAAATATTTTCTAATTTTAAACAGAAAATTCAATTCTAACAGCAAAACATAAAGAAAAAAAGACAAATGTTAGTTCTAAATATCTTGATGTAGCAAACAGGCAAACATAATTATAGATAAAGCTCTTGAAAATATCAGATTGACGTAAATAGAAAAAATTAAAACTCTCTTTATGCCTTCTTCACAGCTGCTTCGGTTTTAGTTGATGTCTCATAATCGATGAAAAGTGAAGTTTCAGTTTGAATCTTTTAACAGACTTCACTTCAGTTAGTCCGTCTTAACTGGAAATATTTTGAAAGATTCATGATTTAGAGTTAATTAATTGATTCCATTTTTGAAAAATCGTGGCTCTGAACACCGAAAAATTAATTGTTTAAGCTTTTGTTTTATTTATATATTATATAAATTGTAATAAATATTTAGATAATTATTCAATTATATAATTTTATTAACATAAAGATTAAACTTAGAAACTTGAAGAATTCACAGATGAAGTAATGAATTTATGATTGATATATATAACTTATTCCATCAATTTTCAAGGTTATAAATCTTTAATACAATTTTTCTGGTGTTAACATTCAAAATAAACTGAAGATAAATATTTGATGTCGACTGACTTACACAAATATTTGACTAATTGAACTTTATAGGTTTGTCTTATACTTTGAAATTGATAACCTAATAAAATTGAAAGATACTTTAAAGTATAGTCACTTCTGAAAAAATAAAGTTTTTATTCTAACCTTGTATCATTTAAATAAAAGATTTCTTCTGATTCCATTTAAAGCAATTTTGGTAAAGTTTATATTAGCTGATGTTGGTACATTTTCTTAATTAAGAAAATATTCCATCTTTCACCAACATTACTTGTATCCTTATTTAATTAGTTGTGATACTTTGATAGTTCAAATTTAATTGAGTTTTATGCAAACATTGCACTTTATATTTGTTATATAGTCAGGCCATTAATACAAGGCTCAAAGCGGTTTTACTAGCTCACTGACAAAGATAGAAATATTATAAAATTCTATTTTTAAAACAACTTTTGAAACAAAACATTTAAAAGTTTTAAAACTCAATGACTGGTTAAAAGCTATGAATTTTACCAGGAAGCTTCTTTAATTTGCTGATGAAACATATAAAGATTTCATTAAGATACAGAAACATTTTTTTAGTTTCTAATACAACAGTTAATTTCTAAACTTATTAAACAAAGTTACATTTGTCTAAACGTTTACAGTTTATAGCAACTGTGTCTTAACCTGTTACTAATACTGACTATTTATACAATAGAAAATAATTGCTAATTAAACTGTGCCTTGCTTTCAGTTTATAAAAGAACAACTAAGTGTGCGGTTACTTGTTATACTTATCTGTATGTTTCAACTGTTTAGTTATCAATAAGTATTTTAAATACAGTAAAAATAGAATAAGTTTAAGATACTAGATAATTGATAGTTGCTATGAGGTTTGAAACCCTAAGACATTAAAGCTTATAAGCTATTTACAACTAAAATAATTTTCAGGCTTTTAGATAAAAGATTTGAGCAAAATATATTTTCATTTATCAGTGCCATAAAAGCTTCAATTTTTATGACAGCAAGACTGAATTGAATCTTTTTCAAAGCTAAGAAATTAAAAAAAAAGTTAATTTGTTGATTGACTCGTAAAACTGCTTGATCGACAAAACTAAGCCAATTTACGACAGGTTTGGTGGTGAAGTATATGTCCTGAATACAGGGCATGTGAGGTGTTTAGGACTCGCCTTATTCTAGAATAGTGGCACATTTAAGGAATGCACTTTAGAAAAATAAAGAAGTAAGTCGTTTTAGTTTATATTAATCTGATACAAGTAAAGAATTCATAAAAAAGTTGAAAATGTTATCTTTTAGTGATTGTGCTTGATTAGAGTAAATTACTTTCTGTTAAACATTTTCTTTAAATATGTTTGAATGATTTAGTAAATGTTTCTTGTTAGCACCTTCAACCACCAGGTGTAATGTTTGTTAGTCTATCTTGGTTTCCTATTGGGTGTCGAAGAGCTTTTACGATCAGTCTAACTAAATTTTTATGAACTTTTCTATTCCCAGCATGATTTGAACTCACTCTACACACAAAGACCTCACTGCTTACTGAGCTGCTACAAACTGCTGTTTATGAAAAATGAATATTTTGATAAAACTGAAACTTACCTTATTTTCTAGGAAGTTGAAAATGTTTTTGACTGAAATTAAATTTAACATTTTAATATTACTTTTTAGCAAACTCTTTTTCAAGAGGAAGCAATTAACATGAGTAGATTTTATTAAGTTGAGATCCTTCTTTAGACTCATCTAAACTCATCTAAAGATTTTGGGACTTTGGATGAACAATTGAATCAACTTTATCAAATTTGTGTTAAACGGAACTTTTAAACCTTATAAGGAAAAACAGTTTACAAATTTTTACGATAAAAATAGAATTATCAGCTTAAACTTATAAGTTGTTTTTGTAGCAGCTCTTCTACAGTATATACTAAGCTTCAGATATTTTGTAGAAAATATGAGTTGATCTACAAGCACATATACAGTTTGAAAATATTAGACTTGTCGTAGGTTATAGGGAGTTGTTCTTAGATCAAATGATCATTCATCCTTTGGTTTTGAACATTTTCTAAGCTTTTTTGAAAGATGAATAATTCTTAAACTTTTTATTAAATCGTATTTACAACAAACCACTTTTTTAATTGAACTTTTCTATTTTGATATTATCTAATCATTGCAACTTGGTCCACCATAAAAATCATCTTTCTTGGCTCACAGGGGTCTTCAGAAGTTGATCAGCTTAAAGCTTCTTCAACATAAATTTCTTCCTTTAAATCTAATCTTCAATTAACAACAACTTTCACAACTGACTTAGAGAGCAGTAAGACCTCTTATGAAGATTTTATCTATTGATGAACAACAAAAAAAAGCAACTGTCATATATGTTAGGAAGATGTGATGAAACATGAGATCAGAGCACAAAGAGTTTGAAAAGTGAACTTTGGAGTTAAGGCCACTACGAGACAGCAAGGAGCTACAAAAAAGTTATACGTTTGATGGTACAGTATGCAAATAAAAGATCTGATTACATCACGTGATAGAATAATCGTTGTTTAAAGTTGAAAGAAAGAAAACAAAAAATTGAAACAGTAGAAACTGGAGTTGATAAGATTATGATTGAAGAAGTCATCTCTGATTCCTCATCTAAACAGCAAAAGTGACTCATATGTTTAAAAAGTTTATCAAAAAGTTGAAACACTTCTGAATAACTTTGATGGTAAGATCATTTACTGATGACGTCATCAGTTCCAAAATAAGGACCTTCATCTATTCCAACATTTTATTTGCTTGCTGCAGTAAAAATCATGAATATTTGCAAATGTAACTCGCACAGGTGCTTACCCAGTTTCACGGATCTTCGCGGCTTCTGCGCGACAGTGGGCCGATTTGAGGGGGGTTTTGGTGAAACTGGAAGATTGAAAGTTTAGTTGGTTTTATTCACTAGAGGCGCAATTGAGATTAACTATGTATTATTCATGCTTGACTGAACACGCTCAACTCACCTGGTAAAGTTGGCTCCGGTGTAGCTGAAGCTTCAAATAATAAAAAGTTAATGTTAGTGAAGCGTAAAGTGAAAGTTCTTACTTGGATCTGATTGGTCGAAAACGGAATCATTTTCTGCTCCTGATGAAGACTTCTTCAGACTTCCTGATGCTTTCTGCGGAGTTTCAAATTTCAAATCAGCTTCTGGAGGGCTTTTTGAGGAGCACCTTCAAACTCTTCATCTTCATCTCTGCAAAGATTCCTCCCGGCATTGCTACGCCACCAGGTGGCGGACGGTGGATCTTCTCGCTCTTCTTTGGTGGTTGTGGATCTCTTGTAGGACTCTTCATCTCTTCTTGGGGTACTTTAGAGGGTTTCTTCTTTAAAGACAACATCTGAGGAGTGATCATAGGCATCCCTATCATAGCAACTCCTCCGACAACTCGCTTTGGTTCTAGAAGTTGTGACGTCACAACCCAGTCACCTTGTTACTCAGTAAACTTCTCACTTTTAACTTCCTCCTCCTCAGGAGGCTCTTCCTCTTCGGGAGTAGGCACTAAACTGAAATCGGTTGTAGAAACACTGCAAGTTTTTGAAAATTATATTTTGGAGCCCTGAAACTTGATTTTTTACTCTTTGGTGAAGAAATTGTCAATCTCCGCTTCCACAGGAGGAGTCTTTCTCCTGCTGCTCCTCTTAGAGGTGCGATTTGGACCTTTAACTCTTCCCTGTTAGATGAAAAGATGAGATGAGGCAATGAAAAGACTGAGTAAACCTTTGTAATGTGCTGAAGTTTCTTGGTTGGTTCCAAATTGATGGATTCCAGAACGTCATCTGTTGAATTATCAAATTTAATTGGATGTTTAGAAGTTGTTAAATCCTTCTGACCATCATTTCGACTTGGCTCTGAGGACCCGGATTTAGCGGAGATATCATCATAGTTATCCTTTTTATCTTCTTTCTTGTTTGGAGCTTTTTTTGCAATGTCTTCATCCTTGGGTTCCGATTCCTCTTTAATTTCTTCATCCATTTTTGTTTCCAGCTCTGAGACATCTCCATCTTTTGTGTCTTCATCAGAAACATCTTTAACTTTTGTGTCTTCATCAGAAACATCTTTATCTTTTGTGTCTTCATCAGAAACATCTTTAACTTTTGTGTCTTCATCAAAAACATCTTCATCTTTTGTGTCTTCATCAAAAATATCTTCAACTTTTGTGTCTTCTTCAGATTCTTCTATTATTGACTCCTTTCCTGACTGCTCTGAAGTCTTACTTGAGATTTCCAGAATCTTTTCAACTTCTTCCCGACTCTTCTCATCTTTTATGACCTTTTCTTCCACCTGATTCTCTTTAATCTTGTTTTTTTCTACCTGATCATCTTCTTGATCTTTATTGACAACCTCTTCCGTATTCAACTTCTCTGATGATCCTTTCAAACTCGGAGGACTCTTGACACTTGATTTCATCTCCTCATTTTTCTTCCCTTTCATCTTTGAACTTTGAATCACTTCATCAATATCCGTCTTCTTCTCATCTTCTTCCATCATATCTTCCGGAGATTGATCTACGTCCGCACTGATCACTGCAAACATACAATAGTGTTCACGTGCTCAGTGGCGTCACGATCGCGTTTAATCTAGTTTAATTACGAAAGAAGTTGATCATATGTCAAAGAATCTTTTGTTTAAATGAAAGAATTTCTCACAAAAAGAAATCATCCAAAAAAATCTTCTATAAACCCATCAAATTGGATGTTGCTGAGCTAATTGATGCCAAAAATAAATGAATGAAGTTATTTTCGGTTTATGAGATTTGGAAACAAAAAACGTATTCAGAAAAATGCGTTTTACCTTTTATACTTGAAGGTATAGAAGTTTAATTTGCTCCTAAAAGATTTCTAACAAATACATTTTTGCTACATATGTAAACAATAAGTTGAGAAGAAAACGAAATCTGCTTGGCAAATATTTACGAATAAATGAAGAACTTTTATGCTTATGTTTGTAAAAAATCAAAATGAAAACTGTTGTTTACTCAAGAAAATCAAAATAATGAATTTGATGAATTTATTCACAACAAATTCTGTTTTTGTGAAATAACTCTTTAGAAATCAGAGATTTATGTTTAATTTACAAACGAGTAGAAAGAGAGTATTCTAAAACTGATAAACAGAAAGCAAAGGGCAATCAGGTACTGGGTGAAGATTGCAGAATAAACAGTTTTTAGATTCTCTTAAAATTACTTAAGCTTTGTATAAATAAGTTTTTATAAAATATTCGACATCTAAGTTTTGAGCTCATGAAAAAACTCCATATATAAACAAAGTTCTTAATCAAAATAGAAAACTAAAAAAACTAAACGATAAAACTTTAATTGAATTTGAAATACTTTAAAGAAGAAAAGCAAGTTTAAATGAACCACCAGAAAGTTTTAAATTAAAACTAGCAATAATAAATTCAACAATAGTTCTTATTCTACGACTAATATATAAATAGAAAATTAATTTTACTTTTAAGACAATCACTAAATTTTTAGAGCAAACAGAAAACAAATAAAAATGTTTTTTTCATAAAAGATTTTGTGGTTTAAAATCTGAACAACCCATAGAAATAGATTCTTTTGTTTACAATAAAGCTTTTGGGATTAAATGACATCACAATTGACAGCTGTAGACCACGAGTAACTTAGTATCTAATAAAACGAAGAAGAGATTCTCTTGAACTGCTTTAATTATATCTTCAATCATTCTGATGCTTCAACTAAATTATTTTTGTCAATTTATAATCGTCATCAGAAGCTGATGATTCTCAAATAACAAAAACTTCCTTTCAAGTACTTCAAAAAAAGATTGAATTTCAGAAAAGTTCTTTTTTTTTACCTGAAAAATTCATTGAAATTTCATTTCATCACTCTCTACTTTCTAGATGTTTCAATACTTAATTTAAGTTTACAATGAAAGTCAGAAAAATAAAGATTTGAATGAAAAAAAGATCATCGTCAACTTTCAGCTCTCTCAATAGACAGCTGAAGGCGTGGATGACGTCACAAAAGGCGATCAAGACTTCTTTCCCTTCTCTCTCGGAGACGCTTAAATGAGTTGGGTATTAAAAGAAATGTCACGTGACTAAATCAGCTGATCAAAATCTTTGTTTGTAACTTGCGCTGTATTAAGTCACGTGACAAAATCTACTTTGCAAAAAGTCGTTAAAGATTTAGTTCAAACCTATTTCTTGTTGTTGAGTTTCAGGACGTCGCTGGCGACGGGCCAAACTCTCTGCCCTAGCTCGAGCCAAGACATCAGGAGTTTCTTCTTGCTTTGATGTAGTTGTGACGTCATCAAGAAGACTCTCTGACTCGATGCTATGATTGACATGAGTTGGTGATACCACAGGAGTTTTAGCAAGATCTAAACTTCGATAATGATTTTGAAGTTTGGTGCTGCTCAAATGTTCCGTCTGTAAACAAAAGCACGTGACTAAAAGCTTCTAGAAGTTGTGACTACAAAGATGTGATTGTTAATTTCAAAAACACGAATTCTGGAAATTGAGGAAATATTTTTCGAAATTTTTTACAAACATAAATTTCGAATAAATTTGAGTTTGAGCAATACTGCTGATTGCAAAAAGTTTTCCGGATATGACGTTTAGCAGCAACAAATTGATCTGATTTCGATAAGTTAACTAAAAGTTACAAATTTCTTTTTATACTTGTCATGACATCTCTGAAAGAAAAGCTGAGTTTCACAAAAACCCTTTCACAATTGAAAAGACAAACATTTATTCTTTCTGATGTATACATAACCAGGTAACAAAAGTTAAAAACAAACCGAAATATTTCGAAGTATTTTAAGTACTTCAACCAACAAGAGATTAGTGTCTTGAAGTTGAGCTTCAACTCGGTTAACAGCAGTTACAACCCCAAAGTTTACATCTTTGTCAGGCTTGGGTAAGGTGGGGAATGAACCAGAGCTTTTGTAAACACGAACTAAGGAATTAGCTGATTCTTTTGTATTCTGCTGATCAGCAGCTTCTGGGGTGGACTTCTTCTTTCTTCTTGTTCTGTTCTTTTTCTGTGTCTGATTTTTAACTGATTCCTTTTCGTTGTTCAACTTCCGAGGCTTTTTATTTGTCACTTTTTTAGTTTTACTTTGAATAGAAATACTAGATTGCTGACTTGACATGACTACAGCACTAATAAACACATACTAGATAGAAATCAAACTTGAAAAACTGATAATGTAACTGATGTTTAAGCAGACGCGCCTATAACTTGTACAAGAGTGAATGAAGTTTGTTAAAATACCTACACACCCCGCACAAACGTAATAGCAAAAAAAGAAAGTCGAGCTAGTAGTTGAAGCTCATTATTGTTTTGCCTCTCTTACCTTTTTGACATTTTCACTTGGCCGGTTTGTTGGAGCAAAAGCAATCTTATGATAGACGAAACCCAACAGTTTTGAATATATATTCCCCATTATTCAATAATTTTTATTATTAAATCTAACAAAATTTTTGATGTCAATAAGCTTTAGAACTGTAATAAAAGTTTTGTCGTTGAAGGAATTTAAATGTTTGCAAAAATGTTTATTAATAACATTTCAGCAGAATTTTTCAAGTAATATTCTAGATGTCAACCTGGACTAGATTTGTGGCCTAAACTAAATACTCAGCGGCCACAAGAACTAGTTAATAGTTAAGCAAATACATTGCACATTGATATTAAGTCAATAGATCAAGTGTTTGAGGGTAAATACTTTTAAAAAATTACACAAATAAGTCATTTAATACTTAAATTAAATCATAAATAAGCTTAAAGTAATATTTTTATAGTGGATTAAAATCATTAAGTTTTTTAAGCAAACTACAGCAAATGCAACCTGAGAAATAAAACTGGCTGAAAACTGCTAATAAAACAGTTCAGAATTTAAAATAAAAGATTAAAAAGATGAAGATAAACACTTATAAACATTTCCTTTTGATATAATCATCAAATATAATTAATCTTTTTGTACAAACTTTCTTTGTTAATTTATGGCTAAGATAAAACAAAAGTTATTAAAACAACAGAATAATAATTTTAAAATATTGAAGAAACTTTGATGTCAGTGATTCTATAATTCAAGGTTTACAGAATAAGAATTTAAATTCTGCAAATAAAGCTTTTTATAGATCTTTCTTGAAAGTTTTTCCTTAAAATGAAAATTTGCAAAAAAGTGTGATATAAGTATCATTTTTGTTGTAAGACTTTAAAAATATTTTTTTTGCGAAAATAAACACTTAAACTAAATAAATAATAAAAAGTTTTATACAAAAAACACTTTTTAAATAATCAAATAATAAATATTTAAATAATTTTACGATAAGAAATTTTTAAGTTCAAAGTAATCATTTTCGGTGAACTTTTTTGTATATGATATTTCAAATCAAAATATTTCTTGATTGCACTCATAAATACTCATAAATATGAATAATACGCAATTGAGTATAACACTAGCTTGTTGACAGTGATCTTATAATCAATTTAAGTGAATAAAGTGTGATTTAGATGAATTGTAGACTAGAACCGCTTATTTAGTTTTAGTTCAATACAGTGTAAGTTTTAATCAAAAATTTATTACTCTAATTATTTTAATCAATTTATGCTAAAATAAAAAAGAAGTTATTTAAACTAATTTATAAAAAGAAATTAGACTAGTCAGTTATAAACTATATATAATTTCTTTTTATACATTTTCTAAACTATCAATTTCTTGACTTTCAAATATCAAAAAAGCTGTAAAATAATTAAAGATTATTTATTGAACTATCAAAATAAAAAAAATACAAAGCTATCATAAAAATTAATATCCGAAACATCCCAAAACAAATATTCAAATAAATTCTATCTATTCTTTCAAAGTTTCATCACTACTGCATTTCACTTTCATTTGAAAATAAAAACTTTCCTTTAAGCCAATTCTTTCATTAAGTATTTTTTTGAATTATTCATTACAAAAAGTAAAAGCTTTTATAAACTTCAAATTTTCAGTCTACTGAAAGTTTGAAAAAGATTCTACAAAAGTTATTATTAGAATTATCACTTGAAGCTATTTAATTTTACAAATTTCAAATGTTTTATTTCTATATTGCCATGAATGAAAAAGCTTTCATAAATAGATTTATTGTTTTTATAACTTTATTATAAATAGCACTATATAGTAAACTAAAGTTATAATAAACAAATTTGAAAGTAGAAAACGAAGAAACTGGAAAAAAGTAACTTATTCATAGCACTTTTTTCACTGCTTTTTAATTGATAGATATTTATTCGTAATTTTTTATGTTTATTTAATCTACTTTTTTATCTCATTCAGTTTTTTATCAAACAAATCCAGTTTTAAATCTTTTACTTTCAAATTTGAATGCCTTTCTAAGCTATTTTTACAAGCTAAGAATCGATCTGTATAAATCTTTGATAATTTCAGAAACTACAACTTTAAAACAAGTCCATAAGAATTTTCTTTTAAATACAAAATTAAATAACAGTTTATCAAATAAATAAAACCTTCAATGAACATGAAGTCACAACCAAAACAATAACTTCACTATGCGGCTTAACAAGGAAATGAAGTTTATAGAAGCCTAGCAAGCTTTTAATTTGACTAAAATTGAACTTTGGGTAAAAATTTTGGATAAACATAAAACAAAACTCAATAAACAAAATCTTATAGTTAGCGCTTAGTAATAATTTTATGATTTTTACTCTTACGTATAAAACAAGCTTTGAAACTCATAACAACATCTTACATCTGTTTTCTAAACACACAAATTTGCTTTTTATTCAACTTCAGTTGTTTTTACAATTTTCGTCTCATTTCCTTTGATAATCATCAACATCACATCACTAAATAGTAGATCACTCACCAGCAGCAAATTACATTGAGACAACTCAGCTAGCAGGGTGTCCGTCAACTTGTTTGAAATTAAAGCAGAGATTGTAAGATTGAGAGTTCTGTTAATAGAAATTCAGAAACAAATTTCTAATTATCAGTTCCGGGACTTACCCGACTTTGTTTGTGATTTCAGAACCGACTTTTTCGATTACATGATTTCTAACTAGGTCATCTTCGAGTCTTCCTTTTTCTTCGAGTCCTCTTTTTAAATCCTCTTCAACTCTCTAAAAAGTCTCAAATGACTCGATTATCTGGTTATGACGTCATAGAGTCAAACCTTGAAGACACTGGGACACTTTTGTTTTGCACAAGAAGTCATCTCATCTACAGTTTTCTAAAAATGACGTCATCGTCTCGTGACTTGTCGCAGTTTGAATTACGTCATCACCTCAATGTGTTTGTCGACCATATCGTTGAACGAAGTTGCGATGTCATCGATTCGTCGTTGGAGGGCGCTATCGGCTCGTTCAGAATCTTTGACTCCTAATTCATACATCTCAGATAGCAACTGCATAAGTCACGTGATCAATTTTTTGTGCTTAATCGAGTAGTAACGTCACAACATGTATTAAAAAGCCTCAATGACATCATTATCGCTTGATTGACGTCATTTTAACAACAGCACGAAGCAGAACAGCTGTACATGACGTCAGATGACGTCAGCTAATTAAGTAATCTCTAAATCAAACTAACCTTTGAACTTTTTCAGCAGAATCTTTCGTAAAATGCAAATTAGTTGAATAAAATTTTTTGATATTTATTCAGACTTATAAAAGGTTTGAAAAAAAAGAAAAAAATTGCTGTCAGGGCCACGCGACTAAATTACTTCCTGAATTTGATCATCGATCAATCGCGTGATGACGTCAAGACATCTATGACGACATAGGTACTTACACTTTTGGAATTTTTTGCGTCTTTCACCAAACTTCGCGCTTTATCGATGATTTCTTCGATTTTAACGGAATTATTATTCTCTCTAATCCCAACCATCTCCAAAGCACTGATTGTGTCTTCAGTTTTCTCTGATCAACAAACAAAAGATTAGTGAGGCGTGAAATTCGAGATGACGTCACTTGTCAGCTTATTTTCGGGCCAAATTAGAATTTCAATGAGTGATTTGTAATTACCAGCAACTTTGTCCAAAATAATATACCCTGTGCTCGTCAGCGCGCGTCTTAACAAGAACTGTTGCTCGCTATTCTCTTGATTTACATTCGCGTTTCTTAGCAACAAATCCTGGATCGCTGCCATCGCAGATTGGGTCTTTTCAGGGTTCTGTTTGATTGAACCGACCACGTCTATTACAGGATAGGGTATGTACTTCAAGGTCTGGTTTCTGTGGATGAAGATTTGATGAATTTAGGTCCAGATGTCAACTGATGTACCTCGCAAGAGCTCGAGCAAGTTCTTGGTAACCGGAAGCTGTGATCCCGTTTCTATCGAGTTTGAGGGTCTTTAGATGAGCGTTGATTTGAAGGGATTTTGAAAGAACTTTTGCTCCTCCATCCCCAATCAAGTTACCACTGATGCAGATCAGTGAAAGTGAAACTCTGATCTCATCTGATCTATGTCTTTACCTGATATCAAGCTCCTTTAAAGATGTGTTGCTTCCAATACATCCAAGAACCATATGAAGCAGTTCTTTTGCTTTTGAATCAGCAATTGATAAAGATTCCAACTTCTAAAAGACACAATCAGGATTAGAATCTCAGTGAGATGATTCAGAGATCAACTCACTGAATCTTCTTCTTGAACGAGTTCTACTAATCTCTCCATCACTTGTTTCATTATCTTCACTTTCAATCCATTGAAGTTTCTTCCTATGTTCAACTTCCTTAGACTTTTGTTTTGCTGTTAAAATAAAAATAGAAGTTTTGATATTCATCGAAAACCTTTCAAAATAAGAATCAAAACTGAGATCTAAAAAAAATCTGTAAATCAGATTAGAGGTTAATAAAAGATTATTTAGTAAGTTCATCAATTAAAAGTTAGGAGACTTTTTGTAAACTTCTGTGATATCGGGACTTTTATTTCAATTAGAAACGTCATGAAACCTGTAGAAATGGAAGCAGATCAACTATTTCACTTTCTAAGTTGTTTCCAGATATATCCAAACTGCTCAAGTTCTTCAAAGATCCAATAAAAGTTTGCAGAACTCTGCAGCCAGCTGCTTTTAACTGGATTGTATTAAAATGGATTTTGAGCTACTTCTATTGAGATGTAATAAACTAACTTCACAATCTGAAACCAACAACTCCACTTTCAAGCCCCTGTACGTATTTGAACATAGACCAGTCAGAAGAGACCTACAAGCAGCAAAAAATTAGCTGAAAAATTAGCAAAACGCGAAACAAGTGCACCTTAGCGCCTCTGGTGGAAATTTCACTTCGCTCAAATCGAGACGTTGGAGGGCGGTAGTGTTCTCGAAATACTGTTGATAATAATCTCAAAAATTAATGAGTTGAGTAAAAATCAAAATAGAACCTTTTGAAAAGAGCTTGAAAACATAGTTGTTTTGTTCTTTCTGTTTTTAAAATTAGTTAATTCGAATTAAAGACTCAAATTTATTAATAAAGCTTTATCACATGACTAAATTAGCAGTTTTATTAGTAAAATTAATTTGAAATCACTCATGCATATAAAAAAGATGTTAAAAGAAAATTATTCGGAATAAAATCAGCTGATTAATTGTTAAGATCAAAAGCTAGAAAGCAAAATTGAAAATCTAAATAAAATAATTAATTTCCAAAAATAAAACCTGAAACTATTGTAATCTCCCTGAAGAAAATGAGGTAGAATAATTGGTGTCATCTGATATCTGATTAAAATAAAGAAATCAAACAAAATAAAAAATAAAAAAATTGATTGATGATTGGATGATACTGAAAGTCATGCAGTCACGTGATTTGTTCTATGAAACTTACTCAAAATCATTTGTTGATGAACTGTTTGAATTTTTAAGACTAGAATAAGAAACATTTGGAAAATTAAAAAAGTCTTAAGACGCAGCTCATTTGCATAATCCAGAAGTTATTTGTTGCTAATTGTTTTTAATCCAGCGTTTGTTAATCACCAATAGAAGAAATGTTTTACTTACGTGGAGAAAAAATGGTTTTTTGATAAATTGGCCCGTTTTAAATTGTTTAGACATCCTTTAGCGAAAGCACTGATATACTAAAAAAATTTGCCAATTAAATTAAATTTTCTACAAAGTATTATAAAAAATAAACTTAAAAAATAAAATCTACTTTGTTCAAATAGAAAGTGAACTAATTTCAATTTAATGAAATATATTAAGAAATATTTAAATCAAGAAACTTACTAATTCAACAGCACTATTTGTAGCACTAAAATCAATCTCAACTAAATGATTTGAGTTTGACAGCAAGCTATACAAGCCCTGAAGAAATACAAGATTTTCAAATTAATCAATCTTTCAATATGAAGTCACTTAAACTTCATCTTTTTCTAGAAAAAAAGTCTCAGAATTTATAAAATCTCACTTCAACTTCTTCAGATCGAAAACTGTTATGACTTAGATCAAGGTGTGTGAGACTTTGAACAATATTGTCATCTGATCTAAGAGCTTGGCATAAACCATTTAATCCTTTAGCGGTTAGACCTGATAAGTGAAAAGTTTTACAGAAAACTATTTGAAAGTAAAAGATTTTTGATTCCACCTATATGAGAAAGTCTTAGCTCTTTTAAACTTCCTCGTTTCAAAGATGGGAGAGGTCCACTCAGGAACAGCACTCCTTTATCTTCTATCATATTATTGGAAAGATCTAATCTTTCTAGATGTAATCCTTTGTTTTCCAGCAAGTTTTTTGCAAAATGTTGAGCGAAGTCACTAATAAAATTTGTTTGTTTTTAAATAAAAGCTTTTAATTCAATTTATTACTGTTTGATTCCATTTCCATTTAGAACTAGAGTTTTGAGATTCTTTGAGTTTCGAACAACTTTTAGAATCAAATTGTTCAGTTCTGCATTCTGTTAGATAAAACGTTTAAAGTCAAATATAAGATTTTAGTTTGTTTGAAGTTACTGAAGCTGTTAGTTTTTATTGGAAGTTTAAATGTTCAAATTGAAATCTCAGAAAATTTCAAGTTTTGGTTCAAATTGTTTTTGTGAAAAAACCAAATACATCTGAAAAATGTTTTTTTTTACCAGCTTCTTATTTTTAATGACCAGATGCTCGAACCAGCGATTGTAAACCATCACAGCTATAATAGGAGCAATGTCTCTGTAAAAAGAGGAGTTAAAGTCGTAAATGATTTGCATATTTCCAACTTTGAATCTGCCAAATCAAAGTCTTTGATGTTGATCTCCTTGCATCCTTGAGTCAAATAAATTGTATCAACATCCTAAAAAAAAGATCAGTTAGATGATTGAGATGAAAGTAAGGATCAGTTCGGACCCATTCTACTTCTTCGCGAGGTTCATAGTTAAGATAATCACAGATACATCTATACTGCTCCGAGAAGTTTCCACAAGGTCCCTCTTCCAGATGATCGGCTTGAGTTAGGATATTTTGAATAGACTTCAAACGACTAACAGGTTCCAGGGAAGCTCGTAAAATACGTCTGTAAGAAGCTAAAGATGAAGATCAGCCAAAATATAGGAGATGCTAACGAAAGAGGAATCCCTGGAAAGATGGTTCGACACGAAAGAGCTATCTTCCCGACTATTTGATCCGCATCATCTGTCCCAATCATCAACAAGGAGTATGACTTGGAGTTTTTTAACCTGATAGTCAGCTGTAAATAAATTATTAAGAAAGATGAAGATCAGGATGAAGTCTTACATTCAAAGGATCTCGACTTTCTAAGCTGTTGATGTTCAAGAAATGAAAATCGAGCTCGACCTGAAAGAGCAGATTGAAAGAAGATACAAGAGCTTACTGGATTCAAACCTTGAATGGTGATCTTATGTTAGCGATTTGGCAGCGATAAGGCGTCAATAGCTGAAAAACATGCATCAATAAAAAGATCAAGGATTAAAACTAAGAGATCTCACCAAGACTTTTGTGCAGTAGCTTTTGGTTTCAGGATTTAGAAGCTTCAACATCTTCCTCATTGTCACGATCCCTTTTCGACCAAAAGCATCTCGCATTCCTTCTGTCAGATGAACGTTGATCGTCAGATGTCGTCATAGCAACAGATTTGAGGTGATTACAAATGATGTCTTTTTGTGATTGTCTCATTTGAAACTTATTTCGAAAAGTTTAAAGTTTTTGAAGCTGTTCCCACCCGATCGACTTTAGCAATTTCGAAATTATCGATTGAAATTCAAATATAAGAAATGTTGTTTATAGACAAAATAAAGAATTTGGTATTCTCTAAAGTTAAATATTTAGATAACAACTATTCCGAATTTTATAAACAAAATTGTTAAAAGAAACTATTTGGTATGAAAGGTGAGTTTCTGCAATTAACTGTTTTTCTTCTTTCTTTCAAGGCTTCAATTTTTTAGCTAAACATTTTAAAGTAAATTGACAAATTACAAACATTGAAATAATTGAAGTCATCATCTGTTATATTTACTCACTAAGTGAGTAATAAATTATTAGTTTGTCACATGTAGGTTTAGTCTTAAAATAATCATTTTTCATCAAAGTTATTTCAAAATTAAATTTTTAAATTGTAATAAGTTTGATTTATTAATAAAAATACTTTTAAAGAAACTTTATATGGAATAACAAAGTTTATTTTAATGAAATAAAAATTGTCAATATAAACAAGTAGACAAACAATCACAACAACAATAACAACAAGTTGTTAATCACCGTTTTGCTAACTTGTTAAACTATCATGGCAGATAACAGGTGTTTTAAGCTCTTTTTTAGCATTTACTTTTTTGTTTTTTATTCAAAACTTTTCTCAATACACAATTTGTTTACATCCTGTCATGAAATGTTCAGTTTGTTTTGTAATTAAACTATTTGATCAACAAACGAATTGTTTTAACTTTTCATATTGTTTAGTGTTTCTAAACTGCAATTTTACAAAACTAAATAACATTTATTTTAATTGTTTATAAAAAATCAACGTTTTACCTTCAGCAGAAATCGAGGTTGCTTCTGGCAAATAAGCGGTTACTATACTTGCAGTATCATCAAAAATTTCCACACCAGGTGTTACGTCAGAAACACGAAGACTATTTCGTCGTTCTACATGAGTGACGTCATCATTGTTTTGATTACTAACATATAGAGCAACTACCTGCGACACTCAAAGTATCTTGCTTCCTTCTGAGTGCATCACCATTTTTCGAGTGTAAGACTCGCTAGTGGAAAAAACAATTTGTTGAGATTTGAATTTTTGTGAAAAATAAAAAATTAAATCTTGAAAGATTTCAAGATGAGACTTCGCTTTTAAATCTTGTTCAGATCACAAAATTACTTTTAGTGTTCCAGCAATACTTTTATTTTCAACTCCGGGTTCATAAGAGGTAAATTTTAGACCCCTAGTCAATGTCTCACTCATCGTACTCATTCGCGCGATGTTCTTCTTCTGCATCTCTTCGTCGTTCTTCTTCTTATTTCTTCTGAAAAATATCAATTAATCAAAAACGAAAATGTTGTGATGCTACAAGAGCTTTTGTAAAAACTTGAAATGTTTTTAAAAACTTTTTCGACCTTAAGCTCGATAATTAAGCACAAAATAAAGAGTTTTTAAACATTTGTTTTAAAAATAAGTTTTTTTGGAACAAAATTAATTTCATTTGGTTAACAAGGCTTACAATCTACTAAATCGTAAATTGAACTTTCATTTAAATAATTGCTCTAGGCAGGAATTCATTTAACTTTGATGAGAGCTTATTTAACAGTTTTGAAATTGCTCTTAAACAGATAAAAGTCAGTTTTATTGTTGATTGTTAAAAACAAATCAATAATACTACAATAAGAATTAAGTAGTAAGAAGCAGAATAATTATTAGCACCTTAGAAAACTCTTACTTTTTTGTTTTTGGTGATTCCGCAGTTTCAGTAAAATCCATGATAATTTTCAAAAGTATTTCTTTTTTATTTACTTTTAATTTTTAATTTTCTAAATTGAAAAATTTTCATAATTTTTAGTTATTTTATTTATTAATAGAACCATTCTTATAAATTCAAATATGTTAAATTAATTTAATTGTAAGATCAAAAAATATTTATAATCACAAAAAACTCAAATATTTTTCTTAGCTAAGCAAAAAAATTGATTTAAATTCCTGATTCAGATGAAAGAGCATTTACTAAGAGAACTTTAAAATAATCCATAAGTTCTTTTCAATTGAAATTATTAATAGAATGAAAAAGCGCATCAATTAAAAACTGAAACACGTTCAAGCGTAACTAATAAAATTTCAAATTTAAGAAATAACGACAGTTGTTCAAAATCTGACTTTTCTTTATTATAATTTTCGAAAGTTATCAAGTGAAAAGTATTTTTTTATTCTTAATGTTTATTATTTACAGAAAAAAACTAAGCTGCTACGTAAGGCCTTAAATTAGAAATCAAAAATACTAACAAACTAATTTCTAAATTCTTTTTATTTTGGTTTACATTCGTCAAAAACCACTTTTGATACTCAGTGAGTTATTACTTAGTTAAAACGTTGAGTTTTAGTTGATTGTGATTCACCAGGATATGACGGAGGTTTTCTCTAATAGCTCTAAATGTTTTTGTTTAAATCTATTTTTGATTTAGACGACAAATATATCTTTTATCTTAAATATTTTCTATTAATACAATCTAAAAAAAACAATCGAGAAATAATGAATATATTTAGCTTGCAGATCAACTTATCAATTTTAGGTAATGAATCTCATTTAAAATTTAAACAGAACTTCACATAACAGCCTGGAATTACTTAATTATTTTCTTTATATTGCTCATATTGATTCAATATTATTGAAACATAAAACACACGTCGATGGTTTATTGTTTAAAAATTAAAAAAAAGTTAGAATTCTTACAGGCACTATTTGATTCTCTGCTAAAAACCTTATTTAAACACTCATAGAAAAATGATAAAAGCTTTTAAACAAACCTTTTATGAAAATGAGCCTAACTTGTTTTAAGATACATGTTCTTATTAAGCTCAAAGATAAATAAAGTAAATGAAAAGCTAAAGGTCAGTTATGAGGAATAACCAACTAACTAAACTACATTTTTTTTTGTATTTCTTTAAAGCAAAATTTGTTTAAAAAAAGTTTATTCTAAAGTTATCATTTGTTTATTTTTGACTTTTATTTTTTATTGACTTAATTATTGTAAACTATGTAAAGTATAACAATTAGGTTTACTTGAAGTTCTTGAAATAAACTTTACTGAAATGGAATTAAGTATCTGATTAAAAAACTGAAATACATTTTAATACTTGTAATACTATGAAGCCTAAAATCTATAAAAAAATTAAATTTTCAACATAATTAAACAAACAAACTTCAAACACCTTTCAAATGAATGAAGTAAAATCAGAATTATCATGCACAAACATTTGATTTGATAAAATTATCGCAGACACTGTCACATAGCCTGCAGCTTTTTGTTCATGAATATTGTATAGACCTCAAAGTGTTTTTCAATCTGTAAACTAAATAATTATTTCTGTTTGTTTGTTGTAAGAAAATAAGAATAAATACTTTGACTGATCTGATTTCTACTTGATACGTTTTATAAGCTAGTATCTTCTCTGATTTAATTTTCTAATTGAAGACACATAATCATACAAACTTAGGTTTTATTTGTAGACATACTTTCACCGCTTTGCTCACTTATTTTAAATTGTTCCTTATTTTCGTACTTTTTAAAAATAAACTTTAGGCAAAACTAACGCATAGATACTTAAAATTATGTTTATTATTTAAGTAAACATTTAAAGCTATTGAATGAACAGTTTTAAATATTTTTCAGATCAAATAAAGAAATACATTATATCTTTGATATGTAACAAGATTAATGTTTTTTAGTCAAACTTTTAAAGTAGATTAAATTACAATTTCTTTTTTCATGAATAATCTTGTAAATTTTTTTTATGAAAATTGCAAAATATTTTTTGTCGTTTTAAATATTTAGGATAAATATTTTATTTGCGTAAAAAAAATGAAAAATAAGTAGCAAGTTGCAAATAGTCTTTCAAGTCGAACGCATCTATATTACAATCTGATTTTAACAATTTCAAATATCAGTTGAATTAGTTTTCATTTCAAGACTTTACACTGAAGTAAAATAGAAATTCTCTATCCAAGTTTAGGTTACTAAAGAAAAAACTTAAAACAATTTTATTCAAAAGGTTTGATCAGAAAACTTGAAACTTGCCTCAGATTTAATTGCTAATAAAACAGATAAAACAGAAAATATTTGAAAATAATCTTACAATTGTATCTTCGTGTGACAAATAACTGGTATTTTGGTTGACGTTAAGTTTGTAACAAAAGTTTTGACTAATCTGAACTAAAACGAGTAATATTTTGATAAGTTCTTACTAATTGATAACTTAAAAAATCTAGTATAATCTGTTATTAGTCTTATATTTTATTAACTCATTGTTTCAATTTGTCAAATAAAATGTTTTTATTTAGTGCGTAAAATTACAACATTGAATTGTCATAAAAGCTAATGAAATAGCTCTAGTCAAAGCACAAGCTTAAAGAAATAGTAAACCAATTTTTATCAACTTCAAACAACACTATTCATAAAAATTAACTTTTTGACGTTACACATGAAAAGTAAATTTCTAATCCTTATTATTCAAATTTATTGTATTTCAAACTAATTTTAAATTATTTTTAGTAGAGCAAAATTATTTCGGTTTATTTCACTAATTTGTGAATTACAATTTGATCTGCAGCAGAAATACTTTCATCTCATACTTATCATCAAAATGATAATTCTTCATTGAAACAATATAAGAAAATTATATAAGCTTTAAAAACAAACAAACATAAAAAAGCTGCATAATACTCAAATGACAACTCTGTAATCATTAAACTATTTTTTCAAACTCTAAATGAATAAGATTTCACTTTTATTTAATTGTACATTAATAGTATTTATTTTTAACTTATCAAAAAAAATGAAAATGTAGATAATTACATTATGTAAACAGTTATAAGCTTGTAGTTGTGTCATTCAAAACTCATATTAGTGTCATTACATCCGGTTATCATTGTGTAAATATCATATTACTAATTCTATTCAATCCTACAAAGTAACACATTTAGAGTTTTTTAAATCCAAGGATAATTCTTATTATCTGTATATCGCTTTGTAGGTTAAGCTTAATAGTAAAGAAAATTTGTGCCCTTGATATCTTTTTAAATAAACTCTGATCTAAAACTTAAACTCTTTCAATGTTCTCTATATAAGTGAATAAAGACCACAAAAAATTGTCGTAGAACTTCAAATGGTTGTTTTAAAATAAGAAAAAATTAATCTTAAAATTGTGAACAACATTTCTGAAATGTACTTTTATTGGTTTAAGTTAAAAAAGGTCCCATCTTTTCAAGAAACGAAATAAGAATGTAGACAACATTTCTATTTTAATCATTTTATTAGTTTTAAAAAAGTTTGATTTCAAATTATTATAAGTCTTTTTCGGTTTATATTATAGTTTATGACGAAATAGCTTAAATAAAAACTTACAAAAATAACATAACTGTTAAGAGTCTGTATAAAACTTCCATTTCAATCATTTCAAATTGGTTAAAACAAAAATTTCTATAGAAGTATGATTAATTGATGGAATCAATATATCTAGTATTAAATAAATAATAAAGTATGAAGTTATCAGATTTCATTTTAATATACTTAAAATGTATTTCATCTTTTATTGCTTCTACCGACCTAGCTAAATGTTAATCAAATTACTGTTACTAGTTATGTATTTAGTAATATACAGAAATTTAATAAAACGTTAAAAGCTACTTTTTGAAAAATCTTCTTTTGAAAGCAAATCTTAAACCAAAAACTTTCATGAAAACTTGACTGTGAATACAAGATGTTTTAACTTATTTTAATAAACTTTAAATTTTGAACTATTTCAACTAAAATTTGAATAAAAGCAGAAACTACTAACTCAGCGAGCATATATTTATTAGAAAAGTAAATCATAATTTAACTGTTGGTAAGATATTTAATAAAGTTCTACATTAATAAATGATTGTAATAAAGATGTAATTAAAAAGACAATTATTCTAAGAGAAAAAATTCTGAATTCTAACCAAGATGATCAACAAAATATTTTGGTCACTAAATGATTTAGAAGCTTCTGTAAGCAATAAGTAATAAAAAACTTAAAGACATCAACTAAAATGAGACGAATTTATTATTTCAATCTTATATTTTTTATTGTAGTAAAACAAATTCTAATATCTTGAACTATTTGCAAAAGTTTCATTTGAAGTTTTAAGAAATCATCTTCTTCCTACAGATTTTCTTCTCACAAAAAAATAAAACATATATCGCATCTTTGTTAAAATCCGGCAAACGTTTGTTGACTTTTTGATGAGAATTAAATGAACTCAAACCCAGAAGTATTGAAAGATACTAGATTTATCCATAAAGTAATACTGGAAGTTTTTGAAAAAAGCTTAGATGTAACAGAAGTATGACAAATTACAAAATCCGTGATTAAATAAAATCTTCTTGATCAAAATTGATAAGATTTATTGGATTTATGACATGATAGAGATGAAAACGTGAAATTACTAATCCACAAAGTAAATCAGATTGAACAACTTTCAGTAAACTTCTAGATTATCAGATTAAAAGAATTTCTTATGACTTGACAAGTTCACCTTTAAAAGACTAGTTCTTCATCTAAAGAAATTCTAAAATTCTTCTGCTAAACGATTAGTCTTCAAGGTCTAAATTTGATTATTGAAAAGATCTTGAACAATAAAAGAGTAAAATTGGTCAATTCTCTTTTTGAAAAGCTTGTACAATTAATATCGGAAAACAAAGTTGTTGGTCTGAAGTTTTGGTTTATTCTCGATATACTAAAACATGAATAAAATCGAAATCGACCACATAACAAACGATACTAATTAAAAATCATCAAATATTTAAAATCGACTAACTCATTAAAAAACTAAAAAACATGACTTTGACAAAAGCAATAAAAAAATATTAAAAATTTATTCATTTTATACGATAATCAGTAAAAGTGAGAAATAGTGATTGTAAACACAATTGAGTTAAAAATGCTGCCTAAATTAGCTATTTCAAAAAGTATCTGTGAAAGTTTTCGTAAGTCAGTGAATATTTCACTTCTTAGATGAAAGATCAGATTCATCCATTTTTATAGCCAAAATATGAGCATGAAGCAGATGAGGATTTTCTACTTGGATGTTTTTGTTATTACTTCCATATTGAGCTAAAACATTTGAAGCTAAACCACTACTTAACATGGGTTCAGAAGTCTTAGAACTAAATGCTTCATTCTTAAATTGTCCACTTTCACTTTTCAGTTTGTTCTTTAGATACATAACCTCATCACCAGCAACGGATTTTACTTTAAACGCATTCATCTGATCACGATCAACATGGCTGAAATTTTGAACTTTTGAAAAGTTTTCACGATTTTCACAAACCACAGACATCATCACATTACTGTTACTGGTTTTATCTTCATTAAAATTGTTCACTGGTGTACTTATCCTCCCATATTCATCTTTATGATTTCGTTTCTCCTCTTCAGCATTAAAATAATCTTGATCTTTAGCTAGGACGTTACAAGATAATAGATGAGCTTCTTCAGACACCATAGAAGCTTCATCAGCTGAATTACCAGTGTATTCACTTTCAGAATCTTCATTATAGTTATGAGCAACCCACTCTCTGAACACAGAACAATACTCTATAGGTGGATCATGTAAGTTGTCTCTGATGTACTGATGAAGTGCTTCGCCCACAACAAATGAAGATCTTTTAGTTGCTCTCTCATCACTTTTGTTAATCATTCCATCTTCCATGTTACTAACTCCAAATCTGTAAGAAAATATTAGAATCAGTAATCAAAGGTTGATTTAGATAATTAAACAAATTTATGTAAAAAAAAAGATCTAAGAAATAATATATGAGATTGTTGATGAATTAATATAAAATTTAATAAAAAAAAGGTTGAAAAGTATAATTTCAATGAAAATATTTTGATTTGATTGTAACTTTTACATCAGTTTATAAAAATTTATAAAATAAATATAAATAGAGTTAATCAGAATTTATAACACTGAAATTAAGATACATAGCTACAAAAATAAAACACCATAAAAGTAACTGAGTTATTATGAATCAGATCATTCATTAAAAATGATTATCATGATTTAAAAGAATCAACTTTAATAATTATAAACATTATATGATCACAATTAATAGGTTTTCATAAGTAGCTAATATAACTATGAAGATAATTTTTTTAATTATTAAACTTTGAAATTCTATGGAAGTAAATATTGTAAAAGTCTTCCATTAAACCAAAAGCCACTAATTATCTTGATGCTTATAAAAAATTAAAGATTTTTTCTTTGATTCAGAGTATAACAAAAATAAAAAGAATATATAATCTTATGAAATCATTATTATTAAATCATTATTTTCTTTTCTAAATAGTTAATTAAGAGATGTGGTAAACTATTTATGAAATAATAAACAATAATAACTGATTTTCAGTTTAAGCATCAAATTTAAGTATTAGAGATTTTCATTCCAAAAGTGAAAATATAAACTAAAAAGCTTAATCCTTATAAATCATCAATAATTGAATCTAAATATTTGAAAAACAAATTTATTTATAAAATTTATTTATCAAAATATTTAATTAATAAAGACATAACTCGTTTTATTTCGCCTAAATCAAATGAATCAAAAGTTTATTTTAAAATGCAAACAATGGAAAGCGTATAGACGACAAAACCTACTAGCTAGTAGAGTTACGCTGATTCTTATTGAGTCATAAATCACATGATCCAAATTCATAAAGTTAGAATGAGTTAAGAAATATAAAAACCAACTAAAAACTGTTAATCGCTTGATGACATATATATATATAACAGGAGTAACAAACGATCTAATACAATTTTATTTATAATTAAAAACTTTTTTTTAATGTTATGTTTACCTTTTAAATTCAAGTATGGTGTTTTCATTTTACAGCTTTAAGAAATTTGAAGTCTACGAAAGTTTAGTACAAATCCATTAATAGAATAATAAATGTGTCTAGGGTCTTTGCTTGTAGCGTTATTTACCTGAAAAAAATTATTAAAAAAATAACATTCATTTTACAAATTGCTTTATTTGCGCTACAAAATAATGTTAAGGAATATTTCAACAGTCAAATTTTTTCAACTTTAGTAAAATTTCCAATTTGCTAGTAATTAAGAAATTATCACCATATTAAACAACCACTATTTCTGAAATATAAAATAAAAACAAAGCATTTAAACAAATTTCTGCTCTATAGACCTCCACTACTTATTTACCTAAGAATTCAATTTTTTTCTAATAAAATTTTGAATCATAAAATACTAAACTCACCATAAATTTTATAAATAATGATATTACAGATGAATTTGTTCTACTCACTAAGATTTCAAGACATATTTTTATTGAATTTTAAAAACTTTACTTATAATGATATACATATTTGCTTAAGCAAATATCGGTCAACTACAACAGTTTTCTGTCTACAATGATGATATAAAATTGGAAAAATATATGCTGTACACTATAAACATTCATGAAAATAATTAAACATGATAGAAATCATTATTAAAATAATTTTTTAGCTGCACCAAGTGTTGTTTATTTTAAAAGTAGAAACTTTAGTTGTTTTTATCTAATTGTAGTATACATTTAACTGCAAAACTATACATTTATTTAAAAGTATTTTCCAAATACTTACTATAAAGACAAGCAAAACTCGACAACAGATTTAGAACATTTACAAAAATAGATGTTTCAGTTAACTATCATCTCTATGTTTAAGCTTATTCTTGATCCAAAAGTTTGGCGAAAATGAAAGCAAACTATCCAGTTTAAATAACAATAAGAAATAAAAATTTTATACAGATGAAATCAGACTCCTACCTCTTCAAAATATCAACTAAGAAAACGATGACTTTTTAAGATCAAAATAGGCTTACTAGTAGCTCAGGACTTTTGCAGATTTATTAAAGTCTTAGGGCTCAAGTTGAAAACTACGTCTTTTTATTGAAACCAAAAAAGAAAATGAAAAGCTGGTGATTTTAGAACCAAGAATAGTCATTTGTAACCACCGTGGACTTATTCAACTTTGTGCATTTTAGTTTTCAAATTTAGTTGAAACTGGATTGATTAATCAAATATGCAAATATTTTTTATATCAAAAGTATTATATTATTTCATAAAATCTTTTAAAGCATTTGACTATTTTATGATAAGACACAAGCTTAAAAATATTTATTTTCCGATGAAGTTTATTTCGATTAATGAATATTGTGTATTTATAATAAAATGGTTGGCTGAGCTTCATAATCCTAATTAGCAGATGAAGGGAAGTTAACAGCTTTCCTACTTATGCATGAGGTTTAAGTAGACCTGCTGTTTGGTGACACGGCTTAGTGATCTCGAGGTCAACGAATTGTAAATCTTTACTCTGGGTTTACTCACATAGACTTTGCTTTTTTCGAAGCAACTGCAAGGCAGTGGCACTGTTTACCTATAGTTGAAAAAGTTACTCTCTGAATTCCATAACTCGCAGCGTGATGTAGTATACTATACCTTCGGTGAAAAGTAGGGTCCATGCATTCAAAACCTGCTTTGTCTATCTCGTCACCAAATAGTTCTATAATAATTTACTTCATAAATCGATAATCAACTTATCTTTATGTAATAATTGATAAAATAAGCAGAATTTACTTTCTCCAACATACACTTATCACATAACATTTCGAAATATTTGAGTGTGAAGGTCGCTTTTAGTAGCCTTTTTTTGTGACACAAAACTTTTAAAAAGACTATCTAAAAACTAGAACCAATAATGAATAAATATTTTGAAATCTTTGTTTTTTCAAAATAAATAAACTTACAAGTGAAATTTCTAGTTAAATATTTAACAAGGTTTTTGTATCGACTGATCCACCTTTGTACATTTTAATTTTGCCTTAAGCCGTAAAATAAAATCACCATAGTAGAAATCAAAAGTAAAAGGTATAATTCAAAATAAGCTAATTTTTTAGCAACGATTGCGTGCTAATTCAGTTATTGATCCTAAATTATTAATTTTTTATATTGTTGACTTTATTTTATAAAATTATTTGAAAATAAACTTTGAATCACATAAATTATAATCTGGTGGTTTATGATCATGTGATTTATGACTCAATGTGAATCACCTATATGTACTTTTCTACCTCATACATTTTTAATTTTTTGCATTGAAATAACTTTTTGTTTAGTACAAATTTTTAGTACTAAAGTTTATTAGTTTTAAAATCTGTTCCAGTAGCTCTTCTAATAATTTAGAATTTATAAATATTCAGATTTAATTATTTACAGTTTAAAGGTTTTAGATTTTCTGAATTAGAATATTATGGTTAACTTAAAAATGTATTACGCTAAAATTCGATGATGTAATTAGCTATCATGTTTATTTATTCCCTAAATAATATTTTTATAAATATGATAAATAAATAATATTTTTATAAATATTATCAATGTACTATTGCTGTTCTTTATGATTTTCAGCGTTAAGATAATATAGATTAATTCTATATTTAAAATTATCATTTGATATTGTAATTGTAAACAATTTAATCTTAATTTTATCAAATTTATAATATTTTAAGTTTTCTTTTGATGATTATTTTCTATTTTATCTATACAATTAAATAAAAAAATTTATAAATAATTTCGTAAATCTAATATAATTGGTCAATTATATTAAGTATTTTATCTATTTAGTTAATTTTTTGAAATATTATATTTAGATTTCAGTGATATAGAAAATGTTATAGACCAAAAATATCATAATTTAGTTCATAAGAGAATATACAAATAACAACTTTTTAAGGTTTTATAAATCTCAATAATTTATTATTTGTTGAAATCTATTTTTGCCAGCTATTTACATATTGTAATATTTTCTATTTCTTACAGATTAAAATTTAGTATTATGGAAGATAAAAAGACAAAGAGAAGTGATAAAAGATTCATGCAAGGGTCTTCATTTGATGTGGGCGAAAAATTTAGTCAGTACTTAGATGCAAACTTACATGATCCACCTATTCAGGTTTGTACTGTCTTCAGTGATTGGTGTGCTCATGAGCTGAATGAAAAAACGGAAAGTGAATACACTGGAAGTTCAGCTGATGAAGCTTCTATAGTGTCTGAGGAAGCTCATACATCATCTAGTAACGTCCTAGCTAAAGATCAAGATTATTTTAATGCTGAAGAGGAGAAACGAAATCATAAAGATGAATATGGGAGGATAAGTACACCAGTGAACAATTTTAATGAAGATAAAACCAGTAACAGTAATGTGATGATGTCTGTGGTTTGTGAAAATCGTGAAAACTTTTCAAAAGTTCAAAACTTCAGCCATGTTGATCGTGATCAGATGAATGCGTTTAAAGTAAAATCTGTTGCTGGTGATGAGGTTATGTATCTAAAGAACAAACTGAAAAGTGAAAGTGGACAATTTAAGAATGAAGCATTTAGTTCTAAGACTTCTGAACCCATGTTAAGTAGTGGTTTAGCTTCAAATGTTTTAGCTCAATATGGAAGTAATAACAAAAACATCCAAGTAGAAAATCCTCATCTGCTTCATGCTCATATTTTGGCAATTAATATGGATGAATCTGATCTTTCATCTAAGAAATAACTTTTTTGTTTATATTTTTTAGATAGTAAATTTCATCAGCATTTCCAATTGGGTTTACAATCACTATTTCTCACTTTTTTTGCGAAATAATAATATTTTTTTATTGCTTTTGTCAAAGTCATGTTTTTTAGTTTTTTAATGAGTTAGTCGATTTTAAATATTTGATGATTTTTAATTAGTATCGTTTGTTATGTGGTCGATTTCGATTTTATTTATGTTTTAGTATATCGAGAATAAACCAAAACTTCAGACCAACAACTTTGTTTTCCGATATTAATTGTACAAGCTTTTCAATTTTTGATAAAGATCTCGATGAAGATGAAGATTTTAATCAGAATGAGATTTTCTCGGATATATAAGAACAAATTTAAATATTTAATTTTTCTATCTTGTGTACGCGATATGCGCATCATTAGTTTTGAACCACAAATTTAATTTAATGAATAACAAAGATTACTCACTCTGGGTATGTGAGTTTTAAGGTTGCTTAATTCAAGTAAGATATGATCAAGTGATGACCATTGACCTTTTTGAAAGCTTTGAAAAGGCAGTGAAACTCTTAAAACTTTAATTAATTTATTACATTAAACGAGATGGTGCCTGAAAAGAGCACTTCTCACTAACACGTATTCTCACAAAAAGTATATATTATGTATAAGTTGGAAATATAGAAAGAAAAAGATGCAACACTTGGTAGTTCAATACAATATAATGGTGAATAGTTTCATAGAATGTTAATGATGAAAATAAAATCACAGTTTAGAAATTACAATTGTGGCAACCTTAAAACGGCATAACTTCTGCTTGAACAGCACGAGAGAAATGTTTAATATAGAAATGATATAAAATCAATGATGTTATCATAATTTCCCCGTTAAAAACTCCGTTTGCTTAGAGCTATAACGTTTAAGAAAAAATTCTGATAAAGTTTAGTAATGTTTTGATCTCATGTTATAGCAAGAGGTTCTTTTTGATCATCTTAGATAATGTTCTGAGGGGTTCATGTGATAGAAAGATCAAAAGTGTAACCCACTAACTTGGATTGGAAAAGTAACAATCTGAGATAGATTATTGGCATTGAGGAAGCTTACAAAGGCATGGCTTAAAGTGGCGGAATTAAGATTATTGCTATCCAAGTTAGACTATTTTCCCACAACTGTTATGAAATGTTATTTATATAACATTCTTCAAAACTTTTTAAAATGTCTTAATAGTAACACCATCATTAATTTTAAAGGGTGGTAGGTAAATGTAAAACGAGAAGATTTAGATTTTAAGAAATGAAAACTGAAAGCGATAATCTCAAATCCTGGACAATTAATGGCATCAATCTGAATTCTGGAGATCTTTGGTGCAAGCAATGTTTTGTAAATTACGCCACCTCTATCATGCAGTCTGTTGAATGAATAACATACGTAATATTATAAAGTAATTGTTTTTTTGACGCTTGTGAGATTTGATGATAGACTTTTTTGATAAGAAAATTTTTTTTAGCTTAGAGCTTATGGGCGAATTCAAATTGTCGCTACTAACAACAGCTGAAGCCTATATTTTTACTCTTTGTCTAACTGTTTTTTTTATTTTTGAGCAAGGGTAGACAAAATTATCTAACGCTTCAACGTCACAGTCATTAATGTTGACTGACTGTGGAACGGTAACACCTTGGCAACGATTTTTTTCTTTCGATTTTTTCTTTTGATGAAAATCGATCTTTCAGGGTCTTTTGCTGAATGTGTAACAACTTCTGCGTCATCTGAAAAAAGAAGGCTTCGGACGGTGGTATTTCTTACCTTGCTCTTCGCCTTTAGACGTGATGCATTGTAAAGACTTCCGTCAGATCATTAAGAAAAGTAGGATCTTTTAGAAGATACCTAAAATGCTCGTTTCCTGTGTCATAAAAGCAAAATTAATAGAAGCCGAGATCAACACCCGCATCGTTAAGACATCTAGTACAAGTGCATGGTTTATTTATAAGGTGTGGAGTAACCCAAAGCTCTCTATCAAAACCAAAGTTGCCATCTATAGAGCCTTTTCTGCAGTAATTTTACACCAGTGAAACTTGAACCTTGTCGAAAGCTAAATAACATAAACTCAACACCTTTCATTTTTATTGTCTTCGTCGTATCTAACGTATAAGTTGGCAGCAGAAGATCTCAAACAAGGAAGTCTTCAGGCGTACTGGCCTGACAATAATGTACAGCTTTCTGGCACATCCGCATAATGAATGAGGGCGGATTCCAAAGGATCCGTTGTACTGGGAGCTATCTTAAGGCAAACGTAACATCTGCCGTTCCTGCCACCCTTTTCAAGATATCTGCAAGCACGATTTGAAATAACTCAGTATCAATACCAGCAATTTGGAGGATAATGCAGTGGGTCGCTCTATATGATACTCTTTACTCTTTCTTTTGCTTTGTTTTTCAGACGATATTTCTCTTGCACATTACCAGTATGGCTCGGCTGAAGTAGGTCTTATTATTATTAACTTTTTGTCACTTTAAATTTACTTTAAACTTTCTTATAGATTAACTTAAAAGGGATTTTTTCTTATAACTTTTTTTAAGCTCTTAGATTTCAGAAAAAATTGAATATTTCATCAAAAAGATCAAAAACATACAAAATTAAATATAAAAGTCGAGAACTAAACATGTAAAGAAAATTTAAGATCTACTTATAAGCTTTAAAACGTAGATTTTGGTCAAAATCTATGAATAAGTGATATTTTACATCAAAAAGTTTAGTTATTGCTAGCTTAAGACTTTCATTTGAAATCAGTTTCATTCAATTAGTGAAAAATAATTCAAAAAAATTTTGACACCCTGAAATTTTCATTGAATAAACCATTTTAAAGAATAAAAACAAATTGAATGAAAATATGAGAAGCAATTTTCTTGAAGCTAAATATTAAGTTACAGAATACTCTGCGCTTCTTTATCCTTTGAAAAATTAACAGTAACTAGTCCATAAAAATCAATTTTTTGTTCGAAATCATTAACGATTTTATTAGAAAGAAAATTGTTGGGTCTTTTTTATTATCTGATTGACATTTATTTCTCTAAAAGTTTTCTGCTTTTAGACTTTAAATATTAGTTTACTAAAATAAGTAAATTTATTTTTAGATTCTATAGTGTTTGAAGTAGAAATTACATTTGAATGACTTGTTTTAGTAAATTAGTTGCGACTATAATACAGCGGTTATTTCTTACTCTAATAACTACTGCTAATCTAATGGCTCTACTTTTAAACGAAAGATAAACAAGTTTTTGAAAGATTAATCTGATAATTTGTATTTTGTATAAACTAATTAAATTTTTATTCAACAGTTGTGACAACATACGGTCAGTTTTTCGATTTCGTTTTAATTTTTTGTTCAAGTAGCTTAAACAAACTTTCTGCTATCATCATGGTGAAAGTAGCATCATAGAGCGTCATATGTCCCACTTATGAAGATAAACATACTTTTAAAAATCGATGATTTAAATTTTTTGTCAATTTTACTAAACTATTAGTTCATACAACTTTGGTCAGTTCAACTTTATGTAAGATGAATTTTTTACCGAAATGTTTTCTTATTTGTTTCTTTATTTTAATTCAAACTGATTTTTCTTCTGCTATGGCAATGAGACAGAACGGAGAGCCTCTTCACGGAGGTAACAGTACTCTTGGACGATTAATTCAATATTAGATAATGTTGTTTTAAGGTTTTGGAGAAAATATTACTTGGTGGACATTAGATGATGGGTTAAATGAGTGTAATAAAACCAGAAAACCAATGTTAATGATTATTCATAAGACTCCATGCAAAGCTTGTGTTATGCTTCAGAAATGTTTCAACAACAGCATGTAAGAAAAATTCATTTAATTTTATTAAGTTTGTTGTAAACTTGAAGTTTTTAAGGTTAATTCAAGATCTTTCACAATATTTTGTAATGGTGAATATAATGGACAAAGAAATACCAGATTCACCAGCCTTAGCGCCGGATGGTCATTATTTTCCTCGTGTTTTATTTCTTAGTAAGTTTGAAGATCACAGATCAGTGTATCTTAAAAGTCTAACTTTGCTTCTTTTTAGCTTTTGATGGGCAAGTTGTTATTGATCTACAAAACCCAGAAGCTCAAAAAAAGTACCTCTACTACTATTATACAACAAAATCAGGTAATTAATTCTTTTGTAAAGAAAATTTTCAATTGAAACGAATTCTTACATAGCTCATTTTACTTTTTTATGAATTTTGTAACTTAAAATAAGTTTTATCGAAATTTGAATTAAGTTAACTTTTCTAAAAACTGCTTAAAAGTTTAATTTAAAAGAATAATAAGTTTAGGTAGATTTGTGTTTAATCCAGACTCGATTAATTTTTCATAAACAAGCTTGACATTTTTATGGTTCAGCTTTTCGTAAATATTTCAGTGTTCACAATCTAATTTTCATAATTTTCGTTACTATGACAATTTTTTAAAATAATTCAATTAATTCTTTGCCAGTGGAAGTTGCTATGGCCAAAGCGATTCGTCTGTTTTATGATATTGTAGAAGATAAAGGCAACGAATTATGAATTTTGAAGTGAATATTATTCAAAATAAACACTATCAATGTTTCCTATTGCTATCACTTGGTAAAAGTGGTTTTTCGTGGCTTTTTAACAATTAGCAGAGTTTTAAAAACAATTTTGAGTGAGTGCTTAAACATATTTGTTCAGAAAAATATTTTTTAATCCGTTCAACTTTATTCTGATGGTCAATAATAATAATACTTCTAGAAAACTTTATCAAATAAAATTTGCTGATGAAAGATGTTGTTCAGCTAAAGGGCGATAAAACAATAAGCCAAATAATCCAATTTCAACTTAAAGAAGATTTTAATGTATTTAATTATGAAAAATGAAAGATTTGTTTACAAAGTAAATTATACTTTTAAGTAAACATCCTTTAAATCAATAGATAATTGATATCATCAAATAACAACAGAAGATAGAAATCATTTTTGATTATAATTTTTAAACCGCTAAAGAAGTTTTTTCACGAGTTCTTTAGTATTTGTAAACTTGAAGACTATTTTATTGTATCCACTTATCTTATTTTTCAAATTTTTTGAAGCTTGGAAGCTAGTTTAAACTTTTTAGAATCATTAAATTTACTTTCTGCTGTTAAACCAGTAACAGTATGATTTTAAAATGACTGTACTTAATTTCTAAGCAAATTTTTCTCAATAAAACTAAAATCCTGCTTATTTAGCCAACATCAGCTAATTTTGTGCTGAGAGATAAACAATTGAACTGTTTTTACTTTATCTACATGAATAAATGAAAATTTCAAAGATAAAAACTAAAATAACTTTCTAGAAGAGATCACAATCATTTTATTCTTGACAAATTTTTATTCAATAAGCTTTAAACAAATTTGCTCAAATTGATCATTTGTCAGACAATTAATTCATTTATAAAACTTTTTACTAAAACCAATATTTTACAACATTTCTAGGATATCAAAAAATTCTAATTAAGTAAAAAAGGTAGAAACTATTGTAATTATCTTACAACCATTATTCTAATATTAAAGAATTTAGCTAAGATGCCAGTTTAGCTATTACATAAAATTTATGGAACTATTTTGCTAAAAAACTAGATGCGTAAAACCTCATTGTTAAGTCTTGTAAGATGATATTTGACAACAATTCAAGTTTTAATTCTCAACCAATTTGAACAACTCATCAACACCACAACTGAGACGACACCAAACAAAGCATCGACTAAAAAACGGAAGATCTAGTGAGACTCAATGAGAAATAGAATATTGTTCTTACCGATCGTTTCATGGTTAAATGGACGTGATAGGACTTGCACCTTTATGTTATAGCTCCGTCTTAATACTTTTCCACCAACAAGTACGCTTCCAATACATGAATAGGTGTCTCCATTAGCTTGGGTGACGTTTTCTTTATAATAAGTAGTTATTCCTAAAGTAAATAGGTTAGGCTAAAATTACAGCATTTATTCAAAATCATGAACAGTTTTAAAACGTGAAAGTTACCTAGATTTGGACCAGTGATTGTACCTCCGTGCCCCATTTTAATTTCCATTACAACGTTATTGTAACCTAAAGCGTTACACTGAAGTAAAAGATCGTCTCCTTCATATAAGTACATAGTCTGATCTTTTAATTCCAAATTTTCAAATCCCAAACAATTAGTATTATTAACATTGAAGCAAATGTTCTTTTTAAATCCACATGATCTTCTGCTTTCACGACACTGGCCTCCATCTTTTCTGTAAACAAATGTTTAAGATTATAATAAACACAAAATCAAAACTTACAGCTCTGAGACATATTGAGTTCTTCCTAGATAATAAAGAGGTTCTGTCATGCTGCAATCACAATAAGGAAAATCGTGTTTCACGTAGAAGTCATATGCATTAGGAAGAAGAAGATCAAAATATTTCGCTCGAGACCTTCAAAATATAACATTAGTCAGCAAAAAAGTATTAAATATTGTATTTTTTTACTCAAAGCTTTTTACTTTGTTTAAATAAAACTTACAAAAATTCATCTTTAAGTTTCAGTTGTAAATCTAACTCAGCAACTTCTGATACATTTGAATTAATTCTTTCTTCTATAACTTGATGCGTTGGATCAACAATTAATTGGTGATAAAATTGTAGATGAGTGTTCAAACTTATAAGTTCTAACAAATTAATTGTTACTATTTTCTGAAGTATCATTTGCTGTCTCGTTGAAACTTCTGTTGTTTTGTTATTTATAAAGTTTTCAGATGGAAGGAAATGAACCAACGAAGTGGTCGGATTCAGGTCACTCTGATTCTTACTTAAGACCAGCCCATTAAGTTGGTTAAAAAATATCAAATACAAACATAGATTGTCATTAGAAAACATTTTTCCTTTTTGCTAGTTATTTGACCTGTATAATAAATAAATAGTCAATTTACAATTATTTAGTAATGCAATTATTATTATTATGTAAAATATACTTAGCAAAGACTGCTCAATTAAAAGAACTTAATTAAAGAATTTCAATAAAATTTTTTAATACCTTTTTAAGATATTTTTTTCTGTATAATGATATTTGATTAATATAAGTTTACCTTAAACCAGATTTAAAAATATTCGAAAATTATAAATAAATAATCAAAGAAATTTAAGACCTTTGAACCTGGGCTTGTTTTCTAAAACTTTGTACTAAAAAGTAGAAAATTAAGACAATAACATTATTACAGTGAAATAAAAATAAAGATTAAGCTTTAAAAAGGTAAAATAATGCTAGCTATTTAAAACTTAGTCAAAATAATCAAGAAAATGCTCAATCTTAGCTTTAAAAAGATAAGTTTTCAGTTTTTCCTTTCAAATCTTACTTTTGAGTAGTTATGCAAAGTTCCACTTAATAAAAATATCTTTAAATTTTTCAAACACTATTACTCTTTCTTTTTGTAAAACAGTTTTTATTTGTAAACTGTTTGTATGTAATATAATCAGATAACAACAAAAAGTTTAAATTTGTTCTTATCTTTAACCCAGTTTTTTACATAAAATTTAAAACATTAAAAGTAAAGATTATCAAAATAACTGTTTGTTACTCACTTGTTAGTTTATACTGTCCCAAAACTAATGTATAATAAAATATATTAGACAATTTACTAAAAAATCAAAGATTATTTTATTATCTTTCAATTTTCCTAAAGTAAGGTAAAATATTATTACTAAGTAAAGTAATACTGAATAAAAACTGAAAAAAAGTTTTAGACAAGTTAGGTTTAAACATCTAAAATGTTTTCTCCTGCAGATAAAAAGTTTTTGTAATTTTCCATGGTGTTTTCAATATCTAAGTTTAAAAGATTTAAAAAAACAAATAGTGATTTAAATGTTTTAATAAAATGAATGAAAATTAGTCGAATAAATAAACCAAAATATATTATTTTGATAATTTCAATACCCAATTATTATAACTTGAACCAATGACCCTTAAGTAAAGGTTATGATAAATACAAGAATATTGTATACTACAATTACACAAATAGCATCTATGTTTATATCTTTGAGGTTTTTAAAACCTAAACTTTTCAGAAATACTGTATTCTAAAATGAAGAACAAATCTGAGCTAAACTTGTACATCTTAAGTCAATTGAAAACTTATCATAAAGCAGTATTGAGCAAAAGTAAAATACATAAACATAACTATGAATAATAAAAAACAATATGTAAATTAGATGTTTACTGCTTTTGAAACTTTAGGATTTAAAGTCAAATATTTCAATAAAGACAAAACAAACTGATGTGCAAGTCAAACTGTATTATTTAATTATAAGGTAATAAAATGAGAATCACATTTAAATTCAAATTAATTACAAATGAATACATTTACAAATTGACTAATAAACTGGCTTGCAAGCTGAATTACAAATTGACTTACAAATGATATAATTAAATTGAAACAAAATTTTATCAAAAAATTTATAAAAAATTACCAAAACTTTTACAGTAATAATTATTAAAAAGTGTCACATGTGGCTGAAGGGTACAAAGTGGCGCTTTCTAGTTAAAGTTTCAAACTTTCTAATTTTTTAATATTTGACTTTTAACTATTACACAAAACTTCTAGGTGTTACTTTCTTTGAAAGAATCTATTGAAAATAATGTAAAAACTGAATCAAAGCTAATTGAAACATTATACGATTTGTGCAACAAATGATCTAAAAAAAATAATAAATAAATATTCTTCATTTGTATATTGTTTATTTAAAACAATTTTCTTAAAATATTAGATAGAAAATAATTAAAGAAACTGAAGCAAAGCTAAAAGCATTATCAAAGAACTATATGATAAATGTTAGAAAACAAAACAAAACAAGACAATATTTTCTATTTGTTTAATTTATACCCAAACAATTTTTTAACATAATAATATATGCATCAAACATAATCGTTTCTTTAAAAATTTAATAAGTTTCATTATGTCAAAAGTTCTTAAAATTTTATGTAAAAAACTTTGTATAAAAATATTAGGACTTGTTTATTCATTTATATGTTTAGCTGAAATTCAATAAAGTCTTAAATTGTTTATTATGAAACTCAATCGAGTTATTTTCTCTTCTAGATTAATTAAAAAAAACTCATAATCTGAGAAATAAACTTTCGGCTGTGTTTTAAACATCTGCATTAGCCTCAAAGAGATAAAACTAAAAAGTTTATCAACTAAAAATAAACTACTAAGAAAATTAATAAACAAATTCTTGGAATTTCGATAAAAACAAGTCTGAATGTTTTTGTGAAAAGTGTAAACAACATTATTTAAGCCGCATCATTGTGAAAATATTCCCAACAAAATAAGTCTCAACAAAACTAGTCAATATTGAGACTTTAATTTTTCTGCGGAAGATTTCTTCTGATCAAGGAGCATTTATGATTATGTCTGTGTAAGATTTATAATTAACTTAAAAAATAATTATAATAAGTATAAAAATATAAATAATTTAATATCTTAAGAGTTGTTATTTCTTTTTATTCTTAGATACTTTTTTATCCATAAATATTTTTTTATAAAGATTTACAAACAGTATTGATTAAGATAAAAATTAGTTTAGAAAATAATTTTAAGTGAAATAACTATAAATTAGAGATAAACGAATAGAAATTATTTATTTATTTAAATAAACGCAAAGAAGGGTGCCTGAAAAGAAAACCTCTCGTTAACAGCCATTCTCACAAGTGATATTATTTATAATAATTATTATACATAATTAAGATACAACTATATAAAAAACTATATGTAACACATGGCATTCAGTAGTCCCTATACAACATAACAGTGAATAATTACATAGAGTGTTTATAATATAAAAGGAGAAACAACTCATTTATCATTTATCAAAATCACTTATGCTGTTCAAGAAAAAGCTGAATTGTTATAATATCGCCAACATTGCCATTTCTAAACTGTGAATTTTTCTCTTTTACAATACTATGATTCTGTGCAATTCTTCATTGTCATATACTTTTTCGTTTACACGTTAAATAGATCTAATTTGTGAGAATGTGTGTTAGCGAGAGGTGCTCTTTTTAGGCACCCTCCTTCACATTTATTGTAATAAATAAATAAATAAATAAATAAATAAATAAATCATAATACAAACAACAACAAGTAAATACTTTTGAATTTTCAAGAAATAAAGCTAAATATTCATCAACAATTATTTTAAACTTTTTATCTGTGTTTTTCATAATTTCACACATGTATATCTAAATACTTCAGATTCCAATTTCGTAAAAAATTTGACAAAAACTCAAATTGAAGTAGATTACGAAATAGAAGTTAATACATAAAATTGTTCTTCTATTTCGAGAGTTCTTGCTAGTTTGTCAAAAAAAAAAAGAATCTTTCTTTCAAACTTAATTCTGCTACAGAAACTAACAATTTGATTTAAAATTTCTCAATTTATTACTTGTTAAATCACCCAAGCTCTATTTACATATAATAGCCGATAAAATTACAAAAAATTCATTCAGGAGAATGAATTTATTCATGTCTACTACCTCTATATAAAAAATGATTAATTTGCTCTCATATTTTCTTTAAAATTATTTTTCAATGCTTTGACGATTTTAAACTAATTTCATCAGTTCTAGACTACTTCAGTGTCTTAGTTGGTTGTGCAGAAGTTATTTAATGATAAATTTCTATTTTTTATATAAAAGAAGATGATTGTTATAAATATAAGCATCCTATTAAAAAAAGATTCTGAGAGTTAGAAGATGCTAATTTCACTTAATCAGAAACTTTCGTATTTTGTAAAAAATATTCTTTAATGAACAGCTATTAAAATGTTAGTTTTAAATTTATTGATTAAAGATGTATTTGTTGCTTTTAATTGGAAAAACTTCTGTAGCTGACCAGCTTTTGAGGGTAAGCTCCAGTTAATAAAGAGAAACTTTAGAAGTGCTTTTCAAGCCTTTTTGTAGTCTGTCTCACCTCATCTATAAGGGTATAGTTGGGCCGTTACTGCACTGAACAAAAAATACTATCCATAAAAAATACTGATTTATTAAACTCATATTAATCAAAAGTACTATCAGAATGATTTAGGTAACTAATAATTACTCAAGATTGAAAAGTTACAAATCATCAAATTAAATAGATGTCGAATTCAAACGACATTTGTACTTTTACTGTATGATTTATTTCAATAAAAAAGCAAGATCAAATTGAAAATTCTGATCACTAATTGGTTCTTTAGAATCAACACGACAATAGAAGAGAAAAAAACAAATAAGATTCACAACACTAGATACATGATGAAGAGTTTATCCAGTCGATGAAGTTCATTTGTATAAAAATACAGAAAGTCTTTTAAATTGGAAACAAAATATAAAATTGTTGGTAACTTTTCAGGTATTTGAAAAATCCACTTTTTAACTTTTCATTTTACATTTGAAATGAGAGGATTTTGTTTCAGAAAGTCCAAGAGATGCAGATCAACTGAAGCAACAACATGTTCGACCTCAATTTTGATCTGATCTCTACAAGAATGATGACAAACAAAGGATCCTTTTTCAAAGTATCCTTCACGGACACCACCATCAAAAAACTGATAAACTCCTAAAAAGTAAACTCAAATTAATTCAGAGTAACAGAATCTACATAAAATAGTGAGTTAAAATAGACTCATATTAAAATAAAGGAGTCTGTAACAGATGAAGCATCTGATCTGATAAAACAAAAAATAATATCTAGTACATTAGTTCTTTTATAGAAACTCAAACGACTGAAAGTAGAGTAAGGTGATTTGAAATGAAACACATGAAAGTAAGCTTACTTAAATAAATATTTTTATTCGCATGTTTATTAATATTCAAAAAATAAAACTGAAACTTTAGTAAAGATTGTAATTCTGTAAAAAAACTGTTTTAACAAAACCATGTTTAATGACTTTTAATTTTTTCTATTCAGAAGGCATAAATTTTTACTTCGCAATTAAATTTGCATAACTTTAAATCTGATAGAAAATAAAACCTCACCCAAACCATTAAGCTTCCCATCTTTAAATTCACCCATTATCTTGTCTTTATTTGAAGTTGTATAAACACCATGTCCACAAAATTTACCTTTTTCAAATAGTCCTTTATACATTGACCCGTCTTTAAACTTTAAAAGCCCCATACCATAAGGTAGTCCACCTGCAAAGGATCCAACAAAAACTGCCCCATTACTAAAGGTTTGCATTCCAATACCATGACGAGATCCTATGACAAAATATTAAATCTTTAAAAGATCTTAAAAAAAATTTTAGCTTTTTAATAGGGTTAGGGTTAATAGGATGACCACAGTTTGAAAGTTTCTTCCCAATATCATAAAAATCTATCACCTCTTTTAAAATTTGTTAAGAAATCATGATTGGAGTAATTTATTTGGTAAATAATATATTTTACTAACAGTTTTCCATTTGCGATAGTTATTAGGAATTTTGATTTATAACTTATAATTACTTGTACCTCTAGTGTTCCTACTTTTTCTACATTATTTATGTTAAATAGTGGAACTTTAGACCTTTTCATTATTATTCTGCAGTCATATTGTTTTATGTTTACTATAAGAGTTATAAAATTTGTCAGCTGTAGCCATGTAGTGAATAATAAAAATTAATTAATGTGAGCTTAAGTTGAAGAAAACTAAAATATATCATAAAATATAATATAAATAACAAATAAATAAATAAAAACTTATAAAGCTATAAATAATTGTATATTAAAAGTAAAAGATAATAAAAAAAAAAAACTCAGAAAAATAATTGTTTTTAAATGTTAAGTAGTTTAGAATTTTAAAACAACAAAAGTTTAAAAATTAAAAACAAACAGTTTCAAAATTTAATTTGATATTCTAAAAATAGACTTTTAAAGATAAATAACATCCTTTAAAATCAAAATATAGAAAATGAAACATAAAAACATCATTAAAAGTTAATTAATTACATTAATTAGACTTAATATATGAGAAACCTTTAAGTAATGTCCCTTTAAAGCTCAAGTTGTTGGAATAGATGTGATTATCTTCAAAGACTAAAGATTCCATTAACCAGTCAATATTCTCACCTTTTAAGCTATTATATATAAGTACTTACAAACTGTTTAAAGAAACAAAAATATTGAAATGATCATTTTTTTATAAAGTATATTAGAAAATACTCTACTAATATAAAACAATTAGCTAGTCAGTTTTACTGCTGTGGGATTCCAACTAAGTTTGTATTACTAATCATAACTAAATTATATATTATATAAGAGCTGATCTATAAAATATAAGAAATGAAAAACTAAGTTCTGATAAAAACCCTTATGATTTTTACTAAACCAATACGGAAAAACAATAATAATTATTATACTAATTATATATATTACTATAATAAAAAATAAATATAGATATGATTTAATTAGTTAATATAAATAAAGTCATCAAATAGTAATGTTTGTTTTTGCTTTTTCTCATTTCGCCCTTATGCTTAACAACGATCAATAAACTAATAGATGAGTAAGAAAAATTGTTTTAAAGATCAAATTTTCGATTTGATTAATTGTGGACCAAGTGAGTAACGAAATACGTGAATTAAAAATAGAAAGATCTAATATATTTTATCATAAACAACGTTTGAATTTTTTGAACTTTTTTGTTCAATTTTTAAATATAGTACAAAGTACAGCTTTGTGCTTTTGAAACTAAAACTTAAAACACGATGTTTACTTCAGGAGTAGTGACATTTAAAGAAGTTAAACAACTTAATGACCTAAATTGAATCTTAAAACATTATTTGATGCCTTAATTTAGCAAGTAAATTATTTAAAGTACCATATTTTAATTGGGTAGCAGTATATTTGTATCTTTGAACAAATATAGATATCTCTGTTATAGAAACTGCTTTATTTGTTTTTCAGAAGTTAGAGAGCTCGCCAGCAACTAACCAGGTGACTCAGGTGAGCAAGCCTACATAAATACAGTGATTGAAGTAAACAGCACATCACGGAAAGTCACTATGAAAGAAGATAGGAAGAAGATGGAAAACATTTTATCCAATTCAATTCATCAATTCACCCAATTAACTATTAACTAAATCAGATATCTTACACCAGTTCAGGTAAAACAGTTTTTTAGCTTTTCTACTTCACTTCCTACTTACAATTTCACATTCGAAAAATGAGCCTAAATAAACAAAATTGTGTTTATTTATCTAAAAATTTTAATGCTTTAATCAAAAATAATTGACATGTATTTTTAATTGTACAAGCTTTAAACTTAAAAATAGGTATACAAAAAATATATAATTATAAAGCCTAATTAAGAGAAAGTCAAATTTAATTAGAGTCATCCATCCACGTAGAAGAAGAAAAAGAAATTTAACAAACTAATTTTCACAGTTTAGACAATAAATTAATAGTTTAAGAAATTTTTATTTTTTAGTAATATAAAATTAGACAAAAATAATTATAGAAGATACAAAAATAGCTTAAAACAAACATTCGTCATCAATCTAATTGATGTAGTTTTATTAATTTTTCATATTTTTTTGTTTTGTTTTGTTTTCAATAAAAATTCCGATTTAAATAGATCAGTTATATTCAGAGTGCTTTTTTAAAGGTTGTTTAAACATACAGTTAAAAAAACTTGTAACTTTTTGCTAAAATAAGCAAACAAATAAAATTAATCGCTTTTTGAGTTGAACTTAAATACAACATTCATAGTTTTCTATTATCAGTTGTACAAACCAAATAGATAATAACAGCAATTAAAATAATAACCAAAAAATAACATGATCAAGAGTTCTTCATCTTCTCAGGTATAAAAGCAAATTGAGTTTGTAATTTTCACAAATTCATTATTGACGAATGAAAAGTATCAAAATGAAATACTCTTTGATTTTCATAGCATTCTTTGCAGCTTTTGCAAGTGAATCTTTCGCAGTTCCTCTGTGTGGTTGTGCCCCACAAATACAGCCTACTTGCCAGCCTATCGTGTATCAACACACAGGTTGTATAACTCCTCAATTTCAACCATGTAAGTAAACACTTACGTATACTCCGAGTTATTTATATTGGTTAGAATAATTAAAATTAATCAACTAATCTTTGAAAGTAAGAAAGCCCAATTTTTCAGTGGTAACATGTCATCCTATTGCTGTAAGGACTGCTCCATGTGGACATTACACAGTAAGACACACTCGTACAGTTAGAAGACGACGACGAATTCATCATAGACGAAGCTATGGAGGATGTTACTCAGCACCATCATGTGTAGCTGCACCAGTTTACTGTTAATAGATCTCAATAAATCACTGTAAGTACTTGTTTTTAAATTAAATGCTCCCATTCAATTTATCAAAGTCTGTGAAATGAATTTGATGAAGATTGTTTATTTCAAGATGGGTATCACCTTAATCAACAGGCGCAAACTTCTGCTTAAAAAACTTTCTTGATTCTTCTTGCTTTTGTTGACCGAGAATTGTAACAAATAATATACTGAGTCGACTCAGTGAACTTATAGTAATATTCGTGCTTGTATGGGGTATTTAAACCAGTTCTACTACTATTATTAGCCAAAATTCTAATAATTTTACCTGATAAACACATAAACAGTTGGTTTTATTCTGTATTTATTCAAATTTGGAAAAAAAGGAGCAGAAAATTGTAATCTAAGGAAGTTTCGTTTTCATGATTATTCTTATTTTGTTTTAATGATATTTTAAGATGTTGATTTTTCTTCAAAATACCTCTTGTTTAAAATTTATTTTTGACTTTTTCACAGAAAACGGAATGAAATGATAACATATGAATACAAAAGCATTAAAACTTGAAAATTGTGTGTTCAAAGTTAAAGTATCAATTGTGATTTTACAAATATGAGGATGTTTTCATGTTAAGCTTATTTAGCTACTTTAAATTCTACATCAATACGAATTGTTGATAAATCTTACTGTAAGAGACTAGAACATTAAATATATCACCATCATAAAAAATAAAAAGAATTTAGTCGTTAACCTAAATTATTTATTTTATCCGTTATTTTTTAATAATTTATTAGAAGCAAAATCATTTATACTCTAGTAGGAAACCCATCTGTTCATTGTATGATTTATTGATAAAAATTCAATTACTTACTTTAAAGTTAAATTCAGTCAGCCGTACTATATCTTTTTAGTATAAATTTGATAATTATTAGTAAAAATTCAACTTCTTAAATGTGAAAAATCTTTGATTTTTGTCAAAATAAACCTAAGAAAAAAGTAATTTATTAAAAACTGAAACTCTTAGTTTGTTATTTTAAGAATTCAAACAGCATATTTGCTAACCAAACAAAATCCAAAGCTCTGCAATAAAAAAAAGTTGTTCAATAAAGATATTAAATTAGTTTTGCATTTTTAAATGATTTTTTACAATTAGATTGAAGTGTTTGAATGAAATTTCTTCGAATACAAAACTTATGTTGTTATCAAGTTATATGCTTCACATAAAGTGTAATGTCTATATAGCAGATAAACCATAATTTATGTGTGATTAAAAGATATAAATGTTTTATGTATTTAATAATTGAATAACTAGACTTTCAAATTTTTTTCTAAATTTATTGTACTAGAAATATCAAAAAGATTATTTGACGTTTTACACTTATCATTCCTTTTATTTTTATTGTATTCCCTAAAAAAGCTTTTTCAATTTGAAAATGGAATTCAATGAGCGTTGTATCTTTTAAAACTAAGTAAACAACTGGATTGAAAATTTACATAATTTTTATTACAATGAAAGAGATAAATTAACATTTTATTACTGAAGTTTTTTGTAATGATATAGTTTTTGAAAAAGTAAAAATATTTTCATGGCCTCAAATGTGTGTGTTTTGTTAATTAGTTACAGTTGTATATGAAGTTATTGTTTAACAAAATATAACATACAATATTTTTTATCGTTTTCATTTGAAAGTTATGTAAAAGCACAGTCATTCAGGTAAAAAGTCTTTCATTTTTCAAAAAAAAAAACGTTACAGACGGCGTGCAAAAGTTCAGAATTGACTGAGAATGTAAGTAGCATTAGAAAAAGAATGAATTAAAATTGAACAAACAAAAACATATAAAAGAAAAGCCAAGCAAAATTTTGACAAAACAGAACCATTTCAACACTTGCTAGGATGTATATAAAGTTATTAAATTGTAAATAAAGTAATTTTTAAAGTCTTGAAAGCTGAAATGATATAGTAAATAAAAAATGTTTGTTCTAATTTATAAACTTAAAAAAGAAATATGAATAGTTTAGATTTTCGAATTGAAAACATTTTTATCACATGAACTTTGAAAATAAATTAAGAATTTGGCCATATTGCGTAAAAAACAGCTTCCAAAATAGGATTAAAATGGCTCACTATAATGTTAATAAAATCAATAAAATATTAGAAACATCTAAATTAATAAGTCACTTGAATAATTAAGTCATGGTGCATTGAAAAGGCAATCAACTAAAGGCACTAATCTGAGAGTTTTGTCACTATAACCATAAGTTTGTTTAGTAGTTTATATGAAAGGCATCAGGACATAAAACTTGGTTATTGCTTAGTAATTAAAGTACCATATGCAGCTGGATTTATCTGTTTGCATTATCTTGATCATTAGTGTCTCCAGAAGAGTTAACTAGTCTTTGTCTTTGAGCTTGATGTTCGAGTAAGCGACTGCTAGGTATTCTTTTGCGTCTAAAGAAGCCACACTTCCACAAAGGAAGGATCAAGAGCAGGAGAAAGAGTAGAATTGCTCCTATTATCGATACAACAATAATAATCCAAATAGGTAAAGAGGGCGGAGGTTGATGAAGGACGTATGTGTTTGCCTGAAAGCCAGTGAAATTTAGAAAGTTTGAAAGTTATAAAAACAACTTACTTCTGATTTAAAAGAGGCTTTTGTATTATTTGCAATTAAATATGGAATTTTGATAACTTCTAGTCTAAAGCTTGATGTTAAGATTGCATCTTTTTCAGATTTGATCAACTTATCCAAATGTACACCAGCTTCAAGCTCTATGTACAGTACTGAATCATCTGAACTTTTTGATAAGTTATAAAAGACACATTTCACCATTCGACATTTGTCAGGATATGTATGACAGTTCTATAAGCAGTAAAATGGGTTAATGCCAAAAATACAATTAAATTTCAACATTTTATAAAAATTCTTTATTTTTTTAACAAATAAAAAAAAGAAGTAAAACTAACATAATAATTGAAGTTTGACTCGTTATTAGGCACCAGAACATGACTTCCACTTGCTTCGCTTTTATTCACTTTTAAATTTGTTGGACAATCAATTTCAGGGCTATGTTTGAGCTCAATCAACGATAAATCAAAACTATCGTCATCGTATTTCAGTGGCCAGTATAAATAGATTTCTGCAGTTTCAATATCTGCAGGTCCAACGTTTGTAATCTACAAAATAAAAACATTTTTTTATTCAAAATAGACTTTCATCAGTATATAACCGAAATAAAGATAACATATAAAGAAAAAGCTTTTATACTAAAAATAAATAAGAGCTTGTTGGTTACTTCATAACGGTGTTTAATCGGTCTAATTAATTTGTCTTTAGAGTTTTCATCTTTTGGCTCGATGTAAATTCGATCTGGTCTAGATAAAAATAATTGATTTTGTTTATCACGAATTATAAATTCATTTAAAGATGATTGTATTATATTTTCACATTTACAAGTTTGTTAGAATTTCAAAACTGTTATTTGAGATAAAAACAACTTACATGGAGGAATTCTTGATTTCAACTTCTGAGATAACATCCATGTGAATTTCATCCTCAGCAAATTTGATTTGTGATGATACGATGTTAGTTGAGTTTACATATGACCTAAAGTTAAACAAATATACTATTAGGCAAATTTTACAAAAACAAATTTGTTACTCATGACAAGTAACTATGGATAAATATTAGAAAAATGTTGAAACATTACCTAAATTTCCTAGTTGTAGCATTCCCAGCATAATCATTCATCTCAAAATTCAATGTGATTGATGCATTGGAGCTTCGGGCTAACGGGTTCGCAATTTCACAGATCACGAAGGAAGAGTTATCAAAACACGAAAATGTACTTTTCTGTAAATCGTTTTTCAAAATTTAAATTTCTGCATCAATTTCTAAAAAATGAAAAAATAGTTGTATGTATAAAATATTGAAACCTGAACTAAATCGACAAATGACACAAAAGGGGGATACTCGACAGCTAAAGAGGTCAGATAAGCAGGTTCGGCATTGTTGTATATAAAAGCTTCCAATGAAACCGGCGTTTTCAAATTTACAGTTACAGTTTCAGGTAATCTAGATAAAGAAAAATATATTTTACTCATGTTTAGATTGAACAAAAAAATCAATTGAGTCACGATGGCAACTTACAAAGTAACTAAATGATAAAGATCAGGTTGACATATGTCATCTGAGCCACAATCTTTAAAGATTTTGACTTCCTTTTGACCACTAGTAGGAGCTAGAGCATTTAACACTGGTTCTACTTCAATATTTTGTTCTGGGAGAGAGTATTCGATATAAACAATAAAAGGGCTAAGCTTGTCTCGAATATTGTTCTGTGTAAAAAGGAGAAAGTAGTTTATTTACGCTTGCCTTATATAGTAGTAAGCGTAAGTAGGTAAAGAGAAAACATTTGTTAGTGTCTTGTTTGTATGATACTTTTCAAAGAGAATATCAATAGAATTGTCTGTCAATTTGTTCAATGTTTACTTTTATAATGTTCATTTATTTACCTGCACATACACCAGTTCAGTGACACAGTTTTTTTCATATTTAATCAAAGTTAAATTACGCTCATAACTTCCGACTAAGAATGTCCTTTTATTGTCTTTTTTATCAAAATCAACATCATATTCGAATTGAATATCTAAAAATAATAATGTATTTCAAAAGATCAACATCTCTAAAGTTACTTTAAATATTTCAACTTACCAACGCTAGAAGGAACATTAGAACCAGTATAAGAAAAGCAAGTCTGAAGTATAAAGCAGGAAGTTGGTGTATCACCAACAACACAATCTTTTTTATCAAGAACTACATTGGTGACTGCAGGTGTTATTGTAATATCGACGCTTATAATCGGTCGTGCTCTGAAAAAATCAATTTAAAAGATATTAACTCTAAAAAGAAATGAAGATACCTGAAGACAACAGCGTTAGAGCTTTGATACGCTCCAACTAGAACATCCGGGTATCCGTTTCCATCTAAATCTTTTTCTCCACTCATTCCATATCCAAATCCTTTCAATGTGATGTTATTGTTGAGATAAAGGTCTTTTGCTGAAATTGTCTGTGATGGAGTACCCCGCAGACCATTCTCACCACCATTAAAGAGAAATATATCACCGGTGATATCATCTTTGAGGTCATCAGAAATATCATGAGATGCATAAGGAGCAGAGACTAGTATATCTGAAAGTTTTTGGATTGTAAAAACATTTTATTTATTTTCTGTACTTCATCGACACCATTTTAAATCAATATTTTCAGCAAATCACTAAAAATTGTTTTATACTTTGTCATTTAACAAAAGTTGTGTTGGCAACACGACATTTTATAAATTTAAAATTTAAAGACGTTTTTAATTGAATAAAACAAAACAAAAATTTAATCAAAAGTGAATCACATTCAAAATGTTTTTTTTTAATTTTTTATCAATTTAATTTATTACTTTAAAAATTGACAAACAAAACCAAACCTTCATATCCATCATTGTTAACATCTCCAACATTAATTATGCTTTGTCCAAATCTCGACAAAGACATATTTCCAGTTATCACCAGTCCGACTTCAAAATCAACTTTAAGAAACCTGCTAACTAAAAATATAGTTTCGTTAAAATACCATAAAGTAACATGAAACTAAAAATGTTGATATTGTTGTTCAAAGTTGATGAAGACTCACCTGCTTCTAATAGTACACAGCGAAAAACTCATTTATGAATTATCTATTTTACAAATACTTTAATAATCCAATACCTTGTAGGGTAATATTTTAACTAATTTCTTTGTTGTCAGTATCTAACTATTACTTCCTTTATTGACAATTGAGGAAATTATTTTAGCTGACTAATCTTTTTTGATATATTAACCGGTTGAATTAAGTGCTTCTTATGCAATTTATCTTTGTTATCTTTATCACAGATTAGAAAATATACATCATCATGCTTACCTCTCTGATACAGGATAGTAATTTTTCCACTTTCGTGAAGACCTTTAACCAAATTTGAATATAAAGGAGATCCCACTATGATATCATCAAAGCCATCTCCGTTGACATCGGCTGCAGCTACAGCAGCACCAAAATATTCACCAAACTAGAGAAGCAATGTTAAAAGTTGGATTACTTCCAATGATGAATATTTACATATTCTAAAACATTCAATTTATTTTTTTTTCATTTTAACTTTTCTTACAAAAAATTTCGAAATTATTTCTTTATTTGTAACAAAACTTCGGCATATTTTCAAAACTAACAAAATTCTGTTGTTGTAATTTCTATCAAAACAAACTAACTTGTTGCAATAACATTTTTACAAACCTGTTCTCCGTTTATTTGTTTAACAGTTCTAAGATCTTCATCAAAAATGACGACTGATCCTAAAAAATTGAAGCCCATTCTACGAGGAGCGCCTGCCACGTACATTCCTTTGTTCTTTGATCCTAAATTTCCAGTAGCGATACTATACCCTGCAAAAAAGGTGCTAGTTTAGTTGAGAATAATTTTGTAAGAAGAATTACCTAATAAATTGCTGTCGTAAGATTGTGTCAGATAATCTTCTACCTCGAGACCTTTTTGATCTGTACCCGGTGGAATTGTCATTTCTCCTGTGTGTAGATCCGGTAAAGTGCTTTGGTTCTTGTACAAATCTTCAAACTTTAATATAGACCCTTGGTTCCAAACCATTCCAGGGGCACCCATAATCAAATTTGGTGTTTGCTGAAAACGGTAGAAATAAGCTGAAACAAATCTTATAATCTACAATTGACTTATTTTGGGTTTAAGTTGTAAATATCAACAGTTGATAAAATTATGATAGTACCCCTTTAAAAGAAAACGCTGCTGAAAATCCAGCTTGACATAAAGCTGAAGTTGCCGCGCTACCATGGTCGTTAACAGATGTGATTTCACATGGCTTGTATTTATAAATTGGCTTCTTGGTTTTGGTGAAGTCAGTCAGCAAATAGCACAGTCCATACATGTCGTACTTTTTTCTCGACACTTGTGTGAATCCAGGCGCACAGACCTATAAAAATTAAAATAATCAAATTTTAAGATGATAGAAAAGTCCAATAAACTTCAAAAGAATATTATTTTGAAATGAACTTTAAGCCGAAAAGAAAACTTCAAAAGAACTTCATACAAACAAATAAGTTTTATAAAAAGAAAAACTTCATAAATAACCTCTTCTTATTCCATTATTATAGAGATAAAATAGAATAAACAATAAGTACAACTTTGTTTACAAACAATTGCAAATTTAGCTATAATTTCAAACTACATTTAGCACAGTACTTCAAATAGAAAAAAAAAGAAAATATTGATAAACAGTCATTAAGCAGAACTTGTTATGATTTAAGTAAATTTGATTACCAAAAGCTCTTTGCTATCTCCGAGCCTAACCGTCGCTCCATAATTTTCAGGAACATCCGTCTTAGATAGCTCTGAAGACACAATTTTAAAGTTTTGAATTAATTTAGTTATATCTTTTAATCAGTTTAATGAAGAAATTAACTTTAAATGACGTAATCTAGCAAACTAATCGTAAATCCAAATTCTCTAATTAGAGTTTGATTCCAGAGTTGAATGCTTCGCTTGAAGCACTAGAATAAACGTCGGAAAATATTCAGATTACATGTGATTGTAAATAACTGATAAAGTTTGAAGTTTAATCGAGTTGAAAATTAGTAAAACTTCCATAAATATTATTAGCTTTTACTTATTTGTTTAAATAAAAGTTTGTAGTAATGAGAAATAAATTTGTTTTAAAATTTGGTAACCCTAATCATAAGACATTATGAATCATTTTGTAATGAAAAATAGGATTGAATCCTAGACAGAAAATATTTCAAACGAATAAATAAAAATCTAACAAGAAATATTTTAAGTTTGATTACTTTCAGTTACAGAATAAAGTTGTCAAGACATATGTTGTTAAATTAAAATATTTAACAAAATTCGTCAGATGATTAACATACCTGGGTTAAAGTTAATTTTGTCACATGTACCACTTGAGTTTAGGTATTTACATTTGTAAACAGCCCCATCATTATTATCCGTTGGTGCTCCAATAAGAAGCCTTCAATTTCAAAAGTGTGTTGAAAATTATGTAAACGTCAGTTTTTTGTTTACATTGTTGTTTAGACGTCACTAGTATTATTTAGTTAAGATATTTCTTTCGTTTATATTCCAGTTTATTTAACTTTAATAAGGTATCTTCTTACCAGTTTTCTTTTTTTGAAGTGTATATAGCAACTGACTGACCAAATGCGCTGTTGTTGCTAACTCCAGTAAAATAATGAGGAAACTTTACATCTAAATTGAAAGCTTGCACACAAGTGATATAAACAAATGAGAAAAAAATCACCAATTCAGCATTTGTCATAATCTATATATTTATTTTATACTTATTTTTTACAGCCGTAAATTTGAAACTGAAATCTAACAAAGAATCATAAATAAATAGTTAGCTAAAATCTTTTCAATTAACATAATTAACTTTGAATAAATTTTAAAGAATTATACTTTAAGATTATAAGTTAATTATAATTTTATATTTATTTATTTATTTTAACACAGCCTTACCTACAAAATCTGAACATTATATATTATGAGATTACATCAATAAGAATAAATTTATCTAATAAATTGTTTAATATTAATTCTTAGAATGATTTTATCTTCTGTATATCATACAAGCAAAAAAGGTTTGATAGATTTTATGAATTGAAGTATAAACTTTTTTCAAAATCTAAGAATATTTCATCTATATTTAGAAACTGTTTACCAAATATGTTGAATTAGTTACAAATGTTATTATTAAATCTTATTAACTCACTATCTATGGTAATAATGATAAAAATACTTTTTGCTATTAATAATTACAAAGCAAATATTTTTATGTAGAATAATCTTTAAGTAATTTATTCAACAAAAAAAAGATATAAATAATTTTTGATATCATAAAACTTCTTAACCAAATTTTTGATGATACATCAATAATTTAATTTATTCAATTTTAGAATGAACTTAAAGTGCGTTGATCTTTATTATTGTAGTAAATTACTATATAAATCAGTGGTATTAAAAGTCAGTTTCTGTCTTTTAATTTCTACTGATATCATTTTTGTTTTATAAATATACAATTTACTTAATTCGATTTTATAAGAAACGTTTTTTAGCCACCAAAAGTATCTAGCTACCATAAATATGTTTAATTTATTTTTATACACAAGAGATTTATGTGGTTAAGTTAATTAGATCTTATTAAAGTTCATCAACTGAAAATTACTAGGAGTATTATCAAGAATAAAAATCTAATTTTCTTTTGCAACAAATGTAAATTTAGAATAAGCTAAAAATATAATAAATCCATAAATAGATATATAAATAAAACAATATAATTTATTACTTATAATAAAAAAATAATGATAACAAAATAATAAAAAATTGAAAAAAGAAAATATAAATCATGTAACATTAAACTATCAACAAATCCTTTCAGTTCTAACTTATTTTGCTCTTTACATGAAAGAAACAATTTAACTAGTTCATTCTTCTCTAGAACCTTATAGTGATAGAGATTCAAAAAGTTTAGTGCTGATATTTCAAACTTTCTTTTTTCTCGAAACTAAATGCGTAGCCACTCTTGCGTGACCCAACTTCAGTTTGTTTGAACAGTCGAATAAAATTTCAAATATTTTCAAAGATATTCTAACAGCTATTGCGTTAATACCATACTAGATAGATAATACAAACATAATATGTAATACCATGCTAGAAGTTTTGTATGGAATTTTCAACGTAAAATAATTAAGGAATAGAAAAGTTTCAAGAAAATAAACTAAATAAATTAAAGTTCAAGATTTGATTAAGAAAATACTTTTAATCTCGATTGTTGGTTAAGGAAATATTTTAAGGATATTTGTCGTTTTATTAAAAGTGTTTTTCCTTTTGGTTTAAAATCTTCTTTTTTTATCAAAAAAATGTAAGATAATGCAAATACTTATCTTCTACAGAAATGAATTTTATCCCTAACTTTTTTAACAAACTCTTGTGAAGTAGAAAAAATCAAATTTTTGTTCGTTCCTTTCACACTGAAGTTCACTCAAAGGGCAGAAAACAGAAAATAATAGTTTAGTTAAAAAATTTTGCTGACGATGTAAGAAATTAAATAGTAAAAGATATTATGCAAATAGTTTCGATATCAATAAATTATCAGGTGAAAAAAATCATATTAAAAACATTATTTGAAGAATATTTACATTTTGGTTTAATTTAAACCGATTGATAATAAAAATCAGTTTTTTAGCTAAAATTTCATTTAAAACACATACCACAGTAATTTGTCATTTCAACCAATTAATAGTAAATATAACTAAAAAATGTAAAACTTATGTATTAAGTTAATCAATCATTAAAAAAATGTTCTGAAAAGTCGTTGATAGAAATTGTTTATTCATTCTGATTTCAATTAATAAACTTGTTCCTTGATATCTTTATTAATATTTGAAAGTTTGATACAAACAGTTGTATATTACTTGGAATAATGCATATGAATTGTTTTCTTTTAGAATTTGTTACAAATTTCTGATATTTTGTCAAAAAAAAACTTCTTTCTATTCAGAAATTAATTTTTCGATGATTTAAAGTAACCAATTTTGTTTAAAGAATAGATCTTATCGTTTCAAATAAAAAATCATCAACCTCGGCTCAATAAGGCATTTCTTTAACTCGAAACCTCCGTGATTTGACTTCAAAGAACCAAGTTCCTATTGAGTGAAAAAAATAGCAGAAGTAGGACTCATACAGAGAAATAACTAACTTCATAGTTTTCAACACTTATCTCATGATCAATAATGAATTTAAATTTATAATAAAATTATCAAGAAGCTTATATGAGGAAGATTTGTGCAGCTGGAAGAGGTATTGTCCTAAATTCAATAAAGTCCTTTTAAAGCCCTCTTGAAAGCTCCGGCCTAAACTTGAAGACATGTAAGTTAGAGCATCTACTTTAAAGCAAAACTTAAGCTCCAAACACTTGAAGTAAATTTCTAGTGATGATAGGGAAACAAATAAACGAAAAAAAAGATCTTTATCTAGATTCACATCACTAAGAGTTAAAAAAGCAAATTGAAGTTATCTTTGAAAGTTGTCTAAATAAACCAATACTATCTAAAAAATATTTCTGATCAAAAGAAGTCTTGTTTCATTCATAAAAAAGAATTAAGATCTTGTTTTTAAATTTTTCTTTTATGTGATGCATGAAAAAATACAGAATTTTGTTTTCTTATTGTGCTTAAACATCAGTAAACCAAGAACAATCACATTAGAGAACTTTTGTTGTTATTAGAACTAGTAAGCTTTAAAAATGAAAAGTGTCAATGCATAATAGAAAGTACATTTCAATAGAAGAAAAATGTTGTTTACTAAGCATCAAACAGTTGGGTAGAAATTAAATTCTACCTTTTGACAGAATAGCGCGCTTATACACGAAACTTAAAATACTGGATTAAATTTAACCCAATTAATACGATGCTTCATTCAAACCAAATCCCTGAATTAAATGTAATTGGAAATATACGACTCATAACATCTTTGGCATTGTTTAGAAAAATATTTATAAATCGAGCAAACTATGGAAAGTTGTTGACAGTAAATAGAACAACATCCAATTTTTCGCAATAAACCTATTCAATTGATAACCTTTAAATGAGTTTAAAAATCTTAATACTATCAACCATATTAAGATCAGACTTTATTAAATTTTCTGATTTTATTATAGAGCGATTTTTCTTCTTTTCATTTGTTAGAGGTTCTTAAAAATGATGAGTTTAAGAACAAATACTAAACTTTTTGCTTTATTAAATCAATCAATATTTTTTTCTACCTTTCTTTCTTTTTTTTAATTTTAATTTTTTACTCAATTCTATTTATTTTTGATGTTAACCTTGGTTTAAATAGTTTTGATGTTAAATTGTCGTAAAATTTAAAATGAAAGTACTTAGAAGTCCTTTAAAAGGAGATTTTTTTTCTTTTAGGTTTATAGTAATCTTAATTTTCTTTTATAATTCACGAAGAATTCATTATCGTTTGCTTTAGTTTAGTTGGGCTGTTTGTCTAGTTGGTAATTTTTTGTTGTTAGTAGATGTTAGATTTCAGTTTGAATCAGTTTTATAATAAAGCTAATAACTTCAAGATTTACTGATACTTGAGAATACTCTTCCAAATATTGTTTATTTTAATAATTGATCTTGAGCTAAATGCAACAAGGAGCGATTTTAAATAATTCTGTTACTATAGTCATTCATGCTATCTTATAATGTTTTAAAACCCAGAAAAAGTTAGAATTTAAGGAAGCAGTTAGTTTGCTGAATTCTTTGTAAATGACTTTATTATTTCATTTTATTAGTTTCCACCTTAGACTATTTAGTCATTACAAAATTGATTTTGCTCATTATCATAAGCTCAACTGAAAAACTGAAATAGTATAATGGAAACCCCGCAACTAACATCTTTAGAAGAAGATCAAAACTTAAGATACCTCAAAGAAATATTTGAAGAAGGCAGCAGTGATGATGAAGAAGAGGAATGGATGACTCAATTACAGCAGAGTCGACTTCTGTTGGTCCAAAGGATTCGCTTCTCAAGGCTGGCTGCTGCTCTGCAAAGTAATGAAATAATTGATCAGGAAGATAAAGAAGAACTAACAAGTCCTTTCCTCAACCCAACTGAAGCCCAAAGAATAAGTAAACTTCTTTGAATAATAACTATTTATTGATTTAATCATGCTTGTATTTAAGAGCACATTTAATCCTATTTTTTAGTTCATATTTCAGATATGTTTTATTTTTAAGATCGTTTGGTTGATATACTTTTGCGAAAAGGTTTTAATAACTACAAAAAGTTTCTTTGCATTATGGAAGTATATTATCTAGATACATTTAGAGAAATGACAAACCAAAAAAGAAATCCTAAAGATGAATTTAGTCTTCACATACCAGGTTACATTTGCTATTTTATTTAATTGTTCAGTTTAAGTTTATTTTTTAGCAGCTTAATACTGAATGAATATCATTTTTTGATATATGTATCTTCATTAGATGCTGGCTTGTCGTCTAATGATGCAGTGTTAGTTCAACATTTGATGCAAGCATTGGAAGCTATGAAAGAGGAAAATCATACTCTCAAAAACGGAAACTGTTCTCTTAAAAAATCAATAGATAAGTTAAAAGAAGAACAAGCTTGGAGTACAAAAATGTAATTTTTCTACTTGTAAAAATGATTACTAAAGTTTGTAGCAGGATTCACCGTTACGAATCAATTGAAAATGAGTTAAAAGCCTCTCGACAAGAAATAGAGCGCTTGCAACTAGAAAACTATTCAGTTTGTATGAAAATCTTGGAAACAAAAGACGAAAATTCAAAATTAAAAGACATTAATGTCAAACTCTTATATGATACGGATCAAATAAAAGTAGATCTACAAAAAGTAACATTGATTCTTCTATAACATGAATTCTCAATAAGATTTAAGTTTTGAAATGACTTTTTTAAGATGGAAAATTGTTTTAAAATGGAGCGGACTCAATCAGTGAGATTACGGAAACGTTTACAGCAAGGTCCTTCTGAGATTGAGTTTATGGAGCTAAAGAAACAAGTCGATGTGCTGACCTTACGACTAACCCAAGCAAGTCAAAGTCAAGTAATTAATTAAATATTTTAGTCCTCAAAAAAGGGAAGTGAATGAAGATTTTATATTCAGAAAAGCTGTGATGTAAGCCGCGATAGAGAAATATTGCAGCTTCAAAGAGCCAAGGACGAGGCAGTCACCTTATATGCGAAAGCTCTGGAAGATCTTAACAAGAAGCGAGAGGAATGTTCTTCAATAAACCTTAAATGTTCGGAGGTATCTATTTTTATCTAACATTCATCTTACATTTCAAAACCTAGTTTTATATGGATCTAAATAAATTACATTCGTTGAACTGATAACTATCAGCAACTTTATATGGTGCAGTATTTAGAAGAAAAGGAACAGTTACAGCTGACATGTGCTGCTCTTAAAAGCGATTGTACGATGTTCAAGATGAGACGAGATTCAGTCTGGCAGCAGCTAAATGAAGTTGAAAAAGAAAGAGGCATAGTATTTACATTTTGTTAATTTCAAAAACAGCGATTTTATTTTACACATTTTGAAGTTAGCTGTGGAAATTTGCAAAATCCTAAAAAAAGTTTCATCTAATACAGATAATGGGTGAACGTAATGAAGCTCAAGAACTTGCAAAGGTTTGTATGCAGGAAAAAGCCAACTACAGATCGCAGTTAAGGGAGCTTGAAAGAAAATTTGATGATATAAAAGCAACTTTGTTAAGAACAGAAAAAAAATTGGCGCACGAAATGAAAATTGGAAGATACAGTCTAGTTTCAAACTTTGAAGAAAATGTGATTTAATTTAATAAAATTAGTTATAAAAATAGGTTAAATAGATTTATTTTTTTATCATAAAAGACTTTTTCGTCGAAATCTTCTGATGTAAGTCCTAAATTTTCACATTCTGAACCATTTCGCGATAGAGCCTTCAACTTGAAATTTTCAACAGAAATAAAAGAAGTAAGTGTTCCAACATTATTTTATCTCTAACAATAAATGCAATTTAAAATTTATTTTTTATTTATCATTACATCTTTGACTGTATGTCAGCCAAAAAGAGATAAAAATAATAGAAATAAAATTTGTAGACAAGTAGTGGAAAAGAGAAGACAGAAAAGGGTTCCTCTTCCTCGGACTCTCTATTCGCAGAGCTTCATCGTCAATCAGATGATCATTTCGAAATTGAAGTAAATTTTTTGATTTGTTATTTCGCTCTAAATCTCTATTCAATCTTCTATAAAAGAGTTCATTACGTCATATTTACTTATTTCTAATAAGTTTGTAGGATTTACTAAATTATCGTAAACAAGATTTTAATGTGATTTTATACAAACCTGCCAAGACTAGGACGTAAGTTGTAATCATGCTGGGGAAACCCCGAGTTTGGTCTAGTAATAGATCTTGAACAAGATTGGCAAAGACTGTATTTTCCTTTTTTATGCTTTCGTTTTCTTTTTTTGTGTTTTTCAATAACTTTTTTAGCATAGTATCTATCATCAGTTGATGACCCTCTACTTTCTGTGAGTGAATCACTTAAGCTTGATTCGTTTAAAGACATTTTGTCGGTTTCATAAAAATCAAATATTAATCGAAGTAATATATTTAAAAGAAAAAGCTGGTTCGAAGATCTCCAATCAAACTAAAAGACAAAAGACAAGTGGAATCTGAAAAAATACAAACAATCAAAGCTGAATAAGTTCAACATTTGCAAGGTCAAGTAAATTCTCTAGACGTATACTAATTTTGCTTTGTTGTAAAAGAATTATTCAATTTTGTCTGTTTTTATTATTACATCACAATTAAGAATAAATCATGCATTCAAAATCCGTTTATAAAGATTATTCATTTAATGACGTAATCTATAATTTTATTTAAGTTGTTTTATTTTTTGTGACATTGTAAATAGTCGATGGGTAAGTTTATTGGAATGGATGTAAAAATTTATTTTTCTGTTTCACAACCTGGCTAAACATTTATGAAAACAACTGAACATTAACCATTTTAAAGTAATCTTATACTAAAAGTAGAAAGCTCAAAACTGCAGTAGTTTGTGCATCACAAGACGTGTATAGATTAAACAAGATTATACATTAAATTTGTGTGAAAAATTGTACATTTTTTGTCAGCTTTTAAGCATGATCGTATTCAAAAAAATTTTATCAATTATTATACAGCTACCTACCATATTGTAGATACTTTCTTGAAATCTGCAAATATTACTAACTTTAAGTTTCTTTTACTAATATCAAGCAGAATGTATATACCAAATCAAGTAGGATTACAAATAGCCAACTTTCATAAACCATTTAATCGGCTTAACTTCATAATGAAGCTTAAAAAGTATTATTTACTAATTTTGTTTTATACATTTAGGTATGCTTAAAAGTTTACAAAATTCTATCTAAAAATCTTTTACACAAAATTTTCACCAAAAATATTCTTTTGAAAATTATGTCTTTAGTTTTATGTGAACTAAAAATAAAAAGTTATCATCTCTTTTTGTTTGTTCTAAAGATTCAGTTACTTTCTTTTTACTGCTTCCCAATAGAATTACTTTGATCAGCTAGTCACACAATTTTAGTCAACAGATTCAGAAAAAGGAAAACAGTAAAACTATATAAGCTCAAGGACTCATGTTAGGACTCAATACTCTTATATCTCTCAGTGGTTTTGATTTATAACATAAATCTAAATGAAGTAATAATTAAAGAACTATAATCTTAAAATCATCTAAATTGTTTTGTATTAAGAATTTGCATTTTATATGATTCATAAAGATTTGATAATAGTTATCATTAAAAGAAAATTTTGGATAATTCAGCAATGACATTGAAAAATTGCATTTTATTGTTCACAGTAAAATATAAAAAAATTAAGTACAAAAAATATCTTGAGTGAGTTTAAAGCTTGGACACAAAATATTTCTGAGTTAAGAAAAATGAAGAAAATAGAAACAATAATGACACATGTCGAGATATTTGATTAATACTAAAGAAAAGGTGAAAATATTTGAAAGTAGATCAAACAATCGACTTATAGTGTCTTTCAATTGCATAAATTTTGTTGAAGAAAATGATAAAAGTTGTTCACGAAAATATTCTTTCTTTGTTCAAGGATTTTGTTGAACTACAACCAGCTTCATTTGAAGAAAAAAAATTATCAGATACTGATGATGCAATACTTGAAGATAATAATTTGTTTTCTAAAGACCTTCTTTTTTGCTGCCAGCTCCTTAGGTGCGGTGAGGTTGTTGTTGGGCGTCGAAGAGGAGGATTAGGAAGTTGATAGAGATTAGGTAGAAGTGACTTTCTCATTAGCTTCTCTTTGTCAAGTTGATGCAACGATTTAAGTTTAGAATTATTTGTTTTTGACATCTAGAAGTTTGATAAAATTGTGAATAAGACATCTTGGTTGTTTTGTTTATATCTTTAAGTATTGTTTCATTCATTTTTTGGTAACTTAAATTTATGAGTAAACTATAAAAGAAAAAATTTATCAACATAAATAAAACTATAATAAACAATTAGATAAGATTTGATTATAAGGAGATTTACTTAAGTTTATAAAAATGTTTAATCTATTGACATCTGTTTAAACTATTAAATATCAATATAAAATTGTATTATTTGAAAAACAAGAAAAGCTTTCACTTTACCTGAAGCTTATTTTGTTTAATAGTAGGTTTCAAATGATTCAAAAAATCTGGTGGTTTAGAAGCATCAAATTCTTTCAATTTATTTTTATCAACTTTCTCTTCTTCGATTATTGATTTAGTTTTTTTTATTTTAAAGTCTAAGTCATCACCGCCAGGCAAACTATAAAAATTGTCTGATGAGATTCCTAGAGCCGTTACTGGTCTCAATGATTTTTTATTTTGTTTAACAGAATTATCTTCGATTAATTTGTTCACAAATGAATTGCTTGAAATTTTTCTACGATTTCTTAGTAGATTAATTGGACTTCCACAATGAGGTACACCAAATGTTAATGAGCTCGAATGATCTTGATCTTCTGATTGTACAACACTTTTAATAGAATCATTTTTAGAATTTGGTGAATTTTGTGTTAATTCATCTTTTTGTAAATAGTTTCTTAAATATGTGTCTTCTTCAGATAAATCAAATTCATAATCTTCTATAGATATTCCATTTTTTATTGCATTTGTTATAATATTTATATCTTCAATATTAGATAAATTTTGAAGTGTCTTAGAATTAGTATCTTCTGAATATTGAACTGATAAATCATCAAGCATTTCTAACTGAGGTAATTTCATAATAACATAACCTCTGTAAGTATTTCCATTATATGAGTCTACAGGTAAGTTGGTTATTTGATTTCCAGTGAGTGTTAATATACTCAGCTGATTAAGCATTGACAAGTAATCAATTTGTTCAATATCAGATATTAGATTTGCTTCAAGATCTAATACCTCTAATGAATCTAAAAAACATATTGAGCTCAAATCAGAAATATTGTTAAAAGAAATATATAGCTCTTTAAGATTTAAAATTGATGAAATTCCATCAAGGTCGTTTAATTTGCATCTTGATAACCATAAAATTTGAAGATTTTGTAGAGAGGTACCAATATCACGAAGAGTAGGTATCAAACTATTATTCAACTTCAATTGAATTAATTGTGGTAAATATTGACCAAAATTTCCAAGAGATGTTTCTGAAGTATTCACAACCATTTCTATTTGAGTTACTTTGTCAAGATCATTAGAGCATGAAATTTCTTGTAGCTTTGATGGAGAAAGATAATCATTAACAATAAAATCATGATTTTCATATACAATTGGACTTGGATTAATTGATGTATAATTAAGATTTTCAGAATTTAAAAGCTTCTTTTGGTCCATTTAGTCACACATAAGGAAAACAAGCCTAAAGTAATTTTTAAGTTTTAAATAGTTTTTCACTGGCTGCATAGAGTTTGAGAATATTTTAAAATTTAAAGATAATTTAACACGTATAGTATAAAATATTTAAATATCAACCAAAAAATATTAGTTAAAAATAACGTTAAAAAAAGATTAAATAAAATTAATTTTTGTAATCTATAATTGTGAAGCATAAATATTTTTAAGTTTTAAAATCTATACTATTCTTATAAAGTCATAATCCTTATTATGCAACAAAATTTATCCTGCTAAAATTAAAATTTTAAAATAAAGATTGATAAAAATTAAATCAAGAAATATACACTTTTATATTGAACAGCTTAAGTAAATAAAAAATAATAGAAGTAATGATAATTAAATATAAAATCTGTCGAACATATTTAGCTTGTAAACAGTTACCATTAGGCTTTCGTAATTGGTCAATTTTTAACATATCAACCACCTGTAAAGTGATTACAGTTGACTTTTTGAATATTTTATAAAAAAAACTCGGTTTAAATGGAATATAATAATAATTGAAATGTTAGTTTATGATGTATGATTTAAAATTTAATTTTTTACAGAAAATGCATTGATTTAATTAAATCGTTAAGGTAAATTTCTAAATCACCATACACATATTTTATATAACATGGCCCTGTAGACAGTTAAGAAAAATTATATACATAATTTTGATAAGTTTATGGCTGAAGCTTATAAACAAAATAAATGCTTATTGAAAAGATGCTTTCAAATTGTAAGAATATTATAGGATTTTATTTATATCTTTTAAGAGTACCAACAAACTTCCTATAGAGTTTCAAAAGCAAAAAACGATTTAATTAGACTTTATAATCATTTTATATGCTGTGTTTGTTTTTGACATTTAATATTTATTTTCATATTGTAGGTCGTTGGCATTTAATAAATATTGATAAATGTTTTTGCTATGCAACGAAAAATATGTTGATTTAGAACAAGAAAAAGTTTATTATACCGATTGCGTTTATAAGCTTCTATGTTTTTATACTTTAAAATTATGCTCTTACGTTTTACTAAAAACAGTTGTTTGACTATCTGCAGAGAAGTCACTTAACTTATTTTATTATTTATATATTTGAAGCATCTTATTCTCATCATAAAATGCTTTAAAATTTCTAAATTGATTAGGTTTAAGTTGACATCTACTGGCCTATCGTTCACTTGTTTAATGGGAAATAAGAAATTGTTGATGAAAATAATTAATAGTTGAATCATGAGAGCCAGAGGTTTCTGAATATTCAGAAAGGGTGCACCTGACTAAATCTTTAATGTTAGGCCGCCCTTTCCGTTTGTGGAGTACCCACGCATCTTCAGATTTTGACCTTTTTGTTAGTGTTACCCGGCACCCAAGGAAAGGGTAGTGATTAGTATTGGTTTATACAGAATATCGGTTGGCCTCAATTTATGTCTTCTCTTTCCTCGGCTACGTTCTCTTTACGTTGACTCCCAAGGAGTTGACTTTATAAATTATCCCAAGCCGTTCTTTGTTACGTCAGCGAATACAACTAACAACTCTTTTTCTTTGACCCATCAGTCTTAAAACTACGACATTTCAAGAATCCAGATTTCTGTGATCAATTTTATCAAGATTTTTCAGTTTTGTTGGAACTAAGCCACCTCTTCACTTCATTATAAGGCCCAACGTTTCAAATATCTCACACTCTCCATGTGTTTGCCCAAATACCCACTTCTGAGCAGTCATACGCATTTGTTCTAGCAGATTCATTAGTAATAAGTCCCTACTTACTGCTACTGTTGTCCAATCAATGACCATCACTATCTTATTTTTCTTTTTGTAATCCAGCTACACGATGCTTCATCTGCTGAAACACTATGGTGACGAGTCTATGGTGAGGTCGTATACAAACTTACTAAGCTTGTTATAGATCGTTGTGACATGAAATTTTTGAAAAAAGATTTGGTGACTTTGTGTTCACCAGTAGACTTAAAGAGTAAAAGTAAGTGGCTTATGTTTATCAGCTATTTTCCCATTTTTAATCGAGAATCCTTTCGCTTGTTGGTCCTTTTCTAGTATAGAGGTTGCTTTTTTTGACATGGAAGACCTCCAACAGACTCTCGCTCAAATAAACAAAGCAAGCTGGGGTTCAGTTACCCATCTACTACAGTATTCACTTTGATAGAAGTGGTTTGTAAAGTTGGAACGATCGATACAGCGATGTAACGCTATTTTCTAGTGTTCTTATTCGGCTTTTTATATTTAACCTTTATTCGTTGCAGACTGTCTAATGTGCATCGCACTGAGTGAGAGAATGCACCGGTCCTGATCTTCCATATTTCAATTCTTCAGTACCACTCGATCTCCAGCCGAGGATTACCTTCCATCTTTTACATTTGCTTATAAGAGTGGCGTTGGAGTGCTATTTGAGAGGTAGGTGAAGTGATCTTTAAACTTTTTAAGAACATATATTGCTCTTTCAAACTAGTTTAATGAAAGAATCCATTAACTAAAAGTTTAACAAAATTTATATCAATGATTGAACATTACGACGAATATATATTTTAAAACATTTTCGAGTTCTTAGTTTTTGATGTCTTCGATAGAGGCCAAATATTTAAATGATAAAAGATTTGGAGTTCAAGTCTCTGTAGTGTAACGGTCATCATATCCACCTAACAAGAAAATGTCCATATAAGGCTGGGTAGAAGGGTCATGTGAGTCTAGTTAATGACAACATTTCATTTGAAGACGAATGATTTCGAATGTGAAGCCAGCTTGTCGCTGTACTCAGTTTCATTCTGACAGATGCTGCATCAGTATGTCTTTTTCGGCGTACCTGCATCAGTGTGTCTTTTCCGCTACATACCTTATTTGCATAAAGAGTAGAGTCTTGCTGCATCGGCAACAACTAGATCTTTATAATTTCTGTCCTGGCAACAGCATGGCCGTTCTCGCATAAGTAAATATTTTAAATGCTTTTTAGTATAATTTAATGGCAATAAAGCTGTTTTGTAATTAAAAAATTTACTTTAGTTGCATGAAATTTGTGATAAATATTTTCAACTTTGACCTCATGTTGATACTTTAAGACCCAAATAAAAAACATTGAAAATCAAAGTTGAAATTTATATAATGAGAAATTGTGTTAAGTACACCTGTAACTTCATTTTCATCTGATTAATTACTGAAGGTAACTGGATGCCTACAGCTTTCTACTATACTGTTTCAGTCGGTTTTTAAGGTAAAAAAATGTTATTTTTTCATAAAGGTCAAACCTATAAGATCCATCAATAACATAAACTTAAACATATATGAACAGAGAAAACACAACTAATAGTTGAAAAGTTTAACTAGTTGCTTGCCAGAAGGCATATATTCTTGTAAAACTGTCAGTCATTATAATAATTGAAAGTTAAATTAGCAGCGTAATAAAAGTCTTCTAATCTTAATTTATAATTTACTTTTCACCAATGCCTCTACAGTGTTTCTATTCTTTTTGTATTAATCTTAAATTGTGATACCTAAGACCTTTTAAATTACCTCTTTACTCGTAATATTTGGCTTTTCCGCTATAAGAGCTGTTGAATAAATAAATAAATAATAGTAATAGCGCCAATTCTAAACCCAATAGGATAATTAAGTTTATTAAGACACCAGTTTGGTTACTTTGACCTTTTAAACTTTGCAGTAGACAAGAGGTAACCAAAAGTACAAATCTTGTGCTACATGATCAATGCCTAATTGTTACAAGGCAACAACTCAGTGGTAAAATGTAGGCATTTCAAAAACAATGTTTATATTTTTATTGTTGTCTTAAAAACTATTAAAAGATTTAAAACTAAAACAGAGATATCCTTGTTTATATTTAATAACAATATTTTATTGGTTAAAGTTGGAAAATGGACAAAATGTCAACATACTTGTAATAGAAAACCCTTTTAAAACCATCAGCTGATACTTTTAATTTATCACACAATCTTAATTATACATTTTCTTTAATTAATTAGATTTGTTTTATATTTTATGTTTTATCTAAACAAATACTGAAAGTAATAGCAAAAATAGTTTTTTGAGAGATAATGTTATTGACACATAAGCAAAAAATTGTAAGTTTTTAATCATCTTAAAAAATCAGTACACTTACTAAAAAACTCTCAAAACATCCGGTAATATAACACACAAAAGTGAAACAAAATAATAAACTTTCAAAGTTAAAACCTGGCAACATTTGATCGATTTGAAAGTTTACTGGCTTCCTAATTGATTATTTGAAATGGAAACTAAACAGGTAAGTAATTTAAAGTCGATTTAGCTGGTGTGACGTAGCAGCGCTCTTGTTTTAATGAGCAACGGCGTCATGTGTTATTATTTTGTACTTTCTCTTCCATTCCTGATGCAACTGCTAGAGATAAACGCATAGATTCAACAATTATGTCTTCACTGAAGTAACTTTTATGTCCGACTCCTTTGTAGTTTCTTGGAATTGTATATTTATCAAAAGCTGCTCGGTACCTGAGAAGAAGAACCAAAAATTGATTTCAAAAGTAAAACAATTCTTTTAAGTAGCCAATCACAAAGCTAGAAAAAAGTTCATATGCAGAAACTATAAATATTTAACAGCTATAAATTATATACAAAATCAATTGTGTAAGTACATGACAGAAGGTTAGAGAGATAGAATCAAACTCAAACTAAATGGAACAAAAATAAGTTCCAAATAAAATTATTAGTTAGCATAGTAGTTGTCATTTTAGTTTACATAGACTCACATATCATTTGTCACAAACATTTTTCAAATACTACATCAATTTATTAACGGTTTTTTAATTCGATTTATGTTTACAAAAATAATCATATCGTATTATAAAAAGATTAATAGATTTGTACATCTAAATTTAAAATACTTTTTTTATTTCTTTCGTAAATTTTCTGCTTTCAGTTGCGTACAACTTTGAGGATCTTTTTAAAAATTAGAAAAAGAATTATAACGAGAACTAAAATTTCCAAAATTTTTACTTCAAACTTACAATCTAAAACTCGGTTATCACTCTAAACATAACTGTTTTAGATTGATTCTAAAAAAGTATTTCGACCAAACAACAAAACAAGATCCAAACTTAGTAGCATACTTGAAGCTAACATATAGTGTTACTACACAATGTTAGTATTTTCAAATCTGATAAAAGAACTTAGAGCCATCAATGCACAAAACACAAAGATAAGAGCATGCTGATGTGTTTTGTCGTACAATTTTGGTTATACACTTCAAGTCCATATCGGTGTATTTACATACATACGTTTTCAAGCAGCTTCTCCCTTAATCTGTTGCGAAGAACTTATATAGGTTCTTGACTCCCACCAAAAGTCTTCTTCACTTGAAGCAAATAGTTTGATGAATTTATTTGTAATTTTTGATAACTAATAAATTTATCGACTGTTGCTATTTTAATGTTTCGTCTTTTCATCTAGTATCTAGTCGAAAACTTGACAATTTTTAATTGATAACGAATTCATTTCTGAAGAACTGTGGATAGTTCAGATAAAGACAGCTTTCAGACAGTTACAGCCCAATTTAAATAATTTTAATTTTTCTGAAGGATGTACTTTAAAACTGTTAAATTTGATGAATAAGAAATCTTTTAACGATCAAATGATAAAAGGTAAATAGCTTTACTCAAGTATCATTGATAAAAGAGTTATCTACGTAGCTTATGTAATTTTTATTTAAAATCTCTGCACACATAAAATAAGTCGGATAAATGAAAACCAATACCACCAATTTTAAATTAGCATTATTATTCTTAAATCATATTACTAGTAAAGAATTATGTTTAATTGTGTTAGTGGTATTGATGAAGTATTTTAAACAACATCATCAGCATTATTGGTTATTAACCTATTTTTTATTGTAATCCAGTTGGTAATTGAATAATTGGATTGTCCTACTATCTTCATATGTTATTATATAGAATGTAACTATTGTACTTTCAATAATATTAAGTTAGCAATACTTCTGTACCTATAATAGGATTATGATCCATAAGTAAGGTATTATAATGACTCTAATTAGTTTTCTACAATTTTTTACAGAAGCTAGTTTTTCAAAATGATCCATGCAAACATTTTTAAAATACCAGCCGATGAAAATTGCACCAAGTTTCAACATCAGCTTTATAATTCATTAAAAATTAAAAGAGTGTGTACATTTTACTAAGTATAACTAAAAACAGAAAGACAGCGGATTATTTAAAATCAATTTTTGTGTTAGTACCTTTCAGTTAGTTTTTAGACTTGAAGCAGAACAAATTTGAGTCTACTGTATCTACTGCTCGGCAATGCAGTCCTTAAAAGCTCTATTTCTCTCTGTTCAGTTTAAATAATTTTCGATCGATACCTTTTGTCAAAATAAACTACGTGAATTTTTAGCGAAATACGTTTGTCAGACTTTCTATAAGAACTCGACTATATACAAAACTAAATATACTTAACAGTTAAGCTAATTTTCAATTTACAATTATGAGTTTTAAAATTCAATCTGAAAAAATAGCAATTGTTTAATCAATTAAAATATTGATGGAATTTATTGTTAAAAATGTTACAAAAGTAAAAAATTAACTGATGTTAGAATTTTTTTCAATAACTTTTCATTCTTAAATTTTAATTAATCTTTTATAAAGTAAAGATTTTTGTTTTTTAATGCTTACGTAATTAAATTAAATAATAACTAACTATGAAATTTTTGGTATAATTTTACTGAATTTGTAATGAAATTACAGCAAGGTTTATCCCTGGAGAGGAAAATCATAATTAGCTATTTATAATATTACTCAGAATTTATTTTGCCAAGTAGATATAGCGAGAAAGTAATCACATCAAGGTTAAATTAATGGTATTTTTTACTCATTTATAATTTATACTTTCATCTAGCATCTAAAGTTGCTTATAAATCAGGTTACTAAACAAATATTCTATAAATATTTACTTTAAAAGCATGGAAATTTCTTTTACTAATGTGAACTTACTGATTTGTAAATACCGATAATTTTTTAATGGCAAATTCTAAAAAAAATGTTCAATTTTCATTATTAGCCCCTAAAATTTAGTTTCAAGGTTAATTTTATAAATTAAAGTGACGTTTAAATATCAGGCAATTAAAATTCTTATTAAATGCTTAGTAGATATCAAGCACAAAAAACTTGGTAACTGAGAGTTTTTATGACTTGCATCTTTGGTGATTTGTAATTTAGTGATATTTTTAATTTAATATTTTTGTATCAAAAACTTATCTACAAGTTTTTATGTATATACTGAAAATAAAAGTAAAGACTTTCTAAAGATATTAATGGTTGTCTTTAAAAAGCAGCTTTAAGTAATTTCTTTAAGAGAATTAAATGTGATTTGTTTGTTTTCAATCTTGCAAAGTCAAAATAACTATTGCAGTTTTCAATAATCTACCAAATATTTTTTCATTTAAAGTCAAGATGTAAAATATATTGTTGAAAAAAATTGTAAAACAAGCTAAGATAAGTAAGAGATTATTTATTCATAAACATAAAAATATTTCATAAATTGTAAATTAAACATAAGATACTAATATAATATTTATATACTTTCATGTCCTACTTTTTCTTTTCGGTAAAAAATTTAATTTTTTTAATCTTTTAAAATTTCTTCGTTTCAAAACGTAAATATTTAAATTATAAATAATTTAATTAATGTTTTTTTTGATTCAACACCAAATTTACGAAACACATTAATCAAATTTATACTTATTTTCTATTTATTATATCGAATAATTTTCAAAAAGTAAAAACATTAATGATAGATATAAGTCTATTACGTAACCTTCTCGAAACTTAATGCAAAAAAAAACGGAATTCACAAACTTCAAGAAATTCAGTCTAAGTGAAGCATAAATATTTAATTGGTCAGTAACATTATTATGTGTAAAAACTAAACCCAATTTTTTTGTGAAAATAAACTACTGAAAGTTATCAGTTAAAGATACAACTATTTAAAGAAATTTCATTTTTTTAATGTATTTTTCATTGATTTTGTATTTTAGAAATCATTTATAATTGACTGAATAATTCTTATATGTTTCTTAAGTAAACACTAAAAAGGTTTCAAATGGTACTTAGAATATTTCAAACCTTATAGAGAAATTGGAGAAATTACACAATTTAAAAATACAAAACATTATCTTATGCTACAAATGTAACATGTGTGATTTAATTGAGGCTAAATTGAAAAAGTTTTTGTTTGTATCAACATCAATAAATCAATTGTAATTAAAAAGAACGTCAAATATAAAGAAAAGTTAATCTTATCTTAACTGATGTCTTTTGACTATTCTTTTATTTAAATTTTCTGATTAATCTACCAAGTGCTATTTAAATACAATTACAACCATTTATAAGCTTAAATGGAACTTACTTTTTATGATTTGGACTATCAGAAGCCCTTGCACACTGAGTTGCAGCTCTCCATTTCAAGATAATTTTATTGCGGTGTAAATACCCAACTGTTAGAGTAACAAGTGCAAGAAGAAATAGGAAGAAACCGAGCAGTACTGTCTTTACAGTTTCCCAGCCCTCTTTGTCTCCACACACCTTTAGCATCAATGAAACCGCTTCACGTACGGTTTTACCTATAATTTATTTGTTAATGTCGTTGTAAGTTATAATTCTATGATAGCAAAGAAATTGGGGCCTAGTCAAGTGACTATTTTAAGTATATTAACCCGTTTTTATGTCTGTGTGGATATGTCACCAATCTGTGCATCAACTTTTGTATTTTTCATCAAATTAGTTTTAATATAATAAACTTGAAAAGATTTTTTTTCCAAATTATCAACTTTATAATATTTCATCTTTTGATGTAAAGTGAAATATTTTTATAAAACTTTACTCTAGTTATAATATCAAAAGATGTTTTTCGATTTCAGTATGCAAAAAGAGTTTCGGCAATAAACAAATTGATAAATTCTATTTCGAGTAAAAAAAATTTATTAACTGAAAAAGCTTTTCGGATAAAAAGTTTATCTTTAAACGTTTGGCGAAGATTAGTACAATAAAACAGAAATCAACAAACTCTTATTCACTCACTTAATAGCTCATCTGGTTTGCTGCATATCAAGCGATTCAAATCAGCCAAGCTGGAATGAGACTCAGACGTCTGAAGAAACTTGGAAAAAGATTCTAATGAGCAGTTGCAGTTAAAAGGATTCCCTTCCAGATACAATTGAAGTAAGCCTTGAGTGTTGTTGAGATGTAGAAGTTTTTCAGCATCGTTTGAAATAGAAGTCACAAAGTTATATCTGACTTGAAGGACAAACGGTTTTGTAACAGACCTTCTTTGCTGTAAAGTTGTATTTAATAAATTGATAAATGAAAAACTTTTAAGTCGGTTATGATCTAATATCAGTTTTTCGAAGACTTCAAAATTTATCATCGATGTAATGAAGCGAGTGTCCACTGCTCCGACTCCATTATTAGTTAGATCAAGAACTTGTAGTTTACTCAACTCTTGTACTTTTACATCATCAGTGACATCATCTTGAAACATCATCTTAAAATCGCTTATTGACCGCGATCTTGATATATTTTGTAAACTGAGTGTTTGTAAAGAGTCACTGAGAGGTATTAAAGATGCAAAGAGAAATGTTTCAATCGGATTATCGTCCAATAGAAGCTCAGTGAGTCTAGAGAAGCTTTTAAAGGCATCCTTTTTGATTAACCGCAAACCATTTCTCCTTATATCAAGATAACGCGTAGCACTGAAGTTTAAAGTCATTGCTGCAAAAGTGCTTCCACATAAAACGTCATCTTCAAATCGACCATCGACAAATGAAACAGATTTGATTCGAGGAGGAGACTTGATAGTAAATTCGCAAACTTCTTTCCAGTTAGCACCTTGACATCTAATAGCTGATGGAGTTTTAGTCAAATTGCAATCATGTTTACGAGGTGATAGTGTCCGTAAACTTGTTGTGACTATTACATTTGATGCAGAGATTACTTCATTGCCTTTAAAAAATATTACTTTGTAACTTAAAAAACTTTACTCTTGTTAGAGATAACTTTAAAAACTATTTTCTACTCTTAAAATGTTATTTAACTTCATTTACATTTGACTTCTTGTCAAATATTTTCTAATGTAATAACTAATCGAATTACATCAGCTACATCAGTCGATATAGTTGGCCACATCGGTTTCAAACAGTGGCCAAAAACTTATAATATAAATAACAAAACATTTAATCTTTGCATCTATTAACTTAGTTATTAGGTAAATTTAATTGGCTAATCGAAATAAATCAGTTATTTGATGAAAATTTGGTATGACAGCAAAAAAGAATGAAATAAATAAACTAGAAGTAGTTATATATATTAGAATTAACAAAAAAGTTTGAAATATAAACAATTACTTTTGCTGCTGATAGTTGATATAGATAAACGAATTTGAACAATTTCTAGACAGAGAAAAAATATTGAGTAATTGATAAATGAAGACCCCATGGACTTTGGAACTGTCCATGTACATCAAAGCTTATGGATGTCTAAAAAGATGTCCTCAATGCAAGATCTTGGTTTGAACTTACTTCATCTATTTATGAATCATTTCCAACTGTACATTTAAGGAGTCTGAATGTAATCTTTTATTAAACTAAAAACTTCTCCAAAAGTAGATAATACTGGTCACCTAGTTAATAAATTAAACTTGTTTCGTTGAAAATTTAAAGTTCACAAATTAGAGTTTAGAAACAAATGAAAAAGTGAAACTTTCTAAAAAATTTATTGGTAAGTAGAAAGATTGACTGTCTGATAGAAGCAACGAACAAAACTACTGAAAAAAATTAACTAAAAAAGCCAATTGATATGAAGAGAATAAGATGATGAGTATAATGGAGCTTCAGTAGTCTTTTATATTTTCTTCTCAAGCAATGAGATAAATTAAGAAAAAAAGCTTAACACGTCATAAAGTGCGTGCTTTTGAAGCTAGACAGAAAGATTAGAGTCACACTGGCTTTACTCGCCACAATTATTAACTCTCACGCAATCGAAGAATTCATGATAACAGTCGATAGTATAGAAATAGATAACATGCTATGTAAGTTCTAACATTTTCAACTTTTTAATATTTTGGATTATATCTTTGCTTTACAGATATAATAATAAATTTCCATCTAATTCAATATAAAATCAAATAAGTTAGTTGTAAAAAAAGTTTGTTTCTATTTTAAAAAATGATTTTTATAAAATTTTGCAAGTTATTAGATTGAAACTGGTAATATTTTGGAATAACAACTTTACAAGATTCATTAGTCATTGCTTGTGTTTTCTAGCAATTATTTTAAAGTAGGTTTGCGCAGTTTGCCCCAAAAAAGTAATTCTGTCATCTGACAACCTTTTAGTATCTTGAAATATTTAACTCTGAAAATACAAAAAAGTTCAAGCAAAAAAGCTGTTTTAAGACACTGACAGAAAATGCAAACAAATTCGATCAAAAGTAATCCACAAATAGAAGTTGTCCTAGAAGAGATTACAACAAACAATGAATTAAACATGAACGTTGACTGCTTTGACTGAAGTGCATTAGCAGCCAGCTAAAAGTTTTACTAAAGTACCTGTGAAACTGTTAAAAATATTGATAAGAACACGTCACCCACAAAACTTGATGAAAGGTTTAGTGTGACTTTACTTTTCTGCAATGGATTGTTTCATCAAATTCTCTCAATGAATTTGTTTCATAAGCAATAAGTTGCAATTAAACTGATATTAAAATAAATATAATGATTTTAGTAAAATATTATCAAGCTTGCTCACTGCTTAAATAGAACTGTTAAAAAAATTAATAGTTAACTTTAGAATTAGCCTAAAACACTTTCAAAACTAATAAATAGTTTTTGACGTTTTTTGTTGAATTGTTTATTACTCAGAATATTTGAAGCTGAAATTCTTCAGTAAATTAAGATGTAAGCTTGATAACATATTTCATTATCATGTGATTACTTAGTAAAGCACTTTATCTGAAATTGTAATTATTTAAAAATTTACGATAAGAGGCATATGTTCAAAGAACGAATCAAATAAAATATATTTCCAAAATATTTTTCTTCGAGAGTTTAAAAGTTTTTTTAAATAATGACAATTTTTAAGTTATTCAGCTTAAATACAAATATGATAGAAGTTTTTTTGAGTATTTCATGAAACCTAATAATTCTGAAACTTTCTCTCTTTTTTCTTTTTTTATGGCCTGGTTTGGTCGAGAACGGTGACACTGTAAGCCAGGGCAGAAATTATGGAAATTCAGTTGTTGCCCATGCTGTAGGATTCTACTCTCCACGCCAACAAGGTTATGCAGCAAAAAATCTGAACTGATGTAGCTACGCCTAGCTGGTATCGCAGGAATTACCAGATCGACACCGAGTACAGTGAAGAAATGCTTACAAGGCTCAAATTCCGGTTTAAATTCGGAGTTTTGCGTCTTCTAGAAATGCTGTCATAAAACAGACTAACGCTAGAGATGGGTATGAAACTTTAAAAATTAGTTATGCGTTTATCCGTATCGCAAATATTTTGGGGTCCTATACACTTACAAACATCAAATTTAAACTTCTAGCTTAGCTCACTACAATGATAATTATAATATTATAATTTTAGAATTACGCTTAGTTCTTGTTGGACTAACTTCATTGAGTTACTAGTAGACAAATTTCATTTATAGTATCATTTTAGAAAATCCATAACAAATAATAAAGAAACAGTTTAAAATTTATACAAAAATTTATCTTGATATAGAAGGGTTAAACTTAGCTCAAGCACAAAAGTTTCATTTACGAAACGTCTTGTTTTATTGATTGCATTTTATTTTATTGTTTAATCATATCATAAAAATATTTATATCATCAAACTAATCATTAAAATAGAAAAGATAATATAGATAAATATTTATTATTAAAGTAGTTTTTGTTGCTCGCTTCTGTAATAAGATGGTAAGCGAATAAATTACACTGAGTTTCGTTCAAAGCTTTTCATTTGAGTCATATTCTTAGATTACCAAATAATCAAATCAGCTCAGAAGACTGTTTAGGTAGTGTAGAGAATTAAAAGTGGAAGTATATAATATAAAAATGTAAACAACAAAATTATATTTTCTGTCAATTAAACTTACTTTAAGACATTGAAGAAATTATTTAAACTTGCTTATTATTTAGAATACTGCTTTAAATAAGTTTTTAAATTTATTTGAAATTAATAATGTTTTTAAACAAAGTTAGAAGAATATGGAAGAATTATGAAACTCTCATCTTCATGTTACTTTTTTTAATAACCAAAAGTTTTAGATTCAGTTTTAAAATCATTGATATTTGTACAAATTAAAAATCAAGAAAAATTTAGCAGAAGAATTTTGTTCAGCAAATATTGCTTATCTTTTTCTTTTAATACTTTACTGTATTTTCAAAAAGTTAAGTTAACTAGGAACATAAGTTCTTGAAAAATGTTTTATTTTAAAACAGATTTAAAAGCTCCTGATGATGAACAAAAATAAATAAATCTAACAAAATCAATTATTTAGTCTTGAAGCTTGTTTTTTATTAAACTTATTTGTCAACTTACAAAACAAATAAGAAAAAGACTGAAAATTACATTTTCTCTGATCGTTTGATTGATTTGTTCAAAAATTTTAAATTACAACCTCATTATGAATAAACTAAAATATTTAATTATTGAGAAGCAAGCTACTTAAAACATGTTTTTAGAAACATGTTGAGCAACAAGAAATAAGTTCATATTGTTGTTGCTTCTCTGTTTCAATTTATATTTTCATGTTTGTGATTGGTTGAGCATTTTTCTATTGTTTGAAAGTGATTATTGATTCTTTTTTCTAATTTATTTATTTCAATAAATCCGAAGGAGGGACCTGAAAAGAGCACCTCTCGCTAACACACATTCTCACAATTTAAAAGTATTTGAATCATATTTGTCTTTCATAACATGCTTTTCTAATAAAATTTACAAAAAATCATTCGAATAATCATGACCAGTAAAAATATTTAATTGTAAATCGGTAAACACTTGAACAGAATAAAAATGGAAAAAGAGATTTGACTAAGATATAAATGAAAAATTTTCTAAAAAATTTTGCAATTAATTTTCATGAAAGAGCCACTTAGCAATGCACCTATTTTATTGGTAGAGTATACGTTCCACAAAACCTAACCTAAATTAATCTAAACTTTAGTTTATTAAATTTTCTAAATGCAATATTTTTGTAAAAATATTTTAAAATCTAAGGGAGATATCTTTACCCTAATGTCAATATCTAAACTTTTTCTTTCCCGATTAAATCATAATATTATGATTAATTTTGAAAACAGAAAAATTGGACAAAAATTGTTAATGGCATCATCCTTAGCAGCTTGTTAACTGTAACCACCAGGACTAATTTATATTTTACAAAAAAGTGTAACGTTTTTAATTACCTTCTTTTATATATGGCCTGCTTCGGCCGAAAATGGCCATGTTGTGAGCCAGCAATATTTTTAATTACCTTTAGAATATTCTAACTACACTCCTAACTACAATTACATAAGTTTTTTGAATATAAAGTTTCAAATGCTGAATAGAATCTAATTTGGTTTTTATATTGTCTAATGTATCTTTTGATAGTCACTCAAGCTAGTAAACGGTCTTTAAAGGTTCTAAGCCTGTTTAGTCTTAAGTGCTTTCCAAATAATTCAAAATAACTTTTTGAGTCAAGATGTCATACAAGAGTCTATTCAGATTGTATCACACTAAAACTAAGTTTAGAGCTTTTAGATAATTTTGTTGCATAAGCAAATTGAAGATTTCGTGAGTCTACTTTTAAACTTTGACCCTTTTCTGTATGCAAAGATCATCCCTACAAGCTTATTATAAAGTCATTTCTTTTCTTCGACCTTGTACTAACATCTATAATTATTAAGGGTTTCTGTCATCTTAACTTCAATGACTTCCTTAAAGATCCAATCGTTCATAAGTTTTCAGATCGTCATTCAAAATGAATTCACTCAACAACTCACAGCCAGTAGGCAAACAACTTCTTCAATATAGAGATCACCGTTTGGAATCTTCTTGACTCTTGTGGTATATTTAAAATGTGTAACAGTGAAGTATTTCAACGCTGATATAAATGTGTGAATGTAACTATCGTATAGACAGATCAGTCATAGGCTTGTTGTAGGTAGCAAGTATCGTTAGTATTCTTATCGCTGTTGTTCGTCGCTTTATCAATTTGAATAAAGCTTTATATAAAGAGTCATTATGATTACAACTTATTTTGATATTTTGTAGAAAATAAATTAAAATAATTTCCTTAATAATGCTGTCAGTTTCTTCATTTATTCTACTATTTTGTATTTTTGATTTAAATTTATAATTATTTATGCTTCTGCATTGTGGTTATTTTTTTTACAATATTCATGTTAAACTGTGAAACTTTAGGCCTTCTGCAGTCATAATGTTTTGTGTTTTCCATAAAAGCTGTAGAATTTGTCATTTGCAACGATGTGTTGAATAAGATGATTAAAAATGAGTTTGTATAAAGTTTTAATTTCGGACAATAAATTCTTTTAAATAATTTGTTCATTAAAAAATATAAGTTGTCCTTAAGAACAAAGATTCTGTTAAACAGCAACTAGGAAAGATTATCATTTTTGATCAAGAACAAAAACGCTAAAATAATTAAAAGCAAATAAAATATCATACAGCATATTATTATATATTCCAAATACATTTTAAATAACTCAAATGTCAATAATAAAAAGTAAATAGTTTTTTAAGAACAATGAAAAAAATAAAAATTAAATTTCAGTTAACGACTGTTGCACTTGTAGATAAGTTCTCCTGTGATGGAGTGTTGACGTCACAAGGAGTGACATCATAACCTAGCTTCTTTAAATCCCGAGTCATTATGTTGATGCTAATCTAAGACAACGTATTGAGTCATTTCAATATTCAATTTTTTAGTAAAATGTTAAAATAGAAAGAAATATTAACTTACTGTCACGTGACCCTGAGTTTTGACTCTGCAAACTTCTCTTCCTTCACTTTGGGCCACAATTTTTGCGTCAACAAATTCGGGACGTCTTCCAAGTAACCAGCTGCTCAAACAAATTTCAATTCTAAAGTAGAAATAAGTAACCAAAATCACCTAATAAAGGTTTGTAGTCTTGAAGACGAGATAGGAACAAACACTGGTACTTTGATTTTATGCTGACCAGGGGTAACAGGCAAATGAGTACTTCCATAACCTCTAACCACATCCCTTCCTAACATATCAGTTCCATAACAACTGATCACAATCTGCGGCCCTTAATATAAGAAAGTTTAATCGATTAGAGTTAACTAAAAAATTGCTAAAGTTATGAATAAAAATATAATATTTTTTTTATCAGACTAAAAATATGGAATATTAAACATGAATCAAACAAACAAGTTTACTAACATCCAAATGGATTAGTGCTTTTATATGTGATTTCAAGTGGAAAGTTCCAAACAAATAATTGTCTTTCATCATTGCTTTTTCTAGTTATTTGAGAGATTCCTTCTTCAATGCCATTAGTAACAACCCAATCTTGTCCATGTGTAAATGAAAACTTACAATACAAGTCATTAAATTCTGGTAACTGCAAATCATATATCAAGTCTTAAAGATTTGAATTTTTAGAAAAATATTAAAACTTATTAGTTAATAAGTCTTTAGTTTCCCAAACAGATTTAAAAAGTTTACTCACGTGTGCAGACTCTATTTGTCCATTCGCCATTAATAAGAAGATTGAAGGACTTGGATTCATTTTAAAAGTTTGGAAACAGTTTCATAAATAATAAATAAATTTGAGTCTTAGAAAAAAACTTTGTTTTACTTAAAAATTAGTTAAAATTAAAACAGGATAATTCAAAATATTAAAATTTAAGTATACATGGTTTTAGCAACTAAATGTTGTTTAATGATTGTATGAGTTATGCAACCTATTCATTAATCAAACTTTAGAGTTTGATAATAAAACATAAAAAATAAACATTGATAATTAATCCACCAGTTATGTACCTTTCAACTGAAAGAGTCTTATCAGTTATATAATTCTGACTTATTTTCTATACAACTTACTCTCTGATTATCAATCAAAGGTCTTCCAGTAATCAACTGTTGCCCTGTTTCCACCAGTGACTATATTCCTTAACTTAACAACCAATATTATCCATATAGTAAAGATTTAGTTTAATATCTCATTTTAGTTAAACATTTTAGACAATTTAATATTAACCCTACTCTCATCTCTTAGATTGAGCAATTTCTTAAGAATAGACAGTAAGAAGTCATCATAACCCTGTTTCAAGTTTTCCTGGAGCTTTCAGTGGTGATCCTCAAAGAAGCATTATTGGCTCTCTTCTCATCAATAATAATGCTTTAAATCACTAAACGATTCTGATAACTGAATGCTTTTTATAGAGGAGGTCAAACTTTTTAAAACTAACATAATTACATTTCAATCTTGCTCTAAGTCAACCTATAGATTTAATTCAAACAACTACTCAGAAATGTTTTCACCTTTCAATAAATACACCTTCAAGCTCTAACCCAACATCATCTGGCTTTTATATAAACAACAACAAATTTCCCAATGCAAACTGATTAAAGACTTGGACATCTTTATCTCTCATGACATAAAATGTACTCACCACATAAATTAATTATTTAGAATAGGTTTATCTACTTCATACCAAATTCTCAAATGTTTCAAGACTAAAAATACTTGACCACTGCAAAGCTTTTCATCATAAACAACTGTATCAAGTTAGAATTTCAGTCTTCCATATAAGGATTGAGCCCATTCGAAGATCATTTACTAAGAAAGCTTTTCTCAAATGTGGCATAATCTTTCCTTCATACAAAGACAGTCTCAATAAACTTATCTCATTCTCAAAATAAAAAAGAAACTTGCAGATAAACTAAAAAGAAATATTCAGCTAAGACTAAACATCTTAAATATGCAATCCTTAAACATTTTAAATTGAAATATCATGTTATGAAAAGAGCATATGAAAAAGTTAATAATATTAAATATATAGCTCAATATTAAATCCTTATAATATTAACACTTTTTTTGACTTTGTACTACTATTTAAAACTATTAATGGTTTCTATGATCAATAAATTCTTATAGGAATTTCTTTTCAATCTTTCTTTCCTCCCCAAAGGCTTATCATACAAAATTAACTCATTGAACAACTTTAATCATATCCAGTGGAGTAATAGCTTTTTCAATAGAGTAACGACGGCCTAGAATTTTCTTCCCAATTCTATCACTACATCAAAGTTTATCACTTCTTTTAAAATATTATTTTTTTAATGATTTAAGTAAATTTCTTAACAAGTAATATAAACCACTGCTAGTTTTTTACTTATTTTCTTATCTTAAATTGTTGATTCCCAATTTATATTTGATTTAAAGCTCTGTAGTATTTCTACTCTTTCTATATTAATTATGCTAAATTGTGAAGCTCAATGCCTTTTTATTATTATATTTCTCCTCTTATTGTTTTGTTTTCGTTCACTAGACGAGCTATATTATTTTGTCATTTGAAGTTAGATAAATAAATAAATAAAATATAGAGATAAATTATTTTAAGGTAGAACTAAGGCAAAAGCAAATAAAGAAATAACCATTTTCATATCAATTTAAAATAAAATTAAAGATCAACTTAAAGAACAACGGTAAGAATTCTAAATATGTTACTTACACAAAAATTGTTTATTATTTAAAACTTAATATCTTTATAGAACAAACAAGTACTAAAATTATAAGAACTATAAGTTATCAAATATATACATATAATATCTATTAAATATAAATGTATATATTTGTGAAAATTTGTGTTAGCAGGAATTACTCTCTTCAGGCAGCCTCCTTTGCATTTGTTAAAATAAATAAAGATTTGATTTTTTTATTATTTCAACCAGTTTAATAAACTAAATTTAAGAAACAAAGCATATTTCAAAATGTACATTATATATAGAAACGATAATGAGTAATGTGATAACAATTTATCCTAAAATTTAAACAAATATTAATAATAACCAGAATATTTTACAAATATAGTAAACAAAGCATAACATTAAATCGAACAAACACTCTGAATGTTTGAAAACAAACTTTTAAACAACTATTTTGTTGTTAGCGTTTGCCGTTAGATACGGTAATAATGGCTTATTGAAATGATGGTTGATACATAATTAAATATTACTTTTCTTATAAAATATATTTAACAACAAAATAAACCTTCAAAATTCAACCCAACATCATTTCTTATATTATCTAAGCAACAATAAAATTACCCATTGTCAAACTATTAAAGATTTGGGCATCTTCATACCTTACTATTAAAAATGAAACCACTTAATTACTTTTTCAGAATAGGTACATCCACTTCATACTAAATTCTTCAATATTTTTAAGACCAAAAATATTTAGACATAGTTAAAATTTTTGACCGCATACATTCTAGGTTAGAGCTCAAATTCTTGGTATGGAGTCTTCACTTTGAAAAATATTTTATGATGATTTTATAATCAAGATTATATAAGCATCTTACAAAATTAATCCAATCAAAAACTTTAATAAAACCTAATGGAGTAAAATTATATTACAACCAGTTTTTAATTTTTTCACTTATTTTGAAATTTTTATTCATAATTTATACTTTACTTATGCCTCTGTTGTGTTCCTATTTTTTATATATTACCTATGCTAAATTTTTATACTTTAGATCTTTACACTATCTTTTCACTTACTTTATTTTGTTTTTGTTTGCTAAAAGAGTTTTACAATCTGTCATTTGCAACCAATTATTGAATAATACAAATAGACAAACTAAAATTTAAAAATTAATAAAAAAATATGTTTCTAATAAACGCTCAGAAGTATATTCAAGATATTATTTTTCAACATTCTAGCTGTTTACTAAAGTTTGAAAAAGTTCTTCACTGATACAAAATGTGTTTTATTAAGTAACGAGAATTACTTAGTGAAAATAGAATTTGTAATTGAATAAGTACTAGTATTTAGAAATATAAAAGCTATACTTAGTTTTTCTTTGAAAATTATCTGAACACACTTTAGCAATGGTGAGTAAATATGAGCATTTTTTAGATAGAATTAAAAATTAGATGAATAAAAATATGATTGTACTTTGTTTTTTAAAATATTATTTTTAGTCAAAAAATCGTAAAAGAAAATCGTTAATTGTTTATAGTTTGTTCTTTTCCGATTCACTCCTTTTGTTTGAAAGATATTTCAGCTTTTAACAAAATAAAAATGAGCGATATAAAATTTGTAGCATTAGTATCTAAACCAAACTAAGATTTTTTTTACTGTTTATTACAACAATAATAATTCAATCGTTATACTACTAAGTCTTATAAGAGAATATTTAAACTAGTTGGGTAACTTATAAATGTTGACTTTATCGATTTTAATAATGCTTTATAGCTAATGTTGTAAGAAATATAATTAGCAAATGTTTATACTATATATTAACTTAGTTTAGTCGGTTTTTAATCATCTTGTTTAGTCGTTTTTGTTTTTCAAATCAAAGTAGCTCTAATTTAAATAATCTTTTTTTCAAGGATTCAAACAACTTTTGAAATACAAACAATAGTTATATTTGAAGTTTTTTTTCCATTATTGAAGCAATTATGCTCTACAAGCTCATATGAACGGAAGTTTTTACAGATTATATTGCATTTGTCAAAAGGTTTTGATTATGTATTAAACCAAAAAAAGACTTTTAATTGTCAAAGTTTATAGTTTTATTAGTTTAAATTTGACAAATGAATTACTAAATAAATAAATAATAGTGTGAACCCACATTTTTACGAAAGTCTAAACTTTTTTCTTAAAATCACTCCTATACAGAATAAGCTATGTTTTTTTTGAGTTCTGCTTAACAGTAAAATCATTTAAAAAACAGATTCACAAATAATAAAAGATAAAAAGTCTTAATTGATAATTTAAAAAAGAGTTTCAAATGAATTGTTAAACTTGTTTATTCGTCACTGTATCATTTTTAAGTATAATAATTTCATAAACATGATAAAGTTGAATACCAGACATTGCTTATAAAAAAATCAAGTTAAGTATCTATTTTTTTGTTTCTTTCTATATTTTCATAATATAATTATCTCAATCGAAATTAAATAGTATAAGCATAGTATAAGTATAGTTGACTATTTATATAACTTTTAAAAAATTATTATATTCTTGTAACTACATAAAATATGTTTTTTTAATTTTTTCAATAAAAACTAGAAATAGATTTTTTGACTAATTGAAGAAATTGAGAAAAGCATTTTCTATATTAAAAACTTATAGTTGTCACTTGTCTTATTAGCTATCTTAAATGATTCATCATATAATTATATTCAATTTTTTAAGTTTAGACAACAACAACTACAGGTTTACCATAGAAATAGAACTGATATAGATTTTAACAAAAGTTTTAGATTTAGTAGAAGAAGCAGTGTCATACATAAAATTTTAACTCTTATTTCTTTTTAATTAAAAAAAGATTACTTCCAAAGAGTATTTAATTGAAAATGCTACAACCAGTTTGAATATTATCCAGCATTATTTGTTGATAACAGTTTTTTAAACAATCTTTCAACTTGAATAGAAGTTTGTGACAAAATAATAACTTTATTTTATTTCCTTTTTTGAAACATATTTTTATATGAAACTTTTTTACAGTGATTTTAAAATTGTAAAGCTTATTAACAATCTTTTTAGAGAACTGATTTGTAATGCTTTTAATCAATTATTTAATTTATTCGTTAGGAAAGTAGAAATCTTTTATCATTAATAGTAGAATATGTATTCAATTATTTGTGTACTACGTTTATACTTTGCTTGGTTTATTTAAATGTTGGTTTAACTATTTTTCAATCTGTGACAGTAAAATATATAAATAAATAACATAAAGTTCAAAAAAGTCGATATAAATAGTATCCTTGCATAACATTTATTTGTTTACTTATGCATAGTATGTTTTATTTAATTTCAAAAAATTATGTAGATAAATGAGCTTACAATTTTTCATGATTAGTATTTTTGATAATAAAATCTAGATATTAACTTATTTTGAAGGTTAATTTATTGTTATTCAATTAAACTAATCTGCTTTTATTTCTACAGAACATTTTACTTTTATATAAATGCTTTTTTAATTGTACACCAGACTTATTCATCCCAGAAGAAAATGAATAATTGAAACAATTTATGAACAGTTAGTAAAATTTTGGAAAATTACTTTAAATATTAAGAAAAAGTGATTTTCGTTTTATTCATTATGTTTAATAACTGTATTACTTGTTTTTCGTGTTTTTGAATAGCAGTGAAACATTTTTTCCAAATATGGTTCTTTACTAATCTACTTATATGCAAATTTATGAGAATAATGCTTTTTCTTAGATTTTAATTATTGAACAATTTTTTTAGATAAGAGGTTTTTAATTTTATACTACAAAAATAAGGCTTTAAAAACAAAAAAAAAGTTAATTTTGTATTTTCAATTTCCTTAAACTTAACAAAACTCTTTTTAAAAACAAAAAGCGTTTATATAAGTACCTTAGTAATTTTACTACATTTAATTTGGAAACACTTTTTCCTTGAGTAAAATCATCTGATTATAGCAGCCTGCTTCAGCATGCAGCATTTGCTGCTACATATTTGTTGGTTTTGTTAGGTAAGTGACGCAATATGGGTTTCAGTTGAATATCTAAGCTCTGCTCTTGTTTACTTCTAATTTTTCTTCATATTTGTTTGTCTTTAAAGGAAGTGCTTTGCTTTAAATCCAACTATGAAAGTTGTTTTTCGTTAGTTTAGTAAAATTTAAATCGTTGTTTTTATGTTGTTACTATTTCTATGTTTTGTTTTATACTACAAATTTAGCATTTTATATTTGTTATTTAGAAATATTTTTTTAGAACTCAATCTTGATAAATTTTTATCTTTCTAAAAGCTTAGGGCTGCATTTGCCTGTACGGTAGTAGTTATAAACAAACATTTTATTTTGATATAATTCTCAAATAAACAACTTTGAATTTATAATGGGGATAACTTTTACATTTATTCAGATTTTATTTATAAGTTGAATTTCGAGTTTTCTCTGTTACAGGTGGTTGTGTAATATTTACAAAATCGTTATCAGATTTTTTGTTTTGAATAATGTTTAGTACTGAGCTTCAAATTTTATTTAAAAACTGAAAAAATTAATTAAACCAATTTCAATGTTGATCAGTTTTAACTTGAAATGTTTTAGTCATGATTGTAAACTTTTTCTAGTTTTAATAGTATTTATTTCTATATTTGATTAATCATTAAGTTGTAACTTATATTAATGATGTTTTTTAACATTGTTTTTATTGGCTTAACTTTTTAGTATTCATTAAAAATGTTGAATATCTGAAAGTCTGAATATTTATTTAAGACTTTTAGCATTCTATAAAAATAATTTCTTTTAATGACTAATTGATTATCATTTTATTAATACCTTTTAATTTAAGTCAATTTTTTCCCATTTATTTTAGAATTTAGTTAAAGGTTATGAAATATTTATTTACTTTTGATATTTTTATTCATTATTTTCATTCAATAATTAAAACTATTTGATTTATATGTTTTTAAAGTTAATTAATAGTGAGCTTATATGATTATCATGTTATGGCTATTATCAAGTTTATTCTAATTCTATGATAAAATCATTAAGGTCAACTTTTGAAATTTGAAGTAAAATCATTATATTAAATTCAATAATTATATTTATTTGCTTTAATATATATTATACATTTATTATGTTGATGAAAAATTCCTAGACTTAAAAAAACTGTACTTAATTTTGATTAAACTTTTGTAATTTACATTTTTATTTATTTATCATCTAACAAAATCACTTTTATTTTTAAAGTTTAGCTTTATAAAATGTCAGGTAGTAGGAATCAATTATTGGTTACTTTAAATCAATTAGACCAGTCGGACTTATTAAGGAATTCAACAAATGAACCTAAAAACCAGGTTTATAGCCCTAAAGCAAAAGTTTGTTTCAACACAAATGGTTTGAACTGGTCAACTGGCTCTGATGTACTAGTTACAAGTAATTGTGATAGAATCAAGAAATTCATTAGACAATTGTTGCAAGGAAATGCTACTAATAGGCATTTATTATTAGAAGCATTGTGCCGAGCTACACTAAATCAAATAGATGATAATAATGTTAAAATCCATGAGCACCAAAAATCCACAGAATTTCTGTCTAAATCTTTAACTACTCTACTGCGTTTAAGTTTAAGGTGCCCAATTCCAAGTATCAAAGAAGATTTCCAAGGTTTAATGGCTGATATACAAGTGAGTATGATTTAGTTGGTGTTAATTTGACAAGAAAAATTAAAGAACTTTTATAGATAATTTCAGTGAAATAGTTTTTGTAAAATTTGTTTATAAATGATTATAAATAAACAGCGCAAGGGAATCCATATACCACCTGTGATTAACAAGTCAATAAGCAGTTTCATTCCCAACAAAGAGGTAAGTGCTATTCTCTTTCTATACAAATATTTACCAAAAACTTTGCTTCAAAACATTTTTAAAATGTCTGTTTTGAGTAGTTCTAAATTTAACCAATCAATATTGATCTGCTTCAATTACTCACACAGTTCATTTTTTAGATACCATCAGATAAGACACCAGATAATCAGGTTCGTAAGATGACATCATCATAATGATTTATTATTAATTAAATATTTCACCCACACATTAATCATCAAAAGTTAAATATCAGTTGTTAAATTGAAGTCATCTTCATCTACAGACATATGATCTATTCATGGAAAGCTTCGCTAACACTGGACGTCTGGAACATATTGTCATGGTGATGGGAATGCATTCTTCCTACCTGTGTCACTACCTAAATACAACTGTTGAAATGTTCAAAGCCGAAGGCTCATTACCAACAAGTCATCGCTACTACATCGCTATCATGGTAACCATAGCAACCAAAATCTTGCACCAATCACCATCTACCACGTCACAGGCTGCAGCTCGTCACCGCTGTCCATATCTGGTCCATTTAATGGAGGACAAGTTCCTAGAAAGTCATGGAGACCCTGAATGGCTTGAAGGAATCGATCACGTTCCCCCTAAACTTCAAGCCCTGTCCACGCTCAACAAACATCTGGCCCACCGACCATGGATGGTCGTCATAGACCATATCAAAGTACTTCATCACGTCATCAACCACTGATGATGTCAACAATCGTGTTGCAGCGCATCATCGAAGGCGAACGTGACTATCGGTGGCAGATTCAGGACCTGGTACAGGCGATCGTGATTTTGTGTCACTTCCACGCTCTCGCGGTCTTCTGTCACAGTGTTGGGATCAATTTAGAGATTGATCATGATGAACGTCACGTGTTTCCTGATCTCAAAGTCCCTGTTTCCAGGAACAACAGTCCTCGGAGCGGCTCCATGCATCACTGCACTGACCGCCCTAAGTCGGTCGGTAGCCGCAAGGTTGATGACGTCATCTTGACATGTGCTTTTACAGCCGGTAGCGCGCCACCAAGTGGGAGAGCTGTTGAAGAAGATGAAGGATTTAAGTCAAGAAGGAGCTAAAGAGCAGATGACGGAAGAGGAACACTTCCGATGGTTTGAAAGAGAGAAGAGCGAAGCTGATCGTCATCTCTTCGCGACTGGTGAGTTCTGATGACATCATTACATCACCTGACCCAGATAACCACGTGACGCAGATGACGTCATGGAAGCCTCACAAGCGCCTACCAACCACGCGAGCTATCGTCGCTTTATTCATGATCCTGACTTCACCTTTGAAGAGTTCAGAAACTGCGCGCCGACTTTTCGCGCGCTTGTAAGTGACGTCATCACCTTTGAATGAATCTTATCGTGTTATTAACAGGATTACAACTGGGATGATCATGCATGCGGTCTGTTGAGTGAGATGGATGAGAATATGGCTATTCTGCTTGATAATAAGTTCAAGATCACTTCATCACTAACTTATAAGACGTTAGTCAATTATTATTGAAGATTTTTTGAGATTTAATTTCTTGCTTCTCTGTGTCAATCAAAACGACTAATGACGTCATCGTTTCGCGCGCAGATTGGCTTTCGAAAGCGACGTCGATACTTCGTCACTTCGACGTGCAGTTTGGAATTACATCCACTGCATGTATGGAATCATGTAAGTGATGACGTCATGATCGTGCGTATCTCGCTAATTAATTGATTTAGGTATGATGATTACAACTACGGCGAAATCCATCACTTGCTCGAGCGCCCATTGAAGAAATTCATCCGTATTGTCAGTTCTGTTCCAGAATCAACCACCAAAGAGCTTTATGATGACTTTTGGCGAGATTTCAGGCATTCGGAGAAGGTCCATGTATCAATCCTGTTAATGGAAGCGAGACTGCAAGTTGGTTTATTGTATGCAATGAGAGCAATGAACAGTTATTTAGCATCTTGTTGATTTACTGTGCAAGTTTTTTTTTCTTATTTTTCTTATAAATACCCTTTTTTAATCCTGTTTGGACGATAATGGAAGTTCTTGCCATTTTAAAGAAGTATTTGTAATAATGATGATACTACAGAAGATGATATGGTTCTAAAAGTCCCAAATTCTGTAATTTACCTCTTAAACAAATTCCTATCTTCCAAAACGGCCCAATAATATTGATTTAATGTCCCATTTGATCTCGATAGCTGTCAAAAACGATTTGTTTCGATATTGATCGCTATATGAAGTCATCAACGCGTATTCTTTTGTTATCCATCAGCTTGCCCTGGTTCTTAAAAACATTTTTTTTTGTTTTTGTTTTAACCAAAATAAATGAAAAACGAAAAAAATTTCCGGAATAAATTAAATCATGAGTTTATTGGCAACCAGTCCCCTTGGCAACCCTCTGGTCAGCACGTGACGTCAAGCAAATAAGTTAGATGCAAAAGTGAAAATTGCTGACGTCATCGTAACAATGACGTCAGTTTTTAATTTTTGCTGAGTATTATGTTCAAAGTTTAAAATTATAGCAAGATATGATGACGTCATCACTGTGTATAAACTCGCTCAAACTTTCTCGTGTCGTATGACGTCATCATCACGTAAACATACTCGAAAAATCGGAAGTTGACGTCATCGCTACTTGAAGTTCATTTATACAAACAGCGATGAGTTTTGAAACAGCAGAATGTGTTGCCGTTTGGATAGCGAAGGTTTTTAAGTTCAAGTGAACTCGCAGTGAGCTTCTTTCTACATCTGATACGAGGTTTCGAAATGAAGTTAATAAAACTTAGAGGTGAATTTGATGGAAATTTAGTTGAAATGAGTTGATAAAAACAACAAAAAGATGGAAGTCAATGAAGCATGAAGAGCTGTTGATAATTGCTTGTTGTGATGCCAAAGAAGTTGAAAGAATTGATTTGTTTGTAATTAAATAAAGTTGAAGGTTTAGTTTTCAACCTTAAAAATATTGTTTCAAATTGTTTACATAAAAATATCTCAAACTTTCATCACTGTTCTCTCGTTTTAATTTGTTCTATTTTGAAATCACTTGAAAAATAGATGAAATAAGAAATCCTGTTGACAAGTTTTTCAAAAAGTATTTTCTTGGAAATTTTAACTTGCTTTTATACATTTCTCAAAATGTCATTTTCAATATAAACTGAATTAATAAAATAACTAATTATTTTCATTTAAAAGTTTATCATTTTCACAAATTCTTTCATAAGATTAAAACATTTTGTTAATTGAGAATATAAAACTTGTTTGTTCTTCCATAAGATGAAAGATATATTTGTTAAAATAAAAGTTTTCTGTTTAATTATTCGACGAAAAGATTTGTTGATAAGTTTCTATGAAAAGCAAATTGATCCGATTTTGTAAAAACATAAATTTTTGTAAATCATTTTTTAAATTTATTTTTTTAATGCATTTTGTGGTTTTATTAAGTTTCATTATAAGAAAGTTTTTGAGAATAATTAAAAAAATAAATCAGAAAAAATTGTTTAGCAAAATTCTTGTAATGATTTATTTAAATTAAGTTTTTTAACATTTAGTAAACTTCATTTTGTTTTTCCCCAGTAGAAAATATTTGGAAAACTTTTTATAGAATTTTCACTATTTTTGGCTTTGAGCTTACTTGAATCTCTAACACCACTAGCGGATAAACTTATAAGTAAAGAAGAAAAGAAACCTAAAAAACGCAAAAACCTTTTAAAAAAACTAAAGTTGACTAAAAGCCTTTTCAACATTACTACTTAAAGATTTAACTTGTAAACATGATTGATTTATATTTACTAAAATCAATAAACTGAAAATACATTGTTAAATTTATTAGAGTTTCAATTAAATTCAAGGCTAGAGTTATAAATTTTCCACAATAACCGTAAACTTATAAAAGTGATTTTCAACTGCTGCAGTTCTAACTTCAAATATTACTGATAATGTTGCTATATAAAATTTAAATGATTCATTAAATTAAAACTCAATTATTCTATCGACGTTACCAATTCATATTAAAAAACTGTTTTAAATACCCCGAAAATATAAAATCAATTTTATTGATATCTTTTTTGTTTTGGTGACCTTATGTTTAGAAAGCAATAAATTCAACACAAACATAACGACAAAAAACTTTAAAAATCAAAGTAAAAATTCTTTATTAAATTTTTTTAAGTTTTTAATTATAAGAAATGTTGTCTAACTTGTATTTTTTAACAACATTACAAAAAGATTATAATACAATAATACAGTTGTTTAATTGTTATAATAAAGTTTTATGAAGAAATCTACTTAAAAGTTATAAATCAAATCATAAATTTGTCATTTACTGAAACTCAATTAATTTCTGTCTTTTTTATCAACAACAAATTATATAAGAAAGATATTTTTGTAGATAAACAGTCTGGTTATATTAAAAACGTTTTAAAAATTTGAAATATCTTTAAGATAGAACATTTGAAATATATTATGTTTGGTTTCGAATGATCGACAAAATTATAATTATGTATAATAAAATATTAACTAAATATTTATAATTTTATTACATCAATAAAATTATATCATAATGAAATTTTCACTAGTAAAATGTATTTTTTACTGTTCTATTTTTATAACTTTTCTCGTAATATTGTCAAAATCTTGATTTTCAAAGAGCAGTTCACATTTAAATCTCATTTAAGGCACAAAAATTGAATAAAGTATCAGCAACTGTATCCTCAAATTATGACTTGCAAACTCTTAACAGCATCAAAGTAATAAAACTTGTTTCTAGATATAAATCTCGTGTATGTTTGTCGCCTTGTAACAGCGCGCATCAAAAGATACCTTGATTAGAAGTGTAAGCTTCATACCATTAAACGTTTCTCTTTACGATTCAATTTAATAATACTTTAAGCTACTAAAATGATTGATCTAAAAGAAATAGAAAATGAATAAAAGCATAAAATGAAGACCAGAATAATAAGAGGAAAATTAAAGATTAATTAAGAGACGAAATTTTACTAACAATTAAATTTTCTTAAGTAATTAAGCATGAAGTTAAAGACCTTGATATCACATGATTTATTTTCATTGTTTCATCGCTTAACATTTGATTATAGGACAGCCTATCAAAGGTGAACTTCAAATCAAGTTTCATTTAGATAATGTTAAATAATCTAACTCTGTTGCGTAACTTCCGAAATTCTATTTTTAATAATTAGTATCACATTAGAATGATTTGAATCTTTTAATGATAAAACATTTAAATATTAATTATAAGCTGCTTTGTTTGATAATTTTCTTGCTGTTCTAAAGTTTGTTAAAAAAAAGACAATTATATTTCTACAATTTCAATAAAACAATGAAATAGAAAGCTTCAATTAAAAAATATCTTTAAATTTTGTTGCGAAAATAATTTAAGTAAAAAATATTTCAATCAAAAGCAGAAAACGTCAAAAATGAACTTGATTTACTTGAACTACCTATTATTGATTTTTTATATATAAAATTAGAAAAAAACCTCACATGGTGTGTAAGACGTGATAATTACAAAAACATATCTTATGAGGCTATGTATCACTAGCACTTTCTTTACTAACAATTATTTGTATTTTGAAAAGCACAACTAAAACAGATGTTATGTTGATGACAAGTTGTATACACTATCAACCATCAGTATATCTACTGAACAATTTTCTTCAAAAAGTTTATTAGATTAAGGGTCTAAATTGACTTAATAAAATTTATGTGCTACTTAATAGGAACATTATGTTTATGAGTTTATTAACAGTGTTTCTAAGATTAAAAAAATAAAAGTTGATACTGCTGGACAAGCTATTCAAATATTTTAAAATTGTTTTATAAAATACGTATGAAAAAATTTCCGCAAAATATTTACATTTTGTTGTAGTTGGTTAACCGAACTCATTCTACCTCGGAATGAAATTTAAACTTTAAATATTTTTGTCATTAAGAATTACTTTACTCATTATATTCTGTATCATCTTTAAACTAGAAGTATTTCAAAAAAGCTAAAAAATATTCTTCTAGAAGAATTGTTGGAAGATTGAAAATAAGATTAGAATTCAAAAAAGATTTTATCAATACTTAAAATACCAGCTACAAATTTATTATTTTCTTTTAATAATAATTTGTCAAATAATTAGTTTGTTATTAAATTAAGTTTTAAATTGTCTCAAAATATCACTATATTCTGTAATTCTATGTTTACTTAGATAAAAAAAACTACAAAAATAGTTAAGTATAATGTAAAATTGAAATTATAAAGATCAGAAAGAATTTTTCTTTGTAAAATACAACTCAGAATACATTGTACTTGAATTTACCAAAGCTGGCGAAACGCTTAAGTCTGTTTTTTTATTTCAAAAGTTAAAAACAAGTTAAGGTGAACTCAAGAATTGATTTATACAGCAACATACTATATGTGTGGTTATAAAACTGAAGCTTTCATTTTTTGTTTAAAGTGTCAATCAAATGTGGTGAAGATTTTTGAATTAACTTGATTAGAACTGCAGTTTGTTGCTATTTGAAAATAAATAACATGTTTAAAAGTTCTATCATAAATAAAATATGATGTTATTGAATTGTAAAAGTTGTAGTTTGCTAATAAATAAAAACTTGTTCAACTTTTAAGAATTCAACAAGAGTAGAAATAGAATGTTTGATTTTTTCTGGTCTTATCTTTGAAAAAAAGTTGTCAATATTTAAAAATTAAACAGACACTTGAAAACCAGTTTTGAAACAAACATTTTGTCCTTATAAAAAGTATTTTTTTTTAAATTTTATTATCAGTGTAATTTATAAAAAACTGAAAATTGTGCAGCAACTTTTGCATTAATCAATTATATCGCCTTTGAACATTTATTGGTCTACTTCTGTTTAGCAACAAATAATTTTATGGTAAAATCAATTTATATTTTTGTATTTTATGGTCTTTCATGTTAAAATTAAAAAAAAAACATCTAAACACTTTTCAAATGATCCACAAATCTTCTTTTGAAGTCATCCCAACTTCAACCGATCTTTCTGAAGGATTTGATTTGTAAAAAATTACCATTTTCACCAATCGATTTTATTATTTAACAAAAGATTCACAATTGCAACATTTACTGATGACGTCATCATCAAACTGCTGACCTCACAATCGGGACTGTCATCGCAGAATGCTGTGTGTTTGAGCCGCGATTTGCGCTACTTTTTACACGACTTGTTTTAACTCTTTTACAATTTCCAAACAAAATTTTTCGGTTGTCATGGAAACAGAAGACAACAGCAAAGACATTGATGATCAGATTGAGATCAAAAACTCCGTTCGCCAGCGGCATGGGTAGATACGGGGGCATAAGTGCTACTACTACAACAATTGCTGCTACATCTGTCACTACACACGTGACCATGCTCAGTGTAGCGGAACGGATAGATTTCATAGCTCCTTGTGACGTCACTTCGCGGTTACTATTTTGTTGATGACGTAAAAGCAGATTTAGAAAAAGGAAAAATAGAATGAGTTTAGAGCAAAGTTTTACAACAAATGAAAGAGGGAGCCATCCAATCTTTAGTTTCCTCTCATCTACAGTCCTCCTAATACATCCAAGATTGCTCATGAAGAATCTAGACGGATAAACGAAAAGAGCAGCGGATGATGTAAATCCTACCACTAGGAGGATGAGGAACAAAATACTGAGGAAGATAATGAAAGGAGTGTTTAAATGTTTGAGGGATGGTTCGGCGTAAAGGAGTCTTTGGCGATAAAAGAGAAAGATGTAAGTTGAAAGAGTAGCAAAAGTATAAAAGATTGTTGTTCCATCACAAGCAAGCTCGCAAATTTGATCTCCAGTGACGTCTAGTGGATATAAACGGTCGATAAAGATCGATGTTTGAGAGGAAATGAATCGAAAGAAAGTTGTGATGCTGACAAGTGTTGCTAGCGACATCAAGCGGATGGATTTTTTGGCGCGAAATTTTTGATGACGTTTAATGAATGTTATGAAAGAAATGATGATCCAGATGATGAGGAGTAGAGAAGCGGATGTGATAAGTTGAGCAAAGATCCAAGAGTGTGGGAAGAACGTGTGTCCGAAGACTGTTCTAGAGTCGTTGGTTCTATTATTTGCCATCCAAAAAGAGATATGATTGAAATTTATATTCAAGCAAATTAAATTACTTTCAATATTTTGGTTACAAAACCTGAAAGTTGTTCAATGAGTTATTTAAGACCAACAATTACTAAATTATAAAACAGATTATTTAAATTTTGATAATATTTTCTGCTTTAAAGCATACCAAATTCTCATAAATTTTGAGGTAGTAAAGTTGAGTTCTAACTCTTGTGTTAAGTACACAATTGTATAAAATAAAATTTCAGGTAAAAAACACAAAAAAGATCTTAAAGGTGACTCGACTCTGCTTTTAAGCTAGTTGATTAGTGTTGACAAAGCTTGCTAAAATAGTCAAATCAAAAAATCTTTCATAATTAAACTAAATTAAAACTAGACTAAAAAATCAATAAAATTCTGAATAAGTTAGAACTGTAAATTGAGGAAAAAAGTTTCCAAACTAAACGTCAAACGAGCTGATCCAGTCATAGATATAAATGTTGCAAGCTTTCATGCTACTTTCATTTCCTCATTAACCAATTAACCTCTGTATCCTTTCTTACAATATCACAAACTTTTTCAAAATAATCTAACAACAAACTTGCAGCGTTATTTTTATTCCACAAGAAAACTACTGAAACTACAAACAGTGAATTACAAAACAGATCACAGTATACAATAGTAAAATGAGTCAACTGAAATTTATATAGTTACAAAAAGGAAATAATTACGTCATCATCACTTGACGTCACATAGTAACGCAACGCCTCGAAGTATCCAGTTGTCTGGCGACACAGTAGTACGTAAATCAACTGCTGCTATATAATTCAAATCAGTTCGCAGAGGTTTTTTATAAATTGGACAACTGTACACAGATCTTGCATCTTGTTTAGATCCTGAAATAAGAAAAGATGAAAAGAAGATGATAGAAAGTCACGTGATTTACCTCCTTGAACAGCTCCTATGTGAATGACAGGCATCACTTCAAATAAGACTTTTGGTTTGGACTCGGTGAGTCTTTGAGCACTTTTATGCCATGCAGCACCTTCTAAATATAACCCGTACACGTACACCCCTTCATCTGGGGCGTTGATGACGTCATCACGCGAAATAAACTTTGTGACGTCATTATGAAGGACGACACTGTCAAGAGCCCATCCCTTATGAGCTCTAGTTACTCCCTGAAGAAGATCAAGAAAGTTTGGAGAGGTTGTTTAACATTATTTTGTGAAACCTGTTTCATGGCTGTCAGAAAACCCTGGGGGTTAAAGAATCCAGTCATCCAGAAGGACTTGGGCTCTTCAACAAAACACCAATTGTAAAATTGTTGATGTCTATCTATCAGCTCAGTGAACCAAAAACCTAAAGTGCTTGATAACCAAGATATCTACATGACATTTTGCTAGTTGCTGCTTGACAGGAGGTTTGAGTCTTACTTTTAACCATTGTGAAGGAATCCTTGCATCATACATCGAGTCTAAGGCATCTCTCAAATTCTCATTCATAATAATTGTTCCTTCAATTGCTAGTTTTAAATCCTTTAAAGTTTGTCTAACTAAAGAAATCACCTAAAAACTTTCAGTTTAATTTGATTAATTTATAAATATCTAAACCTTCTGCATTAGATCAATCTCTTGGTTGAGGAATATATTCATTGGTCTTCCAGTTCCACCAATCAATTTGATTCTTTCTTTTACCTATCAAAATAAGTTTAGAAATTTGAAAAAGATTCAAAGTATCAACCAACTTCATAATTTATAAAGTCTTTAGGTAATTTTGATAACATATCTTCAGCCATCGCATATACTACATCCTCTCTAGTCTCACCAGTTCCGGAGCTACTATCTTTTGGTTGTATATTTAGAATTACATCAAGAATTTCTTTTGCACTATTCGTTTGGTAAGTGATATCAGCGTTTGGATGTAATCCAAAAACTTCTGGTGTATCATTAATCGATAGTGTCTTCAAAAGAATCAGTTGTGACAAATAGAAGTGAGTTAAATGGAATCAACCTGAATATACTCAGAATATTGCTCAACACTTTTACATTGTGGAATTCCATAACCTCTATAAAACACAAAATTTGTTTGGAACATCGCTTCACTGAACCAAACTTTAGCGAAAGTATTCAATAGACGTTTATCATAATCATCAGTGACTCGACCTCCGTATTGTATCTCACCTAGTTACAATAATCAATTAATTTTCTGATGATGTAATAGTGACGTCATCAGCTGTCACTATCTTCTCACTGACTTACCTATCATGTATCTAACAGTATTCCAAGAGACCCCTTTTTTGGGGTCCATGTCGTCCAGATGGTTTTGCACAAATTGAACTGTGGCATTGAAATCCGCCTGATTGAACTCATAGGGAATATTCCAGCCAATTGGACCGAATTTACGACGTTCTTGGACAGTGGTATGCAAGAAAGCGACCGCATACAGCATTGGTTTCCATTGGTACATGTTCGAGATCTCGAGTTGATCTTGTGTGATACCTGATGATTCAAAGGGTTTTACTTCCAAAGATGTTATTTGCTCGACTTATGTTCAGCTCAGTAAGTTTTGAAATTTGTAAAAAGCTCTCAACTATTTTAGAACTTCAAAATAGTTTTGTAGATTTTCAAAGACATCATCAAGGGTCAAAGGTCATCATCAAGCTTGAAACCACTTACCAGCGTATGATCTCTTTAAACCTGCCTTTAATCCCTGAGGTGGTTCATTCGTGAACTTGATGGACATTTGTAATAAAGTAATTGGAAACTTTGAATGTACTTCGGTTGTGATCCACAGCCGAAAAGTTGGGTGAACCACTTCGGTATCGGTCACGGTGGTCATCAACTCATCCAAAAAGTCCAGAGCTAAATGACAATTTTGAAGAAGTGCCCAACCACCCTGGAAATTGATATTTAGTAGAAGTGGATAAGTGGTCACCAACTTACATTTGTCATAGTATGATGAAGCAACTTTCGGGCATGGACTTCTTGTCCTTGTCCCATGCTGACGTCACGACATTCTAGCTTCATCTTTTTTGCAAGATTTCCGATTTGAGTTGTTGGATCCGATCCCATAGAGAGGAAGCAAATCATTGGAGTTCGAGGATTACTTTCCTGCCACATCACATCAATGTCTAGGATGACTCCTTCTGAAAACTGCTCCCCTAATGTGTCCGTGATGTACCGTCGACTCTACAATATCAAATTTCAATCTTTCAAAATCTGTCCAAACCACCAACTAATACTTGGACAGTAGTTCTGTCCGGACACCAACATCGAATTAATAAAAGTCTGTGGAAGATTTTCAAGGAGACTTCATATCCATCCGGGATCGGGGAGTCTTCCGGAGCCTCTTTATCAAACCAGTGCTTCCACTGCTTCTCGTTATTTTGTATCTATCGACAATAACATGAAGTCACTGCATCAAATACACGCTTCTAACTTGTCGAAGAATGTCGTGAAAGTGTTGTAGCTTTGATAACTCGACTAGATTTAACCAGGTCATGTCCAGAATCCACTTACAGGGCTTTGGAGGACAAGTGTTTAAATCAAGTGATGCCCCACCTATAGACCTGATGTTAGACTTTGAATGAAATTTTTAGAAAAATTACCTTTGATGAAAGTCAGGAATTCTTTATGCAGGATTTCTTTAGCTGCTAACTGGATTTTAAGAGCCATCAGAAGAGTGAATAGCATCTTATGGGTCTCGTAGAATCCCCTGGCTGCGTATCGATATACTACATATGTCATGACTGAGATAATATTTGAGATTCTTTTTGATGTTATAGGATTCTTATCAGCTCTGAGAAATGTTTTTAGTAAATAATTTTAAAAGTAAATTGATGAGAGAGCTTTACTTGATTAACGAAAGATCAAATAATCCGAGGAACTGTTTTAGGGATGTTTGGTACATCACATTCACCATCGACATTTCAACAATGAGAAAATATAGGATGGAGCCTCGAGCAGCAACTGGCCTGTATTCTTCACGAGCCGCATTGATTTGAGTTTCAGTTTCAGCAGCAGTTTGTAGTTTCATAGTAACCTGAATCAAACATGAAACTCATTAAAGACTCAACAGGAAGTTAATGATCGTACCTCCTGAGCAGTTTGTTTTGTTGTGCGAAGAACTCCAAGCAAACTTTCATCTTCAACTAAACTTCCTTTGGTGGAAGTTAATCTATAAAGAAGATTATCTTCAAGATCTTTCATCTTTCGTTTGTTCTCAGTGACTCCAGTTAAAAGATCATTTCGTTCTTTTTCTAGCTCCTAAAGATCAAACAATCTTGAATTAGAGCAGCCGTTGGGGTTAAAAGCAAAAAGTATGATGAAGTTTTAGATATTCTGAAGTAGGTGACGTTAAAAAGCTGAGATAAATTTCATAACTGACTTGTTTCTCTGTTAGAATAACTCTTCCTAATAGTTGATCTTCTAATCCTTTTACAGTGACAGTAAAATCAATAATTGAGGTCCTAGCACTAATTTCTGGGGTGTAGGCAGGATTGGGAAGCTTTGTAGTAATATAAAGTTGGAATCCATTCATTATATCGACTTCTTTGTCACCAACTTTCACCTGAAAATCCGTAAAACTCAATTGATGAAAATACATTGAATTTAACAAACTTTAAAATTTTTTCCAATCTTGATAAAATTCTTATCCAATATATTATCAAGAGCTGGATCAAGTTCTTCTTCAACATCTTCAATAATTAAAGGTCTTCCATTCGAAAGAGCATCTTCTAAATGTTGCCGGAAATATTTGTGGTTCAGAGATGTAAACTACAAAGAAGTTGAATGCTTTAACAGCAGAAAACTCAAATATTTTGTCGACAAACAAACCAGCATGTTGCTTTGTGATTCTTTATTCCTGATCCATATCTTTCCTTGTCCCTGAGGATCAATCAGTAAGGGATATCTAGCGGCTTTTGTAACAATGATCCCGTTTTGAACTGACAAATCATCATTAGGTAATCCCTAAAAATCAAAGCAGATAAAAAACTAATAAAACAGCTTTTAATCAGACTTGTAAATTCCATTCGGTAATTGTTGCTGTATCAGTCAACATGTTGATCAAATTTAAATCATCACTGAATGGAATCCGTCTAGAGGTCATCTGACGCTGCCAATCTGTAGAAGACTCCATCAATATAAACACAGATGACTTGACGCAACAAACCGTTCAGAAAATTGTTCCTAAACTCTTGATTGAAAGGACCAGCATATGAAAGAAAAGCAGTTGCCATCAATACATCACCAACAAGTCGTTTAGTTTGAGCAGCAAACTCTTGACTCTGTGCAGTCCATCTTAATCGTTCACCTCCAAGATCATTTATGAGCAATTTAGCAGTCTCCATTTTCTTCTTACACTGTTCAGCACTCATTGCTAGCTCCTAAGATGAAAAGTTTAGGAAAGATCGTTAATGGAAGAGGAAGAAGACACGAACATGTTTTTCTTTCATCGCTGCATCGTATTTTGCTTGTACAACTGCAAGCTCACGGTTTTTCTCTTCTAATTCACTTTCAGCTTTTTGCAGATCTGACATTGCAGCATCATAACGCGCTTGCTGCAATCATCGAAATAGATTTAAAACAAAATGTTGCTGTTTACAAACCTGTTTAGCAAGATTAGCTTTCAAAGGTAAAACTTCTTTGTTGATTGCATAAAAGTTTGCCATGGCAATAGTCCACGAACAAAGACCAGCTACATTTCCACAACTTCTAGTTGCTGTTTTGCTGTTATAATCAGCTGCATCGAAGTAAGGTTGCAAAAGATCTATCACCTAAAAATAATTTGCTTGTTAGCTTTAAGCTACTTGAAGTTTTTCTTTTATCTTAATATCTTTTTTACTTTTTTTAAAGTATTTGAACTAAAATGTTAAAATATTGAAAAAATAATATCTAAAATCTCTAAGAGATAAAATAAATAAACTGACTGAATCATTTATTGTGTCTTTATTAAAGTCTTGAAGTTTGTTGAGGAAACCAGGTTCAGTCATCATCTTCAAAGAATCAGACCAAGAAGTTTTCATGGTCAAAGGCTTATTTGTTTCAGCAATTACAGATACAGGTTGTAATTTTCGTTGAAAAAGAATTAAAACGCAATCCATGATTCGTTGAATTAGATTTGGAGGGTTTGCTAATCTGAGAATGAAATATGTTGAGATATCTTGTCAGAGATTTACAATTAATCAAACAAATTACTTTCGAACAGTAGCAATGTCAGAAGGTGAAATGGTCTTCAGGGCATTCTCAGCTTCTTCCAGCGCAGGTTTGGCGTCGGCCAGTTTTGTTTCAGCGGACTTTTTATCCACTGTAATCACATCAACTATCGACTGAGCTTTGTCTTTGACTTTTTGAACTTCCTGTTTAACTTTCTCTGCAGCTTGTGCTTGACTTGTGACCTACAAACATTTACATTATTCAATATCTTCTAAACTACAACCCTCACCTCTGTCAAAATCTCTTCAGCTTTCGCGTTTGCGATTTCTAACTCTTTTTCTTTTTCAATCAACTCAACACTGAGCTGCTTAACTGATAAGCCAGCTTCCTGTAACTTCTCAAGTCCCATTTTCATGCGATCCGCCTGCTGATTCAACTCTTCCAACTTTTGGGAATAAACTTCTTTGTATCCCTAAATATAAAATACTTTAGCTACTGCAGATGCAATCTACTAGATCTTACTTGAATGAAAGACAAGTAGGACTTGGGAGTAACATGAGTAGATCTTCTGTATCGTTGAAAATACTCATTACACTTAAGAGCAACATCATCATGGTAGACACCCATTGCTTGTTGAATCTTCAACGAGAATTTGGTGTTTTAAATCTCGTTTTTTTTCAAATATCATCAAATATTTATTATATGGTTAATATAGTTTAGGGGATTTTTTCGAATATTTAGTTTTGAATTAAGAAATTTAATGAAGTTGTTTTTGTTACTTCTGTTTTAACTTCAGATGAACATTTGATATCAAAAGAAGTTAGAAAGTGAGATGAGACAGCAATCAAAGCATCTTTGGGCCATCTACTAAACCAATCCATTGTACATCCGGATATCAGAGCAGGGAACTTCAAAGATCGGTTGCGGAATTTCTCACCTTCACAACAACCCCATTTCTCATTCACAAAATTAATTTCATTCAGAAAACTTACCCACAGGAGAAAAGCACAAAGCCACGTGCAGATTTTTACGAACTCTCGACATAAAGTAATCGTAAAGGTTCTCATTTGTCGGGGGTCTTCTTGGAAACTCTTTTTTCATCACCGGAATCAACTCCTGATCATCATTTGTTGTAATTCTTGCTTAAAATTGCAATCTAGAAACAAACCTGCATCATTTCATCCATTTCATCACGTGGAAAAAGATTCGGGACTTCCCCAGAAGAGAGAACGTTGTTGAGATATTCCAGGAAGGACTCTTCTTTAATATCATTATCAGTAAATATAAAAGTGATTCCTTTGCCCTAAATATCAGCAAGGAGTAGTTTTAGTTTAAAGAAATTCTTTTCTGACTCACCAATGAACCAGCATTTCTGTACAGAATCTTCAAATCGTCTATCAAGTTACTAGCATTGTAAGATCGACTTAACGTGATTTGAAATGTGCTGTAGCCAGCAATGAAAGACGCCAATTTCGTCAGACTCTGTTTTCCTGAACCTGTAAATATTTTTATGTAAATGAGAATGAAGTAAATAAATTTTAGCTTACCTCCGACTCCAACTAAAAGAGCATGTCCTTTAGGAGTTCTAATGATGCGAGAGATCTTAATCAAGTGGATCATTGCATCTTTGAAGAAAACAAGATCCATTTTTGAACCTCTGATTGCCTCATTCATTTGATCCATGTATCTGAAGATCATTTAAGATTAGGAGGATTTTGAGAAGCAGCTTTTTACCCTTGAAGACGCTCTTCTAGGAAATCAAATGAAGGGATTGGATCATAGATCTTCGGAGGAGCAAAATCAAAATCATCTGGTTCATCTCCTGTAGGTTCCGGAGGTTCCCTCAAAAAGTCTACAAAGTATGGATCTTCATCTTCAACTAAATGACTCTTTTCATTTCCTAACTCATTCTTCACTAACGTAATCAGTGTCTGATCGAACCTAAAAAAATTCAGTTGAAAGATCTGATCCGAAAATCATCTGTCAATTCACCATTCTTTATCTAATTGGTTTGTAAATCGATCTGAGATCACTCGGGAGCATTCATGTTTCCATAACTTCATCAGTGGCTCTTCACCATTAACTACATCATGAATTGAATTGATCATTCCCTAAACAAAATCATTTAATTTAGTGATAGTGGGAAACCTTTGATTTGTGTCTAACCTGCCAGATGCGGCTCAAATCTCGCAGATTGAAGACATAGTGAAACTTGGCTGGGGTTGGAAGCATTTTCACTTTGGTTTGTTGCCACAATATCCTGGTTAGTGGTACAAGCTTCTTCAAAAGATTCATTACATCCAGCTACAAGTCATTTGAAATATTAGTAAAAAACGTTTTTTAAATTACAAAAAAAATAAGAAGAAATTTGAGTGAAATCAACTTTTCATCTGAACACGATCTGTTTTCTATTTCCAATTTTATAAGTAAAAATTTTATATAAATTCTCTCAAATTACTAACGCTTTTTTACATTTTATCTCTATAATATTCCAAAAATAATTGCTAAGAATCGTTGTTCTCTGAACTAAAATAGTGAGAGATTTTAAGGTCAAATTGGTTTCACTAATTTGGTGAATTTGTAAAAGTTTTTACCTTTCCGACTAAATTTGTAAATTTACTGAAATTATCGTCTATCTTTTTTACTTGTAGTTTATTTATGACAAATTACAAATTAACTTACAGCAAAGCCTCTTTCTTTACAATAGTGACCTAGTCCAATGATTCCAAATATTTTATCAATAGATGCATTTGAAGGTAGGGTACAATTGAAAATGGAAAACTGCCTCTTTAAGCGCTGAGGAATATCATTTCTTCCACCTCCAGGATGAATCATGGCAGCAATAAACTAAAAATAAAATTTAATTAAAGCAACCTACAAGTAGGAAACCAAACCACAAACTTGCATATCCACAATATGAGTAAAGTCACCAGGTTTATCTAAGTTGTAAAAACCGCCGTTTTCCATTAACTGCCTCACTATCTCATTAGTAATCTACATCATTAAAGACTTCATTTGAAGTTTTCAGGATTGCTTCAAAGTTTACCTGGTCTTTCCACTCATTGATTACTGGCATGTTGATATCATCTATAAAAACAGTCATCTTTTTACCAGCAGGAGGTCCATAGGTGCTTCCCATTCGTTTTTCGACATAACCTTCAATAGTTCGCTGCAAAAAATCAAACTTCAACTGAAGTTTTGATGAAAATTCTTTTAAAAACCTGAAACATCATCGGATTTGTTGCACTTGAGAAATTCATGTTCTTAAAAAGATGTTCATCCGGGTTATAAGCAGACAGGAAGCTTTTAATGATCACGGTTTTAGCTGTTCCCTGTTGAAGAGCAACTCAAGAAGTTGAACACTTTACAAATTAAACTAAAAGACTAAACAATTTGATAAAACGAACAAAATATCGAAATATTATTAAAAATTTATTAAACAATTTAAATATGATGTAGGAGAAACAGAAGACGACAAAAATCTGAGTTTTGAAACAAGTGGTTAAAGATAAAAATACTCAGCAGGAAATATCAATTTATGATTTATCAAAACCATAAAGATTAGTTATTGTAATAAATCAAATTAAGAAATAAAATAAATAAATAAGAAATATCTGAATTGTTTCAATTTTAGTCAAATATATCACACGTTACCTGTTCACCAATCAACAAAACTCCTTTTCCTTGCTTTGCACAAGTTCTAATTAAAAAGTCTGTTCGTACATTGTCCACATTTGGTACTAGAATGGAGCTGTACTCAGGTGTGATATCAGTTGGGTACGTGTACTCTAACAGATGAAGATCAAAACCAAGATTAGTTCAAGTGGAAGGGTACCTGAGATGCGTGTACTCCAGTGTGCCCATTTGGCATCTTTATTGATCACATAATCAAAAATTGTATCATCTGAGTCTTCTTCAATTGTTGGGAGGTTTAGCTTAAAATCTTTTGCTTCTAAAGATTAGAAAGATTACTTTTATGGATCAACATATGATTGAGAGCTTACCGATGAGAAATTGTTGGAGTTTTGATCGATCATTAAGTTCTAGAAGAGCTCCGATACTCCACATTATCACAAAGACATAAATCTTTTCAATAAACTCTTCTGAAGAATGAATTTTATCTTCACGGTCCAATAAGCCGCTCATTAAAACTTTAAAGTTTAAGAAGCTTGTGATTACAAAATGTAAACTAATAATAGATGACTATATGAAAAAGAGTAATTATGTGTATCAGAAGTTTTGTAAAAATGAAACTTTTCAATTTTCATTTAGTTTAACTAACCGATACACTGCCTGATTATAAAAGCTTCCAACACATCCATTTTGAAAACTAAATTCTGAGTTGCAAATCGATAAATAATATCAAAACTTTCATCAAATAAATTTGAAATAATCTGAAATTAATCAAAAAGTTCAAAGACTGTTGAAAGCAAAACGATAAAGATTCAATTTTACCTTAGATTCAAGTTCAGACCTAGTCTTTAACCAAGCATGCAAGATAGGATGCCATCGAAGAACTGAAGAGCTCATAAAAACCATTCCATTTCTTGAAACAGTAGCCGGCGAGGCGTTGTCAATGTTATGTGGTTCAAAAATCACCTTACAATTAGGAGCCATTGGAATTCGGTCGCCGTTTGCAAGTGTTAAAGTTTTATTATCATCTAAAACACTAAAAATTTCATAAATAAAAGAATTACCCCAAAAACTAATTTGATAAATCACCTGTTCAGATTTTCAATCCAAATGGTGTCTACTGGACCATCTAGAACCAACCAAATGTGTTCTCCTCTTTTAGCTTTTAAGGTCCGACGCCATAAAGTACTGAAGATTCCATCTGTCCAGTCATTAGTAGCTACATCTAATTTTCCGAACATCTGAGGAGCTGTGATTGCTTTTGGATTCATCCTCATCTCTCTATGAGGTTCCCCACAATCTTCACACAGTCATAAGAGTAACAACGCCACGCTGATGACGTCATAGTTTACCTGTCATCGCTTTCATCAAGATGTGGATGCAACAAGTCTTTCCACCTCCACTAGGTCCCAATGCCATCATACCATGTCTCACTCGTTGTGTCTCAAAGAGCTGGATGACCTTTAGGACCCAAGGTAGATGATGAACCAAGCCAGCTTCATTTGTTCGGACTTTTATCGCTTGTTCCAGATCAGGGTATGTTCCCTTTTCCATACTGATCCCTTAAAAGCGATCTTAAAAGCAGATCTTAGAGATTAGAAAATAGATACCTGGGAAAAGATCTTTGATGAGGGAAAGAAAAAGAGGTTCATCATCATCTTTCAATTTAGACAAGTTCATGTCTCTTAGGACCCTCATTACCGTCATATTTTCTGTATCGTCTGGTTTCGAGCGTTTTGCTGCACCAAGTGTCCGAAGAACTGACAAAATGTTTCGAAGTCCGAAGTCGTAATGAACCTGAGAGTTTACACTGAAATGATTCGATGGAATCAAATCTGATCAAAACCTGTTTCGTCAGCTGTTCTTCACACAGTTTGTACAAAATGTAAAATTTTTTTGCTAAAACAACATGACCTTCGAATCCTACAGCAGCTAGTTTCACTCTGTGAACATCATGTGATCATGACATGATCTCTACTGGGATCATCACTCACCTGATGATGATTTGTCGATCAGGGACCATCATAGCAACGTTCCGGAAATGAATTTTAAGATTTTCTGGGAGTTCTTGCCTTCCAGCGTAACCAGGATTCATAGTGAGGAAAATTCCAAACTCAGGGTTCATAGCGACCTGAAAAGATCAAGATCAACGTTGAGAAATGGCTCCGAAGTACTAGCCTTTCTCTAAAAAGATCTTTTACCTCATCTCCATCAGTGAAGAGAAACTGATTTTTTCGTTCTTTTTTGCATTGAAGAACAACTGCAATCTGTTGTGCTGCTACTGATAAAACTGGTAATTCAATTCGATTAAACTCATCAAAACAACCCCAAGAACCAGACTGAGCAAGTCCTATGAGGTAAACAGGATTAGGGAGCATTTGATGAGTTGTGAATATGACCTTTAAAGATGCGACCGAGTCCTCGAAAGTCCATCTGATCGGAGCAGTTGAAGACCACTACATATTTTCCCAAGGCTCGTCCCATATCTTTAGTGGTCTCGGTTTTACCTGTCCCAGCTGGGCCAGCAGGGGCACCACCCATACTCATACCCAATGCTTGGGCAAGTGTGATGTAGCATCTGTAATATCGTACAAGAGTTAGAAGATCAGAAAGCGGATCAGAAGAGTTGAAAAACGGTCCAAAATTTTGATTATAAAGGTCAGTATCGGGAAGAAAATGAATTAAATTGAAATGAGAAAGAAGATCAACAAGATCACCTATCTGTTAATGGAGTAATCACTAAACGCTCTGTACATCCAAGAAATTCATTTTGGTAGATGAAATTAACATCTGTAATTGAAATGATCGTTTTATCTGCATCTTCATCAAATGTAAACCGGCACTGCTTCTGCCATTCAAAGTCTGAAGGATGTTTGATACTTTTGCTTATCTGCAAGAGATTTTAGTAAGATGATTGGAAGATGATTTTGAAGACTCACTAGATCTTCAAAGATGTCTCTTTGATGAATATGGATCGTAATAAGAGTTTCATATTTTACTCGTTCAACTTTTGACAGATTTTCTCTTGTTTTTTTAATTAAAGTATCTAAAAGCTGTTTGAAAGATTGGTTGGTGGTTTGCATGACTTTGCGCTCATATTTAGCGTTCAACAAGGCTTCATTAGCGTCTCTAGTCCATAAGAGCTGAATACCAAGGACTCCAACCTAAAAATTGTAAATATTATGAAATTGAATATTGGTTAATCTCTAAAAATGAAATCTCGTTTAGCAATGAATTATTTGAATACAAACTTGAGCAGGGAAATTGTTGAGGAAGTCTAGAAGAGCGAAAGAAGGATCTTGAATCGCCATATAAGCTGTCCTGATGATATTATGAAGTGAAATCCGACTTTTATCGAGTAAATGTTGTAACCAGATTTCTACATTGCCTTCTGCTAATACTGTTTGCGCCAAATCAATTGTTTCTCCTTCTCGTGATGAAATCGCTAAAATGCGATCATAAAACTACAAAAATTTCAAAATGTCTTTGAAACTTGAGAATAAAACCAACTAGCTTCATATAAGGTTCTTGCAGACATCAAATATGAAGTCTTTAGAACAACAGTCAACTAAATTTAGACATCAGGTAAAGATTTTGAGGTTATGTTGAAACAGCTTAAACATTTCCCGCATGATGGCGCTATTAAGTAGCTTAATTGTTTAGAAAGTACAATACAATAGAAAGGTGTTCGACGTCAACTAACTTTTTCGTGGAATCTAACAGTTTTAATGTTGTCGAAAACATTTAACAGATGAGACTGGATAGTGTGAGAGTCACTAGCTTGACCCAGGATCTCCAGAAGAGCAGGATCAGACACAAAGAAGAAACGAGGAAAAAGAAGTCGCTTTTTTTCTAAATATCTGGAAAACATAACAAATTAAACCAATTTTTTTATCTTTCATTTCTTACCCTGTCAATGACTTTTGACATAATTCTAATTGCTCCAAAAGATGTGGAAGCAACTGCTGCATTGTTTCATCACCAATACAACAACTGACAACTTTAGATGTCTCGTGTGCTCTGGTCATAATTTTCACCCAAGATTTGTCGATATTAGAAAACCGTTTTGCTTCCTGGAAAAATTTCAGGAAATTTATTGACTACAAACTATTGGTGGAAAAGAAATAAAAAATTGCTTTGTTCAACATCATTAACATACAATAACTGTTTCATTACAATTTGTCAAATGCCAGAGATTACCTTTTTAATAAAACTGAATGACATTATTATTTATTTGTAAAGCACACAAATCTTTTTCTCAGTAATCTCACAAGACCCCTAAAGAACTGATTTATTATAATTATATCTAACATCTTAATCTTAGTTTAACAGACACAAAACCTACTCTTTCTTTATATTAAATCTTGGTACAAGACAATAGCCTGTGTTGGGTCTTAGAATAAGAAATGAATAGAAAGTCAGTCGATACATTTTAATAATATAGTTTCTTTGTTGCTTAATTGTTTAGCATTATATCATGTAATTACTATCGCAAGCTTTTCTATTAAATTAGGTTGTAATAAACTATCTTGAATTTTTTATAAAATAGAAAATATACATTTTTGTTGTTGCTAATGAAGTCTGAGATTTAAACAATGGTATAAATCTCGTATTTCAGTTTGGGTTAAGATATCATTTTTACGAGAATGTTTTTAACGCTTAGCAAATTTAAAGAATATATTTTCATAAAGATAGAATCAATTTTTTCGTTTTTTGTATAAAAACTATTGACAGAAAACTTTTTAATAAAACTAGCTTTGTAGTTGATCAAACTGATTATAATTATAATTGAGAGGTTTTACAACTAATTTACTTTTGGTAATTGTTTAGCAATATCCCCTCCAACAAACACAGCTTCCAAATAAACCCATAAGTTTTGGACTGTCATCCAATTTTCGATTATTTCATTCGTATTCATCAAGTTTTGAGTCCATTTTTGTATTTTTGGTCGAAAAGGTGTGTTGTATCTTCAGAAAACCAATTTTAAACATTTTAAGTGATAAGTAGGAATTAGTTTTAACCTGTTACTTGATAATGAGCTCAAAATCATCGAGCTATCTTCGATCGCAGTCACAATTTCACCGGTATGATCTCCTCGGAGAAGTAATTCTCCTCTGCTTTTGAAGTTTGCAAACACAAACTGGTGGCTATCCCATTCAGCAATCACCTACCCCAAAACCAATCTAATTATTTCTACTCACGTTTTACCATCACTTCAACAAACTTGTTTTAATTTCGCTTCAATTTCTTTTTCTTTAACAGCAGCGATACAAATATCTTCAATATCTTCTTTGTTTTCAAGTAAAGGTGCTTCCATTATACCTCTTAGTGTGAAAGATTCGTTCTCAACATCAATTTCATGTTTAGTTACCTATTAAAAGACATTTTCGGTTACAAACCTAATTAGAGCCAGTGACACTAACGTTTGAGATTCTTGTCCAGTGACGTTCTTTCATTGCTTTATTGGACATTAGCTCAAGTAATGGACAAGTTTCACTAAAGTCATCAATCGTTTTTCGCAAATCTAAGAAAGCTTGCCACTCTCGTAAAGCTTTGGGTAGTTTTCGGCATCTAATTAAAATTTTGTTTTTTCACCAGATTTCAAATAATATGATTTTTATTTTAATGTAATACAACTTGTTAAATGTAAACTAGACATAAGTGGTTTTACATCATCACAAGACTTGTTAAATATTTTTCATAAACGTCACCTTAGAATATTTTTAAGTGGTTGTTTACTTTGCCAACAACTTTAGCAAACACACAGAAAAATAACTATAGCAACTTTGAACAACATGAAAATAGTTGAAAGCAAACCTGTTCTGGAACTCATTTAGTTCATCATTTATTTTATCAATTTTGATCTCTGACCACAAAATATCATAGTAACCATTAACAGTCTCAATGACATTGTTATAAAGACTGTAGAGCTTGTGTAAGAGGCCAAGTTGCCTTTTAATCTCGTGTAATTTCGGGTAGGATGTTACTGGAAGCCCAAACAGTTCCTCACCACCTAAAGTAGTGAGATTATAATTTGATTAGAATCTTATAATTTTGGAATACCTGAATATGTGATGAATTTTCTGTAAATTGTTTCAAATTTGTTCTGAAATATAATCAACCTATCAGAGGCTTCTTGGGGAGGTACTCCTGCTACCATTGGTCCTTCCTGAATACAAAACAAGTTAATAAAATAATCAGCTGAATTTATTATCAATTTTAAATCAATGAAAAATATTTAGAGGTAAGGAGAAATAAACCTTTTCATATTCATCGAAGAAAACTTTGCAATCATGTTGAAAATATTTGATATTAGTTGATAAGTCACCCCTAAAGTTTGGTTGTATTTCAACTAACAGTTGCTGTTGTTCAGCTGCTTGAACTAGTAACTTTTCCCAAGTATATCGGAGAATATCAACTTGTTCTGATTCTTCTTTTTGAGTTGGCAAATCAAACTTGTTATGAATACTATAACTCGTCTTTGAAGTAAAAAGTTGATTATTCAATAAATCATCTTCAATCCAAATATCCTTACTTCAATTGGCAAAATGCACATATCAATATCAATTTGTCTTTCTCTAATTTCACGTAAACTTCCCATAATGATGCGGATGTCATCAAGATCTTTAACCGGCCGTGATATTCGCTTTGTGACGTCATCAATAAATGTGAAGACTTCTTCCATTTTGCTTTTATATTTTTGATTACATAATCGACTGTAGAACGACATCCAAGACCTACACTCAGCAACCAAGGAAGATTTCAGCTCCTCTGTAGATCGTCTTTGTTTAACCAATGAAAAAGTTGATTTATTTAGAAACCTGTGTAGACAGCTACTGAACCAACAACCATTATATGAGGTTCATTGTTGATATTATCAATCAGAGATTTGTATGAAAGAATAATTTGTTCAAATTCATCAACAGGTGGGGATCGAGAGATGATGTCTTCTTCAACAACACTTCTATCTAACTTCCAAACATGATGATACTTTTCATATGAGTTTAGAAGGTTTGAAATCTCCTTAAAATTATCAAATGAGAAGATGTAGATGGAAGCAGACCTCGTACCTCTCTAGTTGAGTTGATGATTGTTCCCAGTTGCAAGTACAGTTTATTCACTTCAGTGTTTTCTTTCATCGATTTAAAATAATTTCTGGTTTTAATTTGAATATCTAAATCCTTCAAATTCTTCTCTTCAATTTTCTGCTTCTTCGGACTTTTCCTGTTTCTAGGTGACACAACTTTAAACATATCTCGATCCGAAGAGTCATCTTCATTTTTATCATCATTCAAATTCTCATCCTGTTTAAAACAAGATTAGATGACGTCATCACTTTGCCACATACCTTCCCCCGCTCTTGGCTCCAGCGAGACACTCCTAAAGCTACTTGTAAGATGTAATCAGCAACTAATGAGATATTTTGCTGAATTTCTTCTAATTTCGGCGATATGCCCATATTAGGTATCATTAAAACGGCATTAGTACTTAATAATGGAACAAGCTTTTCATGAGATTTACTCTCCAAAGAGCCTGCTACTCCTAATAAACAACATTAAATGATGACGTTTAAAATACTTGAAGATTTAACCTTTATAACGTTGTAGAGTTGGACTAACAATTCTTCTTCTGACCTTTTCTAGGGTGCTTTTAACCACTTTTACTAAAGCTTCCATATTCTTGTAACTAAAATGAGCCAAAAGCTCACTAGAGATCTTTGTTATTTTATGTCTTTTCAGATTGTTCATCTTCTCACCTGACTGCATCTTGTAGTAGTTGGTAGGAATCTTTCTTCTTCTTTCGTTTGCTTTGTGCATTTGTTGACTTGCTAGTTGCGCTTGTAGGCTTTCCACTATCATCATCAGACTGAAATAGATACATTTGAAACGAATTTTAGTTGATAATTTCTAAATAATTGTTTCGTTGAAAAAATTTAGCTTCATTAACAATGAAATCTACTTTAGTTGTCATTATAACTTTTTAAATGATAAGATTCGTTCATTTCTGAATAATTTCCAACAAAATGTTGAATCAGATTAAACATTTTGTTGAAAATCAGGAAAATTTGGAATCTAAAATGAATCTTATAGAAAAAATATGATTTCTCATCACTTTTAAAGAATAAGATGTTTTCAAGACATACAAAATGATCTCAAAATTAGATGTACAATTATAACTGCACAAAATACATTAAAAGAATTAAAAACAATAAAATTGAGAAGATTTTTTGAAGTTTTTAATAAAAATCAGAAACAATAAATTATTTTAGGATGTATTTAATAAATTTAATTTGTAAATTTGTTGTGGCTAATCAAATATCTTCACTTACAATGTTTTCATGTGAATTCTGAACCAGCAGCATATCAATAAGTTCATTTACTGCTTTCTCAACTAAACGAGATTTCGATTGTAAAGTTTCAGCACCAATCGTACAAAGTTCCTGAAAATTATTCATTTTAATCATCAAAATGTTTCTATTTTCAAAAAAAGATATTTTGTAATTAACTTTAGAAAATAGACCTTTGCTGTTTTTGCAAACTCTTCAATAGTTATTGGTTGATTAGTTGGAAGATCAACTAATTTAGTTTGGGACATATCAGTTAGAACTGCTTCAATTCTATATTGGATGATGTCATTCACTCGATTTGCTAAAAGTTCTAATTCATCTAAAAATATCAAAATTATTAACTAATCAACTCAACAAATTGTAGAATAAGATTCCTACCCAGTGACTTATGAACAGTTTCAGTAAAGTTAATTACATTGATGCTTGTCCAGTTTAGAGTTGTCAAACCAGGCTCTAAGGTATCATCAACTTTTTGTATATGTGGTCCACATAAAATTTCTATTGATGCTGGTATCATGCCACGAATATGGTCGTTCTTATTCAGCAAATACTGAAATTAAACAACAAATTCAACTAGAGATGGAATTGAAAATACTCCAAACTTTATAGAAACATATAAATGATGTTTTTTAATCGTTGATTACTTGTAAGAAATTGATCAAATTGTAAATTGTATTTTCTTGAGCTTTTTAAATCGCATATTTGAACTGTTTGTTTGGCAAATATAAATAATTAAATACGCCCAGAGATTTAGCTTTTTAAGGTGACATGACAGTTTGTACCCATGTAAGTGACATCTGATCAGATCTTTGGAACATTTTGTGACAATTTGAAATATATTTATTTAAATTCTTACTTTCAATAAATGCTTATTTGTTCAATTTTTCTAAAAATGTCACCAAGTCCTATAAAATTACCTCCAATTTATTTTTATAATTTTTCAAAGTCTTTTCTTTTTGTTGAATCTTTACTGCAGTCAAAGGAATCTCAAGATTTAATCTTCTCATTGAATCAGTCTCTCGAATCAAAGTTAAAATCTCAGGATCGAAATTTACGTATAAGCGGCCTGTTTCTGGGTGACGAACCAGTATTGAAGCTTGTAAACCTAAAAGTAGTAAAAAAAACAGACAGTTAATCAACAAGCAAGTAAATAAACAAGATGAAAAACAATCAAAGATTATTGTTGACAATCACAAACCACTTTTTATCTTTTCAACTCCTCTCTTCCACTGTCGATGGTAAATAACTTCAAATTCTAACAAAACTTTTGCTATTTTGTTATAATTTCGAATAATTTTCTTTCCTTCGCTAGTTTTCAACACATGAGGAGCTTCATCCATAAACAACTTCATCGGAATCTGAATCTTTCTATACAACTGTCTAGCCCACATAATTTTACCTAAAAGTTGTTTTTTTCTAATTTTCTCAACTTGGTGGTAAAATTCTAATAACTTACCGGCCATTGGAGGTGAATTTCTTGGGATCACTGGATCATTCTTCTGACGTGAGTAAATCTTTGAAATAGAATCTACATCTTTTCCATAACTGGTCAAAATATTCATATATTTTTCTTCAATGAACAAATCCGGAATACCCAATCTGAATCCATCAGCAACTTAGAATTATTTTTCATCGAAAATTCGTTTACCTCTCAAATTTTTTCAAAAGAGTTACAGATCTTAGTGTAGAGTTAATTTTAGAGAAGTTAGTTTCCATAAAGAGAGTAATTTGATTATGAAGATCATCAATTGTTCTATTAAAGTCATCGTAATCATCATCAAAATCGGCTTTACGTTGATCCAGCATGTTATAAGGCTTCCTCTTCATACTTGCAACTATCACCTGCGGAAAAAAACCAAATAAGAAACCATTCAACGATTTATGATTTGAAATTGACTTATGCAAGTTTTAATAGTTTTTCTGATTTCATTGGACAAAGTTATATTTCTATATTAGGGGAAACAAATCATTGAAATTCAAAGTTTGCAACGAAATAAATCTTTTAATCAATTAAAAGTAAACAATTTTTCATCTCATTTCAATTTTTTAAATAAATAAAACTGATAAATACGATCAATATTCAAAATTGTTGCTAATAACTGTGATGAAATGATTGGTAGTTTTTTTCACCTGGTATTTTCCAATCATCGGTTCCATTCCTTCAATTTGTGATGTTTCAAGTGAAGAATAAAGTTGAATTGTTTGAAAAAGATCCAAAATTTTCATTAAACGGCGTTGAAAAGCTTCAAACTTTCCGAAGATATACATTTCGCTAAAGTCAAATTGTCGCTCGCTAGGAGTCTCTTCTAATTTTTGTTTTGTTTTTTGGAAACACTTTTGATATTCCTAAGAAATAGAGCTACTATTATTACAATTTCTTATTTTGACTTTAAATATAAATTTCTTATTTTATAGAATTCTAAATTACAAATGAAATCTTAATAACTTTTTGTGGTGAATAACGAGCCATGAAAACGATTATTTGTGGTTGTCAATAACAACAAAGCGTCAGTAACGTATTACAAGTACAGACATGTTAACTAACTGTAAGTCACTCCATACCTGATTTAATTTGATGCAAGCATTTATCTTTGAAATAACTTTGTTTCTTGGTTCATCCCAAATAGTTACTGTTTCGTTTTTACTTATGTAAGCCTTACAACTTGAAACCATTTGATTTGTGACCTAGATAAAAAGTTAGTTGAATCATATCTAAATAGTTCGAATCATAAAATCAATTCAATAAATCCAAGTTACTCTTTGAAACTTAATTATTGCTAACTATCAGACAAATTAGCATCAACAAAATTAACTTTTAAAGTGATTTTCTCCTTTGTATTTGAAAACTATTGTCTGAAGATATTGTCTAGTTATTTTTACTATTCGAGTACACTCGTTAAAGATTTGATTTTTATCAAAATCTACCTTCACAAATAAAGAAGTCATCTTTTCTGAGCTGTTGTAGTAGCGACTTATGCTATAAATCATTTTGATTGAGTTGATTAGATTAGGAACTGCTTCTATCATGCCTACAGGATCACTTTAAAAAGAATCTTTCAGATACACCAACACAAGTTTTCAGTTTAACTCACCTATTGTAAAGAGGATCACAAAACTTTTCGAATGTGTGCAAATATTTCACGTTATCTTTTGATTCGTTAGCTGCATCAGTGATTCGAGAGTCAAGTTCTCTCCATTCCTGTTAAATAGAGATAATTAGGACTCTTACTACAAAATATCTTTTTCTCAACTAGAATCTAAAAAAAATTACAAAAACGTTTTTTGAAATTAAGTAATTTTATTCAAAACTTTCAGAAAAAACTTGAAATTTTCAACTCGACTCATTTTAAACAGTTCAGTTTTAAAACTTAAACTCTATAAAAAATACTATCAACGTAAACACACAAAATTTTCTAACTCTTAGTGAATCTTCCAATAAACTATCAACAAGTTTTTGCATCAATCTATTTTGTAAACTCAATAATTTTAAGAAAAATAGATTTTAGTATTTTATAAATTCTTGTTTGTATTAAGTAGGTAACTAAAAGTTATAAATTATTTCAAATAAAGTATCTTTTAGATTAGGATTTAGAATTCTTTTTAGTCAGCTAAAAATCAATTTTTGAAATACTTTTAGATAAAGCAGCAATTATTAAAATATAAATCAATCAACTAACCAGTAGTAACTTTGACTTAGCTCTATGAAGAACACCAACAACAGCTTTCACATTACTTCCTTTCAGCTGTTCCACTAAAAAATTAAACTTAGAAGCTTTTTTTTTCCAATGATCTAGCTCTGCTCGAGGTCCTATATTATCCGCTTCTCTTCGAAGTTGATCAGCTTCAGCCAAGACCTTTCAAAAGATTCTTCTAAAACTCATATATCAGCTGTTTTTTTTAACCTGTTGTATTTGTTTGATCCACATTCGCATACACTCTTCAACTAATTCTAGAGTCTCTGTAGATGCAGCTGCTGCAGAGTAGTCGTTTGGACCTCGAAGAGTTTCAAAGTTTAGTTTTGTATAAGGCTACCAAAACCACAAATTAATTGTTGAAATACTTTTCGCTTCAACAAACCATCAGCATCACTTTCTGCTCCAAGCTTTCTTGAGCAGCAGTTAAGACACTTGCAAATGATTCAAGTCCGTTGAGGAAATTGTTCTTTAAGTGATCACCTTGATGATTGTTTTTTAATTCGCCCCAACTGTTAGTGTTAACTTTTAAAGCAGGGATATAAATTTGACAGATCATTCGTTGAATTGCTCTTAAGACTCCGCCCTCACTTGCATCCATCATTTGCATATGTATCTCCTTTTGTAAAACATGAGCCAAAAAGTTATCAAATAGTTAGATGAAGATTAAAGTAAGATCTTTTGAAAAGTACAAAGAGGCCTCGAAGTTTATTTTTTAATTTTAGTCAAAATTTGTTTTCGACAAAATGTATGATCGAAGATTCGTTATTTTTGATAAAGTTGAAGAGACAGCCTCAAGTTGTTGTTATTTTAAAACTATAAAAGAATCTCGTGACATTCGAAGTAGATAGAAGTGTCATTCACCCGATGAATATTTTCAACTGTCACAGGTTTGTTTACATCTGTTCGTAGGAAGAAAATACATTGACCAATCAGAGGCGAGTCAGTACCATCAGTGACAAACAACTTTAGTTTTGTTGAAGCTGGGCTTACTGGTTTGTTGTCATTCCTTCCAACTTGTAAATGACCTACTAGAAATAAACTTCAGCAAAAGTTTTATGATTTGAAATTGTTTTTAGTCACCATTATCTGAAACTTCAACTTCTTGATAGAAAAACATCAGTTTAGAAGATCCATTAGCAGTAAAGAAGAAATCAACAAGAGCTAATTGATGTCCTTCTAGCAAAGAGTCTTCAACATCATGTCTGTAATCAACTAACTTTCAATCTTGTTCAAATTGAAAATCATAGAACAAACTTTTCTAAGTTTAAGGTCCTTGCAATTACATCAATGATGTATTCATGTCGTTGATCTAGTTGAGAACGTTTACTTTCTCTCTGTTCTTTCATCTTTTGCTGAAAAAAAAGACTCAAAATTATACAAAAAATCGAGATTAAATATCGATAAAACCTGAGTAATTATATAATGCTCATAAAGTAGTATTTCTGATATATAACTCTTAAAATTGTGCATCTTATAATCCTTGTGGAAAACCCTAACCATGCAACCACACACAAACAATAAAAGACAAAGTTGCTTGTTTTTGACAAGTTGTGGCCAATTTTCAAGTAGCTTAGCAAACAGTTCGAACCCTTCAAAGTTTCTTGTGATTCAGAGTAAAACGATAAATAAAAAAGCCACAAAAATTTGATTTACTGATTTCATCAAACTTAATTATATCAATTAAATCAGACATTAAAGTTACAAATAAAATAGAAAAGTTTAATTATTTGTAAAATTAAATAGATGGTTTTTAAAGAAGGTGAAAATGTGTTGTGAGCTTATAGACTTACTTGATCTAAATCCTTTTTAACAAATATAAATATTTATTATTATTTCAAGTATTGACAGACTAAAGATAACATAAAAAAGTTTGAACATTCATAATTATTCAACTGACAGTAGTGCAATCATTTTTGATTACAGCAAATTTGAAAATTATTTGTATTTCGGTAAAAACTGGTGAAAATACTCTTTATAGTATAAATCATCAGATATTTGTATAAAGTAAAAGTTAAATCAAAACATTTCTCTTTATACATACTCATTCAAGCGTGAAACGGTTATTTGTGTATCAATAATCCTGTTAACGACATACTAGCGTAAAATTAAATTTACCGCCGAATTCTAAAAAGACTTAATCAAATAAAAAATACATAAAACGGCTCATAAAACTTTAATACTAAGTAAATTATTCAAAAACACTGACCATAGCTTCAATCACATTATGAGTATTTTGCCTGTATTTTCCACTTTTATTATTAACACGTTGTAGAGAATCTTTAGTCGACATCTTTTAATTGATTTGCAAACTTTATAATACATAAATATTTTAAGTTTTTGATCTACAACTTCAAGTTATTCATAACTATTATGAGCGTTGGTCCATTTGGCATATGGTTGCTAACAGCAACTTAAAACTTCTTCTTTTCGCTATTAAGGAGTGTATTGTTTGCATTTCGTATGTCAATAGAGGGTTTTGTGAATAAATCTTTTTCAACATTTTATATGAATGTAGAGATTTAGTTTTTGAAATTTGTAAACAACTATCATTATAAGGAATATTTGAAATTTTCTTGAGTTAAAAAGCAAAATATTTAATCATTTCAACAAATCAACTATTTTGATTAAAGTTTTAAGCAAGTGTAAAAACAAAAGCTGAAATAATCTGATCCACTAATGATATCAAAAATCCGTTTAAGTTATAACAGAATATAAATAAAAAATACTATCATCTTATTTTGAATTAAAAGTAAGATTACTTTAAAGTAATTAAATGACTCAAATTTTTTTATAAAATCCCCCAGAGTGAAAACTAAGTAATTTCAAATTGATACAAACCTTATTAAACTGTATTTTGCACAAATATTTATTAAATCGCTATTCTATAATCAATTATCAACTATACCAAATATCTTCTTTTGACAAAATTAAAAGACTTATTTAAAAAGAATTAAAAGTTAGAAGCAATTTACTTACAAATGTTTCCGCAAATCTCAAAGACACTTTTCGAGATTTTGCATTTCCAGAATTGTATTTGTTATTAAATCCTAAATTGCTTTCACCTTTCAAATTTCTTGTATCTTCATCAACTTTTTTATTAGAATTTAGAAATAATTTTCGAGTGCTGATAAATTTATCCACTTTACTCATCTTTGCATTTTCTTCAGGGTCTGACTCTTTAGTAGCGATAACTGAAGACTTAAGTTTTACACTTTCAGAAGAAGATGAAGCTTTTCTGCAATTCTTTCTCGACTTTGCTGACACATATTTTTTATCTGTTTCTGAAGTCACGTTACTCAGCGGCAAACGTTTATCATCATCAGAAGAGGAGGAAGAGGAATAAATAGATGATTGATCTTTCAAATCACTATCCAAGCTTTCCTTACTACTTTGTGACATGACTACCTTCTAAACAATTTTTCAATGTCTGTCGAACGGGCTTCAAGCTCATAAAAAGTTATCACCATGAAAACAGACTGGTCGTAAAATCGAAGAGCAAAAAAGCGATTTTGATTTATTACTTTTTAGCTAAAAGATTTGGTTGGAAGTTTAAATAAAAAAATTTTTTGTTAATTTTGTTTCATCAAAAAATATTTAATTATTATCCAATTTTTAAGATTGATTTTTTTCATAGTTTTCTATCTGTCAAATACAAATAAAAATATTATTATTTGATTTAACGTCTACTAACGGTAGAAAATAATCATCTGGAAAAAGATTATTCCAACTTTTTCAAGTAAAAAGTCTAGCTTTTTTAACAAATTTAAATTTCAAAGAAGTAACCAGGCTTGAGAACAACATTATTACTCTAAATGTTTTTACTAACTTATTAACTTCAAAAAGTAGAATAACTGATAATAAAATTGATAAATAAATAATTTCGATGCATTAAATAGTTTTCGCTACGGTCATATATTTCCTAATTTGATTTTTTTATTTCAACTTTGTAAAAATCAGAATTTACTAAAAATAAAACAACAATTTAGAAGAAGCTACTAAAATGGTTTCAAATATAAAATCTATTTGAATTATCCTGGGAAAGCATCTGAATGAGTTTCAACAAGTATAGAAATAATAAATCTGCAAATGAAGTGATATGAAGTGCTGTAAAGTAGAGATGATACAAATTAAAAGGTATATTCACCAAAAAAACTTTAATTAGTACTTCTAAAATCACAAAGTAAACATTGTATCAGCTACCACAAAATAACCGAACTGATATTTTCTAAAGTGAAATTTGAAGAAATGTCTCACCTGAATTTCTCTGATATCAATTGCTTGAATAGAGGTTCTGGACTTACTTCTTCCATAATTTGAATATCTCAAAGAGCTAGAAGTAGATTTGATACTTCCTCTTTGAAACTGTATACTTCCACTTCTGCTTCCCTTATTAACAGACATTGTCTGTTAGTTGTAAATTAAAGTTTTAAAAGTATGATCTTTTTTTCTGTTAAAAAAATCAACTGTGACATTTTAAAATTAGCCAGCAATATAATAACAAGTAATAACTATTTCCACACCTAAATACAGGTTTCTTTTCAGTATCTAGATTAACAATTTTAAGCAACAGTAGAGAAAACCCATAAATGGTCTGTTTTACTGATTACAGTGAGTATAAAAACTACTCTTGAAACAAGTTTAATTACAATATTATCAGTTTTGTCAGAATTGAACAATTCAAAATTAGTTTATCTGATCAAAATTGTTTTAAAAAAAAATTAGAAATATAATTTAATGTTTTTTTCGGTTATTTGTAAACTTAGAAAGTGCTTTATAAGAAAAACAATTGGAAACCTTAATTTTTGAATATTTTAAAAGCTTAAAGTTTATAAAGTTTGAAAAAATAACTAATAGATCTAAGTACTCATGTTAGATCAAACTTAATATTTTATTTCTATGATTAAAAGATACTGATCACTTTTTCGATAACTTTTGCAATTAACATAGTAAAAACCAAACAACAAATATTATATGTATAATATTAATCTGTATGAAGTTATACAGGTTTAAGCTAACTTTTACTTTTACCACATTTCCTTTAATTTTTTATAAATAAATAAATTATTAATTTGAAAATCGATTAAATGAAATTCATGACTAAAAATTCAAAAAATATCATGTTACAGTAAAAAGATCTGACATAATATTCACATAATTTTTGAAAAAAGAATTTGAGAGTATACCTCAATTTACTTTTAAAGAATGATCAAAACATGAATATTTCTGATGTTAAACAGAGTTTTTAGCCATTTTTTTGTAAGATATCATTTCTTTAATAAAAAGATCATAATCTTAAAGAAACAAAACGCCAATAAATAGGAGTTTGAATGAACGAACATATTTTTCATTCGTACTTCTTTTGTCCGTTATTTTTCAAATTTTAAATTCATTTTGGGGAAAATTAGTTTGTTGTTACTTTAATAAAGTTTAAACTTGTTTAAATTAAATTGATGATTTTGTAACAGCCACTCCCAATTTACAAAATATTATTACATACAATCTGCGCTATACTAATCTATATTATTAGCTTTTTTTTAAAATTAAATAAAGTTTTCTTAAAAAGTTATTATCACCATCTATCTGTGTGGTGTAGTGGTTACCAATCCAGTCCGGTTAATAACAGCACTTCTAAGAGACGCAAAACTGCGAATTTAAAGACAGAGTTGGAGCCTCGTAGGCAGTTGTTCACTGCACTGAGCATACCTGCATCAGCCCTGTTCCGCTGCATAACCTGGATGCCGTAGAGAGTTAAATTCTGCTGGATTGGTAACAACTGAATCTCAATAACTTCTGCCCTGGCATATATATACGAATGGTCGTTTTCGGCCAAAGCACTCCAAAAAGAGAAAGTTATTCTACTGTTATCTCGCTCAAATATATCACATTCTCCTCGACCAAATAATTGGATCGTAACAGTGAAGACTACACATGTGCTACAACTGCCATCAACACCAATTAGTCTGATCTAAGCGCCTTGGAGGATGATCAATTAGATGATCTGGTGAACCGTCAAACCTCCACATTGCTACTCCTCCTGCTCTTTAGATTGACGTCACAGCTCCTAGTAATAAATTTGTCCAATTAGTGGAAGACTTTCGGTGGACTTCGGTACACCTTGCTAAGGATTGTGAGTGAAGTGTCACGGCAGTAAAACACAGGAATGGTATGATCAGGGATTTATCTACATATGAATCATCCTCGAAAGAGATATGGAACGATTGTTTGGGCACAACACTTTAACGTTAGAAGAAATCTTTCATCATACGGTGCCACTTAAAGATGCCCGGTGGAACCAATATACTTTTGTGCTGGTAGATCAGTCGAGAATGAAGAGCACCAAGCGGAATTGACAGTAGTGACCTTCTCGAGTGTGGTTTCTCACAAAATTTCTGCATCACTAACTCCTTTTTCATTAACGAACTACAACATAAAGTCTCCTAAAGATATCCACGCTTGGTATCAGCTAGACCTCATCTTGGTAAAACGTAATCTTCTAGGCAGCATCCTGTTGATAAGATCATAGAACTGAATACAACAGTGATCTCTTCCCATGTACTGCAAATTGCATCTTTCAAGTAAGCTAAAGTACAAGTCAAAAACAAAAAAGTAAGTACATCGCGCTTAGATACTATCGCCATACACGTTCCAGAAAAAGTTGTACAATTCTCAGCTTTAATGGAAAGCTTGAAATTACCAGCGGACAAGCTGTCTCTTTTTCTTGGTCTAAAATGAAGGTTAAGATCTACGATAACATACTAGAAACTTTTGGAAAAATTACTTATTATAGTAAAGACTGGTTAAAATAAAACATCGATACGTTGCTTCCTCTAGCTGAGCGAAAGCGTCAAGCGCGCGTAAGGCACCAGCATAAAGCTTGCCCAACAACTCTGAAGTATAGAGCTTTTGTCTGCAGTACGCATTTGTACGCCAGTGAAACTAATATTTATGTCATATAATACATTTAACGTGGTAGCAAAATTTCTCAAGCAAGTGAGTCTTAAGCTGCATCGGTCTGACAACAGTGTGCAGTTTGCTAAGCAAGCAAAAGCTTCGCTGTCAGTTCTACAGTTGCTACACGTCAGTCAAATAGATGAGGGACTGGTCCCAAAGGATCTGCTGTACGGGTAGCTATCAAAAGGCAAACACAACATCAGCACCCATGTCTTCGCTTTAAAGATACTTGCAAGTGCGGTATGAAATCACTCAACAAAAATACTTTAGGGAGAATACTTTATAACAAGACTTGATTAGGAGAATATCGCTTCTTATGGTGCTCTTTACTACGCAAACAACAGAAGAAAAACCAGCTTCCAAAAACATAGATACTTTTAATTTTGCACTTCAGTGTTTGGCTTTGTTTTTAGTACTCAATGTTGTTCTTGGAGGACCCAGTTATTACATCATTCAACCTCCTTTATTTACTACTTTGGCCTATCAATATTAGTCTACAAAATTAGAAGTATTCTATCAATAAAATTATTTTATAAATCTAATAAATGTAAATAAAAAAAAATAGTTTCTTGAGAGGTATATGATCAACCCTTAGTTTTATATTAATGAAGATAATAAAGCCACCAATACGAAAAATTTTATTAACGAAAATGATACTTGAAATAAATGAAAATCAAAATTATGACAACAAGTGTATTTATAAAAACATGAGTTTAAAAACAAACCACAAAACATATTATGGCATAGGTAATTTTCGTGTTTCATGGAAGTGAAGTAGCTGAGAAAAATACTTTTGCTTAGCTTCTTCGAGACCCACCAACCACATTGGGTCTCCACGTGTATAAGGTACATAGCGAAAAAGGTATTGACGTTTACCGAGGCTTTCCAATGCTCCAATGATTTCAATGCTATGCTGTAAGTTGGTTTCTATGGTAGCTGAACATTGTCTAATTTCCTCTGTTGACAGGTTAGCACCAACTTTGGACACTAGTTTTTTTGATAATAGACTTTTATCTTCACGCAGATTTATAAAAGATTCAAGCAAACTTCTCTTATCTAGAGTATCTGAATCTGGTGTAGGAGATTCACTTAAGTTTAAAGAATTTGATTCTGTTGAATAGTTTTCTATATTTCCTTCTTTGACAGCAAACTTACTTTTATCAGAATTTTCACATAGTAATAACAGTGAAAAGTCGGCACGATCTTTTTCTATGATTTCTACATCGCTTTCTGTTTCAGTATCTGATATCTTACAAGGGTGTTCAGACTCATCGTCTACAAAATTATCAACTTTCAAAGTCTTTTCAAAATATCTCTTTAAAGCTTTTTCATTTACTATTGAAGAAACTAAATCATTTTTTAAGCTTCTGGAACAATTACTCTGCTGCCCTTGATTCTTCTGTATTTTCTTCCTATCTTGACTCAACCTAAATTCTTCCAGCAACTCTTTACAGTCAAGATTTTCAATTGGTTCCCAACTATTAAATGCGTCTGCATAATCTTTCCATTTGATTAAATAAAGGTTACAACCATTTACAATTTTTTCATCTAAAATTTCTTCAACTTCAAATTCTTCTTGTGATATATTCTCAAAACTCTGAATAAACTCATAGTCTAGATTTTCAACTGCTATCCATGAATTACATTCATTACTTAAACCCTTCCATTTTACTAAATATTCAATGCCACCTCCATCAACTATTCTTTTATCTTTTAAATTTTCTGCAAGGAAAAGCTTTTTAGAGTCATGAATATCCAAAGTTGCATTGAATTGTGATTCACTGACTATTACATAGGCTTGTTTTTGGGTACAGTAATAACGCCAAAACTTTTTAAGATTATCATCGTTTTCACTAAAAAAAATTCAATGATTTAAAAGAGCTATGGATTAAACTATTTTAGAATTTATTCAGTTATGTTATAAGTACATCAAAAATTTTAAAATTATTCAAATAAAAGTACAACAGAAATATTTAAAACAAAATTATAAATAAATTTTAATAACTAAGCAAATAGTAACTTTAACAATTGTTTTCAGAAAATTATAAAATCATTTTATAGTCTAAAAATGGCTCAATAAAACTTTACAAAACTTTCAAAAATAGCTGAACTTATATTTAGTGATCTAGTATATTTAAGCTTCAAAATAGCATTAAAAAACTATAAGTATATATATATTATTAAATTAATTAAACTAAAACAGATATTTACCTTTTTTCCATTTACTTCAAAACATCAACAACTGATTTCACAATAGAAACTTATTTGAGCTTACAAGTTCTGAGATAGAAATATAACTTCAAAAAAAAACAAATCTAAATTATTGTATTTTAAAGAATAAGTTACAATTACTATTGAATATTGGTAGATTTTTCAAAAATCATTAAATAAATTTTATGAAAAACTTATCTTAAGGCGTATTATAAATATTATTTATATTAATGCTAACTCTAAATTTTCGCTTTAAATTTATTTGGACATTAAATCTAAATAAATTCAATTTGAGCATTAGGAACTGTTCAAATGTATCAACATATTCTGAACATAAAAAACTGAACATAAAATTTTTTCGAAAAAAATCATTTTTGTAAAATGATACAATTGATATAAAATTCTATTTATAATTAAATGGGCAAATTTATACAAAATTAGTTTAAATTTAGAACAGATAAAATAAAATTACACCATTACAATTTTGTGGTAAAATCTCATGTGTTCAACTTTAAAAAAAGTATAAAATTTGTTCGATTACTTTGAAGAGTGGTGTGATTAGAAATCTTAGGCCATAAATACATCTGGTCATTATGTTAATATATTACTTGTGGTGCCAATCAATTTTAATTGGTAAATCCTGTTAGAGCTGACTGATATTAGGTATAAAAAAGTTTAAAACCAATTTTACCTTTTATAGAAAGCTATATTTATTTATGTATGTACGATAAATGACTAAAGCAAAAGGAAAGACACAAAAACGAAAAAAAACAAGAGCCGACAGTGGACGCCATCAATGTTGATTAGTCTGTTTAAATGCACCTGCAGGTAAAAAGGATGTAATATCTAATTATCATCACGTATCAACGAACAAATTTTAAGTTATTATCACTTATAAATAAAATTCAATAACAGAAAATATTAGTAACTCCAGTCCCGGAGCAGAAAAAGATGAAACCATTAAACAAGTTTTTTAATTGGAAATCCATTAAACAAAAATATTAAAACTATTAGAGCTTTTACCAAAATCCACTCTATGTTCTACCGGGCTTGTTTTTTCATACATGCTGCAATTTAACTATGTAACATTGTGTTGTTAATTCTACTATAGGTTGTTATAAACAATTAAAAGAATTTTTAAAAAATGTTTCGACTAAAACCTGAAAGTTAGAAAGTTTATTCTACCTAAGTCTTTAAAAAGTGGATTTTTACTGTAATTGTGCTAAAGAAACTATAGCCATGAGGTAGGTGAGCAGTTGACATGATTGGCTGCTGTTTCATTGTGTTTTGTAAATGTGGGGTTAAATCCCACAATCGTATTACCATATTACGCTACATATCGAGTGCAAAATACATATTTTCCAACTACGGATGAAAATACCACTGCCTTTTAGTTGCTTCGGTAGAAGAAAAAGCTATGAGAGTAAACCCAGGCAGAAAATATACAATCTATATCTTCTAACAATCTAACTTCGATATCACTTCTAGATAGGATTTAAAGATTGTGTATGCTACTCTCTACTACAATCAAATCTAATGTGCATGCGTGAGGAAAGTATGCAACTCTAACAGTCCTATAGCTATAGTGGCAGATGATAACAAGTTGCACCTGATAGCAAAAAAGTAACTAAAAGAACTTATTTAAATTAAGCATGTTCTACTTCTAATATCAGTTGACTAAAATTAACTCCTAACCGATTGATCAACAAATTATTAGAATATCTTATATAAACTACATTTTTGTACAGTTATCACATGACTTTGTAAAATAAGTCTTTTTAAAAAAAATATCAAATTATTTATATAAAAGTCATTTATTTGGTAATGTTTTTTGCCTAATACGAGTGAGAGGTTTGCTGAGTTCGAATAAATACAAATATTAAAGAAGGTGCTAAAAACCTTACTCAAAATCAGAGTATTTAAAGAAAATTAACTGTTATAACATTTTATATAACAAGTTATTAGTGAGCTCCTAAAAAGTCCTTGTGATTTATTGCTGCTTCTTCGAATCTGCCTCACCGCTGCTGTCGTCTTCTGGTTTGCTCTCATTGCTTCTTTCTGAAGCCATTTTGTTGTAAGCAATCTCAAATAACTTAAATGGAATCTTGCTGCTTGGGCAACAACTAGATTTTCATAATTTCTGCCCTGTTATATATATACATGGCCGTTCTCGGCCAAAGCAGGCCACAAGAAAAAACTTACTAATTAAATACTAGGCTGATTGAAACGATAATTTTGAAAAGAATTTCTAGGTATGCTGGTTTTAGTTTGCTCTAGAATTTTACAACTGAGGAAACATTTATAAAACTCATTACTAATCTATAGTTCCTCAGAACATCTTCATTCAAAATTAAATCGCTGAACAACTTTAATAACGCTCAATGGAAGAACAGATTTCTTAATTGAATAATCAAAGCTTGGAATTTTACTTCCCAATTCCATTACTACATTAAAATTTATCAAAAGATTTTTTAAACACGATTTAAGTAATTTCCTGATTAAGTGATACATATTACTGCAAGTATTCTCACTTTCTTTTTCTATATTTAATGTTTGATTCATATATTTTACATCATTCATAGATTTAGATCACCTATATTTTACTCATATTGTTTAGTTTTTGTTCGATATAAGAGCTGCTGAATTTGTAACTCACAGTCATGCGTTGAATGAATAACCTGCATATGTACGTATACCCTCATAAAAATCTCATATACAAAACAGTATCATGTACTAATAAACTATTTGGATGAAGTAATCTCTTCACCCTCTTCAGACCATCAAGCTCAGAAGATGATTATGGTTAAAAGAACTAAGACTTGGACACAGTCAACTAAGGACAATTTGCTGATATAACTAAATTGACTAACAAACAAATTAGGTTTAAATCTATCTAATATAAACTAATTGGTGAGTTTTATAACAAAATTAAACTTGACTAAAATAGCTAAAACCTGTAAAGTTTGAATTATCATTTATACTGAATGTAAAAGTTCAGAAAAACTCATTTTGTTGATGATAATTTTATTTGTCAATTATGAAGATCAACACAATCAAAAATTTTCTACTTAACCAAAAGTATTAGGAAAGAAGATTTTGCTGATTAAACATCATAACCAACGAGACTGCCACGACCAATCACTTCGCCAACAAAGAACCAACAAGCTACTTCAGTAAAAACCAAAGTATTTAGAAGAGCTTCCTTGACAGTGAGTTGGGTGAATTTTGCAGAAACAAGATTTTGAAATCCTTTTTTAGCCAGTGGGATGGACTGAACAACTTCCGAAGGTGTTGGAGGTCTAAGTTCAACTTTTGCTAATCTTACAAACTCCTTAAGATGAGGAGTTGCAAACTCAACAGCAGAAGCAGATAGTTGTGGAAGTCTGGTAACCAGCTTGGTGATTTTACTCATTTTCCTTTTCTATCTATCAACAAACTTAAAAACCTTTAAAAATAAAAGTATGAAATAATTAAAAAAGTGATAAAACTATTAATAAAATATCAAATGCAATAGAATAAAAACAATATAATTTAAAAAATGGAATATACACTTGATCTATAGATAAAAAATATCTAAATTATTAAAAAACAAGAAATAAAATACCAAATATATATTTTGTATAACAAAATCTACATAGAACATAGATAAAAATTAATCTTGCATTTTCAAATAAAGTTTTTGGAACTAAAATTTACATTTTCAAAATTATATTTCAAGTATGTAGCAATGATAAAAATAATCAATTATTTAATTTCATTAACTAAATTATCGAAACAACTAAACCAAAAAATCTAATTTTAGAGACCAACAATTTAAAGTCTTTTTAATTTGCTTCATAAAAAAAGTATATAATATTTTATACATTAAAATTCTACCCAAGATTGTAAATTTAATTATTACTGTTTTTTTTGTTTTACATTTCAAATAATAAACTTAAACAAAAGTATTCAATTAAATTGAAGTTTAACAAATAAAAAAAAGTAATACAATTCATAAATCAAATAAAAATACAAAACCAAAAGATTGAAGATATTTAACAAGTTTAAACAATAAAAGATAATATAAATTAGAATCGTAATATCAGTCAATTTTATTTAAATAATTCACTAAACATAATTAGCTTTATCAGTATAATACCTATATATAATTAAAAAAAAACAAGTATACTTTATCCACCAAGGTAATTCATAAGGGATATAAAAGCTCTGAATAAATAGTGATCAATTTATAATTTCTTAACAATAATATGTTAATTAAATAACTTTAAAAATACTTTCATATAAATGTAAAAGTAAATAAGTTTATAATTCAGATTTAATGAAACTAATAGCTGATTATTGAAAATAAAATTAACTGTAATTGAATAAAATTGTTTCAATTTAAAGTTATTATTTGTTAAATTTAATAAATAAGATAAAGTTATTGATTCATTATACTACATAAAATTTATGTTAAATTCATTAACAAAAAACTTAAGACTAAATAAATCATAAACACAATGAAATGTAATGAGATTTCTGAAACTAAACAACTATACAAGACAAAATTATAGAAAACATTGAAGAATTAACATGGAACGTAGTCGAAGGTCGAGTGAACTAAATGGTTTTAATAAATTATTTACAACTTTTAATTTGGCAACTCTAAAATATTATCAAAAAACAAATTCTTATTATAACTAACTTAAATAATTAAATAAAATACTAAGCAAAAATATAAAATTAACTAATTACTTAATTAAAAATGGGAAAAAAGTAATATCAATGCTTTGATTAAAATACGGATAAGAAATTAACTAGGCTTCAAAAAAAGGTAAATTGTTGTAGGTAAGAAATGCGTTTAAAAAATATTTTCATACAAAAATAACGTAATCTTTAAAAAGATTTGTATTTTCCGTAAAACAGCGATTATGAAGCTTTTGTTAGTTTATACTTATTTACTTGTGAATCTAAAATAAAACCTTTCAACCTTTTTTGGCTACCCTAATTTTGAAATATTTGCAGCCTCAAAAAAATCAACCTTGTCCTAGAAGAATTAGTCCTTTGGCTGATCGATGGCTTTTATTTGCTAAAGCAGAAGCACTAGTTTCAATCTCACATTAAGCACAAATATTAAGTAAATAATAGCCGGACTGATGTGCCATTTTCACTTATAAAAACTTGTTGGCAACAACACAAAGCAAATAAAAATTATTTTACAAATCTTGCATATAGATTTTCATAGCTTTTTGTTTTGTTACATGATAATCCTTCTATCAAAGTAGGTCCTATATCTTATGTTACTAATAGCAAAATTTTAAGCAAACACAAGTTTTCTACTTTTGAAATTGTGCAGCTAGGAAGAGTTTTTTATCATTTACTTTGATAAAAGTGAAAAGCTTAAATCTCAAATCATAAAGTCGTACTAACAACAATTAGTAAAAGCTGTCGATAAAACCAATCTGTTTCAAGTTTAAATTAATTTTATTCTAATCGGCCTATAAAAGGTCCAAGGTTTTGTTTGTTAAGTAAAGATTTACTGACTAAAAAATATTTTGATAATTAAAAAAATATTTCTGAAATCTGCGAGTTTTTTAAACATAAAAATTATAATAAATAAGAAAAACTGAGCTAAGTAATTAATACTACTTTAAGTCGTCTTGAAAAGTTTACGAGGCAACTTTATTAGAATACAAAAAATCACATTCGTCAAAACATTTATAAAAGTTAAAAACATTTAACAGGAAAAAATTAGAGTTGAGATTGTAGCATATAGATTGCTGCTTATGACTTGAAAACTTGTAAATAGTGCACCACCTAGTGGTAGAGATTGCACTTTCATGGTTTAGTGATGTTAGTGATTATGAAAAGAAAATTTGTTTTGATGATTCGAAAATTGCTTCACTAAAAACGAATCAGGCTGAAAATGAAAGTAAAAGCGATCGAAACACTAAGTGGTCAGTTGATGACGTGATCAGCACAGCATTACGTCACACAAAGAGATTCACCAGCGGTAGATAAAAGACAAAAATAGATAAAAAAAGATAAATACAAGATAATCAAATGATTAAATCGACTTCACCAGATGTTTCATCCGTTTTATTAGCTTCGGTGGAAGATCAACCACTGATAGGTCAACTGGTGAAAGTATAAAAGGAAAAGAAGATGCAAATCGCGCCGAAGCATCGTTGAGGAGTTTAACTCCCTTCACCGCCTTCCTTGTCTCCTTCAGTTTGTTTTGAACGATCCGAACAAACTTCATTGAAACTCTTTCTTCATAATCATCAGTCGGTGTGACCATTTGTAACAATTTCACAATCTGTAAGAGGATTTGATGAAGAGCAAGTTGGGATTAGCGACGTTGATGACCTGTAGAGGATTGAGAGCGGTGCACATGGAGCAGATCTCTTCAGCATCCGTCTCATTCTGTTTTTTCAACTGCAGCAGGTGTGAAGCATGTACCAAGGGTTCTAATTGCTCTCTCAACGTCTTATCATCTGACAATCCGTAGCTTTGACGCAACCAGTCTTCAATTTGAGTCACGTTGAATCTGGATGAAATAAATTGATGCAAATATTTGAAGATCTTCAAATCTTTACCTGATCTGCATAGCCTTAGGCCAATTACATAACTCTTTCCTCATCATTTGATTATTAAGAGCATGTGATGAAATAAAGTATAACATCTGGTGGAAGATGTGACGTAATACGATGACGTCGACTCCGTGACGTAAGAGAGTTTCATGAAAATGTGAAAACTGAAAACACAGAGATGAGATGAGCAGAAAATGGGGCAAAAAGGAACCAACCAGTTTCAGTATACTCTCAACAGTGACTTGAGTATCCAAATCTTTCTCAGACACACTAGAAGAACTTCTACCTCTCATGCCAGTTGGTTTGCTGGTTGATGAGATTCCTTGGATGGTGTCCGTCTCCAGCATGGCAGGTACTGTATGAAACACTTGCTGGTAACCAATCAGAGAACAGCAACAAGTTTCTAACCAATCATTGGTTTCAATTCTCTTTCAAATGTTTGTAGCAAGCGATGAAACAGTGACATGAGGATGTCGTTGAGAACTGGACGATATTCAGATAAATCGAAGTTTCGAAGGAAATGACGCGACTGCTCCTCACTGCATTCACTTGCATATTCCTAAATACAATAATCAAGTTGGGATCTGGGGTCCTTGGAGGTTGGGACTTACGTCATCACCGCTGTATTGTTTCATACTATGAAGAAAAATATTGGTATTTGAGAACCAGAAGGACATATATTCAAAGTCGTTTTCATGTTTCTGTGAAAAGAGTAGAAATGAGATTCTATTTGGATGCAGGTTTCTAAGACCTTCTCAACAGTCTTGATTCCACTGATGATCTGTTGAAGAAGAGATTTGATCATCCTTTCATCATTATTGTAATCAGCAAATCGAAGTAATTTAAAAAGCAGATAAGCTTGTAGGCCAGGAAGTTCTGTGCCTTCGGGTGGTGGATACTCTGCAAGACACAACATCCATCATCTACTTGGATCACTTGATCTTCTTACCGTGGATGATCTGTTTTACGATGTGGAATTCATCCCCAAACTTATACTGCAGCATTCCTAATGACGTCACCGAATCTTTATGACGTAGAACTGGATGGTTAGTAACTGCCACTGGCACCAGATCCTCATCAGCTCCCAATAAACCTTCTTGATTGGCTCCTGAAACAATATAGATGAGTTGTAGATGACATCGAGACGTGATAAGGAGGTAAAGACCTTCATTTAATTTCTTGCTATACAATTTCAGTTGGCGCCGAAGTTTCTTGATGGTACTTTCACAAGCTTCTACTTGTTGTTGTAGTTGGTTGTTTTCATGGTTCAATCGTGTCATTTCTACCTGGTGGAAATCTAAATCACCAGCCACATCAAAGTTACTGTTCTGTTGGTAACCAGTTGGTTATTAAATAGTTGATTTAATAAACATCAACACAACTTTTTTGATGGTTGAAATCTTCAAGTTTGACTTCTTCCGTAAATCTTCAACTTCCGTTTCATGATCTCTTCTCTGCGCTTCCAGTTCAACTTCCAAAATTCTAAAAAGATATTTTAATCAGTTTCGAACCAGTTGATGTTTCAAACCAGCTGATATTTCGAACCAGCTGATGATTCAAACCAGCTGATGTTTCGAACCAGCTGATGTTTCGAACCAGCTGGTGTTTTGAACCAGCTGATGTTTCAAACCAGCTGATGTTTCGAACCAGCTGGTGTTTTGAACCAGCTGATGTTTCGAACCAGCTGATGTTTCAAACCAGCTGATGTTTCAAACCAGCTGGTGTTTCGAACCAGCTGATGTTTCAAACCAGCTGATGTTTCAAACCAGCTGGTGTTTCGAACCAGCTGATGTTTCGAACCAGCTGATGTTTCAAACCAGCTGATGTTTTGAACCAGCTGATGTTTCGAACCAGCTGGTATTTCGAACTAACAACCTCTTACCTGTTGTGATCATAAACTTTGGCCAGAACAGTTTTCAAATCGCTTTTTTCTAACTTTTCTACATTGATGTCTTCCATTCGATTTCTACTTCCCAACAACTCAGCATCCGTCATCGTTGAGCGAGTCTGATAACGTCACAAGACATGAGATGACGTCATCTAGTCGCGTGATTGCTAAACTTACGTCATTTGAAGATTGCTTGAGCTTTCGATGAATTTCTTTCTCTTTATAAACATCTAGTTCCTTCTGCATCAATTCCACTTTCTCACAAAGCTCCTGCGTCAATAATGACGTCACATTCGAGCGCAGATGATGACGTCATCACTTACTTTGAATACTGCGCTGTCTTTGCTCAGCTCTTTACCTCCATCTAGTGTCAGACTTTGTCTTAATTTACTCATTTCTTCTTTGAGATCTTGGCATTCATTTTGAGATTCAAGTAGCATCTTCAGAGTAAGATGAAGATCAGAGATCATTAGGAACGGCAGATCGGGAAGAAAATACCTGAGAAGTAATTTGCTCTTCTTTAGAAGGCATCTTTGACTCCATATTCTTCTTCTCTTCTTCCAGTTTGTTTACTTGCATCTGAAGCTCCTGATCCTGAAAAATCAAGATGAATCACTTGGATACCGATAAGTAAAATGGAACAAACATCAAAAGACGATCGCTGAATGACGTCACGACGCGCGATTTCCAGTTCATCTTTCAAGTTGTCGTAACGTTGCTGTAGAAGATCCTGATCCTTTTGCTGTTGAGACATCTGCTTCTGCATCTCTTCAATCTCTTCTTGCATCTTCATCTTTTCCTGCATCCACTCTTCTTTACTTGCATCTGTACCGTCACAAGTGATAAGTGATCTTTGGAGATTGATCATTGGAGGTTGATCTTACCTCTGATTTGATCTTCTCGTTTTTCTGATTCTTCTTTTAATGTTGATCTTTCTCTTTTTAGTTCTGAAACTTCATCTTGTAGCTGAGAGATCAAATCTTCTTTTTCAGTATCTTTTGTCATCAGATCTTCAACTTGTATCAACATCTTGGACTCTTTATCATTTGCATCCGATTTACATCTTTTTATCTCTTCTTCTAATTGTTCCACAGATGACGAGAGATTTTTGATCTTCTGATCATCCCTTAAATGATCTTGAAGTTGATCTTTCAGATGATCAACTTGATTCGCTTTTGTCATCAACGATGCACTTTCCGCCATCTACAAAACAAAATCAGGATCAAAAGGATCAGGAAGATGAGGATCAAAAGGATCAGGAAGATGAGGATCAAAAAGATCAGGAAGATGAGGATCAAAAAGATCAGGAAGATGAGGATCAAAAAGATCAGGAAGATGAGGATCAGGAAGATGAAGATCAAAAAGATCAGGAGTAAATGAACGAGGAGCAGAAAGAAGATCAGTAAAATGATTAGGAAAAAGATAATCAGCAAGATGAGGATCAGGAAGAAGTGAATAAGAAAGATCAGATAAAGGATCTTACCGAAGCATCCAACTTCCGCTGCAGCTCCATGATCTTATTCTCCATTCCTATATTCAACTTCTTAAAATGATCCACTGATCTTGCTTCAATCTAAGATCAGTAAATGATGAAATGAAATTCTACGATTTCAGAGCAAATCACCTTTAACTTCTTCAGCTCTTTCTTTGCGATATGTCTCCGGATGCAGCACTGGATGATCACAATCGATTTGAGTCTTTTGTTGAAGGATCTGCGCGCCAACCACCCACGAACATGTTTCTGAAGTTGAACAATCAGACAAAGATCGTGACATCTAATGATTGAACCTGGATGACGATGGACTTGAAGTTTTGTAACATGATCTTGTATCGGACACGAGCTAAGTATCCTCTCGTGAATGATTGGATGACAACGATGGAGGTCTTGATCAAATGATATTTGTTTTTTTCGATAAACATCTTCCATTTTGCCTGAATCTTCACAGCAGCAGCATTTCTTCTCATATTTGTGACAAGACTGCAAACAAGGAAATATAAAACCTCCAACTGATCTTCATCAATCAAATGATCCTCACCTCCTAGCTTGATGACCTCTATAGACTCTTTGGAGCATCTTGACAGCATTTAAGATCTTCAGATACCTCTTCCGCTGCAACCAGCATCTCAGGTTTCTTTGGATCATCACTGCGCAACTTCGGAGCTTCTCAGCACGCAGCTTCTCTAAGAAAGCCACCTTCAAAGATCAAATAAGATAAAAGCAGATGAGAAGATGAGAAAGATCTCTAACTTGTCCGGCTCGGAAGAAGATCTTTGTTTTTCCGGCTTGATACTTTGAGTCATCAGGAATCAATCTTGCCAAAACTTTGCCACAGATCTGATGAGGATTACCCTTGGATTCAGAACTCTTCATCAAGACACGATATCTGAAAGATGAATGATGAAGATGTTGATGAAGATGTAGATGTGAGCAACCGAGTGACAAATTCGTTGTAGTTCCATCTAGATGGGTAACCAGCTGCACTAATTCTGATAGTTTCCAAAACCCCACAAGCCCTCAACTGCTGGCTAGCTCGACGAGGTTCGAACCTAGTGATAAAACAAGATGATGAGGTTGAAATTGAGATGAAGTACTGACGTGAAGGATAGTTTGAAGTCATTTGGTTTGATACATCTCACATAATGAGGTGTTGTCGAGTTTAATGTCTTCATTAAACTTCCTAAAGATTCTTGAAACTAAAAAAATTTATTTAAATTTTTTGTTCAAATGTTTATTCAGGAGTTTCTCATTACCTGACTAGCAACTGTTTTTTTAGTTTCTTTTTTGCGACCAGCACGACCACTAGATGGTGCTGTTGTTGATGAGGTTATAGTTACACGCTTTGTGCCTTTTCTATCAATACCAGCGGTTATATCTTTTGATGTGTTGGATTCAGTTTCCACGAATAGCTCCGCAACGAGAGCATACTAATCACAATTTACAGTTAATTCACCAACTAGATGAAGCATCACTTATTTTTTAAAACATTTTCTAATTCAAGTTATTTTTAGATAAAAAAATATACAATCAAGTTGATAAAAAGTCTTTAAATAAAACTTGCACAGGTTTCATGCTGTTGAAACACTATAATGCGATTAAATCATGCATTAAATGTCAAAAGCATATTGGTTAGGTGGAGTTTTTAAGCTTAATAACCAGAAGTTGATAGACAGAATACAAACAGGAAGTACAAAACCAACAAATTTTTAGGTGAATATTATAAACCAGAAAAATTTCTTTTTTTATATTAACTAACCAACACTTTCAACTTACAAACAAACTTTATAATAATTAAAATAAAACAAAAAAGTATCTTGAATATTGATGTACACTTTTATAAAAACACACAAATGAAAATATTGTTAAACTTTTGTTAATAAAAGCGTGTCACAAATGTCATCTCTTCACTCAGTGACTCTTTTACAACTAAATTAGAAAGTGAGTGAATTGTGATTGAAATAAGATGAGGACACCTCAAAAGACATGCTTACTAATTACCTTCTGTAGATTCAATGTTGCCAAATTTTCCAGCAAAAAAATTTACAAGGTATTAGTTTAGTTTTGAAGTTTTATCAATTATAAACATGTTAAAAAAAATAATAATAAGTAGCTAACCTGACTAGCTTTTAAAATAGCTAGTTGCTCAGAATTCACCGAGTCCCGGTTTTTATCAAGAAAACCTTCAATTTCATATCTAAAAATGAAACAATTAACTTCTAAACAGATAAACAGGTCAACAAAATCTTACCTGACTTTATCAGCAAAATGATTTACAAAAAATGAAGTATTTGATAATTTTGATTTCTCAAAATATTCCGAAGTTTTCAAATGTCTCGAATACAACTTCTCAGCCCATGAGCTGTCACTACCACGTGGCATCTAGATCATGATGACGTCATCAAATCTAACATCTTCTGTTAGAAACAAACTTACTCGGCATTCATCATTTAGAAGATCAAGAATTCCTAATTTGTTTTCGATTAAAGCAATACAAGGTTGGTTGTCTTTAAAATCAATAAATTTCCATTCTATTTCTTCTTTGATGTATTCTTCTTGTTCAAGTTTAAAAACATGCTACAAAAGATGAAGATAAGACAAGATGAAGATGTGAAAGAGGTCCTTACCTGACAAAACTGCTGTTGTAACTTCTCGTTGGCATAGTTGATACAAAACTGCTCAAAACTGTTGACTTGGAATGTTTCAAAACTAAAAAATCATAAAATTCGATTAAAATTCGACCAAAAATCTCAATTCAATCACCCGTAGATGTCCAGAACCCCAATAAATGAATGTTGGACCGATGAGGTAACCAGGGCATTATTGACTTTGTCCACGATCCACTCAAATAATTTAGAGTACATGTGCTTGGCCAAAGCATCTCTAGCCTGTAAAGCCTGCAGCAGATGAAAGTTGTTAGCGAATCAAAGATGGCAGTCTTCTATTTGTTTATATTGAGAGAAGTACCAGCAACAAAATGAAACCACGTGACCAAACGTTTGATGAAAGTATAAAAATTGCTGACAATGGTTTAAAATTAAACAAATTAGAAAATGTTTTCAGTTTTTTATCAAATAACTTTAAAGTGAACTAAAAATTAATTATTTTTATGGATATTTGAAAAGTTTTTGATTACTAAGAAAACTTTTAAAATGGTTTGTAACAACAGCACAGTAAGAAAAAAAGTTTGAAGATTTTAAACAAATTTATTTTAATAAGTTACAAGGCTGAGATGACATGATAGAAACAAACCCTAATGACATTACTTCAATTTCATTTAAATTAATTTAAGAATTTGTTGAATTACTAGCAGCCATCGAACTACTGAAATTCAAGAAAGTCAACAAGTAATCGATACAATCAAAAGTTGCCAAATAACATTTGAAGTTACCTGCTCTAATTTCAAAGGTGTTACAACAACCTCAGCCATTGCTGTAATCTTTTTATGACATAACCATTGAAGCATTTGATTTCGTTCAATTCCTAATAATTCACACATTGTAGTCAAGCTGTAATCATCTTGCTAAAGAGAACAATAGATCATTAAGGTCACTAGTTTCATGACAACCGACCTTGATTGTACAAGAATCATGTCCTTTGCTGGATGCTTGAATATCGATGTTACCCATGTGCAGGATTGCTGATAAAACTCGAAAAATTAAGGATTGATATTGACTGCTTACTCCTGAATTAAGAAGTTATTAATTTTCAATAAACTTTTATCGACTATACCTAGCATAGTAAGTGAGTGAACAGTTTCCACAAACTCTTTTTTGTCATCTACACCATCTATCGTCATGCAATCTCCATTTCGAGTATATTCGAATTTATCAGCACTCACTAAAAAATAGATTGAGAAAATTTCACTCAAAATTCGAATCACAAAACTGACTTAATTTCAAAGGCTGAAATTGAGGCATATCTGAACAAGCACACAACTGATAGAAGATGTGATAATTCCTCTCATTTGGAGCCTGTAAAGATCAACATCAAATGATCTTTATTACTAAGATTAGAAGTAGTTACCTGTGAAACAACCCTGGATTTCTCCAGCAGGTAAGTTCTCATATTTGCACCAATTATATTTGATCTTTTATTAAAACCTAATTCAATATACTTTCCAAATCGACTCGAGTTATCATTTCGAATAGTCTTTGCGTTTCCGATTGCCTAGCAACGACATGAATTTGAAATTAATTTCATGAGAAGAGCTCTACTTACCTCCATGATTGGATTGGACGCAAGGACTCGTTGTTCTGCGTTTGACTCTCCTTTTGATGTACCCCCGACAGTTGCAAAATATCTCATGGTGAATTTAGCTGAGACAGTCTTACCAGCACCAGATTCTCCTGACACTATGATCGACTGATTTTTGTTATATCTGTCCATTTTTAAAAATATTTTGATAAAATTTTTTTCTGGAAGCTAATAGTGTTGATTACCTGGACATTTGGTTAAAAGCTTCTTCAGCAATAGCAAATATATGAGGATCCATTTCACCCAGATTACGCCCTGAATAAAGTTGGATAAAATCATCAGAATAAATATCTAATTCGTCATAAGGATTAATAGCCACCAAAACAATTCCTGAAAACAACAAGTTTTGAAACTAATTAGATTGCTGGTAGTTTTTAGTTCTTACCACAATAGGTGTAAACAGCATTTTTCTCTACAAATCTTATTTGTAAGTTATGTAAAACAGCAGGCTCATGTAAATAACTTAAAGAAGTTAAATCATTTTCTCCAACTAAAATTTCTGGGTTTCTCAAGTAAGGTAGCACCTTTGACTTGGGCAGCTTCACTACACTAACATTAGCCTGTGAAAGAGATTTTACAACAATTGCATTTATGTAATGTTCAAAATACTGATGTGAAAGTAAAAGTATAAACTTGTTTATTAAAAAATTTCAATTTATCATGAGTAGAAACAAATAATTTATTTCTATTTCTCTTCATATGGTGTTTAATTATCTTTCATAGGTCTAATACAAGCTAAAAGTATAAAATAAAAAATGAAAAATATTGTTGAAGATTTGTTAAACATGATATTTATAAAACCACAAATTTAGGATTACAACAAAATAATTCACCTCATCTTGACCATCTGCAGTTTCATAGAAAACAGATAAACTTTCATCACCTTCTTTATAATTATTAACTAATTTTGCTCCTCTCCAGATTAACTCAGGATCAGGGAGCCAAATTCTTGTTCTCTATTTCAACAACATTTTATTCAACAAACAAAAGGTACAAATAATCAAAATATACCTCAGTATAAAGCTCTATGTTTGACATTTTGCCTTCACAGCTTCTAAATTTTACATTTATTTACAAAATTATTAGAATTAAAAACAAAATTTTTTTCACAGTACAATAAAAACTAAAAAAATAAAGTTGTAAGAATATTCAATAAATATTTTATACATATGATTTATAAAAACTTTCATAATCTAAAAAACAAGATAAAGCTTGTTAGATAAAGCTTAAATTATGTTTAAAATGATTACAGAATGAATTTTCTAACCTATTATGCTAAGGAATTTATTTAGTTAGTAATAATTAAAATGTAATTAAAAATTTATACTATTTGTTTGTGCAAATAAAAAAATCATTAAAAAATATTTAGATTTATAAGAACTAGACAAATATTATTGAAATTATTAAAATAGAAAACGACATGTTTCATTAATCAAAATATCAAAAACAAACGCATTTCAGAAAAAATATAAACAAGATGAATACATAAACATGAAAAGCCAAATTTCATTGATGAGTAATAAGTGATAAATATCAGAAGTTTATAAACTCAAACAAAACATTTCTAATCAATACCTAAATTTTGATAAAAATAACCAATAAATTTGTAAAAGAATGACCTTTGAAAAATCAGGTGTATAAAAATATTTTCTTAGGTATATTTAATATTTAGAGCAAATAAAACTTTTGAAAAACTTCATTTCAGTATTACTATAGAATTACTTTGAACAAACACTTATATTTACAATAGTAATTTGTTTATATATTACAACTATGCTTATAACTATATTTATGTTTAAAATTTACAAGCTGTAAAATTAAATTTTATGCTTAGTGTTATAGAATCTGATTTAAAACTAAAAATAATGAATGAAACATAAATAAATCCATTGAAAAATATGCCACCTCTATTTTGTATGTTTCAAATGATTTTAAAACAAGTTCAATGTTTTACACTAATAAGTAAGACTTTTCTAAAACTAATTATTGTTTACATTTTAATTTTAAATTACTATTTAAAAACTTCATTAAACAACATCATTAACCAAAATATTTTGCAAGCATTCTACAATTAATAATTAAGTTGTAATCTATTTCACTAAAAAATGATAGAAATTAAAGATTATTACTATAAAAATTTAAACATGACCTCTTTTAGTGAAAGTTTAAAAATAGTAACACAAAGTGTAAAAGATACTATCAAAAGAATACAATAGCACGATGAAAATACAAGGAGTGCTAAAAAAGAATCATAAAGTTTGTATTTAAAGTGTGACAGAAATAATTAAGTAAATAAGTATGCAACATAAAACAAATAAGAAGTTTAGCATGAAAACAAACAATTTTCAGTTATTAAAAGTTACAACGATATTTTTAAACCAATATGGAAATTATACAATTATTACCGATTAATATCATGGTGATATAAATAACAAACAATTTTTCTAATTTGATTTGAATAAAAATAATATCTTTTAAGTCTATTCTAATATTTTACTGTTTTTTTCTATTTTAGTCCTAGCATATTTTTCCATTATTTCTACTTTTGTTTTGACTTAATACTGTTAGTAGACATCTGAGTATTATAAATAGTTTTAAATAATTAAGATCCATAAAGTTTCTAAATGACACTTTTATTCTTATAAAATATCTATATTAGTATTTATATCGCAACAACGATCGAAGCCCAGAAACTTTAATGTGATGGTTAGATTAACGACTGTAAACGAGTATACATAGTAAAACAAAACAACAAAGTCTAGATCAAAATTGTTTGTTTTTAAGATAGAAAAAATATATTTTTTATTTTGTGAAGTTTCTTTTCATTATGAGGTTTTGCCTGCTAGGCTTATAGAATAAATTTATCAAAAATAAATACACAAATACAATAGTCATCATGTTGTAAAAGACTATGTTTAGACTGCCTCAAAATCAAGCAAAATATAAAAAATAAAAGTCTCCTAGATCTACAATCTAGTAACAAGGGTGGAAAGATGTTATAAAGTAAACTAGTCTAGTCAACCCTTTCAACTTGCACTGCTTGACGAAGTCAAACTCTGAACAGTTTATAACATTAAGCATTAAAGATATAAATAAGAATAAAGTTAGTGAGACATACTTTTTCATATTTTAAGGTTTAGTTCTATTAACAAAAAGTTACTAGACTTAACACTAATCCTAAAACTGATTGCTCCTCATAAATGTGATAAATTTGTTAAAAGAATAATTGTCGCCGAAACTAGTTCGATAAAGCTATATATTAGGTTCATGGATAATAATAAATTATTAAATGAATTAATGAATTTATATATATTTACAAAGATACCTCAGTCAAATTATCATCTAAACTAGTAAAATTCGGTAGTAAAAAACCAAGCCTTAACCTAAAAAATAGTCTGTAACCTAAGCATTTATCTTTTATCTGGAAATTATTGTTTCAGTGATCGGCAACTAAAGACTAACAAAAGAAGAAAACAAAATACATTTTTTATTTGTCAGTTTTATTTTAAAAATTAGTTTTCAAAGCTGTTGTCAAAGATAAAGCTTAAATCAAAGCGAGAGTCACTTCAAAAAAAATTCTAACTAACTTAATTGAAGCTTAAGGATAAATTTTACTATAAAATGTTAATTATATTAACTATTAGATAATTCTTCAAATACTTATGCTATATTTACTTTTCATAGAGATTATACATTATAAAAAAAGTTATTAAATATTTAAATAAGTCTCATTCAGCATTTACTCTGTTTTATTTAAGCTCTAAAATTTTTTATTGTGTTTATGGAAAGTCTAAATGTTTTTTATAAAAATAATACCATTATACAAAAGCAAACATTTCAATATAGTAAATTGAGTAGAATGAGTTAATTAAATATTAGTTTTAAAAAAGTTTTACAAATAAGATGTAAACTATTATTGAATATTATAATCAAATTAATAGCATTGATTGAAAATATCAGTATTGAGTGTAACAAATTGAAATTGTATTTTTATAAACATAAAAGTAAAAAAAAAAACTTTTTAATCTGTTCTTCCATGTTATGCGTTTATTAGAAAATGAATAATCAGTAAAATATTTGAGAAACTTTCAACGGTTAATTTTTCATTAATTTCTTTATATTTTTTAGAATACTTCATGATAATTTTAAGTTATCACAAAAAAATTCGTTTTGGAAATTATGAAAGAGTTTAATAATAAAAGCTATTTTTGTGTTTTCTGATTACTAATACTTAGGCTAATAATATAATATTTTATAATAACATACTTATTCTAAAAATGGCTACAAAATTTTATTGAAAATATTTCAGTTTATCTAATATTCTATATAAAGTACAGTAAAATTATTTAAGCCGTTTAGCAGACAGCTTAATAATCTATTGAGTTTTGAGATTTATCGATGAAAATGAAATTGATAGGTTTATTTGTGGGCGTTACTATCCTAAGCTTTGCTTTATCATCTCCTGTCATTAACAAAGATCTTACTGATCTTAACAATACTAATTCTTTGACATCAAAGTTAGATATAGTAAGTGAACGTTTAACTTTTTATTAAAAATGTTGTTTTTAACTACCTTTTTTAAATTGTCGAAATTGTATTTTTATTATTACTTTTTTTCTTCTTTTAATAGTGAAGTTTTGTCAGCTTTTTAAAGATATCAAAAAGCCTTTTCAGTTGCTCTTTAAAATTATGTTTTAAACTTAATCTTTTTCAGGTCAACAAACCTTCCAACTTTGTCTATAGAAGTTCTAATGTGGATTTACGCTCTTATAGGTTTGTTATCTAATTTATTTTTATAATTTGTCATTAAATTTTACTTTCAGCTTTGCAAACACTTCGCCACAAATTCCGCATGTCAAGATTCAACAAATTATCAAACGAGCGTTTGATACATGGAGTAGATATACAAACATTGACTTTTATGAAAAATCTTATACTGGAAATGAAAACTATGTGATAAGTTTCGTGAAGCGTCGCCATAGGGACAGACAGCCATTTGAAGGAAATGGTGGGTACCTTGCACATGTCATACCATATGGGGAGTTTCCATTTATTTCAATCCATATTGATGACGAAGAAAATTGGCATTTCAACTCTAATGTCAGCACTCGTAAGTATTTTAACTTAACAGTATATCATCTTACTGAAATTGTTGTTTTATAGCGTGCTGTGACTTGTTTTTGGTGGCTGTTCATGAAATTGGTCATGCTCTAGGCTTAGGTCATATAGGCACTAAGCAGTCTATCATGTATAGCTCTTATCAATACCACGATTCAAAAAACTTTAAGCTTTTTAAACGAGATATTGAAGACATTCAAAGCTTATATGGTGAGTTTGTAATTTTGAAACAGGCTAAATGAGGTCGACTAAGCATCTTAATTAACGAAACAAGTTAACTTCATTTGTAACTTTAATTTCAGGAAAAAGAAGCTTGCCAATGACTACTAAAGGAGCTTGGAAAACTACAGTACCACCTCCTACTGAGATACCAACCGAACCAGTTCCTCCAAATCTTTGTGATTTAAAATCTTATGATGCTGTCACTTTTATTAGAGAAGATTTGTTTGTCTTTAGGTAAATAAAGAAATATTTATTTATGATAATTTCAGTTTCAATTAAGAACATTTATCTATGTGTTTTTATCAGCGGTTTGTGGTATTGGAGAAGATTAAAAGGACAAACTAGTTTTAATGAACCTCGCAGAGTAGATACTTTCTGGAAACAACTTTCAGGAGATTTTACAGCAGTATATGAAAATGTGGAGCAAGATATCGTTCGTTTTTTCAAAGGTTTAGTTTTTTATATACAAACTTCATTTTTATTTGAAATGTCATTAGAAATATGAAATTTTTTAAAAGTTTTTATTTCATTTATTTAACTTTTATACTAAAATTTTCTATTAAATATTTTATCTTATACAAACTCAAGAATTTTTTATTAATATTGAATGATATATTTAAGCGTCAAGTCACATTTTTTAACATCTTATTTGGGTATTATAAAATCTATATTTAGATTATTGAAGTAAATCAAATTTATTAAATAAATTTATTAAAACTTTTAAAACGTTGCTTCAGGGAAAAATTGTTGGGATTATTCAGGAGGAAATAGGTTTCTAAGAGGACCTTACAGCTTAAAAAGAAAAGGTGTTAAAAAGCCCATCAAGGCAGCTGTTTGGTTGGCGCAGTCAAAAAAAACATTTCTGTTTAATGGTAGGTTATAATCTTTTAGCTTTTGTCTAATTTTATTTGAAAAACATATTTTGTATAATAGTATTTACAAAATTAAAAAAAAATATTCTTTCGGTTTTCTTTTATAATTTTATCAAAAAAGGTAGAAGGCTTTTATTTGGCTTATACAGAAAAATTTTAATCAAACTTTCTATTACTAGATTGTTTAAAAATTATCTAAAATTGGTTTATTTACTTTAATTTTTTATAATATCTTTTTTATTTTGCAGTCATTTAATTTCTTTAAAAAATTCATATTGAAAAGTTTCCTTACTTAAATTGAGCTATCTATTTTGTTCTATGACTCTAACTCATTGTGTCTTAATTGAAATCTTTAAAGGTAACATATATTGGAAGTTAGGTGATAAAAAAACCATCAACGTTGAAAGTGGTCCTGAAAAGCGGCTAGATGCGTTTCCTAAGTCGCCCAAGAAGTTCCAAGCTGCTTTTACCACTTCTAAAGGTAAAGTATTAGTTTGTTTACTATCACAAAAAATCTATAATAAGTTTTTTTATCTTAACAAGTTATAAATTAATCGATATGCTCAAAATAATTGTACCAAGTAAAACCCTATTCAATAGTTTTTATTAAAATTTCAAACAAAATATTTCAGTTAACTTTTACTGTTTGATGTTTTCAGATAAAAACATGATCTATTTTTTGAGAAAAACAAAATATTACGTTTACGATATGGATTTGAAGAAAGTAGTTAGGTCAAGCTCTTTTACTAAAGATTGGCTTGCCTGCTAAGCTGTTAGGAGCAAAGTTATTACCTGAAAATCTTTTATTTGAATTTCAAAGACATTTATTGTGAAATATTACTTATAAGTTCAAATTAAATCGAAATCAAAAATCAAATGAGTTTTTTTCTTTTATTTGTTATATAGAAGTAATGAGTTTAGAAATTGGTTTTCAGTTTTCGTTAAAATTTACTGATTTATAAACATATTTATAAATTATTCGCTTATTTTCGAAATATTATTAACTATTCATAAGCACATTTCAGTAGAACTTTCTGATTAAAAAACAGAAAAATTTTATATTTAAATTTAATACTTTATGATTTAAAGCAAAAACTCTTTTACAATAAAAGAATAGATAAGTAACAAGGGATAATTATCATTATCGAGTCTAAATATCCTAATTTTTCAATTTATTTTAGGAAAATAAATTGATTAATTTAGAATCTTATTTTGTGAATGAAAAATTTAAGAGCAATCTTAAGTGATAGGATCTTGGCTATAAAAGTTCAGCTAACTTTGAAATATGTAAAAATTTACTTAACTTGAGTTTGTAGGCCTTAAACTATAATAAGGAAATCAAAATCTGAAAACTTTTGGGATTTAAGTTAAAGATACAACAGCAATAATAGCAAAAATATAAAACTTTTTGTCGCGCTAAGTCTAATCAAACCAAAACATCTTTCATCTTTTACTTATTTCAGCTGCTAAAACACATTTTAGTTTTTTCATCAGACTGTTATTATTCAAAGTCAAGTTAATGATTTTCTTTCATTCTTAAAAACTTCTAATTATTATTCCATTATATATTTTGAGACCTCGTTTTAAAAAACTGTTTGCAGCTAACATCAGTCATAAAAGTCATAAAATAATTTAATAAGATAAATAGTCAAGTTAAAAACTAAATGAGAAGAAGTAGATCTTGAGAAAAAAATGAGACGTAAGTGTTTTTGACAAGCAATTTTATTTCTGTGTTTAAAAACACAAAATAAGTTATAAGTTAAGTTTGGTTATAATATTCTTAGATTTATATTACTGGTTATATAAGTAGATTAATAAGAAGTTAAATCACTGCAATCAAAGTGTTCACGAAGTCTTGATGTGAGTCAATCATTCATTTTGAATCATCTGAAATTAAAGTAAATTAATTAATCATCGATTTAAAAAAGTTTTAATCCTGGAACATGCATCTAAATCATATATGACTCACTTTTTAGTAAGAGGGTAAGATTTAGCCAAAGCAGCAATGAATATTCGAGCTTTTTTATCTCCAGCGATGTTAGCTAAGAGCTGATAAGTTGCTTCAACTGTGTTTGCTGGGCTCATATCATTCTAGATGATATAAATAATCTCTCATTATAAATAACTAGCCAACACTAGTACTGACACGAAATTGAATCATTCATTTAAAATACGAAAATTTGAACAACGTTTTTGAAAGAAAATTAAAACAACTAATCTTCAAAATGAAAGATTTTGAAAATCCATAAGATATTTACTTTTTGAACTTGAAGACGGTGGTTGAGACTTGAAGCATCTGATGTTGAAAAGGCGGTTAAGCCGATCACAACCAAAACAATCATCAAGTTAAAATTCATTTTTAGTTTTTAAGATTTACGGTACTAAAAAATCACAAAAAATATTGATTTTAAGATTGAGTTTTAACTATTATCGAAACCTAATTAACTTTACTTAGTAAAATGATAACTAATTTCTGTAGCTAGAAAGATGATTTTGAAATACAAAAGCACTGTGGCCTTATATATGGTAAAGTAGGTTTAATGTGTCTTCCTTTATAGTTTTATTTAGAGCTGTTGCAAGATTTAAAAGGTTTAATTTCAACTTCTGTTTCATGAGGAAGTACAGATCTTTTGAGATTAATTGATCTTAAGCTTAAATGATTTAGTTTGTGTTTGCCTTTTGATTTAAAAAAACCGCAACATAACATTAGAATTCAATTGACATTGTTGTGCTTCAAAAATAAATCTGAGATATTACTTGAAATATATCATTTGTCACATTTTTTGAAATCAGGTGCAATAGCTTTCAACCTGATTTTTATTATCTTTTAACAAATATGAATATGTATGCTTAAGAAATCTAAATAAAGAAAAAGAATTTGCTTATACTGTGTAATTGGATGATTTCGTTTTTCTTTTTATCTTAAATTATTATTTATTATTTTTAAGATTTTGTGTCATTATATGAAGATAACAATGGTTCATGTGGTAATGTGTTTAAATCTTACATATTTACCAGCAAATTGGGTTGAATCCTGTATGAGGTACATAAAAAAGATGATAGTTTGGTGTATTAACAGTTTGACTATCGAAAAAAGAATAATCGGTTAGGTGCTTAAGGGCTCTAAAAATCCACTTGCTTTTAGTGACTTGTATGTTCTTCAAAGTCTACTTAGGTTATGTTAAATTGTTTTCAGAACTCTTTGAATTGCACATAAAATCTATCTTATAAGCAACTACGTCGTCAATTTTAGTCTTTTTAATCAAATTTCTTTTACTGGAGTAATAAAAAACGTTAATTACTTTAGGGCGCATGCCATCTCCAATCTACAACAAAATGGGGCTTCATACATCCAAGTAAACATCAATAATAGCAAATTTTATTGCATTTTATCTTGTTTTCTCATAAAAGCTAAACTCAAGGTCGAAGTATTTTCGATTAGTTTTTACTTCAGTTGACCTTGGATTTTACTCCGACCACTTTGTTCACAAAAAAAACTTACTCATTGATGTATGACAACAATTAACACAATGGGTCCTTTACAAGCTTAACAGCTTTTTTTACGATTTAAAGGTTTTAATTGAATTTAAGCCAAGCTTTTCTTCGTTCATTGTTTTTATTTTAAGTTAAAACAATAAAAATACTACTTTAAGTGACTGTCTCAATCAATTTTGTTTACTTGTTTGGCAGCTAGAAAGCAATTTGATTTGAAAACCAACAGCTCTAGTTTGATTGTAACTATAATAATTCATCAAATAAAAATTCATTTGGATAAAATAATTAGCTTTAATTGTAAAAATTACAGAGTAAAAATACTAAGCCACAAAAATATTATTCTACCTACAAACCTTGTATTTAGTGGTAAAGGAAGTTTATAAAAGCGCCTAGCTTACTAGCAACCCTTAAACAACTTGGTGAACTAAAACATCTACCAGCCTCAGTCTTAAGTTTCAATATTTGAAAGTATTTAAGTTGTGGTGTTGTATCTAACTTCTTTCTACTAAATATTTGCTGTTTGTTTTTATATTTATTTGATTGAAATATCTTGTACCTTTGTATTGAAAGTGTTATGCTTTCAAATTAGTTGTTAAAAGTTTTAACCAATCACAATTACTAAGAACTAATTTGATCTATCAAACATCTTCAATTAATTGGTGTTGTTGAGCAAATCTTTTTTAATCTTTAAACAAAAAGATGTTTTTGTGCTTAGGTGATATTTAAATCATTTTTCGTATTTCAAAGGTCAAGCTTTTTGTCGCGCCAAGTCTAATCAAACCAAAAAATCTTTTATCTTTTACTTATTTCAGCTGCTAAAACACATTTTAGATTTTTCATCAGACTGTTATTATTCAAAGTCAAGTTAATGATTTTCTTTCATTCTTAAAAACTTCTAATTATTATTTCATTATATATTTTGAGACATCGTTTTAAAAAACTGTTTGCAGCTAACATCAGTCATAAAAGTCATAAAATAATTTAATAAGATAAATAGTCAAGTTAAAAACTAAATGAGAAGAAGTAGATCTTGAGAAAATAATGAGACGTAAGTGTTTTTGACAAGCAATTTTATTTCTGTGTTTAAACAACACAAAATAAGTTATAAGTTAAGTTTGGTTATAATATTCTTAGATTTATATTACTGGTTATATAAGTAGATTAATAAGAAGTTAAATCACTGCAATCAAATTGTTCATGAAATCTTGATGTGAGTCAATCATTCATTTTGAATTATCTGAAATTAAAGTAAATTAATTAATCATCGATTTAAAAAAGTTTTAATCCTGGAACACGTATCTAAATCATATATGACTCACTTTTTAGTAAGAGGGTAAGATTTAGCCAAAGCAGCGATGAATATTCGAGCTTTTTTATCTCCAGCGATGTTAGCTAAGAGCTGATAAGTTGCTTCAACTGTGTTTGCTGGGCTCATATCATTCTAGATGATATAGATAATCTCTCATTATAAATAACTAGCCAACATAGTCAAAATTGGATTAGTTTCTACCTTTTGAAGTTGATGGAGGTAGTTGAGAGCATCCGAACTTAGAGTATTCTAGAAAAATAAAATAAATACTTTTTTTTTTTAAACTAGAGACTTTAAATTTTATATATAAGTATCATTAGTTTGTCTAGATGTTTGAAAACTAGTTCTCAAGTATTTATACAGAAAAAAATATAATCAAAAGAAAAAATTTGTACTATTTTAAGAAATATTATTTTTAATTGATTTTATAAGTGTTGAAACCTACTTCAAGATATTCGTCTGGACATTTGTGTGCAGGGCAACAAGATAGTGATGACGAGATAAAACTGACAATCACAAGAACAAAAATCAACCAAAAGTTCATCCTAATATTTTGTTTTAAAATGTTAAAAACACGTTTTAATTTGTTGTTGTTAATTTATATCTAACTTAGTTATATATTTTTTACTTATAATTGTTTTCCTCTTGACTTAATTTGTTTTGTTGCAAATGTGTTTTAAAAGCTTTTAAAACTTCTGCTGTTAAGGAAGTATCAATTTATTTATTATTAAGCTCAATTTACACTGAATTACTTAGTTGTAATTTGTTTTGTGCATTACTTAGATAATGAAACATAGATTGATCTTAACTGTTTTATTAACAAACATTATCAATGTAATGAAATAAGTAATGTAGATCAATTATCAACAGACAGATGTAAGTTCAAAAATTTGTTTAATGGTATACACAAGTTTAAAGTTTTTCTAATTAATTTTATTTTAGTTTACCTTTGACTACTTTGTTCAAGAAAAACTCACTTGTTCACATAAGACAACATTTACTAAACAATTAACAAAGTAGATTGCATAAATAATAATAAATTAGATACAATAGTTAGATGTTTTTACAATTGATATAGTTATTACAAAAAACTATCCACTTAAAATAGTTTTTACAAAACTAACTTTTTTAGCACAATCGTTAAATTTGAGTTTTATACAAGTATAAATTCCTTTTTATTCTTGGTATGTATCAATATTTGAATTGTATATCAGAAGAGTATTTTACCACTTACGTAAAATTTCTTATCGAATTATATGGTACCTTCCATTATATCATTTCATTCTGTAATTAATTTTGTTTCAATTTCTTTTGTTTTAAAATAATTTTCAAATAATTATGTTTGAACTTACTATTTATTTTAGAGAGTGTATCTAGTACTCAATTTGAAAATATCGCACAGACATAGTTTTTGACTTTCCTGAAACCATTAATACTTTTTTTTAAGAAGTCGGTGCAAACTTATATAATTATAAAATACTTTACAAGGTTAAAGATATTATATCCTGTAAAGGTTATTTCAGATTGATTAAATTATAGGTTAAGGCAAAAGCTTCATAATTTGATAATTTAATATAATATACCATATTTTACATTTCAGGAAAAACGATATATATTGCACAATGCTTTGTCTATAGTTTCTTTGTGCCAAAAATCAAAACATGTCGAAAGTAAAATTTATGATTTTGAATAAAGACTTTTTAAACTCTGAACTTTAAACTGTGCCAATGAGTTTTGACTTTGCAAAGGCGCAAAAATTCAATCTGTATCAGCAAGAAGTGACACCTATCCGTAAGCATTGATACTAAGAGTGTAACAAGACCCACGGACCTCGGTGAATTGGATACGTCCGTCGGGAGGAAGAACTATCAAAAGGCAAACTCAGCATCGGCCGTTCCTTTCTCCACTTCAAGGATACCTTGCAAGCGCAATATGAAATCGCTCAATGTCAATACCAGCAATTAGCAGGATAACGCAGCGGATTGCCCCCAAATGGCGCTCTCTTTTCTGAAAACTATTGAAGAAGAGAGAAGAAAAACCAGCTTCAAAAAAAAGAAAGAAACCATAGAGACATTTAATCCGGTGACATCTCACTGTGTTTTGCTTTGTTTTTAACAGCACCTCTAGAGCAATACAAGTATAGCCGTTCTCGGCCAAAGCAGGCTTTAATAAACTCTGAATTAATTTAAAATCAACTTTTATAGCTTAAGATGTCATGTTTGAATGCCTTAACATAATTTACTTGCAACAATACAAATTTTCGAAATTAGATCTATCTAAGGTTTCATTTTTTTTATGCTAGAACAATTTCCTTCAAATTTATTTTCTAGATTTGATTTAGTTTAACAATATAATTTATTTTTATTCAATAGATTGATTTATAAGAAAACTCATTAATACTTATTATTTTTAAGTATCTAATTTTAACTTAATTATTTTTTCATTGCATAATGTTTTAAAGTATTAAATCTTTACTAATTTCAACTTTCTGTGAAATATCTTTAATTACTACGACTGATTGCTATGTTTATAGTGTTTTTATTTCAACCCGCCAGTTAGCAAATTTCTAAAATATTGAACTCAGCATGATACGTTGAATTTATTTTTTGTTTTTGTAAAAGTATCTTGAACTTTTGTACAATTTTGCTTATTGATTTTCAAGAAGTAATGCACAAAGCTTTTGACAAAACAAAAAAACAAAATACATTAAAATCACAAAGTACGATTCTTTCAACAAGTACTTATGAGAAAGAAATTTACATATGTGTTGAAGATATATTGATGTATGCCATTGAAAAAAGAATTATTAATGTTATGAAAGGTGATCATGCTGTTTTATTTTTGCGTTTGCTAGAATTTTTCATTTGATTATCCCCTTAATTTAAATTTCTTTAAACCAAAAATGAAATATTTATTTATGTTAATTTAAAATATATAAATATAGTTAATAAAATCATTATTTTTTTGTACCCCCCCTCTTTCTCTAGTGTTATTGTATATTTACTCTCACAATTTCTTTTAAATAATTGTTTATATTTATCTAATTTTGTTTGTATCACAAAATACCACACATTTTGAAATTGTCTGTTAGCAGTTTTAGTCAACTTAGCTCATCTGTTTCAAATTTGTCTTTAAACTAATGTTATGGTAATAAAGTTTAACTTTTTTGTTTTTTAAAGTAAAAATATTTGCTGAATTGTATCACAATATATAATAAGTATATATTATTAATGACAATTGTAAAATAGTAAACTGTAAATTCTAATAGTTATTAATGATACTTAATAGAAAATTTTTGTTACATATTTTTTAACTTTTAATAAAAATGCTTTATCTCAATAAAGTTTGGTTTTGAATATTAACTTTTAAATTTGGTAAAAATACTCTTTTGTAAAGTTTAATATTTTCAAATATTTGTTTTACACAAACAAAGTATAATTTTTAAACTTTTCTGTAAAGGGTATCTTAACATTGAGGGTTCAGAAAAAACTCTAAACTCTGATGTAGTAGTTATGATTTAATATTTTAAATGCTTATTTATTCATTAGTCTTAGCTCAATTGAGTCATACTCACAGAGTTTTAGAAATGATTTTAGAGTTTTCAATTTTAAAACTTTTCATTGAAATACTTTTTCAATGTTTTACATTTATAGACAAGAAGAACTTTAATATGCAAACAGTCGCCATATTTATTCATATTTTCACATTTTATTGCAGAATGTTTTGCACGAAACTTGATGTTGTCTGTACAATGCCAAATTCGTTTGGTTATTAGTGAACAATTTGGAATGATAAAAGATGATTTTTACCAATCGCCAAATCTGAAGACCAATAATTTTTTTTCACAATTGTGTAGTCTGTATAGAGGACTACAATTTCTTATGACTAATGGAAACATTAATGATTGTAGAGAAGAGAGCTTCTTCGCCAGTCTCATGCTCAAACGATTGGTATTCATAATTTTCTTTTTCAATTTTTATTCTCATTTTTATGTTAAAATATTTTTATGATAGTATCTTTGACTTTTATTATCAAGTTTTAGGAATAATTACCATGACAACGAAATTAGATAGAAATCAATTTATGGTTATCTCTAATCTAAAAGAATGTTAAAACTTTCTGACAATCAATAAGTCAGCTTTACAACTCTAAAAGTCACAAAATTCTTGAATTAATTTCTAATTCTTAATTTGTTTGCTTTTCAACATTTCATTAAACCTTTTAATTATATCTTCAAATCGTCCATATCATTTCCATTATCTGGTGACCATCTGGACGAGCGGTGTTTTAAAAGTGTGGATTCGACTTCCACCTCACTTTCAAAGACACAGTTGGCAGCGCTACATTACCCCACAAATGTGAAAGATCTATTTCCCAACTATTAATTGGGAGAAGCAAGAGATATGGGAGTGAGCCCAAATTTCCAATCCTCTCAAGACCTTGATCTCGCTGGGCTGTATCGCCAAACTGCGGATCTACAGAGTGAGGGTAGTTCAGCCCACCCTGCCCTCGCCTTAATTTCATGCGCAGACAGGAAAAAGTATAGATGTCAACTTCTATCTACTGCTTCAGCCTACAAAGTTTACCTCAAAGCACAACATAGTCAAGAGTTTATCTCTTACAAAACTTCTGTTCCCCTGGCCTGCAAAGATTTGATCATTTTTATTTAATATTTCTTCTAAAGTTGCTTTGTATCATTTCTTTAAATCTATACTCCATCAAAATGCCAACTTTTTATAAAATCTATAGTTTCAGTGGGTAAACAAAATTTAGCTGAAGTTGAAAGTTCAAGTTTTCCAAATAAAATGTCTCTTCAAATCCACCTCTTGCTTTTTCAGCAAAGATCAAATATTTTTATCATTCTGACGGAATTCTTTTTAGAGTTTATCTAATTGTTTGAAATTTGCCAGAAAAAGTTTAGATGAGAGTTTAATTATTTGTGTTTGAGTATGAAAAGATACTGTGTCTTGTGGGAAGCAACTTGTATCACATCTTATCAATTGACAGATTTGTGTGTGTCATCTGTACGAACCGAAGGAACACGAATACTTGTTACAATTTGTCCAAAATAATTTCATCGAAATTACAGAAACGAATTTGCAGGCCTATATCTCAGTGAGTATCTTCATCTATGTCTTTCAAAGATCTAATCACGTGACTTTACAGAATAAACTTTACATCTCGAAGTATAAACAGGAAATGGTGAGATTTGCCAGATCCATAAAAAAACTTATTGAAAACGATGAAAAACGAAAAGGTGAGGGTTTCCAAACATGTTTTCACAAATCAACAGCATCTTTCATCCAGAATATTTTGAATGTCAAATGGAAGATCAGTTTGATCGGGGATTTTGGGTCACTTTACGATATCTGCTTTCTTTTGTCATTAAACGAGTTAAAGATAAATTACCAGGACTTGTAATTGAAGAGGTTTGGAAAGTCGGATATTGATCTTTTTTTAAAGACTTTTTATTAGCTTCTTCTATCTAACTTGGATCGGTTAGAAGATGGATACGGAGATGAAAATCGGAGCCGTCTAATCTCTACAATCTTCATGAAGAAACACAATTTAGATGAAAAAGAGCTGATGACATTACTTCATTCTATCTCCACACCTAACTCCATCCAAAATGTTAAAAAGCCAGATTTGGTCGATGAAGGCTGCTGGTCAGGCTGTAGTGAAAGCGACTTGCCTGATTTATCGACTGTTGATCACGTGATCAAATCACATGATGACGTCACTTCAGTTGTTTCGTCACCGAACTGTTCAAGTGAAGACAAGCTAACAAATTTGATCTCTTTTCTTGGCTCTTTGGTTAGATCTTTGTGATTTTTGAAGTCTCTGGTCTTAATTGGTTTTTAATTTTTAGGACCTATCTGATGATCTAGGGAAGAACTTAATTGATTATTACTCGAATGTTTGTCCAGGTTTGTTCTTTAGATGTTTATCTTTACAATTTTGTGACAATTTGGCGTTTTTCAGAAGAGGAAGATCATGTTTGTGGAACTGATGATGAAGATGGCTTTGAAACCAACTTTGGTTTTGACGTTGTAAGTTTTATCATCTGTTTTTTTTTTATTTAATTTGTAATTTATTATTTTTTTACAGGATTCAATGTTTTTTCCCAATTTTTTTCTTCTAAGTGACGACTAATCACCACTTTTGCTCACTGCCAACTTTTTGTTTTGTTCTTACAATTGCGACAAATTTCTTTTTTTACTGGTGAAGAAATTTGCTGAAATAAATTCGCTAAAAGCAAATTTTGTTGAACAACTTATTCAGATGACTAATTCTTAAAGATTTCATTTTAAAGACTTTTTATAAAATAGTTGCTTCGTTTTTGGAAAATTTTAACAATACACGAGACGACGATATACAGTTAGTAACAACTAACCATATAAAAAGATTTCCATTTACAGTTTAAACAATTGAAATCACCAAACAATTTTTTTGAATAATCTTTTTCAAATTTCTAACTTCCACTTTTAGTTTCTTAGATAGATTTTCAAGAAGTTTTTGTAAAGATTTTTTCTTCAGAAAATATTTTTTTTGTCAATTAAACAATATTCAAAGACTAAATTCACAAAGCTGATATTATATGTTTAAATGTTAATCAATTTTCTAATTATTCAGTTGGAGCATAAAGTTCATCGCTTGCTGGTGTAACTTGAAGATTTTATCTAATAAATTAGAAAATATGTTTTCAGAAAACATTTGTAAGCTGTTGACCTTTACATAAAAAGATAAAACTAAAAAACAAATGCTTGAAAATGTTTTAAACATTTGTAATTCTGTATGAAACATCTCGTGATGTTTTCAACCTTAATAAAATTTGCTACAAAACAGATTGCAACAAAGTTAAAAAATATTACATCATTAACAACCCTTGTCTGACAACTCTAAGCTAATTAGGAAAAGTTGGATTTTTAAACTAATTTCTTTTTCATTTATATTCTTTACATACGTTAGAAGTATACTTGGTTGAAAAAATATATTTGAAATCAAATTTAAATATAAATCTATTTAATCCAACGAATGGCTACGCATGATAAATTATACAGATTTTATATAAAACAACATCAGTAGAAAGATAATAAAGAGGTCTTAAGTATTATAATATAGAAATAATAGGCTGACTGCATGATGATTCATATTTAAACTATTTCTTTAAAAAATCAGTTTGTCATTGACAACGATGTTTTCAGTAGCTGCATCATCTTTTTATTTTTATCGTTTTAATTTTTGATTTATTATTTCTACAAAAAACTTTATCTGTTTACACAGAAACGATTATTTCAAATTATTCAGAAAATTGCTGAACTTAATTATTCCAAACCAAAAAAGTATTAATACGAACCATCCCAAATACTTTCTCCTTTTCTCAGGCTCATTTGAATAAACTTTTACAGGATTACACATTGTGTATGACAAATTATTAAAAGATTAAATAGAAAATAGTTGAGAAATAAATGAAGTCACATTATAGTTAAGTGTTTATCATATTAACGATATATTAAAATAATTAATAAAAACTTTGTGGATATCATTCATTATGGTGTTTACAATAAACTTTTTTTATACAACTTGTCTTTAACCTGATTTATTTAGACCTTTATCTTCTTTTTAGATCAATTTGGTAATTTCATCATGTAAATTTAAATAGTTTACTACACTTAGGTGCAAAGGTTATTCAATTATTTGTATTTTACAAAGTTGTTATTTTGCAAATCATACTATTTACTCATTATCATAATTTATCATAACAAATCTACAATTTTACTAGGACAATAATCAATAAAATTATGAGATTAGAGACAAAATGAACAGAAAAGAAATCAAAGATACGAGTAAGATGTTACTCCATATGACATTAACATCTTTTCAGAATCTTTATCAAAAACGAAACTTTTAAGAAAAAAAATCTCCAAAAAAAAACGTTGTTCAAAAATTTATGTTTCTGAAAAATATTTCCGAAAACTTCTTTTTAATAAATAAAAAATTGAAGATTGAAATTTATTTTATAAATATTAAAAATGAAGTTTAGTTGTTTGGTTATATTCTTAAATATTTCGAAACAAATTTGTAAAATTTTCGGTATTTTATTATAACACAAACATCGTACATATCTTTATGAAAAAAATTGACTAAAGAATTGAGTTTGTTTCAATCAGTTGAAAAGTGAAACAATTATGATTTTGTAAAAATAAAAAAGCAATATTTTCATAAAAATTGTAATTACATTACAGATTTCTTACATTAAGCACTTTTCAAGTTACAAGTAATTTAACCTTAAAGTCTTCTCAAAATGAATATTTTCATACAGAAAAAGTCTTAATAATATAAAACAATAAGTTAAATTCTTAAGATTCAAAGAAAGAGAAATTCGCATTTTTATAAGCTTACAAATTTGAATAGAAAAATTCACAGAAATCCCACCAATAATTAGTTGCCAATATTTATTTATCAGTTCTATTTGAAACAAAAACAAGAATTTTGTAAAAATAACCAATCTCTTAGGATAAAAAAGATTTATTTTAAGTTTTCTAAGAGATGAAATAAAAAAGTACTCATATGTTGATATGAAAAAATATTTGTGGTGAGATTTCAACAGCTACATATGTGATTATAGTGTAAACTACAATGTTAACTGGGATGTCTAGGTCCCAATTTTCTTTAAATAAAGACCAACCAAGTAAGCAAGTAGTGAACAGCTGAGTATTTGCTGAGTTGTCAGCAGAATCTCTTTCTTTAGTTTCTTTTGAGGAAGACTGCTCTCTTTCATTATCTTTAACCTCATTTTTCTCGTTTTTTATCTTTAAAAGATCTAGTTAAAGATTTAATAAGATGAGATGAAGACTCACTTGAGAAATTGGTGGAATGACGAATTTTGAAGTAAAATGTTTGTTCTGTGGGAAGTTCTTTCGAAAAGTTTTACCACTGTACGTCGAGTAACCACAGAAACGAAATACTTGAGAGAAAATGGCTTTAGTGAGGATTTTGGCTACTACCTTCACAATTAGTATTGTAAATCCACCTAAAATTTGTTATTGTATTTGTAAGATTTGATTTTTGAATATTCATTTAATTTCATTTGAAAGAAATTTAATATTTTTGGTTTGTTGATCAGAAAATCGTTACCTGGATTAAGAGATGAATGTCAACAAGGAAATGTTTAAGGGACACAAAGAAGATTTAGAAAATGAAGTTTGATTTTGTTGGAAATTTCAGTTTAAAGAATAATTTCAAAAAATAAAAAGTAATTTGAAAAGAAAAAAATCAATTTTTAGCGAATAAATAAAACAAACAACTAAAAATAAAGAAACATTTTAGTAAAAACAACTGACCAACAATAAAACGGGAAAAAGTTGATTTGAAAAATTCCAGGACGCTAATATCAGGGCTGACGTCAAGGACAGTGGGCCACCCTCGTGACCAATGACGTTGACTGCGCCCTAATACAATCCCGAAGAAGACTCCCATCACTGTACACTAAAAGTTTGCAACAAAAAAGTCTTTCAGAGCTTAGAAGAAATGAAATATTCGAAGAAGTGAACAGCAGACTTCAAACTCTTTTGTTTTATTTTTAGAGAAAATTAATGAATAAATAGAAACCGTGTCTGGATAAGAAGGATTTCCACGTTCAGACTGCGGGTGAAAGAGAAGCAGCAAGAAAACAGCTGCAAACATCTTCACTTGTAATTCAATTCTCTGGCTGATATAAAAATCAACGTAATCGTCGATCTGTAGAAATAAGTTTGAAAAAGTGAATCAAATACAAATTAGTTTTGTTTTAAAGGTTTGTTGGGTTAAAATCAAATATTTAGTTTCATTAAGCTGTTAAAGTAGTTATACAGGAAGAGAATTAATTAAACGTAGAAATTTGGTGACGCTTTATAAGAACCACTCGAGCTTATTTTTTTATTGTCATAATAAATAGTAAAAAGTCAGTTTAAAGCCACAAAATAAATCGTAAAAAATCTTGTTAAGAAATTCATAGAGAGAAAAAAATTGTCAATTTGAAAAAGCATGATAGGCTTGTTTACAAAAGTCAATCAATTTTAATAAAAACAAAATTCAAACCACAGTAGTATGACACAGTTGGTTTTTAAAAATCTTTTTTTTATTTCATCATTAACTTAAACGTTTTGCAATAAGCTAATTACAATAAACACTAAAATGAAAAAGCTTTAAAAGGTTACCTGCATCCAAATAGACAGAACTAAAACTCCTACAATACCCCCGCATACGATATCAGCAGGACTATGTACACCAAGATACAATCGGCTGAGCATAACACCAAAAGACCCTGAAAATTAATCGTTGTTGATATAGAGTGCTGCAATTAATCAGCAGAAAAACTAACATAAAACAATTAGGCAGCCAAGAAAACCCATTTCTAAAGGCGATAGTTCATAATGCAGATTTACATAGAGCCAAATATACCAAGGACAGATAACACCAAGTAAAGAATGATGACTTGGTAAGGCCCTGAAATAAAATGATGATCTTTGAACACGAGATTAATCGATTATGAAAAATAATCAAACTTTAAAATAAATGCAACAATAAAGCTTACAACTAAATGAACTTTAAACTGTTTACAATAAAGATAAACTAAACAACTAACCAATCATATGCTTCTTCCAAAGGTTGTATTGGAGGTGATGGAGGTCTTGGTAAACAAAAGAGAGTCTTCAATGATCCAGTAGTGTAAAACCCAACAGCTAAAAGAACACCAAACAAGCGACCCAAGCGACAATCAATCATCCTACATGAGATTAAAGAAACAATTTAAAAGACAACAAAAATTTAATAGATAAATCTGCCGACCAGATTAAAAAGAGTAATAATACTGTGTAGAAGTCTTCTGTTCCAAGAAAACTTAAAAACTTCATAAATTTAGTTCTTAATGGTGTACGGTGTTGTTGAATGGTTAATAAAACTGGTGTTCCAACTAAAATACCATCTAAAAGTTTATGACGAAACCATCTACCATAATAACCAAACTTATCTAAAAAGATAAAGATTTATTAATAAACTCCTTTCTTATCTAGCTCTTTTAATCATTTAAATGTTTTATTAACAAGGTTCAAGCAAGTTTAAAGTAAACAAAATTAACAAATCAAAATACACACCAATTGGAGCTTTGATATAATTAGTATTTTGATCAAGTTTTTGATCCTTTTTGACATTTGGTTTCTTTTCAGTAATAATCATTGTCTTTATTACTAAAAAATTACTGTGTTTAAAAAAATAGTTAATTAAAAATTACATTACAAGAACTACTTTGATAAATAAACAGTATTAGTCCATAACTAAATAAAAAATGAATGAAACTATTTATCAAACATAATTTTAAACTGATTTTTGTAGTATAATTAAAACAAACAATATTGATTATGATAATAGGAAAGCTTCGCCAAACAATCTTTATCTGCTCTTTTTCTTTTGGTGAAAATGTTAACAGCAAAAAAATATATGGTTTATATAAATTAAGTAAATTATAGATTAAGATTATTGATAAAACTATCTATTTATTATAAAACTTTACCTACTTATGTAATAATATTTTATTTAACTTAACAAATAATAAATATGAAAAGGTTTTATAGATTATTATTATTATCATAATTTTCTTTTATCAAGATTAGATAACATTCTACTAAATAAACCACAAAAATAAGATTTAGGATTTAAGTTTTTTAATATTGCTAACTTAAAATATAAAAATATTTAGTTTAATAAAACTAAAACTAGTTTTTAAGCATTAGTAAAAATTAGATAACAGATTATCACCCAAAAAGTTATAAAAAGTTTTTTTTTTAATTATTTAATAAATAATTAAAAATAAAATAAAAATAAGTTTTATTTTCTTCAAAAAAAGTAGTAGATAAATAATCAAAAAAACACTTGCAAAAAAAGCTTCTAAGTAAATAATTTATAAAATCTTTTCTATAAATATAATTCATAATTTCAAAAAATTTTAAACTTTCTACATTACTTTATCAATCATAGTAAATTTTCATGATAAATAGCTATTATTAAGAATATTTTACAAATGTTTTCATCATACAAAACTTACATTTAAAAAAATATTTCTATTCATTAATAAAGTCAGAAATGATCTACTAAGATTACAGCCAGTTTTTATAAGATAGTTTATTTTAATAACTATGTATACAAAAACAAGTCTAAAAATTTCTGAAAAATGTTTTCACAAATAAATAATCAGTCAATCAAATGAACTTCTGAAATATGGGTTCCTTTAATCAAACTAAAAAGCCAAAAAATCAACAAATAATATTAACACAATGAAGACAGTCATACCATTAAAATAAAAGAAAATACAAACAGTTTTTTTAAATGCATAACTACTATTTTATCAAACCAGTTGTATACATTTGAAAATTATTTGAGGTGTTTCTAATGAACAAAAAATATTTACAAAAATTAATATTACGTAATGAAAAATAATAACAAATACTTGGAAATAGTTTGTTTATATTATATACAATTACTTATAAAATAACAAAACACTATAAAATTAATTTGAAATTTGAAAATAAATCATTACCTTTAAAAAGACAGATTAAATCAAAATGTTAAATTTCCAAAAAAATCGATTTTTAAGACAATTTTTTATTCAATAAATTCTTTTAATTCAAAATTCATTTGTAAAATAAGCAACGTGCAAATACTAAAAAACTTTTTCACCCTAAAAGTAAACAAAATAATCTAACCGGTTAAATGTTGAACAAGCGTTACTCGTTTTCATGGTATTTTGAAAGGTTCGCCCTAATTAAGTAATTTAGTTTGACTCGTCATTACAGGATGTTCTAAAATATAGTCTCATAAAAAACCACATTTTCTCAGTAGATTTTCGATTTCATAGATATAATTTGTCTAAAGATGAATCTATTGTGTAAAATATTTTAATTTGTTGATTTCATTGTAAGTATATTACAAAATTTTAAGTCAAACTTTTTGTAGAAAGCCTTTTAGCCTGTTTATTTTTAAACCTCTAAATAAAAAAGCTGAAATAGCCCGATCAAAGAAATTAATAATTAGGCAAATCATTTTTATTTGTTGTTTTAGAATCACAATTAGTGAAAAAATCACTTAATAAAGGGTTAAAAGTTAACAAACACAGTAGAACCCGTGATATGAGTAATACATCTAAAGATTTATTTAATCCCTGAAGTCAAATCATGAAATACTATTTCAGCTGGTTAAGTAAACTTTAAGTGTACAATCAGAGTAATACAAGTCTAGTAAAAGCTATTTGTTTGAATTTTGACCCATCTTATGACAGAACAATTTTTTTCTCAAGATTTTCAGTGCACAATGGTACTGCTTGTAATAGCTGCATTTTTTGTTAATCATTAAAAAAATGTTTAATGCTAACTACATATTATTACTTAAAGTTTGATAAAGCAAATACTAAACTGCATTTACTACTGAAGATGACCTTCAAAGAAATGACTAATATGTGCATGAAAATTCCTACCGTTATTAATAATTAAGTTTCACGTAATTATTTTGAAATAAAATCAATGTAGTGCATGAGGCAACTAAAAAATCTCAGGACTTTAATTATTTTTGCTACCATAAATATTATAAGTGATTATAGACTGCTCGTTAATTGAAATAAAAATAATTAACTGACCTTACACAGCTAGCACTAACTTAGAAAAAAATGTTAATATTTTACTCATTTTTTGCAGTAGTAATAAACACAAATTGTAATTTGAACTTATGATATATCTCTTTTTCATATCATTTATCAAATTAAAAAAGTAAATGCTAGTCATGATCAAAGTTTTTAAACTCTGTCAGCTTTGACCGACATTTTATAGATTTTTTGAATCTTTAACTTCGATTTTAAAGATTGTTTAAATAGTTTTGTTCATAATTGAGACTGCATTTAGGTAGAACGATAAAGTTTAAAATGGTAAGATAAAAAGTTATATCATTGCCAAATTTAGTATAAGTGACAGAAATAAAAACATTAAAGTCTTACAAGCCTGTTTGTGCAAATATTTCGATGCTTTCACCTGACACAGTTACATAACTTATTTCCATAAAGGTCACATTAGAGAACAAACTTAAGTACCTGACTCCCGGAACAAATTTTTAAGACTTTGATGCAAGAGGTAATATAGGATTAGTATAATTAACTCCCTTCTAACCTTTTTCAATTAGGATTTTTATAAAAGTAATAAGCTATTTCTTAAAAGATTAGTTGAAAGTTTTTAGTTGCTACTAATAAACAAATTCCTCTTAATACTTTATAACTTAAACAAAAATTGTTTAAGAATTTTAACTGCCAATAAAACAAAATATTTAGTCCGAAGATCAATTATCTTTTTGTATCGAAAAAAAAGAAATATGAAATGAATAGAAATAACAAATATTTTCAAGGAGTACAAAAAAGTTTAAAGTGACTTTTTTAGATTATTTCAATAAAATACAGCTCCATCAGCTGCCTAAAGTCTTTTTGGCATTCAAACAGTCTTTCATCGACAGTTTTTCTTGAAGTTTATTAGTAATTCATCCACCCAGCCGAAAAGCTCTTGTGAATTGGTACTTTGCGGTTCTCCAAACTTGATGAGTACAGAGGTCATTTTGGAATGAATTTTTTTTAATTTATCTGACATTTGAGCCAAAGATTCTTCCTGATTCTTAACAGCAGCCTAATTGGAGGAAGATATAGGTTATTAAAGCCCATAGGTTGCAACAGGTAAAGCTGTAATAAGCTAAAACTATTAGATGAGTTTTTGAGTGAAAATCCATTTTGTAACATAATCGAAAACAACTTTTTAAAGCTTTAAAATAAGCAAAACAGCCACAAAGTAGAATAAAAACTTTTTAAATATCGTTTAAATAAAAATGATCAACACAACAAATATATTTACAAGAAAAAATTAAAAGAATAAAAGGTTTTATAAATACAATCAATAAATATACTTTTAAGTTCTTATATTTTGATGATGCTACAAAATTATTAAAGAAAAGATCTTATAAAAATTTCTTTTTTTTTATCTCAAGTGTAAATATTTAGCTCAAGCTTGTAACTCGTGGTCAAGCACGTGGTTTCAAATGTTTACTTTGTAAAAACACAAGACCTAAATGTTTTTAAGAAACTTTGTCTTTAATCATTAATTGATTTCAGTAATTGAACAGTTATTATAAAATTTTTTATCAATTTCAATAGTTGTATTGGTTTAAAAAAGTTTATTTTATAACACTTAAATTTTGATGTTATAACTCACTTCAGCATTTTCACAAAACTTCACAATATCGTCACCTAATTGCTGCTTTTTCCGACGCAAAAACTTGCTGTTGTTTTCAACTTTGAACAAGCTTTTACGAATGACTGTTAAAATTGATTTTGAAAGCAATCTGACAAAATATTCTTTAAATTACTCACCATCAACCTCTGCAATCAAGCCTTTCGTTGAATCTGTCAAAATTGTATAAACAAATTTAGACTTTTTGAGTATTATTAAATCTTTAATGAAATTTTTATTAAGTGACATGATTCACTCATAAATATATTTAGAAATAAGACAATGACTAAAAACCTATTCTTATTGAAATATAAAAATAAACAGGTTTAGTAACTACCATTAGACATAAATAAGTTGTTACTCACAAGATTTTGCTCTACTAACACTTGTAAGATCATTTGGTAGTTGTAATATATGAGGAGCCTTTTCTTTGATGACAGATATTAAAACTTGCAATAAACTTCTCTTTCTATCATTTGTTCGCATTGCAAAAGTCTGGATACAATAAAAGTCAAATTATTTTTTTCTTTTATATATTACAAAAATTAACTTTTATTTTAATCTGTAATATTTTATTATTTGTTTACAGTAAAAAACTGCCTTCTAAAAAAGTTTTTGTTTTTCAATTAATCATTAATGGAAATGATGTCTTATAAATTTTATATGAGCATTATGTTTCTGATAATACCAAATGAGTTAACAAATAAAAAGTTACTTGTGATAAAGAGGATAAACTGATTCCTTCAGCAGTTCCTTTACTATTATGAGAGTTGATTTGGTTTGTAATCGCTTTGAAATATGCCAAAAATTCGTCAAAAAGTTTACTAGTTAACAGCTGCTCACAAGCTGACAGAAGTATTTCCATTTCCTACAAATTATTAACTTGACGTTTGATAAACCGAAAAGTTCTCCTTAAGAAGATAGAATAAAAAGATGATAACTAATCGATGCTTTTGAAACAACATATTGATAATTAATATTATGAACTCATTTGATTTCAAATCTAAGGTATACTTAGTTTTAATTATTGTAAATTCTAAAGATTTCAAATCGACAGAACCAAATAATAAATGTGAGCCAAGAAGTCAAGCTTGACTATCTAGATGAAGTTGCTTACAGGTAAGAGTCCTTCCATTTGCTGAGGTAGTTCATGAAGTTGCTTCAAGATGTCTAATCTGATACTAAGCTTGGGAATTGAACATAACTGAAATATCAACAAGATAAAAAACCCATTTCTATGTAACCAATTTTCTGGTTTTTACTACATTACAGCTTAAACCACATTTAATTATTACGTCACGTGATTATAAAGTTATGCAAATTCGTTGTTAACTCAATCCTTTTAACAAAGCAATTAGCTTAGCAACTGACCTGCATCATAAAAAGGTCCTCTCGGGTCAAAACTTTTGGTTCTGAGATGTGTTTATCGTACAAAGTTTTCAAATCAGGTTCAGGGCAAAATCTATAAAGAAAAAGACTTGCAAAAGTGGTTTTGGTGATGATGGGACCACAAACTTAATCAAATTCTCAATTTGGCCACTCAGCAGTCCTCCATCTTTGACACTGACAATTGAGATTTTTTTCACAAGCTCCTCTTTTCGAAATTTAAATCCCGCCAAAAAGATTCCCAGATTCTGAGCAGTCTTTTGATCCAGGTAAGTGATCTTCTTTGGTTTAATCTTTATTTTTGGGGATTTATTTTCATCATTTGATCCTTTCACTGTCTTCACTGCAAAATCTTCGTAGATCTTCTCGAAATCGACCAAGGAGCTTACATCTGGAAGCTTCTTCCAAAGACTTTTTCCAATCTAAAAAAAAGTTGAAAGAGTTGTGGGTAGTAAGATCCAGAAATGACTGACAAGATCTTTTGGAGTCGGATTCCAATGAAACACGCGAGTCCTCTTCGTTTTTGAAATAACAGAATTTGATGGAGGTAGAAGAAGGGATCCAGAGGTTGATGAAGGAATAACTCCTCCTGAAGGTGGAGGAGGAGGAGTAGGAATCCCTATTGGAGGTTGGGGAGTAAGGATCCCTACTGGAGGTGGGGGGAGAGGAATCCCTACTGGAGGTGGGGGAAGAGGAATTCCTACTGGAGGCGGGGGAAGAGGAATCCCTACTGGAGGTGGAGGAATCTCTATCAAGGGAGGAGGAGGAATTCCAGCTAGAGGTGGAGGAGAGGGAACTGGTGGTGGAAGAGGAATCCCGGCTGGATGTGGTGGGATATAACTTTCTATGATGGGAGAAGATGCTTCTGTTGAAGCAGGTGGCTCTGGTGAGGGAAGTTCATCTGTTAAAGTAGGGTCCTTTGAAGTAGGGTCCTCTGTTGTAGGTGTCTTTGTTGAGGGACGGATTGATTCTGAGGATGCTGGCAGCGAAGAGCAATCGATCTGCTGAGAAACGATGTCAGAAGACGACTCCGGAGAAGAGTTGAAAGAAGTTTTAGTGTTTAGCGGCGTTGGATAAGTAGAGTCTCGGATAATGGGATCTGATTTAGAAGATGAGATAGGAACAGTAGCGACTTTAAGAGTGGTAGGCTTAGATGACGGAAGTGAGGAAACGTTTTTCGTAACAAGGGCATCCGAAGATCTTCGTAATGATCCAGGGACTTTACTTAGAGATTTAGAAAGTTTAAGAATCTGATCAAGATCAATCTTGAGCATCGGAACTTGAGAAGCTTCTACATCTGAATCTGATCCTTCAGAATCCTTTTTTATATCAGAGACTTCTTTTAATGATTCATTTGTCGGAACATCTTTTACTTCCTCCTCCGCTCCAAATGAAGTAACCTTTGCAGGATCTTCATCTGGGATCTTAAAGACCTCGGAAGGATAATCAATGTTGGAAACTAAAGATATTGGTCGGATATCTTCAGAGTAGTTTTTGTTCTTTGAAAAGATTCCTTTAAAAAGAGAGTTTTTTCTTGAGTTTCTGTTGGACTCCCGTTTGCTGTCTCTTTCTTCTTCCAAAATTGCCTCTTGAACAAGTTCCAGTGCCTGATTAATCTTCAATTGTGCTTCGGAGCTTTTCTTACTCGTATTTCTGTATTTTTGTAAATCCTGCAGAAGAGGAGAGGAATAATTTGAAATGTTAGAATTGTTTTTACTTTTAAAATCTTTTCTAAACCGCTGATGCTTTGACGATCAACACTAGCTACATCCGTAGAAATATCTGGGATACTTTCAGCATCCAGGTAGTCCCTGTGAGAAGCGGATTTGATTGCAGCAATCCACTCATCACGAAGCTCTTTGTAATATTTGGCATCACCGCAGACTTTAAATCTTCAAACAAATTTTCAAATCAGCTTTTCACAGCTCAGAGCTTGTCACGTGACTTACTTGTAAGTTTCGCTAATAGTTGAAAACTGAAATGACGAATCAGTGAGAATATTTATGAGGATGCTTCCAGGAGCAAGTCGGACTACATTAAGAGCAGATGATTGCTCTTCTTCATCAATGCGGTAGTAAGCCAGCTCTCCGGATCTAACTTCAACGTAACGCCTGTAGCAAATGACGTCATCAAAATAACATCATTATCTTAAAGATGACAAACCTGATCCATGTTATCGTTCCGAACGCTTCTTCTCGCTCCAAGACTCCTGCTTTGATGACAGTGAAGCTTTGCTGTAATCTTTCGAGTTGGTTGAATGAAAGTCCTTTCTCTTCGTATTCATTTTGTTCCATGATTACGTGAAGAAGACGAATCAGCTGTAAACAGTTTGGGACACACAAGTTGAACTACCTTCAGCTTTCAACAAAGATATTGACGCTTTTGCTAACAGAAGAGTCTTACAGATCATGAAATTAAATCATTGCTCATTTAGATTTTGTGTCATATGTAGAACTCATGATAAACAATTAATACCAAATACTTTATGCTAGAAACAGCTGTTCATCGTTGATTAATCTAGTTTCATTCTCACCTTAATCTTATCTGAAAGTGTTTCCATCGCGATATCAACATCAAAACTATCTTCAAAGTGAATGGATAAATGCTTAGAGTTCTAAAAGACATATTATAAACAAATTCTTAATTAGAGAAGGAAACATTCTAAAATAAACCAAAGTAATCATAATAAGCTCTAATTACTTATTAGAAAAACACATTACAATGATGTAGTAATAAAAACATTAGTTAAGAATGAATTTTGCAAGTCCACGAAGTAACTTACCTGTCCTTCAACTGTCATAATCGAACTAAATTTCTCAGTTTTCACAAAATTTCCATGATCAATAAGTGCCAAAACTTTTGTTTCAAAATCAACCTTGAATAATTATTAATTAAATAACACTTTTTATCAGTCAATCGTTCACCTGTAAAATTCTTTTCTGTTGAGGCTTTGATTTCCTCTGAACAAATACTATAAAGTTGTACATTTGAACCGCTGTGGGCTTTTCACTAGCTTTTCCGTTTGTTTCAGGTATTTTGTTCTGTATCACAGAGTCTTGATTAATAATCTTTAACCAAAGACTTTTTGGTCTTCATGGTGATTGTTGAGATCAAATTTTGAGATGAAATAGTTACTATAGAATTGGTTTTGAGAGAGGTTACAAGCTGAATGTGTACGAATAAAATTGTATAAACTTTCAAATTAAGTTTTTCTAGATTTATGTAGAATTTTGTTACTTCTAAAGGTTTTTTCTTAGTCAGGAAGCTCTTTAGGCCATTTTTAGGTTTCTTTGACTGCTTCAATTTTTTCTCATCAGAAACCTAAAATGAAAAGTGTCAATGAAATTAAACAAGATCAAAGAAAAAGAAATATCAAATTGCTTCTTTTCATTTTCTTTCACTACCTTAATATCTTCTTCTCCCATACGCAGTTCTAGCTCCCTCGACTCAGTCCAGCTAACAGCTTCATCAATCGTCATTTTCTGCTCCTTTACTTGACTCATCAACCATAATTGATCCTCATTACTGATCCTCTTTTGATGAGCCATAGTTTTATCTACCTCTTTGATTTTTCTAAAGGATCTAGTGATTCCTTTTTTGAATTTAGTAGATTTATCTTTAGCGGATGATGTCTGCGCTTAAAGATACATTTTAGTAATCGAGATTTTTTACAACTAAATTCATGAGATTTTTTCAATACTCAAATCAAACTTTCAAATAACATTTTCGACATTTTTTTATTCAGATATTTTTAATTAAAACATTTTTAAAGATTAAAAGAAAACTGTTTGAAGCTCATAGAGTGAACGCAAAAAAGCAATAAATCTATTAATATAAATTTACAAACAATATTTTGATTATTTTAGGATAAATGTTGTCACTAAAAAAAAACTGTTTTCTAAACACTAAGAGCTATATATAGAAAAAAAGTTTTCATCCTACGCAACTTTATTGAAAATATTAATAACAGAAATCAGATAAGAACTAAAAACGGAATATTAGTAAAAGCAAAATTTCAAACTGACATCTACCGACTTCTGTCTATCGTTATATTTTATTGAAAATCAATAAGGTAGCATAAGCCACTTTAAAACTTATAAAAAATTTTATTGATTTTTTTTACAGAAAAAAGTAAATTCAAAATTATTTTAAGTGTTTCTTGCTTTTCATACCTTAAATTCAATAGTAAATGAAAATTGTGCCAACAATAACACATGAAACAGCAAATCATGAACAGAACGTTATCGTTTATATATCTCTCTTGATTATTATCGACTGAGTAATTCCGGTTATGAAGTTTTGTTTCCGGTAACGAGTATTACGTATGCTCAAAAAAATAAACTTATAGAAATAACAACAGAGCTCAAAAATAAGGTTTGCATTTCAAATCGAATTATTCATGAATATTATGTCAATCATAAATCGAATAACTAAATAAGCATACTTATTTCAGTTTGCTTGAAAAACTGTCATATTAAAACTAAAAATCAAATCAATAATTACTGCAGATATCAAATGACTGAAATTTCAGCTATATAGAAAAAAGAATTAGAGATAAAGAGTTTTTTGCAAGTCATTATAATATTTATATGATCAACTATTTAAAGAATACATAATTTATTTAAAGCAACTTATATAATTTTTTGAGAGTATCATTCCGAAAACGTATTTTTATCCAAAAATTCAAAAGATTTAATATATATATCAATTTAAATAGACTTACCTTGCTTACTTTGAAGCTTCTTATGCGTGACGTCATTTTATTTAGTTTAGTTTCAACAGTGATATGATTACAAATTTTGACCTAATAAACGTCTTACTATAAGAAATACAAATCTAAGTTTATATGATGAATAATCAATCTAAAGGTTGTAAAACTGCAGTATTGACTGCCTCTATATAAAAATAAAGCTTTATATTATTTACTATTTTTAGAAAATTTACGTTTCAGAAATTAAAACTAATTATATAATATTTAAAAACATGTTTAATGATAAGTAACATTCACATTTAGTTATCAAAAATATACATTAAAGCAATACTCTAAACGTTTATTTGAAATTTATCGGGTGTTTCATATTAAGAAAACAAATTAGTTTTCAAATAATTATTTTATAACTAATATAATCAATATTTAAAATAAGCTTTGATTTTTATTTGAAAAATCAAAATAGATAATTTTTGAAAATATTTAAGAAAATTTCCTGCAAATAAACTAAATAAAAAATTACCTAAAAATTATACTGATAGAAATAACAATAAAGTATAGAAATAAACAGCTTAAAAAACATAAATATAAATTATCAAGAAACAAGTCTTTGGCTTTTCTGAATACTACCCAGGTCATTAAAACAATAAAAAAACTATTGTAAATGCTTAAAAGTAAAAATAAATAAGAGTCATATTATAGTGTAAACATTCAAGAAATATAAACAAAGAAAATAGGTTGATTGACAGCATTTTATAGTTTGTAAAATGTAATGAATATGAATTTGTCTTACTAGTTTTAGTTATTTACTGGAAAACTTTAAAGATAAATTTTGTGCTTAATTATTGTTTACAATTTTTTAATTTTGAAAAATAGAAGACTAAAAGACTGAATTAGTTTATACTAAACTTTATAAAGTTTACCAAAACATTAAATAGTATTTTATAGCTTTTTGAACTGATCGTGGACCAGTTATTACAACCAAAAAAATTCTGTCAATCTTATTAAATTATATTTAAGGTTCCTTTTTGTAACTAAATGTTACCTTATCAGTTGAACTTTATCAGCTTGTTATTCAGTATTTTATTAAAGTATTCACTTAATTTACAAAATTGAAACTTTTCCACATTGAAATATATTATCTAAAACATTTTAAGATGTAATCTATGAAGTAGGCAATCTTATTTCATAAATATTTTAGTACGATAGCTACTTGAGTGATCAATAAAATTTGAACTTCACTTGAAATTCAAAGTACAAAATAGGATAAATCAGTTTTAGTCAAAAAAGTGTTTACCTAAAATATCGCTTCCGTTATACTCATTCATACTTAGTTTAATAAAACCAGATTCGACATTTTCAAAAGGAAATATCAAGAAGTTTCATTACTTAGCCTTAAGAGAGATTAGTTTGAAACTTTACAAGTCAAATGCATAACACAACAATATCATTTCTAAAAAAGTCAATCTTATATCAATAGCCAAACTATTTGGTATATCAGCTTAAATTTTCAAATACAAAAATAAAACTTATATAAGCAAAAAATTTATATTATGCAATTTTTTTATTAGTTTGCATTAAAGTGCTTTTTGAACGACAAAGTCAACACAGCAAAAGCACAAAATACAAAATAATATAATAAAACAACTTAACTATTCTTTTTTTAATGTATATTAAAGTTAAAAATCTTGATTTTAAAAAGTCAACTTACAAATCACAAGTATTTAACTCTTTCTTATAAAACTTGCAACCAGCAAATAAAAAAAATTAAAATAACTGATAAAACTCTTTCTAAAATTTTATCTTGCTAATATCGGTAAAGCAGTCAGCCCACAGAACTGTCTTGAAGTTTTGTTTATGTATGAAACACCTCACGTTTAAGGTGCTCTATCTGATTTAGAAGCTTCTTGTTAAAAGTTTCATCACACAAAAGTCAGAAGTTAAACTAAAAACTAACAAAAATCTTATCAAACATTTATTTATACAAGCTCATTGCAAACCATTGATAAATTGTAAACTTTTCAAAATATATTAAGTAACGGCTACACAGAGGCTGATATTTTATAAAGTCAAACCATTGGCACGTATTTTGACAAAATGCTAACTTCCTTTGCGGCCTGTAACATATATAACGGCAATATAAACTAAAACAAACTGTTCAAACACTTGCTACAAGAAATCATTTGACTAATACATCAAAAAAACAAGATATAAATATAGATTATTACTTATAGAACTAACTTGAATATATTTTACTAAAACTTGAAGACGTGATTACTACTCAAAACTTAAAAGTTGTAAGATAATTATAGACTTTAAAATATTAAGTAACTTTATTTCATTCATGCAGATGGTATGGCCCGGTAGATAAGGTAAGCTACTTTTCACTAAACAATGTTTTGCTCTAAAGTTTTGTTGACTTTTGAAACTTTGCAATTAATTATTTATCATTTTATCCGTATTTACCTAGTTTATAAGCGTCAAAAGGTACTGAGCATAATTCGACGGTTAGTTAGAAATTCTGATTCATAAAAACCAACGAATCTAGTTTATTAAGATTTATTACATTTTTTTTCACGCCGTAAAAGTAAATGTTTAATCAAACACCTTTACAAGTTCTAAGTTTTATAATATACATATTGAACAGTTAAATTAATTTAAAACATGAATAGCTAAGTTTGTTTTGTTTTATATGTTTAGACTACGTCAATAAAACATTCTTTGACTATTTCATAAAAGATTTTGCTTTTAGTAGTTTCTATTTATATAATTTTGTAACAAATTGAATTTATTTATTGTATGTTACAATTGTGAACAAAAAAACTAAATTAATAACCAAATCAAATACTTTTTAATATCAAAGTTTATTCAGCAATTGTGCATCATAACATTTGTTCTATATAAAGTAGATAAAATACGTCAAGTATACAAGTTAGTAAAGATTAAAGTTTCTATAAGCTTCGTTTATTTGTGACGTTCAGTAACGTATTCATTGAAACAAGAGGATGTAATAAAAGTATTTACAAATTAGATTTCTAAAAATTCTAAACATATTTTAAAATGCTTGAAGAATTGTACTTGATATATAAACTAGTAAATACAAAATGTAAAGATGAAAAAATGGAATTTTTTAAATGTCCTAATGAACAGGTATGATGAATCCTTTTGGATTACTAAAAGCACTACAAATATCAGTGGCAGAAGGCCTCATCTCAGCAACAGTGTTAGTGCAAGCAACAAAAAGTACAATGCAGTCTTTATAAGAGCTATTAAACGAAAAATTTATTAGCGGTGGTCTCTTGCCTACATAAAACCATTTAATTAGTTAAACAGTTAATGAAGCTAGAGTTAAAACAAACCGAAATGCTCTAGCAGTTGAGGTTTTAGTTCCGCTTGATTGGTTTTATTCCAAAGATGTGAATATGGTTCAGCTAATGTCAACATTTCATATATGATAAGACCGTATAAATAAATATCTACTTTGTGGGTCAATCGTAGACCTTTAGAAAAATAAACTTTTAGATTTCGTAAAAGCATATAAAAATCATCAACATTTTCAAAGTATAAGTTCTAAAAGCAGATTAACTTAGAAAATAAACAGATAAGATTTAATTAAAACTTTTTGAACCATTAAAAACTTCCGTTGGAGATCTATGAAAATCACCCAAGTACTTGACATCTTCGTAGAGAGAAAGGAGGTCCTCGTTTAATTTGATGGAATTTTGAAAACTAGATACTTTAACTTCTTCACTATTATTCTAAAGAAAAGATAAATTAAAATCTTAAGAGATTTAGACAACAATTTTTATCCATAAAAATATTAAATTGATTTAAAAACTACAAACTTTTATTACATTTATTACTTTTACGAGAATTGAAGAGCTGTTTAAGTTTCCATGGAGAAGAAGCTTTTGGTTATGAAGATAAGATAAAGCTTCAGCAGTCTTCTTCGATACCCTCATTATAAAATCGAAGGCGTAAGGCTCTGAAATATAGTTTAGTAGCCATCATCAGAATACAGATGAAATTGATTCCTTACCTTTTTTTTCTTTGATCATTTTTTGCAAATCTTTTCCATCAAATGCTGTTTGTAAGCAATAACAACCAGTAAAAGAAAAAAAGAAGTCATAAAACGGAACTACATTTTCGTGATGAAGATTTTTCAATAACTCAGCCTCCTTAACTAATCTATAAATAATCTTTAAGTATTAAGTTTTAGTTTTATCAGTTTAATTTACTTTCTAACATTTTCTTCATCTTTTGCATCAACTTGTTTGATCATAAAGTTACTTGAAGCTTTCCTCAATGCACATACTTCTAACATTCAACATTCACAAATTAGCAAATATTTTTAAAAGATATTTTCACAGTTGGTACCATTTATTTGTGGAATCAAATCTTTGCTGTTCCACGGAACGACTGATAAATCAGAAGAGGCAATCCGATTGAGTGTAATCATCTCATAAGTTTCATTAAATGAATTTCTTTTAATTTCTTCCAATATTTCAGTATCTCTACCAAATTGAAAACATTTTTTAACAAGGTGATGTAAATACTAATGATATAGACTTTTATATGATTTTATTCAAGCGAGCTTAACTAGAGATAACTTCAATCGCATACCTATTTTCTGAGAGTTTCTTTTGCTTGAAACAGCAATTTCCCATTTTGATTGTCTTTATAACAAAGTAGTTGAAATAAAAAAAGAACACAAACTATTAATTTGAAAAATAAGATTATGTTTTAGAAAGATTAGAAAACTGCACAAACTATTTAACTTGAATTAATAATATTAATAAATTAATGTCTTTCTTAAGATCTTCCGCCTACTTGCATAGATTGATTTACTTGGTAACAAAAACCTCCTGTTATTCAATATCGAGATGAGTTAAAAGCAGTTTTATCAGTAATGATAGAAAATTTTATATAACACTGACATAATGTTTAATTTCTTATATTAGTGTTACCCACTAAAATAATCTTTCAAAGCGTTTTACTAATACTATTGTATCGAACCTTTCAGTAGCAAGTAACTTGTAAAATATACTCAAAAAATCTTTTTTATTTGATTAAAATATCCGAGTATATACGGTTATAAGGTTTTATAATTTAGTAAAAGTAATGATTAGTAAGTTGATCTTAGCTAAATTAATATAATTATGATATAAAATATAAATTAAAAAATTAAAGAAAATACAAATATAAACTTACAATATTTAAACAAGATATGAAGATTGAGTTGTTTGCAATATGAAATAAATTTTATGAGTTTGATTTTTATTTGTAAAACATTTTTTGCAAGGAAGATTAATACTCTAGATGAGCTACTTTTAAATTAAGTAATCAGTTGCCAGCATAGAGTTCTAATTGAGAATTTATAATCTTCTTCCAGCCAAATAAGACATCATCAAAATTACTGCATATGTTCTTGGGTCTGTTTATGCTAACTTATTGGTTGTTAAATGTAAGAAAATGTTAAAAAGCATCCTATGAAAAACTTCCAGTTCAAGAAGTTATAAATTTACAAAGTTTTAGTAGATTGTGATCATGAGTCAGCGCTTGTAGAAAAATATATTTTGAAGGTAGTTAAAAGAGATGTTAAAATGATGTCATTTTGTAAATAAGTACCCTTACAATAGAATGTTAAGAAATTCAAAATCGCTCCTTGCTACTCAACCATCTGTAACATTGAATCAGATAGATATCTCTGATATTCTTTTTGCATTCTTCTAATTTCTTGAGGTTCTTGACGTTCATAATTGACATTTAGAGTTGATTGTAAAAATTTTTCTTCGAAAAAAGTAAATACAAAAGAATGATTTACGAATTTGAAGTTTTGGAGAAAGTATTTTTAGACATTAATGAATTGTTTTTTATAGAATGACTTAACGGATGAAAAAAGATTTCCTTTAAGCTTTTGAAAAGAAATTTTAATTGAGTTTAATAAAATTCAAGCTAAAGATGATTTCTACCAGTGATACTTTATAATTTTGATTGAGAAGAAACCATTTGACTACAAAAATAGTTTGAATGTACTTTTAGTAGAAATTGATAAATACTTAATCTTAGCTATTTGATCAACATGTTCTCAAAATACCAATGAAAAATACCTCATGTAATTCAAATTAGAAAATATCTGAAAATCGATTAATAGATTCTTAATTATAATAAATTGTTCTTGGTCGAAACACTAATTAAGTCAACAAGCCTACTCTCAGATAACATTTTACTTTGATAGAAACAAACTAGTATTATTTCGAGTTTTGAGATCTTGTCTAAAATGAATGAAAATTGAAATAAAACATTTTTTTTAAATGCAAATTGAATACTTTAAAAATCTCTACTTACAGCTTTTTTTAAAAAACTGATGGTTGAAAAAAACCAGGAGCTTATTCTAAATGAGAGATTGGTTTGATTTTTTTGTTTATTGCATTTAATATAGTTTTTAAAGGTTTTATAAAAAATCAATTTAGATGAAATCAACAGCACTAACCGCATAGAAGGCAAGTTGAAATGTTACAAGTGACTAAAGAACAGTAGATAAAAGAAATTCTCTAGAAACAATCATACCATGATTTTAATTATCTAAGAAAATGAAGAACAATCAAAATACGGGAAAAAATATTGTGCTTATGAAAGAAGATCTTTTGAGAGTGAATAATTGTCATCTTCATCAGGTATATCCCAATATCTTGATTTCTTCTTGACAAATTCATAAACGACAAACAAGGACCCATTGGCAGGATAACAACGAATTAAACATGGAAGCAAACCTTTAAACAAGGCACTAGCACCTAAAACAAAATAGTTCGATAAATAGCTTTAATGTAAATAAACCAAACAAATATTAGAAAAAGTTTGTTCTGACTGAACATATAAGAGAAAATAAAACATCTTGAAGTATAATGATCAGATTTTACTGGAATTCTTTTTTTTTAACTTCTTTTACAAATTATGGGGTAATCTTTGATTGTAAGTTATTGTAGGGATTTACAATTAGTAAATATTATTAGGAGACTTTATACGACTATTATAAGATGGTCAACTGAAAGTGAGTCTTTAGAACCCTCGACTACTAAGCACAAGAAGTGTTTATAAGACAAATAATGTTGGTTTAGTTTCGTTTTCCAAGAAGTTTTTTATGAGTAAAGCTGCTAAATGAGTCTAACTGGAATTTTTATTCAAGTTTTGTTCTTTACTAGGATTAGCCTACAATTACTGATGTTAAAATTTATGAAAATCTTTCCTATAGCTTTTTTAAAACGGTTATTATAAATGTTTGGTAAATGTAACAATTGAAGTGAAAAAATCTCCTTGAATTTATCAACTACTTTTATGCAAACCTTCTGTGCGAATAATATGTCTTAAAGTCCAGAAAAATCCTTGTAATTGAGTTCCTGAAGATAGAACTTGTATTCTTGTCTTAACAACATCAATTGGAAAGGTAACAAGCCACAAAACAATCCCACCCGTTCCTCCAGACAACCAAATCTGATAAGCAGCTAAAAAATGACAAATAATTTGATGGTTTGCAAAACATATGATGTCAAATCTATTAATGACTTTTTGTCAACTACAAAAATGCTTCTGATATTATAAATTACAAACAAGATTGAAAGCAAACCAGTTGTACTTACGCAGATCTTCTTTTGTTTTTCCAGGAGACACAAAAAAACTTCTTGTAAGCTCATAGCCATAGAAATAGGCAAAACTACCAGGTATTTCGCGGGCCCATGTACTCGTAAGACCCTGAAAAAAGGCCCTGGGTCCCCCTTCTTTCCACATCAACTTTGCAATTGAAATTGGAGTTCTATAAATCAAATTAATTGTAAATTTGAATTTCTAAAACTCGAAAATGACTCACCCGGCTGATTTCGAAGAAAGTCTACCGCTTTTTTTCATTTCAGTTAGAGCTTGCATTTTGCATTTAATTAATTCTGTTGGACAAATTACAAGAGAGGCAAAAATAGCAGCAAAACTGCCAGCCACAGCAGTTTGCAGTTCACTAGATGAGAAAATGTGTGGTTAGTATCAGCTGAAATATTTCAAGATCTTACGTTAAATTGTGTTCACTTCTACCCACAATGGAACCAATCATTTTTTTAATGCCACCATAAGAAACAAATAAGACACTACAATCAGAAACTGTGCATAATAATGCTGGAGTAGTTCCTTTATATAATCCTGATATTCCTTCATTAGTAAGAGTTGAATGGCAACAGTGTAACATCCCTCTGTACATGGATGGGAATGTTTGCATCTTTACTTTTATAGTGTCAAGTGGCTGACCAGCATATACACAAACAACACCGCCTGATGTACAAACATAAAAAAAGCTTTATTTTCATAGTTTATCATCATGCTAAATTCTGTCACTTCTTTTAAAATTAACATTAAAAATTATGATTAGTTTTATATTCTTAACCATAAATTTTTATGTCTTACATTATTTTGTTAAATATTCTTTGTATATTGGGTTATATTTGCTATAAGAGTTACAGGATTTGCTTTCAGCAGTTATGAGTTATTTTGTAAGTAATTAAATATTTACTTTTCAGTTTTTTCAACATTTTTATGCAATTAGTTCACAAATGTAAAATAAAATATTTGTGAAAATAAGTTGTGATAGAAGAATGCTATTGAGCTATCTGAAATGTGTATAGCAAAATTTCATAAGCTAATATTCATTTCATAAATAAAAATCACTTGAAGATAAGTTTAAAAGATAAAGTAATTTCTGTAGATTTATAGTATTTTGCTATCTAAGCATTATTTACTTTTAGTGAATTAATAAACATGATGAAAGAACTCTATATGCTAGTAGCAAACCACTTAAATTAATCAGTTTTATTGTTAATATCTTAACTTTTAAATAAAAAAATCTATTATTACACTTGTTTTAAATTTCATTCTTAAACATAAACTAATAACAACAAACATTTCAAGTAAAACAAACTTAAAACAAGAAAGTTTTTATAATTTCTTAAATTATAAAGATGGAATTATCAACTATTTTAATTCATAAAACCTTACCTAATCCTCCAGATGTTAGATCTGCCACAAAATCTTTTATTAAAGAAGACATTAGTGAAAATTTGGTCTAAATTTGGAATGATAAAGCCATTAAAACCCTGAGTATTAAAAGTGATTAGTCATAAGCAACAGCACAATATTTATATAATTCTACAAAAAAAAAATTTGCTCACTTGTAAATATTTGCTTAATGTATCTTTATAAATATAGAAAGTATAATATATATAATTAATACTAAAAGTAAATATTTTAGAAGTTATAACATTGTTAATTTTTTAGTAAGTCATTGTTGGATACAATAACTCACATTAAGTATAATTAGAGTTTTGCTGAAAAAGTTTATGTGAAATTAGATTCAAAGAAATCAAAACATCTCATAAATTATAAGATACTTTTTATTACTAATATAAAATTAGAGGTAAAGCATGACATACACTTATAAAATATGTGAAATATCCAGTTAAATGTAGCTTAGAAAAAGGAACTACATAGTTTGAGGAAATATAAGATAAAAGTAACAATTTTAATTTTTTTAATTATACATTTTATTCCATTTTATTTGATATATAATTTTTTTGTAAAATTTTCTTAATTAATATGTTTTTTGTAACTATAAGATATGATTTAAAATGTTCATGATAAGTATTTCCTAATACTCAACCAGTTAAAAGATTTTTACTAAGATTATTAAGTTATGTCTCAAACTATTCTTTTTATTTTAATCATTTTATGAAATGAACGTACATTTCTTATTATTTATCAAATTTATTAGCTCTAATATTTAAAAAAATTCCAAATAATCAACAAATAGAGACTGATAAAAAATTATTCAATTTTCTAATTTTATATTTAACAAAATATCAAACACACTTTGGTAAACAATAAAATTAATTATCAAATAGATTAAAAAGTCAAATTCTTCCATTTGAAAGTAAATTGATTAAGCATTTGTTATATTCGTAAAAAGCACAACCAGTAAGAACACGTGGTTCTATTTTTATTAAGAATTTTATTTTTTTGTATAGGAATCAAACACAATATTTTGAAATTTGTTAAAATCACGAATTTAAAATAAACAATGAGATGATCCCCCAAAATATTATTAATTTTATCTAAACTAATAAATCTACCTAACATAAAAAACAATTCTAAAATATACCCCAAAAATATTTTCTATCAATTATTTACTTTCAAGCTTTAAATTGTGGTAATAATCATGTATAGTTTCTAGACAACAATCATGTTCTAATAAATAATTGGATATACATTTTTTAATTAAAAAAAATTTCAGTAGTCCTCGAAGCATATAGCAGTGAACAATTACATAGAATGTTATCAATATAAAAAATGGAAAAAATCACAGTTTAGAAATGGCAGTGTTGGCAATATTATAACGGTTCGACTTCTGCTTGAACAACCCAAAAGGTTCTGACATGACGATGTCTGATGGCAGCTATTTCTAAGTACTAATTGTGCGGTATGAGAAAAAAATTTGCTTTGATTAATGTACCAGGTGATATGGACTTATTAAGATGCAATGTGTGTCGTCTGAATTGAAATAACTTGAAGGAAAGACTAATGCAAAAGAAAGCATCGAATTTAAGGTCAATTAAATATTGGATAATTTTTAAAATAAAAATTAAATCGTATTTAATCCGCCGAGTTTCCAAAGTATCTTAATTTAAGAAGCGATGCTTATAACTATCGTATTTAATATTAAGTTTCTTGCATACCAATCTCGTAAATGTTCCCTGAACAGATTCAACTTTTTTATATCACCAACTTGATATGACATCCATGCACTAACAAGAATTGGACGTATGTACAAATTGAAGAGATTGATAAAGAAGTTTTGATCCTTAGAATTAAAGGTTTTTGTGATAAGGTAGACGAGGTTGATTGATTATGCAAAGATATTGGAAACATAATTGTGCCATTAAAGTGAGATGATAGAGTAACGCTAGACTCTAGATATTTATTGAATAATAAGTTCATTGATGGAATATTAGTTTAATGAATTTGCAGCTGGTTTACGGGAGAAAGTTATAAGCTCATTAAATTCAAAAAAATAAATTTCTGTCCGGTTTACTTAGAAACAGAACTGTTTAAGAGCAATATTTACTAAATAAAAAAACTTTAAAAAATAAATAAACTAGAATAATAAATTAATTAAGCGTTAACAAAATGCTGCTTTAAATTTTCTTTATATCCCGGATCTATAAACAGGATAATTATCAAACAACATTTGGGCGAATTTCAGTACAGCTTTGTACTCACATAGACTCAATAAATTCAAGACAATTATAGCTATTTTATGATCTTTAATTGCTACCAGGTAGTACTATGCTCTTTGCGTGAAGCAAATACGACTTAACTCTGAACCACCTATAAGCAGAATGGTGACTGTGGTTTCTAGATATCATCTTTCACCATCATCGTTATAGGATTATTAGAGGTGTATGTTGGCCTAGTGGCGTGCGCTGAACTTTTCCCTCTTTTAGATATTCAGTTCGCTGACACGAGATAACTTGAGATAATCATACCAAGATCAATGGATTGTAGAATTTTTGTCTGGGTTTACTTCACCTGTATCACCTGAAGCCGGAGGCACTATTCACCCATGGTTGGGAAAAATACTTTCCGCGCCCGATAGGTATTGATTCGAGTTCTTCTTCGAAGAGCATTATGGAGTAGCTGCCAATCGAGTTAACGGCTAGTTCATCTTGTCGTATGATCAACAACAGTAATATATGAAATCACAATATGATATTATGTGTAGCTTATTAGTTATACTTTTTTGTTATACCTTTATGGACTTTCGTGTTAATATTTTGGGGCTACAGTAACATTTTAAGAATTAAAGATTAATTGTCCTAAACAACTAAAAAAGATTTATTGTCTATAACAAATACTATCCTGAAAGTAATTTAATAAAACTCAAAACTACTAAGATAGGAAACAAAGCAACTAAATCACATCAAGCAGCTTGTAGAAATATCGCCTACTACTTATTAGCTGTAATTGGCGTTGATGCTTACATAAGTGTCTACCAATCGGCAATATTCAAGTACTCGAGCTCAATCGAAAACCAGTCGAGTTGTTTTAGCACTTTAGTCCATAAAAACTGTTTCGTAGACATCTCTTATTGCGTCTAGTGGTCAAAGGTGCTGGTTGTAACAGACAAGTAGTCTTTCTCAAACATGTTTCCTAACAGCCCCACATCACAAATGTTTTCATTTTAATATCTTTTCACTTCCTGTCTAATGATCCCACACATATATTCCATAAAGTTTTAATTTACAACTTTAGAAAATGGTGACAATAGCTTAAACTAACATTAAAGATTACCTATTACTTATGCAAAGGAAAGTTGAGCAAATTAGAATTTAAGATATGAACGCAAGTATGGGCGAAATGACTTTTTTGATCAGATTCTCACAACAGTGTCAATCCGTATAATCAAAAAAGTCAACTACTTTCTTCTCTTCTTCGCGAACTTTAGGATGGACTATTTCGATTCCAAGGGATTGGGGTTTCTTGACGGGAGCAGCTGGAAGATCAGGAGTCTTTTTGGAGCTGTAGATAAGGAAAGTTTCAAATAAACAATTTTGAGCGAGTAGTAAAATCAGTCCATTCATAAAAATCGGATTTGTTTAACTCTACCTATGGGGTCAACGGCGATCTCTTCATCAAAATATTTTCAATTAAATCCAAGTAAGCAAAAATAAAAAAGGAAATTCGATGAGTGGTTTGTTAAGAAAAAATAAAATATAAAAAAGTGTAACTCACGCAGTGACATGGTCAGCACTTTTGCCCCTAAAACAACAAAAAACAGATGTTACTCCACATGTGGGACCCTCAAGTTTGTGGACACTTACTTAAGTACACCGGTATCCGATTTCATCACCTTCTCCTTCAAAGACTTCTTATATGCTTGGATTCCACCCTTCCATGGAGTGACGGTTCCATTTTCACAAACCCAGATGTCATCAGCAACCTGACGAGGGAAGTTATCAGCAAATGTGACGAACAGTGAAGAGACGGACTTGATTGATGAGCCGGAAGTCGTGAGACACAAGGATCATGCCTCCACTAAACTCCCGGATTGCTTCAGCGAGTGAATCGATGGTCTCGATGTCAAGATGATTTGTAGGTTCATCGAGGAGCAAAAGATTTGGAGTAAGAGATGAGATGTAGGCGAACGCGACGCGACACTTCTGTCCATCTGACAATTGCTTGATGGGACACAACTGCAAGGTGGGAGTGAGTTTAAGGTGAGAAGGGCGTCTGGGGCACCTGTTGTTTGCCGGTAATCCCGTATCTTCCAATAATCTTTCGAAGTTGCTCGACATCTTTGATCTCTGGATAACATTTGCCGATGTACTCCAGGGGAGTAAGATTGACATCGATGTGATCGCCCAGATGCTGCGAAAGAAGAGATGAAATCGGGAATGATTGCAGGGCAAGGTACCTGATGGTAACGCGCGATCTTCAAATGACTATGACGTCGAATGATCCCATCTGTGGGGCTCAGCTAAAGAGTTGGATTACAAATGGGCGAAGTGGGCATGTAGGTCACTAACCTCTCCTGATATCAACTTCAACAAAGTTGATTTGCCAGCTCCGTTCGGACCAACCAGAGCCAGTCTGGTGTCAAGATCGACTCCAAACTCAAGATTTTTGTAGATGAGAGGCTAAAAGAAAATGAGGATCAACAAAAGGATGTTGACGAGAAGAGGAGACTCACAGTGGAATCGTTGTATCTGAAACTGATGCATTGAACTTGAAGAACCGGAGGTGAAAGCTTTGTGCATTCAGGAAAGTAGAATGAGAACTTGCGGTCAGTTGCTACCTTCTCAGTGAGACCTTTAAGCAAATTAATTGAAACATATTCTCGGATTTCACAAACCAACCTTTCTCCAACATCTTGGCTAGGGTCTTCTCTTTACTCTGAGCTTGTCGAGCTAATTTAGCACTACCGTGACCGAAGCGAGCGATGTAGTTCTACAAATTCAATTTGTCAAAGAATCTGATGAAGTCTTTCAGATTTCTACCTTCATATGATTAATCTCATCTTGTTCTTTGTTGTACCTCTTCATTTGATTTTCTATCAACTCCTCTCGTGTCTTCACAAACGCATCGTAGTTACCCTATAAGTTAGAAGATAGGTTTAAAGTTGGTTGTAAATCAACTTGTAAAGATATCAAAAGTTCTCCAAAAATGAAATGGATATCAGTTCAAAACAATATTTTGAAAATCTGTTAAAATTAAGAAACTTTCGACAAATATGGTATCAAAATGAGGTCAGATTGAACCCCTTGCGGGTCAACGCTCAGAAAATAAGGAAAATGAAGGTGAAAGCAAGAAGTGATGCGGACTTGACGCCCTGGGAAAACTATCATCAATCACTGTTCTTTTTAAGTACTACTAGGGCAAAAATCAACAAATTCAACGTCTCGAGACACATGGGGTATTCCGGCGCTAAAAAGGAGGCTTAAAGTTAATGATGAAGTCCTTACTATGGGCTAGGTTCCTTTTTAAGTTATTCTGAGACCTCTAGCTGCTATAATATTGTTTGGTCATGAATCTTTTATGATTGAAGTCAGCTTTATGAAGTAAATACGAACTGACTGTATAATATTGAAGTTTCTTCTGAAACATATGAATGATTCGAGTACAGACTCCGTTTAAGAAGTCTTGGGAATGAGAGATCAGCACAAGTATGTTCTTGTACCTGTAAAAAGAAAAATGATTGAAAATTGCTTCTTCTGCTGAACTTGAAGATTCAGTTGAAAGATCACTGATCTTCTTTAACAATTAGTTTAGATAAAATTAAATTTGGACAAACTTCTTTAACTCTTCTTCCAGCCAAACACAAGCATCCAAATCCAAGTGATTAGTTGGTTCATCCAACAAGAGTAAATAGGGTTTTAAGAACAAAGCTCTAAAAAAACAAACAAATGAAGATCGGAAGGTTTTCATCTCAGATGATCCTACCTGGCAAGAGACACTCTCATTCGCCAACCTCCAGAAAACTCACACAGTTTCTTCCGCTGCATCTCAGCTGTAAATCCCAAGCCATTAAGGATTCTGGAAGCATGTACAGGAGCCATATCAGCTTCAAGTTCATCTAAACGTTCATATATTCGAAGCAGCTCATCATTTTCAGCTACAGATTCAAATGATTGTGATGAGTTACAGGAAGTAGATCTCTACTCACGATCAGTTGCCATGATACGCTCAGCTTCTTTCTCCAGTTTACTCCGTTCATCATCAACCTTTAAGACATATTCTAAAGGAGTCACATCTTTTAATGGTTCAGCTTCTTCTTTTAAATGATAGGAATCGATGTGATCTGGAATAGGGACACTTCTGGCTCCCAGTGTGGATAACATTGTTGACTTTCCTAGATGAGATTCGTTCAATCTACTTTCAGTTTAAATATTTGTAAAAAAACTAACCACAGCCATTAGCACCAATTAGTCCATATCTGTTGCCACTATTTAATTCCAAATTTGTATCTTGAAACAAAACCTGAAAATTTTTTTTGTTAGATTTACAAATTTAAGTTGGTTAAAAATAAAGATTTTATCTTAACCTTTCATTTTTATACATTAAACAAATCACTAAACATAATTTGATCAAATACTTTAACTAAATCATTTTTACATTATATCTATAAATCCAAAATAATTAGAGATTAATAAATATGTCATATTGATAAAAGAGAACAATTAAAATAGGTCATTCCTAGACAAAAAAAGTAAATATCAAAAGATATAACCTGCCCATGAAAAGTACATGAATAGTTGTGGATATGCAAATCAGATGAAATAGGGTGAGATGCCAAAACCCCTGTACATGCCCATTTATCAATTTGTATATCTTCAACACCATTAGTCACTTCTTCAACTCCTATTTAGAGGAAATGTTTAAAAAATAATAATTTAGAATATTTTTAGGTACACATATTCAACTATTGATTATAACTTATACTAAGGATTATTTTTATTAACTTTGATTTCAGAATTTCTTCAAAGACAGAAGGTAAAACTACAGACTTGCTTTCACAGATTAAATAACTGATTTCTGATATGATAATTATCGGAATATTCTACTATGAATTTCTAATAAACAAAAGTAATTAATTCTTAAGTTTAAGATTTACCATTTTTAGGTTTACTAGGAGCTTTTTGGTTGCTTGCTCTTAATTTAGCTAACTCTTTCTTTTTGGCAGCGCGCCGTTTAGCTGCTTCTGATGGCATCTTTAATACTTAAATAATTTATAATTATAAAAAATAAAATTCTGAAAAAGCTAACAATCAAATAACATATATTTTTTTCTTAAAATTAAACTTAATCAATAGAAAGGAAATTTCATATAAACACAAAGAGGATATTTAACATAAAAGTAATTTTATTTTATATCATTTGATATACTAACAAACAAACATAAAATTTGCTCTAAATAAATTTTAAATTATTTTTTTAAAGTTAACCTTAATCATCATAAATATAAAAATATTTTAATAATCACCAATAACTAGAAAAAAACAAGTTTTAATAAAATTTAGTCAAGAAATTTTTAGTTTAAATATCTTCTGAAATAGGAATAACTCACAATAAATTATACAAACAAAAATTTAATTAAAACCAATCATTAACAAACTACTAAAATGTATATAAATTATTATTTCTACATAAAAGTTGCTTTAAGAAATACCTTATAAGTAATTTTAAATTGAAATTATAAAAATAATTTTAAAAATACTTATCTATAATACTTAATTTATAAAAATACTTATTCTTAAAAGAAAAATTTAACTTCAAAATATTTATTAAAGATATAATTGTGAAATAGAACTTTTAAACAGCTCATTAAAACGTTAAAACGATCACAAAAACTTAGCGATAAACTTATTTAAAAGTAAATATATAAAGCATATTTCATCATAGGCTTTTTCTTAATTTATGAATAAACCAACCAACTACTGATAAAATTATTTTAAGATTAAGAGAATATTGATGCCAAGATCCCATTTTTATGGGAATTATATGAGCCATTGTGAGTACAATCTCTCCACAATTATAAGGAACAAATTTAAATTATACGATCTACATCCTCTTTACCATGATGACGAATAGAGAAATACTTAATAAAGTATTAGTATTGCATAAGATATCTTTTAAAAATGTCTTTTATTTTAATTGGGTTTGCAACGTTTTGTAGCCATTTTAGACGTCTTTGTAGTCATTTTAAAATCTTAGGTAACTATCCTTAACGTTTTGTTTTAGTTATTACAAAGCAGCTAATTAAATAAATTTATGTACCTATGTAATCGGAAAGAATTTAAATATAGAAGCTTGGAAAAACTTACTTTCAGTCGTGAATCAGTACTGTACAAGCGTAAAAGTATGATACCAATCATAAAACATTTTGAATCGACTTTTCTAGTGAAAACGATTTTATGGTAAAACATTATAACCAAAGAAGCATTTCTTGATTGCAGAAAAATTGAATCAGAAAATGCCTAAAATTTATATATAATAGCACTATATAGCCTCAACTTAAATGATAACTTAACTGCCTATAAGATTATATAAGAACTTAATGAAAAGCTTATTCGGATTACTAACAAAAATAGATTTTGTTTGCTTTTTTATTTAGCAGTTTTATTTAGAGGTTATAAAAGAGTTTAATTTAAATTGAAGTTATGATCAAGTTAGGTAGTTATGATAAAAAAATCTTTTTAGAAGGTGAATACCTTTTTTGTGGCAAAAATGAGCCGAGAAAAACTTGTCTTGCAGCAAAAGTAGTCTTTAGTGGTCGAAGGTACTTAAAATTAATATAAATGCATATCTCTTCTGGTGGTAGTGTGTATTTTCGTTTGAAAAAATAATTCAAAGTAGTAATTTGACAATTAAAATAAATCCGAAAAAAGCTTTAGCCTATTTAATGATTTTTAAGACCCAGAGCGCTTAGTAGTATTTAAATCTTGGTATTATAAAGTTTTACAGATTATAAAAGCTCAATTAAATCTATCAAATTATAAATATTTTAAACAATTATTAGAACTACGATTTTTAGTCACTTAATTTTATTATAAACTTTTGTCAATATTTAAATAAGTTACCACTAGAGTTACTGTCACGCTTGATTGTATCCATGGCAATAAGCAATCCAAAATTAAAGTAAATTATTTATAATCTTGTGAAAAACTACTTATTTTCTATTTTTCCTTTAATTGTTTAGGCTAGAACAAGTTGGAAATTTGATTGATTTCATTAATCATTAAAAAAAGTATTCATCCTAAATTTAAGGTAAGTGTTCATAGTTATTCAGCTAACTTTCAAATATGTTTTTATTATGTGGGTTATTTCTAAATCGTTATTAATACAATTATAAAACAACTTTTTCATTTTAAAACAACTTTTACAAACAAAAGTTTGCAAGTAATTTACCCAATCTTCTATTTATATGGAATTTTTGAACCATCCAGAACATAGTAACAATTTTTCTACCCTTCTGTCATCTAGAAGTTTTTTTTTCATTCTAGTTGAGGGATCGTTTATGACGGATATTATTTAAAATTTAAAAGAATTTTGATCACAACTTTTATCAGCAAGTTGTTTTTACATTTTATGTAAATGTACAAAACTGAAAATTCTATTCATTTTTTCAAATAAAGTAAAATTGAAAAAACAATTATATAGCCGCCAATTTTAAGGAGCTTGCATTCAACTATAGCTTAAATAGTACTTGCTATTTTTTATGTTCATTTAAAGATGGACAAAGATGAATGGCAAAGAATCCCTAGCCCCCCAACTCCCCCACATCCACCTCCAAAGAATTTACAGGCTGCCACTCATCGTTTGAAAGCATATGCTTTAAAAAAATATAGAAGAAAACTCAGATTAAGTTATGATGAGACTTTAAATTCATCTTCAGTTGAAATAGATGATGATCAAGTAGATTTTAATGAATCTCTTGATGATGTTGGAGGTACTCGTGGTATATATGCTCCCATGTGTCATTTTAATCATAAAAGCATGTAATATGCACAAAATCAAGCTGATGGATTCACTCATTTTATTATCAATGCATGTGATAAGTTTTCAAGTGATTAAATGTATGGGTCTTATTTAAAGTTTTTAACAGTTAATAAATCTTTATATAATTTCATTTGCACAAATTTCTTTAATTTTTCACATTCAAAAACATTAATAAATATTCTATTAATAAATTATTCATATTTTAATTATTAACTGAATTTTATTTTCAGAAGTTTAAACAGTTTGATATGTAAAAGCAATTTTAAATCATGCTATAAACTACTTTCTATGTTTCTTTTTTAATTATTTAAATCTATTATCTACAATTTTCATACTTTATAAATTAATTAAATAGTAGACCACTTTGTTTTCTATTATTCATATATATTTTTACTAATTTAAACAATTGAGTCAGTTTTTGTAAATAAACATCTATTTTCAAGTAGTTAAGCATATTTTTGATTTTAATAAGTACCATAATATAAAAGCTAAGAAACAGAAATTGAAACAGAAGTTCAAATCTATTCTTCATCAATAATTCTTTTTTTAATTTATAATGAATAAGTCAATTTAAAGGCATGTTTCATTCATCATTTTTAATAAGTTTTTCATTCATCAGTCACTTTAATTACAATAGTTGTCAAGTGAAGTTAAAACCCTTTTTAATTGCATGAAGCTATTGAAAATCATTTCTAACTTGAAAAATAACTTTTTCTTCAGTTTCAGAGCTTCAACAACTTGAAGAAGAAGGAAATAGCGAAAGAGAGATGGAATCAAAATTTAGATACAAACAAGGTGAGAATGAAGATGAAAATTTGAAAGATAATTCTGAATCTGGTGAGACTATGGTGGAAGAAGAAACAGATAAAGACTCCCTGAAAACTGATCACGTGATTTCTAATGAGGAAAATATTACTAAAAATACTCCAGAGACAAATATAAGTTTGAGTGATGACGTCATAGAAGTTGCTATGAAAACATCTTTAGATATTGAAGACAAAAACAAGACTTCTGAAAAAGATCAAGGAGCTAAAGATTTTTCTAAAACTGAAAAAGATTTTGAAACAAAATCAGTAGATGCTGAACAAGATGTAGAAAGTGAGTCTCTGTATGGTAAAGATATGACGTCAGAGAGTCGTGATGACGTCACGATGATTTGTTCGGATACTGAAAATGTTAAAGAAGGAAAGAATGAAGAAGATGAAACGATAAGTGATATGAAGTTACTCTCAGGAGCAATTGATGTTTCAAACAAAACTCAATTTTTTGACGTAAAAATGACCTCTAAAGATGTAGATGACGTAAAAGTGATGTCACAAGACAGTGATGACGTAAAAGTGACGTCACAAGAAGTAGATGATGTACAAATGACGTCACAGGAAGTAGATGATGTACAAATGACGTCACAGGAAGTAGATGACGTACAAATAACGTCACAAGATAGTGATGACGTACAAATGATGTCACAAGATAGTGATGACGTACAAATGATGTCACAAGATAGTGATGACGTAAAGGTGACGTCACAAGAAGTAGATGACTTAAAAATGACGTCACAAGAAGTTGATGACGTAAAAATGACGTCACAAGAAGAAGATGATGTAAAAGTGACGTCACAAGAAGTAGATGACATAAAAATGACGTCACAAGAAGAAGATGATGTAAAAGTGACGTCACAAGAAGTAGATGACGTAAAAATGACGTCACATAAAGTTGAACAAGTAAAATCAAGAAATATTGATAATGTTCAGGATACAGCTGATGATGTCACAACTTTTTCAAAAGATGAAAAAAACAGAAGTTCAACTTCAAATTTATCAGCTGTTGAAACTCCTGATGACAAAAGTACGAGTTTGGCGGGTAAATTTGCACATTAGTGAAAACGAATCATGAAGCATGAAATATGAACAGTTGGAGCATTTGTTAGTAATTATAAGATGCATGTATCAAGTAATTGATAAAGAATTTTGAATACAACTAATTCGCATGCAGCTAATTTGCATTTTTTAGATTCTTTTTTCAATCATCTAACCGTCATAAATCATTATTCTTATTCGACTAATTTCTTCATACAACTTGATATACTAGCTTCAAATATTCTTTATTAGAATTCAAATTATAGCTTTTTGAAGTAAACTTTTTGAAAACTTTTTAATTTTTAATTTTATAATTTTAGCGAGTGTGGAAGAACAAAAAATTCCAAATGACTTTTTTTATAAATCAGAAGTAAGTTATTATTTCAGTCAATTGTTTGTTCTTCATTTGTCACCATCATATACAGGAATATAAATCCTCTGCTAGGGTCAGTGAAGATTCAGGGATTCCAGCAAATTTATTACAGTTTACAACATCACTTGGATATGATTGTTGCAAACGAGCCAACTTGTACCTACTAAAAGGACCAACTTTGTTATTTGCAGCTGGTAGTATGGTGAGTTAATAAGCTTCTTAATCAGTTTGTTCAATTCTTCATCAACAGGTTCATCTGCTTAATGTCAAAGAAGACTCTCACACCTACATCAGGACTTTCAGCGGAGGAGGAATTGGTGCTCTTGCTGTATGGCTCTTCATTTAGATCTTTCTTTTTTATAGACTTCATCTTTTAGGTGCATCCCAAGGGCAACTTCTTTGCTGTAGCTGAGAAAGGAAACAAACCAAACATCATGATTTACAAATTCCCATCTTTAAAGCTGTATCGAATCCTTCAAGGTTTTCAAGATCATCTTCTCGCGGTAGATTGAATCGTTTATTCTCAGGTGGAACCGAGAAAGCTTATTCGTCGATTGACTTCAGCCCAAAAGGAAATCTTTTGGCTTCTGTTGGATCTGCGCCAGATTATATGCTAACAGTGTGGAGCTGGAAGCAAGAAGCAGTGATGCTGAGATCCAAGGTGAGTTGATCTTCCTGAGATGAGGATGCAGCTGACTTTGGTGTTCTAGGCTTTCTCACAGGAAGTCTATCGCGTGACTTTTTCACCTGAGCAAGAAGGAGAGTTGACTTCATGTGGAACTAGCCACATCAGGTCAGTGGACATGTTGGTGGTTGATGTAGACCAGCTTGCTTATCCCTAGGTTTTGGAAGATGGCCTGGACTTTTACGGGCCTTAAATTGAAAGGGGACTTAGGTCGATTTGGTAAAACTGCTCTGACCGATATTGAAGGCTACATTCAACTACCGGATGGTAAAGTTTTATCTGGGACAGACTGGGGCAACATATTGTTATGGGACGGGGGACTTATTGAGGTTTGTATTTTTAAATAAGACACAGATGTTATAAGGTTCTTGCAGATGGAGATCAGAAGGAAGAATGGGAAGCCGTGTCACGTAGGAGCTGTGCAACAACTTCATTTAGATGAAGGAGAACTGATTACGATTGGAACTGATGGTTACATCCGGGTTAGTGACACATTTGCATTTGCCAACAAATAATGATTGGTTGATAGGTTTGGGAAACAGAAGCAATTGATTCTGCTGATATCTCAGATGAAAGTAGTATCTTTGAAATTGAACCAATGAATGAGATGAAAGTTGGGAATGGTGTTCACTTACTCAGCATCGTCAAGGTACTTTTATCATTTATGCAAATCAGTTGATGTTGATCCTCAATTTAGTGCACGAGAGACAAAGATGATCAGATCGAAGCTGGGACTTCGATTTGGTTCGCTCAAGATGCAAATGGCATCATCTGGAAACTTGATCTTTCTTTTTCCCATACGGTACAGAGAAGGCTCAAAAACATCATTTAAAAGATTTTGTGTCCAGACTAAAGCTCCCGTCAAAATGTTTTCTTTTATCGCTGGACCAATCACAGCGCTGGAAGTATCGTCCAACCAGCAACTGATTGCTTATACAGGGGACTCAACAGTCCGTATCCATGACTACCAGGACAAGAAGTTTGTATGCAGCTACAAATCTCCCAACTTCCAGTCCAAAGGAACAGCTCTGAAGTGGCCTTCAAACCTGGTTAGTGGTCTTGACACTTAAAGGGACTTGTGACCATTTACCACCTCAGGAGGACGGTAACAGTATCGTAGTTGGTTTCTCTGATGGCGTCCTTCGAGTTTTGAGATTTGGTGTCAACAAAAAGAACCAAAAAGTCCTTAATCTTATCCAGGTCTGTGATTGGACGATTTACAACAACCAATAAACTTGTGTTTTGATGACGTAGGCCATGAAGCCGCACTCAAATGACATCACAGCTATCGCGTTCGATTCTTCCGCGGAAATCATGGCTACTGGTAGCAAGGACAGATCCGTTTTCTTATTTGCTACTCAAAACGATGACGTCATGCTTCGCACGATTGGTTTTGTGCCAGTAGATGGCAGTGTGACGTCATTACAGTTCAGTCCAGGCCATTTTGTAAGAAAGACCATTTTGGTTTAATTCTAGAAATTATTTGTTGTCTTCAAGAGGAAGAAATGTTTGCTTGTTGGATTGGATAGCGGAAAAGTTGTTGAAATTACAATTCCCGATGAAAAGAAGATTAATACGTCATCAAGTTATCTTCTTAATGACGTGGACATGAGGTGGGCCGGATTTTGTGGGCCTCAACCATTTTATTACTGGTTTTTTTCTCAGATTTTTTTCTTTGAAATGTGTCAAGCCGATACTGAGAAGAGAAGAGGAGAAAAAAAGAAGAGAGATTAAAAAATTAGAAAGATTAGAAGAACGGAAGAAAGATCTTCAAAAGATGCTTGATGCGGGTGAAGAGATGTCAGAAGAAGAACAAGATGCTTTCCTTGCTAATGATCCTCTTGAAGAAGATGATCTCGATTCGAAAGAACTGGAATTCCCATCTCAACCATCAGCTGTTTTAATTGCAAATTATCTGAGTGAAGACACATTCTTTCTTTCGATGGATGATTTTGATGCTGGCTATCTCTATAAATGTCGTTTCGATCCTTCAACGTCTGCATCTTCTCCTCCAGAAAATCCAGTTGAAACTTTTACTGTCGATGGTTAGTTCTTTATCCAATAAGCTTTCGACTTTCAGCTTGTGACGTCATCCACAGACAGCGATGACGTCCCAATCACGTATCTACGTCATACTAGTGACGGTAAGAACGTGTTAGTAGGATTCAAAAATGGTTTGCTTCGTGTTTATCCGGAATCTTCGTCTAAAAACTTCGAATTATCTTCGCTAAAGACTTATTGGGAGATGAGAATGCATGATAACAATTATGGTTTGTGATTTGTTATCAATTGTTGATCTTAATGATGATGGATGTTCAGGAAAGATCACTTCAATCTGTGATGATGTGGATAACAGGAAGATTTTCACAGCTGGTTGTGATGGCAACTTGTTCATTTATGATTTCTTGTCAAGTGATGAAGTTTCAGAGGCGATGAAAAAAGCTGAAGCAAAATTTATCCAAGTTTGTTGATCTCAAAATGATCTTGTATCATCTAAGATGTGTCTTCAGACTTCAGAGATCTCTGATATAGAAGATTTGAATGCTTGCAACATCCAAGAAGCAAAGCTGAGAGAGGAGCAAGATAGAGTCAAGTCTGAAGCTGATGCTAGGAAGAAAGAGAAGAGGCAAGAGCTGGAGATGCTGAGAAAGGATTTTTTGAAGTTGATTGAATTGAATGGTCAACTTCCGGCTGCTGTGAGGCTCAAGCATGAGGTAAAAGATAAATCTCTTCGTTCACTGTAATCTATTTATGCTGGATGCAGGACTTTGAGCTTGATCCTTCACTTAGAAAAGAGATTGATAATGAAACTGTAAAAAAAGAAGATCGTTTGAGAATGGAGATGCAATGGGAACGAGCCAAGAATGCCCTCCAATTACAAAAATTGAAGGTTTTTAATGACACTGAGATATTTTGGCTTTTTTAACTTTTGACTTTTTACAGAAAGCCTTCAGTGCACATGTAGAAAGCGATCTTGTTATTTTGCACTCAATCAAGTCTGAGCACACTGTTTCTAACTATCGAGTCGCTAAGTTAAGCAAGAAAATTATCGATAAACTTAAAAATTTCGAAGATTTCCACAATTGCCTGTCAAAAATCGATATCTCAGCCGATAAAGTGCTTTCTGGAGTTTTAACTAATTTAAATAGTGAGTGAATGTTGTTTGTGTTTTCAATAATTTCTTAATTCATTTTTCTACAGATTTAAGTGAACAAATGGACGAAGAATCATATTTGACAAAAAGAGGTCGCAACAAATCTTTACTACAAGGGAGACAAGCTGAACTAGTTGCTAAAGCTCTGAAAAAGGCAGATGATATGAAACAGAAGAAGCTACAACGTCAACTACAAGTTAGTTTGCATCTTCATCAAAATGATCTTCAATTGATCTCGTGTCTAGTGGAATGCTTTGTATAAAAGCAAACCTGATGATAATTACGATGATCCTAAAGATGTAGCTGCAATTAAAGAAGCACAGGCTAATATGGGAGATTATAAATTGAAATCGGCTGATGATTATATTGTTCCGGAGCATCTGAGGATTGATACACGCAAGAAGATATATCAGAAGTTGAAACTGGAACGTTTGGTGAGAAAATTGTTCACTTTCAATTTGTTGTTTTTGATTTTTGATTTTTAGATTTATTTAAAAAAAAGTGAATTTAATCGGAAAATTACTGAACTAAGAGACCGAAAACAAGATATTATATCTTCAGTGCATGAAGATTTACATGAAATTGAAAGATTACAAAAGATTTTAGATCCCTCCGAAGTTTTTCCTCTGCCTGTTGCTCCTAAAATGCATCCTGATGAACTTCCTAACAGGTGAGTCTTAAACATTTTGTTTTGAATTTGTAACAAATCCTCAAAGATATCTTCATCCAGACGAGAAGATATCTTCATCTAAATCTTAAATAAAATCTCTTTTGTTTCAAGAGAATTTTTTTTATTTTTATAAAATCAAATTTCTTTTTCAAAATTCCGTCTTTAATATAAAGTCTCAAATTGAAAAGTTGACAAAATCATTTCTTGATAAAAATAAAATGTTTTAAATTAACGGATTATAGAGAGAGGATTTTGTTTAAAATTGGAAATGAACAAAAATTGAAAGTTAATCGACGAAGAGGGAGGTATAAGGAGGTAGTTGATGTAATCTCACTCAATCAACTACTAAAGAGCGAAATTTAAAAAAAATAGTTTTGCATCTTCTATTCTTTTATTTTTATAAATTTCACAGAATTTTCGAATATGATCAGGAAATTTTACTGAAGTTTGAAGAAGAACAAAAAAGAAGAGAGCTTGAAGAAGAAACAAGCAAAAATGAAAATAGTTTGTTGGGACAGTTTAATGAACAGGTAAATAGATCAACAATTGAACGATTCAACTTTTGAACTTGTAGCAGGCAAATGGCAGTAATCAAAGTGTGAATGACTCGAAGTACAAGACTCGAATTCGTCGCGAGGACAAAAACGTGCGTAGATCAGTAGCAAGTTAACTAGTCGGTGTTAAAAATTCATTCAAACTGACAGCAAACAGAAACAAATAAACCTGAAGAACCTTTATCTCTTTCACTTACTGATATGGAGATTCAATTACGTCATCGTGACGTCATCAAGGCTCGTCATCAAGTCAAACAGCTATTGAAGTCGATTGAGAAGAAGATTCAGACGTTTGACGCTCATTTAATGATGCTGCGTTTTGACAAAGCAAAATTAGATGTCCAAGTGAAGATGGCGAATCTTCGGTGAGAGTGACGATCAATTTTATGTTGATGTACTCATCCAGGGTCGTGTCTTACAGAGAAGTGACTCTGTTGGAAGAGTTGATCCTCTTGAAAGAGTATGAGTTAAGAGAAGTGACTTTGCTGAATAAAGTTTCCACCAAACGGAATGAATTAAATGAAACAAATCAAAAGGTTTCCTACTCGCCCCAAAACTACTTGATCTTCATCTGATCATCTTCATCCAGAGTGTTGATACTTTAAATCGGTATGAGATGAAGAAAAAGGAAGTCGATCGATTGCTGGACCGTGAGAAAGCTCTCCATACTTCATTCGTTGCATCTCTTGGTGACAACAACAAGTTTGCCGACTTCCTCACTAAAGTCTTTAAAAAGAAGATTAAAAGATCGAAAAAAAAGATGCAAATGAGTAAGTTTTAAGATCGTGTCTTCCAATCTAATCTTCTTATAAAGATAGTGGAGCAGAAGATGAAGATAGTGAAGAATCTTCAGATGAGTCCGAGTGGTCAAGCGATGAAGATGAAGATGACTCTTTTGACGGAATTTTTGATGACTCTGTATGTCCTCCAGGGTGTGATCAAGTAGGGACTCTTTTATCCTCAATGGAGGTTCTGATTCAGGATTTTGATCTCCAGACTCTTTATAACTCAACGATTAGTCTTCGAGAAAAGAAACTTTATCTTGAAGAGTTGATAGCAGATGAAAAGAAGTCAGGGGAGCAACTTAAGAAGGATCATGAATCCTTGCTGAAGAAGTTAAAAGTGATGGAGTCTCAATTGAATGCTGCTGAAAACGACCATGAAGCTTTTCAAGTATGTCCTCATCTTTCAAGAATTGTATCAAGCTTCTTTGTTCAGGTCGAGAAGCAAGGCAAACTGAATCAGCTACAGATTGTAGTTCCTCTTCGTCTACATCAAATCGAAAATGTTGTCAGTCTCCAGATGTCACTTGATCTTACTCGATCCCTGGTTTTCGAAAGTTCTGATCTCAAGAAACTAAGTAATCGTATCAAGGAGCTAAATTTAGAGAAGAAGCAACAACGACAGCTGTATAAGTAAGATTGGGATGAAGATTTTAACTGGATGTTGATGATTGTGTCACAGAGATGCGAGACATAAATATGCTCAGTTAATCAAGAATAGGAAAGTGATGGAAGAAAGGATTGTTGAGTTAAGTGACAAGTGTGAACAGTTGATGATGCTAAAGGTAAGATGAAAGTCCACGGACCACTTGTCACTGGTTGTTTCTGGTAGTTTGGAAGGATTGTCAACTTGGACAAATTGGACAATGTGACCATCAACCGAAATGTTGTTGAGATGAAAGAAAAGATTCGGCTTCAAGGGCTTAAGAATGATTCTGAACTTCAACGTCAGAAGGTGGGTCTGTTTGTGTTGTTGCTTATCAACAAGTTGTTTGTTTTTAGCGTTCTAATTACAAATTGAAAGAAGAAATTATTGAAGTTACAAAAGAAAACACCAAGCGACTTTTAAAGTTAAATTTGTTAATTAATGATAAAGATAATTTAGAAAAAGATTTGGATGAAAGACAAACTCAAGTGGTAAGCTTTTTAGCAGCATCATATTACCATCAGATTCTGATTCTTATATTTCTAGGTTTTTGATGAGGGAGTAGTGAGTGAAGAGTTGATTCAAGAACAAGAAAGACTTATGCAGCTTGTTCAACTGCAGTCTCAAGAAATACAAGTTTGTTATTTTCATTTAACTTTGAGTTTTCTTTTGATGATGAATATTTTGAAGTCTCTTAAGGATGAGATCTCTTTACTTTCAAGAAAAGGAGGATATATACTTCCTCCTAATCAACCTCCTCTAGCTCAAGAACAAGAAGCTGTTTAGATAAAGCTACTCTCATCTAGACTGTGCAAGAAGTTATTAAACTCACTTTGAAATCTAATTGATTGCGAAATTATAAAAATCATTCAATAATTGCTAAATATATTTCAAAAATTCTAGAATTTTCTATTTAAATTGTTCTATACAAAAACTGATTTTACTGAAAACTTGAATTTTTAAAATTAAAAACACACATCATTTTGTATCAAATTTTATTTATTTGTTCGCTGGTAAAATAAGAAAGAAGTCTCATAACCCTTTTATATACATTTTTCCGTAATTTTTTCTAAATAATTATTCAAGGTTTGATATCAATAAATTGTAGATGGTATTAAATTCCAAGCTGACAATAATCAATATTTGTTATAATTTAGACGAATATTGACTATTGCCAAAGTGGACTTCAACTATAAAGACTAATTTTTGATATCAAATACTGTTAAAAGTTCAAAGTTCAATTAGAACTTTATAATCCAAACTACAAATTAGCAAGTTTTTATAACATAGACTTTAATAGATATTTAGTCAAAGTCGTTAAAATAGAGTTTTTTGAGAAAGAATCCGCACGTTAATTACATACAATGATGATAAAGTAGTTTTTTGGCATTATTGACCAAAAAACACAAGGCTTATTCACAGTAGTCAATAAAATTAACATAAAGTTTCGTCCAAAAGCCTTAAGAAAAGTAAACAGTAAGTAGAAATATTGTCAGAAAAGTGATAGTTTTATTCACCATATACTTAGATGAATACTAACTACCGTTTCTGTGATTAACTTTTCTAAAGTAAAGTTTAAGAAATTAGAATAAAATAACTGCTTTAAGGTTTCGACGATTGTATGTTCCCTTAGAGGAAAGTAGTCAAATATTCAGCTGTCTAATAAATAGATGAATATAAAACCACTGCCTTCTAACGGTAACATTGAAGAGAAACCAAACTAATTAACCTAATACAAATGAAGACTTGCGAGATATCTATAATACCTTCAGTAGAGCATCTTAATGTACTACTGCTGGTTTTATATTTTTCTGCTCCTTTTATTTCAGTATACAAACTAGCCAATCACTTATGCAATTTAAAAGAAAGGGTATTTCAGTTTTTCAAGATATTAAGTTATTTCATAAAGCTATACTTTAAAAACTTTATTATGTAAACAATATTTCCAAACCTTTTACCATCTAATAAATTATTGCTTAAATTGTTATGTACAATTTAGTCTTACGAAAAAATACAGCTTTCTAGAAAAATCACTAGTAATTTTCTCTTAACTTAAAAACCTTTTTGTTTAATTTCAGTCAAAGTTAAACTATTTTAAGCATTTCAATATGATATAATCAAGTATTATTTATTATTATTAAACCTATAAAAATTGAGTAAAAGTGAATTTGCATTTTTGATCACCTAATTTATAATTTTCTTCACCTAACTTTAAAACAATTATGGAATTTAAATTTAGATAAAATTTCAAAAAATATTTTTCTTTTGGAAGTCTACATTCAGTTATAGCTTAAGTGCCATTTACTTGATATTCCACAAGCTTGATAACATTTCAAAGCTGCAAAAATAATTATTTCAATACTCTCATATTTTTGGTATATTTTAATTTATCTAGTAACGATTACATTTATTATTATAGTTAATATCATATGTTGGGGTATAACAGTAAAGTATTTTTCCGCTGACGTAAATGTCTTAAACGTCATTCTTATCTAGACAAACGTCATTCCGTGGTAATAAGTTGTGTTGTTGATAGAACGCATTGTTGGTCGATTTATCGTTGTTGTAATAATTTGAATATGGCTTTATATAGAGAGTTATTATTATTACAATTTAGAGCATTTATCTGTAACTTGAAAATGTCGACATCAAAACAAGTCGTTTTGTCTAAACGTTCAATTGAAACACTCCCAAATGCAAAATTTAAAAAACTCTTTGTTTGTATTAATTGCCATAAAAGTTTTGCAACAAAAACTTATCTAAGAAATCATAATCGGATTCATTTGGGTAAAAAACCATATCAATGTGACGTTTGTCTGAAACGTTTTACTGAATTAGGAACTATGAAAAGTCATCGACGAATTCATTTCAACGATCGACCTTATAAATGCGATATTTGTGACAGAAGATTCAAATTTATCACTTCTTTGAAAAAACATAAAATTGCCCATTTAACAATTCGGCCATTCCAATGTTTACATTGTAACAAGTTTTACAAAACTTCGAAGACTAGGAGAGTTCATATTCTGAAGTTTCATAATAAGGAGAAAGACTCTAAACAAAGAGTGGTTATCATTACAATTTATTGAAACTTCAAAATTATTTCTTGCTTTGTCGTTATTGGAGCTTAGTTTAGTTAAATCTTAGCAACGGTTAAGACAGTTTCTTTTTGCTATACCTAGTATAGATTTGAATAAGTATATTTGTTTTTTACTGTAACAACGATTTTTTCTATATAAAAATGGATACACTGATTAATGAGGTGTCGATAGACCCAAATAGTCCGTCGTCTCCAGCAAATGGCGTTAGTGGAAGAAAAATTTTACCAATTACGTGGAAGAGTGTGGGTCGAATAGGACTTACAAGAGAAAAGCAAGAAAAAGAAAAGCGGTGACACTGCAAGATGCCCGGCAGAACAACCAATACTCTGAGGCTGGCAGATCGGTAAAGATGCAGAAGGAGCAGTGAATTCAAAGAAACAAAAAAATCTGTTCGAAATTTTTTCTGATGTGAAAATATGAAACTAACCATTAAAACTGTCAACAAATTCCAGGTTACTATTAAAAAGCCTCGACGAGTTTCACCAAGTGATATAAGGAAGAATCTCGATGACAAGATCATGACTAGAGAGGGACTAATCTGTTGTGCAAGTTTCCAATAGGGAAATGACGATGAGCGTGGATGCTTCGGGTACCAGGAGTGGTAACTTCAGCCCAAAAAGCGGAAGCGACTACGGTGTGGAGGTTTGCCGGTCCACTAGATCATTTAAACGCCAAAGCGCTACGGTTGGGACTAATTGCTGATGGCAATAATGAGACAGCGAGCGATCTTTACTGTTTGGTTCAATTATTTGGTTGGGAAGAATGTGGTATAAAAGTAAATTATTTTGTTGCTGATGAAAATGTGTTGAAAGTCATTCTTGTGTAGACTGTTGTCATTCGATAGTAGACTGTTGTCATTCGGTAGTATACTGTTTTGTGGTAGAGTGCATCGTTGGTATACTTATCGTTGTTATTCGCCTTAATTATTTGAATAAGGCTTTATATAAAGAGTCATTATGATTACATTTTTCTTTAAAAGTTTTATCCAAATCTAAAAGGCTTAAGGTTTATCGTAAATAAATAGATAAGTAAATATTGTTACCTTTTTAAAAACTGACATAAGTTTTAGTAAAAAATATCAGGATTATCTTCAAATAAAAAAAATCATTTTTGTCGATGTTTGTAAATGTTTAATAGATTCTATTGGAAAAAAGTCATGATAATAAAGAAGATATGGAGGAGTTGAAATCTAAATTGAGGGGAACTGTATGTAGTATGGACTTTAAGAGTGTTCAGATACGGTTTTCAAGGATTTAAGAATTTTATATGAAGTATTTAAACGACTTTAAACAAGTAGTTAATGTAATGGCCCTCTCTTAATTCATAAAAGATAAAAAGACTTAAATTTTAATGATAAAACCTTAAAGAATTCTATTAATGCTCAAATAAAACTCAGGTGATGTTAGAGTTTAACGGCATTATCTATTGAAAGGTGAAAGAAGACATTTATCAGTAGCTAATTTGAGTTGTTTACATTAAAGCCTTAGGTCGGTAGACTTCAAGAAAGATTGAAGGTTAATAAAGTCACTGCTGCAAAGTTCATCTTTAATAAAGAGCATTAAACTTCTAGTGGTTAGATTTGAATAGCAAGCTGTTCTCATGAAACTACATGCGAGATCCTAATTAACATTCAATCACAAACTTCATTACTATTTAAATAATAAAAAATAATGAGGATTAGTTAAACCAATTAATTGCTAATTCATTGTGATTTGAGTCCTGGGACCAAACCCCACCTCCTAGTCCAGCAAACGGTAGTCGCGCAATATTGCCACCTAGTGATCGCGAAGAGCATCTTCCCTAGTTATGGTTAAATAGTCCTCCCGCTGTGGCTATTTTGGGAGAAGCATAGCATCAAACCCAGGCAGAAAACCTACAATCCCCTGATCTCGATGTTACTGTCCCAGAACACTGGGTTTTGTCACTGAGTAGGAGATCTAAATAGTGGGATAGTTGAGCGCGCGCTGCAATCTACTATAAAAAATCTCATGTGTAGACAGTAAGAAAAACCCTTTTTTTATCACTAAAAGGGACACTTTTGATACAGATGTGCTAATTCTGACAATTTGTTTAGATAATGAAGTTTAGGAAGAGATACTCATAACACAGGAACAAGAGAAGATACAAATGCACAAGGTTGAAACAGTTTGCATAATTTAATTCGTAAATAAACAATTTCATACAAAAAGTGAAAAAATGTGTCTACAAAAATTGCTTATTAAAAGAACTACTTGATTTTTTCAAATGTCATCATCTGAGCTGAGATGAAGATTACCAAAATCGATGTCAATGCTTTCATTTTCCTCCCTTCTGTCTTCATAATAGCTAAAGTTTCAAAAATTAAAACTATACTTTAAGTTTGACACATAATACTCAGATTTATATAAAAATATGGGAACATAGATGAATTTTTTTATGTTTGAACTAATATTTCTAATGATAAGTAATCTTACTCATAAGAATCTAATGGATCTTCAGAATCAGTCTCCTCATCAGGGTAGTCATTGAGATAATAATTTTCAGCATTGCTATCTTCACTATCATGAGAATTTTCATCACAGTCTACCTCTTCAACCAACTGTACTCTAAAAAATCATTTCATCAAGCAGAAAAGTTAATAAAATAATATATTTAGGATGAAAACAATACTAAACTATTAATAGGAGTATAAAAGTCTCAATTTCAAATCAAGTTTTTTGATTACAGAAATAAAATCAAAAATAAATATTTAAAAGTTTTACTCACGTTAAGGGTTTTACATATAAAAAATCAGAAACATCAATTGCCTTTTCATCAGAAAAGTAATAATCATAAACTTGGTCATCTTCTACATTAGTTTTATCGTCTTCTTTGCTTCCATCAACTTCTAACAATTGCCATTTGATATCAGAATTATCATCAACAACAGCAAACTCTAAACATGATTTCAGAATTTCTTTCTTTGGAACTTTTGGATTTGAACTATGAACCTCATTTATCAGCTTTCGTTTGTTTCTTTCATGTTTTTCCATTTCTTTTCCATTAATGGGTTGGCAATTATCTGTTAAACTGAACGCAGCTTCGTCAACATCACTGTCCTCACTTTGAAGTTTTCGTCTTTTTAAACCAACAACAAAACAATCTAAGGGTTTCTCATTTCGTTTGCGTTTTACTCTTAAAAAAGTTGTCATTTTGTAGAACTAAAAAACTTACTATAAAAAATATTCTTTGTAAAAATTCATTAAAAAAATAAAAAGTTTTATGAAAAGCTTTAATTTATAAAACTTTATAACAGAATGAATATGAATAAAAAGATTAAATTTCCAGTATATAAATCCAAAGTAATAAAATTAAATATATACCTTGACATAAACTTCATTTAACAATATACTTCAATATAGTTTATGATATACTTCATATAACAAAAATACTTTAGATTATTAACTATGATTTTTTCAGATAATAAGAAAAGTATACAATGTAGTAAAACTATGATAATTAATATAAAATACTTATCTAAAAGATAAACTATTTGAAATTTTGTTGGTTTCATGAAAAGCAATACAAAATAATTGTGATAAAGCAGATAGTTTGAAAACATAAACAAACTACTTTGGTAATGCTTTTAGTTTATTGTAATATATTATTTATGATTATTGTCTCATCAACTTATTGTTGTATCTTAATATTAAAAAAATGTAACTGTTTAGAACAAACAAAAAGTTTTTAATTAATAATAAAGTTTTTTGAACTTGAATTAATAAATATGTAATCATCATAGGCATTTTATAGTAATTTATTAAAATCAAATTAAAGAATAAATCTGTATTTGTTTGATAAATGTGGATTTACTTCACGTGTATAAGAATTGCCAAATAAATAGTAGTCTGATGATTTAAAAAGTAGCAACATTTTGGAGTATTTAAACTACCAACTTTGTCAACAAGAAATTAGAATGATGAAAAAATGAAAAAAAAAACTTAAAAATGTAAACATATTTGAAATATATATTAAATTTTAATTTTATATGTTTAAAAATTACATTTTGATACTTTTTAAAAGTCTTACGAAACTAACCTTAAGTAAATGTATGTAAAACTACAAAAATATCAGTCAAAATAAAATCACATGCTTAAAAAAGAATTCAATCGATTATGCAAACTGTGTACAAAAGTTGAAGATTGAAATAGATAATGTTTAAGTCAATTTACCGATAAAATTATTTATAAAATTCTTTCAAAAGTACAGACAAATCTTATAGTTCTAATAAGTTGAATGTGCTAACAGCTTACCTATTTTTAAAAAGCATCTAGTTTGGTAGTAATAAACACGATAATGAAAACATATTCACATATTTTTGAGCGAATATTTTTAACTTAGTGCTAATATCATGGTATTCAAAATCAATAAGTTCACAAATACAAAAAGTAAACTTGATTTTCAATTATCGATAACAAACTTTAAAATCAGTTAAAAATATATTATTATAAAGACCAAGTTATTTTAAATAAATATTTATATCTGTTGATACTACTTTTTTAATATTTGTAAAAAGTAATCAAAGAGTTTTTAAATGGCATATTACTACAGCACAAATCGTTTTAGTAAATTTTTATATTATTTATTTTAAGAAAGTTGTTTTTCAATTTTTTAAATCTATTTGGTTATTTACTTCTAAGTTAAAACTTGATAGTTAAGTTTAAGTGGGTGAAAATCATTCAAATAATTTTCATTTTATATAAAATCTGTTTATGCTTAAAATAGTTTAAAAGTTTTTGTCTTTATTTTATGAGGCAGCTATTTTTTACTGTTCAAGCAAAGTTAGTATTCTATCATTTAAAGTCAGCATTGAAAAGTACACTACTAATTGTCAGAATTGAAAAGTACTTTTTAGTAAACTCTGATGTGCAAAAATTCAACAGACTTAAGTCTTTGGTTTTTAAATATTTTATTTTAAGAAATATACTAAGTTATATTTTATCTAAGCTGGGCTAAGGTTATCTCACTTAAAAATTTGGATAAACATTGATAATTATTTAATTCAAGTAAGAAGTATCAATACTTCTATTTATATAAATGTCATGTTGCATTTACTGTATAGATTTCAGGTTTAAAAAAAAATGCTACTTTTATATTTTTCAAATAGCATTGTAAAATAGTGTTTATATATTTTTTCAGCAGTAAACTGTATATAATTTAGATAAATAAAAAATAGTGGCATTTTATACAAAGTTCAGACTTTATCGTTTGTCTTATGAAAAGTTTTGATAAATATCCTTATAAAAGTTATTTCATAGAAAATTAGGTTTAGCTTAGTAAATTTTTTACTGGTATATTGCATAATAAAAAGTGATCTGTTTCTACATGTTTCCTATTTGTTGGATATTCATTTTTTTCGATTTTTTTTTTGTATTTAGTGACACAATTAAAAGTTGAAATGTTACACCAAACGATTTATATATTATTATTACACTATATATTTGTACTGAGGTATAGTGTTATAGATGTTTAAAGAATAATTTTATAGCGTTTATTTTGAAAACCTTATCTGCTAACTAAATTTTGGTTTAAAATGACTTCAAATTGTTGCAAAGTTTTTGATAAAAACAGAAATTGTGAGTCAGCATTCTATAGATTATGGTATTCTTTAATTTTGTTTATATATATATTTGGAAAGTTTCATATCACAGAGATTAAAAGCATAATTTAAGATAAGTCTAATATGAGTATGAAATAAAAAGATCACCATGATCTTTTGCTATGATCTTTTTGGTTTATATAAATTGTTTTACAAAAACTCTTAGAAACAAATGGTATCTTAATTTTTACGTATTATTAGTGAGGTTAGTATTTATTATGTTTTGTTTTAATTTTTTAATTCTAGGTTATATAAAAGCAGGAGTGAAAATTGAGACGTTTTTCATGCTTAATTGTTACAGATACTTTTTATTTTGTATTAATTCTTTTTATAAGTTGATTATTTTCTAAAATTGATAGTGTAGGTTTTAATTTATTATGATTATTTTAGCTTGGTTTGGAGAGCTTTATTATACAAATAATATGAAACTTGTAAACAAAACAAACACTATATTTTATTTTTTCATTACCAGTCTCTCCACATCTTTTTTTAAATGATCTAAAATTATAGGCTTTTTTATTGCATACCTAAAATTGCCTGACGTTAAGCTTAGTAAAAGATTGGTAGTAACACGTTTGCTATAGAAGAATTACTTAAAAATTATTTGTTAGTTTACAAAAATATTTTTTTTTGTAAAGAAAGAGAATAAAGCTTATTAGAAATAAGTCTAAGGAGAATTTTATGTTGTTAACTTGTTTTCTTAAAAATTTTATTGAGAAAGTTAATTAGTTAATCAATAATTTTGTTACTCTGTTAAAACATTTTGGTATGAAAACTACTCTATACTGCTTTCATTGAAGTATCAATTTTAATGAATTTTAATATTAGCTCGTTATTTACTGTATAGTTTGAGATTGAAACTTTATGGTATATGAAAGAAATTGACTAATTTACATTTCAACGGAAATTTATGAAACTTTTTTTTGATGATACTAAAACCATATTTGCTCACGTATTTCTGGAATCTCCCGTCTGTAATTCCGAATAATTACAGTTTAGTGGCCTTTTAAGATAAATGATGATATAAAAGAAAGCTTAAAGAATTAAGAATGAAAATTGTTTAAGGAAAAAACTTTTTTTTTGCCTTTTGATAAGCTATCAAATAAAGATACATTATTTGAATATTTAAATATAGATATATGCGATCGGATTTCGTCAATTTATTAATAAATCTTATTTTTACTCTTTGTTTACTTTAAGCTTTATAACTGAGCTATAAACACAAAATTAGTGATGATTCTATAGTAACTGGTTTTAAAGTACCTTTTCTACAAAAAAATGGAATATTTATTGGTCGTAAAAGATTCTTCTGTATGCAATGAGTATAAATACGCCTCGTAAACAATCTTGGGTGTATGTGCTTTTCCAAAATTAGCTCAGTGACTAGAAACCTTTTGATCACAAGGAAGGCAATCGATAAAAAGTTCGTTGATTAGCCATTTATCAATTATTTTGAATTCATTCAATTTTGTAAAAAGTTCATTTCATTGAAACTTCTAGGTTCCTGCAAGTTATACGTCACGCACAAAGTGTATAAGCTATTTGACGTATCAGGAAATGAATGATTGAACATAAAACTAGACAGAGACTCAGTAGGTTAAAAAGAAAATTTGTAAACATTTGTACTCACAGTAAACATAGATTGATTTGTTTATTAAAATGGTATTATGGTGTGATTTTTAAACTAAAACTTGTCAAGTTTGTTTATCAACTTGAATGATAACTAAAGATTACTACTGATTTCTATTTTGAGTACAGTGATACATTTTGGTCTTTGATGTTCTTTTTTTGTTTAGTTTATTATCTTTTTAAATCAGCTTTTTCATAGAGCTTTGTACAACTGTAACCAGCAGGAAAAATGCAAACTTTTTAGTAGCAAGTGTAGTTTGATCAGGAACTTTATTAAAAGATAAATAAAATGTACCTGAGAACTAGTTTCAAGTTTAACTTTAAACTTGTTGAAAACCTATTTTGAAAGAGAAGGGTTTTTGTCAGCTCAAATATGAGAGTTAGTTCAGCTTTCTTCAAAATATTTTTAAATTTAGTTTTCTAAATAGTCTCAATGCTTTTTTCAACACTAAAAAAAGTTGCACTTTCTGTACTGGGCGATAATCACAAGTTTTTCGTTTCAGTTTTATAATCGAAAGAATTCAATAAATAAGTTTTTGTCATGAAAGCTGATTGAATTAATTTATTTCTACTTTTGTGATTTTGCTTAATATTCAAATCAAGTCGAGTAAGCTTTATTATTAAAAAAACTTTTTGAAAATAAAAGTTCAAGTTTTTTCATTCAGTTCTGTTTACGTTTTTTCAAGTATACTGTATATTGCTGCTTATTTCTATTAAGTCTTCCTACTTTTATCTATTTTTATATCATCTTTTTGAATTTTATTGTACTTAATTTATGTGTATGTAGAATTACATCAACAGCATATCTCACCTATTAATTGATATTTCAACGTTTGCGGCAAAGAATGTCAAATTTTGTAGTCATTTTTGAAAGAGTAAACAGTTTTGTATTGCAAGATTGCATAAACGTTTCTCTTACCGTCCATGCAGTGAAGGCTTTTCAATGAAAGAGTAATAACACTGATGACTTTTGTCACTTACTTTTCACTATTTTATATTATACAGCTCTCTACTGCTTTTGATTTCAAAATACTTCATTTAGCTTTAAGTAGCTCAAAATCTTTTTTGAACGCATTTAAAGTATGTAGTTTAGTAACGGATACTTATATTGAGTAATTTTTTGGTTTGATAATTTATGAATATAATATTTGTGATTATCTTTTTGGTTTTACATCTCAAGAGTTTTTATTAAAGTTTTATTTAATTTTATTTGTAACTTAGTTTAAAACTGTCAAAATTAATAATTTATAAAACTTTGTTACAACATTTAAATCATTAGATTAAACGATGTCATCATACAAAGTTTTTTTTTCCAAAAATGGTAAAGGTTTTGTTAAAATTATTTACAAATGTTGTTTCCATCGATTTTAAGACCTATGAGTTTATTAAATCATAAGATAAGATTTTACAATTCAATCACTAGAAGTTTATCAATTTTGTTTGTGGATCTTATATTATATTCATGATATAAATTATAATTCCAAACCAATTTGAGCTGCACAAATATTTCACAGCACAAAATTTACAAGAATCGAATTAAGTACCATGGGGTTTTTGCAAATATCGATTCGGTTGGCATTTTGTTATAAATTTAAATGATTAATTCTAGCTGATGCGTTTCCAGAGTGAATTATCACTTTCGAATTACGTTCAATTTCTTAGCGGTTTAGTTCCTTGTTCAGAAGAAAGATTTTCGATTTTGATAAATTCAATTTATTTTTCTGATATTTTTTATTAACATTTTGATAAATGAAATATTGATTAAAACAGATTATTAACTTTTTGAATAATTTTTTTAGCTTATAAATTTAGTTGAAACTTCAAATTAGTGTCTCAGTTATGGGAAAAACCCCGCCCCCAAAAATCGTCATTCATGTTTATGGTGCAGCAAAAGTGGGAAAATATTCGCTGGCATCGATGTTTACATGGGGTTGGATACGTGAAAAACAAGAATCAGGTTAGTAACTAATATCTCATTTACAGCTGTTATATTTAACATTCATTTCATTTTTTACTACAAAATGCCGGCTGCAAAATTGTTCATTTTTAAAACACAAATTGTTTGAAACTAAACAACAGGTTAAATTTGTATCCCTAAAAGTTAATATTTTTTATTTTAAAAGGCAATACATAGTAATTAAAACCAATTATTGTGCTCAAAGACTTGTAAACAAACTTAGAATCTTAAATTTAATTAATAAAGGAATCTTGATGGTTATCAAAATTAGATATTGACGTTGAAACGTTTCTATTGATTATTTTTACATCAATATTAAATAAGAATAAAGATTTAAAAAGATGATAAAATTAAAACACCAAGCAACGATTTTCGAAATAATTGAGCTTTTTACTTTTATCATTTTTGTTATACTACTTTTACGGCTTAAATAAAATTCAATTTACTTTAAAAACGCTCGCAGAAATTATTTGAAATATTTTTGCATCACGATAGTAAGAATTTCTGCGATAGAGCTTTCGAAAGGTGAAACAAATGAAAAAGAGAAATATTTACTTCAAATGAAAAAGTTTTCTTACCTTATTTGGACTTCAATTAATTATTACAAAGTGGTATTAGCAATTCCATTTAACGAAATTCCCCCGAATTGTTTCATTTTAATTTCTTTCAATTTAAATCAAAATAAAAGAAATTCTCCAGGGAAAAGTTTAGCTAAAAAAAAACTAATTTGATTTGAAATTTTCAGCAGCTTCGGATTTTCTTATATAATTTGGTGATTTTTCAGTTTTTTCAATTTTTATTAATAATTATTTCATCTTTTAGAAGTAATCTCTAAAATCATTAAGCATGATAAACTGAAGTACGAAGTCGAGATGAAGATCCTACCTGCTCTTCCATCATCTTCTTCTTGTGACGGGCTTGTTGTGGTCTACTCCTTATGTGATCTTTCATCATTTGAAACTCTCAAAGAACAAGAGTCTCTTATTAAAGAAGCTACAAACCCTTCGGATGGTAAATCGATCCCACTTATGCTTCTTGCAAATAAAGTAGACGAAGCCACACTCTCTCGTAAAGTTCAGGAGGAGGAAGGGAAGATCTTAGCCGAGAAGCTGAGTAGTGTTGGATTCTTTGAGGTTGGAGCTACTTGCAATGCAAATGTCCAGAAAGCTTTTTTTGGATTAATTTCAAGAATTTTAAACTCGAATCCCCATCTCATTCTAGCTTCAAAAAGTCGTAATAAAGGATGTACTTTGATGTGATATCTCTTCTCAGCTGCAATCTTACTGAATATTTTGATGAAATTTCTGTTTCCTGTTTTTTTCTTTTCGGTTGTACACAGAAATTGAAGTTGTAATCTTTAGAAAATTTTACGATCGATAAATTTTGATAGAAAATTGTGCTTGCTTCAATTTTTCTAATGAAAAAATACTGCGGTATTTAATCACCATAGAAAATGATCTGTACTCTTTATTTTATTTCCTTCAGCTATTCTGAAAAAGTTTATTGATTAAAAGCATTAAATAATAGTCCTACTTGAGTAAAAGGTTTAGCTGATTTTAGTAAAAAAGAAATATTTTTATCTAATAACATAATCACCACTTGAATTGATATTTTGAAAGTCATTAACTTTGAGTATTTCTCAAGTGAATATTGTTTTTATTTCAAAAGTTTAAAACTATTTTTATGCTGGACAAACTACATTTACTTATAAATTAGTTTCTTTTGTATAAAGTATGAGATTATGGCAACCTTAATTAAATAATGGTAATTTTGCTGCCACAATGTAAATTGTATTAATTCATTTAATCATTTGAGAAACTTTATTTGCGGTTTCAGACTGCGATTATTTTGTGATGAGCGTTTTGATCAAGTGTCAAGTTCCAAGAATTTATAACCAACCGCAGGTTATAAAACATGTTTGGTTAAGCGTCAAAACTGGATTTTTATTGGTCCAAAAGTGTTTGCAGGTCGAGGTGTTGAATCAACTTTACCATCTTTAAATTCACTTTTTTCATTATCGGATTCAAATTACTTTTGTCGATATTTCAAACTAAAGGCTTAATGAATGTAGACTGAGGTTAGGAATTTATATCGTTTAAATAGAATGAATCTCTAGCTTCATCTGTGAAGTAACTAGCGATTGCAATTATTTATTTAGATAACAATTAAGTAATTTCTTCTGTATATCTCTCACCAACTGGTTTACAAACTGATAAACTTAAAGGTTATAATAAAAACTTAAATATTGCTAAAAAATTGCTGAAATTGTTAGTTTAGAAGTTCAATAAATTTAATTGCTGACAATTTGATAATCTCAAGTCTCATTTTAAGTCTACAAGCTTTTTTCATTTAGTGAAAACATAGTTAAAGTTGTTCTGTGTATATTTAATAGGTTAGCAAATTGTAGAAATCCGTTTTATTTTTGAATATGATCAGTAATGTATAAATAGTCTAAATTTCTCCTATTAAACTGCGATGTAGTTTTTCTGAAAGTTACTTACTGCTACGAACTTTTATATGGTTAATTTAAGTTTTAAATTTTCTATCAATGTAATTAGCACCATGGTCAAGTAAACTATAGAAAGTACCTGATACGTGTAATTTAAAAAGTTTACTATTCAAGTCACACAAAAATGTATACAAGTCATTAACGATGAACACATTTTGTGATACAAAAACATAATTGCACCATGTCTGTTGTAAAACAGATGATACCGTCAATCATAATAAACTAGCTTACTCAATTTTCAATAGCATTTGCTTGTTTATTGCTCGTATATTTACTTTCATAAAAGAGACTAAATGTTTAATTTATACTTACCTGAAAAATTCAATAAAAAAATCTTATTACTTTAAATCTTTGACAAAGTTCAACATTCTTACGTTATTTACTGCTGACAACACAACTGTGTGGCATTTTAGTTAAAAACTAAAGTTAAATATATAAAGGTAAGTATTCAGATTTTATATTTATGAATACATTTTAAACGATTCGAATAATAAAATGATACAAAATATATAAATTTTGTACTAATTATTTTAACTTTATTTACTTTTGATTGAATTATAAAACATAACCACATAAGTTGGCATAGGGCTATACTAAGTTGTAAATAACAGCAGATAAGATTAAATAAATTTTGTGATATTAACTAGACTTTGGCAGACGAAAAACCTTAATTTGGATAAATTTATTTTTGTATGAAATATTAAGATCAATAGAATTTATTTTTAATCTTTACGTAATTCAATATTTCAATCAACGATTTTGAAAAACTTGACAACCTAAAAAATCCCCTTAAAGATTATTAGTTGTATTTTACAGTTTACAAATGCTCATGTTAGGTTTCAGTTTGTTAATTTATTTCATTTAAACAGTACATACACACAGATACTAGATTGATACATCCAGATGACAATTCATATTCAATCAAATCAAAATTGTTTGAATAATTTTGAAAGTTGATTAAAACAAATGACCCAAGCAATGCAGTAACTGATTTGAATTTTATAAAACACTTTGAAGCAACAACAATTTTACAAAAGTTTGTAAAGCATCTTTGATGAAACCTTCAGTTTTCACTATCTACACAATCATCAACATCACTGTCAACTCGTTTCTCTTATTTCTTCTTTTCAAGTCTTCTCATTCGATAAACCAACTGAAGCTTAAAACTCACCACGAGAAAGCTGGGGGTTGTTATGTTGAACTACATTGCTATATAATATAGCTGGTGGTGGATCAAAAGGCAAGTTCTGTACAAGTTCAACTCCTGGCGAGGGTTGATTTGGATTATTTTCCACAATAAACTGATGTTGAAATTGATTTGACATTTGTGAGCTTTTCACATCAACCTCTTCAGGTTGTGACTCATTTAATAAATTATCAGATGAAATAGGAGAGGTAGTTTTACGAGGTCTTCCTCGCTTCTTTACAAATCTGTTTACTTGATTCTCATTGGATAAATCATATTTAGACTCTTCATTAATTTCTTCTTTATTGAAATCGAATCCTTCATTGTAATTTAAAGCTCCACTTAAATTTACAGATGGCTCTTCAACATCAAACAAACTTCCAAGTTCACACTCGTTCAATTCAGAATAATTTAATTGCTTCTTTTGCCTTCCACTTTTCCTGATGCTCCCCTTTTCATCTTTAGTTTCGTTTGGATCTTCTATTGGGGGTTCCTGACTAGACATGAATCTATTGAGAATGTAGTTGTGTGAAGCAGTAGGTTTACTAGTAGGTATATACTTTTTTGGCCTTCCTCTTCTACTTTTGGAAGTAGTTTTACTACTTGTGCTAGATCTCTTTCTAGACTTTCCACTTTTCTTTTTTATTTTAGTGGAATCATCTGATTTATCTTCATAATCTGAATCTTGCTTTCTTTTTCGACTTTTCTTATTTTTCATAGTTGATTCAAGATAATAGCGTTCATCATCATAATCGGAATCATCAGCTTTTGTTTTCGACAATCTTTTATTTAATTGTAATCTAGATTCATTGTTGCTGTCATATTCTGCATCATTCAACTCACAGTAGTTCATCTGCTTTCTTGATCTCTTTCGGCTGGTCTCTGATACACGATCAATTAATCTAGTAACAGGTCTTTGTCGACTTATCATTAAATCCTCATCATAACTTGAGAGACTGGATTCATCTGAGCTTGAAAGTAGATCAGTGTTAACAGCCAAACTGATGTCACAACTTTTATCTTTACATTCTGTAAATACTTGTGAACTTTCAACAGATTGACCTTCATAGGACTGATTACTCTGAACTTCTTCTTTAATGTTCTCATCTTCACATTCAAATTTCTTCACTTGATCTTCAGCTGTATTTAATTTGCTAACAGTAGATGGAGTGTCAAAATTTTGTGGAAAGTTTGCTTTTTCAAGCAAAGTTTCAACATTTGCACTTACATCACCGACTTCCAACACAGATGATGATCTTGAGGTAGCAGATAGCTCATGAGAACCATCTGTTATTATATTCATTTGATGTGTTACAGGTTGGTTAACACTTGCTGGAGCTTGCAAGGTAGTTAAGGAATTGTTTGTTGATTGTTCTTCTTTTATATTCATAGTATTCTTCAAAGTACTGATCATTATACAACTTAGTAATTATCAAACATCTAATCTTTGATAGATCGCATTGAGCTCTGTTTCGGTCAGAGCAAACAACAATTTGTTAGATGATTGGTCAATTACATCTGAAAAAGTTAAGTTTTAAAAGAATAAAGTTCAAAATAAATATAAAAATAACAACAAAATATTGAAAATATTAATAAAAATTTGCTGATAAAACCAATTATGGATTAGAAATAATCTCTTTTTAAAATTAACAAATTAATTTCTTTTTAATTTTATAAACTAATTGATGTATATCATGATATGAAATTTGTTATTTAGATTTTATAAAGTTCATTATTTTATTTTTTCATATTGCATTATATTAAAAAGTCTAAAATATCAAAAAAATAAAATGATATATACTCTAAGAATTAGTAATATAAGAATAAAATCATTCCATGCAAACCATTTTATAATCTTTAAAAGGTTTCAATAAAAACTTTCACAAAATACACTTTTATAATTCATTGTCATACTTAAATATTATAATTATGTATATGAAACATAACAAAAATAAGTAAAAACTTAGTAAAAGGTAACTTAAAAAGTAGCATATGATAAAAATTTACAATTTAATGATTATATAAGTTGATGCAACTTTAACAAAAGTTTTTATAAATTAAATCCAATTAATAGAATCAAAACTAGTTTTATAAATTTATTTTATTAATCTTATAAATTAAAATTTCACTCTAACTTTTTTATTTACGCCCTTTTAGTAAAACTCCATGAATTAAAACTATATAAAAATAAAACAATTAAACCTATTTTTTAAGTTGACAAAATAGTAAAACAATTAGAGCTAAAAATAGTACCATTGAATAAAAAATAAAGCCACATGCTTTAAAAAAATTTAAACTAACTACTTTCAATAATAACTAATTTCAAATTATATATAAAATAAATAAAAAGATAAGAACAATTTACAAATTAAGATAAATCTATCAAGAAAAGACAAGTTAATTATACATATAGATGTCAATCAAAATAGAACTATAGTATTAAAGGTAATCTAATATTAATATACCCATTAAATATTTATTAAAAAAACAAAATAACAAAAGTTCAATTTCAAGAAGTTTAAAAATTGCTCAAAGATTTGGTAGAAAAAAAAACTAACAACATACAATTAAATAACAATACCATATAAATTATTAGATTAATTAAAGCCAAGCTTAATAAAGTAAAAATAAAATCTATTTTAATAATTCTTGCATGTTTAAAATAAAATTTTTTAAATATTAAAACCCAGAAATAGTATTTGCTGCAGTAATTTAAAATATTAAAGAACGTGTTTTGTAGTACACAAAACCACTTTAAAAACAAACAGACGGAAAAAATTTACAAAAAACTAATTTCAACACAACGATAAATAAAATGTTGATTTTAATACTTATTGATCGTTTATTTGAATAATTTAAATTATTAAACGCATCGAAAGTTTAAGACTTATTTATAAAAATTGATGAATATACATATAAATATCATTAAATCAATAAATATTTATTTTTGAGCTTCGTTCTAAGCACTGCAACCTTTGCAATCAGAGCTTTTAGTAGTTAAGTTAAAATGTTGTAGATAAAATACTGCAGGATTTAATGCAATAAGAAAGTTAAATTAAGTTTGCACAATTTGATTAATTATAAATATTTAAGATCAGGAATTTGTTATGGATATCTTTATATTACAAATTACAGTAATTAAGAGATATTAGCAAGTTATCGACAAATTAAAGATGGTGAAATATATCTAGATAAGCCAAGGAGAACAGAATGCTCTAATAATCAACAACTGTATAACCATTGAAGCGTAAAAATTTTTACCATATGTTACTATAAATTCCTCTTAAATTATCAACCAAATGTTATCGATAGTATACAAGTAAAAATAGTTTTAAAGTTCAGATGACAACTTTATTAAAAATAAAAGTCATGCAAAGATCACATTTATTTAAAGTAGTATTTATTTGATCAAATCTGTTGCTTTGACTTAAAATAAATTAAGCAAAGTCTAATATTTCGCAATTATATTTTAATGTGCTAACGTTAAATTATTATTTTTTTTAATTTTTTAATTTAAAATAATTAATTTGTGTAAAATGTTTTTTTAATATACTTTATTAAAAATCATACAAAAAGTGTTCAATATAATAGAACTTTCACAAAAGGTGGCAACTAAGTTGCAAAAGAGAAACTCAACAAACCATTTTATTTCAATTTGTACACTCTATTTATTAATAAATCACACATGTTTTTAGGAATGATTAAACTATTATATGTAGTCAATGTTATTTCTCAGACGTTTACATTGAAACAATTCTAGTTTACTACTAGCTTAATGACAGTATATACAAATCTGAGTTTAGCAATTATAGTTACTATAAGTAACAAACTGTTCTTTTAATCAAACTTTTTTGGTCATCTTTTGCCAATTAAGTAACATGAAAAGAAACTAAGATTAAAAATATAAGCAATGCTGGTTTGAATCATGTGTACTTAAAATTAAAATAACAGCTACTTAAGTTCCTTAACTTATAAAGCCTGCGACAAAAATTAAAACATTAAGACAAAGATTAAAACTTGTCATATAAGCACATGTCATAATAAACATAGTCATTGAAAATTTTGACCTTTCGATTGCTAGCTTTTAATAGTACTTTACTAGCATGATGCTATACTTTCAGAAACTAAAAATTGTAAATATAAAATAATATTAGTAAAATAAGTTCAGTTAGTTTATAAAATGACTAAGTACCGATTTTCTAAAAAATAATCGGTCAAAATCTTCACTTTTAAATCGTTACAAATAATTTAAGTAAAACTAATGTATGATAAGCAAAATTGTAGAGAAAGTAAGTATCTTACAAAATCAAACCATATAATAGTAGTCTAATAATATTGATAACCTTCAAGTAGTCAGCTATAATCTGGCCAAAATGATTTTTTTTTCAAACTATTTCAAAGTAACTTCTTAAATAGTTTTGTTTGTTTTAAATTATTTATAATCTTGTTACACTTACAATTAGCAAGAATAAGACTAAAAGCAATCCATTAAATATAAAGATTTTGTTTGACAAATCTGTTGATCTACTTGATCTATTTGATTTTATCATCAATAGATACAAAATACGAGCAAGCTGGACCAAATCACGGTTTAAATAAAGTTTTATCTCAAACTAATGAACTTTTTCGTTAGCGTGAAAAAATAATTAGTTTTACTTATTACTAGCGATGTTGGTCCAAGCCCAATGTCTAGCAAATAAATAACAAATTAGTCATTTATTTCAGGTTAGCAGCTTAAAAAGTAAAAATTCTTTTCAAAGTTAGCAAATCTTGCATTTCGTAATGTGGGTTATTCAAAACATGCAATGCTTTGAAAAAATAGAATCATTTAAAAAACATAAAATCTAATAAACAGCATTACTTATAAATTAAGTAATTATTAATACTATTTGAATTAGAAATAATCTACAGAATTTATTTGATGCTAGTAGATTATCCCTTTCATTATAATTAATATTTGAATCATACGACTAAAGAACACATTAAGTATTAGTATATAAAGTGCTAAGCGAATCTGTATTTAAAAGCTATGTTATTTATATTGTTTAAGAGTAAGATAAACATCAAAAATCTAGTTCGCTGCCAAGTATGAACAAAATATATTGTTCTGAAAACACTTTTTTATTTCACTGCTACTTTTTAAAGACATACTCTGTAAGCTAAATAAAGATTCCTAAAAACAAAAGATTAAAAACCTTAATAAAAATCTTATAGCTTTAATCTATTTAAAAAAAGTTATATCTTAAATTAATCATACATACTAAGACTCTCTTATTTTATTAGAATTTTTAATCGTTCTCTCTTGTATCTCATCTCTCTTACATTATTTCATCTTACTAATATTACAGAGAAAGCTTAAATAAATAATACGATAAACATTAATTATTTTTTATTAAATGTATTTTGAGAAGATTAGGACCATAATCTACTTACCGTCTGACTAAAAATAGAATTTATCTTAGACATATTTTTATTCTACCGGTTTCGTTATTTACTCTGTAATCAATTACTTATGTACATTTAACACAATAAAATTATTTTTATTGCATCAGATGTACAACTGATTAGTTACTTTCGTAATTTGCTTTCAAATTGATTTTTTACTTTTGTTTTTCATTTATTTTCTTTTTGGTAGTTAAGTAATTTTGTTTAAACTACATAAATAATAACAGCACCAAATGTTTATCTTATCAACTTTGTATATTTAAAATAAAGATTTTTACTCACTAAAATCTGTTCATTTATGTTTTAGTTTATTCTAAAAGTCTCAATTTAGCTCAATTAAATATTTTTAAATTTTTCTTTATTATGTTTACATCCATTATTTTATAAAAATATATAAACATACTAAGGTAATCTTTGCAAATCATTCTTTTAAATAACTTTAATGAATTATTATTCTTTTTGTTATTTGAATTAATTGACTGTAAGCAACTAATTTATGGTTTTATCACCATCTTTTGTCTTTTTTAATCTTAATTAACTTAAAACTGCATCAATAATTAAAAAAAAATTAGTTTCAAAAAAGTATTTATTCATAACTTTTCGTGTTATGGTAACATATATTTTTCATTTGATTATGTAATTCAATTATATGAAATAATTATTAATTAATTAGCTTTATAATTTTTATGGAACATTTTTTATTATAAATAAAAGTAATATTTATAAAATGTGGCTTATAGTGGGTTTTACATAAGTGATTTTTCATCAATTTTATTATGAGTTAAAATGCTAAAATTGAAATCATAAAAAATAGCTTTTTAAACAATACTTTTTAAGTTTTAAAACTGAAGAAAAATTAAAATTTATATGAATATAAATATATATTTGAATCATAATATAGCTATAATGTTTTGAAAACATGAACAATTTAAAAATATATTTTCTTAACATTATATCTTTGTTATTTTTGATTTATTTAATAATTGATATCATATTTTTCACCCATTTTAAATGTTTCTTAAATAAATGGAATAAATATAAAGTCACATTTTAGTTGATTTATTTGATAAACTTAAATTATTCTTTTATTGTTACTGTATAAATATTATTTTGATCAAACAAATGATATATTTTATTTGATTTGTAGATTAATAGATAAATTTGTTATTAAAGTATTTAGTATTATTATAGTGGTTGATTGTTTTGTATCTTTTCACACTTATAGAGATGTAATTTTTATGATATTTTTTAGTCGTTGAAAGCACCACGTAAACATTTTAAGTTGAGTAAGATAATAATCATTATGCTTACACATTTAATAAGGAAAAATTAATTGATATCTGGTCTAAGTTAGTTAATTATAATCAATTTTTACTTTATTAATTTTATATTTTCAATACAATATATATCAGTTAATTGTCTATATATATCTACTCTAGGAAAAAGAATTTTTTGCAGATATACTTTGATTTTAAACCTTAGAATAATTGTGACTTGATTTTTATAATGAATCAAACTGATAATACTGATTTAGTATCAGAGCTTTTTAATGATAATATTGTCAGCACAACGAGTGATGAGTCTGAAAAACAATGGAAGACTATTTGTGATTGTTTAGAACAGATGGAATGGACTGGTAGTCATTGTCCATCACCTTCACCAAGCCCTTCTCATAATACTCCTGTTGTCATTCCAAAGCCTCCATCAATTGTTAAGTGCAGAAAAAGTGATGGTGACATCCACCTAATGCACCCTAATATATCAAAACAAATACTTAACCCACCCCCTCAGTCTGCACCTATTATTTTTGAAAGAGGCAAAGAATTCAATTGGAACCCAGATAATATAGCTTCATCTCATTTACGTTCTAGATCTATACATAATAGTGATAGCACTAGTCAAAATAATCAAAATTTTGCAATTGTTGATTCCTCAAAAAAACCTTCTATTTATTCATCAGGATTTAATCAAAACTCAGTTATAGGAGATATGCTTGTAAACAATCAATCTCATTCCACTGTAGTTTTAAAACCAATTCAAACAGCTCTAAATCACACAGATAAACCTTTAATAGATATTCCACAATCGTCATCCGTTAGTACAAGCTTTTCAAATTTAGTTTCAACAACAAGCTCATTTACTTCTCCAGCTTATATGAAAAACTTGTACCAAATACCCACTGGTGAAAACCAACGAAAACTACCTGTTCTACCCATAAGTATTCCACAAAACAAAGAACTTTCAGGGCTGGTGAAAGCAAGTCCTCATCTTCAAACATCTATTAAAACTCCTATTCCTATTAATAAATCATTGTTAACATTTTCAAGTGAAAATGTTAACTATCACGAGTCAAGTCAGTTAGGATTTAATAAAACTCAACCACAAAATATAAATAGAATTGAGGATGAAGAAAACGGATATACAAAAGGTATTTGTTTATATTTAGGTTTCCAAGTAGTTCAATTTGTTGTTTATGATCTATTAGCATCTTAGTAATGTCTATTGGGTTTTTTGATTTTCAACATAAATTTTGTTTCCTATTTTAGTATAGTTTTTTTAAAGAAAGAAAATATTTTTTATTGTAATGCTTACATATTCTCAGCTTTTCATATACATTAAAAGTTTTTTACAAACATTTTTTACTAAAATATTTGTCTGATATTTGATGTATTAACTATCATTTTTGTTCCTTATTCAATTTGCATTAAATTTTGATTTCAAACTCTATTTATTAACTTCGATTTTATAAAATATTTCCAAGTTTGTAAGATGTAAAATCCAAGTTTCAAAGCTTAAAAGTAGAAAAGGCTAAAATAGTTTTGTTAGATTTTAGATTCTTTTAAAGAGTAAGAATTCTGATCAAATAAAAAAGAGTTGAAGAAAATAATTTGACTTTTGATCTTTTAGTGTTATTGGAACATCAACAAGACAGAATGAAGCGACTACAAAATGAATTCAATTTAAAAAAGGAACAGTTAGAAACACTTGTGTTAGATATACAACAAATGGAGCAGGTGCTGGCTCAAAGGAACCTTAGATATAAACCAGTTTCAGTTTTATCATCAGTAAGTTTTCTAGTTGAATATTTGTATTAGCAAAATTTCTGTGGTTTTTAATTTTTAAGCAATCGAATGATTTGTAAATAATTAAAAAAATCTAATAATGAATTTGCATCAAGTTTGGAATATGATAACTTAAAGAATAATGTTGATTTTTGCTTGAAATAAAAAACTTATTCAAATATTGTAACAACTGAGCAAAATTAGAGAGTAAACAGTCATGATGATTGTTAACTTATTTTTCAATGAGTTTAGTTAATAATATGTAACTTGAAAAGTGATTTTAACTTGACTTTTCTTTTTAGAGTTTTCTTTACAGTTTTTCATTTTCATCACTAAATTAAATGTAGTTAAGTTGTTATTACATTTCTACTTTTAATAAATTCACTAAAACTTTTCTTGTAATTAAAAAATGTGAACTATTTTTGAGCAAGGGATTTTTCTTTTAATTGAAAATATATTTCAAATTTATATCTATTTAAAATTACTTTTTCATAATTGTAATTTTTGATTCATCGAATATTGTAAATTTATTTCACTTTTTGCACTGATTTTATTTTTGCTTTATGTCAATAAATCGATAAATTACTGACAGATCTCTGCAGTAGTTGAAATCCAACAGAGATCATTTGATCTTCATCTAATCTTGTTATTCCAGCTTCAGCAAGAAATATCAAAACTACGAGAAGAAAATCGTCGACTTGAAGTTGATTGTAATTGTATGTACAAAGAAGTTGACTTCTATTCACGAGATGGTTTGTAGCCAACTCCTTTCATCCTCACCAACAAGTCTCGACTCGTTTCTAGGTGATAATTCGCGAGAAGATTTCTATTCTCGTTACAATCGAAATTCTCAAGTTGCAAAACAGCAACAGAAACATAAAAACAAAGGTAGTCACCCAATTGTCTTCTTTATTTTTTACTACAATTACAACTAATATCAGAAAATGAACTTTTTGACGAAACTTCTCATCATATTTTGCAGCATCTTCAACAAAAATTCTACAGCCACCTTCTCAACCTCCTACAACATCTGATCTGGATGAAGATGTCAAGTGGAGATGTAGACATTGTACTTTCGATAATCATTCAGCTCTTGAAAATTGTGAAGTACTTACAAATTTACAAATTCATCAAATATGAAAGCTTATCAATCCGAAAAGTCTGATTACTTTTCGAATATATTTAAACTGTAACTAAAGTAATCAACAAATTTCCAAATGAAACTTCTAGAAAGTTGTTTAGATGGATGTCATCGGTTACTCCTCTTCTCAATTTAAAGATATCAAAAGATTAATTTTGCTGATCTTTTAAACTCACATCAGTAATTTGTACAATTTTTTAATGTGTCCATGTGATAAGAATTTTTGATATAAATTTATTTGAATTCTTTGTCAAAAATAATCAATAAATGAAAGACTGGTTACGTCGATTTAGCACCTTGACTTGTAAAAACTCCTCGGCCAACGAGTCTCTAACTCTTTCAGTAAAAACTTCTTATGATAATTTCTTTTTCAGATCTGTGAATATCGGCGGGACACTCATCCGTAAAATCTTCCTCTCAGAAGATCAGGATCAATTGATGTCTTCATTTTTTATTTACTTTCCAAAAAGCTTAGTTTGCTAATTCCGTTCAATCAAATTTTCTACTCTTTTAAAGTCCTATTTCTTCCAATTTATCGACAAAATTTTCAGCTTTATTTCTTTTGCGTATTTTCTGATCATTAAACTTATTGACGCACAAAAATGTGAATCTTCAATTGCAGTAAGCGCTCTCCTTCAACTTATCTGTCGCCACCTTTAGTGTAGAAAGGCGACGAGTCAAAAATTGCGTCCACGACACCTCGTGAAAGGGCGCGACGCGGGTTATTAACAAATGGTGTCAGCAGTACTGCCCTCAATTTCTTTCATTGGACAGCAACGCTTCCCCATGATAAGGACGTTTTCTTGATGTATATGAGTGATTATATTTATATATTGTAGTTTAGTATTTGTGACCCCTCAATGATTTGGTTTTTTGTTAATTTTACAGTAGATTTGTAACTTTGAAAATTTTACTTTAATATAGATCAGCAGAAAATTTCATTATGGATTTTAAGAAGCTTTTGTTGCCATCTATTAAATTATCTTTTTTATCAACAATAAATACTCTATGAAAGTCATCTGATGATAGATTAACTTAATTGTACGTAAGATTTTAGAAAAAAATATTAAACTGAATTATAAGTGTTCAAATGAAAATGTTTAAAAGTGATCAAATCCAGTAATTGATGGTTTGTAATTTAAGATAAAATAATGAAAAGAATTACAAAGTATTGCTTGCAAGTACAAATATAAGTCAATCAAACTGAATTTTTTTAACATATTCTAATCTTCATTATAAAATGATTTGAAAAATACTGGAGTTACTAAAATTAGTACAAAAACGTAATTTGTAATAAATGTTTATTTACTTCAATAATATTCTTGGTATTTACATGACTTTGTTGAACAACTTATATATAACTTAAGAAAATCTTTGAAGAAGATACTTATTTCAAGAAACTCAGTGTTATGAGTATTGGATGTTTCATATGATTCGAGCATTAAACTGTTTGATGCTTCAAACACAAGTTCGATTTTTTTACTTAATTATAAAAATTACAGGCGGATATATGAAGTAGCATTTATAACTAGCAAAGAAGTATTGTTTGATTATTCGACAAAATTTTAGATATATTTTTTAACAGTAATTATTCGTTTTTTAAGCATTCAGTATTTCTCAAGTTAATACTAAAATACTCATAGGTTTGGTTGACTATTTATATAATTATTAATATTTGAAGTACTTTAAACACTTATTCTCTGTTCTATAAAAATTAATTCGTCATTTTAATTTCAGAAAATACTCAAAATAACATGTACTGCATTTCGCATACAGTATCTACAATAAATTGTACTCTCGTTAAAAACAATTTCTTAAATTTCTAACAAGTAAAATTCAAAAGTCTAAACATTCTAAACTAAAAATGTTAAATCTTTTAAACTAGTTTAAATATGCAAAAACACTCTTAATTGTAAAACAATTTTATTCAACAATATATATTCAAATAAATATGTATTAAAAGATTTAATATTTTTATTTACAAGTTATTTAATAAAGTCAATTCCTTTCTAAGCTGTAAGCGGTCGAAAGCTCTGACTGAAAATTGATTAAAGAAAGAACAAAGTTTTCGATTGAATAAGCAATAATCTGTTAACTTTACAAATAAGTCCAACAAATTTAACGATGACTGCTATTCAGAACAATTTTGAACAAAGTTTATCGGGTTATAATAAGTATTTCATAGAAATATAAGGTACTAAAAATAATTATAAGCATAAAAACATCTGTGATATAAATTGTGAGCCTCCTAAACTCTCTGAACCACCAAAAATCAATCCTTCACCTATCAGACCTTGACATTACTTAACAAAAAGTTTCTATAAACTCAGCTGTCCAACCAAATGGCTCTTTTCTGCATCTTGTACTACATCTAAGTTGAATTTAAATCAGTGTTGATTTGATTTATAGCCAAAAAATGTTAAAACATATTTCTACATAAGAACCACCAGAAAACACCTTTTTTAACAAAAACTATGATATCAAAGCTAACTAATTGTTGAAATAATAAAGTATGATTGGAATAGAATAAAATATAGAAATTTTATGATAAAATTGAATAATAAAATTGTAGAGAGATATAAAAGATATACTCACAAGTAAGTTTGAAATTTTATCTTAAGAGTCTAATGGTTAACTTTCAAAATGAGCCAAAAATTGAATATCTTAAATAAAAAAGATTATTTGAAACATTTTGGATTGAGTTTTGAAAAGAAAATTTAAACTTTTTGAAGTAAAATAGATACAAAATGTTAAAAACGATTTAGACGTTTAGAAATAAGAACAAATTAACCATAATTAAATATATTCAAAATGTTATACAAAAAATATGAAGTTATTAAAGCTTTAAAAATATTTCAAAATTGATGAACAATATTTAATGAGTATTCATAAAAAAGCTCTACTAAAAAATCAAAAAAAGTAAAAATTTAAAAAATGTAAAAATATATTACGCAATATGCAACAAGATATTATTTTAAAAGATGAAATTCTTTTGATGAAGTTTGATATTTCTACTAAGCTGCCCTAAAAATAAAGAAATAAGATTCAGTTTGAAATTATTTTTAGGAATAAAGATTAAAAAAATTTGAGTAAATAAATTGTAATTAATTTTCGAAAGTTGAGAAATATCATATTTAAAAAATAATTTTGTGTATTTGATTTAAGAAGTTGAAACATTTTGAAACGCCTCAAACCTAAAATATTTTTTAGATAAATTTAATTGGATATAAGGAAATGGAATTCATTATTTCCTAAAAAAATATTCACTTTCTATTTAAGCTAAAACTTTTTAATAAATGCTATGCTACGGAAGGTCAGATATAAAGTTTGTGGTAATTGAACCATAAAATGATTAATGAATAATCCAGAAATATATACTTCAAAATTGTACGCCCAATTTGGCTTAATATATCATAATATGACATTAGTTTATTACAGTATGATTTAATCTATTATATCAACTCGATTGTTTAATATTGATAAAATAATTATAAAAATAATACAGAAAGTTAGCCTCTTAAGTAAATAATTATTTAAGTTTTAGTGTATAAACATTTTAACTACAGTAAGTAAGCTTAGAAAAAAGTTAAGTTTTACTTTTAGCTTTCAATTTATAAATGAGCTCTGTTCACGAACAAAATATCTTGTTTTATTTAGAGACATATTTTATGAATAGGTTATTATTTACTAGTAAATTAATCAGTTATTGAGTTAGTATACACAAAAGGTTGCAGAAAAACAAAAATATAAAAAACTGACTAGAAAAATTGAAAGCTTTGCAAACAAATTTAAGTTTCTCGAACAAATAAACTTACATAGGTTTAATGGATAATTTAAGTTTGTCAGTTCAATATGTAATATAAATTACTTTGACAGCATTGTTATTTTTTATGGCGTCAAAACTCTACAACAAAATTCCAACAAGCTTCTATTGAAGATAAGATTATATGATAAGGATAGAGAGGGTTTTGTCATACAACCAGTTGTATGCGTACCTTTACCCATTACTAATATTTATATTTTTAAACCTTATGATAGATTTTCGATCAATGCATTTATAAACATAATCTGAGTGACGTTTGTTGATTTGATTGAAATCTATTTACTACTATTAAATGCAAGGCTCAAAAGTTATTGATCGAAATTATTATTTCTAATTATTTTTTTTAATCAAAAACATAGAGTTATAATTATGAAAATAATTAAAAGATAACAGTTTCGAAAATTATATCTTTTTTTCAGGTTAATCTCTACTATCCGTCTTTGTTTATAAATTATTTTTATTTGTTTATAATATACTTTTTCTTTTTTATACTGCTTTAATTTTCGTTGATTTTTTATCAAAACAGAGGTTACTGTTGTACTTGATTTAAAAGACACAGAAACAGTTTAACTTTTATCTCAAGAAATAGTTGGATCATTTTAATATTACAACTCAAAGGTGATCACATTTAAGGTAATTATTGATTGTTTGTATTTATCAAAAACTATAGTTTTATTTGTTCAGGATTTTCATTTAACTTTGATATTTTTTAAAGAAAACTTTTCAATTTATAATAATTTCTTAAAAATTAATGATAACTAACAAACTTTACTCAGTTATCTAAAAATCAATTATTTAAAATCATTATTTCAAACGGTTGAACCGAATAAATTAAATAAACTATCAGCTTAAGTGTTTTTTTCCTAGCAAGAGTTCTTTTTGGTCTTATCCGCCATTTTAGTACTACTTTTACCTTAATCTATCGAAATTGAAATCAATCGGAACGTAATACAATGTAAAGATAGTGTAGAGGTGAAGACTGGAGAGTGTTATGACTATAAATGACAATCAGTATTCAGAATTTATTAACTGTGAATTGTAGGAACCAAACAAATCTTTTAGCTATTCATATAGCTCTTATCATGTTTTTATAAGATTTTAAACTCACGTGCATAAACTATACTTTTGCTTGCTTTATAAATGTCAACTTTATCTAAATTAACGCTCTATTCTGGATCTTCTCCATTATTGATAATTCTTAAAATTGAAAATGAGGGATATAGAGACATTTTAATCTTTAAAAATAGTTTATATAGCTGATATTCTTATAGGTTTTACTTTACTTAGCTTTGAAATTAGTTAGAAGAAAAACATTTTAGTGTAAAAAATAGGTTTGAGAAATTTGATTATAACAAATGAGTATAAAAGATAAAGATGCTTAGAAATGTTTTCTCTTCAATGATAGTTCATTTACCTCAAATGCTACTTACACTAGTGAACAAACTATGTTAGGAATTTGCTTTTGAAAAAGTTAGAATTAATTTTGACTTTATGTATAAACTGAAAATTCTTAAAATAAATGAATATTAGCCGTATCAAAGATGATGATATTGAGAAAGAATCTTTGAGAAAAGTAATGATATTGATTGATTCATAAAAGAACTAAAATGAGACTTTTACTTTGTTTAATAAAGCGAGTAAGAATTTAAGTTGCATTAAGATTTCAGGTGTAGAGATAATTACATAAAAAGTTAGTTTAGATAGAAATTTTAACTGATTACAAAAGGTGAGACTAGAGTTTACTTTTTAGTTATAATATTACAACAGATATATAAATATAATTCTTAACATTAAACATCATTTAGATAATTAGCTTTTAAAAACAAAGCCCATAATTTTATCGTAATTTGTAGAATTAACTCAAATAAAGTTTATTTTGTAGCAATTTTTATTATAAATTGAAGTTTGTAATGAAATTTAGAAAAAAATGCAGCGATAACCTTACACTTAACAAAGAATTTACTGAAATGTTTCATTCTGTTGTACTTATTTTAATTGATAACAGCTATTAAATTTTTTGAAAGCTCATTTTTATTTCTTAAAAACAGAAAATAATTTGGCACTAAGCTTTCTGATTATTATATCTTAAAATGTTTTGTAACAAACATCGATATTTACGTTTATTATCTAATTTGAAATCAAATAGAATTTTAACTTTGGAAAGTAAAGAAGATAAAACTGTTGGTTTAAGAAGCTCAAATACTTCATGATAAAAAACTACAAAAAGTTTTTACAGAAACAGTTTTATTGCAGCAACATCTATTGAGCTTTAACAAAAGAATTTACACTTTTGATTTTGATGTAATGTGTTTTCAATTGCTTTGTGAAAAACCATTAGCTTAAAATTCTGCTACTGTCTTTCTTATCAGATATCTTATGAAATTATGATGAACTTAACAATTTAACATCGTTTTAATATATGTAAATCGATTAAGCACTAAAAAGCAACAAAAATATTCTTTGATATAATTTAACACAACATATTTATATCACAAACAAAAGTGGAAAATATTGATGTGCATGCTTGAACATAAAAGAAAAGAATTTAGTTTATATTTGAGCTACAAGATTTTTTTGTCAAAAAACATCGCCAATTTATAGCTAGCAACACTACTTAAAAGCCATTTAAAAAATCGGAACTTAATCCAAAATGTGAGCTTTTGTATTTATGAAGCTAAACAAAATAAAAACATTGGAGCGTACATTAAAAGATAAGTGATAGGGGTGATGGATCAAACGTGACTTTAACAGTTACTTAATGATTGGTTGAAATAAAGAGTTCAAACAAGACTTTTGTATTCACTTAGAACATCTATTCAACTTGTAATCTAGATTTATTCTGATCGTGATTTGAAGCTAGTTTTTGAGTTTAGTATCTTGTCATACATGTTTAAAATCAAATTCGATATGTAGAAGTTAAACCGCACGTTATATTGTTATACTGTTTTTCTGTTTGTTTGTTTTTGTTCATTTTTTTGGTCAGCGACAAATAACCGTTTTATCGCTTATTTAAAAGCTCGTAAAATTAATCTCAAAAATGAAACGTTTTGAAGATTGAATGTTGAAGTCAGTTACGATCAAATGTAAAATTTTGATTAGAAAATGGTAGGTGGATTTTTAAAGGAATAAATAATATTTTGTACAAAAGAAAGTATTTTTTAATATATTAGTTGAACACAAGATGTAAAATTGATAAATTATTTTCATCTAAAATAATTACTTATTTTCTTTAGAAAAAATTAGAACTAAAATTCTTTATACAAAACTTGAAACTGAACAGAAGTCTTCCAATTTTTGATAACATTTTGTATTTGCTTATTTCTTAGAATATAAAATTTACTAATTCCAATTTTATAAATGATTTATCGAGTAACATTTAAAAAAAAACTCTAAATATCACAAAACTAAATCGTACTAAACAAAAGTAACCCTATTAAGTAAAAAAAAAAACGATTTATCATTTTTAAAGATGCCGATTTTATTAAGTAGTAATTAATGAGATTTGATTAAAAGATAAACAGAGAAAGTTATGATTTATAAGAAATATTAGTCAAAATGTTCAGACATATTTCTAAATATTTTCTTTGAATATTGAAACAAAAGTAAAGAAATGCTTGAAGTCAGCTGTTTATGAGTTTTGAGACGCAGTTACAATGTTAAAGTTTCAAGAAGCTTATAGAACAAATGTTTTAATTTTTTCAAAAGTTTCATCAAATATTTTTAGTTTTAAGTGTAAAGCAGGAATTATTGAGTTAATATCATCTGTTCCATCTGTTTCAGATCGAATAATGTGATGTTAATAAAGAGGGTACTCAAGAAAACTTGAAACTGATTCAATGATAACTTTATTGTTGTAAGATATCTGTAGTATTCATGATGTAATAACCTTGATACTTACAGCTTTTGAAATAAAAGAATGTTTTTGAAAAAAATAAGAATAATTATCTTTATATCTTCAAAATTTTTGTGCAAAAAGAATTAAAATATGTTTCAAAATTTCTTTAAATTGTCTAGATTTAAAAAAACGATGATTATTATTAAATTTTTTGATAAAAGTAAATTTTTAATGTAAATCATATTTCTTCTATAATTTTTTGACAGTTCTACCTGTAATCTGCTTCATGTGTTTCATAAACTGAGCAAGTTTAACCAGTCCAATATAAGTTAGTTAAAATTAGTATCATGGAAAGTTTTTTAATAACGGAAAAATATTTGTTGTTGTGTACCCTACAGGTTTATGAGCCGTAAAAGAACTTTTAAAGAACAAACAAAAGACAAAACCTTTCGAATTTTTGACAATCTAAAACTAAATTTCATATTTTCTATATCAACAAGAAATTAGTAATTTGTCTCCATATGATTACTTCTATGAATCACTTCTATTCCCGACAAACCAGACAAATATAGATAACATAAAGCAATTTTATTGCATTTAGTAATAATAGGATGAACAAGCAATAAAAAGATGTACAAAAGAACTAATAGAGACGACAATACAACAATATTAAAGTAAGAGCTTGTAACGATGAAAATATTGAAATATGCTTTAGTGATCGACACCGGTTGTCAAAATCTTCTATTACTATCATATGGTTGTTATTACAATGAAGACAGCCAGGCGATATGGTGTGAACAAACCGTGTTGCGTTATCATGTCACTTTAATGGGCAAATAAGAAGATTTAAATGATTTGTAGTCCACTAGCTTGGACAGAAGATACCTGCGAATGAATGGAAGTATGATATCAAGCTACTTAAAAGTCTGTTTTGCGGCTACTTTTGTGCTTTCGTCTTCTTGTAAAGGGTACAACTGTATTCTCATTTAAGAGATCCTAATAATAACATTGAAAAATTGAGAGTTGAAAAGATGAGGAATCTAAAGTTTGGTCTTCATTACATTTCTAATAATGTGTCATAATGTCAAAGTTTGAATGTACAATTTAAACAAATGTATTTAAGTTCAGAAAAAGTCATTTGTGGCTGTTTTATAGTTAGTTTAGATGTATATGATAAGTGAAACCTTCTTTAGTTGATATTTGGCTCAAATTTCTATAAAATTTTCTCAAAAACAGCTTCTAGTTATAATTTTAAACTCACCTGTCATTTAAGGACTTTACGTGAAGAGTACTTAGAATATTTTCAAGAGATTGTTCATATTTAAGGTATAAAAAACAGAAATGGAAGGAAAGAAAGAATTTAGAGATAAAACTGAAAGATTTCAGAGTAAAAACTATCAAATTAAAATTACTGAAGCTGTGCAGGTAGTTTTTTGACAGATTTATAGCTTATTAGTTGCTAAACTTGACTTATTAGTTTTTTTAAGACTACTAAGCTGTACTTGTCATTAATAATTTCTGTGTTTTATGGTTTCAGCTCAACAAAGTGATTAAAAAATGCAAAAATCAAATTTCAACTCATCAAGATTTTGTTTAACGCAAGTCGGGACCCCTTTGGTGGATTTTAATTATCTGAATGACAGCTACTCACCAACAAAATTCAACTCACAAAATTTGCGTTTTATTCAAACTGAACGTAGCAGCTTATCAATGGGTTTTCCTTCGCCAGTCTTAGATCGGATTAACATGCTCTTTGGCAATCAAGGACTACATTCAAGTCCCACATTGCTAATGGAAAATCGTTTAAACAATTCTTTCACACCAAGCTTATTTCCTGTCCTATCAACTTGCCCCTTTTCGCCCAGTTTTGCTGATCGTAGTAAAAAAAGTTCTCTTTCTGCTGTTGATGTTGATTTTTTGGCTAAATCAAAATCTAACTCTCAAAATGCAAACATCAATCGTTTGATATCTGAACCTTTCTCTTCTCAATCCTATCCTCTACCAACTTGGACGAATCCTCACTTTTTTACTGATGTTATCCGTAGATATGCAGAAAATGCCGCTCAACAGGCTCAACAGTGGACTGCTTTCAAGGAAACTTTCATGAACACCACTGGATCACTTCAATCAACACCCTTCGTGGTTCCTGCCACTCGAGAAGTCATAACTACTGATGTACCTTCAATGCGTGTTGATGACAAAAGTATCAATTCGAAGAAAACTTGTTGTAATGAGGAAGACAAGTTAAAAGAAAAGACATCAGATGAACTGAACTTGGTGAAGCCTGCATTTGAGAAAGCAATTCGGATTCGACAGCCAAAAACACATCAATGTGTATATTGTGGAAAGCTTTATTCACGCAAATATGGATTGAAAATACATATTCGAACCCATACTGGTTATAAGCCATTAAAGTGCAAAGTAAGAAACTGTTTAATTTGCTGATTAGTTAATTGTTTTTTTCGATTGTTAATTGTAAGGGTTGTAGCACTCAGTAAATATAGCTACCAGGAATTTGTCAAAATTACGTTAAAAGTTTTTTATACTTCTAAATTTGTATTGCGGAGTTTAATGGCTTCTTAGTTTGTGAGTAGGCTTAAAATAAAGAAGTTGGCTTTGTGTTGTTTTAACAACAAAACGACCACCAATAAAATGAAAGATGAATTAGAGTCAGATTAGACAATGTTACCTTTTCCACAACATTCTATTCATGTTTTTAGTTTAAAAACATGAGAAAAACACATTGAAACATTTTCAAACCCATAATTCAACAAGATAATATCATAAATAAAACAAGTTTTTCCATTTGAAGATTGATTGATCGATTTGTAGATAACTTTGCTAACTTACAAGTGAAATGATAACACGTCAGGTAGGTACCAGAGGTTGGCGTCTTGAAAAATCAACATTTTTACAACTTATCGGCGCCGGGTTTCTTGCGGCTCCGACTTGGTGTTCGCTCCTTTTGTATTTAAGACATGCTTGAACAGTTTGGTATTATATGAAAATAGCAGCTAGTCGAAGCATTTGGTCAGTATCCTTCAGATTCTTATCTTTAATATTTTGTTTTAAAGGTTTGTGGGAGGCCGTTCGGAGACCCAAGTAATTTGAATAAGCACGTCCGATTACACGCGAAAGGTCAAGCTCCTTATAAATGTGATCTTTGCGGTAAAGTTTTGGTTCGTAGAAGAGACCTTGATCGCCATATGAAGTCTCGACACTTTAATGAAAGTAAAGAAACTGAAATTTCCCCGCAATCATCATCGTTTTGGCTTCTGCAAAATGATTCGAAAAACAAAGCTTTCAGCCTTGGCACCAGAATCACAAATTGATGTTGAAACTTTAGGGTTGTTTGGCTTTAAAATATTTCTTTAACTTATATTTGACGTTACTGCTTCTCGTCTATAATGTTTATAACTATACAAATGTGGTGTTGGCTTTCTGGAATATTGTTTCTATTTGATATTGTAGAATTCTATAGTTGTTTGATAAAATGTAAATCTTTGTAGCTTCATATTTGTGTTTTTATCCACATATTGTAATTAAAATAAATAAAAAGATGTTTATAATCGCTGGTTTAAATATGATGATGTAAGTGCTTTGAAGCTTTGAAGCTCGTAGCTAAACACTTTAGACAACCAAGCACCAAATTTGTTAGTAAATGAAGTTTTATTTTAAATTAGTATTGTTATGTCTCAAAGCTCAGTTGTCTTAAACTGCCAATATAACTTTTTATTTAAAATGTTTTGCTCTACAAAAAATTAAAAATTATTATCATGCTGTAAGCCAAACGAAAAGACAGTTAAGAATACTAATCGATTTAACAGCTTGATTTAAGGTTTAAGTTGCTTCATTAGATTTTATCATCCAAAATATTTTTAGAACTTTTAAAATTAAGAAATTTGTTGATAAAAAATCAGATTATTTTATCAGAATATCAAAATTAAATGATGTCTTTAAGCTGGTGTTATTAAAGCTGTGCTTATGTACTATAAACTTTGTTTTACTTCCTATACTATAAGCATAAAGCTGTTTAGATTAATTCATTTCATATAAAATAAATGAATATTTCAGTTTATGAATAGAATTTAAACTATTTCAGCTTTACCTAGCTTCATAGTATCCATTAAAAGTTGTTTAGCAGTAAAAACAGTTAATCAATCTTGATTTTCAATATTTGAAAAAAAAATGTAAGCATTTAGTAACCAAATTTTGGTTGTTAGATAAAAAAAGCGATAATAACTACAGTTTTTATATATAAAATGTTTGCGAATGCTTTTTATTGTAAATAGATGGCTTATAACCATGAATGCTTTAGAATAAATGTAAAAAACTCAAATGAAGCTTATGAAAAATTATTTTTTTAAATCATGGTTTTCTTTGAAATATTTTAATATTTTAAGCTAAAAAAATAACTTTAAAATGATAATTAAAATAATTAAAACTTTAAAGAAAAACAGTTCCTATCTTTAAATAACACATTTATATTGAACAGTTTCTTTAGAAGCTAAAGAATACTTTAAATCAACTAAAAAAATGTTTAATCAAACTTCAATGGAAAATAAACTTTGAAAATAACTTTTATTGACTTCACGGAAAAATGATTTCAGTTATTACGACTTATTTAAGATAGATTAAATAGACTGAAAGAGAGCTTTTTACCATTTTTATCAACAAAATGTACTTGCAGTAACAATGTTATTTTAAGAATTGTATTTTCAGAGTGAGTAATCTTTTATTGATTGGTTGTAACTTACTTTTATGAAACCTCTTATCTGTGCAAAGCATTCATTTTTTTTGCATTGAGCCACTTAACATAATCTCATAAAATATGTTTGTAGACTGGTAAAAGTAAATATTTTTTCAGTTTGAATTGTTATCTAGTAGTTTCTTATAAATCGTCTGGTTGAAAGATGAATCAAAGTTAGTGAATTCTATTTAAGTAAATTTCAAAGAATTGTTGTTCCTCATTTTGTTTTTTTAGTGCCTTGTTGATAAACTCATAGAATATTTAAGTTAACTTGTAAAAAAACTTAACTATCCAATTGTTTTAAATGATTATTATAAGTTTAATTACTTTTAATTCTAAATATTATGTTTATAATGTACTTTTTCAGAAAGTATCAAGAAAATTACCGGTAAATTTGTAAATGGTTTACGACTCATAATTAAAAACTTAGTTTGAATTATTTTAAGTTTGTAAATTCTAACTAAAACAATTCTGAACTCATTAAATCACTAACAATTGTAAAACTAAGTTTAAGATTTGAATTGGCTGAAGAGTTCACCAAAGAATATTTCATACTTGGTGTTATCAGTGGAAAAAGTTTGTTTTTCAAAGATATGTTTAATGCTAGTTAAGTATAAGTATTAAATACTGAGTAGTAGAAAGATAATAAAGATAAATATTTTGTCAAATACAAATCTCTTAATCTTAGTTACCTGTCAAAAATGGATTATGATTTAAAAACATTTTCATTAGGTTTCTTTTCTTGTAAAACTTTTTTCCTTCTATTTTTATAAAAACTTTAGTGATAATGCAAAAATGTATTAAAAGTTATTCAACTATTTTAAATATTATATTTTTTTGCTATACAGCAAAATTTGTGCAAGCCTTGTCTGACGATGACGTCAATAAAAGATTAGTATTTAAGGATTAAGGTGTTCCTATAATAGTCAAGTTGAATTGGAAATAACAGCATTTCAGTCATCTAGGAATATGCAGCTAGTTAGCTTGCAATGACGTCATTTGGTAAAAGAAGAAAAAAATAATTTGAGTAAAACGGTAATGACCAAGTTTATAAAGTCTTTTTGCAACCACCTAATTTAAGAAATACTATATATATCCTATTTTTGTATTACTACAACTAAAAGAGTTTAATTTTGAATCAGTTGAGTCAAATCTGTAAAACTTTTTGGCAAGCAAAACCTTTTACCAGAAACAATTCTCTTATTTTTTTGGAGATAATTTGCTTGATAGTCAAAAGTTCTAAAGTTTGAACTATATTTGCTATCACGAGAGAAAATATTTATACATTTAATCCGTAAAATTTTTATTAAATGATTTAATTTGGAGATTTTTTTTAATGTACTTAAAATGTAATAACTAAATATAAATTCAGTGCTACTTGAAAAAGTATACAAGCTGAAGTAGAAGAAAGTTCCCTTAAATAATAAAACAATTCTACAATGTTTTTTCTATATGAGGACAAACGATTTTTACATAACTTTGTAAATACAGATTTGTTACTAATATTTTATAAAAAAGTCTAAATTTATCTTACTCAACCATTTTTGTCTAATTATTTTTTAATTCTGATCATATTGAGAAAGAACTTTAATTTTCTCACTTTGATTTGTCTTAAATGTCATCAGACTCTACGAATGTAATATTTGATAGATATTGTATATATATATATATAGATATTGCAATGATATTTGTAATCAGATCATACGAATTGAGATTATTTAGAAAGAATGACAAATTTAAAATGTTTACTATTAGTCTTATATGTTTTCTGAAATAGTCATAGAAGTTTTTTTCAGATTAATCGATAATCACAAAAATTCTAACGTTAGAACATTAAATAGAGCTCTTTTGAATAGTTATTCTAACAAGATACCATCAAAACTGATTCTATTGTATCGTTTTCACGACGTTTTTAAACTAAATTTTTAATATAAGCTTAGAGCTTTGATACATAGAGCTGTAAAATAATAAACTGTAATTCAAATAAGTTTGTTTAATAAGTTTAAAATTAACTAAATTTGAAATATTGATCACTAAAATCTTTCAGTTTTAAGATGAGTTTATTTAAAAAGATTTTGGATTTTAATTAAATAAATTATATCTCTGCTTTCACTATATTTGCTTAACAATTTAAAGCAATAATTGCAACAATTATAAAATTTGGTCATAATCAATGACATAACAAAAAAAAAATTTACAAAATCATAAAAAAATGAATTTAGTTTTTTATGCATTTTAATTAATCATAATTTACTTCCGTTCGATGCAATAAAATCTCTAGAAAATGTTTTCTTTTTACTTTTTATGATAAAGATTTAAACCCAAACTAATTTCCAAACTTATAAAAGTACATTTTATCCAAATAAATTTTTTATCATAACATAACATGTGAACTACAGAAAGTCATTTTAGTTGAATATCTAAGTTGTCTTTGATAGTATTCAAGAAATAATGAGTTTGTTCCATAACTTTTTGTTAAATTTAATTCTTTGTAAAGATCATTTATTGGTTTAGCTTTTAATATTTTATTATGTGATCAATTTGTTGCTTAATCATAAATCTATTTTCTAATTTTTTTCTAAAATTTATAGTTTTACAAAAATAAATATTTCTTTTAATTCTAATATTAATATTTTTTATTATGTTATTGGATAATTATAGGTAACTATCCATTAAAAAGTTTCAAAAAATATTTTAAACATTTGATTTCAATCCTTTAGAAATAATTTATCTTATATTTATAAAAATATCAAGTTTTACCACAATATGCAGAGCTATTGTAAATACAATTAATATTTAAAATTGCTGATTTAAATTATCATATATTATATATATTTATTTTACTTTATTTGACACATTGTTGTAAATAACAAATTGTACAGCCCTTGCAGTGATTATAAAAGTGTATGAGCAGAAAAATAATGGTAAGCTTATAGTAGCACAGTTTAAACATTGTAGAAAAATTAGCAACACTGCAAAGGTATAAGTAAGTTTAGATTAGAAAATATAGAATAAGAAAATTAGGTATGAAGTAAATAAGTCAATGAATAATTTATGTGGTGGGTCTATTTTTAATCATTGGGAATCCCCAAATATTTAATGACCAAAGATTGGGTTATTATTATTTAGATAAAAGTTAGATGATGTTGGGTTGTAGATTAAGGTTTATTTGTTGACATATCTTAATATTACAATTTATTGTGTTTTGGTGCTGCAGCATTAAGGTTTTTTAAAACTGAATTTATTTTATAAAAATAAATATTTAGAGCAAAAATTGATAATGAATAGTTAGGAATTATTTAATAGGAATAAAAATTTATTTGTTTCTTCGTTTAAATAGCATAAAATATTATTTTTTTAGATGTTTTTAAATAAATCATTTGGAAATATTTATAAGTTTTTTAACTGGAAAAGAACTATTAAAATAAACAAGCGTAGTATATCTTCAACTAATATTTCTTATGCTAAAAGACAATTGGATGTAGAAAATATACCTGATATCAAAACATTTTTATCAAATACTTCTATTAGTAATGAAAACATTCTTGAAAATGAAGTTCCACCTTATTTATTACATAGAGAGAGAGAATTTTTCCCCAAAGGCAAAACAGTGTATATTGAGACATATGGATGTCAAATGAATGTCAATGACTCTGAATATGCCTGGACGATTTTGAAAAACTCTGGTTATACTAAAGTGGATAAAGCTGATGAGGTAATAAAAAGTTTATTTTATTAAATGTAAATTAGTTTAAATATTTTGACTGAATTAATATTTTATTTATAATTTCATTTTGTAAAACTTGAAATTTCATTTAAACGATTAAGTAATTTGTTTAAATATTTTAATCAAGAATTTCTGAGCTTTTTAATACTTATAAAAGTATTTAATATTTTGTTTAATTAGTTTATTTGATATATTTGTGACAAATGATTAAATTTTTCATAAAATTATTTTTGAATTATAAACTCTTAAAGATCATATTTCAAAAGTTTTATTTTCTTAATTTGTTTCTCATTAAAGGCGGATGTAGTCCTTCTAGTCACGTGTTCAATTCGTGAGAAAGCTGAACAGAAAATCTGGGGTCGTTTGAGAAGTTTGAAAAGGCTAAAATATAATCACGTGACAAAACAATACCCAAAAATAGGTGTCTTAGGTTGGTTCTAGTAATGACGTCATTATTAGTGCAACTAATTTGCATATTTTGTAGGATGCATGGCTGAACGTTTAAAACAGAAGATCGTGGAAAAAGAGAAATCAGTTGATGTCATCGCTGGTCCCGATGCCTACAGGTGAAAGATGATGACGTCATCATCTCAGTCGCCTGACTCTTATGCAAATAAGTAGGGATCTACCACGGCTGTTGGAAGAGGCGACCCAGCATTCGCGGACCGCTATTAACGTCATGTTATCTGTGGACGAAACCTACGCTGACGTCATACCAGTCCGCTTTGACCAGCAATCCAAGAAAGCCTTTGTGTAAGTGCGGATGGTAGTGATGTCATCAGATGACGTATGTTGTTTCAGATCGGTTATGAGAGGATGCGATAACATGTGTAGTTACTGTATTGTTCCGTTCACTAGAGGGCGTGAGAGAAGTCGACCGATTGATTCGATTGTTGATGAGATTCGTGTCCTGTCGGAACAGGTGATCCTAGTCACGTGATGATATCAATCTGTCACGTGACTGCTTGTCGTCAGCAGGGTATTCGTCAAGTGACGTTGTTAGGTCAAAACGTCAACAGTTATCGCGATATTTCGACGCAAAGCAGTGACGTCATCAACTCGACTAATTTAAGCAAAGGTAGATAAAAGATGAAAATAGTCATTGACTAAAATGGCCGATGACTTTTTAGGATTTCGAACAATTTACAAGACGAAGCAAGGAGGAATGAGATTTGCTGATCTTCTTGATAAAGTCTCAGAAGTTGATCCTGAGATGAGGATTCGATTCACATCTCCGCACCCAAAAGATTTTCCTGATGAAGTAATTTGCATAAATATAAACTATATTTATCTTACTTAATCCTCATCTAACAGGTCCTTCAGATCATGAAAGAGCGTCACAACATCTGCAAACACATTCATCTTCCAGCACAGAGCGGAAGTGACGTCATCCTGGAAAGAATGCGCCGCGGGTAATCCCCATTTTCAATGTCAACTCGAAAAAAGCCATTTTGTCAAATCCAGACACACAATTGAAGATTATCTGAGATTGGTGGAGAATATCCGCTCCTATATGCCGGATATTACCTTCTCTACAGACATGATCTCCGGGTTTTGTGATGAAACAGAAAACGATCATCAACAAACACTTGATCTGATGCAAAAGATGAAATATAATTTCGCCTTTCTCTTCAAATACAGCATGCGAAACGTACAATGACATCATCAGTTCTTTCATCGATTACTGATGACGTCATTGTTTATAGAAAACGCACGCGTATCACCGAATGCAAGATTCAGTTGATGAAGCCACTAAACAGCGCCGTCTAGCGGAAGTGATTGATGTGTATGAACGCTGTTTACCAGATGCAAACTCAAAGTTTGTTGGTGACATTCAATTAGTGCAAATCGAAAAGGTTTGTGACGTCATCGAGTCGTTCATGACATCATCAGTTTGACTCAGGTATCGCCAAAATCAGATGACCATTGGCTAGCGAGAACTGACGGAAATTTGAAGTGTATTTTGCCAAGATCTTCTTTATCAGTTGGATCTTTATACTCTGATGACGTCACTCAACCAGGAATCGGTGATTACGTAGCAGTTAAGGTGAGATGTTGATGACGTAAAACTCTTTAATCTGATATCTTTATGTACCCTCAGATTACTGAATATCATCCGAATACATTTCAATCTTTACCGCTCTTCATTTCAACTTTAGCCGATTTTCAATCAAATCTTAAAAATCTAAATTAAAATTCGTCATTCAACGACAAAAATACATTTTGTTCAAAAAATATTTTTATCATTTATGATGCGAAGCCATTTATTTATCAGTAAAAAGATTTGATGAAAATAAAAGTTTTCAACATACTTCTTGTTTCTAAAAAATCACAAAATCTTTTTTTACATGTTTATAACAATTTTTAATTTTATAAAAGTGGCAAATAATATTGATATATTATCTAAATTTGTGTGTCAGATTATTTTATTGATTTCCAAAAGTTAATCTTTTTATTTAAACAAATGCTGTCACTTTTCAAAATATATTTTTTGCATAATCACTAATTAGGTCTAAAAACGTTTTTCACAAGATTGAAGTTTTGGCTTCTAAGCTTCAAGCAATATTGATTTTTATAAGAAAGCAATTTTCCAATCAATATTAAGTTAAGAGAAGGAAGTTTTCTTCTAAAATCTAACAGAACCTTTAATCATTTTTTCCCAAAAAAATTGTTTTATAAGTATTTTTATTATAATTCATTTCATCTTTGTAAAGTTAAGTTTAACTCATTTTGGAATATAAGTGATTTGTTTATAAATCAAGCTGAGATCCATATAACATTTTGTGAAAAGCTTATACATTACCATAAATATAGGTGCTCCATAGATGCCCTATAAGCGTCCTCGACCATTTAAACTAGAATGTAGAACTTATATGACTTTTTGGAAAGTTTTTATTATCTCCATATTATTTAATCAGTGTTTTTGGTATTAATGGTTAAAGTTTTCATCAAGCTTTCAAAGAAGCACATTTCTATTAAAGAAATTATTTCTGCAAAAGTGATTTCCTAAATAATGGAGTAATATTTTTTAGCAAATTATTTACAATTATAAAAGTAAACAATTTTTAAAAACCATTTTTATCTTTAATATCGAATATTTAGCATTTATTTCTCATAAAGCTTTTTTTTTATTTATTAGTTACTAAACAAGTTGTATAATGTTATTAAGTTGATTTAACAACATCTATGTAGTAATTTTTGATCGATAACTTATTTTGATTGAATCTGGTCCACCGACAGAAAATTTATCTACCACTACTTCAATCTTAAACTTTTTTACATCTCTCTCAGTGTTAGTTTCAGAAGTTAGTTTATATTAACGCCTGGATAATTTTAAATTAATAATAAAATTATGTCAAACAGTTTTATCCTAATTTGTCCACGTGTCAATTAAGTTTTATTTACATTTTATATATTTCTTGCGGAAAAGGCTTTATTTTTACAATCTTATAAAAATCCATTCTGGTAACTATAATAAAATTAGAATTTTAGTTCATTAACAATTTTATAAGTCTGGCCATTATCATTTTTTATCAGTTTATTAATTTATATAAAAGTTGATTAAATCAAATTTTGTTTATTGGAAAAACTCACAACAACAATTTTTGTTATTTTACAGTTTAATCTTTTTGAACAATCTAAATTTTTACTTACATTCAGCTTACTTAATTTTGTAATTAAATTGTTTATATTCTAATTTAATTATCTATTTTTTCATATTTACATTTTCTGCAGATGCATTTTTTTATGATGTTTAAAATAAAAAAAAATACCAACAAATTTGGTTTATTAAGATTTATAATAAAATTTATTTTATATCTTGAAAGATTAAGTTGTAAGATATCTTTTATCAATTATATCTCATAAATTTATAGAAATAATTTTGTCTGACCTTTTATTTACATTAAATTCAGTGTTCAAATATTGTATTAAATATTTAAAGTTTTATTTTGCTAAAGTTCTCTAGTTGAAATTTATAAATAATAATTTAAAGTTTTCAATTAATTTAATTATCTATAAATTTGCGTTAAATTTGATAAAAATTATTTTTTATAGTTATGCTTAAGTAAATTTTCCAATTTTATTTTAATGAAATAAAACTGTTATAATAAGTTTTAGAAAATAGTTTTCTAAAAATATTTTTCTTTAATTTTTTCAATATTTTTTCACAGCTTAAATAAATTTATTTCTGACTTTTATGTGACAAACAAACAAATATATGGTTAACATCTAGGGTTATATTTGTAAACAAAATACCTAAAATGTATTAAGAATTATTAGCCTTGTCATTATGTCATTGATTTTATATACATCTTTTTTTATGCTTTTTTGTTTTTGTTAGATCTTTTATTCACACTATTTAAACAAGAGTTGTACCTATCACCAACACATTTAGTTTTTATAATAAAGGTTTAAAACAAAAAATAAAGTCCTTATATATAATATAGAACTTAGGTTTGAAGTACAATTAAAAAGATAAAATTTAAATCTGATAGATATTCTTTATAATTTCACTTTTTTAATTAAGTTTATTTTTAAAAAAAATTCTTATTTATTTTTCTGTATTATATTTTAACTGTTTTTTTTTAACTTGTTAAAAGGTTGAATTTAAAATATTTTTGTATGTATAAATTAGTTTTTAATGTTATTTTATAATTACTAATTAATTTATCATTAAGCTGAATTATATTTTTTATGAATATGTAAAACTTAAACAAAGTTGGTTGATTTTTTTAATAATTAAAAATATATTTATAAACATTTAAAAGAAAATGATAAATTAATTGATGATGGTTTATATTTCAGTTGACATTTATAATTCAAATAGTTTTAATTCATTGTATAATTGTCAATTGCTTTTTATTGGTTGTTTTTTTTAGATTTTTGTTTTGTTTATACAAAAATGGGCTTCTTTAATTTACGTTCCAGAAAAGTTCATTGTTGCAAGGTATAGTAATAAGCAGAATTATTTAAATAGAAATATTTTAGTTAAATCAGAAATTGAAAATTATTTTGTAGATTATTCTGATCACTTCTTTGTTTTGGATTTTATTTGACACATTTTTTCTGTTTACATTCAATGATTGTAAAAATGAATCAAAAAATTCAGATGTACCTCACAAGATTAATAAAGGGAACATGATTCAGAGTGCGATTAAAAGAGGTCATTTTGAAGACTTCACAATTTAACGAAATACTCAAATGATTTTGTATCATAGTCCTACCATCTATACTAAATCAAGATGGTCCGGGTGAAATGGGGAAACCTGTAATCATAGATAAAAGTCGAGAAGAAGAAAAAAATGAAAAATTTAAAATTAATCAATTTAATTTGATGGCATCTGAAATGATTTCATTAAACAGATCACTTCCTGATGTTCGCATGCAGAGGTTTGTTGTTGTTGTTTATTTCTGTTGTTAAATGACTAATTTTTTTAGTTGTAAATCAAAACAATATCCGTCTCAACTGCCATCCACCTCAGTTGTAATCGTTTTTCATAATGAAGCCTGGTCCACATTACTCAGAACTGTCCACAGTATCATCAACAGGTCGCCAAGACATCTTATCACAGAGATTATTCTAGTTGATGATGCGAGTGAAAGAGGTAAAAGATTGACTTCTATTAGACTTTATCAACTTCTTTAATATTTGTTCAGATTTTTTGGGAGCCAAATTAGAAGAGTATGTCCGGCAGTTGCCAGTACCAGTGTATGTCCTCCGACAAATCAAACGCACTGGATTAATCCGAGCTCGTCTCAGAGGAGCTTCATCTGCTAAAGGTGACGTCATCACCTTTCTAGATGCTCATTGTGAATGTACAAAGGGATGGCTGGAACCACTGTTGTCGGAAATTGCTCGTGACAGGTTCTTACTGATGACGTCACCGCTGATGATGACGTCATTACTATATTACAGAACTACAGTAGTATGTCCGATTATCGACGTCATCAGTGACGACACATTCGAATTTCAACCAGGATCAGATATGACGTATGGTGGCTTCAACTGGAAACTCAACTTTCGTTGGTATCCGGTCCCACAACGTGAAATGGATCGAAGGAAAGGTGACCGGTCACTTCCTGTCAGGTACATGTTGCCATGGTTACTCGCCCACTGTCCACTTCATGAAGTTATGACGTAGGACACCAACGATGGCGGGAGGATTGTTCTCGATCGATCGAAGCTATTTTGAGGAACTTGGCACCTACGATTCAGGAATGGATATTTGGGGAGGAGAAAATCTTGAAATGTCCTTTCGCGTGTGTATGACGTCACAGCAACACTTCCGAGTGACGTCATGGACTGTTATTTCAGATATGGCAGTGCGGTGGCACGTTGCTAATAGCAACATGCTCTCATGTAGGTCACGTGTTCAGGAAAGCGACCCCATACACATTTCCAGGTGGTACTGGTCACATCATCAATAAAAATAATCGAAGATTAGCTGAGGTGTGGATGGATTCCTACAAAGATTTCTTCTACATTATCACTCCAGGTACTGATGACGTCACAATGTGATGACGTAACTTGATCATGATGACTTGTTTAGGAGTGCTAAAACAGGAATTCGGTGATATTTCATCGCGAGTGGAATTACGAAAACGACTTCATTGTAAATCCTTTGAATGGTATCTCGAAAACATCTATCCAGACTCCCTCATTCCCAAATCATATAAAGTTCTCGGCGAGGTGAGTTAGGGTGCTGAGGCGTTTCGTGATTTATTCTGTTTCCTGCTTCAGATTCGAAATCAGGAATCGGGTTTGTGTCTTGATACTTTAGGCAGAAAAGAAAATGATAAGGTTGGAATCTACAACTGTCATGGGATGGGTGGGAACCAGGTCTGGGCGTATACTGGTGATGATGAGATCAGATGTGACGACATCTGCCTCGATGTCTCCCGTAAAGGAGCTAACGTCTTGATGGTTAAATGTCATCATCAAAAAGGAAATCAATTATGGAATTATAATGATGAGGTGAGGAGTTCCTGCTCCACTTGAATTGATTTACATTAATGACGTCATCAGAATGGATCACTACGTCACGTAGAGACGAACCAGTGTATGCAGCGACCTGAGGGTGTCAACCAGTTACCATTGATGGTTGAATGTGATTTGCAGAGTTCAGCTCAGAAATGGGTCCTAAAAACAGTTTCAGTCCACAAATAAGAATCCTTCAAAGTATTTGTTATTTATCATTAAATGAAAAAGCCCTTCTGTCATATCACTGTGTGACAATTGACAAAGTGTTAGAGTCTTCATCTCTCCAATCAATTTGTTCTTTTCTGATAACTTATCGTTTTTTATTATAATTCATTCTTGTAATTTTCTATTTCTTAAAATCCTTAAAAATGTTTACATATGAAGTAACTGATTCCAGAAAGCCAAAACTATTTAGAAATGCAGTTCTAGTACAATTTCCTTTTTTATCTTTCTTTTCCTATTTGTCATCAGTATTTAGAATTTGTGAAAGTATTCTGTAGACTTTCTTTCTATAAAACCTTAAATATACTTCTACTATTTTTATTTCGATTCTTTTATTTATTTCACAAACTTAACTTTCAATAACAAACAAAATTGAGATTCAAATTTATTATCTGATGACGTCATTGTTGATGTAATTACAAGTTTTGTGACATCATCAGAACCAAAGGACGGTGTGACGCAGAAATATTTTGAAATTTTATCAAATATGATCTGATGCAAATATAAAATGTCTTCAAAGAATTTTTCGTATTGTCTGATAGTTTTGCTTGTTGACTGATCTGAAAATACCAACTTGATTATTGCCTAGTTACAAGTAGACAACATTTATATCAATATTCACTTTTCATCGAGTTTCTTAATTAATAAACTTGAATTATTGAAAATAATTTGCTATAAAAGAATCAAGAGGAAACTAAAACACCTTGCAACATTGTAGCTAACTATTGATGTAATCGGACGTGATTTCAAGTGGTGGTTAGGAACAAAAACATTTTTAGATTTATTCTTATTTCCTGTGACAGTATAAGGATCGATAGAGTGTGTTGGGTAGTGATCGAAAGTCCCGGCTTTCATTCCTCCGATCTATAAATCGCAAGTAAATTGAAAGTACGTCACCTAGTGGTGATTACTAACTTGTTTAGGAGGCGAAGAGGGTTTAAAAGGACCTTGTAAGAATCTTGGCTTCCCTAGTTTCTTCTTTGTAGGTCCAAGATCTTTATCTGACTTGTAGGGATTTTCTTCGAAGTATTTTAGTGGATGATTGCTTTGTTTAAAAGGTCCCGCCTTCAATTTTGCTGCGTGATTTTTCAAGGCTCTCTATTAAAGAAATTTGATCAAATGTTTTTGCCATCAGCTACCACTCTGTACTTACACTTTGTAGCTCTTTACTCCGACCATATTCTTCATCTTTATGTTCAAACTCTTTTCCTAGGATCAGATGAGCGTATCTGAAAATGAAAATCAGATAGAAACTAAAGCTACTAAACACTTCTTACCCGTAACCAGTTCCTTTTTTTCCAGGGTTTGTCAGAAAATTTTTCCCTGGTGATTTATAAGCACCGAGATTTTTTCTTACAGGACTAAATGCTGTATAAGGACCAGAAAATGTCCCATAATGCATTCCTACCCCATTACTACCCCCCGCACACGATTAGATAGTTGAAATTCTTGAATTTTACAACTTACGGAGTTTTTACAGCATCACTTGGCATGAAAGTCTTACCAACATTCTTCTTACTTGCTTGTATACGTTCTAATCTTCGATTTCTTATTACATCTCTGTAAGCTTCTGATTCAAATACTCGTTTAAAAGTTGGTTCAAAATATCCAGCCTTAATATAAACTAAAAGTAGGCAAATTGACTTGTTTAGAACAATTAAACCTGTGTTGCTGCTCTTTCTTTGTTCCCACCAAGAAGCATCTGTTTCCCTTTTGATGCAGATACATTGAACGGAGCTGTAAGATGCTGTTGATTTTAGAATGGACATTAGAGGGCGGTATACAAACCTAGGACATCATGTTTGTGGTTGAATCGATCACCAACAGTGACATAAGTCATCTCACTGAACAAACCAATCCTTTCCATATCTGTTTTGGCTGCCATTTTTTAATCTTTTAAAAATTAAACAAAATTCAAAGAAAAACTTTTTTAACTTTAGCCTAAACAGCTGATTGCTGGCATTAAAATCTGTTTGACAAAAAGTTATTTACAGAAAATATGACGACAAACAACAACAGAACAGGCATATAGTTAGATTTTATATTGTATATATGAGCTCTTATTTGTACAAGAAAGTTATTTACAATTTATCAGTTTTATGTTTATTCATTAGATTCAAACTCAGTATTAGTAGGTGCAACTTGAAGAGTTTCTCCTTCTTCTTGTTCCTCTTCTTCTAAATCAAGTGTCATATCTTTCTCTTGTTCCTCTTCTTCCTGATGCTCTTCTTCAACGATATCTTGAAACTTAACTACTGGAGGTTTGACAGGTTCAGGCTTTTCTGTTTCTTCTTCTTCAGATTCTTGTAAAGTTTCTGATTCCTGTTCCTCTTCTTCTACTTGAGACACTTCTTCAAAACTATCAAGTCTTTTGTTGGTTACATTTCGAATAATCTCATCCAAAACTGTTCGAATCGTCACTCTGTTTACTATCGAAGCTGAAACAGAGTTGAGCAATCCTGGAAGGAACTCAACCTCAATATCTCTTTCAATAGGATCAAACAAATACCCGCTGATGCGTAGATTCAAGAAAACGGATTCAATAAGATCAGAAAGATAACTTTGAGTGAAAGCATGTGCCGCAATTTTTCGAGCAGTCTCTTGTTCTTTTAATAAAGCTTCTTTTTGTTGTTTGATTCTTCGACGCTTTTCTTCGTTATGTCTTCTCTCTTCTTCTTCCAATCTCTGCATCTCAACAAGCTCCGCGTTTCTGAGCTCCTCAAAATAGCGCTGTTGCTGTCGAAGGTTTTGCAATTCTTCTTCATTCAACACTTCTAACATCGCTTGCTCTATTGTTTTTCCAACCAAAACTTCCAAAATTGGTTTTACTTCACGATCGAAGTCAAATAAATCTCCCGGATAAATTTGTGTCTCAGCAGGGACTCCTGTGCAAGCAGGTATGAATAATGGAGTTGGGGGTCTGTCTAAAAAGGCATCTGACTGAGTTGTAGCATCAGCCTCTTCAATACGATCTGTCAATGCTTCTAAATACATCTCAGTTTGAACACACATATTTCTTAAAGAGCTATCAAGAGGAGGAGAAAATTGCCTCTGTCTTTCCAAGATTCGTTCCTTTGCTGCAGCCTTTCGACGGCTTTGAAACTTTTGTTGGATGCTAGTAGCTTCTTGTTCCAAGGGAATTGTTTGATGGGCGTAAGTGTTTCCTCGCACTATGTGAGGATCATGCATCAAGTTGACATAACAACGTGAAGGCAGGGCATCGTTACTACGGTATTTTTGTGTGTGGTTGTCATAATAAGGAGCCCCTTTATAATGAGCATCTGTTCCACTTGGATGAGGAGCATAAGATTCTGCATTTGTTCGATACTTCGGTTGAGTGTAAAGTGTTTTTGGTTCGCTAGTGAAAGTGTATGAACTTTCATGTTTTTGTAATTGCTTAGCTGTTGCCATATTAAACTGACGATTCTATCTTTACCTTATATAAAAAATCTGTGAACAGTTATAAAAAAAGAAGTTTTAAAAGTACCTTTAAAATTGATAATGTAATACTTAAACATCTAAAGTACATCTTATTTATTAAACCTTATCAAGTCACAAAATTTATTTATCTAACTTTTATCCAAAACAATTTTTTTTAGTAATATTCAAAACTTTACATTAAAAAACAGTTTGTTCTCTATATATTTGATACAGCAAAAAGTAGAAATAATTTTGATATTATAGTTAAATTGATTTAAAATATTTATATAATGAAACTTTAATTAGTTTAATTAAATAAAGTTTTAGTTAGATAGTATCGACGTTATCATAATTATGTTAACTTTTTCCTGACCAACTAACTAACAATTAATTTTTACTCTCAATTATGTGCTTTTAATTATATTTATAATTTATTTCAAAAATTTATTGGAACACTAAAATTGATAACAACTAAAAAATTATAATAAAAGTATAAACACTTTTCAATTAAGGTCTGTCAAAAAATATGTAAACTTAAAATCTACCTGCTTAAGGTTACAGCTTTAACTTCTTAATTGAGTGTATTTGGTATCTATGGAAACTAGGTGATTACCCGGAGAAAAAAGTTTCTTTTAACAATTACACAAAAATCTATGCTAAACTAAGCAAATATATATGTAGAAATAATATATAGAAGAAAAATAATTTGGTAGTAAATTAATAAGGAAATATATATGAAAGCAAAACAATTATCACGGTTAATTAATAAGTTTTGTTTGATTTTTTAAAATAAATAACCCACATAAAAACACTATAAAATACAAGCTTGGTAACAACAAAGCTTTGCTGAGCACAAACACCTTCATTGAAAGCAAAAATTAAAGGGAAATAACTTTTTATGCATAAGTGCTTGTTAATAGTTTGATAAAATTGTTAATTTATTTCGAATGATAATTTGACAATTTTTCTACAAATATGGATGATGATGGCTCTGCTGGAGCAGATAATATAGTCACTGAATTCACAAACTATGAAGATTTTTTGGATTCACAGATTACTCCTTTGGATCTTTACTATTTAGAAGTAAAAAATATTTTATCAAAATAATTTAGCTTTTAATTAATTATAATTTGTTTTATTCACTGAGTTTTATTTTAAAGTAAATATTTTTTAATACTTAATGTTTTAATTTTTATAATGTTATATTTTGTTGTTAGTATTTGAAATGAAATTATTTTATTTTCTGATGTTAAGGTTTTAGATATTTATTCAACAAAATTCTATTGTCTCAAACCTTTTATTTCTAGATTCTGAATATAAAATATCAAACAATTAATTTGAATACTTATTTGAATATTATTTTTAAATAATAAACCAACAACCTCAAACTTTTTATATCTTCAAGTTTCGTAAAATTAATATTTGAAAGATTTGAATAAATTTTTAGCAGCAATTACCTTAAAAATAACAATAATTTTAAATTATTTTACTAAACAATTTAAAATAAATTTGTTTATGAAATTTGTTATTATATCTTTATATATAGTTAGTCTAAAGTTAAAGGAATATCAATAAGAAACATATTTTGATGAAATTTCTTAACTCTAAACATTAACTCTGTAATATAATCCAAGGATGAAGAGCTAGCACGCCAACTAGTGGAGCTGGGATATCGTGGTAGTGGTGAAGTTTTAAAAAGAGAAGAATTCAAAGTTCGTAAAGAAGCTGCAGAAGCTTCGCGGCAGCAGAAAAGAACTCAACAAAGGTGAGTTGCTTCACCAAGTGGTGAATGTTTGAAGCAAAGAGGACTTATATCAGTTTAGTTACTTGTTGCCATGACAACAATATTAAAGATTTCTGCCACGTGACATCTGTATATTATGTTAATGAAACCTGCCAATGTAAATATTAAATTATTACTTCGTGTTGAGTCGATCTTTATATATGATTCAAATGACTTCACTTCATATGTTGAATCAGCTGTTTGTATCTTGCAAAAAACTGATTGTAGCTGCTGCAATAGACTGATGACGTCACTAACACGATTCTTTCAACAGAAAACTCGCAAGTTCTGGTAAAGCTCTAAGATCGGAGTTTTTGAGAGCTCTTGCTCAGCGTGAAGAAGGAAATCGAAACGGCAAGCTGACGGTAAACATCTAACTTCAACATCCGCAGTATCTCACCTAATCCTTTCAGTCAATCATATTTATTCGCGATCGAAATTTGCGCAATCAGGAAATTTCTGGGTACATCGATTACGCGCATCGACTTAAAGTTGAAGACTTCGAGAACTATTTCTCCGGAAAACGTCGTCTACTTCCGCGCTCTACTGACCTCAGGTGTCGATGACGTCACAACCAATCAGCTGTTTCAATATTTGACTTTCAGTTTTTACAACTGGGAGACTCAAACAACAACTTCAAATCCGACCCCCAACTATCAAGTGATCGCTGAGAACGCGGCTGGACTTCTATTTAAAAACAAACGCGACCGAAAGATCGTCAACGTCGATCCTAAAGTAAGAGATTTAATTAAAAACCAGTGAAGCGTGAAATTGATTTTCGGCTTTTCTTGGAGGCTTCTACACCAGGTGACAACAGCACAAGAACACAGATTTCGTGCCGCAATTATATTCAAGTGGTCATATACGATCATATTACAAGACGGAAGACGTAAGAAGTAGAAAAACAAACACTAGAGGGCGCTATTCGAAACAACAATTGATATTTTGCGTGCGCTTCTAATATCATCATCAAATTAAAAAAGTTTCTCGAATTTTTCTGCAATTGAAATAAAAAAGAAAAAAAAAAGAGTTTTTGAAGTGATGTCACTTGCTTAGCGACATAAACAGGTTTTAACTATCATCTGAGGAAAGATCTTTAAGACAACTTGATAAGATTTGTCAATGAACAACATCACAATTTCTTCCATTTGATCTGGTACACAACAAGGAGCAGGAATGGATGGGACTCGCTTCTTCATCAGTGATTGGATTATCGCATGATTTGTCATCTTTAAATTTTTCTAACAAATTGGTTTGGAAACACTGGATTAAACCATCGTACTGATGACGTCACTAACCTTCAAATCACAGTTGCCATGACAATAAGACATTTCATATCCACTGGGGGCCAAGATCCAATCGTTCCAACCCAGTTTTTCAAAGCTGATGAACTTTTTTGTCACTTTGCAAGAATCTTTATTTCTATCTTCATCCTTGAGTTTTATTGATCTAAGTCTTTGTGACGTCACTGATCTGGGAAACCTTCGCTTCTTAGGAGCAGACTCAGCTAATAACTGGTTGAGTTGCTCGCTGGTTGTCATGGAAACCGCTGAATGCTGGAAGTCGTTGCTATAGATGATAAGAACCGGAAATTGAATAAAATCATCACTCGTTGCAGTGGAATCATCTATGATCTTAAACTCATTCAGCATTGATGACGTCACTGCTTCAAATCTTAACACAAGTAGATAACTAGGATTTGATCTTGAGAGTTTGACGAGATTTAGAAACTTCTCGCTTCCCCCTCCAATCACGTGATCTTTAGTTGACTCTTCTAAACTTTCAGATATATTTCGATAAATCTGTCAAAGTTCAAACTAAAGAGTTGCTTCAAAATATGATGAAGTCATCAACTCACAATTTGTGAGTTACGTTCGAGTCGCTCGTAGACCGCGATTCGCGTTCGATCGATTTTTAATCTGGCCCCGGAGTCGCGACTTCTGCGGCAATCGTTTTGAAAGCGAATTTCAGAACTGGTCAAATCTTCAGAGCCAGGAATTGTCGATATGTTGAAAGCAAACGCCGATATGACGTCACCGGAGCGCGATTCAATTCGAATCGGTCTGCGCGTTTTATTACTCGCTCTTTTATCACCTGAAAAAGCAAATAACTTTCCCAGCTGTGCAAGCAGCAAGTTGAGGGGAACCCCCAGGCTGTAAGCGCGCTAAAATCACTTAAGCGTAAAACTAACCAGTGTGTGGATAGATGCCTCGGACCGTATTGCCGGTCATTAACTTGGGCTTGTGATCATATAACCACACCATAAAATCTGGAACATCACCTCTTCGCGACCTCATCGACCTTGAACACTCTTCTTTGCTTATTTCAACAGAAGCTGGAAGAAATGATATATTTAACGGTTTTGGAGTTGGGGTTTCCCCGTTTTCATCGACTAAATGAAGATTTTGGAATTTTTTGAACTTCCGTTTTTTTCTTCGACGTTTCAAATCTAATTTCCGGTTGCAGCGTTTACGCTTCCTTGATTTTCTGCAGCTTTTTCGCTTACGTCTCGGTTTTAGAATTGCAGGTGACGTCACTACACTAGAAGATGACGACATTATTCCTCGTGACGTAGTATTCATATTGTAATGGGATCGCAGTTCTTTCAATTGAAGATTTCTGCGGCGTGCATTGCTATTAGCAACTAACACAAGCGCTAATATCAACAACAAAATTCTCATCTTTACAACTGCAATAACGTTACAAGCATTTTCGAGTTTTCGAATGAATATAAGTTAAATAACTCAAAGCTTTTATACAAAAGTCTTTTTTTCTTTTTTGCCTTTAGTGACGACTAGCAACAGGTGTTTTTGATTTAGACACCTGCTGCAAAGTTACTAGAAATTTTGCTGTATTCACTTGCTTACCGTGCCAATTTTGTTATAAAACTTCTTTAATATGTGTTGGCGACAACTAGCGTTTAAAAATGTATACAAGCACCTGGTATTGAGGGGAGAAAATTGAAAATAATTGGATAAATTGAGACTGTAGAATTGATTTAATTTTAATTTTGTTATGTGGCAACATTTTCAGAAAGTGTTTAATTAAATTTGAGATATTTTCTCACATTTATGAAGGATCATTTTCTTCAATGATTATTGATAAAAGATTTGAAATTTATGTTTTTATTAAAACTAATGTTTGAATACTTCTTAAGTGTGATTTAGTTTATAAGCTTTTGTCAACTATTTAATTAACTTTTAATATCGTCTGTAAGACTTTATAGTAAATTTAATAAAAATATTGAATGATTTTATATTTTGGTAAACGTTCTTTTAATATTAACAATTTTAAGTTACAATTCATTTTGTTTTACAATTATTGTCAAGTTTGTTATCTACAGTGATACACTTAGATTAAACATTTTGTAAAACTAATAAAGTTTAACAATAAAATTTTATTGAAAAGTTGAATTATCGATTAGTTTTGAAGTATTAGTCTATATCAATCAAATATTAATTTAATCTTAAATCTATTTGATCTTAAATCTTGTTTTTTTTCTAAACGCAGCTTCAAAAAACTCTGTTTTTTTGTGAAGTAAATAAGTTTAGAATAATAAAAAGACTTATAACAAATTATATTCCCATTTAGTTTTGTTTATAAGAAAATTCTTTACTTTAAATTCATTTGTTTTATTTGAACAACAAATTTAGTTTTTAAGACAATTAAATTTGTATAAATATCAATTTTAAAGATTTGAAGCTAACTCATGTAAAAGTCTTTTTACTTTTCCCTTTTTCGTATAAAGTGAGTGTTGTATGTAAAAACTAATAATTTTGTATTCTAAATTAACGTTATATCAACCTTATTGAATTTGTTCTTATTTTGTTGACTCAAAAGAATTGTTTAATGTGAACATATTATTTGTATTTTATTTAATGATCATATTATGTTTGATTTCTTTTAAAAGTTATAATTTGATTTTTGCTTTAACATAGATATAAGTTAAATATAAAATTCAGGTAAACGATACAAAGATTTGTTTACAAAGTGTTATTTAAAAAATATGAAATCAAATCTATTTTCTGTAAAAATTCACCTTAAATCCTCCTATTATTCAACCAAAACTTTAAATTATTGTTAATAGTCTAAAAATCTACAGTAAAATTTTGAAATCAAGAAAAATGTTTTTTTTTACAAATGTACTTAATATTCAATTTATTTTTTTGAAAAAACTTTTTGTGGAACTTACTTGTGAAAAAACAGTTAAAACTTTTAAGAAAATAATTTTCTAGTTGTCTAAGATATTAATATTTAAGACTATCAGAAAAAAACGACAAATTTGATTAAAAAAGTTAGAAAATTTATGATTTAGAGATAAAGCCTTTAAAAAAAGTTAGAATTTCAAGTAAAGATAAACATTATATTATTTATTGTTATTTAAAGATTCATTTTTTATACAGATTTCATTTTGAAGCTAAGTTAAAAGCAAATAAAGGATAATTCAAAATTCCTCTTAAAAAATTAATTTAAAAATTTGATTCTAAATGATTTTCTTTTTTATTTGTATGAAATTTCACAAATTAAAAACAAACTATAAATAAAATAAATCTATTATTACAAATGAAAAAAAGTTGACGAAACAAACTAATAAAAATTTATTCATCTGTCTTCTCTTCTTTTGCATCGTCATCTTCTTCTTTAAAAGGAAGTTGAGATAGAATATTTAATATTTCCTCTTCTTGGTCTTCACTAAGTCTTTCTTCACTTTCTTCAATTATTACATTTAGCTCAACACTTGTTGTTGGTCTGAGATTTATCAATTGAAGTTTTTCACTTTTTGTAAGATTATATGGAAGTAATTGTTTAACAACTGATTTAATTATTGAGCTGTTTTGAAAACTCGCTGGCTTATCCTTAAGATAATGTAAAGTTTCATAAGCCACTGTTGCTAAATTCTGATCTAAATTTTTAGTCATTTTTTTATTTAGTTGTTCTGTATAATCTTGTAACAGCTCCATAGTTTCATGATCACTTAACATACCAACTAACTTATTTGTAACTTCCATTTAAGAAGTTTATTAGTACTGAAATTTTTTTAAATAAAAATTAATGAAAAGTTTTAACATTTCTTAAATTCCAAATACTTAAATATTAGTTTTATTTTAAAATTTTTTTTGAAGTTTATTTTTATTTAAATTCTTCATTTCAAAAAATATACAAAGAAGTCGAAAAATGATATATGTCAAATCAATATATTATTTATGTTAATGAAAATCTTAAATTGTGAATTTTATAATAAACTAATTTAAATAAATTTTATGAAACATTCAATTTTACTTTGTTAAGTAAATCACATTAAAAGTATCATTATTAAAAATAATTAATTTATGAATAATAACAAAGTTAATAAAAGTAGCTTTTTTATCATATATCTAAAACAACATTTATAAAATATAATGTTAATATATATTATTGTTTTATATTAAAATATAAAATAAATTTGATAAGATAGATGAAGCAAATCTATAGTATTTTCAATATTAAAATGTAGCTGCTAATAAAAAAATAAAACTTATGTTAATAATATTAATAAATTTATATTAATTTAAACAATAACAGTTTTTTAAATTTAACTATATGTAATAATATTCAGGATAAGAAAAATAATCCACAAAATCATGTAGAAATAACTTCCAGATTATTTATAAGTACAAATTAATAAAATAAAATTTTATTAAAGTATTTTACTACAATTTTAAGCATTGAAATAAAACTGCTTAACTATAACTTTTATCATATAAGGGGGTTTTTCAGCGGTGAACTTTGTATGAATAAAAAAATTATAGTCGAGTTCAAAAAAATTGTAGTTATAAGTTTTAATTTAAAAAAAATCCTTCAATTAAATATTTTATTAAGTTTATAAGCTACTGGTTTAAGCTATATAAAAGTCTCTAAGCCCAAAAACTTCTTCAAAATTCCAAAAAACAATCAGTAAGACAATGAAGAATTACTTATTAAAGATATCAATGACCAGACTTGGAGGGAAAACTCAGATAATCAAGAACCGTTGAAAGTGTCATTCCAGGAAAGTTAGGACAAACGCAAGTTTCTCGACAAGCTATATAAACTAAAGCTTGACAAAAAATTCGAGCGCATTAGAGTAGCGCATGATATAAGTAAAGATGATCGCTTATAAAAAAACTTCTTTTAAAAGAGGCGTATAACCGAAATCAGAAGGAGCAACCAACTGATTTCAAATACAAAGCTCGAGGTCCACCACCATGGGCCTTGAGAGCTGTCAAGGTTCTTTTTTCAAAAAAACCGAAGTGGCAAATAGCCACTGGCCCCACATCTTCTTTTTTCACATTCTCTCCACACACAATTGTGATAACCATCCTTCCAGCCAAATAACCACGTTTCTTCCTGGTTCTCAAATTATTAAAGTTATCAAAATTTCACATTTCTTTTCACTTTTCTGGATGACGGTGGTCTTTCTCGTGTTTTGTGTTGTAACAAACTGTATGATAGAAGCGGCGGTGTTTGTCTAATTTATAAAACATTGCTTGTACCCAAGATTTCCAGAATTCATATCGCTGCCATTATTTGTCCTATTATTTAAGATTATCGCTTTCGATTTTCATTACTCAAAGTTCAAATTTTATCATTTTTTATGTACCTACCTAACACCCTCTAAAATTAATGATGAGGTTACTATTAAGACTTTATTCAAGGTTTTGAAGAGTGTGTGTGTCCTGAGTTATATATTTTGGGGGATTTTAATATTAGTAAAATTGATTGTAAGAACCCGAATTCAGCATTTATTGGAAAATCATTTAACTTTGATAGCGACAATACTAATTCAGCCATTTAAAGTCATGACTTCGCAAGCTTCCTCGATGCCAATAACCTATCTCAGATGGTTACTTTTCCAGCCCAAGTTAGTGGTAATACTTTTGATCTTCTCATCAAATCAAACCCTCTTACCTATTTACCTCTGATCAGATCCCAAAATTAAAATCATCAGTTTCCAACACCACAGATCAGATCCCTGTATTGTTTTTAAGAAAAACTACTTCCTCTTGATCACTACCTTTATCGCTTTTCTTTAACATGACTCTGAGGCAAAGAAGAGTTCCACAAATTTGGAAGAAAGCTATTATTACTCCAATTCATAAAAAGGGTCCCAGAAACACCGCACTTAACTACAGACCAGTTTCGCTAACTTCAGTTATCTGCAGAACTCAAGAGCATATCATTTACAATCATATGACCAGTCATTTGATGGAGCACCATCTAATATCTGATGTTCAGCATGGCTTTGTGAAACGGAGATCTTCCCTGACTCAACATCTCACTTTTCTTAATGAGCTTACATCCCATTATGAAAGTAATACTCCTTGTGACATCATATATCTTGATTTTGCTAAAGAGTTCGACTCTCTCCCACACAAGCTTATTATAGTTTTACAAAATTTAAAAATCAATAGTCTTCCCATACAGTGGATTGAAGATTAATTATTAGGTAGAATACAAAAAAATCGTGTTGAAAGATCTTTATCTACTCCTAGTCAAGTTAACAGTGGTTTTTCTTTTATTCTCTTCTTAATTTTTATTAAAGACCTCATCAGAAGACTAGTAGCAGTAGATGATGTCAGAGTGTTTGTGTATGCAGATGATATCAAGCTATTATCTTGTAATCCTTCAAAACTTCAAACTGATCAACATACTGTAGAAAACTGGTCTATGAACTGACAGCTCAGAATCTAGCCCACAAACTCTGAATTTATAAATTTCTCCCTTAAGACAGCATATTCTTTAAACCAATATTCCATCAATGGATTTATTATTCCACAAATATCTTCGGTCCCTGACCTTGGCATTACCCTATCATCTGACTTTAAATGGTACAATTTAAATTTCCAAGATCAATCAACCTTGTCTACTTTATTATAAAAACATTTAAATCTAAGGATCTATACTTCTTTATCAATCTCTTCAATTTGTACGTACGTTCAATTCTTGTCAGTGCATAGATGTCTTATCAAGTTGGTGATATCAAAAAAATAGTACCTTTTCAAATGCAGATAAGTTATTATTAAATACAATAGTTATAAACATCGTCTTAGCTTCTTAGATTTAGATACCTTGAAAGTTCACCGTATCAAATACGACTTAGTTTTAGTTTTTGGAATTATACACAATTTAATTGGCCTTCAATTTGCTGATTTCCTTTCCATTAGTCCTTCTCTCAAGTTATATCAACTCAGACAATACGCATTACATCTTAATAGGCGCATACCACCTGGTACGTTAATCAGAGCAAATTTTTTCTCATACCACACAACTAGTACATGGAACCAGCTGCCATCAGACATTGTCATGTCAGAATCACTCGTGTTGTTCAAGAAGAAGTTGAACCGTTTTAATATTGCCAAAATTTTCATTTCTAATCTGTGGTTCTTTCTATTTTTTATATAGTTAACTTTCTATGTAATTTTTCAATGGTATATGCTTTGAGGACTACTGAAATGCCATGAGTTAGATCTTTTGCTTTCTATGTTTCCAACTTAATTATATATAATAGGTATTATTTGTGAGAATATGTGTTACCAAGAAGTTCTCTCTTCAGTTTCCTTGCTGATAACTTGTAAGCAGGCTCTATAAAGATAACCTAGTCAAATAATTAAACTTCTCAAAAGCTCCATTTGGCTTCATAAAGAATAAAACCTTGATATCGTGGATGATTAACTAGCTACGGATGAACAGTTGAAAGAAGGCGTACTGCTATACAAGGTGAAGAGCGAAGAAAGGCTTCTGCTGATTATGATAAGTAACCAAGTATAAGTTCCTAAGATGTTGGCATGAGTAACATAGAGTCTCGATTGAAAAGAGTAACATTTTCGTGATAGCATCGGTGAGTTCCGTGTAAGTCTTAATAGACATCTCACGATTTGACAGAAGAAAATAATTATGACGTCATCAAATCAGTCCCTTTTTACTTGTGGAAGGATGACTTTGGCTTAATTTTTGGATTGTGCTATCTTTAAGAAATGCGAGTATGTTTAAACTGACAGCGTTTGATGTCGAACAGCTGAAATATTTTCTTTGATTCAGCCACAAAAGTTATTCGCCAGCTTAACTAATAAATCGTAAGCTGAACTAATCAAGCTTAAGAGAATATTAAAAAAAGGAAGTTTTTTGTCTTTTAAAAGATATGAATAGCGTAATTAAAAAATTTGATTTGAACAAAGAACAAACAAATAATGTAATCTTAAACAGAATGTAAGGAATGTAGTTGATTAATTACATTTATTTATTTCAGATAAAGAAGTTTATTTAGACATCTGATGTATTATTTCGTTTTTTTATGCTTAATTTAAACGAATTTTATATTTGGATTCAACATTTTTAGCAAGAATTTCTTAGTCAAGGTTTTGAGGTAGTCTTTCATAAGCTTTAGTTTAGGTCGAAGCCGATAATCTTTTCCCTTTGACTAAAAAGATAGAACATACATTGTATGAAACATATAATGTGTCAACAAATTTTTAATATGTTTTTTAGTTCGGCTTTTAATATGAAACTAATTTGTTTTGTAGTCACGTAAAAACTGTATATTATAATGAAAAGTCTAATATGTAAACAACCAATTTGTTTTATTTAAACTTGGCCTTTTTTGTTTTGATGAAATTTGTCTTATAATTCGTTAGATTTCTATAACTCTTGCTAAAAGTAGAATAACTACTTTTAAAATCGATTTTTAATTGTTAAGTGATCTGAATGATATAATAGATTTTCTTGATGATTTATTTTTTTTATTTTTGTAATAATTTAGTGCTGTAAATGTTGTGTGATAGTAGATTATTTTTTATAACTTTTTTTAATTGACTCAAGTGTTGGTTACACAAATCTTCTAGCTAAACGTTAAATTATTGTAAAAAACTTTTTTCTCATTTATTTTATATTATGGATAGTTTTAAACATATTCAAGTTCCCTAAAAAGAGTTCATTCCCAAAGTAATTAAACTAGTTTTGATGTTTAAATCTAGATTGAGATTATTGATGGATAACACCAGGTTTTTTTTGCTTTTAGAGTTTTGTTTACTAAATTTATTAATTGATGTAATTTGTAATTGATCTTTAATTTAGTAATTCTATTGGTTTGATTCTTTTATTTATAAGATATTCATTTATATCTTTTTGAAATATTATTTTTCAATTAATGTTTTGTTTTTTAGTATTAGTTTTTACATTCCATATTTTTTAATAATTCCATCTTAGCAATCTTAATGGAACGAGAAAACTCTTTGAATTTTCATACTCTCATAATAACAGGTAACATTTCTAATCTATAAAGACTTTTTTGAATTCTAAAAATAATTGTTTTAAAATAGCAAAAAATAATTGTTGAAATTGTTGTAATGAAAAATGTAAACTAGATAATTGTTAATAATGAAATTTAAACAATTTATTAAATCAAATTTAAACAATTTATTAATTTAAATTTAAATAATTTTTTAAATTAAATTTAAATAAATCTTTGTAGGAATTTGTGGATTTAATTTGAAAAGAGGAGTTTTATTTAACCCTAGCCCATATATAACTTTAAAAGTTCAGCCTGGATGCAATTATAAAAAATTAAATCATCATTCACTGAAGTATAGAACTACAGAAGTTGAACATACAACTAATCCTGCTTGGAAAGAACAGGTTAACAAATTTCTTCTAAATATTCATTGAAAATTATAAAAGATTTCATTTAAAGTAAAAATAAAAACAGTTTAACCAGTGAATGATTTTGTTTCGGACTTTATTTGTCATAAAACTTTTCTTTTTATTCAATGACAAACTTTTTGATTTTTGTGAAAATTTGTCAAAAATAAAATTCATTTTTTTTTATCTCTAATCTTCTGATCTAAACCGGATGTGACGTCATCTACCATTAGTTCTATATACAAGTATTGGAAAGCGATCTCTTAGTTTTGGAAGTGAAAGTAAAATTTGATAAAAGTCGTCCAGCTCTCAGAAGATTTCTAGGAAAAGTAGAAGTCCCTGTCACAGAGATTTTACTCCGTTTAAGCACAAGGTTCCTTCTTTGATTTTCTGATGATATTTTCTCTTTTTTTTTCAAGGAATGAATTTTATGTTTATTTTTTGTTGTTGTAATTGTTTTTCTTCTGTTTTTTGAACAGCGAGTACCGGTATACGTTTGCTCTTTCTAAACGGAATGCTTTGAATGCTACCTCTGGAAGTTTAACATTTTTTATAGCTGATGGTTTGAATGTTTTTTTTTTGTTTAAATTTTTTGAAATATTTTTTATTGCTTTTTTGTGTAACCATTTTGTGATATTATTCAAAGATCGTTCAAATCTCTTCAACACGTCAGATGATCGACGAAAACACTCGCCACCTAGTGACCGATTACGTAACTGGAGGAGCGACCCACCGGACTCTGATTCACATCAGCCTGTCCAGCCTACAAGTTCACGAGTTGAAGGTGAGTTTTCACAAAATATTGAAATTTTGTAAAACGCAAATTGTTCGCAGTCTCCTCTTCCGAAGATGAGTCTTTAGAGTTAGAAGATCAATTTTCAGCCAAGTAAGATTACGAAGTCATTATCGATTGGATGTCATCTTTATATTGTAGCCGAACTGAAGCGGAAACTTTCACTGAAAATCTTCCAATAACCTCCCAAAGTGACGAAATCACAGATAGCGTCAAAAGAAGTAGTGACGTAACGATGACGTCACAAGTAGTAGTTGCAGAGAAGCAACTTGAAGATGAAAAGTTGTTCAAACTTCTGCGATATCTCGGTGAGAAGAATTCTCGTCATCAATTTGAACAAGTGAGTGACGTCATCAACGCGATAGGACGATGTACATATTTTGATGATAGGTTGATGTGATGATACCTCGTCGCGACAAAATGTCCAATCTAGGCTTTGCCCTGGTGGGCGGGGCCTCAAGTATGAACAAGTTGCTGCGCGAAAAAGTGAGGCGCGAAAAACAGAGTTTCCCGTCAAGTTTTTGGAACAATTTTCTTTCAGGGATTATTTGTTTGGAGTATCACTGAAGGCAGTGAAGCGGAACTTGCCGGTCTTCGTCTCTATGACCAAATACTAGAAGTGGACCAATTTCAGGTCGTGAACGAAAAAGTGGCTTCTGAGATTGTTGACACTTTGTTGACTAAATCGGGTGATGACGTCACAACTGGTCGTGTCGTCATCAAAGTTCTTCGTCGCTCGCCTGCTAATGTAAGACGACGATGACGTCATTTGTGACTTTGATATTGATGACGTCATTAACGCGTGCTGTTTAGATGATGAAGAAGCTGAAGAACTCGTGTCCAGATTTGAACTTGATATTGAATCGTAGTAAGTCGTGATCGTTTTGCTGATCGCGCGTCACTCATGACGTCATCATGTAGATCATGTGACGAAATGGTCATCAAGTGAAGAAGTTAATAACAGCCAATCACAGAGCTCAACTGCTAACATCAACAACACACGGACTTTTTCGCTGGTCAGAAACTTTAGCCATAGTCGGAAGGCGGTGTCCAGGTGACCGTCAACTTCTTCCCTTTTTTAGATTTTCAATTTTTCTTCTTTTAGAGTTTATTCAAATGAAGATCCTATGTTGGAGACACCATCACAAACTAACTTACCCGCCGGTTAGTTTCGTTCAAATCTCAATCTTCACTTTCTTAAATTAGGCAAACTAAGGGCCACTATTTGGGCCTAAAGTGCTACTATTTGGGCCTAAAGTGCTACTATTGGGCCTAAAGTGCTACTATTGGGCCTTGATTACAATTAAGTTAATAAAATAACCGACAAAATTTCTAATTAACCGAAAGAATCACTAAATAACCGACAGAATCTGTTTAGGTTGGGAAGCTTGTCAGGATCGTTTTGGAAGATACTTTTATCTCGACCACATTAACAGACTGACCCAGTGGCAACGACCAAATTCCAGAGTGACATCACATACACCCTCTGCGTCCATATCAATACGAAGACATCATCTGCGACCAACAGCTGATAATCACGACAAAGTTGTTGCGACACCTAGTGTCAAAGTAGTGTCAAAAGTAGCACCTCTGAGAAGATCAGTTGCTGTTCGATCAATGAGTCAAAAAGCGGAGCAAGATGCAGATTATCAGCATCTTCTTCATCGATATCAAAGCATCCGAAGGATCACAAGACCTGGATTACTACGAAAAAAGGCGATTGCTGATGATGATTCTACTCCTACAGCGGAGGAAGACACAAGTGATTATGACGTCAGTGATGTAGAAGATTCCAATCCCGAAGAAGATCATCAGAGATTGGATGCTGTGATTGAAGAAGAGATCCACATCGACTCATCTGTTGTTGAGGAAGATCGGAACGATAGTGAGTCCCTTGATGACGTCATCACCACGTCATCAATCAAACTTGCTTTTAGTACCCCAGCTGAAATCATCAAACCGCTTGACGTCATCAAATGACGCGTCATCGACTTCTACGTCATCACATCCATCGTTTGTTCTTAACATCGCTTATCAATTTCTTACATCTATTTATTTTGAACAACATCTACGGAAGAATCAAGTACGCGCGTCTATATGACGTCATCACTCACTTAATCACATCTCATGTAGGAAGCTTACACCATTTTTTCGACCAATCACACGGTTCGTTACATGGTGAAGAAGATTATTTCGAATGGAAAAATGTTTGGCGAGTATCAACATAATAAGGAGCTTGTCCGTTTTGTTAACACGTTTGTCGCTCGCTGTTGTGACGTCATCAGTTGCTCACGTCATTGTTTACAGCTTTGCAGAAGTCAATCGACCTCTACCAAGTGGCTGGGAGAAGAAAGTGGCCACAAATGTGAACAAAAGAAGCTTTTTTGTGGACCACAACAAGCGAATGACCACATTCTTTGATCCTAGGTCAGTGTCCCTTTGTGTGGACCGACCTTGTGTCTTATTTATGCTTTCAGATTACCTCGTACTGACAAACCTCGTGCTACTGTGACGTCATCAACCACAAACGGCTTTGATCGAGCGGTTAGTATCTAATCATCACTTTCCACGTGATCAGTTGATGACGTCATCAGAAAAATGGAAATCGACTCCCGGTGCAGTCACCTGTGACAACAACAGCGCCCCCTCTCGTCGCTCCGCGCCCCACTTCTACTCTCACACATCGCTCGCGCGTCATTGAAGGTCAATCATCGACGTCATCAAACCATCGACGTGGTGATGACGTCACGACGACGTTGAGTCGACGGCGAGAAGTGAAAAATGAAGATTCGACTCTGACGTACAATGATAAAGTGGTTTGTTGAAAATCTTTGAAGATCTACATCTTAGGACTTGATTTTGTGAGCAGGTAGCTTTTTTGAAGCAAGAGAACATCACGGACATCATCTCAGAGCGATATCCCAACATCACAACCTCCGAATCCCTTAACTACAAATTGAAGAAGATCAGACAGGAAGGGTTGGGAGCTCTTGAAAAGTAATGACGTCATCACGTGTCGATTAGCTGATGACGTCATCATCTGTTGCAGATTCACCAACAGCATGCAGCTGAACATCATGCTAAGTTTATTCGCGGAAGAAATCGCGACCTTTGTTGTCAAGGTACCCCTGATCACTCACGCCCCTTTTTTCTTCTTACATCTTCTTCTTTCAGGATCACTCAGTACTGAGCGAACGTCCCAGTAGCAGCCGGGGCGAGTCTTCAGGTAAAGATCTGATCTTAGATGACCTTCATATATTGATCTCTTATCTTTTAGGTTCAGCTCCTAGAAGTCGCCCGATGCTTCGAAACTTCAACGCAAAACTTCGATCTTTTTATCGAAAATTAGCTGAGAAGGGATATGGACAAGGTCCAACTAAAATCAAGTAATATACCGCTACCGATGACGTCATCAGTGTCGTGACGTCATTGTTGTTAGATTGGTGGTAAATCGAGCTAATCTTCTGGAAGATGCATTCCGAAAGATCACATCTCTTCCCAGGAAGGAGCTTCAAAGATGCAAATTTTTTGTGTCTTTTGTCGGCGAAGAAGGTCTCGATTACAGGTGATTTGTGACGTCATTAACGCGGCGACGTTACGTGATCTGATGTAGTGGTCCTTCGCGAGAGTTCTTCTTCCTGATCTCTAGAGAGCTTTTCAATCCCTACTACGGATTATTTGAATATTCAGCTGTGGACACTTACACTGTTCAAATATCTCCGCTGTCTGCTGCCTTTGTTGAAAGTCCACTTCAATGGTTGGTCCACTTGTCCACTTTTAGTGTCCTAATTGAATGGTGACCAGGTTTCAGTTTGCGGGTCGTATCATTGGACTAGCTCTCATTCATCACTGTCTTCTGGATGCATTCTTTGCGAGACCTCTTTACAAGATGTTAGTTCGATCCAAATGTTCCTTATCTGATCTTCGATATGTTGATGAAGAGTTTTATCAATCGATTATTTGGATGAAAGAGAACGACATCACGGAGCTAGATCTCGATTACACCGTTGACGAGGATAAGTTTGGCAAAGTAAGTGTGCTTGCACGTTGCTATGACGTCATTAATTGTCGTGATCCAGACGGAAACGGTCGAACTGAGGCCAGGAGGTAGAAATATTCCGGTGACAGAAAAGAACAAAAAAGATTACATCGATCGCGTGATTAAGTGGCGAGTAGAACGCGGTATCAAGGAGCAAACTAATATGCTAATCAGGTGAGTGATGTCATAGTGATGACGTCACGTGATGGTTGATGGTTGCTAGGGGTTTCAATGAAGTGGTTGATTTGAGATTGGTGTCCGTGTTTGACGCCAAAGAATTGGAATTGGTGATTTGTGGAACAGCTGATATCGATTTGAATGATTGGAGAAAAAACACGGAGTATCGCGGCGGTCAGTTGTGACGTCATCATTTCTTTGTTATCATTGACGTCATGCTGCAGGTTACCATGACAACCATCAAGTGATCGACAACTTTTGGTTAGCGATTCATAAATTTAATAACGAAAGACGTCTTCGACTGTTACAATTTGTCACTGGTACAAGTTCAGTTCCCTACGAGGGATTCTCTGCTCTTCGCGGCCCTAATGGACCCAAAAAGTTCTGTATTGAAAAGTGGGGCTCACCTGTTTCGTTGCCAAGGTGAAGTGGACATGTAATTCACGTCATAATCACGTGACAACGTTTTTAACACACAGGGCACACACTTGTTTCAACCGACTTGATCTGCCTCCCTACTCCAGCTTCCATCTGCTCTGGGAGAAGTTGGTGATTGCTGTTGAAGAGAGCAGCACCTTCGCGATCGAGTGACGTCATCATCCTCTATCTAATGACATCAAATCGTCAGCATAGTTACGTCATCATCTGTTTGTGCAATCGTGTCACTAAATTTTGTAAAAATGTTCATCTTTGATTTTAAGTCTGTGAAGTTTGATCCAACCAAGTCTCATCAAGTCTTCCATTTTCTTTCTTTTAAATCAAGATTTTAGATTGTTTATGATTTATTTCTGTTTTGTTTTTTTCTTTTGAACCAATTATGAAGTTTGAAAACATTATTCCTATAGTACTGAGGCTATTACTGGCAAATATAAACTTGTCTGTGTCGAAGTTTAATAAATATTTAGAAATTTTCGAAAGAATTTACCTCAACAATTTCTTCGTATATTTCATCATTAACATTTTGTATCTATAAGTTAGATCAAATATGGCAAAAACTGAATTGTTGTGGCCACGTGACCCGCCCTTTAATCACCGCTTACGTTTTTTTGTTAATTTCTCTTTTGACGAGAGTTCATTTTGTCTGTTTAAGACAGAATTGCAAAATATAAGTTGTTACAAAATGGCATTTTGTTCACAATTATTTACCACAGAATCCTAGAAATAAATTTTATTTAAAAATTAACATAAAACCGATATTACAATTATACCGATTTTTACAACTTATTTCTGATTCAAAATATCAATCAAGCAAAAGTTTAATCTCGAAACTAATGTTTAAAAGACTTCATATTTTGATTGTATATTATTCCGAGTGATTTGAAATTACAAGTAATGAAGATATTACAGTCTAATGGGATAATTAAATTTAGAATTCTATTAATACAGGCTTCACTAACAATCATCTGAATTTCGTAAATAATTCGTACTTTTAAAGATGAAACAGTTCTACTCAAAGTTATATGATATTTACGTGATAATAAATATATGATGGTAAACTTTTAATGTTAGTTTATTCTGTTGAAATTCAATAAAAACCAACTACATTTTTGACTTGTTAAGCTTTTGGATTATTTATAAATTTATTTCTTCTCAAAGAAACTTTTTGTTCTTTATAGTGTGATATTGACTAACACTTGCAAAATTAATCTTTAATTAATTCAAAAAAGTTGTTCTATACAACGAAAACGTAAACAATTAAAAATGTTTAAGTATTTAGGCAATTTCTGATTAGAATTAATGAAGTTTAATTATAGTCGATCTTTTTTACAACTATTCGCCGTATCCGAAAATAACCTCTTATTTTTTATTTTACAAGAAAATATCCGCTAAAGGCGTTAAACAACCCACCGGTATATAATGCGTTAGTATTAATCTAGTAAATTATTAGAATTTATATTTAGAAGTGATTATTTAATTATTTGTCACGTGCGTAAATCATTCTTTACATAACTTACTACAAGTTTCTAAATTAACAAACGTTTTGCTGTGGAGTTTAGATAAATAATTTCATTAAGATTAGTTTTTATTTCATTGTAATTTAGTTTATTGAAGATTCTATGATAAAGTTAAAAAAACGGATAAAATCAACGATTGAATATTTTCCATTTTGATCTCATCTTTCTACCATCTAGCAACTATTTTCATCTCTTGTATTGTCTGATTAGCTTAAATACTTTAATTTTATTTCCTTCTAATATTAAATCATATTGAAATTTTTGTGAAACTACTAATTTCATTGATTTTAGTCTATTTGTGTGAATGAGTAACTTTAGCATGATTGGTTTCTTGGGAAGATTAAAGTTTTTAATAAAAAAGATTAAAATATAAAAAAAATTAACTATAAGTCAACATATAATCCAAAGTTATTGAAAATTATTAAATAATTTTTTCATTTCATTTTCTACTTAAATTAGTGTCATCCTATTTGTTTAAAATTTATTACCACCTTTACAAAATTTGCTTTAAATTAGATTAACATAAAATTCTTTTATAATTTTGCCTACAAATAATTTGTTTATTTTATCAGATATAAAAATAATATTTGTGTGGTTTACTTTCAATTTGCTTTTTTCTAACTTTTATATAATTATTGTGAAATATTTCTTTATTTTGTCGAAAGGTTAAATTAGTTTAAGTAGAAATTGGTAAAGTCTTTTTTTATTTTACTAGCTTTAAAATATGAACAGTTTTAAATAGAGTAAGTTATATCTCTACAAAAGTAAAATTTATGGATAAAATCATAGAAAAATAAAAAGTAATCGTTAATATCTATTAACTTAATAGTTTTAGCTACTCCTATTTAACTGAAACTTAATATTATTCTTAATAATTGTTTTAGTACTTATTTTGAAACTGAAATATTTGTATTTTAATAAAAAAATAAAATATTTGTTTTATTTTAATCATTTTGATTAAATTCTTAATATTATTCTGTGTTTTGTATAAAAATTATGTTAATAGTTAAAAGTAACGAAAATAAAACTGAATAATATTAAAAGTTTATTTAATTAGTAAAAGTTAAAACAAATAAAATCATATTCAGCAAAACTGGTTATTTATAGAACCCAATACAATTTGACATTTATTAAAAATAACTTATTTTGTAACAATTTGAATAAATTTGACAGAATATTGGTTGATAATTATTACATATTTTTCATTTATTTAACTTTTTTGAAGGCAAACTTAGCTTCAGATATAATGTTGCTTTGTCTAATAATGATTTTATTAATAGACTTTCATCAATATTGTATTTTTGTGTTCTACTCTTTGAAAATAATAAAGTTTATCTTAAGATTTAAATCTGATTTATAAATTCATATGTAGTTAAAATAAATTTTTTAATGCCTCATCTAGAAACTTCACTAAAGTTATCTTAATTAACTTAAACTTAATTTTGTTCAATTATAGTTTTTATTTCACTGTTTATAGATTAATTGATATTTATCTTTTAAAGTCTTAATATCTAAATTTAATTTTATTAAAAATATTTTATTGAAAGAAAAAAATTATTTTTACTTTAATGTTTATAAAGACAATTCATAAAACATATTTTAATCATTTGTAATTTATTTAGTATATAATTATACAATGGCTGCCTTATTTGATTTGGACTTGGATAATGAAAACATCACTGATGATTATGATGAAGATGATGAACAAATAGATTCTATTGGAGATTCACATGAAGAAAACTTAATGGTTGAAAGTTGTGATTTTGAAAAGATAGATCTTACAGAAGAGACAGTAAATAAAGGTCCTGAGAAATTAGGGCCTAATTGTTTCGAATTATTAAAGGTTTTAGGTAAAGGTGGTTATGGTAAAGTTTTTCAAGTCCGAAAAACCACTTCTCCCAATGAAAACAAGATCTTTGCAATGAAAGTCCTAAAAAAAGCTTCGATATTATGTAATCAGAAAGATACGGCCCACACAAAAGCAGAAAGAAATATTTTAGAAGATGTCAAGCATCCTTTTATAGTTGACTTGATTTATGCTTTTCAAACTGATGGCAAATTGTATTTAATATTAGAATATTTAAGTGGCGGTGAACTTTTTATGCAACTAGAACGTGAAGGAATCTTAATGGAAGACCATGCTTGCTTCTACTTAGCTGAAATCACTTTAGCACTTGGTCATTTGCATAGCAAGGGTATTATTTATCGTGATTTAAAACCAGAGAATATTTTACTAGATGTAGATGGTCATATTAAGCTGACAGATTTTGGGTTATGTAAAGAAGCTGTAAATGAAGGAACTGTAACTCATACATTTTGTGGAACTATTGAATATATGGCACCAGAAGTGTTGACAAGATCAGGACATAATAAAGCTGTGGATTGGTGGAGTCTGGGTGCTTTGATGTTTGATATGCTGAATGGTACTCCTCCTTTTATTGCTGAAAATCGAAAGAAGACGATAGAAAAGGTGTTGAGGGGGAAGTTGTCACTTCCTCAATACCTCACTACAGAAGCAAAAGATATTTTGAAAAAATTACTCAAAAGACACGCTCATTCGCGGTTAGGAGCAAGTGTAGAAGATTATAGGGATGTACAAGGACATGCTTTCTTCAGACATATTGATTGGGATCTGTTACTTCAGAAGCGAGTAGAGCCACCCTATAAGCCTCCACTTACTGGTGAGACTGATGTAAGTTTGTTTGATACAAAATTTACAAAACAATCTCCAGTAGATAGTCCAGACAACAGTCAACTGTCTGAAAGCGCTAATCTAGTCTTCAAGGGTTTCACATATGTCGCCCCGTCTGTCTTCGATAGTTTGAAGGAAGATTTTGATATATCGAGATGTCGTCTGTATAGTCATCGTCGCACGGCTACACCAATCAGCCCGATGCGTACAGCTGAGTTACCATGGCAACCAGCTGTACATAAGTACGTGGTGGATGATATGGATTGTACACCATTAGTAGCTAGTGCTGCTCATACATCAATCGTTAGTGAACGAACTGGCTTCCAAACGATGCCACATACAGTGACGTCACCACTACAATCGAGCAGTCACCTTCAATCTTCTATTTTATGTAACAAACCCACTACATCAGCAAATGATTGCGTCACAATTAAGTCATCATCAAAGCCGAAACCGAAAAAGAACCAAATGTCGTCAATCAAGTTTTAGGACGTTACCTACCAATAAAATCTCTCATATAGACACTTTTTAATTTATTTCTTTTTATTTTATGTTCTTTGCAGACATCGTCGTCTCTATGGCAACCGACTTGTTTTATCCCCTAATTATTTAATCGCGTAGTAAGTTGCTATTGGCTACTAGATGGTTGCTATTGGTGACTAGATGGTTACTATTGGCGACTAGATGGTTGCTATTGGTGACTAGATGGTTGCTATTGACGACTAGATGGTTGCTATTGACGACTAGATGGTTGAATGTGGTCTCTTGTTTATAAATAATGTTTTCAATCTTTTTCATTTCATAATTTTCTTTGTGCTTGAAACTTAATTCATTTAAAAATAGTCAATTAGGAAAATCTCCTTTCTTTCAACGTTGATGACGTCATCACAGCCACTGCGTTTTAAAGTCGCAAAATTTCGATTTATTTTTCGTCTGTTTCAGTAGGTGCCTTAAACATCATGACCACAATGTTACTGCATGTTGTGATGACGTCATTTAATGATGACGTATGTTTCGATAACGTAGCACGTAATGTGTTGATGATGACGTCACTTATCAACTTTGTTCTTCTTTATTTAAAGGTTTTAATTTAAGAGGTGTTTGTGATAATATCGATTATGTCGTCATCAACCAGGAAAAGTGATGATTCGAAACTAACGCGAATTGACAGCATCCGCGAGAAGCTACGAAAGCGAAGAGGAGTTTTGATCCGTGATGACGTCAGTAAGTAACGTTATTGATTGTTCAATGACAGAGCGATTACGTCATCACTTTTTAGACTTAAAGGTAGCAAAAATCGAATCAGTGAAGTCAGGTGATAGCGTTGATGACGTCACAAACACGAGCGTTTGACGGAAAGAACTTTTTTAGATGAGATTAGAATTGAAGAAATAAAGAATTTGGAAAGTTACTTCCGGAATCACGATGTTCAACTTCCGGTTGCATCATCAAAGTTTCGACTCGAATATGTCGGTGGGTTAATTAGCTGGTGCACCAGGTTTATTTATCTTCTTGCAGAATTTATCTGAAAGAACAGAATTATGTGAAGAGAAGATGGAGAAGATGTTGTTGAAGCTAAAAGATCAAAAATTGATTGAAATTAAAAAGAGTAAAGGTAAGTAAAGATAAAAGTCAACAAATCCGATCCAACAAAGCCATCTTTCCGTGACAGGATCAATTATTCTTCTTTCAACCAATTTGTCATCTCAAAAAAAGAACAGAAATAGAAGGTAACAAACAGAAACAACAACAAACAGAATAAAGTTGTTTGTTTGTTTGTTTGTAGTGATCCTTGTGATGATCTACAAGCGCTCTTGTCTATCAAAACTGCCAAAGAACAGAAAGAATCTCGAACAACGAATGAGCTTCAAGGACTTCTCTCAATCAAATCATATAAAGAGCAAAATCTTGCTGAAAGATTCCGATCAGACGGAGGACCTCAAGTGAGTGCTCCCTAATGCTGATGACGTCACTGACACACTTATGACGTCAGGTTCGCGAATTCTGTCCGTACGCTACACGCGAACTCTGCTACAAACAGATGCCATCTACATCTACCTGCCGGAAGTTACACTTCCGTAAAATCCTCAATCATCATACAGGTAAGGCTCGCGCGTCATCATGACGTCATCTAATCACTATGACGTCACAGATGAGTCACTCGGTGATTGTTCGTTTCTCAACACTTGCTTTCATATGGACACTTGTAAATATGTCCACTATGAGATCGACTACCGGGGCACCGATCTTGACCCTCGTACTAGACCTCGTCACGCGCGCAGACGAATTGACGTCAACACCGAGAATGACGTCACTGCTGTCGCTGAAAAGAATCCTCTGAAAAAGTTTCATTCAGACAAAGAATACTTCAATCGGAAGATGTTGCCGCCGCAGGCTAGTGACGTCATAAGCGCATTTCATGATGATGACGTCATCGCTTTGTTTGTAGTGGATAAGCTGTGACATCCGCTATCTAGACTTTTCGGTCTTGGGCAAATTTTCAGTGATCATGGCTGATCCACCCTGGGATATCCACATGGAGCTGCCCTACGGGACTATGCAGGTGTGACGTCATCACATTTTTGCGTCTTTGTCGCTATTTACATCGCGAATGGGCGGTGTCGTGAAAGAACGAGCGTTTGTTGCGTAATCTCATTTCTCTAGCGACTTCTTGCGGCTGATAATTGATCGTGTTTCAATGCCCAAATATGGTAACTAACGCGAAATGATTTAGGATGCTGAGATGAAAGCGATGAGGATTCAGGATTTGTCGGATGATGGATTGATGTTCTTGTGGGTAACCGGGAGGTGATAATTTGTTGATCTTCATCAATTGGTTGTTGATGAAGATATTTGTTTCAGAGCGATGGAGTTAGGTCGGGAATTGTTCAATTATTGGGGGTTTGTACTTCAAGCGGGTCACTGACTCTTGAAGTGGTCTCAACTACCAATATGACGTCATCAAACGCGTTTTTGCAGCTACAAGAGATGTGATGAATTAATCTGGGTCAAAACTAACCAACTGCAGCGACTGATCAGAACCGGACGAACTGGACACTGGATTAACCACGGCAAAGAGCACTGTCTGGTACGATGACGTCATCATTGCTAGGTGACGTCATTAAAATATTTGTCTAATTTGCTGTCAGATTGGAATGAAAGGAAACCCGAAAAATATCAATCGAAGATTAGATTGCGATGTGCTGGTTGCTGAGGTGAGTTGATTACGTCACTAGGTGATGACCTTATCGGTTGTCATGGAAACAGGTTCGTGATACAAGTCATAAGCCGGATGAGATCTACGGAATCATAGAAAGACTTTCACCGGGAACGCGGAAATTGGAGCTATTTGGTCGGATGCACAACATTCAACCTAACTGGTTCGCTTATCTCGCGTTCATGACGTCACAAATCAATTTGCTGTTTCAGGGTGACTCTAGGCAACCAGTTAGATGGTGTCCACTTAGTTGAAAATGATGTGGTCAAGAAGTTTACCTCTAAATATCCTGATGGAGTGGTCACTAAGGAGCCCTCTACAAAAGACCCCAATCACCATGGATACACAAATCACTAACTGATGACGTCAGCAACTTAATCACGCTTTTTTCCTCTTTTTTATCGTGGAACTTAAAAATAAAATTTCTAAAATTGATTTTTATTTCTGTCGATTTGTCAATTAAAAAGGTCAAAGTTCAAATTAGTTGAAATCAGAAGCAAGTAAGTTTCCATGGCAACCAGCAAATCGAGGACTTTACACTTGTAGCTGTTGGGCACCTTCTGATGGAGAAGCGACGTAGTAAACTGCATCACCTCGATATTTACTCTAAGATTTGTAAAAGATCACCAAACAAGTTGAAAGATGAAGTGAAGATCACCTGGATGTAGTTGACTGTTGATTCGATGGATTTTGAGGAAAGCAGAGTCACTGTGCATCCTCCAAATCCTCCTCCTGTCATTCTACTCCCATAAACACCGTCACAAGAGGTCGCTAGTTCCACCAACTCATCCAATTCATCACAACTGACTTCAAAGTCGTCTCTGATGACGTCACAAACGCGATTCAGGCAGCATGTTTCGACAAACTAGTAACTGACCTCAAAGACTTGTGGCTGTCCACCATCAAGTGGCCGAATGTGACGTAATCCTTCATCTTCAGGGCTTCGACTGCCTTCTGCGTGCGCTCGATTTCAGAGATCACATGACGCGCGCGCCGAAACACAACCTCCGGAAGTTTAGGTTTGAGTTCTTTACAAAAGACCTAGTTAAATGGAGTAGAAGAAGATCAGGAAGTGATCACCTAGCAACTCGCTCATGGTGACGTCACGCAAACTCTTTTTTCCACTCACTTCTGCCGCTTGGTGGCAGTGTTTCCGGCGCGTCGGATACTCACTTCCGGTTAGCTGATGCTTGACATTAGAATTGATGACCAGTACAGCCACTTGGTCGTCGGACAACTCCACCAAAATCGCTTCCATCGCTCTAATCATAATGACGTCATCTTCACTCACTACTACCTAGTGACCGACCTGCAATCGATAAGAAGAGCAGATCCCTGACGTCCCATTGTCGAGATAAACTGATCCATAACCCCACAAGGCATCCCAGCAAAGTCGTGTTCAGCTTGTTGGCATGACAACGCTTTTTGCTTCAAATTTGTCTCTTTTACTGAAAAACAAATTTATGTAACAAAAATGGGGTTTTACAAAAATGGTCCAAACTAACCTCCTGTAAGAGCCTCGAGGAAGGTGTAAGTGGCAACTTCTAAGGAAGCTGAGCTAGAAACTCCTCCTCCTAGTGGGACACTACTCACAATCAAAGCACTGAAACCAGGAACAGTGGCAACTAAAAGTAATTTCTAAATAACTAAAATGTTTTTTTTTCATTTGTGACTTCAGCAACTTTTGAAATTGTGAATTACTCCTTTCACGTAATTAGCCCATTTTGGTTCAGCTGGAGCCAATGAAGCGAAACAACTAAATTGAACTTCTTTATCTTCAGCCACGTCATTTGATGTGGTTATTATAGTTATTTTGTCATTATCTTCTTTGCAACCAACCATCACAGTAACTTCTGGTAAAGCCTGATTAAATAATTGTTTATATCATAGTTCTTGATAAGGCTAAAATTGTAAATATTTTCTTCTAGCTAAATTAAATCTGAAGTATTTAATATTTAACTTTGATAAAAAATCAATATATTTTCTAGAAACTTTTTATTTTAATTATTAACTAACCATAGGAAAGACAAATCCATCATTATAATCAGTATGTTCCCCAATTAGATTTACTCTTCCAGGAGCACAAGCTGCTACTGTAGCTACTTTGTTCGGAAATCTTTTATGAAAAAGTCTAAGAGCTTCTTCTTTTAGTTCATCAATTGAAAGAGATTTAGTTATCAAAGACATTTTGCTAGCAAAGCCTTAGAAGATTAAAAATTACAAAAATTCTAAAAAATTTATTTATAATGTAAAGCTATTTAAAAAGATTAATAATAATAAACTTATTTTAATTCAAAGCTTATCTTTGAAACAACAAAAAACAATATGTTTGAATTAGTTAAAAATTAATTTGTTGATATATAACTTATTAAAACTTTTGATAAAGTTGCAACTTTAAACAGTTTTGAAAATGTTTTCAGGATAGATAAGTTTTATAATTCATCAATTTTTTCATATAAATAGATGAGTTTTGTCATTGGGAAAGAAACAAGAATTAAAACATTGACGAAAATGGTGGAACACTAAGCTGGCAATGCTGGTTTTAATATTAGAGCTCTTTAGTAAATTCCATTGGAAGCATAAAACAAAAACATAAGATTTATAAACAATCTAAATGATTTGTTGCTTTTATTCCTATAAGCTACAGTTTAAAATGCGGACATGATTAAATAGACATAATTAAGTAAAAAGATTAGAATTTCAATTATAATTATTTTCAGCAAACCTTGCAAGCAATTAGAAAAAAACTGATTATTAAAAATGTTTAGTTATGATAAAAAATTATTTAGAATGAAATGAAAATCTTTTTTTAAAGTATATTTTTTAACAACTTCGTTATGTTTGACAAACTTCTAGTTATACTTTACAAACATATAAATTTCCAAATACTTCTAAAGTTTCATTGAAGTTACAAATTGTCCTCAAAAGTAAATTCATATCTCCAATTATTTATTTTTTAAATCATTTTTATTTTAAATACTTAATATAATATCAATTGCAAAATTAATAATAAAAAACTAAGAATACAAGCACATTACTAAAAAACTGTCAAATCTTAGATATAGAAGGATCTAAACTCTGTTGGATATTCAAAGTGAAAATTACAATACAAGAAAGTATTAGCGACTAGCAAGGTATGCGATATTTTCTGATATAAGGTTAGCTTTTTATTTCGAATAAATAATATGTGACTACAAAAGTTTTAATAATTTTTCATGAACTTTCTTATGAATTAAAGTTCATCCCACATTCGATATTTCTTCTTCAGCTTTCCAGTTTTATTCAAACCCTTTGCATCTTTGTTCTGTTTGGCTTTCTTGAACTTGTCATCAATTAGACTTCGAAGTTTTCCGATCACATTACAATCAACATCTTTCTTATCACATTCACAAACATTTTTGTCATCTTTATAGATATTTTCACATGCATCAACTAATCCGGGGGTCATGTCTCGGTGATTGAGGCATTTTCTTGGCACAAAATGTCAATTAATATTTATAGAAGTAAAAAATCGAAGAAAATGATGACATTGCTTACTTGCATATACACGCGAGGGCGCAGTTTTCTTTCACATCTTCTTCAGAGGGGCAACTGGTTTCACTATCGTTACAAGGAGGACAACCAGCAACAGCATCTAAGAAAAAGCTTTCGCATCTCTTCTTCATCTCAATACTTTCTTCTTGACATTTACTGAAGATTTAAAATTCATCTTTTATCTGTTAGAATTAAAGAAGAGTTGGTGCTCACTTGCAAATGCACTGCAACTGACATTTAGCTTTGTAAACGTTGCCTGATGTCATCGGTTTCACTTCACCTGCAGCAATTTGGTTTTTCATCTCTTCATTGAATTTTTTTGCTGCCATTTCATTTTCATCCGAATCTGACATCTGTACTTGCTTCATTTCATCAACAGACTGTTTTATCTGATTAATCGAAGCTTTTCATTACAAATGTGAACTAAAAAATTGTGGTAATTTACTTTCTTGTATCTTTCTACATCTTCAGCTGTTGGACATTTAGTATCCTTGCATTGGCAACCTTCACTATCTTGATGACTGCATTTATGGGTCATTTCTTTCGGTAAGGATTTGATACAAACTCTTTAAAACCAAATAGAATGTAAATTATGAAATGAAGATCATGTAACTTACTTGCATAAGCAAGGAACTGCACATCTAGCATCATCTTTCATCTTTTTCATATTTTCTTTCATTTCTTCTTCTTTCCCGGTATCTTGAGGAATATCAGGAGCATCAATAGGCATGGTTTTTTTACTACAATCCATGTCTTCATCAGTAAACTGATCACAGTCGCAGTTCTGTGGAACCTCACCGTCCTGTCGCAGCAAGCATTTACTTTTTTCACTTTCCGGTAATTTATTATTACATTTTCTAGAAAGAAAATCTTTCTGTGAGCTTTTCCTAAATAATTTGAAGCTCATCAGACTTACCGACAAAAGCAAGCCAGTTTACATTCTTCTTTTCGAATAAGTTGACAAAAATCTTCTGAACATTCAAAATTTTCGCAATTAATATCATCTCCAATATCAGGATGCTTGTAACATTGTTGTTCTGCCAACTTACAGCAATCACATGCACAAAATGCTCGAATCTAAGATATCAGACGAGATTATTACGATAAGAAATCTTTTTTTAACATAATAAACAGATGATTAAGATAATAATAAACAAGTTACTTTTGTAAGTATCCTATAATAAGTTCAACTGTTTAGATTGTTACCATTCTTTTAATTACATAAAGTATAGATACAAAATAACAGTTCTGCTGATAATTTGATTTTAAAAAACATTTCAAAATCTCAAGAAAACAATAAAAATCAAATTTATCAAAAAAATATTAACATCTAAAGAAAAGAACCAACTTACTAATAGCTGCTTAGTAGGACCTTGATAACAAAAAGAAAATCCGAAAAGGCACAAAGTCAAAATCAAATAAGATAGTTTCATGACGCTTGAAATAAAATTAACAGAATCTAGAAATAATTTCAGTTAAAGCAGTAAGCCTGAGGCTACTAAAACAGTTTACAATAAAAATAGTATTTTAGCTATTTTTAACGAACAGAAAATATCGTTAAGGTTTCTCTTAACTTTAAACGTTGTTAAGTGAAGTGTAACTTCTATAATGAAATTGCTTTTACCAGATGGTTGATCATTTTTATAAAGAAAGTTTTATCATTTCTTTCTTAGGCAATGTTTGCATTGAGTTAATAGCGTACATATCACAAAATGTAAAATGTTACTGACTTACTAAACAGCAACAAATTGTCTATTTACATCTTTGACTAAAGCGCTAAGTGATTAAATTTGAACTTAAAATAAGTTTTAGTTTACAAATATTCTGCGCAATTTATGTACATATTAAAGTTTATTCAGTCTTCAAAATATTTTTTCATTACTAAACGAAATAATATCTTATAAGACAAGTAAAGAAATTGTTTATTTAAAAACTAGTTTTACCAGAATGTCAGCAACACACTTTGTACGTAAATCATATGTTTATATGACATTGTAAATAATTCTTAACACCAAGCTACTTTATTTTCTATTCTAAAAGAATTGTGTCAAACAAAAAAAGCGTTTGATTATTGTTTATGATTTATTGAGTGAAAAATAATAAAGAAATCAATAAAATTGTTTTACTGCTAACTGTAAGTAGCGTTTTTCAAACAAGAATAAAAACTAAATTTAGTTTATCGATTGCATTGTAGAGAAAAAAGTCTTCCTCTAATTTTTATATGAAGCTAATAAGTTTATTAGTATAGCTTTAAATGACACAAATTTGATTATGTTAAAAAACAAATAAATATTAATGATATTTCTCACTCTAATATTTTCATTTTTGTACAAAAATATTAATTAAATCTATTTTGATTACAAAGTTTAGTCTAACTAATTTAGCTGCTTAATTTTTAAGAAATATTTTGCTATAAGATCTAAATCTAGGTGGTTAAGAGAACTTAGAACCAATTTACTTCGTGTAGCATCTAACTAGATGTCAATTTTTATACTACTCAAATTTTTTTCAGTGATAGTTAAGTTACTATTTTTATATCTGTAACAAAATAATGCAAGCAGCTTTTTGTGATAAATCTAATATACAACAATTTTATTACGAAGTATAGAACAAATAAATATTTGCTATCCTTTAATTCATCATGCTGACTTGTACATATTGATTTTGAATGTTCCCAATGCAATGTCTTTATCGAATGATTTTTTTAGGAATTTAGAAAAAAAAAACGAATATGCAATATCAGATTTGCAAATTCTGCAATATTAAATAACTGCACCCTTGTCATAAATCAATTAGGTAAAACTAGGCTTGTTGAACCTATTAAAATCAAAAGTGCTTTCAGTTTTTTCGACAATTTTTAAAGTATAGTTATGAGTTAAAATGGTTACTTATATTTCTAACTTCTTTTACTATGTATTTCTTAAAGTTAATCAACTAAATTCTGTTTACAAATTGTAAAATGTTTTAAGCGTAGAAGATAGCAATTCAATTTATCTGGTTATTTTGTAAATTTTATTAATGTAAAACATGAATGCTGAACATAAGAAAGATGTGAAAATAGTAAACTATGTTTTTAGTTCCTTAAAGATGCTTGCACGATATTAATGAAATCCTTCTGTTAATAAATTTTCTGTCTATCTTGATTTTACTAATAACTTGTTATATTCTTTCAAAAAAATATGTATTTCTCAAAATTTTTTAAAATTAATAAATCACTGTAAAATAAATCTTTCAATATCATTAGTAAAAATTGTTCAGATTGTTTAGTTTCTTAAAGCTATATTATTGGTAAAAAATGCTTTTGAAAGCAATTTTTACTTATATCAAAGTATTGCTATCATAAGCACTTACCTTAACCTTTTTACTAATCTGTATATTTTCTTGCATAGGTTTTAAAAGTTAGTTAAATTATGGCTCAAATACAAGCTCGGAGTCTTTTAAAAGAGTTGTTATGTCAAGCTTCAAAATATACTGACTATAATTTTAGGTTGGTTTTTCTGTTACTATTTTGTTCATTTTAGTCTTTTTTAGTCTTAGACATCAACTATCTTCTAAAAAGTTTTTCTAGGCTTATAGTTTTTAATTATTACTATTTTTGTGATGAATATCTAAGTTAAATAATATAAAAATAGTAATTTTAATATAATCATCTATTTGTTTAATAGTTTTAAGCGTTTAATTATTATTTTTTTATAGTTTTAAACACATGACTAAAGGTAAAAATTTATATATATCTGTATAAAGCTTTTATAACAACCATAAAACAATATAACTTCAGGAAAATATTATAAAAATTTAACATAATATTCTATACCTTAAAAATCATTTTTCAATTTATTATATTTGTCATAATATTCTAATTTTTAGGATTTTTCACAATGTTTCAAATAAAAAAATATTTATATATTAGATAAAAAGTAAGATTTTTTTTATAATTTTTCAAATTTCAGAGCTCATGCCTTAAGAAGGGCAGCTTATATGTATGAAAAACAAATTGAAGGCTGTGATGAAGTCACTCTAAATAAACACATCAAAAATATGGAAAAAGATATTCAAGTTATCAAAAGACAGGTTTCATATTATTTTAGAAAAACTTTTTTATTAGTTTTGAGATTAATTGACTTTGGAATTTTAGTTTTATTTTTGTTAACAGATTCAAATTTTCAATTTATTTTCAGCATTCTGTGAAATATATAAAATGTAATCTATAAATTCATCTAAACAGTTTTTTAATTGTTTTGGTTCAATATTTGAAATAATAAAAGTTAGTTTGTTAAACGAAGTTAAACAATAAAAGTTAGTTTTTGAATTTCTTATTGTTAGGTATTTTATTGTTAACTCATAAATTCTGTTTCTTTCTCAGTCTTATAAACAAAACTTTATAAACTGATTTTCAATGGTTTTTTTTAAGTTATCTTCTTTAATTGTAGTTTTTCCAGTATCAATGTTGTTAAAATGAAATTAAGAAATTGCTGACAGCTTGAATTTTTCTCAGTAACATTTTCTAATTTTTTTAAATCATTTTATTGATTAGCCTTCTAAAACATTGAGAAACAAATTAGAATTTTCACTGTTTTTTACATTTTGGTTAGATTTGTAAAAGTATATGAATTCTCTGTCTTAAATTATAAATCTTCTTACAAATAGTTCTATTTTGAATGCAGAATTCAGTAATGATGAAATATTATTTTATGTTTTAATCATCTAACCCAACAACTGGGGGCTTTTTATCTCTATATTTTTCAATAGAATTATTTTTTAGGTGCTTATTGGAGAGCTATATGCCGCTGAGAAGCACATTCTAGAACAAACTTGAAGATCCAATTGTTTATAGAATGTTGTTTTTCGAACCTATTGATTAAATAAAATTCTTGCTTGTATCAAACTACTTTTCCACAAACTTGGTCTAACTTGTATCATTGAATTAATCTTAAATTTAAGTTTATTTATTGATTTACTGATTAATAAAAAAAAACATTTTTGTATTTTCGTTTTGAAAATAAAACCTCTCATTAAAAACTCTGATATAAATTTCAATTTATTGTTCATCTACAAAGTTAATCTTTTGTAGTATATAAACTAGCTTCTTTAATCTTTCAATGTTATTTGTCAATCTAATAATAAGGTATGAATTAAGTCATCATCAGCATGACCGTACTTAGTATAAACAGTTCATTTAATTAGGTCATCATCGTCTTAAATTCTATTCCTCAACAACAACAACAAACGAAAAATTAAATATCTCAGTTTTTCGTTCAGGTCAATAGAAACTTCTATTTCCATCATTGTCTTTAATTAAAAAAAAAAACTTATGTAAATTGAACAAACATTTTTTTCTTAAAAAATTTTCAACCAAAGCTCTTGATATAATTACAACTAGAATAAACTTACATTTTCATAAATTGTCATAACTCTGCAGGAATCAAACTTAGGTTATTATTTAGTGTTTTTAAAATTTACTTAAAATAATACAAGAACGAAACCATCAAAAGTTAAAAGTAGTTTAAAGAGTTGGGATTTTATATCAAATTTTTTAAGCCTAATTTTGGTAAATGAAACTGTTTCCATAAATCGTAACTCTGATATTTTAAAATTTCAATAAAGCTTTGAAATTTACCACAGTTAGCTATTTCACAATTAATGTTTGTTAAAGGAGCTTTTTGATCAATAGGTTAGCATTTTGTAAACATAACGATCAGTATCTGTAAAGCATAAGTAAGATTTCAACTCACACATTTGTACCTAACCCAACATAAGGTTTTCTATGAAGTATGTATTTGAAACAAGAGAAAAAGATGTTTTAAAAACTGCTTTTATCTCTTATATTAGATAAACTTTTATCTTCAAACTAACAAAATTTCAGTTTTGCTGATTAGATGTGATGCTGATTAGAAAGTTTTGGCTTTTAAAGTAGTGAGACATTAGATGTTAATTAAAAAGTTTCAAAAACAAAATACAAATTCTAAATTAAAATTGATATCATTTGTAAAATTGTATTTCATTAAATTTTTTCGATTCTAAATGTAGCAATTCAGGATTATGTTTTTAATCTCAACTTTCAGCCGAAAATTTAATTTTTGTTATATATTGTATAACTACAGGATATCACAAAACTTGTTAGTCATAAAAACATTAAAAAACTCCGGAAATTTAATTGACTTGATTTTGATTTTTCAATCTTTTACACTTGGCTTTTTGTTTCTTAGTGACTTTTATCGTTTTAAATCTTTAAAAGAAATGATTTTTGCAAAGTTTTTTTTATTAGTTATTTTTCTAAGCAGAACAAGTAAGTTAAAATTATTCTAAATTTTTCGTTTAAAATAGTTAAACCAGTATATGATAGATTTTCATGAAAATATACATTATAAGATACACTGAGTATGAGTAAAAATAAACTTTTTAGAATGCACAATGCAATTATGAATAAAGAAATTTAAGACATTTTTGTTAATAGAATGTGAAACTGCAATTTCAATAATTCCTGATGATGGTTGTGATGATGCGTGTGTTTACAAACTACAAAAAACCTTACAAAACATCGTTGATGATGCAACCAAGGCAGATGCAAACTATTCAGAAATGTTTAAAGTAACTACAAGTTAGTCATAAGCAAGTTTCACACTTTTTGTTGCAATAGACAAATAAAAGTTTACGTTAAGTTGCTATAAACAAGTTGATACTGAAGCTGTTTTTAAATAGTTTTTCATTAGCATATAAAACTATGAGCTGTATAAAAAATATATTATTCTTAAAAGGACATTTTCTGCTTTAGAACAATTCAAATTATCATTGAGGGCTACCATAAAGCTTAAAGTTGTGTGCGGGTTCTCAATATCCTCGATCACCAAACATAAGATATATATTAGTTTTATTGGCTACCAATTTGTTACAAGTTAAAGTTATATTTACTTAAGTAGCCGTTTATGAAATTATTATGCTCTAATTTTGTCTGGGGCTGAAATATAAAATCATCAAATCTTCCGTCATAACACCATGATCACAACGATGTCTAACGATATTAGGTACGAGAGGTCACGATAAAAACTGAAATTTGATTAGATCCAAGTTTCGTGAAGCCAGATAGTGTGACATTTACAAGAAGAAAACAAGATTGTAGCGGTTATTGCTCCGACAATAATAACAGTAAGCAGAGACTTAGTAGAAAAACTCTAGAAACTGAAAAACTCTGACAATGATAAGTGTGTTTTGACCTGTTTCTGTCAAGGACAGTCATGCAAATATATGCCAGGGTAGAAGTTATAAAGATCCAGTTGTTACCCATGCAACAGAATTCCCCTCTCCAGTACAAACAGGTTATGCAGCGGAACAGACGAACTGATGCAGTTACGTCCGGCTAGCGTCGCAGGAGCTGCTAAAACGACACTGATTACAGTGACGAACTGCTTACGAGGCTTTAACTCTGGCTTTAAGTTTGGAGTTTTGCGTCTCCTAGAAGTGCTTTCATTAACCAGACTAACCCTAGTAGGCGGGTGTGGTAACTGCCACGCTACATAAATGAACGCATAAGATAAGTGTAAAAACTGAGTTATTTGAATTAGCTTGAAGTCTGCTAAAAGGTTTGTGACAGTCCCTGAAACCAACCCCTTGCGGACCAACCATCAGTGAGAAGACAAGAGATAGTAAAGACTAATACTTTGAGAAAACCATCATCAAAACCACTTTTGTTGGGTACTAAGGTAAAACTAATAATAATGTTCACAGTTCAAGATACGTGGATACTTCTCGAAAAAAGAAGGCCAACGATTTGTAAACAAGTTTCTACTATTAGCTTATTTTTCTTTCAAGATAGTCTAAGACTTCTGCCAGCTAGCATTTTTTGAATCAGAATGAATTAAAAATTAGACTTTTTATCTATCAATGTAGAAAAATATTTGACTTAAGTTGAGTTATATTTTGTAATTGCTTAGATATGTTTTAGATATAAACGAATGTCAATATCCCAACTTAAACAATTGTACTGATGGAAAATCGATTTGTGTGGATTTGCCAGTAGGCCATGTTTGCGCTTGTAAGCAGGGTTTTAGAGATTCGTCATTTACTGCTGAATCAGGAACAACTTGTGAAGGTAAAGGACAATTTAAATGATTCGATGATTAAGAGTCTCTTAAATTTTACAATAGATATTGATGAATGTGCGGAAAATTTACATAAGTGCTTGAAAAACGTTGGTGAATGTGTAAACTTTGATGGGGCGTACGGATGCAAATGTAGGGATGGATTTAAAGGAGATGGAACAACTAGTTGTGAAGACATTGACGAATGTGAAAAAGGTACAAATGCGTTTTATCATTTCTAAAAGTTTGTATTTTTTAGTTGATTAATTGACAGATAGTTTCCTTTTACTTTATCTTTACATTATTCCCGTTTGCTTAGAAATCTACAGCTGTAGTCCACATGCTATATGTAGTAATACTCAGGGAAGTTATGTTTGTTCGTGCATTTCTGGGTTTACTGGAAATGGGACAATTTGTACTGACATCAATGAGTGTGAAAATAATGCTTGTGATAAAAATTCAATTTGCTTCAACTCAATAGGTATATTTTCGACAAACTTTTTATTTAGTTTCTTAAATTTTTTGAAATTAAATGCAAGCTAATTTGATAATTGAAATAGTAGTACAAATAAATTAAAACTTAAAAAAAACTTGTATAATGATATTGTTAATAGGTAGCTACAGCTGTGAATGTAACGAAGGTTATCATATGGTCGGTAAGCATATATGCGCCGATATCAATGAATGCGAAATAGATGGGTGTTCATCGAATGAAAATTCTACTTGTGTTAATACACAAGGCTCCTTCTATTGTAAATGTGATGATGGACTTGAAAAAATAGCAGTAAATACTTAATTTATTTTGCAATCAAATATTTCAGTCGTAATCTTTCATCTATTTTGATGGAACAAAAAAACTTATGATTTTATTTTGTGTAAATTGAAATGCTGTTTATAAAATAATTAAGATTCAACATTTTAATAAATCAAGGTTGAAGATGGAAAAATGGCATGGAGTTGTGCTGACGTTGATGAATGCAAGGAGTCACCATGTCCTTCAAATACTAACTGTGTTAATACTTTAAGATCATACCATTGTCAGTGTATGAACGGTTACTATGGACATGGAAATGATTGTATTGATATAAATGAATGCTTAAATAACCAAACTTGTGATGGTTTAAACGAAATTTGTAATAATACAAAGGTATATTAAAAATTGTGTTAAATGTATATTTCACATTATTCATTTATTTGATTTTTAAAATTTAAAGTTTTCATCAATTGAATATTTTATATCAGAAAGGTTTTGATTGTGGTTGCAAGATCGGATACAAGAGAGAAAACGGAAGTTGTGAAGAGATTCCTGCTGATTTGTGCAAGAACAATTGCTCATCTGACAAAGTTTGCATTGGAAATAACATATGTAGCTGTTTAAATGGTAAAAGTCTTCTATTTTATTCATAACTATTACTTATAATTCGACGATTTCCTAAAACTAATAATGTTTATCCAAATTTATTGAACAAGATGACTAACAAATCAAAAATGGTGTGCAGGTTTCGTTGAGGTTAATGATACTTGTAAAGATCTTAATGAATGTAAAGATGCTTCCAGTTGTCATATTAACTCTGATTGTATCAATACTTATGGGAGTTACGAATGCAAATGTAAAAATGGTTACATCAGTAACAATATGGGATTATGTTTAGATTTGAATGAATGTCAAGATTTAAATATTTGTGAAAAAGAAGCTACTTGTCGAAATACTGAAGGTATATTTAATATATTGTTGTTGTAAGTATTTTTCATTTAACTAATATTAGGAGGATATCTATGCGAGTGCAAGACTGGTTTTGTTAGATCTGACAAAAGCCAGTTGTGCGTTGATATAGATGAATGTTTACAATCACCTTGTAACCTGAAAGCCACGTGTACAAACTTTGCTGGTGGATTTACTTGTAAATGTAATGATGGTTTTGAAGGCTCTGGTTTTTTGTGTAGCAACATTGACGAGTGTTTTGAAGGTATAATTATTTGTAGCTTAAATTAGAATATCAAATAAAAGATTATTTTGACTTCTATATTTTTGGAAATATTCAGATAAAAACTTTATATTTAATTGTTTTGTTCTCATAGAAACCTTGAGTATAAATGTAAAGAAATCAATGTTAGATATAAAACAAGGATATTGTTTTCAGGTAAAAATTCTTGTGCAAATAATTCACAATGTGTCGATACTAAAGGCTCATTTCAATGCATTTGTGAAGAAGGATTTGTAAAAAAAGGAGAAGTTTGCAAAGATTTAAATGAATGTGAAGTTGATTGTAAGATTTCTACATTTATATTGATTCATTAAAGATAGTTTTTCTAAAACGTTCAACTTATATTACTGCAAACCAAACAATTTAACTGTATTTATTTACAAGTTTGAATTAAATTAAAGATGAATTGATTATTTATTCTGACAACTTTTCAGCAATCTGTGGATCAAACTCTATTTGTACAAACATTGAAGGATCTTATAATTGTACTTGTAAAGATGGTTACATTGAGGATGCATTTGGAAATTGTAATGATGAAAATGAATGTGAAACTGACAATTATCAATGTGAAAAAGAACAAAAATGTATCAATAAAGATGGTGGATATCAATGTGGTTGCACAACAGGCTTTCAATGGAATTCAGAAACTTTGATGTGTAATGACATCAATGAATGTGATAGTAATCAGTGCTCGCCTAACTCTACATGTCACAACTCATATGGAAGCTACAAATGTGTATGCCAGGCAGGTTACAAACTCAAAACCAAAAATGTGTAGATGTTGATGAATGTCTAGATGAAGAAGACATCTGTTCCATGTTTGGGGCAACTTGTGTGAATTATATTGGCTCATTTAAGTGTCAATGTCCTAAAGGTTGGTCAATGAAAGATCTCAGTTGCCAAAAATCAGATGAAATAGCAACTGAATGTGATTCTGCAAATCCTTGTCATGCTAATTCTACTTGTAGTATTGATGAAGATTGTGGTTACAAGTGCCAATGTGCTGCAGGTTTCTATGGTACCGGTGACATCTGTTACCCACTTGATGTAGCTTGTCAAATTAATTCTACAATTAGTGGTTGTAATAAGCTAGTTTAACTGATCAACTTGTATCTAATCACTCATTTAAAGTTAACAAATAATATCGCAGAAGTTATATTGTGAATGTGGTAAAAGGAATGTTTAGTTAGTTAGCTTGCAACGTAGTTACTACAACGAAAATAAAACATTCAGCATTTTAAAGCACGTGGATAAGGTTGTTTTTTACTTGAATGTCGAAAAACAACAAATTATAAAATAATATTTACAATTTGAAGACAATGTTGGGAGTTGAAGCAATAAAAAGTATAAAATTGTCAGCTTCATAATTAGAATAAGCACAAGCACATTTTCATAGTGATCCTTAAATTCTACATTTGGCAAATATATATTATTGCATTAAAAATGAATAAATAGAAACTTTGTGAACAAAAGAGTATTTGAGTAAAGAAACTGCTCAATAAAAAGCTTCAGTATGTTTGGTTTGCTACAATATCAACTAGGATTTTATTGTGAGCACTTATGGAATTACAACAAAAGGTATAGTGCTAGTAAACAATACATCATAAAAGTTTAGTTTTGAAGGTCTTATAAAATCGATTAAACAATTTCTTTTGGTAATATTTTATTTAATTGGCAGTGAAATCAAATAAAAAAAATTATTTATTTCTGGTTGAAAACCAACTTTTTGGTGAGCAATGATTGAAATGTTGACATCTGCTTCTTACCCAAAGAATTCAAGTTGTAAGATCGTAAAACGCTTTTCTTCGACACTTTTCGATTCACTGTCGTCAAGACATCCAGAAAATTGACTTCTTTTTTCTCTAATAAAAACATTTTCATCAGCAAAAATGTTGGAATAATTATAAAAACAAACCAATTAATTTCAACAATTGATTTTACTCACTTTTAAGTAGATCATCAATTACTTGTGTTAGTGATTGTATGTACCACGAACCGTTTGATGTGTCTCGATGAGAGAAAAAACCTGAAAAGTAATCGGTTGCTATTTAGATTGAACAACTTCATTTGTCTAATCATTTATTTCATCGATACTTTTCAAAAGTATTCATAAAAAGTTTTTTATTAAACAAATTAGTAGAACAAAGAAGTATTTGATGAAAGTATTATTCAGTTGATATTTGTTTAATGACAAGACTGCTTTCGCTAGTCATGGGTTTCGTATTATTGAGTGAAATGGGTTAACAACGAATTTAAGACCTTCAGCAACTGAATAGCAAAGAATAAAGTCAGCTCCAGCAGGAATAGTAGCAACTGTTGAAGTTTCAGTATATATAACTTTGTCTCCATATTGCTCACAAACTAATCCATCACAGACATCTACCGGAGGTTCCAACCCTATCTCATGTTCTTGACCTCTACATGCCTACAATAATGTTATTGACATTCAAAATCGGTTCTGAGATTAAACTATATTAAGAAAATATTTTCATATAGCACCTGAATGATAAAAATCTTTGGTTTTCCTAGAAGAGTCTTACATTGGTCTCCTCTAAATCGATCCACAAGTTTTTTGATGTTAACTCTACCATCAGTTGCATAAAAGCAATCATCATCTCCATGACTTAAAATTATTAAAGCAAAGCAGTTGTACTGCGAGTGATCAACCTCTGAAGAGTAATATTTGATTTTCTGCAATTAAAGTTTCAAATGATTTTGTTGAAAGTGTGAAGTTATGAAAACTTTAAATATTAGAATAAGAAATTTATGCAAATGAGTTTTGCATCACTAAAATTTTTGTTCGCTAAAAAAGCTGTATAATTTGTCACCTGCAGGCATGTGTTAAATAAAAAATAAGAAGAGTTAATCCTTAAACAATATAACAAAACAATTATACACTACTTACATCCTTAATAGTTTGCTTATCTGCGTTATAGAGCTCTTCAACATCAAATTTTAGATTAGTGAAAGTTGTTTTCAAATTATTAGCATCCACTTTTGTACCTCTTCTTGAGCTGTTATCTAAAAATTATAAAAAATAAGTGTTACAAGACATGAAAAACACAAATGTTATCCATATACAACTAAGTTAAGATAAATTTTGATTACAAACAAGGCATATATAAAGTTACTAGCATAAAGTGTCTTTAAACATCCACATTATAGACATATAAAAGGCTACACCAAAAATTAAGCATCTTACTAAACAAATTTTTTAGCTGTTTTACATTTATTATTAAACAATATAACCAGAATAGATTTAGTAACATTGTCATATCAAATATAAATATTTGTCAAAATGTAACTAGACTTACTTAAAGTAAAAAATGATATGAAAAATTATAAAGTAGCTATTATATAGTTTTGCAACAAAAAAGATTATTATAAAATATATATAGATAATTACTAACACTAGCTATTCAATAAATCAGTGATAATAAAAAAACTAACTAGATTATTTTCAATAATGAAATTACCAATGTATTAAAAATAATTTAGTAATATTTAATATTAAAAATTAGAAAATAAATTTTGAAATCACCTTTAAAATGCTCATTGTTGATAATTAGAGCCAAACCAACACAAGGTTTACTCATATCATAATTTTCCTCATCTTCACTTTCTAATGTCTTGCTTGAAATACTCAAACCTCTAAAACCTTTTGCATCAAATTCAAGAAAGTCTTCTTCATGATCTGACTTGATTGCAACATCATGTTGCATGAGCATATCTCCAGCACTATAAGTCCTTTTCTTAGATTTTTTATTCATATTTTTTCAAATCCAATATTTAAACAACTTTTCAAGATTTTAAGAAATTGTCTGAATAAACAGTTTTCAGATTATTAATTACTAGTTAATATTGCATAATATATAGTTACTTGTAGAACTAAATACTAAATATTTGATAATAGCAAAGTATTAAAAAAAAACTCTATCACAGTTAAATATCTGAAATAATTTCATATTGATGACAATTCTATATTGGAATCATTGATTTAATAGAATTTAAATGTTATTTCCATTTATTTATTAAAATAAAATAGAAGGAGGGTGCCTGAAAAGGGCACCTCTCACTAAAACACATTCTCACAAATAATATTATATATAATTAGATACAAATGTAGAAAAGAAAAAGATGTAACACATGGTATTTCAGTAGAACCCAAAACATATAAGAGTGAACAATTACTTAGAATTCTATAAATATAAAAAATAGAAAAACAATCACAGCTTAGAAAACACAATTATGGCAATATTTATTTTCATTTAACAATAAAATCTTTAGCAGCAAATACAGAAAATATGATCAACATATAATCAAAATATAATATTATCATAATTTATAAATTTAAAAGTAAAAAGATATTCGGAAAATATAGGAAAAGGAGAGACAAATATTACAATCATAAAAGTAGAAACTTATCAAATAAACGTTTATGTTCTTTAGGGATGAGCGACTCGCCTGGTTGCCATAAAATTTAACTATGAAAGCTAGTTTGAAATTGGTTAAAACTTTTTAAGGCCGAAAGATACTTTCTGAAAAACTTGGTTGAATATTAAACTAAATATTAATCTTGCTAAATATTAAAGTATATTCTACTGATAAAAATGGTAAAAGTAAGAAAATAATTTTTTTAAGACAGTATTCAAAGTTTTCAATGTAACAAATGTATATCATTAGTTGTATAATATAACGTTGCCCATGAAGAGGCAGTCTCTTGCAGTACCTTTTTATAAGTAGAATTCAGCTTTTAGCGTTTTAATTTCTATTTTAGAATAGGTTTAAGATAATTGTTAGCTTTATGAACAGTCTCTTACATTAGCTAGTTTTAAGATGATATCGATCATTGGAAGACTTTTATTAATAATACAGCAAAAGTTGTATTTCATAAATACTATATATTACATGTATATTTATAATATAGAAATCTTAGATTTTATAAAAAATATTCGTACGACATTGTTTGTGTTTAAACTTATATTCTAAAAATAACTAAAATTTGGATTAAGTAGCCAACAAATAATTCTCAAATTCAAAAAAAGTTGTTACATAACTTTAAAAGTTTATACACGCAATACTTAAAATAAAGAATAATTGTTTAACTTAACGAAATAATTTGTTAGAAGAATACTGGATCGATATCCACTAACATTTGTTAAAATGGTTAAGCTGTGTTTCACATATCAAATATATTTTACAACCATTGGGACAAAATTGCTGAAGCATCATTAAGATCTATATGAGAATTTCTCGATATGGTCTAGCTCTCAGACAAATAAGAATTAAAATTTCACAAAAACATTGAATCATTAGAAATATGATTTGATGATAATTAAATGTAAAAATTCTAAATAGAATTCAATTGTACTTGACCAGATTAAACCGAAAAATATTTATTACGAGATTTCGCAACAAAAAAGGTCAAATAATTTTCTTATAGTCTTTCTCTAACAAAAATTATTACTTTGTCAATTTATTTTGTATGTTTGTCTGAACTTTCATTTAATCTATTTTATTTATTCAAAAGTTAAGTTACTATTATCAAAAACATCAGTAAAAAGTTAATGAAAACAAAACTATCTTATGTTAAAAGTAACATTTATAAATTATTTTTTATAAGTTTTTTATTTCTATGTTTTACAAAGGTGAGTAAATTTTGTCCTACGTATAAACGCTTTCTTTAGTACACTTTTTGTTAAATTCCTATCATTCACATTTGCCTTTGCAATGTTGCATCATGTCATAAGCTTTGCAAAAGCGATAATTTATAAATCACTATCTTTTTGTATCTATCGTAATTCAATCTTTTAGAGGCTTACAAGAAAGTGTATAAAAATTTATAAAAAGAAAATCTATAGAAATAGCCTACAAAAATTTAATAAAGTCTGTTTTATTAAAAAAAAAAACCTGAAAAATTCTTATATAAAGACCTTTCAGAAAGGAATTTTTAAGTTGGTGAATTTAAAAACTCTATTTAAAGTTCAAATTATAATTTTGGTTTTATTGTTAAAAAGCTTTAATTTATCTTTCCAAGAAATTTATTTTTTAATGAAACAATTAAATTTTTGAGAGATGACTAAACATAAAAAGAAATAGTTTAAAAAATTTATGATAAAAAAACAAACAATTTATATTAAACAGTAAAAGCTTTATTTTTGTCAATCAAAAATACCTTGAATTAGGAAATTAAAATCAAAAAACATAAGTTTCATATATAAATAGCTGTTATATGTTTAGGAAAGCTGTGTAAACAAAAAACTCGAGCTTAAGCTTCAAAAGGAAAGTGCAAAGCTTCTGGATGTAAAGATACAAAGTCATTGGAAGATGTTGTGATAAAACAAAAATTCAAACAAGAAAAAGAGAAACTGGAATTGTTTTTGTTATCCACTTTTTCATCTCATTTAAAATTTGAAGTTTGAAAACAAATTTTCAATAATTTAATAAATCTTTCAACAAATTTGCTTCAATAAAGCGCGAAAAAAGGTTAAAAAGAGAGAAACCAACCATAAACCACATTTGATTGATGTAGCCACTACACATCTTCACCAATAATCTCACATGACGTCATCACAGCCGTGACGCCGAGACCTGATTTAGGGCAACTATTGAGTATCTTTCATCCACTTGATCAGCAGATCACACCTCTTCAACTGATTTCGGTTTTTTCTTCTTGAAGCGGCGATTTTTCTTTTTAGTTTTTGGTTTTTCGAACAAAATGTTTGAAGACTGATCATTTTTCGAATCATTTTCAACTATTTCGAGTTCTGAACATTTAGAATCGATTATTGGAGTCTTAATGATACTTTCTGATGTTTTCTGGCAATCTTCCAAATGTTTTTCGGAATCGTCTGAAAGATTTTTAACATCTTTTGAAGGTTCTTTGAGATTTTCAACATCTTTTGAAGGTTCTTGGGGATTTTCTAAAGATTTTTTGGGATCCTCTTTAGAATCTTTTAAAGATTCAATAGATCCTTTTTGAGAATCAATTAGATCTTTAGGACATTCAATGTGAACCTCAGAAGAATCGATAGAAGAGTCAGGAACTTTAGGATCTATTTTTAAAGATGTAATTAAATAATTTGGAACAATTTTTCGATCTTTCACAGATTGAACCATTTGTTGAGATTTATTGTTACGGATTTCTTGTTTGCATGAAGCAACATCAGAAGTATCTTTATGAAGAGCTCTTGACAAAACACCAGCATAGGAAATTGGAGGTGGGGGAAGGTTTTCCGTTGGTTTAAAGCTTTCACGGTTTCCTAAATTAGTTTCTAACTGAGCCCATTTTGGCCGTAAGTCATAAGTTAGTGCTGACTCCAATTTATGTGAACGCCAGTTTTGGTCGATGTTAGCAGGTGACAACTTTCGAATTGAACTTTTGATGTTTTTTGAGTAGAATTTTTCACTGAATTTGTTGGGACTTGAACTAAAACAACAAACAGATGATGAAGATGAAGGTGATCAGTTGGACTCACCTTTGAAGCTTCTTCTCTTCATTCTTCAGGTAATCAAGAGATGGGATCTCATCAAAGATGAACTTACTGCAAGACACAAATTAAATAATTTCATCTACATCTAAGATCATTAACAAACCCGCATCCGTAGTAACTGACTAGTTCAGGCTCACTCTGAAAAGGAGACAGTGAGTTATAGGTGTGGATGAGAAGAGAAGGAAAACGAGAAGTGAAATAATGGAGGAACTGATGAGGAAGTGTTCCAAGAGATCTCTTTACATCTTCAGGAAGTTCTCGGTAGTGATGCTTCTTGTTTCTGAACATATCAGATGTAAAAAGATGTTAAAAGACATCAGTTATCACCTGATAGCTCGGAGCAGGTCTCTCACGGAATCGTTTCTATAAGTTCGAAATTTATTCAAGTCTCGATGAAGTAATGGACAAATTTGTTCCAACCAGTTGTTACTGAAGTTCTGTTTCAAACTAAATCCATTCAACATCTTCATAATCAAACTATCTTCTGGATCCTTCTCTACTCGATCGCTTACATCCTGTATGATGTCATCAATATTTCGTCCAATCAAAATTTAGATAAATTACCTCAAAGAACTGAAGAGTTTTAATGGAGTCCCAAAATAGTGGATGAGATAAAATCTGAGATGTTTTGGGACGTTTCGAGGGTTGGGTCATCAACATCCGCTTAATGATGTCCATCGCTTCTTCTGAGTCTGTATAAAGATCAAGAAATCATTTCAAGATCTTTGATGAAGACACACCGACGTTTAAAGCTCTTTAACTCCTCCAGATCATATTCCCCGTTGATGATGCGGGATTGTCGATTGATAGAATCACCAAATGGATGCTTCCCGCAGATCACATAGAAGAAGACACATCCCATTGAAAAGATATCGACGGCTTGCGTCTGAAGACACATGATCAGTTGGCTAGCAACCATATCTAGATGAGGTTACCATCCGATACTTCTTATCAAGGATCATCTCAGGAGCAATCCAACCATCTGTTCCCGCCATCTTCCCAGATCGATGCGAGAAAGATGTCCGACCTGCAAGGAGCTTCTTACACAAGCCGAAATCTGAGAGGACTACTCTTTGCGCTCCTAATTTGCCGGGAGTGGAGATGAGGATGTTGTTAGGTTTCACATCTCGATGAACTGCATCAATAAATGTTTAGAGAGGGAATTGGGTCTTTAGGGCACAAACCGATCTTTAATTCATGAAGATGATGGAGTCCCAGCACAGCTTGATGAAGGAGTTCTAATACATCAAGACCAGTACTACATTGGAAGTCTGGGTTTTCTACGTACTGTCAAATAAAAATATCAAATGAAGAAGATCAGAAGAAGAAGATCAGAAGAAGAAGATCAGAAGAAGAAGATCAGAAGAAGAAGATCAGAAGAAGAAGATCAGAAGAAAAAGATCAGATCAGAAGAAGAAGATCAGAAGAAGAAGATCAGAAGAAAAAGATTAGAAGAAGAAGAAGATCAGAAGAAAAAGATCAGAAGAAAAAGATCAGAAGAAAAAGATCAGAAGAAGAAGATCAGAAGAAGAAGATCAGAAGAAAAAGATCAGAAGAAAAAGATCAGAAGAAGAAGAAGAAGATCAGAAGAAAAAGATTAGATGAAGACGCTAAGATGAAGATGATGGATTACCTCTTGTAACGTGCTACTGCATAACTCAAGAGCAATGTAACGGAACTGTCGATCCTTCTCCTAGAGATCACATAATCAACATCTGTATTTCACAACATCCAATCTTACCGTGCAATAATATCGGATCACATGTGGATGCTCATCAGACTCGCGAAGAAGAGCGACTTCGCGATCAGCAAGTGTAAAACACTCAGCTATCACTCGTTTGATCGCGACTTTTCTTCCATCGAAATTACCTCTAGAAGAAGGAAGATGTTGTTGATTCAAAGAGCAGATGAGGGATTTGATGAAGATACCTGAAAACGATTGTTCCTTCGCTTCCACGTCCGATGATGTCATAAGGATCAAAAGATATTCTTCCAATCTTCATTTGACCATCGTGAAAATATTGTGATCGTGAAATCCACCATTTCTAAAACAAGATCCTCAAAGGTGAGAGGAGCCAGTGAAAGAGTAAATAGAGATTTCAACAAACAATTGAGGTTGGATTGTTTGTGGTTTTGTCTCAAAAGCTCTTCAAACATTGAATTCAACACGTCATCAAAATAACTCGAAAATTATTTTTAAAAATTTGTTGCTGGTGTTATCGGAAACAGTTTCGAAAAGTAAAACTTGTCAGCAAATTTTATATTTTTAAACAATTACCACCGAAACATGGTAAAATATTATTAATTTAAATGTTAATTTGTGACAAAAAAATGCTTACTACTAAAATAAAATCGACAAATTTGAAACTTTTAATTAGAAGCAATTTGCTAGACTTACTGTGGTGATATAAAAGATTAAAACAAGGATGATCAAATACAGGAGGTTTTCATATGACCAGAGGTTTTCTTTAGTCCACTGATCAAACTTCTTAGCAATGTGCCCTTGAAGTATTTGATTCCAATCTTCATCATCATTGCTGGTATCTTGAGGTAGACTAAAATATTGAATCATTAATTACAAGCTGTTTTGATGAGTTGTTGTTCAATATGAAGTTGAAAATTACCCTTTCTCATTGAAAGAATACAAAACAAATGATTAGAAGATATAATTAGTTGTTATTCAAACTATACTCTTTAACGAGCTAATTTGTTCACACCTTCGTCAGATATATGTGAGTTAAACAGACTGCAGATAGTTTGAAGTATCAACAAGTTCTTTGATTATTTCATTTGCGAAAAATTGATTCGTAAAAAAAGTTGGAAAAAAAATTCGGAATAAAAATAGATTTGAAATTATTAAAAGTTTTGTAAGCGAATTTTTAAGCATCAAATCCAGCTATGTGGTGGGTGACGGTAAAGTTTGTTTAATTGCGTTAAATTGTCTGTTGAAACTCAAAATGAATCATCAAAACTCGATATTTTCAGTGGGACAGTAAATAATTGATCAACCCTTATTTTTGAAATAAGAAAAAACATTTTTACATCAACTGTTAAAACATGAAGACAGGAAGTTATTAAAATTGATAAAATTTATTCTAAGTAATTCCAGCCTGTTTGTAAGTCACTTATAGCAAGAAAACATGACAGCCGTATAAGATTCATGAAACTTTTCAAATAAATTCAAAAAGGTTTAAAATAATTCCCTAAAACTTTTTTTGAAATAATATTCATTTGAGGGAATGAAAATCAATCCAATAATCAGAGGATGTATTACATCGTTTAATGAGCCGTGACTTACTGATAATTAAAATCAGTGGAATTTTACAAAGTATCAACTGCTTACTTAGGAGGTTGTGAAGGTGTAGTATCAGCAGGACCAGGTAATGTTTTCAGTTGACAAGATGCCACAGAATCTGAATCTTTTGAATTTTTACAAGCCTAACATTAAAAGTCCAAAATTAAAAAACGTTTGATTTGTAAAGATGGATTACCTCACAACCAATTGTAAGTGGAGGCGCTTTTACTGAGGGTAAGTGAACTTTAGATACTGACGGAGGTGTGTGGTAACCTAAAAAACAATTTTTAAAGCTTTTAGCGCAACAGAATTGACATAAAAGAAATTTTAAAACGACTTCAAGCGAAAACTTCATTGAGTATTTGATACAAGCGGAAGTATTTCAATAAGGAAGTAGAACATCTTCTTCTCACCTAACAGTCTCCATACATCAAATCCAGTTTCCGGGTAATCAAATTCACCACAGGCTTTTTCTTCAGCATGATCAGGTCCTGGGAGCATTTGAAGTCTTTGAATTCTCTGTAAATAAAATGATAAAATTTCAAGAGTCATTTTTGCTTTCTTTAAAACTTACATTCAGTTGAATAGCATTGTGTGTTAGAGCTGGCAGAGCATACAAACCACTCTTGTATTGTCCAATATAAACTGAAGGTCTATAAAAGTGTGTCTTCAGTCAACTTGATTGAGATTTTGTAACAAACTTACACTAGCATGTGTTCTTTGGGAGAAAAATTCAGATCATTGAGAAAAATGGTGGATTTCTTATGATCACTTGCTTCACTTAGCAAGTGACGAAGTGTTTGTTCTGCTACTGATGTTAGTTCTATCCGATTCAATCCATCTTCAGCTTGCCATGTATACATAGCTACTACAGGGTACCCGTAATTTTGCGCCCATAGAATTTCTCCTAATGATTTCAGATAGTTTAGTTTTTTATATAAAATATTTAATCAAATTCAAACCAGTTCTTCGGTCAATTGAAATCATAAAACCATCTGTAGTTGATGTTAAATGCAGATAATCTAAAAAAAAAAAACTGTAAGTGCTACAACCAAATTCATCATTTTTTTACCATAATTTTTGGGCGACTTTTCAATTGAATGAGAAGAATAATCAGCAAAAGTTACATTCCAACTGACAATGTTTCGTTTTGTATCAAACATAGTAACTTGATACTCTACAAAATAATGAGTTAGTCTCACCAGCTTTATAAAAAGATCTTCTACCTGAACGACCAATAAAAAGATGTTGGTTATTTCCAGTTGGGCAAGTTTCAGTTAGTTTTTCAGTTGTTAGGACTTTAAGTTTTTTCCCAGTAGTTGGCTCTAGACCGTACCATGTGTCTAGTTTTCGTCCTAAGGAATAAAATTAATATATTTAATGAGAAAACCTCTTTGTATTTCTATCTTTACCTGTGTATAAGATACCATCTGCTGTTCGAATTGGAGATGCTTTGACAAGCTCTTGTATAGTAAATGGAAGTTTCTGTTAGAAAATAAAAACTTTTCATACAAAAAATAAAAAAAATTGAAATAAACATCACTTCAAATAACAATAAACAATTTGATAATTGCTCAAATATTTTATTCAAGCTTTTATCTTGAAGCTAGTAGTTTGTTTATATAAATAAATTTGAGAAAATTATTTACCGAAATTCTCTTTGAAATTGGTTCAAATGCATACAAAGACCCGTCATGTGGGTCAGGTAAAAATGTTGGGCTGCAAAATAATTAGAATATTTACTGACCAGCTGATAGACAGTCACATCTATTCAGAATATCAACAAAGCAAATTGTCAAACCCTTTAATAGTAGTAATAGGTTCAACTGGAACACTTATAACTGGATTTTCATCTAGCTTCCAATTAACACTTCCAGTTTTGGAGTTAACTGAATACAAGGTTCCATCAAGAGTTGATACCAAAAGAATTGGATCTAATCGTGCAAGATCCTGGTAAGAAAACTATTCATTATTTAAATTGAATAGTTTTTATGAATGAACTATGAAAAATCTCATTTTGAGGCTTATAAATTAAATCAAAATATTTTATACTTACAACAATTTGAGATAAAATAAATCTGAATATAAGCAGATAAAATAGGTACCTTTGAAAATTTTGATTTTGGAGGGAATGATTTGATACTTTCAATGCCTTGCAATATAAGCAAAAATATTATAATATACTTAAGCATTTGTAAAACTGGTAGTTAGCAGTAGTAAAAATTTGAAGTTGTTCAATATTTTATTTATAGATAAGATTCACAACAAGTATTCTATAAATAGAAAAATAACAATAGAAACATTTATAAACAATTCATCTTTAGTAAAAACAACAATAAGCTTGTACAAATACAATTTTAATTAAAATAATAAATTCAAGTTTATGTAAACACTAGAAGTAGATAAAACCCACTATTACTAATTGGTTAATTGATTTCTATATAACAAAATTAATACACTAAAGTTCTAATAGTATGAAATATCAATCAAATAGTATTATAACTATTATACTACTTTTGAGCAAATATAAATGCTAAAAATATACCTTGATTGTCATTATTCTGACATATACCAGCCTCAAAACTTCCAAACTATGCTGCCAAAAAAATAACTTCATGTACTGACTAAACTTTCCTAAAGCTTTGATTTCGACTGCAGCATACTTTGTCTTAAACCTAATTATAAAAGATCTAAACTATACTTACTCAGTATATATTAACTGTAGAGATACTATATTCAAAAAAGTTGTTGAAATTTATATTAAAAAATCAAGTAATATTTACCATATTACCAACATAATTTTGAAAGTTTTTTTTGAATTTCAAAAACAATAAACATACTTTTCATAAAAAGAAATTACATAATAAAATTTTATCAGAAAGAAGACATGGTCAAAAATGTATTTGAAATATGAAATTTTATATCAAATTTAAGTGTTTAACAAGTTTCATCATCAAAACCAGTGACATATTCATTTTTCAAAAAATTTAATAAATAAAATGACATTTTTGCAGTTTTTGAAAATAAATATATAAATAAGCTTCTATATACAACATTTGATGTATAGTAAAGTGAATAGCTAAATCTAAAAAAAATATTAATAAATTAATTGTTTTTAATATTTTAACAATCTTTTAGTCATGATAAAAACTTACAAATAAAAATAATAGAAAATCATAACTAAAAACAGTTTTTAGATTGATCGCGTTTTTTATATGTTTTAAATTTAAACATAAAATTCTTATAAAAACTGTTGCAAGTAGATCTCTTATATTGAAATGTACCATATTCATTATATTTATAAAATGAAATAAATAAATAAAAATATATCTAATAAAAAATTTGTTTTGAACCATTGTCTAAATATAAATAAATATAAAATAACTTTTTTCTGATTAAATTATTAATAAACTCAATTCTTTATAATCTACTTTTTAAAGTTAATTTTAAAAAATAAAATAAACAAGAATATACTATTTTTAATTAACTAACATAAAAGAAAAATGTAATTAAAACTAACATGAAAGTAAATGTATTTTGATCCTAATTTTTTAATCTTTAAAGTAAAATGGGTTAATATATTGAAAAAAATATATTTACAAATTTTAAAAAAGAGGGATTATTAGGATTGAAAAATACAGCAATAAATGAGAATTAAATCTTGGAAACTTAGATTTAATCTATATTTAATTATTCACTACAAGTAGTATTCTTTTGCAACCTGTTGGTAAACAACATGGAGCTTTTAGAAAAATGGAGTTATTTTATAAAGGTTTTGATACACGGGTATAATTTTCAAGTTTTTTCAGCATGAATTTTTGAATTACAAGAAGCATTATTAAGTTAGCTTAAAAATATTCTGAATATCAACTAGATTATAAAAAACAAAATTACTTTTTGTTTCCAAAAAGATATACTGTAACTGTTAAAAGAAAAAGGTGTTAGTGTATGTTACCGGTTAATCGAATAAAAACAGTTTGTCACAATATGCTTATTATACAAGATAAGTAATAATATAAAAATATAAAATAAGTAATAACATAAAAATATAAATTAAGTAATAATATAAAACTTAAAGAAAACATGAAAAAATATAACTAACTTATATGTATGAATTTTCTAGGTTTACTTACTGATTTCAAATGATAAGCTATTTATTGTCTAAAAATAAATATACACTTCATAGAAAATGAGTTTATCAGATATAGGATAGAGATAACTGACTGGTATAAAGTTAGTTTTTTTTATAAATAGTATTGTAGTTTAAAATCTTTAAATCTTGATTAAAATTGTATACTATATGATTATTTCGTGAAACTAAATGACGGCGGTGTTTGTATAATTTACAAAACATCGTTTGCACCCAAGATCTCCAGCATTCAGATCGCTGTAATTGTTTGAGATTGGAGATTGCCGCTTTCAACTTTCATTACAGTCCAAATGTTCTCGTTTTAAATGTATTTACCTACTACTCTCTAAAACTAATGACGGAGTTACTACCAAGGCTTTATTGAGTATTGTGTGTTGTGAATTATATATTTTGGGGGGTTCTAATTTTAGTAGAGTTAATTATAATAATTGTGGAAAAATCATTTAACTTGGTTAGAGATAAACCTACTTCAGACATTTTAAGTCATACCTTTGTCAGCTTCCTTCATGCCAATTACCTATCCCATATAGTTACCTTTCTAAGCCAAGTTGGTGGTAATACTTTAGACCTTCTCATCACATCAAACCATCAGAACATTATCTACATTGATCACAAAGAAGGTTTTGCTTTAACTCGCAATCACAACATGATTGAATTTAAGCTCCATTAAACTTTTTCCAGGGACGTTAAGCTCTATGCAAACGGAATTTTACCGTGGAAATTATGATGATATTAATGAGTTTCTATCAGGTGTTAACTGGATTTATATTTTCAACTCTACCGAAGATATCAATACTATTTACTCACGGTTTGCTAACATCATTAAAGATTCAATTGAGAAATTTATACCTTTTTATCAAGTCAGTAAAAATCCATGTTTGTCCAGATATTTAAGAAATTTACAACATTTAAAAAACCTTCTATACAAACAAACTAAAGGAGACTTTTCCATCAAATCTCTGCACAGAGATCTTTGTATAGTTTACAAGAAATCTGTTTCTAAATTCTATTTAGGAAGAGAAAGTGCAGTCTTATCTTCACCTAGCAAGAAAACTTTCTTTGTCTTCATGAATCACAAGCCTAAGGCGAGATCTAAAATACCTCCCTTACTTGATAACACCGACCACCTTGTGATGGAACCAGAGAATAAAGCTGAATTGCTAAACAATCAATTTAATAGCGTTTTTATAACCGATGATGGCAATACTCCTTCTCTTTCCTACTTCAATATTCTTACAAATGTCTTTGAGATGATAGATCTTGACATAACGGTCGAGATGGTAGTAAGGTTATTTCATCTTTAAAATTATCAGTTTCCAACCCCCTGATCAGATCCCTGCTCTGTTTTTAAGAAAAAACTACTTCCTCCTTATCGCTACTCTTTAAGATCATTCTGAGGCAAGGAAGAGTTCCACAAATTTGGAAGAAAGCTACCATCACTTATATTCACAAAAAGGGTCTCAGAAACACTGCACTTAACTACAGACCAGTTTCACTGACTTCAGTTATCTGCAGAGCTGAAAAGCATTACACTCATAATCATATGACCAGTCATTTGATGGAGCACCATCTAATACCTGATGTCAAGCATTGCTTTGTGAAACGGAGATCTTCCCTGACTCAACATCTTACTTTTCTTAATGAGCTTACAGCCCATTATGAAAGTAACACTCCCTTGTTACTTTATATACCTCAACTTTGCTAAAGCGTTTGATTCTGTCCCACACAACAATCTCATTACTGTTTTAAAAAAATCAAAATTCAACAGCTTTATCTTACAGTGGATTAAAGATTACTTTTTAGGTAGAATCCAAAAAGCTCGTGTTGAAAGAATTTATCTACTCCTAGTCAAGATACCAGTGGTGTTCGTCAGGACTCCGTCAGGATCCTTCTCTTTTAATTCTCATTGAAAACCTCATCAAAGACTTGTAGCAGTAGATGATGTCAGAATGTTTGTGTATGCAGATGAGATCAAGCTATTATCTAGCAATCTTTCAAAACTTCAAACTGATCTACACGTTGTAGAAAACTGGTCTATGAACTGACAGCTCAGAATCCAGCCCACAAAGTTTGCACTCATAACTTTCTCCCGTAAAATAGCTGCACATTTTTACATCAATGGATTTATTATTCCGCACATATCTTCGGTCCTAGACCTTGGCATTGCCCTATCAGCTGACTTGTAAGGACACAATTATCTTTCCAATATCTTTGCAAAATCAATCAACCTTGTCTACCTCATTATAAAAAACCTTTAATTCTAAGGATCAATATTTCTTTATCATTCTCGTCAATTTGTACGTACCTCCAACTCTTGAATACAATGTCAGTGTATGGATGTCATATCAAGTTGGTGATATCAAAAACATCGAATCTGTTCAGACAATATTTACGAGATTGGTATGCAGGAAACTTAATATTAAATTCGATAGTTATTAGCATCGTCTCAGTTTCTTAAATTTTGATGCTTTGGAAATTTGACGGATTAAATTCTTATTTTTTAAATTATTCACAATTCGATGCTTTCTTTTCCACTAGACCTCTCCTCGTGTAATGCAGTTTACGCAATAGTGGACGACTTAGTGGACGACACACATTACATCTTCCATATCACCTGGTACGTTAATCAGAGCAAATGTTTTCTCATACCGCACAATTAGTACATGGAATCAGCTGCCATTACACATTGCCATGTCAGAATCACTCGTGTTGTTCAAGAAGAAGTTGAACCGTTTTATTATTGAGTTTAATAACATTTATTCAATTTAATATGAGTTTAATAATATTTATTCATATTAATATTTGTTCATCAATATAAACTGTTATTCTTTTTCCTTTTTTATATTATAACATTCTATGTAATTGTTCACTGTTATACTGTATGGGAACTACTGAACCTTCATGTGTTATAGCTTTTGGTTTCTTTATTTTCAAATTAATTACATATAATCGGTATTATTTGTCAGAATTTATGTTAGAGAGAGATTCTCCCTTCAAGCACCCTCCTTCGCGTTTATTATAATAATTAAATAAATTAATAATACTTTTACTATACAATAAGTAATATCCAAAAGATAAAGAGAACAACAATATGTGGAGCTTTGATAAGGACATAAGGTTAGTAAAGATACTAATAACAAGGAAATGCTAATTTTTAAAGTTTAGCAACCATAATAATATAATTAGTTTTAAAAGTATAAATTAAGATAAAATTACTTTAAAACTATAATTGATTTTCAAACTGATCAGCTAAAACTGCTTTCGGTTAAAACTTTTGTCAGCTGTAAAGAACAGAGCTCACTACTTATTTCATTGCAGAAAGGACGATGTTTACTTAATGCTTAATAAATTTTATCAAACTGTATTCAAAGTATTAGACTAATATACTGCCTATAAATAATTTTTCTGATCATTTATTTATACAAAAAGCAAATTGAACTTGTTTGCAAATTGCTCAACAATTGATTTAGGAATCAAATAAATATTGGAATATTGTGGAGTTTTTTTATAAGATAGTTTATCATGCAGATGAAATATCTATTTATTTATAGACGAAAAATTTATATAATTTTTATTAGGCATAAGAACTGAACAGTAGCTCAAGTGATACCAGCTGTCAGCTAGTTGGTTTTTTAACCAGAGAAGAATGTATTTATTATTGTACAAATTGATTTAATACTTTAATTGCTATTTTTATACACCAAATTGGTATGTAACTGCAAGGCTTTTTTAACTTTCTTTAATTTTTTCTCCTTTTATCATTGGGACATATTAGAAACTTTATTTTCACTTAAAAAGTCACTCAAAAGGAGCAAGAGATAATGTCTAAACTTCTGGGCTTCCACTGACTGGTCGTAAGCCAAATTTACAATAAAGTATAAACAATGTACTAAAAAAAATTTGTTTTTTATATCATGCCGAACAATTGCTTAAAGTTTTTTTATTAATGATGAAAACAATGTTTCAATTTTCTTTTGTTTATCACCAATCTTCTTGTACTTAGTTTTCAAATTCTTGAAAATATGAAGAAAACATTTTTTGATAGAATTTTAGAACTTTATTTCAAAATCAACTAATTTTTATTTAGACATATTTAGTCCATTTAGCTTAGAGATGAAATAAAAGAGTTTTCAAAAGATAAAATGTCAATGTTTGAAAAAGAAGTTGTTATAAATTTTGATGAAAAAAAAATTTGATACTTTACAAAACCAAATAATTTTTGATAGAAAATACTCATAAAAGTATGACGACAACAGTACTTGGTAGTCGAGTAGTTACGCTTTATGCTTACAATGCCACAGTCCCGAGTTCAAATCTCGGCAGTGTCAACTTTTCGTGCGATGAGGATAAAGTTTAAATGAACTTACTATGATATTATTAAATGTTTCAAGACGAGTCTGAGTGCGAAAATGAAATTTTAACGATTTTGCCCTAATTGTTGTTGCTAATGCAGGTATGACATTTATAGAAAAAATCCAGTTATTTAATCGTTTTTGTAAAAATTGATGAACAGATTTCTCATTCAGCCCAATAAAAAACTTCTCGTCAAATCTGCAAATTTACTTCGTTGAATAATTTAACTTATTAAACTATAAGTCTCACATTTGAAGACTGTGCAATGCTAAAATAATTTCTGAGATAATCTTGCTCAGTAGAAGCTGTTTACTATTTCATTTTTCTACAAAACTGATTTTAATGAAAAGCGGATAACAATAAGGAAAAAGCATAATTAATAGAAGGAAATGTTATCAAAAGAAAACGTTTTGATTTTTGTATTAAAAAAAAAAATTAATTTAAATAATTGATATGAAATGCGATAATGTTTACCATGATCTAAAGTTCTACTGACGTTTTAAACTTTCGTATAGCATTGAAGAATTATATGACTATAAGAAACTTTAGAAGCTGTAGTAAAAAAAAACAAATTCTATCCATTTGTCCACAATTCAAATGATTAAATATAAACAAGATAAAGTGAAAAGTAAACCAAATCTTGAAACCCTATTCACAATCTTTCTCTAACTTCTTATAAATAAATAAAACCATAAAATTTCATTAAAAGAATGTAAAAAATATTTAAGCGTTTAGATAATCCAGCGCATTTTTTGCACCCTTAATATTAGCTAATTCCATCGAATAGCCCTGGCCACTTACTATGATAGGCGGATCTAAGTTAAGGTACAGCATGCATTGAAAAAGACCTGATAAAGTTTTATAACTACAATTTAAATAGCTAACTTCAAAGCACTTTTGTTTTGCAATAGAATCTAGCTGTAAACGTGGATCATCTTGATCTTCATATATTATATCATCAAGAGAAAACTTTTCAGATGCAGTGTTATACAGACCATGAAAACGGAATTTGTTAATCGCTTCTCGGCTACTTGTAGTGACATTTTCTTTAGCATCTGATGGTAAATTAACAATATATTTGAGCATATTTAAAGCAGCTATTCGCTTGGCATGTTTCTTAGCAGAACCAGTGCCATATTGTTTCATATTTTCAACTTTACAACACAACACAAATTCTTTTTTATGAGCTGGACCATTCTCATTAGCTAGTTCATACTCAGGTAATCTCCAACCACGTGATACGACTAATTCTTGCAAATACCCCACTGGGTTTGTTTCATCTGATTTTAACGTAGGAGATGGCAAAACCAGTTGTTGATTCTTACAATCATTAGTAACATCTTTGGGTGCTAAATTTTCTGTTAATAGTTTAAAAACTGCCTCAGCAGCAGCATGTTTGGCCATTTTTTTGCTGCCCCCCTGACCGGATGCAGTAAGGTCACCAACTTGGCAAGTGAACACAAATTGAGGCTGATGGGCGCGACCTTCAGTAGCTGTCAAGTCATATCTGGGCGTCTTGCCTAATTTTTGACAATATTCTTGCAGGGTAGATATTGGAGTTTTGTTAAAACTCTCTTCATCACTTTTTAGTGAAATTTTTTCAATCGAATCAGAAAGAAGATAAATAGAAGACATCAATTTTTCTTTTTTGATTTACAGCCTGCTAAAATATAGACTTACAACTTAATGAAATCTTAAACAAATTAAATTTTATAAGCTGCATTAAAATTTTGATAGATATAAATTGTTTCATTTGCTATAGACATATATAACTAAAATAAAATGAATAAAATTTATAAAATATTTTATATCTAAAAAATATAAAACTATTTATAAAAGGAAATAATTAAACTTATGATTAAAAACTGTAGGTTATATTAATTATATTATTATAATTATATTTAGTGATTTTTAAAAAACATAAAAAAGTTTTAAGTAATAAATATGATGCAAATTTGGAAGTACAAACAGAACACTAGCCTAAAACTTTATTATATTCTAACTCTTATTAATATTCACAAAGTCTGATACTATGCATTATTGATAAATATAAATTTTTAGATAAATGTTATGATGTCAATTCCATATTTTTATCAAATTTTCTAATAGTGGCCAGGTTTTATGTTATTAGGCAAATATTATGTAATTACTTGCAAATATTCAAACAATCTCTAAATTACTAAGTCATACTTATAAAGTAATAAATTTGGTTAATTTTCATATGATAAAAACGAGAAAAACAATTAATCAATAAAAATATTTATCTAAATATACCAAATTAAATTTTTCAATACATATTCATTATCTCATATAATATGAAAACTAACATAAATATTATTAGCTACAAAAATAGTATATGTTATAATGTGTCACAAGTAGACAAATAATCAATAATTTTAAGCTGAAAATGTAAAAACAAATTATATTCTGACCGTAATCAACAAACTTTTGAAAAACTGTACTTAATTAAACATCTTGTAAATTGTTTTACTAAAAATGTAAAAATGTTTGTAGTAATGTTTTATTAGGTCTTGCATCACTTAATCCCCTAAACGAAACTGAAAAACAAAAACAGTGAAAGAAAAAATATATTTAATGGAAAAAAGGACTGTCATCTAAAACTTTTTTTCGTATCTTATATATAATCAAAAAATTTAAAATTTATAACCAATATGCAATAGACTATTTTTCTTGACAATCTTCAAGCAAGAGTCTTAGGTTCTAAAATCCATTTGAACTTAATATTCAAGTAATCACCTTTTGAAACTGTTTATGAAATCTTATGAATCATTTAGTTCATGAAATAAAGCAAATCTTCTACAGAATTAGCTATAATTCAATGTTTTTTCAAAACTTAGCTTTTGAAAAAAGGAGCCAGCCTAAGAATAGCTGTTTGCTACGAGACCACTCACAGAAGCTACATTCTAGAAATCCGCTTCTTTTAAAATCAAAGCTTGGACCTTAATGCTTAAGTTAACTTTAATATAAAATTTTTGTGGATTTTACTCAAGATAAAAAGTAAATTTGTCTAATTACAGCTGTCATGACAGAAGCACAACCGCCCATTGTAGTCACTTTTTTAAGTTGAGTAGTGACCCAAATTTTTCCGACTACGATGGAAAATTATGAATGAAAAGTTATTTCCTGACTTCATTTAAGTACAGATCTTAGTCTATTAACACGTTTTCGGATATTTGACCTTACACTTTATGAATCTGTTTTTCTCCTTCTAAACACCTTATATTTCATGATGACCAGAAGTTATTTTTTAGCTATTTTTACTCAGAGAATGTTTCAGGGCAAGGCCAGCCATAGAACTCAATCGAAATCGACCGCCTAGCTACAACAGTCAACACGATAGAGCCGTCATAAATCCAAACTGATGCCCCAGGACGGGCCCTAAAATACATTGTTCAGCGACTTGATGATTCATATCATAGTCCAACTGATTCAGCTCTTAGATGCATAAAAGGTTTGAAATGAAAAATATAAGAAAGTTATTTCAGAAGATCAAATATTGACATCAACATACATCTTTTGCTATTTAATTTATGTAATGAGCAACATTAAACGCCTTTGGTCATTCAAAAGATTTTAAAAACAAGTTTTGTTGAATTGGTTTTGGAAAATGATGAGCTAAAGCTCCCTAACCAACCCAACCATCTTGCTTTTATTTTCGTGGTCATGTCAGATGAAAGAATTATTGTTATTACAAACGAGTGTTTTTACTGCAAGTTAAAGACTAATAATTAGTTATATTCTAATTTAATTAACTTTCTAGCAAACTCTTATGACAGTGTTTTTGGTTTTAGCAAAAATGCATTTATATCTCGAACAAAATGAGAACTTAATTTGAAAAATAAAAAGAAATGATTTGTATGTGATAAAAGCGGGCAACATATACTATTTAATGATATCTTTTGTTAAAAATTATGATTTAATTAATATTCCAACAAAAATAATCTAATAAGTAATATACTAATACATTTTATTTTCTACTTGTTCAAATTTTTAGTTTAATTTTGTTTAATTAAATCGATCTATCCATTTTTTCAGTTTCAATCAAACATTTATAAATGATATCGATTACGCAGTTTAACTTATATTGTTGTATTATTAATTGTTAAAAATAGTAAATCTTATCAAAATAATTTTTCCTGAAATTCTTCGTTATTCTTTTAGACATGAGGATAAACAATTCCAATTACTATAGTGTAGTACCCAGTGAAACGACAAATAAAATTTAATCTCGCCCTCATGACAGCAACACCAGTTTTAATCATGTCTTAATGACCAGCCTTCAATCATTTAATTAAATAGAATCTTTGATTTGTCTGGCCTCTTCTGTTTCAGCAAGCTAGTGAGCTGTTGATTATTAGTCATTTTGAGGATGACAATATAAGAAGTTATTCATTTTTTTTAATAGTTTCGATTCAGCTAAGTTAAAATTTTTAAAATATGTTTATTACAAATAAATATTTAAAAGATTTAAAATCATAAGCGGCCGCGTGGCCTAATGGATATGGCGTCCGACTTCGAATCGGAAGATTGTGGGTTCGATCCCCATCGTGGTCGCATCTTAAATTTTTGTTTTATTCTTTTAATTGCAAGATTTTGCAACATAACGCATTTAAAGAACTGAAAATTCCTTTTGTTTTTAAACAAATGTTTCAAGTTGAATAATGTTTTTATCTTATATACTATATATCCACAGTTGGCTACAAGCTAAATTTTCAGACAGCACATTTTATTAAAGAAACCAACATTTCTCAGCACTTATTTTATTTCCATATTAAAAGTAAAATAAAAGTTTCACAAAGTTAAAGAATTGTGACAAATACACCGCCATAATTATTTAATAAAAATTGATCAACTGATTTCCTAAAAGAGAACATTTCGCTACAAGCTTATGATGATGAATACAAGCTCGTGAATTCAGTGACAAATTGCTCAACCAATTCTGGCTTAAGAGCTTTTAAGGCTTCGGCATAAATTGAACCACATCTTGTAACTTTTCCATGATTTCTAGCTGAGCGTAAATAATTAATCCAAATATGAACATAAGAATTGCCGTGGTTATGTAAAGCTTTCTCATATAATTGACTCAATTTATTGAAGCTGATTCCACAGTTTTCATAGAAGACGATGAGTTCTTGATGAAAACCAACAGACTTGTATTTGGAATTGAAGTTTTCCAAGAACATCTTTAAAAGTAATAAAATTTAGATTTTACAAATTGAAAATATCAACTAGACTATTTGTGTTCAATTTTACTAATTATGGGGCTTAACTTTAATCTAGGTAAATACTATGTTAGGTTTTGCTAATAGCAGATGTATGTAAGGTAAACAAAGATAAAATTTAAACATATTTACGACCCATTCAGATCTAGGCTACGATTTAAATAATCAATTAACAAAATTTGCAGGTCAATTTCTTTCTAAGACCCTCAAGATGACCGACATAATTGAGCTGATTTTTATATTTATAGTTTAGAAAGATGATTATCATAATGAACTTTAAAAAACTGAAAGAAAAATACTAACTTTGAAAGAATATTTGGCATCATGTAACAGAACCATCCAACGAAGATAAGTAATTCTCATCTGATTAGTTGCTTCTTCCTTATGCCCATCACTAAGTTCCACAGCAATCTTTTTAGCGAGTTCTTCATCATCATTTCTGATGGACCAAGTCATCCATTGACCCCAAAAACTCTTCTGTGAGTCAATTGATGTAGATTGTATGTACTTCAGGGTATACAAAAAGCTAGGTTCTACGATATCAGCTGAACACTGGGCTTTGAGACGAAGCAAAGATAATTGGCCGTTTTCTTTGTAAAAATCACCAACAAAATCAATAGCCTCTGTGTATAATCCTCTGACCATCATCAATTTCATCACCAGAGCGTAGTGAGAAGAATCAGTTTTTCCTTTGCTGACAATTGATAGAAATTTATCAAATCTGTGTTGAGATATACTTTGAGGCATCTGTTCGTCACATGCTAGTTGATATGCAAATTGGATGTACTGATCCCACATTGAGTCCGTGTTGAACTCCTCAACTGCTTTTTCCATTTCACTATAAGCTTGGTTATCCTTAAATTCTTGCTCCATCTTCTTGTTAGTAGATGTATAACCGGCTGTAGAGTTACAATCAATCGTTTAAACTCAGTTAGTTTTAATAGAATTACACACAAATCTAAAAAAAGCATTACTTGTGTTCACATCAAGTAACAGCTTGGCTAATGTAACTCGAACAAAAGGTTCGCAACTGAAATGTTTTCGAAGGTCTTTTACAATTCCATCATAAATGGAACTTCCAAATGTATCAATGAAGTTTGCTGCAACACGAGCAAACTCAATAACTAGTTTAAAGTCATCTGGAAAAGTAGATCTCGCGTTTCTATAAATAATATTTCCAGCTTCTCCAGATAAAAGCAGCTTTTCTTTAGTGATTTGCCTGAAGAAGACACAGATGAGGATCTATGACATTTTATTGATCTACTTACTCTTCATCTTCATCAATTTCGCTGCGTAAAATCTTTAATTGTCTCTTCATCTTCTCACTGAAGAGCAGCTCGGCTCGAAAATACTCAACGAGAATTTGTTTGTTGTTTTTATGGATTTCAAGAGCTTGGAGGAACAGGGATCGACTGTTCTCTTCCGATAAACAGACTTCCCATTCCCATTTAGCAGCAAGAATCCAAATATAAGGATCAGCTCCATGAAGCTGTTTGAAAAAAGCAATTAAAGAGTCAGTAAAAAAGAGAATGATTTAATCAATTAAAACTTTTCATCATGAGTCATATTTATAAACTCACAGAAACCAATCTGTTGTTCAGTTTGCTCAGCTGAACCCGCTTTTTCCATTTGACACAAAATCTTGCATGTGATAACCACAGATTCAAGTCATGAGGCCATCTTATTGTGCATGCTTTAAAAATTCTAAAAAAATATCAATTATGATTTTAAAATGATAAACTTCGAAAGATTCTATTAAAATTTATATTTTGAATTTTTAATAAACACTGAAATTATTTGAGAGTATTTCTATCTTAGTTTATAAAAGTTAAAAATGTCAGTGAGAACAAACCTGTGAACTCGATCCACTATAGAATATTCAATACTTTTCTTCTTAAAGACATAATTAATTTTTTTTCTTCTTGAAGTTATCAATTCTAATAAACATATTTCAAATTGAGCATAAGATAAGAAAAATTTCTTTTGCTTTTGTTTTTGAACTAGTTTATATTCAAAATTCCTCCTTTTCTTAACTAAGGCTTTGACCTAAAAATTTCATAAATAATATTTAGGTAATATATTGAATAGTAAAAGTGGATAGTAAAAGTGATAATGATTTAAAACATAAAAATTTACTTCATTCGGAGTAAAGATCCCGACCCTTTTCATTTGCTCCAACTCTGGAATCATCTCTTCCATTTGGCGATGAACAAATTCCGCCATGGTTCTGATTTATCAAAGACTCCAAAAGTGATAAGTAAATTGACAATTAAAAACTAAATATTTTTAGATATTTGATATATTCTAACGAAAATTATAAATGGAAATTCATTAAAGAACTATTGAAAAAAGTACACATTTCTTTAGATACAAATATGTTATTTTTATGATAAAATTTATATTATTATTTATTAAATATACTTAATATTTACTTATAAATTACTGTATAATGTAGTATTTATTTTTATTTGAAAATATAAAACTTTGAAATAAAGAATATTTTTAGAAGTCTAAATTAGCTTAAAAACTTAACAAATATAAATTTGAAATTTTTAAACGTGATTCTAAAAGTTATAAATTATATTTTATATAGGGCTAAAAAACAAATTAAAAAAATATTTCCACCTACATAATTTTTTAAACCAGTAAATTATTATTCTATTGTAATATAAATAACTAAAACTATATAAAGTAATTAAAACTTATACCATTACTACTTTGAATTATATAAATGAATATAACAAAACTATAGAATTATATAAAATTAGGCTTAATAAATCTAATATTTCATGAAATTAAAAGCATTTATTTAAATGCACAAAAATAGTCTAACAATTTCTTAAAATATACAAGTTATTTTATGATAGAGATTATAAGTATCAATTAAATAGCAAAAATTTTAATAACAATTCTGGTACAAATTTTAAATATAGAGTCAATTGGAGAAAAATTTATAAAAAAAATTTATACAAAAAGTCTCCATAAGTATTAATCATTTGATAGTAAGTTTTAACTATTAAAACCTAAAGAAATAAATTTATGACCATAAGACCTTAATGGTCTTTTAATTTTATGGCTTCGTACAAACGATTCAGCGAATTGTTTCTTTTCAGTTTTTTACTTAAATAACTACAATCTTTATAATAGCTTTGACAGCTATTAAACTTTAAATTTTAGATAAAATACTTTTTATTTATATTTTGATCAAGTTGATTCAATAGAAGCTTCTTATAAACTGTTTTAAGATAAAACCTGAAACTAAGTACTAAAATAATTTATAATTACAATATTCCAAATTTTTGCTCTTAGAAAAACGAACACCCAATAAACAACGAAATAGAAAATATGCAAATCACTTACTTAAACCTACTTCCGAAATCGTAATAATGCAAATGCTTTGTGTCAACTCATTATACTATACTTTACCAACAGTATATAAGCTTTGTAGTTCAATTTAAGGCATCTATTTATAATATTTCATAATGGTACTCATTAATATTTTAGATGTTCTATTTAATAACCATGCATTATTTTTTAAGCCAAAGCAGTGCGTTGTAACTTTCTTTGCAAATTTTGTAAATTTTTTTGCTCGATACTTTCTTTTGGTTTTTCTACTAATAGTTTTTCTCTTTGGCTGTAATGAGTAAAAGTTATTAATTATTTTTATTGACTTCATTTTACAAAACATCAATTTTTGCTACTTAAGAGGATAAATTAAAAAGTATCAAACACAGGGTTATAGATATAATAAATCTACAGAAAAGTACAAAAAATAAAATTTAATAAAAATTTACAATCATAAGCGGCCGCGTGGCCTAATGGATATGGCGTCCGACTTCGAATCGGAAGATTGTGGGTTCGATCCCCATCGTGGTCGCTTTTTTATTGTTTGTAAGCTACAAGTTTTAATAATTTTTGCAACGTTTTTATAACTAACTATAAGCAAGTCGTTCAAAATTAAAAATTACAAATTAAACCTCAAGTTACTAAACCTGATAGTTTAGATTTATGCGCATGTAAGCTGCAACTAGCAACATGAAACTGTTTGGGAAACGCTGCCATCTTTCAATACTTATCAAAATAAATTAAAAATAATTAAAACAATTGTTTTCTTGAAATTATCATAAAAATGAAAAAAATTCCTCGATGAAACAGTTTTTATAAATTTTAGTGATAAAATTATTTTGATCTCTTACAAATATTATTAGTAAAGTTATAAGAGTTTTTTTATAAACCAATATTGTTATAAAAAAATTTAATGACTTTTTATTGGATTTGTTCTGTAAAAGGCTTTAACACAAAAGTAAATCAACTTCACATTTCAAATAGACCACTAATGAATATACAAAAATCATAAACGAATTTGGTAGCCACATTTAATTCAAAACAATATATTTCAATAAATATTTTCCAACTCAGTCTTAAATATTCTTTAAGGACAACATTAAGAATAAATTGAGCTGATTGCTTACAAAAATTTATATACAAAAGAAGTAAAACATCTTGATCAGTTGTAATTTGCAGTCTAATTTCTTATGTTTGTAAAGCACATGTTGTATTGAATTTACTTAGCTGTATACATGCTTTAAAATAATCAGAATAAAAGCATTTTCTAAATTGTCTAAATGTAATTCTAAGAACTTAAATTAATAATTTTGTAAAATTCATACTTTTGAGATTTCATGATAAATAGTTTTTATTAGAAAAATATTTCTAAGCTGTCTATAAATACTAGTTTATTGCCCGAAGCAAATAAGCTAGAAAGTAAGCTTTTGTTCAAAGTAATGTTTTAATCTGATGTAGAGTTAATAGAATAAATTTTGTTTAGAAAATTTTTTTCCTGAAAATAAGCTTCATATATTTATAAACAGTTGTTGCAAAGATTTCCATATAACCAGAATCAGGTTTTTACTAGATCAGAGTCCCCGAATAAATCAACAAATAAGATCTTTGGTACAGCAGAATGCTCTAGTTTTAACGGACAATCTAATCAAAAAACTTGTTTAAAAAGATTTGTTTATAAATATGATATCATCAGTAATATCAAATACTTATATCAGATATTTATTGAAATTATAACAACTTTTTCAGGATACTCTATAAAATGAAGTCAATTTTATTTACTTTATTACTCCTTGTTGTAGCTACAACTACTGCAGGTGAAACGTATTGCACTGATTTTTAATTTTATTCTAAATCATTATTAACCATTATTTTCACTAAGAAAATAAAAACCTAAAAGAGAGTAATGTTTAAAAAGTAAATTCCTATTTAGTTGCAAATGGTAAATACAACTGGAAAAGTAATATCAACAATATTTTATTAACTTTTTTTACAAATAATCTTTGCTCGATACTATAGAAAAAGTTAGAATTTTCAAGGATATCTCATCAATTAAAGATGAAGTCCTTACTGGAGCTTTTTCTGCATGGAAACCTGCTTTGGACGATTACATCCAATTAATTGCTGAACAGGTAGGAATTAAAGACATGATAGTTATATGATAAAAAGTCATTTTTTTAAACTTGGTTTTTCAAATTGTTTGACTTCTTTGTAGTTTCGTGGAAAACTTGAATTGAAGCTTGGAAGTTTTAGTCAATATATTCCATATATTTATCGATATCAAATAGTTGCTGGTGTTAACTATCAAATATTGGTTTGAAAAAATTTGCATATAGATAGCTAATAATAGTATAACTTCACAGTTCTGTTTAATAGTGATCTTTTTTCTTTGATTTTGTTTGCAGATTAATTGTGGGCTCTTTGATGTTTTAATTACAGTTTACGAATCCCTACCAGAAGAAGGAAGAAAACTAACTTTGATTTCTTATGATATTATTGTGAGTTATTATTATTATTATTTTCTAATTAAATGTTTAACAGTAGGACTGTAGTTTAATTGTTTTATAAAGAAGCAGCTTCATTTGGATTACGTTGAATTTAATATTCATCCACATTAAAAGAATTATCTGATGAGTTTGCAAATCTGGTTTTAAATATCATTAAAAATTTCTTATTAGCACCCTAACCTTTATTAGTGTTAGCAGTACACTAATTGCTAAAGTAGTTCTTTTACTTTTGTTGAATTATTTACAATAGTATTTTTTTGTTTTTACAGTTTTTATTATTATGAGATTCTTTTGTACTTTGTAAAAAATAAACTTATTACTTTTATATATAAACAAAACGAAAATAAAATAAATACTACTTTTTGGTACTTTTTTAGATAAATTTCAAAGAACAGTTGTCTTACCAACCTTACTTCAGCGAAATTTTAGCTGCTGTATATTCTGAACAAGTAAGAAGAATGTTTTAATTCTATCTTGCTAGATGCAAACCGATAAATCATTTTTAATACTTTTGGTTTTTAAAAGAAACATTTCTTAAACCGCCAAATTTATAACTTTGAAAGTATTTCAAATATTATTTGAGGGGCAAGCAAAAACTTTTTAATTTCTTAAAGTTTAAATAAATTTTTTTATCAACAGATCATTTTTTAAATTTTTTTCTGAATTAATCTTAAAACGGCTTAATCGTAAATTAGTTTATAAACTTTTTTACAGTAAGATTAGTAAATATTTAACTAAAAAGATAAAAATACAAAAATTCCACTTAGGAAATTATTCTGAAACGTGTGGCTAGTAACTTTAAGTTTTTCAAAAATGCTAGAATAAAATATCGCATTTGTGAATGATTTATAAGTTTATGAGATTCAAAACATTACATACAACATAGTATTATAAGTTTGAAATTATTTCATAATATTATTTTACAAAGCATTTTAATGATAAGCATAAACTATCGATAACTACCTTGCTTTTGTTATTTTAAGGTGTATAGTAATTGGAAAGTGGCTGATTATGAAGTTCAGAAGTATTTAAATAAAGTAAATTATCAATTTTACAAATTGGTTTTATATTTATATATATTTCCTGTAGTTTCGAGATGAAATCGAGAATGAACTACAAATAAAATCCTTAAATTTTATAGCTACAGAATTTAGAGAGGCTGATTTGTATTTTGGAAGTAAGAAAATTCAAATAAAGGTTACCTGCAAAAAATAACTGTAAAAACTATATCTAATTTCTATTTAAATAATTTTACAGGTGAATTATGGAGCTATCAAATTGTTAGTCACCATTATGAGTATATCGAAAAGTCAAATGCCTAATAAGCTGCTAGAAGTATCAGTGAAAGTAAATGCTTTGTTTCTTACTTTTTAATAAGTAAAAGAGTAAAGCTGATTTTAAATTTTTAAAACTAACTCCTTAAATAAACTTTCAAATTTAAAAGTTATTTATAAATAGAATGTATTGCACCAGGTTAAGAACAAAAATTACATTAAAAGCATTCATTTTTATTAGTTGTTTCTGAGCGTTAATTTTTTCTTTTACTATTTCTTACTGTAGGCAACTATTTTCAAATTTTGATTGTTCTATTTCCATCATCAAGTGGTAAGTGAAAAACCAATGACAGCTAGATGTATAGCTATTAAACTTACGTTACTTTTTACACTAATTTTACAGTTGTAACTAAACGGTGGAAACGAAATTATGAGCTTGTATTATAAGTCATGTTCTTGCTACGTATCATTTTACATTGTAAAAAAAATTGCTTGCATAAATTATTGTAAATAATTTCATCAATAGGATTTTTCAAACGCTAAAAAACCCTGAGTTATAATTTTTTGATAATGAAATTTATGCAATTATACAGTTTTACATATTAAAAGTTAAAACGCTGACTAAAAGGAACTTTTTGAAGAAACTGCATTTGTACAATATTACTAATATTAAAAGACCTAATACAGATTATGAAATATTCTCTTGTTTTTCTATAAGCTTCAAATAAATACATTCAGTTATAATCATTAGAATGTGATTTATTGTATCCATAAAAATCCAACTATATCAATGATGTCCCCTTAAGCGACGAGGTGGCCGAGTGGTTAAGGCGATGGACTGCTAATCCATTGTGCTCTGCACGCGTGGGTTCGAATCCCATCCTCGTCGTAGTGGGGATGTAGCTCAGTGGTAGAGCGCACGCTTTGCATGTGTGAGGCCCCGGGTTCGATCCCCGGCATCTCCACCATTTTGGGGGTGAAAAGTGTAGTTGATTGGCTGCTAATTCATGAAACGTGAATTTAAATTCCGCTGTCATTGAAGCGACCTTTTACCACCCATCAAAAGCTGAAAGTTTTTTCCTCAACTAGTGTCACTGCTTTGTGGTTGCTTAGTCCCTGGTTCTAAGGTCACTGGGCCATCTCAAGTTGTATGACATGGTATTTATCATTGTTGAACTTTTAAGGAGCGATAGATAATTTTCTTTTATTAGTTACTCTGTAATCACAAAGTAAAACCGAAGATCCTAGCTCATCGAGGTCACCAAATTGCCTCTTGTTCTTTAATTCACGTTTCTTCTCTTTCAACCCAACTTTATTTTCGTGGAAAACCTTTTTTTAGTTTTTGGGTGAAGCCCCCAGCTTCAAGTAAAGATTGCCTAACTTTTTAAAATTTAAATAAATCGCCTGAATCACTTCTGATTGCATCCAGAAGTTGATATATGACTTATCTGAATACAGATAGGACATGCTAATTACTTCCAGCATCTCAAAAGCTTTCATCAGAAGGGGTGTACGCTAATTATCTTCTTAACTGCCAAAAGTTACTCGCTGTAAGATCACGCTAAGGTTGAGCTCTCAGTCTATACACCTGCGACTGTCACATTGATATGCTGTTCCAAAAACTCTAACTATTTTGGGCTTATGAAGATTCTACTTATTTTTTGGTAGTAACACAGTTTTTAGATTTTCCATTCTTTCTTATATAAAAATGTCTCAATGTCGGAACGCGCTAAAAATTCCAGCAAACAGGGATCCTTTTGCTCTTCTTTAAACAAATCTGATCTTTAGCTTTGCGATAGTAATAAAGTTAATTAATCCTTTTTAACGGTTCCAGTCTCTCATAGATGACAGCTTAGCATTATGATAAGGCTAGATGATTGTTGGTTGAACAATTAACAAATCCTACCAATTTGTCTCCATCATTTTCATCATAAGATTTTTTCGTGTAATTATTTTTCATGCTTTGATTGAAATAAATAAATGCCGTCAATTACAAAACTCAATTTATTTTTCAAAGATGATAAAATTTATTATGATAACAAATTCATTGCTACTTGTAACTATACAGAGTTTAGTAGAAATAAATGCAACCGCACAAATAAATATTGATATATAAATCTTATAATAAACGATTAAAACACTTTGATAAATGGAATAAATAATTAAAATTGCAAAATAAAATTAATTCAAAACTTGATCTTTTACTTTTTAAACAGAAGTAACTCCTTGATAAGAAATTGTTTAAAATATAAAGTGAACTTTTATGAGGCACAAAATTTCACTAATCTAGTAAATATGGATTGAGCTTAAACATTTCTTCATGAAGACATTAAAAGATTATGTTGGTCGGAAAGTTGCTTGGAGCTCTTACCTGCCCTAAACACAACAATAATTATCACTAGTAGATTGAAGGCAAGAACTATACAGCTGCTTTTAATCAATCTTCTTTTGATACGCCGCTTCTTTTCCTAAACATCAGATTGTAATTTATTAAGTTTACTCAAGTCAACATTTATCAGTTAGCAAAAAATGAAAACTTTGAAACTAAACCAGATTTGAGTCATTTACAGCAAGAAGTTTGAACCTTTGACAAGAAAATATAAAGATTTTCTTGAGTTGGATGACTCAGATTCAAGTTTAGAGCTGACAAAGATACATTCTGGGCTTTGGAATCTAACTGAAGGTAATTCTTTGAGGTATTATTTTGAAAAGAGCATGATTGTGAAGATCTGAAAAAAAATCTAGCTATAAATGATTTTAGTTTTATATTTAAGATAAATTTGCATTGAAAATAAATTCTGTTTTTACAACTCTTTATTCTTTAAAGATAATATATATAAACATACAAAGTTTTGAGCAATTTAAATTAAATTACTTTTCATAATTACTAAAGAATAACAATTTGTACATCATATTTTTTCAAAAACTGTTATTTTTGTTGCAATTATATTAACAAACTAAAAATGAAATGGTTTGATAAAAATATTACTATGATTATTTTATAAGTATAAAACAACAAATACTTTATGTGTGGAAGTAAATGCTCTTCTGCAAAAATAGTCATGCACATTGGAACCAGAGCAAGTTCATCTTTTAAAGAAATATCTTTAGGATTTAAAGTTTGCAAAAACATTATAATATTGGAGTCACCTAAAATAATAAATAAGTAGTTGTTACTGATGATAGCATTACTGAGCAAAATTTGATAGACTCACTAGAGGATTGAATAGTAGAGCTGTTGATAACTGATTCAAAAATCAGATCAGACGGAAGAGTAGATGAATGTAGATGAGGAAGTTTTATAAATGAATTCAATTTAAATGAAGCTTTTTTAGAGTTCTTTATAGTTTCATGCTGTTTTTTCACAGAAGAATGATGAGTTATAGAAGCATTTTGACTCCAAAAGTTTATTGATGTGATATTGCTTAATATAGTGTTCCAATTCTAAATTATATATAAAATATTATAATAATTTAAAACTAATAATGAATATTTGAAGATTTAAACTTGTGAAATTAATTTTAATAACCAAAGTAATGACTAAGTAGGTTCATGCTTTAAAAATTCAACATGATGTAACCAATGTTGAATGGTTGTTGTACTCAGCATGCAATGTTATTTTGACCAGTTGCTTGTTAAGTTATACTGTGAAGGAAAAGTATTCATCTCAACAAGAAAAAAAAACAATAGATATGTTATGAGCATCATTTGAAAAGTTCTTCTCAGTACTAGTATAAAATCAGAAATTAAAAAGATGATAAAATATGTTTATAACACTAAAGTAAACGTTTTTCATTATATTTTTAATAAAATAGTGACTTCTAACGTATAATAAACTTACTTTAGTCATAGCATGATCCCTTATGTCATGAGAATTTATGTGATAAGCTAAGGATACAAAGGCAATAGAAATCATTCCAAGACAAAGAATAAAACATATTACAGGAGGTTTGGTAGATATAACATGTTTAATTTTTTCTAAGAACTTCATTTCTAAAAATTTTCTAAACGAAAACATTCAATTTCACTTATACCAAGAACAATTTTTGTATGATTTTAACATTTCTTTATTTTCAAAGCATACTTTAATAAGCTTGTAAAAAAGTTTGTAATATTTTTATATCATCCCAGAAAATAAAGTTGAGGGTTGTTAGAATAATAAGAATATAGTTTTCTAATTATTGATCAAATTGATAGAAATTTTAGTTACTTTAGTAGACCTATATTTTAAGTAAGCCTAAAAGTTTTTTCATAAAATAAAAAAATAAAGTATATAATTATCAATTACAAAAATACAGTTTTTCACTTAGCTCATGTAGATAAAGTATAAAAAATTCCTAAAGGTATAAAGAAACTTCAGATATATTAGTAAAATCATGAGTATTTCATAAAAATAGAATAAAATTCAACTTTTAGAAAAAGAGGTAAAAATGCTAAAACAGTGGATTGTTAGAATAATAGATAGACTTCAGTTATTTTTCATTTATTTTGTAAGAGTGCTGTTCTAGCATTTACAAGTAGCTTAAAAGCTTCATCACTGCCAGGAGCAACATTCTTATCAGGATGTAGTAAAATAGCTAGCTTCTTATAAGCCTTGTTGATATCCTCTCTAGTTGCTGTTCTATGTAATGACAATTTCTCATAATTATCTCGCCCATTTCTAATTCTCAAGATTGCTTCAGCTTGTTCCATTGTATATTCAATTTTATTATTCCGAACAACTTTTGAGACTCCTTTTTCATGGCGTTCCACAAGGTTTTCAAAAATACAATCAAATAATTGATTGATACCATTACCGGTTGCAGCTGAAACTTCAAAGAACTGGAAACCCTTACGATCAGCCCAAAGCCTAGCTTCAATCAGGTCAACAACTTGTTTACTTAAATCCAATTTGTTTGCACAAACAAAAAATTCTGTTTCTTCCATTTTACCAGAATCTTTGATTTCTTCTTTCATTTCAGCCAACCATTTATCTAAACAATCAAAACTGAATCTATCACTTGTATCAAATACTAATAGTGCTGCTTGGGCATCTTTATAGAATTCATTTCTTACTTCAAAAAAAGCTGGATGTCCAGACATATCAAATATATTGACCTTTACTTCAGTGTCTTTTATTAAAACTTTTGTTACTCCATAGTCTATACCTACAGTCGGCATATACTTATTAACAAAACGTTTTTCACAATAACGTTTTATAATACAGCTTTTACCACATTTGCTATTACCCATGCTAATAATCTTAACTCTAAGCTGTTTTTTCCGAGGGGTTTTAATACAATCAGTCTCAACCATTTCTTTTTAGCTTCAAATCTAAAAGTTTTATGAAATTACAGGTTTAACATTTGGTTATAATAAAAATTATATAAGTTTATCTGAAAAAATGTATACAAGTAACCTTAAAATTGATAAAACTAGTTTTTATTATGATGAATACTATCTTTTATATTGCCACATCAGTTTTTAGCTAAATAAAAAAGAAAAAAAAAAGTAAAAATCTTGGATTATATTTTATTAGTTCTAATAATACATAATATATTTAAATAATAAACGAATGTTGAATGACTAAAGAATCAAAGATAATAATTACATTATAAGCAACTAACATTATTACTGCAAACTTTTTAAAAAATTCAGTATATTCACTAAAAATATTATAAATTGAAATTGCAGTTTGGTATTAAAAAGTATTTTTTTAGTATTTACGTTTAAATATTATTTTCAATAAGTTACATGGTATTTTACAAGTAAAATGCTTTCAAAAATTAAATTAATAATTTTCATTTCAGAATAAATTATTACTTTTTAATAAAACAAAATTAAATATTTAAATTATTTAAAAAATGTAAAATATGTTATTAAAAATTATAATTGTTTACAAATACAATAGAAGCATAATAACTAAAATGGCTAAAAATGTATAACAAGGTATTCATAGAAAAATTGTTTTAAGTGTATGAGTTGTGTTCGTTGTAGATCAATGACATTTAATAAATGATTAAAATAAACTTAAAAACTTTGTTTTGCAACGAACAATTTCTTTATGAATAGCTTCGAAAAATCAAAGTGTGAAATTCAAGCTTATCGTGATTATCGCAAAGTTTATTTATCACAGATATATGATAGTATGTATAATCATAATGTATTTCCTAACTAGCTTTTACAGTTTACGGACAAAGTATTACAAATCAAAACTGTTATCAGACAAACACAACCTACCAAATGTTCTAGCTAGTAGCATATTTTGATATTACCTTTTCATTAGAATTTATTATTTTTCTATTTTTTAAGTTTGTAACGACCTTTTTACATTTGTAAAAGTTACAGATTACAAAAAAAGCGGACTTAAGCGATAAAACAAACCTTCTATTCATATTATTTATGCATAAAAATGTTTTTCCTTAAATAGATTTATGTCTTTAAGTATATATAGTACGTCATTTGTAAGCATACTTAGAGTTTAAGTTAAATATTGACTTCTAATTTCTTTAGAATAACTGAAACGAATAGGGAGATTCGACTAGTGTGCAAACGTGAAGCTCTTTCACTAGCTACTTAAAATTTTTACGTTCCAGATTTTTAAAACTTTTCTGAGTTTATTGTCTATTTTTCTCAGCTAATCAATTTCTGGGAAATATCTTAATATAAACTTAAAACTATTTGCTATTGTTTATAACTTTTTATTTGTTCTTAATTAAAGCATTAAAAGCTGACTAATTGAATACCTTTTGTGTATTGGAACACATTTTATTAAGAAAAAGTTATCTTTAAAGCACATATTTCATTGGGTTTAATTAATCATACAATTTCAGGAAAATTTAACGATGGAAAAAAGAAAACTTATTTATAAGTCAAAATATTTGAGATAAGCATAAGTGGAATTCTAACATTAAATTAATCATAAGCAACTAAATGCGAGATAAAACCTAAAAAGTCCCAGAAACTTATAAAACCTAGAAACAAATATTTTTATAAAAATAAGAATTTCAATCTTTTTGCGATAATCAAAAGATACATAAAGTCGGCAGCATCTTTTGATGATAAGTGGATGAAAGATTGTTGCTTGAAAGATACAATTAATCACTTTGATCATCTAACAGCCTTCTTTCATTTTCACTACGAAAAAAAAACACTTCTTAAGAAATAATTATACTTTATTGTAAAATAAGCAACAAAACTAACCAATTGATATCTTCGTTTTCATCTTCAGACGAGTTTAAAATTGTGAACTTTGTAGATTGTCGACAGGCGGGTTCTGTAGAAAACAAGTTACTAACTTATTGTTGTTAGCAGTGAATGTTAACAAATTAAAGAGCTTTTACTCGCAAGCATGCAAGACAAGATGACAAATTACATGAAGACTAGCACAGTAGAAAAAATTTAATGTCAAACTAAAGATTCATGCTGTATGGATAAATTGGTAAAAAATAGGAATAAATTCTCATTAAAAGAATTATATTGTTAAAATTGAATTGCATTTTTTGTTTGAAAATTAAAAAATGTTTGTTTTAAATTAAAAAGTTCTTTAGAGGCTTTCAATACAAAAGTGGTATAATTAAAACCACTTACTGATTGCATCAACGTGTTGTGTTCATCATCTAAAAGAAATAATAAGATTTCACAAACTTCACATTGCAAAAAAAATTGATAATTTTCATGAAAATGATTTGATATCAACACAAATTAAGAAAGTTCCAAAAAGTTCAACATAAGTTACGAACAAAGAATTTATGCAAAACAAACAATATTATCTTCTTATTACCTGTTTTTTGCATAGATGGTAAATAAAATACAAGCAGAATGTATATATAGAGGTTAATAAAACCATAATAAAATACAAATTCCACTGGTGATGATAAATTTAGAATTAAGGAAGCTAAATATAAAAACATATTTTATATAAATTCCAAAAACAGCAATTTAAAAATGGTAAGAACTGTTTTTGTTCATTTAAATTAAAAGCTAAAAATATAAAACCCCAAAAAAGGATATAATTTTTATAACTAAAGGCAAGACTGGCAACAAAATTGTCAGATATCAACTTGTTTGTAAACCGAACAATAAGAAGGACGGCACTGCAAAAAATATAATATATCAAAAGTTGGCTATTCAAATTTGAGTATTTTTCTTTTATATAAGATTAAAATTAGTGAAAGTTAAAGTTCATATTTCAGCATTCTACTGATACGTTACGATCGATATAACTTTATTCTTACATTTGAATAATCTGTTTGTATTTAATTCTATAAGTTTAAAGCAAGAACAATTAATTTATTCACACCATATCTGGTATGACAATAATCATAAAAAAATAAGTTGACTTTTAATTTAAATAACTAAATATATAATTAATATTAACAATAGTATATCTATTATCTATCAAAGTAAACATTTATCTATTAATCTGATTTTCAAAATGAATTATAAGTAAATATTACAATCGGTAAATTAGAAATGTTTTTAAAGAGCAACAGGTAGTCGCTACCTTAGTGTGGTTAACAGATGATTTATAGAAGTCAGTAGATGTATTTAAATGTCTTTTTAACTTGTCTGCCTTATATGAGATCAGAACAAGGATATTTGAAAACTAAATTCTATAGGATTTTTATTACTAACAATTAATTTTTTAAACAAAATATTTGTTAATATAATTGTTGATGATGTTTTAATGAAATTATATTATTAGTTCAAATAGTTGAACTTACCAAATAATAGCAATGCAGGCATTGACTATCGCCATAAACTTCATCCTAGTACTATAGAAAGCTTTGGTTCGTACTTCAAGACACACTCCAATAAAAAGATAAGCAAAGTAAAGAAAGTAAATACAAATCAGAATAAAAAATAAGACTTTAAATACCTACAAAAAAGAGTCATATTATTGTTCCGTTTAAAGATTTGATAAATTTAAAATTAAAACTTTCTGATTAAAACCAATTAAAAAGAAGATATTCTAATTTATTTAATCGATTGAATGATTGCATTTTGCATACTAACAGTGAAATATTTCAAATCCAGTTTATAGTGGTATGTAGGGTCTTTCGTTTCATTGTATCTGTTAAAACGAATTATTTTCAATATGAGAATTACTTTTCCATTAATTTTGTTTGTATTCAATTATGTGAATATTTAGTGAATTTTCTTCAAACAATTTATATTTTAAGCAGCTTACTTTTGCCAAAACCCAATAAGTATGGCAGTTACCCAGAAGAAAGCACATAAAATCATTTTTGACAAATAAAATGAAATAAAATTGCGGTTTGACTTGACAGTTTTTAATCCGTGATATGAAAACAACCAAAATATCAGAAGCATAGACGTAAAAGTCGCCTGAAAACATAAATCAGTTAAAATATATAAAAAAATTACTTAAACAATATCTTACTTGAAAAAATATATCAAATAAACCTGGTACCAGGCTATCATACAGAAAGTTGAGTGGAAAAAAAGGATCTGATGAAATGAGTTAATTAGGATGTGATTAGCTCTAACTATTATATAAATTATTATTTTTTCGTAATTTGTCAATAATGGTTTCAAAATTACTTACTGTTGTACAATAAAAGCGATGGCAAGATAAGCGCCAGCCATTTTTGTTCTAAAGTCCATATTGATAAATGAAAACGTTTTAACATATGACCAAATACACCCTAGGAGAAAAAAAGTAATCTTGCCAAGGTTTGTTCACGAAAATATGTAAATGTTCTTACCGTCAAAATAAAAGTGATTGCGACAAAAGAAAAACGAAACCAAATTTCAAATTGAGTGAACTTTTGATTGTATGTTTTGAACTAAAAATTCATAAAAAAAAATTCAAAATAATTTAAAAGAAAATATTTTTAAATATTAAATTATTCCAAGAATAAAAATCTAATTCAAATACAGATTCATAAAAAACATATTTTTTAAACTCAGGTTCTTATAAAAGTCAATTATTTTTGCTACTAGTCAATTTACATGATGTAGTCTATTTGCGGTTGGCGGATATAAAAGTTAGCTTGATTATATGGGTCAAACAGATTAAGAACCAACCAATTAAATAAATTGAAGTATACAGGATTTTTTTGATAGATAAAAAACCAATCAAAATATTGATAAAGTTTTAAGAGCTTAGAAAGAAATTTTAATCTAGATTCAAAGCGACTCACTTCAAAACTAACATCTTTAACAGATGCATTTTGAAGACCTTCAAAATTAAGTTCTAATTTCAATTTTGCATAATGAAGCTGACTAAGATGCAAAACTACAATTGGAGAGCACCATTCATCAATTTGTTGAAGGTTTTCACACTTCAAACTTCTTGTTCGATTATACTTTTGTAGTCCAGATGACCCGGAACCATCGTGGTCGATTGGAAAAAGTAACACGGAAACATTAAAGTCAACTTGTCGAAAATTAACTGAAAAAATACAATTTTCTTTCAAGTTTTGAATTTACAGAAGAATTTTATGAAATACATTAAAAAAACTTTGATAAGTTGAAATGAAAGCTGGCATTGGACATTCGTGGGTGCATTACTAAACCAGGAAAAAGTTTGGAAATTTACCAAAGCTAGTGCTGAATCTTATAAACGCTGACAAAAGTTTGCAATTGAAGTAACATAGAGGAAAATTCCCCAAGAAAATAGCTTTAAAGAAAACAATTTTTCGGTTTTTTACCTACCAATATCTTTCTGTAGTTTTATGTTAGCTAATAACCACAATTCTTGATTAAAAAGCGTCACAGATGGTGATAAGAATATAAAAGGCCCACTCTGTAAAATAATAGATTAAAGATGTGAAAATAAATATTGCTATAATTCTAAGAAGTATCATTAAAGACATTGACAAGAAAATAATTGCTTCTTAAGTAATTCTATTACTTTAAATATGAAAGAACAGTTAAACATGAATAGTTATTTGCAAAACTTACTGCAATAGAATAAGAAGATAAGAAATAAGATGAATTAATTAAGCTCGTCTCAACAATGTTAGGACCTAAAATATGAGACAAAACAGATCATTTTGGTACTAATTAAGAAACTTATCAGAAAACAAGTTTTGTTTCTTACCTTTCAGTCCGATAATCAGCAAGAATGTTAATGAGAGAATTACACTAATAGATAATAAAAGAAACTTAGTTTTTGACAAGGTATATAGCAACATCTGAACAAATCTGAAAGTTTTAAACAAATTGTGAAAAAAGTTTATTATAATCTAACAAAACAATTTTTACATAAATACAATTTTATTGAGGAGTTACGATTAGAGTTAGGGTTGTATTGTATACAGTTGCTTATCTCCTAAATACTGCCAATCACCAAGTGCAATTTTGTCTACGACAAACTATTCATGTCTGGTTATTGTGGGCTGAAGAGCTTTTACAATTCTAAGTTACAATTTCTATCAATAAAATTGGCTCTTTTATTGAAATGTGCGAGTAAAAGTTGCTTGTATTACAATTCAGAGTTTTTACTACTCTAAAAGACAAAAACAATGTAGTATCATAAAATTGAATTATTTTCAAAATACCAAACGCTTCAATAATAGTACTAGTAGAAGTCTACAAAAATTATAGGAGATCAAAAATTTTACAAAAATTGAATATCAAAACGTGAATTTGACTGTGCGAAGCAACTAAAGTAATATTAATCTCCTAATACTGAAAAGATAAAACAAAACACAGACATAGACACCTTTTAATAGAGAACTTAGCAGCTATTGTTGAATAATTTACAAGTTGGTGCAAGAACTGTACAGTCATAACAGTAGAAATAATTGTCGACTTTAACATGCAATGGCGTGTAAGTTTAAGGTGTTATTTTCTGTAAACATATCTTTACTAGCACCTTTTGAGGCAGAGCGAAGAAATGGTAACAACATGCGCTGATTAATCGACTTTTCATCTTTGAAAAAACAAGAAACTAACGATGAAACTATGAATGAAACTAAAATACTTAATCCACTGTACCACATGTAAGAAAGTTTGAAGATATATGCAAATCCAGTGTAGATATCAACTCTCGGAGCAGCAGTAGAATTATTAGTGATATAAAACCCCGAATCAGTTGTGACATTAAGTATTGTTTGATTACGTGAACAACTATCATCTAAATACTTAGGGTGTTGAATTTCAGTATTGTTCTGTATTTGATATATTAGATTTCCATAACCAACAAACATTACAATGATCAGTGATGAAAGAAATCCAGCTAACATACCTTTTGAATTTACATGACGGCAAGTCATTCCAATAATGAACATACTCAATAAAGGCCCCCCCATAATTCCTAGAATACTTAAAGCAGCTTTTAGTAGACTGTCTAGTTGTGAGGCAAGAGCTGCCATACAAAGGCATAAAATAGAATATATTACAACGAGAACTTTTGCATAAACAGTCGCTTTTTTATCTGATATTTGAATTGTAGGCCGAATAAAATCTTGTAAAGTAACAGTAGCTAGTGAATTAAATGAAGACGAAATGGTACTTAAGGAAGCTGAGAAAAGACATCCAATAAAAAGTCCTGATAAGCCATAACTGCTTCTCAAAACAAACATCACATAATAAATTAAAAGTTGATCAGGTTTGGTTCCATTTGCTAACGGATTGTCGCATCGAAATTCTGCAAATATTACGACTCCCAAAACACAGCCTAAAATCATAACAAAATGCAATAATGGTAGATTTAAGTAAATCATTTTTACAGCATCTTTTTTCGATTGACAACATAAAAATCTTTGAACTGCGGATTGATTAGTTCCAAATATATTTAAGCATAAAAACGTCCCACCAAAAGTCACTGACCAAAATGTATGAGTAACAAAAGGCGAAGGATCAAAATTAATCGGAGATATCTTATTATTTTCTATAGCAATGTCAAAAACTTGTTTTATTCCTCCAAGTTTTGACACACCGATCGCTAGTACTAATATTTGTGCTACGAGCATTATAATTGCTTGAAATACATCTGTCCATATAACAGCTCTCATGCCACCCATAGTTGTATAAAAGGCACAAGATAAACAGAGACTAACTATTAAAATCCAGAGATTTAAACCTGTAACTGCATTTAGTGCAAGAGCAGGAGCATAAATAACTACACCCATATAAACTACCATCATCAACACATAACAAGTAGTCCCACATAACCGCACAGTTCTTGAAAAGCGAAGCTCCAAATATTCATACGCTGATGTTAATCTCATGTCATACAAGATTGGCATAATCAAATGAGCAAGGATAGGAATAAATACAAAATAAGAAAAAGCAAACCCCCAATAACCTGTACCATATTGATAGATTGTAGCAGGAACACCTAATACAGTTACAGCTGACATAATTGTTACTAAGAGTGACATTGACACAGGCAAAAATCCCATTTGTCTGTTAGCCATCAAATATGTATCAGTTGTAGTTTGTCTAAGTCCCCAAAATGCATGATAAATTCCAATTGATATTGAGATAAGTATGGTTGAACAAAACACAACATAATCAATAGTCTCAAACTGATAATTCAACATGTTTATATCAATCCAAAAGAACTTAGACAATTACTCAAACTAATTAAATAATTTAGTATTAAAATAATCCCTATTATAAAACAAAATCTATGTTGTCATATAAGAACTACAACATAAATGTACACAATATACTAACTATTTTCAATATCTGCTTTTTCAACAATGACTAACAAAAATATCACTAATATGGAGTAAAAAATTGATCTCACAATTTTATCGTTTACTTTAAATGAAAAATTGAATATTTACTATATTAGACCATAAGAAAAAACTTAATGGTTAAAAAATTACTAATAAAACAAAATTGTCTCTATACACAAGTTTGTTACTAGAACCTAATTTGACAGAAATATGAAAGATGGTCTACAGAGTATTTCAGCTTTTTATGAACTAAATCTAAAAATATATTAAATTATTTATATAAATAAAAAAAACCTTTTCATACTTCCATTAAAGAATCAGTTTTCTACTTAAAAAGCTCTTTACACATATATTAAAACAGACCAGGCTCAATATATCACTGGATTATACTTTAACAACAATATTTGAGAAAGATCATTATGAATGAGCAGCTAAAAACGTTTAATGGACATTTAATGACTTTACAAATGAAAAGATTAAATAACAAAGCAAATGTTGAAGCTTTTATATATTCTTATAACTTTATCATTTATGGAAAATTTTTTATACTTTAATCTTAAAATTTCTTGTTAATCAACAAATTGTTGATTAATAATAATTAAATGGTCCATTTTTTTGAAAACTTGGTCAAACTAAATATAAATTCAAATAATAACCACAAAATTATATGATTTATTTTTAAACTTACCTTTAGATAAACTTTTCTATAATCTTCCTCTTAAGATAAAAAATAGTCTGATGCTTAGTTAATGATTGACAACAAAAACATTTTTAACTGATTTTATTCAAATTTCCTTGGAAAAAAACCAATAATTTTATGTTATACATGAATTAATAAACAAAGCATTTAAATGTATTCAAACTGCATGAATATGATAAAGTAATTGAATGACCTTAAATGTGTATATCTCCAACAAGCTTATTGTACCCAAAACATATTCACAAATAAAAATGATTAAAATCAAAATCAACTCTTTTTAATGCTTAAATCATCAGAATAAAAAACGAAACTATTTTTACTCTACACCAAATTAAACTAAAAAGATTTCCAAAAGGCTAAAATACAATAAACATAACATCAAAAGCTTTAATTTCTAATCAAGTAAAAACAGAAACATATTTTTATCTCAGCATTTAAAATAAAATATAGATTTAAATCTTTTAAATATAACTATAAAAAATTTCATTTTGTAACTTATAGAAGAAAAAGAGTACTGAAGTAATAAATCACAAAAATAGAAATTTGTACATCAGAAATAAATTTATGATGTTACAACTCAATAACTGCTAAGTAGTAGTTTAAAATCAAGAAATGAATATGTCCCAGAAACTTATAAATAATCTAAATGAAGAGAAGAGAAAACATCGTTTTCACCCAAATAATCAAATATCTATCCAAAGTAAAGAAATGTAGAGAAGTGCTTTGAGTTTATACCAACTTTTTAGCTTCAAAAAATCCTTTAAGATGTTTCATTTGCCATAAGCCAGCAAAAATGAGAACAGTAGTTTGCAAAATAGACCACCACAAAACTCTACTATTAGTGATTTCACTTGTTGCACGAAAGCGTGATTCACGGACTCTTTGATAATTCTGTTCCTTTTGAATCTGATCAAGTTGATCTACAAGTTGTCGGACACGTAGTTGAAGTTCAGTGTACTTTTCCTTTTCTGCAACTTCTTTATAATTTATTGATGCCTCACCAATTTGTATGTTGAGATATACCCTAATTTTCCCCCCAGCAAATAAAGACCATTTAGTAGAGTTAGATCCAATACAGATTTGTTGTTCCCCAGGAGTATGAGTGGTAAAAGTAAATGCTCCCTCTGCTCCATAAGTTTTATCTAAGATTAGTTTGTTTTCAGGATCTTTAATATTGACATGCATTCCCATGCCAGGAGGTGAATCAACATAGTTCTTGGTCTGTTTGTCATAAAACTGGGCTTTATATTTACCAGTAACCATAATATCTTCAGGCAACTCTTCAATAAAACATTTTTTTTCTCTTTCACCAATGTAAAAATAAACTGCTGAACTTAAATGTAAGTACAGCAGTAAAAGAACAACTGTTTTCATCATCTTATATCAACAAATAATATATTTATATTAGATATAAAAAGGTCCTGCAACAATTTTTATTAATTATTAGTTTATTTTTTAATACAACATAAGCTTTAATAAATAAAAATATGAAAAGTTTTAAACAATAAAAAATATAGCAGAAGATTATGAATGGAAAGTTTTTATATAGTAAAATGAACAAGTCATAAACCTAATTTTAGGCCATTAAAATTTATTTATAATAACAATTAAAATACAATAAATTTTAAAATATCATAATACTTTACACATAATATAATTAACAATTTCTATTAACATAAAAATTTAGATTTTTCATAATAACAAATCCTACTGAAGTTTAACTTTTTACTTCATTACAAATTATCAGTATTAAAAAGCAAATTTTAATGATTCATCAGAAAAAATGTAATTACTTATTTAAAACAAATTGTGCTATGTCAATTTTTTTAATTTCTTCAAACTCTTTTTTTTAATAAACAAATAATTTTTCTTAATCAGAAATACTATCTAAAACCCATAAAAAATGTAGATAAATTATAAAAGCAAAAAAATTGAAAAAATTTCTCAAAGAAAAACAAATTTATTTAGACACATATATTTTTAGCCCATTCTATAATCTAATTTACATATATAGCTGCTACCGTGAAAAAAAAATTTTAATATAAAAAATATGTTTATTTTTTATATAAAAGCTATAAAATCACAATCGGTATTAATTTAATGTACACTATTAATTAACCTTCGATCATATATCATAGGTCTTTGATATTACCCTTGGTTTCAGAATTGATACGTAATCATATAAATGCTTGCGTGTTACTGTTTCGACACAAATTGGCTATGTTTCAAATAGCTTTTAATTTTTAAGATACATTCTTTGCCAAACTAAAATGTTTTTGTCAATAAATAGTTGACAACTTTAAAAAAAGTGTTTGTTTACTTGTACTTAAAATCATTAAGCTAGATGTTTCACTCAGCACCGGTAAAAATAAGCTGCATTCCAGTTTTATTTGCTTTCGATTACCAGACGCAGGATATAAAGTAACAATTATTCTAAATTAGAATTAAAACATCTTTTTGAGAAAAGACAATAATTTTATAATTCACTTACAAAAAACTAATTAATGGTGTTTTTAATTTTTAAAATTTAGAAACAATATTTAAAATTTGTTATTTCGTTTGCAATTTACAGTCATAACATTTATCAATTTTTTAATTTGATGTAACATTTAGAGGAAAATAAACATTACTATAAAAAAAATTCTTTTAAAAGAAAAAGAAATAGAAAAAATATAAAATATATAAAAGGTTATAGAAAAACGAATAAGAAGAATGTGGAAAGTGGAAAGTGAATATCAAAATACTTCCAGTTGTGGTTGGTGCATTAAGAACAACATCGAAGGAATTCGAGAAGATCATTGAAAAGATACCAAGAAGAATTTAAGGTGCTAAAATTCTAAAGATAGCGCTCTTGGAAGCAGAGTACATACTACGTAAAGTTTTGATGCTTTATTAAGCCTGGAACTTTTTCTAATTTCTTCTTTTACTTGTTGCTTACTTTGTTTGATATCACCACTGTGGGATACTCTCATGAAATATTTCCCATCTCTTAAATTTCTTCGTTTTTTTTAACTATTTGCGAAGTGCTTTCTTATTCACCCTTAATCGCTGTATTTGAATAAGTCTATCAGCCAAAGTTACCTGGGTGGTGACTGGCAACCAGGCTTTCTAATTTTTGAGAAAAAAATGAACCAACGTCAAAAGTATAGTTTAAAATATGATATTCGGATATTCAATAATCAATCATAAAACAAACTCAAAGATAAAACTATAGAATGAGCTTTATCTAACCGTTAAGAATTTGATCAAAATAAAAACTTCTCATTAGTTTTTCTTTTTCATCAGATTCTTTGTCTATTTTAATAAGCACTTTGGTATTGCAACTTTTTATTTATTATCATTAATTATTATAAATTCTAATCTAAATGAATCTTAATAAATAAGGTCTTTTGAATCATGTTAATAACTTGTTAATAAGTTTTTTTTAAAGCACAAGTTTGATTTTCGTTTAGGTTTAAAACAAAGGTCTTCAATAAAGTTCTGTTATTATCGTAAATAAACTTTACATAGAATCCACTGCAAAAATGAATTATCATATTAACTTAGCCAGCTTGGATTTTCAATAAAATAAAGTTAATTAAAAAAGTTCTTATTAAAATAAAGTGCTTCTTTTAGAAGCTTTAATTCTTAACTCAGTGTGAATATTATAAAAACTTATGTATTAAAAATAATCTTATTTGTAGTTTTAAGGTTTTCAATATTGTGACGTGTTTGCAATTAAGATATTAGAATTAAATAATTTTTACTTTGATTTTACAAAGCAAATTGATTTCTAAGATAATTTCAGCTCAGAAAGTTGAATACAGTTTACATAAATGAATGCAATTTCAGTGATTCATAATCAAACAATTTAACCTAAAAATCAATCTTTAGAAAGTCTATTCATCATACAAGCATTATATTTTTATCTTATGTAAAGCGGAGAGCAAACAGTATAAAACATTTAACAGTAAACTCCAACAAAAATTTGATGTTTGTTAAATTAGTTTCAAAAAATATATGAAAAGTTTGTCATTACTTTTCCATAAAAATTCTTTTTCACTTATATATTCAAGATTCCATAGAAATTAAATCAGCTATATAGAATTAACTTTATTAAATAGAGTTCTAAAACTATAACTGTTGAGATATTAATAAAAGTTATTATACTTTCAAAAACTTGAGAATGATTTCTTTAAACACATAAGCTAAATATTTATGTTTCGTATGCTAGTTAACAAAAAAGTGTACAGACTAAGTAATCAGCTTATTTCAAATCTAAAACAACTTATACAGATTTTCTTTATAAGTTACAGTTTCATAAGATCATTAATAAAATATTTCCCATATTTCACAAAACTATTGTCATTTACTCGTTACACTATAAATTTATCTAAAAATCATGGAGATGCCGGGGATTGAACCCGGGGCCTCACACATGCGAAGCGTGCGCTCTACCACTGAGCTACATCCCCACTACGACGAGGATGGGATTCGAACCCACGCGTGCAGAGCACAATGGATTAGCAGTCCATCGCCTTAACCACTCGGCCACCTCGTCGATGCATACAATTCAAAATTATTATTATTTATTACAACAATTTTCTTATACTCATGTAAAACGAATTTTAGTTCGTTATTTTACTATATGTGAATAGAAATTAGTTATGTGATAATATTCCTTATTTTAAATTCAATCGATAAAAAAAGTCAAACTATTTCTTGTATATTTAGTAATCAAGTTGTTTTTTATTTAATAAAATACATTTCGGAAACTCTAGTTAAATTTTTAAAGTGAACTCAGATTGAGTTTTATAAACATTTTAAATTGAGTTAATAAAAACCTACTCCCTTGTAGAAAATACCTACTAACAGTTCTGTATTTAAGTAAAACATTATAAAAATAATATCTTCAAGTCTGTAACTAAAAGTTATCTTTATGAAATTATTACTATTGTTACATTTTATTATCCTAAAAGTTAATCTAATCTCTAACTGAATGTCTTTAATCAGTTTGGAAAAGTATTTTGATAAGCAAAGCAGCCTTATAGTCGGCCGACGCTCAAATATGTTGATAAATTTTGTTTTATTTTTGAGAAAAAATCCGAAACTACATTAACTTTGGCAAAACTCTATGTTGTATTTCGTCTACCAACATCATAAAATATTTTTTTCAAATTGTGTTAACTAATCACAAATTAAAAAATCTTAATAACTTTTTATCAATATAAATTGAGGAACTAATTTAATTTCACACTAACAGCTATCTTTTTAAAAGCTTATTCAAGCGTAACAAGTAATTTTAATTTTTAGGCGTTCAGTTATATTTAAACTAAAATGAATAATAGGGTTCATGTTAACTTAATATTGAAGAGGAATAAATAGGATTTCAAAGAGAAAAATATCTTTAATTAGTATCAACTGTTCAAAACATTCTTATCACGACTTGAAACGATAAAAATAGAAAAAAATATTAACAGCTCAAAAAGTAATTTGAAGTTTTGTAAACAGTTGAATCTTATTTAATGATAATTTGATAAAACATCACAGAACATATATTAGATTATTTCTAAAGCGAAATAAATAACTCAAATGACTATATATGAAAGTTTAAAATTTAATGATAGTATAACTACAAGCTATCTTCTAATTGTTTCACTAAACTTTTTAAAAATAACCAGATAATTAAAAAAGGTGATAACAAATTGAAAACATCTGTTAAAACAAGTGTGTAATCGAAAAACTTCAAAAAAGAATTCTGCACACTTAAATTATAACAATTGTTTACAAAGCTTGATTGTGAAAAAAGGTCTTCAACATCTACGATAAATTCAGCTATAATTAAATTATTAAATATAAAACCTTTGAATAAAAATTTAAAAAATAATTCTTAAAGCAGCTTTCAGTTAGTAATAAATTAAGCATGAATATTATATTAAAAAAAAATAAATGAAGGTCTATTTACAGTAAAAAACTAAATTTAACATAAACAAAATAATTTCCTGGTAGCTAGACTTGATATCACAAATTTGATCAGCATTACCTTGATTTATATTGTAATAAGTTACAAGGCAAAAAAAATTATTCATTTATAAAAATTATCTTAATTAATGATTAACTAAAGCTATGACTAAAAAACACTAATTATTTAAAATTCATAGCACTATTTCCTATCTATACCAAACAGAATATAGCTTTTAACTAAAAAGATTATAATTATAATTGAAAAATATATTCCATTTAACCTTAAAAAATGAAGAAAAACATCTAAAACATTTACACTTTTATAGAAATACAACAAAAAAGTGATGTACAAATATACAAAAAGCCTAAAAAATACAAGAAATTATACCAATTATCATTTTTTCAAAATAAATTTATGAACAATATTTTATTTGGGAGGGGTCAGCTTATAAAGATAACAAACTTCTAAAAAATGGTAGATACTTGAAATACAATCAATCTTAAGAAATGGATGGAGTCAACAGACTTTCTGGTAAGCTCTTACTGCGTCATCAGAGTTTAGAATGAAAACTACTGCATTATTGAAAACTTGTAAATATCTTTTAAACGATGTTCAACTCTGATAACAAACAGTCCAATACTTAACTAATTTAAACTTCTAATTATAAGTTATCACAAAGCTTAGAAACTCATAAAAATGATAATAGATTAAAAATAAATGACTTTTGACTTAAATTTATAAAAAACAACATATAGTGTAGATTGAATTTAGAAATAAAACTATTTATAAAAATGAAAAATAATTAATACCTCTAATAAACCAACTATATAAGTAAAAATATAAATAAAAGACAAAAACTGCCCAAAATATAGTTATGAATCAATTTAAAAATATGAAATAGCTTTTAATATAATAAATTTATATTAAATTATAGTTATTCAACTATATAAAATTAGCTTGTGGGTATCAACAAGAAAAATAAACAATTTTTAAAAGTTAGAAACAAATTTAACTCTAGTCAGCAAAAAAAGGAAAATAATTAAGAAATAAAAATAAGGAACAAATTTTTATATCATTTTTCATACTTACTAAGCTTAAAAGAATTTGATAAATCCATCAAATAGAATATTTTAGGGTAAAACTCAAATTTAAGAAGTGAAAATATTTGACAAAAATAAAAAAAGAAACTTGAACAATCAAAATATATTTAGACTTAGAAAAAACAGTTGAAACCATCATAATATTTGATAACAAAAACAATCATTAGAATAAACTGCCAAAATAACTATGAAAATTTATATAACTACAATAAAAACAGTAAAAGATAAGGTTATTTTAAACATGATATAGTTTACAGAATAAATTAAGAATACATAAAAAGTTAAAAAAAACAAAAAGTTCATGTAAACAATAAAAACAAATAAAGTATCACATTATCAAAAGATAACTATATTTAATTCAGAAATCATTATTGATTCCATCATAACAATAATATATTAGAACCATGTTAAATGGGTATGAATGAATTAAGCCAGCCATAAATAAAAGTAATAAATGACCTTCAAAATATTGCAAGTTCAAATAAATATTGGTCAAAGCTAAAGTCTTCATTAATAAACTTTCAAACAAATTCAACTTTATAATATTCTGAAGATAGAAGAGCATAAATAACAACTAAAAAAATATATAATAGTTTCCAACAAATTTATTTTTTCTACCTTTATTTAGTCTGCTTGGTTATACCAGTATAAAAATATAAAATTAATATTAAAAGAACTCTTGCCAAACCAACTAAACACAGATTTAGACAAAATTATAATGCTACATACAATATTATATATATATATATCTTAATTAAATGAGCATTTTAAAAGAAAACTTTCTAGATAATGACTTTAATATTTATATACTTAATAAACTTAAACTTCTAAAGCTGCTATCGAATCTTGAAGACTGAACAGGATATGCTAAAAAATCACAAACAAAAAATTAATGTCTATATAAATTTAATTTGCAAATAAACATGAATCATTCGGTTATTAGCCTTCAACAAATCAAGGACAATAGCAATCTATACGACATATCACATCTAGTCATAACGTTAACAAAGCATACAATTGTTTACAATGGAATTGAAATAGATAAACTAAGAATCAAAGCAACTATTTATTGGAAAGATTAAAAAGTCTGTTGACTTTTGGTAATAAGAAAATTTATATTAGTTTTTGATGGCAGCCAAAACAAATTACTGATCAATTCATGGAAATTATATAATACCAGAAGAATATTTAAAGATTGAAGGCAAAACTGTTCCAAAGATTTATAATTTATACCAAGAGAAAATGTAGAAAATTATTTAAAGTTTTATAGAAAAATATAAGAGCTGTATTTCAGTACATTGTAAACTTTTATGTACAAAAAGCACATTTTCTAACCAATAAATTCAAAATTTAAATAAATTTTGGGAGTTATATATCGAATTTAAAAGTTATTAACACATTAGAATGAAAAATAGTATTTCTAGAAAGTTCAGAAAAGAAACTTAGTTCTATATTAGCACAAAAGAGTAGCTTATCTTAACTGGTATCAATATATGCACAATCTAAAGATTAAAACAAACTTAAAGATCATATTATATAAATGTGAAAGATAAACCAATATATAATGGTTTATTGTGCCAAGATAGCCAGTAAACATCACTTTCTCTGTTGGTGTGCTAAATAGCTATACACCAAACTTTCATGATTCAGTGCTTAATATTTTTTAACTGATTAGACAACCAGTCAAGGCCTTCATAGAGACCCTCACCATTAGTGGCACAGGTAGCTTGGATGTACCAGTTTCGATTTCTCATATTGTGGAGATTCAATTTTTCAGTAAGCTCAGATGGCTTCAAGGCGTTAGGAAGATCCTGTTTGTTGGCAAAAACAAGAAGAACAGCATCTCGCAGTTCGTCTTCACTAAGCATTCTTGCAAGTTCATCTCTAGCCTCACCAATTCGTTCAGTATCATTACTATCAACAACAAAAATCAAACCTTGGGTATTTTGGAAGTAGTGTCTCCACAAAGGACGAATCTTATCTTGACCGCCAACATCCCAAACAGTAAAACTGATATTCTTGTATTCAACAGTTTCTACATTAAATCCAATAGTCGGGATTGTAGTAACAATCTCACCCAGCTTCAACTTGTACAAAACTGTAGTTTTGCCAGCAGCATCAAGCCCGACCATTAAAATTCTCATTTCTTTCTTGCCGAAAAGGCTATCAAAAAGCTTAGAGAAAGACAAACCCATCTTAATAACTGTAACTGTAATTTAGAATAACAAAAATGAAACGGCAACCACGCCTAAACAACAAGTATTTCAAGGGAGCCTATAACTAGCTAGACGGTTGGCTACGTAGATAGTTTCACGCAGTGTTGCCAACTAGTAATATTTTAATTTATGGTTTAAACTATAAATTTATTAGATTTTTTAAACATAAATGCTGTAATTAATCAATAAATTAAGTTTATAATAATCAAAAAGAAAAAATGCAGATTAAAGCTTACATGGCAATTTGTTACTTTAGAAAATAAAAAATAGGTACATTCAAAGTAAGTTATAAATTTATTATAATTAGTTTTGTTTTCATCTTTTAAAGGCACAAAAAATACCACTTATAACATTTATTTAAATCACATAAAAATACTTTAAAATAAAAAGCCTAAGAACTAATAATTCTAACAGTAAAAGAATATTTGTGCTTTTATGTCTGCTTATAACAAAAGTATTGTTTATGAGACTAACAAAAATAAATGTTTTTAAAAATTAAACAAAAGCTAAAAATTTCAGTAAACTTGAATTATTAATTATCATTTCTCTAGATTTTATCCCGCAGCTCTTTATTACTGTAGACTTTCAATAAACTCAACTTTTAGTTTTAAATCTTGTTGTAATTCATAAAGCTACAAAACAAGTAAACTGACATCATTATTTAAAAGTGGTCAAACTAATTTTTATAGATATTGTTAAGATCGTAAAGCTATATCTTTAAAAGCTCTTCTATTTTCTGTCTATTAGCAGTTAAAAAACTATTTTTTTGGACAAAGTAAAATTTAGATAGAAGCGCCTGTAGAGACGATATATTATTTAAAATTGAAAAAGTTTTACTTTAGAAGGTTCACTATCTAAGGCGTTTTAAAACATTACTTAAACAGGAATTCAATGAAATATTCAGGCAAATAACAACGCATCTCTTTTTAAAGTTGATTGTTGCTCAACAATTATTCGATAAAAGTTATTGAAATTAGATAATCAAGATAATAATAAATAACAATAGATAAAATTATTTAGTGGTCATAAGGAAAATATGTAAATCGTTTCTCTTATATTTGATTGATTATGCTAGTATTTAAGTTTTTAGTGTCTTTAACTTATTTTACCAAGCGACAGACGAATATTTGTCTTAAATACTATAAATACATATTTACTGTGAGATTCAATTTTTGTCAACAATTAAAAGCAACATAGAAAATCATTTAGAGTAACCATGATGTAACTGCTAAATTGTCAACAATTGTAAAGTAATAAATTGTAATAAATTAAAAAATCAAATGCTAATAAATTTAAATTTATTTGTAGTCTTTTAAAATTTAGATATTAATAAAATATATACAAAAATCACAGGAAGCTTGTGTATGCAAATGTTATGATTTTTTATTTTATCTCCAGGAGTTTTGCCAAGTCCGCTGTCCGATGTCAAATGACCGGCAGTTTACTTGCTTCTTCATCTGCAATGTTTTTTTTTAATTACTCAAGGTATACAGCAAATATACTATAAATAAAATTTATTATGCGTAGGTTTTACATAATTAAATTATGTAAAAAAAAACGTAAATAAATTAAATAGATTTTCAACTATGTCGATAAGAATAAAATAATACTTTCGATTTTATGCATAATACTAGCTGTAAAAACATAAATCTTGAAAAAAAGCATTAGGTTTCACCACGTAGCAAATTAATGTAGGCAAAATAGGTACACTGCAGAGGCGTAACTATGTATATATTAAGAATAAATAATACTAAATAACAAAATAAGTGAAGAAAACAAAGAAACTAGCAGCATTATAAATCTGTTGTAAACGAAGTTACATAAATCATATTTTTTATACAACACATTAATTTAAAGTAGTGATAGAGCCTGGAAAAGATCCCATACCGTGGTTACACTATTAAAAAAAACTGTTATTCCACTGGATATATTTAAAGTTGTTGAGTGGGATAACTTTAAGTGACATTTCTTTGAAGACGCATGAAAGATTAAAAGATCTTTAAAGAAATCATCAAAGTTAAGATTACAGAAACCAATAATACTTTTAAATAGTAGTACGAGGTCAGTGACATAGCGTTGATATTACAAGGATTTAATATTTAGGTTGCAGAGATAGTCTGTGCATGAAGAAAACAGTGCACCATATATCAGGAAAGCTACTTGTAAACGATGTTTGAAAGAGTTGTGTGGATGAAGACTTAAATAGTTGAGCTCCATACAAAAGACTCGAGAATTTGGTAAAAAGTTGATGAAGAACAGAGTGTAATATCATTGATATGAATATTGAAGGGATTAAAGTGCTGACTTGAGGAACGCCACTGAAGGCCTGAAGTAAACTTAAAACAGAGATGACTTGTTGCTATTTTCAATAAATTGCTAAATCCAAGAGATGAGAGTAACATTAGTACCAAACTCTAATACAAACTGTTTAATGGGATATGAAACTAAATCAAAAGCTTTAAAAATATCTGTATAGATGATATTGGCTGCTGAATTATTTGCTGGAAAACATAGTCAGTGGTGGAAACAGCAAAACAGCTGATCACTGAGAGGAATCAGAAATTGATAATCAAAAAGTAAATTTTTAGAGAAAATGAATTAAAACTTTTGCTGAAAAATCACTTCGAAGATTAAAAAAAAATCTACCAGTAAGAGAAGTTGATTCGTATTTTAGTAGTTTTAATTTTTTTTTCTCTTCTTTTGTATGGTCTGCGATAATGATGGCACTCTCTCATTCAGAAGAATTACTAAGACATACTTTTATCAACCAGAGGTGGTATGGATAAGCAGAAATTAACTTCAGATTTAGTAAATCTATAGAATTCACGTGGATGACTACTGTCAACAGCTTTGCTCTTTTTGTAATTGTTATTAAATTTCGATATTTTTTACGCTTAAGCTTGTATTTTACTTTATAGAAATTTTCAACTCTAAATATTTTCTGAAAAAGATGCTTTTTTCAACTGTGGTTAATGTAAAGCAGAGTTTTAATTCGATTGAAAAGGGAGGGAATTTTTAGTGGAGTAAACATTTGAACACGATTGGTGAAAATTTGATTGAAATTGTGATAGGAAAACTGTAAAGATGGCTTTTCAATAAACATACATTGAAGTAGGATTAATTGGTGCTGATCTTTTCAAAGTTAGCTGTATAGAATTTAGGATAGATCATATCACCATTAGGGAAATTTACAGGTGAATTAAATTGAACTATAAGAGATTTAAGCCAAAGAGAAAGGATGTTTGACTCAACAGAACAACATTTCTTGAGTCTTGTGGTGTTATAAAATAAAAGGTCCAAATTACGAATTTTCAATTAAGTGGGTTCATGAATACATTGAGTTAGACAGTTTATGAATAAAATCACCTAAACACAGAGTTCAATTCGCTCAAGAAGATTAAAATCCGCCAATAATAAAACATAAAATACCCTGGCGTAGTACTAACTATAGCATAATAGAATAATTGGATTATAGTGAGACGTTACAAATTGGAATGAATCTAAATTCGTATGAGTCTATTTTGCTTTTAAATCGCTTTTAAAGAACTCGCATTGCCATCTCTGCTGCCAATAGGATCATATCTGATAATGATATTAACGGAGGAACAAACCGTTTATTTATTTTTTCAGATAGCCAGGACTTAGCTAACAACAATAGATCAGTTAAATTAGTTAGCTATATACTTACTTATAGAAAACAAGGTTTTTGATTAAATATCTTTTACGCTTAAAATAGTTTTAGTTTTATTAGAAAAATTTACTTAATGATTTCGTTTCCTATTTTTAATTTCAGCTTTAAATGACAATAAAATAAGAAAATATTTGAGAAAATTAGAAGGTTAATCTAATAAAAAATTAAAAACTTAATTTTGAGGTTATAAATAGGTTACACTATTTTATTTCTTTTTAATTAATTTATTTATTAAAATAGAATAGAAGGAGGGTGCCTGAAAAGGGCACCTCTCGCTAAAACACATTCTCACAAATAATATTATATATAATTAAGTTGGAAATACAGAAAAAAAAGATGTAGAACATTTCAGGTAGCCTTCAAAGAATATAACAGTTAATAATTACATAGAATGTTAATAATATAAAAAAGCGAAATATAATCACAGCTTAGAAATGACAATTGTGGCAATATTAAAACGGTTTAACTTCATCTTGAACAGCACGAGTCTGACATGACAATGTCTTTTACAACAAATGACAAGGTATTTATTTACGATTAATATTAAGTTGAATCAAAACTTCGCATTACAAGATCTTACACTGAAATGTGTTCAAAATTCTATTTGGTCTTGCAAAGTTTGTTTATTTGCAAAAAATAAACTTTCCATCAAAGAAATCAAAAATTTATAGCAGGAAAAAATAACCCTGATGTTAAAACAACACATTATGCTCATAAGAATAACATAATTAGTTCTGTAACATTAACTCGTGTCATAAATACAACTCAAATTGCTGAAACTTATAAATTTAACGCTCTCATCAATCAAAGCAAGCAGTTATAAACTTAAATTAAGACAGTGATAAAAATAAAGTTGTAAGAATTAATAGAAATTATACAATCAAAAAATTACATTATAGATGGCAAGACATATTCACCTGTAAAAGAAAAATAAACCACTTTTTAATTTTTATTTTCTATACTCTTATAAGTAGCTCATAAATTTCTTTAACCAATAACTGTATAAGTACATCATACGAACTTTGGTGCTGTATGTATTTGTTTATTCTCCAACTTATACAAAGGTGATGTTCAAATCAGCAAATATATCAAATATAGATGGAACATGCAGATGGAAAGATAATAAATGATATGATAGCAGCATTGCTGTGAACTATATTTCTTTGTCAGAATTTTAGTGAAGTTTCAAGTAGCCGATATAAACTTCTAATATAAAATAATTTTATCTAGTTTTTTTTTCAGTATAAAGTTTAATCACTAAATTAAAGCTTATAAATTGTATCTAGGTGAATCCTAATACTGAATCATTCTACAAATACTCAAAAAATCCCAATACAATCTTCAAAAGTACAATGAGTTTGCTTTTAATGATGAGATAGCGTAAATATATCTAAAATAACAATTTCATCTGTGAACTGATGTAGATTGTATAAATGCAATGATCTTGAAACTGAAAACATAAAATGAGTGTCAATACTATTTTAAAGATTTTATTAATTAGTTTTAATTGCTTGTAAGAATATAAAAAAGTAAGTTTGTACAATTAAACATTACAGTTTCAAAAAATGATGATTAATATTTTAAAACATATTTTTTATGACTACCAAACTCGTTAGTTTTTATCGTAAATAGTTATCAAGTTATCACTTGAAACAGTATTTAAGTTTACAACATACCTTATCCTTGAACTGGATATTTTTTAGTAAGATCAGCTACAAGCTTCTTAGCGTTAGCAACTCCAACTCGTTTGACTAGTTGGCTGAAGAGTTTTGCAAGAATTTGATCATAGGTAGTATCATCGAACTGAAATTAAGATTTCATTTTAATTTATGTCTATAAAATCTTCATTTACTTACAGATTTGTCGTTGTTGGTAGCTTCGTTATGTCTGTAAATTTAAAATATTTTTAATATATTGTCGTAATTTAATAGAATTTTGAAATAAAATGACTAAAACTTACGAATCTGTATTGTGACCCTGTGACAAGGCAACGAAGCAGACAGCAACCAAAACAATAATAACTTTTGTGTTCATTTTTTATCTGTAAATCAATTGAGTAATGAGTGAATTAAAAGTCAAATTTATGTTTTCAAATAGAAAACTTTATGCATTTTGCATTGAAGCAAAATATTCTTTCTATTTTTGTTTCTAAACTGTTTTTAGCTTATAGTGAAATTATTTTCTGTTTAAAGGTACATAATTACAGTAACAAACAAATTAATAAAACAGACGATAAGAAAATCATCAAAATCAGCGAGCTTGTTCTTTATCTATTTATCGCTTCAATAAAAAGGATAACATTTAAATATTTACAACAACTGCCATAAATAGCTGACTTTTTAAACTAAAATACTTCGTACAATCACCATTATTGCTTTTTTGTTTTTCAATATTAGTTTTTATTTCAAAATAGCTTAAACTGTATAAAGTCTGATATTATTCTGATAAGTTCCAGCTTTTATACACTATTACTGTCTTTCACAACATTTTTTGCTAATGAATTTAGTCAAAACTGAACAGCTATTTAAACTATTCAAGTTTAGTGAATATATTAATTAAGAAATAAAAGCTGATTGTATTAAGTGATTAATTAAATGAATAATATTTCTTTCACATTTAATTGTTAAAACTCTATTGTCTAATATCAAACTGAAATATATATTAGGAAGTCAGTTGCAATTGAAAGAAGATAATTTAACTTAATTAAGAGTTTATTAAATATCAGTGATAACAAATACAGTGCTTCAAGCGTGTCTACTCATAAATTATGCTTGATAATTTTTACAAAATTATTTCTTTATATCGAAACGTGAAATCTCTGTTGTCAGTATTAAAGAATCAATATTACAATTAAATGATAAAATAAGATTCTCTTTCGCTTTATAATTGCTAATTGTCTCTTTTAGATTTTCATCCTTATTTCAAATTAATCAGTTTAAAGAGTCAGTTTAAATTTTTAAAATGCTGAAAGTATTTTAACTGTATAAAATTTACGCTCGTTAGGAAAAGTTTAAGTTTGTATACACTGCTACTGCCTTCCACAAAATTTTGAGCTAATGTCTTTAGTCAAAACTGAACAGCTATTTAAACTATTCAAGTTTTGTTAATTTATTAATTAAGAAATAAAATCTACTTTTTTTTAAGTGATTAATTAAATGAATAATACTTCAGTCTTTTTGTTAAAACTCTATTGCCTATTGTCAAACTGAAAGTTAAATTAGGAAATTGGTTGCAATTGCAAAGAGATAATTTAACCTAATTAGAGAAAGAGTTTCGTTCTAATTGAACTAATTAGAGCTGATAAATGCTTTCAGAGTTTGAATTCTTGAATCTTGTGAAATATCTAGTTTTATTGTGAAATTTATATTAAGTGCTTAAAATAAGCTATCAGATTTTTTGATTGTAAAATATAACCGTAAATAAAACTAACTCTATAAAACATAGCAATAAAATGGTTTTTACTGGCGGAGTATTTATTATGTCCTTGAAAATATTTCCTAAAATTTTCTCCTATAGGCATATGACTCTCTACTAATTATATACTTTTTTCGGCCGTCGGTATACAACTGGACAATTATGGCTTCTAATCAAAAAGCTTTAAGCTATTGACTTTGATTTTAACGGTTTAATAAAGAAGCAGATAATTATAAAGTTATTCCGGTTTACAATTGGATCTTTAAAACTATTTTTCATTTTGAAATGTTGCACAAATATCCAGCAGTATTTGCAGTATTATACGCAGATCACTAAAACTTAACGAGTTTTACTTTGATCATTCTAGCATTTTTGAAAGAAAGTTCACTTTAGTCAACACAGTTAGTTTTTTATATAAACCTTTTTTTAAGTTAAGTAAATGAAGACTTTGTTATAATCTTACCTATCTTAGCTCTTACACAGAACGATTTAATGCAGAAAGACTTATTAAGACGAATGGTTAATGTTCCTAAATAGTATTCAATTTAAAAACAAAGCAAAGCTTTTTGGAAAAGGTTTTGTACATACATGCAGAAACTGCAAGATATTTAGATACCAATTATTCCTGGTAACTTCGTTTAGATAATTGATCAAAATAAACAAACCATTATATGATGCTTTTCAGGTAGTAGCTTAGAAAGTAAAAATATATACATCTAAATAATCACAAAAAGTGAAGTAAAACATAATATTAATGGATTATAGTCGTGGTCTCCTTCAAAGAGCTTAAAATTATTATAAAAGACTGGTATAAGCTTCCCAATCGAACACCAGCTGTATTTTCTTTACATGAGCTTTTCGAGTAACAAAACTTACCACAGTTTCTACCGTGGTAAAAGTGTGCAACGCCGTTTTGATTTCATTTCTTCAAAATTTTTCATTATTTTGTAAATAACGAAATATTAAACACTTCAATTGAGATTGGCCACAACTTTATTGTTAAGTCTACAAATTAGTCAGCGTTTTATTTTTCATTCTAAGAAATCTGATTCAAAAACGTATGAGAAAGGCTGGTTTATGGTTTTTACAAGTGTTGAATTAAACAAATTCATCTTTCATTATTTTAACAAAAACTAGGATAAGGCTTACGAAGAAAATCAAAATCTAAAAAACATAGCAATGTAACAGAGAATTTGAAGTGAAAAATGTGAAACAATACGAGAAGTTGTATTTCTCACTCCATCTTTTTTGCACTCATCAGGCTCTACATAGCTTTCATTGATTATGACATCTTTCGAATTTAAATAATACTGAGACTAAAAACAAAAAGTTTTTACGAATTTGAAAAGTTTCTAAACATTTAGCTATTAAATAAGAGATAATATTAAGATTATCATTTAAGTGTAGCTGTATACCTAATTTACATTTCCTATCAGTTTGCTAAATTATTTTATATTAGTTGACAAATCAATTGATGACATTTTCAACAATTTTCTTAAATGAAACTTACTTTTTCCAAAAAGCCTGCTTTCGAACAATAATGATTTATCCTCCATTCTTTTAGTTTCTTGCTGTAATCTGAAATTTCATCTTCTGTCCATGTTTTCTATAACACAAGTTTGTCATATTTTTCAAATTTTATTTAAGAATGCAGATAAGAGTTCGTATTGCTTTTAAAGTGAACATAACACAGGGTGACTGCAGAGAGCTTTAAGTCAGAACGCTCAAGTACCAAAGCTGAACAGAATTAATGTAGAGAAGTTGAAACACAGCCAAGTATAAAACAGTTGAAAATCACAAAAATACAGATAAGTATAATGATGAAATTTGTAACGAAATAAACAAATTCTCAACAAAATTACTTTTTGTGAATAGATTTAATACCTGGCTGAAATTTTTATGCTAACAACTTAATTTTTATAAAAATTAATCTAATGATGCAAACTTACCGTTTTCCAATAATCTGATAATGTTACAAGATCTTTTGTAGAATTAAGATAAATATCCTCCTTCTTTATATTGTAATAACTGAAATAATTGAATTTAGATAACCAATTTTAAGACTAATTATAGAACGACAATAACTAAAACTTACTGGAGTACATCAAGTTTAAGAAAACCAAGAAAGTCTCCATGATTTAAATAACTTTGGCATTTATTTACTTTAATTTTTGGATAGTACATTGCAAAAGCCAGGCACATTTCCTCTGTAGTTGACTCTCCGCCCTGTAATCAAAACATAGTGGATAGTTGAACTAAAGTTTGACTTTAATTAGAAAGATATCATAAAGAAGCTTAAATTTTTGTTTAAATTCGAAAAAGCTTTAAAGTTATTAAGCGATGATGACAGATTTATAATCAATAAATAGAGAATTAGTAATAAAGAATTTTAAACTTACAACAGTTGTGCCTTTAATCGACTTTGAATTATAATGACAAACAACTTTAAGGCCATCTCCCTTTTTTACTTCAACCGGAGGATTCATTGTACGGGATTCTTGGTAATTAAAATCGTAAGAGTTGTCGCGAGCGATATACTTCAGTTCTTTTCCATTTCTAGACGAGAATAGTTTTATTTATAATACATGAAATCACATATTAATGATAAAACCACTCACCTTACATGCTTTAATTCCAATTTACGACCAATAAGATGAGAGTGTAAGAGTGTAGAGAAAATATAAATGCTGTCAACAGCTGAAACATTCATACCCTAAAAGTAAAAACAAATTTACATAATTCTAAAACAAAAAGTTTTATCAGAACAACGTACTTGTTGAGCTTTAAAAAGTTTAAAGTTGATATTAAAGAGTTATCTTAAAAACTTTCGATAAAATCTAAAGATATTTTAAGAATGATTTCAAAGTTTAAATATTTTTACAGATTCTTTTAATTTCGAAAATTTGGAAATAGTTTCCAGTTGAGAAGCTTTATTCAAAGCAACTCACATGACACATAACAATTTTTAACAAAACATAATAAAAAGCTTTTCTCTTAAAGCATTTTTGATTACGTGGTTTACTTAAGATAAATTCTTTTAGAGCATAACATTTGTCTCCAAACCACAATTTGGAAACTACTTTCTTCAGAAACTAGTTGTACAATTAAAACGTTAACAACAACTAACTTTCTCAATACATGTGCTGGAACAGTCTCCTTCAAGCTCGAAATTTTCTTGGTTCGGAGGAATTGCCAAATCCCAAATACTGATGCGGCCAATTTGAAGCATCCCAGAGTCGTACTGGCGAAGATTTTTGGTGAAATACATTTTGAAGCCAGATGAGTCTACGATATCTGTGAGCATTAAGAAATAGAGTTACACAAGCATCAAAAATAAGACTGATGAAGATTGAGAGAAGTGTTGTTGTTGTTTTGATTTTATTTAGTTAATCTGGTTTTTTCAAAACGCTCATTAATTAAATAATATTAAGTATAAAGTTTTTGAAAATATTACAAAAATATTTTTACCTCCTCTCATCTCTGGGTTGTCAAAATGAGTTTCCAGAATAAAGTATTTTGGAGAATCAGTCTCGCCCAGTGGGATACCTGCTACTGATGGAAGAGTATTTTTCTGAAAAGTAATTTATATTTTACCGAAATTATAAACAAAATATATTAAAAAAGTTGGAACTTTTCGATTTTAAAATTCACCTACCCCGCCACCAATTGCCCAAGTGAAAAAGTTCTCCTGACAGAAGTTAAAATACTCAGGCATGTTTCTATGATAGCATTCATGTTCTATGACCGAGTGATTCATTACCTATACCATGCATTCAAAAAAATATTTTAACTGTAGAGATAGCATACTTGTAATATGTGTAGTTATATACTGATGCATTTTAATAACGTGAAAAATAAAAGAGATTAACTTACGAGGGAGCTATCACAGAAATAAGCGACCATATGATGTACATAACCATCACTACTAGGTTGAATAATCGGTTCCATCTGCAACAACAGATAGTACAAGCGTTAATTAATTCATAAGGATTTGAATAACTAAAATTAAGAACATTTTTTAAATAATTGTCAAACAAAGTTGGTTGCCAAATCTTTTACATTGTGCAGAAGTAAATCGTTCAAAGTCTATTTAAAAAAATAAGCAAGTACATTTTAATTGTATCCTGTTTGAAATATCAAAGTTGACTTACTTCTATTACATGATGCTTTTCCTTTAAATCAGGAAGGGTAAACAACTTGCAATTGTAATATGTGTCAACAGCAGGTAAATGAAATTTATCAAGTAAAAACTCGTATGCTATTTCGTCATTGTCTGGTGTTTCATTATCTTCACTTCCCATCCCATTATTTATAAGAATCAAACTTTTTTGACCTACATAAAAGCTAGAGATTAAAAACTGCAGAAAACGAATATGGTCACGCTTCAGTTTTCTCTTAAATTTCAACAAGCTTTTTAATGCACCTCGATTTCTCTTATGGTACGTCAGATATTCAAAATTGTTGTCAACAGGATCCGATTCACCAAACGCCCAAATTACTTTCATTGTATCTTCCTAAAATAAACTACCTATGAGATTTATTTTAAAAGTCCATAAAAAACAATTAATTTTGTTATAAAACGTATATTTAAAAATTTACTTTATATTTCTACTATTTTTTTCCGTGTAACTTTATATTTTTTTATATCTAAGTACATAACTTTTTAACGCTAAATTATTTTTGGATTAATTACATTTTTTCAACAGCAAACAGCAAACAGGTGACTATGACTTTGAATTTTCTTTTCATAACCAAAACCGTAAAGTTTTTACAAAAGCAAGTTTTTTTTTGGTCGAACAGTTACATTAAAGAGAAAAATCATTCCAAAACGCTTTAAACTTTCGTAAGTTAGTTTGTATTAGTTAATCAACTAACTAATTGCCATTTGCTACAATAAAATCTTACCGTGATTGTCATATCATTTTTATCACAAGTTTGCAATTTTCTGCTAAAATTAATAATTGTCCAACCATCTTCTTCTTTTCCGCCCAGAAGAATTGCGTCTTGAGACTTATCTTTAATTGGACGCACTTCACCTACTCCGTGAGCGTCCTGAATATAAAGAGCTCACGTCTAGTCGTAGATCTTATTTAAAGAAATGAGAATTTGGATTCAAGCAAATTACATTTAAAAACCAATTTCTTCTTTAACGCTTTAAATAATTGATTGAATTTTAGATTCTTTCTGAATACTTACAACAAGAAATGTTTGCGAACCATCTACCCAACCAACCACTATATCAGCATTCTTCATTCCACCATTTGGAGATAGACCCACACCGATCCAACCAAGAGATTTGGTTTGCAGCTAGTTAACGGTTACAGGTCAAAATTTATCGGATTAGAAATACTTTTCATTTATTTCAGTAACATTATAATGAGATATCAAAATAATTTATTTATTTTATTTATATAATTAAGTATTTAATATGTTTACATGATGAATTATTTTTTAAATACAATTGTAGATAAATTATTGAAAAGATGATAAGAAATCAACAAACTTGAAAGGTAATGGTTTCATTCTTCAAGTTCCATTTAAGTAAAACTGTTTTGGCATTATTTAGGTATGAGTGATGAGAGAACGTTTCAGTATTTGCTGCTTTCAGCGTAATTTGAAAAATTAGAGACAGTAATAAGGATTTTATCATTATATTTAATACAATAATCTGTTAATACATAAACAAAATTAGTTTGTGCATACTTCGAAAACTAATAATTGAACAAAAAAGTAAACTTTCACAAAACTAAGTAATATAATTAGCAAATAGTTTCACAATTAGTACATGGAACCAGCTGCCATCAGACATTGTCATGTCAGAATCATTCGCGTTGTTCATGCAGAGGTTGAACCGTTATAATATTGCCAACATTGCCATTTCTAAACTGTTAATTTTTCCCTTTTTTATATTACTAACATTCGATGCAATTACTCACCATTATTTGCTTTGAAGACTACCGAAATGTCATGTGTTACCTCTTTTTCTTTCTATATTTCTAACTTAATAGATGCTATTTATGAGAATGTGTGTTAGCAAGAAGTGGTCTCTTCAGGCACCCTCCTTCTCATTTATTTAAATAAATAAATAGATAATAGAGTAATATAATAAACCAACTACTTAATTGATTTTATTTTTTCTTTGAAATTTTTTTAACGACTTACAAAATGATTCATTTATTTCCTTTTAGCTACTGAAAAAAATACTCAATCAAATTTCCTTTGGTGTGAATCATGCAATGAAAAGAGAGTAATGAAGAAAAAATCTAACTGAATACAGACCTCTAAAAAAACTAAGTTATTATGCTATTTTTAGATCAAAACGTTTGACTACCTACTACTAATCCAATTTAAATCAAATGAATATGAACTAGTTTCTAAATCTAGAAATACCAGAAACCTCTCTACAAATATATTTTGTTTTTACTTTGTGATAACGAGAAATCAGACTACAATGAATAAATTACTTTTATCAATTTAGAAAATTTATTTCTATAAAAACAAAATAATTTATCTAAAAATATTCATTTACAAAAAATAACAGATTTAATAAAATATCTATAAAGAGCACACGCTGTTATTCTTGGTGCTCAAACTGACTGCTTGTTGAAGTGTATACGACTGCTCTGACGTATATGGACGAATGAAGTAAGCAACTAGGAAATGAATGTTGAGAAAAACTCTAGGAGGGAGGGGGGGGGGTTTCTTATTAAAGATAGTACACCTTACGTATATTTAAAAATGCTTTCAAATAGTTTCAAAACTTTCAATTTGAATTGTAAGTCTTTTGTAATTTTCCTGTAGATTTTTCCAATTACAAATCAAAAAATTAAATATAAAATTTTGTTATAATCATTATACTTAGAATTATATATTAAAGAAAAAAAGTAAAATATTTAAATAAAATGAAAGAAGTTTGATTAGAGGAAATTAGCTAAATATAAGTCTAATCTCTAAAACTTCAAATTTTTTATTTTATTGAAAGTTATTTTTTGTTACAAACCTTTAATTTGATGCTTTTTTTCCATTCTAATTCGACGGATTAAATACGACTTGATTTTTAATTTTTTAATTATCCAAAAATTAATTGACCTTAAATTCGATATTTTCTTTTCCATTAGTCCGTACCGCCTAATACTTTGATTAGAGCAAACCTTCTCTTACTGCACAATTAATACTCTCTCATGTCAGACTATTTCGTGCTTTCTAATCTAAAACTGTTTTAATATTAGCCTCCTTGTCATTTCTAAAATGTAATTTTTTCTCTTTTTTTATAACATTAACCTTTTATGTAATTAGTCACTGTTATATATTATAGAGAGTACTGAAATGCCATGGGTTACATCTTTTTCTTTTCATCTTTATTTTTTAATTATATAATATGACTATTATTAGATATAAAATTATTTGTGATATTGTGTGTTAGCGAGAAGTGCTCTTTTCATGCACCTTCCTTCGTGTTTATTTTAACAAATAAGGCATAAAAAATATAGCATCAAAAAATTTTACGGGCAGATAAGTTTTCATCTTTATTATTTTACCTAAATAACAAATATTTTGATTTAAATAATAATTATTCTTATTGTTATAGCTAAAAACTCGTTTTCTTTCCTAAATGTTAGCAAAAATAATCAATATATAAGATAAAAGATACAAGTTGCTACAAAAATACTTAAAGAGATTAAATTATCCGATTAAAATGTATTAGATATATTTCTTATGAATAAATCTAAAGAAATTCTGATTGTCAATCCAGTTTACATTAAAAAATAATAACTATTGTCATTCAGAAACATGCTTATTTTGGTTCAAACTGTTGTAGACTTTGCTAAATAGTAATTGTATTCTTAGATTTACAGTGATTCTTACCAGAAATGAGAATCAGTTTAGCAGAGTTTTTATCAACAATTCAGAAGAGTCTTAAAAACTCGAAGTCTTCAGCAATAAAATCGGGTTTTTCAAAATTATCACAGAGATAAATATTTTCAAATTGAAGTTGATAGCACTTCACACATTGCCTTTTGTGTCCTATTATAGTAAAATCCATTGAATTGTTTTATGTTGAGAGATATTATAAGATTTATTCTTTTTTTATTCTTACTTATGTCAGCAAATAGGATAAGAACTTAAGTGTAATGAATTATGGGTAACACTACAGTATCAAATGAGTCATCTGCTAACCAAATTTTAAAATTTGGCAGGTGTACGTACAAGCTGCAAGTTTAAAAGAGTTTGACAGCTTTAATATAGTGATTAAATACGGACTTTAAACAAGGTGTGTTCACCTGCAATTTATCTGTTTCATGCATTTTCATCAGCTACCAAGTTATAACACTGCAGGTGTTTAGTGGAGGAGATAAAGATCAGTTAAAATCTAATAACTATCGTTTGTGCTTCTGCTGAAAAAACTAATGATAAAGTCGTGCAACGCAATGAAGATATATCTAATAACAAAGCTGACTATTTTTTAACGTTAAAGATTTGTTTACCACTCGGTGATACTTTACAGATAAGGAACTATTGGCAATTATATGAAGTCATGCTAGGCTGGTGGCGCAGTATTTAGCTCTTATTCCTTAGGTACAATGAAAAGAACATAGACATTCATTGATTTTCAAAAACAAGATAAACTGTTCATGATTAATATAGCACATTACCATCATTTATACAAACAATTTTGTTTTTGAAAACTCAGATTGGTGATGAAACTTATTTAAACAAATTAAACTTTTATTTCAATTATATTTTAAACTTTTATGACTCGATCAAACATTTTTTCTATAGTAGAATAAGGTCTAAAAGTAGAACTGATCGAACTTATCATGAATAATTTATGCTCGCCTTGCAAATTAACTTTACTTCATCTCTTTCAGGTATTGCCTCTTTTAACCGAGAATCAAGGCTAAGAATTAACTTTTAGATGTCAATTACTTACAGTTTTCATAATTGTAAAAAATTTCATACAAAAATATTAATTACGATTTCACTTTTCAGGCGCATGCCAAAGCAAAAAAAAAATCAAAGTAAACTTAGCTTCAAAAAACACTGCGATTTAATTTATAGGTGGTCGGCTAGATTGAGCTAGCTCACTTGTCAAATCTTCAATAAGGAAACAATAGGAAACTTCATCTCATAGTTAAATATTTATGGTTTATTTTATATCTGGATCTGCGTTAGCACCAAATTTCGTGGTGCGTTTAATAAAAAGTTTTTTAGAAAGTAAAATGAGTCTATCAATACTTTCAACAAAGCCGACTCGACTAAAGAACGATTTTGCTTTTAAATTTGAAGATGCCCTGAAGCACTGATCTCACAACAACGTTCAATTTGCTTACAACTAAATCTAATCACGAGTTTTCGAAGCTCTGGAAATCTATTTTCTATCACAAATAGAAAAGAGCTTTACTTATAGAATGCTACCGTGTAACTTCTAATGCAAGCACGAATATTAGATTTGGAGCTAGTAATACTCTGAAAAATAAAAATGCTGTAGAATAACATTATCTATCTTGAAATGAAATTTAAAAAATCTATCAAAGTATTTACAAACTTTAATAATATTACTTTTACAAACATTAAAAATATAATATAAACCAACTTATACACAAATTTTTATTAATAATTTTTACAATAACTTACTAGATTATATATTTAGTTGTTTTTTAAGATTTTTATCATACTTAGTAGAATATATTGATTTTAGATTTATTTCAGTTAGCTCCTATTAATTTAGTACAAATCTATAAAATAATTAGGTAGACATGTTCTCATGTTTCAAGATCTTATTTTCGCTCATTTAAAAATAAAATATGTATTATAAACTTATATGAGCAATAAGTAAAAACAAAACTTCCGCTACTTTTTTGCTGTTTGATTTAGAAGTTGAAAAAAAAGTTTTTATCATTATTCAAACTTGGCAAACTTGTCAATATAATCTTCTCCTAAAAAATCCATTTAGAAAAATTTTTATTGAAAAAAATTGGAAAACACTTTTGTTCCTATTTTGAGCTATATTTTTTGTTGCTTCTATCTCTAACAGACTTAAAATAATTTAAATTTAAGGAATATAAATTCATGTTGACTCAGAAGTTATTGCTGAAATTCTATAGATAAGGTGGATGCAATTACTTTTCAAAAATAATAATCAAAAGTATTGAGTGAAATTTGTAAATGAAAGATATGAAGAAGTTTGCAAGATTTCTATTTGTGTTTTATAAAACTACACAAGATTTAATCAGATATTTTGATACAATCCTTCTCTTTTAGGTGATAAAGTTTGCTGCAGAAAGATTAATATTATATTGATTATATTGATTAAATTCTTTGTAAATTATATTTTATGTAAAAAGAAGACTAACACAATAGTTTTGTACAATAAAATAGTTTAGATGTATAAGAACAATTACAAGCTGCAATATATTTATTTATTTATAATATAATTTTTACAATAACTTACTAGATTATATATTTAGTTGTTTCTTAAGTTAGTTACAATAAACGCGAAGAGTGCTTGAAGAGAACACCTCTCACTAACTCATATTCACACAAATAATACCTATTATATAAGATTAAGTGAGAAATATAGAAAGAAAAACATGGTAGCGTAGTAGTCTCCATACAATATAACAGTGAACAGTTATATAGAATATTGATAACATAAGAAGATAAAAAAAATCACAGTTCAGAAATAGCAAAGTTGGAAGTGGTTGAACTTTTGCTTGAACAACATGAGTGATTTTGAAATGACAATGTCTGATGGCGACTAGTTCCAAGTATTGATTGTACGGTATGAGAACAATTTGCTGTAATTCAAGTAACAGGTGATATAGGTTTAGGTGTCGTCTGAGTTGGCATTACTTGAGGGAAGGATTAATGAAAAAGAAAGCATCGAGTTTAAGGTCAATTGAATTGTGGATAATATCTAAGAATTAAGTCGTATTTAATCCGTCAAATTTCCAAATTATTTAATTTAAGAAGCAGGGACAATGTTTATAACTATCGTATTTAATATTAAGTTTCCTGCATAAAACTCTGGCAAATGTTGCCTAAGGAGACTAAATTTTTTTTATATCAACAACTTGATATAGCATTCATGCACTGACATTGTATTCAAGAATTGGACGTATGTACAATTTGAAAAGATTGATAAAGAAGTATGGATCCTTAGAATTAAAGGTTCTTATAATAAGGTAAACAAGGTTGATTGATTTTGCAAAGATTTTGAAAGTATAATTGTGCCATTTAAAGTCAGATGATAGGGCAATGCCAAGGTCTAGGACCAAAGATATTCTTGAATAATAAATTCATTGAATAAATATTGGTCTAAGGAATTTTTAGCAGGCTTACAGGAGAAAGCTATAAGTAGAGACTTTGTAGGCTGGATTCTGAGCTGCCAGTTCATAGACCAGTTTTCTACGGTGTGTAGTGCAGTTTGAAGTTTTGAAGGACTGAAAGATGATAGCTTAATGCTATCTGCATACACAAACACACTGACACCATCTATTGCTACTAGTCTTCTGATGAGGTTTTCAATGAAAATTAAAAATAGAAGGGGACCCAGAACAGAACCCTGACGAACACCACTGGTGACTTGACTAGGAGTATTTATAATTCTTTCAAAACAAGATTTTTGGATTCTACCTACAAAATAATTTCAATCCACTGTAAATTTAAACTTTGAGTAATGAAAATCGAAAGCGATAACCTTAAATACTGGACAAATAATGACATCGGTCTGAATTCTGGAGATCTCGGGTGCAAGCGATGCTTTGTAAATTAGACAAACACCGCTGCTTCTATCATGTAGTCTGTCACAAAACAAAAAACAAACAAATTTACCGTCAACCAGGAAAGAATCAGGATAAAACGGTTTTAACCATGTTTCAGTAATAAAAACAAATGTGAAATCCTGGGATTGCAAATGAGCTTTCAATAGGGTAAATTTGTTAATAATCGACCTTGAGGTGAAGAACATACCTAATGTGATAGAAGAATTGTGTTTTTGACGCTCGTAAGATTTGATGATATGCTTCTTTGAATTGATATCTTGGGCTGGAAGGATGGTATTCACAATTGTGTGGGGAGAGACTGTGAGAAAAGAAGATGTGAGACCAGTGGTTACTTGCCACTTCCGTTTTTTGAAAAAAAACTTGACAATTCTCAAGGCCCATGGTGGACCTCGAACTTTGTATTTGAAATCAGTTGGTTGCTTCTTCTGATTTTCGTTATACACCTCTTTTAGAAGACGCCTATTTTCTAAGCGATCATCTTCACACATATCATACGCTACTTTGATATGTTTGATTTTTTGCCAAGCCTTAGTTTATACAGCGTGGCAAGAAACTTGCGTTTGTCCCAACTTTCCTGAAAGAACACTTTCAACGATTTTTGATGATCTGAGTTTTTCGCTCCAAGTCTGGTCATTGATACCTCATTGATAGCACAGTTGATTAAAGAAATTAATGTCATCATCTTTATTAGTCTCCGAGACATTTTCTCTGTTTTCACGGTTTAACGTCAGTTTTTTGTGCGCGTCAGTAACCTTCTTGGCTAGATGTTGCACCATGCTAGCATTTTTGTCGGAATCGGAATCACCGACCACCGAGGTCCATGTGACAGATTTTTCTGTAGAAACTTTGGAAAGAGTAGGAATGTTCTTGTTGATTTTGGTAACATCGTTGCCAATTTCAAATTACAATTTAGCCAATTAATTCGATTTGATGATATCGGATGATAGGTTTGAATTAGAGTTAGAGGTAGCTATCAAGTTAATTGTTCTACATTTTGCAGAACCATTTAAACCCCATTTACTACATCTACATGTTGCCATCATATGTTTGTCTGCTCACATTTCTACAAGCAAGATGAAAAGGAAAAGACTTGGAAACACTCTAATACCAGTTCCTTACAAGTGCAAATTTTGATGCATGATTGGCAATTACCATTGCAAGCTTGTTTTGATGATGTCGGTTTGCCAGAAATGGACTTTAATTTCTGTGTACTAAAACGTCGGCTTTGGCCACTTTTATTTGGGTCCACCATAGTTTTTACTTTCATCAAAGACTTTTATTGTAACAAACCCAAAAAAGTTTGAATATATGTCTTATCAAAATAGAATAATTTATAACAAATAATATACAAATCAACTACTTAGATAGATTTTATCACAACTTATAAGTACTATACAATGGAACATTAACTATAACCTAAAAACCTTCTTCAAACGGAGTATTGTTAGATTTAAGAAAAATTGTTTCTTTACGATTAATATTGAGTTGAATTGAAGCATCTCATTAAAAGACCTTACACTGAAATGTGTTCTACTTGGTCTACTTGGTTGAGTCTTGCAAATTTTATTCGCTAATATTCTCTTTTCACCGAAAAAATTAGAAATTTATAGCAGAAATAATAACCCGGATGTTAAAACAATACATTATGCTCATATGACTAACATAATTAGTTCTGTAACATTAACTCGTGTCATAAATACAACTCAATTTCATAAAACAAATAAATTTAACGGTTTCATCAATCAAAGCAACCAGTTATAAACCTAAATTAAGATAATGATACAAATAAAGTTGTAAGAATTAATAAAAATTATACAATCAAAAAGTTACATTATAGATGGCAAGACATATTCACCTGTAAAAGAAAAATAAACCAATTTTTAATTTTTACTTTCTATATTCTTATAAGTAGCTTATAAATTTCTTTAACCAACAACTGTATAAGTACATCATACAAAATTTGGTGCTGTATGTATTTGTTTATTTATCCAACTAATAAAAAGATGATATTTAAATCAGCAAATATATCAAATATAGATGGAACATGCAGATGGAAAGATAATAAATGATATGATAGAAGCATTACTGTGAACTATATTTCTTTGTCAGAATTTTAGTGAAGTTTCAAGTAGCCGATATAAACTTCTAATATAAAATAATTTTATCTAGTTTTTTTTTTCAGTATAAAGTTTAATCAATAAATTAAAGCTTATAAATTGTATCTAGGTGAATCCTAATACTGAATCATTATACAAATACTCAAAAAATTCAAATACAATCTTCAAAAGTACAATGAGTTTGCTTTTAATGATGAGATAGCATAAATACATTCAAAATAACAATTTCATCTGTGAACTGATGTAGATTGTATAAATGCAATGAGCTTGAAACTGAAAGAATAAAATGAGTGTCAATACTATTTTGAAGATTTAATTATTTGTCTTTAATAGGTTGTAAAAATATAAAAAAGTAAGTTTGTACAATTAAACATTACAGTTTCAACAAATGATGATTAATGTTTTAAAACCTAATTTTTCTGACTACCAAACTTGTTAGTTTTTTATCGTAAATAGTTATCAAGTTATCACTTGAAACAGTATTTAAGTTTACAACATACCTTATCCTTGAACTGGATATTTTTTAGTAAGATCAGTTACAAGCTTCTTAGCGTTAGCAACTCCAACTCGTTTGACTAGTTGGCTGAAGAGTTTTGCAAGAACTTGATCATAGGTAGTATCATCGAACTGAAATTAAGATTTCATTTTAATTTATGTCTATAGAATCTTTGCTTACTTACAGAATCGCCGTTGATAGCAGTAACCTTATTAGTTCTGTAAATTTAAAGCATTTTGAATATATTGTTATGATTTAACAGAACTTTGAAATAAAATGACCAAAAACTTACGTTCCTTGACGGCAACCCTGTGACAAGGCAACGAAGCAGACAGCAACCAAAACAATAATAACTTTTGTGTTCATCTTTTATCTGTAAATCAATTGAGAAATAAGTAAATTAAAAGTCAAATTTATGTTTTCAAATAGAAAATTTTATGCATTTTGCATTGAAGAAAACTATTCTTGATACTTTTGTTTAAATATTTTCCTGACTTTAAACCGTTTTCAGTTTTTAATAAATCTGTTGTCTGTTTATAAGTTCATTTTAACAGTAAAAACTAAATAAAATAACGACAATAAGAAAGTTTTGAAAAGGATCAAGCTTATTCTATATTTATTGATTGTTTCTACAAATAGACTAATATTATCAACATCTGTCATAAGCAGCCGAGTTTTTTAAACAAAAATACTCAATACAATCACGAATGTTGCCTTTTGTTTTTCACTATTAACTTCTATTTCAAAAGTGACTGCATAAAGTCTGATGTTACTTTGAAAAGTTCAAGTTTTTATACACTATTACTATCTTTCACAAAATTGTGTGCTAATGAATTTAGTCGAGACAGTCCAGCTATTTAAACTATTCAGGTTTTGTCAATTTATCAATTAAAAACTTAATGGTGTTTGTATTAAAACCTCATTTAGTCGAATAATACTTCCATTGTATCTAATTGTTAAAACTCTATTGTGTAATGTAAAACTGAAATATATATTAGGAAGTCAGTTGCAATTGAATAAAAGTAATTTAACTTAATTGAAAGAAAGTAGGACAGCTTTTTAATTGAACTAATTAGAGCTGAATTAATGTTTTTAGATTATGTTTTTTTTCTAATTCCTATAAATATTTAGTTAAATTCCAAAATTTATGTCATGCGTTTTTACCAAGAGCTGTATGATTTTTTAATATAAGAAAACCAACTCAATAAAACCTGGAAATAAATCAGTATCTGCTGGTTAAGTATTTATCCAACCCTTCAAATTATCACAGAATAAAAACTAATAATAAACTTTAGGACATTTTAAAATCAACCCACTTTAGTTTCTTTGATAACGTAATTTCGTAAAGACAGACAACAAAAAGTCATAAATATCAAAACTTCAGTAGGTTTTCTTGAGATTATCAGTGGTCTTGCCCAAGACAGCATTATTGGTTCTCTTCTTTTCAATATTTATACAATGATATTATAGGCAGCTCTCAATCACTAAATGGTTCGGCAAGTTTAATGATTTTGCCGGCGATGCCTAACTTTGTAGTATCAAATTAGTTGCTCCCTGTACTTGGTTAGTTTTTATTTGCTATGCCTAGTATAGCCTGGAATAAGATTCCTCTTGGAAATGTATATTAGTTTCTTAATGCTGTAAAAAAGTTGAGAAAAATGGATACGCTAAATAAACATAAAGTTCTGTTTAAAGAGCCGAATAGTTCATCAGCATCCAAGGAGTGACGTCATTGGAAGAAAACTTTTAGCGATTTCTTAAAGTGTTTTTGTCAGATAGGAACTGACTGCACTTGTGAATTTTTCAACTTCAGACGTATGTTGATACTTCGAGAACTGCTATATTTATATAGAAGGTCAAGCGACGCTGGAACACTTGTATATAAAGATACCAACTGAAATTTTTACTGGCCATCTTCTAAGAACGGTGAAGCAGAGGACAAGTCAATTTTTAGACGATTTTTAGTGTACATCTCGCCAAGAAGTTTGATTTTAAGAATGTCTTGGCAGCAGAACACAGGGATAGCGTGTTCAGGGATTCAATTATAGATAGATTATGCTCATAAGGTATGAGGCAAATGTTGTTAGAAAGTGAAACTTTAGTATTGGAGGAAGTCTTTAACGAAGCAGTTACACTTCAAGATCCCCAGTGGAAGAACCACTACAACAGGGCAGGCAGATCGGTTGAAACAGCAGTGAATTCAATAGAACTCAAGTAAGAAGGTCAACTGCAAACGGCAGTAGCGGCCATGAAAAGTGTTTGTTCAAAATGTGGAGGTAGGAAACCTCATAGTTTTAAAAGATGCCAAGTAGGTTCGAGCATATGTTTCAAATGCGACGAGAAGGGTTTAGAGTCAAGCCTATTATCTTCAGAAGACGTCTCCCGAGAAACAGTCAGGAAGGCAAAGAATGGAGAGAGTTGTAGTGACTAGCCAAGGGCATGACGCACTGGGCTTTCTCGATTTTCCATGAAACTGAACCATGTGATGGTAGATGTTTCTACTTGAAGGCAAAGTATTTAAATCTCTTATAGATACTGGATCTTGGAGGAGCTGCATAAGTGGAAAGGTTGATAAGAATTCAAAAAGTTTGGAATGAAAAAGATGAAGAGAACGACGAATCTAGGGTGCAGATTTCCAACGACAAAATGACGATGAGCTTTGATTGTGCGGATACCAGGAATGGTAACTTCATCCCGAAAAGCGGAAGAAAGGGCGGTGTGGAGGCTAGGCGGTCTAGCAGATCGTTTAAGAGGCTATGGTTATCGTTGATGACTGTAATTGGAAAACCTGCAATGTTTACTATTTAGCCCAATTGTTTGGTCGGCGAGAATGTGATAAAAAATATCAAAAAGATTGTAGAAAGTCCTTCCAAGTACTTTTCTGACATTTTTTGAAATAAGGTTCCCTCAGAAATAAATCATTTGAAATTTTTAAAAGCAATAATTGAAAAATTTCACGTATTATTTTGAGTTAAACTTTTCGTTGTTTCTATCTCTAACAAAGTTAAAGTAATTTGAATTTAATGAACATAAAGTAAATGATCTGATGCCAGATATGCTATGAACTCTAAATCTTTGCCAGAATTTTAGTGAAGTTTTCACCTACTCATAGAAACTCCAAAGCAAAATTACTTTCTCTAGTTTTTCTTCATTATAAAGTTGTAATCACAAAATTAAAGCTTATAAATTATATCTAGGTGAATACTAATACTGAATCATTCTACAAATACTCAAAAATTCAAAAACAAATTTTCAAAAGTACAAAGTGTTTGCTTTTAATGATGAGATAGCATAAATACATTTAAAATAACAATTTCATGTGTGAACTGGTATAGATTGTATAAATGCATTGAGCTCGAAACTGAAAAATAAAATGAGTGTCAATACAATTTTGTTGATTTTACTATTTGTTTTTAATAGCTTGTAAAAACATAAAAAAGTAAGTTTGTACAATTAAACATTACAGTTTCAACAAATGATGATTAATGTTTTAAAACCTAATTTTTCTGACTACCAAACTCGTTAGTTTTTTATCGTAAATATTTATCAAGTTATCACTTGAAACAGTATTTAATTTTACAACATACCTTATCCTTGAACTGGATATTTTTTAGTAAGATCAGTTACAAGCTTCTTAGCGTTAGCAACTCCAACTCGTTTGACTAGTTGGTTGAAGAGTTTTGCAAGAACTTGATCATAGGTAGCATCATCGAACTGAAATTAAGATTTCTTTTTAATTTATGTCTATAGAATCTTTGCTTACTTACAGAATCGCCGTTGATAGCAGTAGCACTATTAACTCTGTAAATTTAAAGCATTTTGAATATATTGTCATGATTTAACAGAACTTTGAAATAAAATGACCAAAAACTTACGATCCTTGATGGCAACCCTGGGACAAGGCAACGAAGCAGACAGCAACCAAAACAATAATAACTTTTGTGTTCATTTTTTATCTGTAAATCAATTGAAAAATAAGTAAATTAAAAGTCAAATTTATGTTTTCAAATAGAAAACTTTATGCATTTTGCATTGAAGAAAACTATTCTTGATACTTTTGTTTAAATATTTTCCTGACTTTAAACCGTTTTCAGTTTTTAATAAATCTGTTGTCTGTTTATAAGTACATTTTAACAGTAAAAACTAAATAAATAACGACAATAAGAAAGTTTTGAAAAGGATCAAGCTTATTCTATATTTATTGATTGTTTCTACAAATAGACTAATATTACCAACATCTGTCATAAGCAGCCGAGTTTTTTAAACAAAAATACTCAATACAATCACGAATGTTGCTTTTTGTTTTTCAATATTAACTTCTATTTCAAAAGTGACTGCATAAAGTCTGATGTTACTTTGAAAAGTTCAAGTTTTTATACGACAATACTATCTTTCACAAAATTGTGTGCTAATGACTTTAGTCGAGACAGTCCAGCTATTTAAACTATTCAAGTTTTGCCGATTTATTAATTAAAAACTTAATGGTGTTTGTATTAAAACCTCATTTAGTCAAATAATACTTCTCTTACATCCAATTGTTAAAACTCTATTGTGTAATGTAAAACTGAAATATATATTAGGAAGTCAGTTGCAATTGAATAAAAGTAATTTAACTTAATTGAAAGAAAGTAGGGCAGCTTTTAAATTGAACTAATTAGAACTGAATTAATGTTTTTAGATTATGTTTTTTTTTAATTCCTATAAATATTTAGTTTAATTCCAAAATTTTTGTCATGCGTTCTTACCAAATGTTCTAGGATTTTTTACTGTAAAAACACAACTGCAAAAAACCCAATTAAATAAAACATGGAAATAAAGCAGTTGTTACTTGTTGAGTATATTTCCAACCCTGGAAATATTTCATAAAAATCTTTTCTTCAGGTAGATGACTGTATACCAACTCTATCCTTCGAACACAAAGAAACTGCAGTCTTTATAACTTCTCTTATAACCTTTATATTTCAACGATTCTTTATATGACACTTTTCACAATCTTGCAACTACTAAATCTCTAACTCAATATAATAATTAATTCTCTCATTCAAAAAGTCACAGTTTAGATCTTTTATTGTGTAGCATCCAAGAAGTTAACAAAATGTTATTCTGTTCATTTAATCCTTCATTTTCTTGCTCCTCAATTACTTTGTTACTTCTTTTAAAGTTCGATTTAAATCCTTATTACATACCTTCAATGATGATATGGACTAATCTAACTTCTATAGAGCCAATTCCGAAAAATCAGCAACTCTATATCCTCTTCTAAGTGTAAGTACATTATTTACAATCTTACAGCCACACTTTATGATTATTTCATAAAAGGTCTGACCAATTTGAACAAAATATGTTTCTCAGCAAAAGCTCCTATCTACACCAATCGTACTAAAACTTTACCACACATTAAAGACTTGTTAAATGAAAAACATGTATTATACAACAAAGTCAAACTAATAACGAAACCTTATAAAAAGCAAAATAAACGTTTAAGTGTAAACAATATGAAATTGAAATTAATAAGGCGCACGACTATAAGGAAAGTGAATTTTGTGTCAGCGGCTCATCACATAAATTTGTTAAATCCAAATTATACTCTTGCGTATCAATAAGACCTCTTATTGATGAAACAAAAATTTGTATCTCAGTGATTTTAAATAATTTAAACTAAAGCTCCAGTAAAAGCATTCATGAAATCAAATGTAAAAGGTAAAGACAACGAATGTAAAAACATTATTCTTAAAGCAAAGAACTCTAATCTTAAAGATAGTTTTGGTGTCACAGAATTTCACGTTTTCACTGTCGTTCACAATAATGAGGAAAATCTAATTCGAACACCTTATAAAGTTCTATACTACATAATTTAGAAATTCATTTATTCTAAAATACAATCTGTATTACATGCCTTTGATTTTTAACTATCTTCAATTAGCGTTCCTTCACAATTGATGAGTTTCATCATTAAATTAGCTCATAAAAAAGGAAACAGATATAAACCACTATATTACCAACCAATTTCTCCATCTAGTAGCTTCTGCCGAGTTTTTTAATTGATTATTTTCAATTAAAAAGTAATAAATGAACTCTAGGATATTTTAACATTAATCCCACTTTAGTCTCTTTGATTACGCAATTTCTTAAACATAGACAACAACAATTCTTAATTAATAAAACTTTGTCAGGTATCATTTAGAATATCAATGGTCTTCCTCAAAACAGCATTATTGGTTCTCTTCTTTTCAATATTTATATCAATGATATTATAGGCAGTTCTCAATCACTGAATAGTTCGGCAAATTTAATGACTTTGCCGACGATGCCAAACTCTAGTTTCAATTAGTTGCTCCTTAAACGTCTTTAAATTCAGCTAATCTTTGGATTTAATCGAGGCAACTTAAGCTTGTTACCAACAAATGTTTTCACCTTTCAAAAAATAAAACACCAACCTCTAACAAAGATTCAACATACTTTTATTTGAATAACAGTACAGTTTCCTAATGTCTTTATAGATTTGGAAATCTTCATCTCTTTAAATTTAAATGAACTATCGATGATAAATACAATGATATGTCGTTACTTGATAAATACTAATTTCCTCATGCCACTTTTTGGAATGACTTAAAATTAATGTCTAGGGAAATTATTTGAGGAATTTATTTAAAGCTCTTATAGATACTAGGTCTTCGAGGAGCTTTGTAAATGTAAAGGTTAATCATAATTTCAGAGATTGCAAGATTAAATATCCATTTAATATGGAAATGTTTTAGCCATCAAAGATATGAAAACTAAAGATTTTTGCAAAGTCAACCTCTTTCTGCTGAAAAAATCAGTTCAGAAGTATACGTCTGTTTTTCATGGAAAGCCCTGGCGTTGAGTTGGTGCTTGGAAGGGACTTCCTTAAAATTCATGAAAATGTTGTGCTTGAGCTAGGAGATCCAAAAGATGATTTAGTGATACACACTAAAGATGTAATGAAGAAACAAACACGAAATTGTCATGACAATTGTTTTAGAGGTGAGCAGAGAGGACATTATATTCTTTCGTGTGATGTTAATATTTGGTCATCTAAGAGTCAGCCTAGGAAAAGAAACAAGAGAAGAGATGCGATGATGGCGAAGCTCAGAACTGGATTTTCGTGTGCTACTTAGCTTAATAAAAGAGCATCTGGACTCTCTAATGTTTAAGAAGTAGAAAAGCTAAAGAAGGAAAGCATAATAAGAGATTTTACTCCATGGTCTAAGGCACAAACAATAAGCTCTTCTGGATCTAAAAAGGGATCAAGAAGGAGGCTTAATCTTTCTCGCTACGAGGAAGAGCAAAACTGACGCAATCACAAATCACGACGGGAAAGATATAAATGTTTTCCCGAAAAATAATAGTGAATTCCGTAGAATTTGTTGCAACCACGACGGAAGAGAAGATAGTGGAAGCGGGACAACATACTTTGTAGCGCTGGAATATCCTTTCTATCTTTTTCATGGTTGCATTTCGCGTTGTCCTTTTATAAAGTATGCAAGTTTTTTGTAGAATAACACCGTACCACCCACAGTTCTTAAGTGCATTGGAGACACAAAAACGACTTTAAACGAATCGCAGTATATAAAGTAGAAGAGTTTTCGGGGTTATTGGATGGAAAGAGATCAAATGAATACTGATCTGGAGCTTTTGAAACTTCTGATGGATCTTCATCCCCTTACAAATCCAAGTCGTTGCACTGAGCGCAGAGACGTTTTTGACTCATGATGATGAGTTTGTAAATTTTTGGATAAGGTCCATTAGTTCTCTATGAGAAGAATTAGGCGGTGAGTTTGATATGAAATGGGCACCATGATGGAGATACTCCTGAGTAATACTGCTGGAGGCTAACCCGATGTACACCGATGTAATGGGACAATCTGCGATCTTTACTGTTTGGTTCAATTGTTTGATCAGGTAGAATGTGATATATTTGAAATGTAAACCAGTAAAGTATTTCACCGCAGACGTAAATGTGTTGAATGACACTGAAGTTTGAATGACTATCATTCGGTCATAGGCTTGTTGGTAGTTATTGCGTATCTTCAATATGTTTATCGTTGTGTTAGCGCCTTATTTATTTGAATGAACCATTATATAAAAGGTTGTTTTCACAGAATAATTTTGTTGAATAATAAAAAGGAAAAAAATTGAATAAATTCCTTGCAGACCTCAAAGTATGACGGAAATCCCTGTTAAAAAAAGGTAATTGCTCTGCATCAGTAAAGTCCTTAGAGTTATCAAGAGAGCCAATTCTTGCATCAACTTGTTAAAAGTCACTTTATATACTGCAGAAGAAAACCGACTTTAAAATTATAATAAAGAGAATTTAGACTGTAAAAATAATAGCCAAGAGGCCAAAACATTTTGAGTTATACTTTTTGTTGTTTCTATCTCTAACAAAATTAAAGTAATTTGAATTTAAGGAACATAAAGTAAATGATCTAATGCCAGATATGCTATGAACTCTAAATCTTTGCCAGAATTTTAGTGAAGTTTTCACCTACTCATAGAAACTCCAAAGCAAAATAACTTTCTCTAGTTTTTCTTCATTATAAAGTTTTATCACAAAATTAAAGCTTATAAATTATATCTAGGTGAATACTAATACTGAATCATTCTACAAATACTCAAAAATTCAAAAACAAATTTTCAAAAGTACAAAGTGTTTGCTTTTAATGATGAGATAGCATAAATACATTTAAAATAACAATTTCATGTGTGAACTGGTATAGATTGTATAAATGCATTGAGCTCGAAACTGAAAAATAAAATGAGTGTCAATACAATTTTGTTGATTTTACTATTTGTTTTTAATAGCTTGTAAAAACATAAAAAAGTAAGTTTGTACAATTAAACATTACAGTTTCAACAAATGATGATTAATGTTTTAAAACCTAATTTTTCTGACTACCAAACTCGTTAGTTTTTTATCGTAAATATTTATCAAGTTATCACTTGAAACAGTATTTAATTTTACAACATACCTTATCCTTGAACTGGATATTTTTTAGTAAGATCAGTTACAAGCTTCTTAGCGTTAGCAACTCCAACTCGTTTGACTAGTTGGTTGAAGAGTTTTGCAAGAACTTGATCATAGGTAGCATCATCGAACTGAAATTAAGATTTCTTTTTAATTTATGTCTATAGAATCTTTGCTTACTTACAGAATCGCCGTTGATAGCAGTAGCACTATTAACTCTGTAAATTTAAAGCATTTTGAATATATTGTCATGATTTAACAGAACTTTGAAATAAAATGACCAAAAACTTACGATCCTTGATGGCAACCCTGGGACAAGGCAACGAAGCAGACAGCAACCAAAACAATAATAACTTTTGTGTTCATTTTTATCTGTAAATCAATTGAGTAATGAGTGAATTAAAAGTCAACTTTCCTTTTGTTTTTCAATATTAACTTCTATTTCAAAAGTGACTGCATAAAGTCTGATGTTATTCTGAAAAGTTCAAGTTTTTATACACTATTACTGTCTTTCACAAAATTTTGTGCTTATGAATTTAGTCGATACAGTCCAGCTATTTAAACTATTCAGGTTTTGTCAATTTATCAATTAAAAACTTAATGGTGTTTGTATTAAAACCTCATTTAGTCGAATAATACTTCCATTGTATCTAATTGTTAAATCTTTATTGTGTAAGGTAAGACTGAAATATATATTAGGAAGTCAGTTGCAATTGAAAGAAGATAGTTTACTTAATTGAAAGAAAGTAGAGCAGCTGATTACCGCTATTCTTTACAATTGGAGAGTCACCAATCAGTTAGAGAGAATAATATTATAATATGTTCGTGATTTCTGTTTTTAAATCCATTTGTAAACATATCAATTTTTTTCATTATAATTTCTTGATTTGTTGTAATTAATTACGGTTTCTAATAGTTGGCTTTAATTTAAAAATCCTTTAAAGCCAGATAAAATGTTATTGTTCTGTTGAAGCTTTAAGACTTTAATCATTATCAGTATCAAGAATGCATTAGAAATATATTTTATTAATAATATGAGTGGTTAATTATTCAATAACTTTGTTGAGCAATACTTATAAACTAATAACAGGAATATGTACAAACAATTTTTATAATTATGTCTTATTAAAATTAACATTAAATCGTTAGCGTTTCTAAATCAGGTTCTATCAACATTTCTGAAGATCGATTTTGTTCGATTCATTCTTTATATTCACTGAATAAAATTGCACATATTATACGTCTTAAAATTATATTATTTATTTATGATTTATTTTATCAATTATTTATTTCTGGGAATTTGTTGTAGCTCATAACTTAGGAGTTGTAAGGTATAATTCAGAACAGAGGTGCTTCTTCTACATTTAAAAACCTATTCTTATATATAGTTGAGAATTACCAAAATTTTAATGAGGCTCTCAAGTTATTTACATCTTGCAGAAGTTGTCGATACTTATGAATACTTAAAGTTTATTTTTTTGTTTTAGACAACATTATAATTTCATTGTTGTAAGCCTATTAATTGAATTTGAAAATAAAATTGAAGCTAAAATTTATAAGTTTCTACTTCACTTTTTAGTTTAAACAGCCAAAAACTAGCTAAGAAACGTTTATTAGAACTTTTTTAGGTTTGATATTGTTATGAACTTATAAAGCTGGCGTATTTCCTTTAGTACAAACTGAATAGTACTTCGAGTAAGTTGAAAATTACTTCCTTAAGGTATTTCTAAGTGATTGTCTTAGCATAGATCTATCGTTTAAAACTTCAACTTTGTCTCAAGTTTAATTACTTCATGAATGATTTGATGGAATTAACCCATGGTTACTTAGAAAAAATAAAAAAAAGCCTTATAGTTTGTAACTATACAAAAAACTCATTTTTTCAGTGCTTTTTTAAAAGCCTAATAATTATTTTTAAAAATTAGTTATTAAAAATTTCATTAGCAGCTTATGATTAACTAAAATACCATTCTTGAATTTTGCTAAATCATATTGTCTAGTCAAATAGTAAATATAACAACATTTTTATAACGCTTTTTATTGACGAGTTAGACAATTATTTCATTTAAATAACATCTTTAATAGAGTTTTCATATTCAATTATTCAACTATTTAAAAAAAAAGTATATTAGATAATATGGTATAACTAGACCTAATAACTAGATAGGTGATTGTGTTTATCCGTGGTTAGCTTGTTAAAACTACTTATGACGGATTTTTAATTAAGAACTTGTAATAAATTTATTTAAAACTATTTTTCATGATAGTGATATACACATGTTAAACAATGATGTTAAATTTTGTCACATAATAGATAACTATGAATATCTATTAGCCAGTGATTAAGCATTTTCAGTAAGAGACCTTGTGTATAATTAATTTTCTTAGAGATAAATCGTTACCATTTATATTTAAGATGGCAAACACACTACTAATAAATAAACCCTTAAAAATGCTCACCTTTTATGCTTTAAACAAACAAACCTTATAAGGAAAAATAGCTTCTAGTTCAGTAAGTGTATAGCAATGACTCAAAAATTTTTATTTGATTCATTTACGGTTGAAATTTTAATAAACCAATTCAACCAAGTCAATTATTTTTAAGTTAGAATAATTTACTTATATTCTCAAGAGAAAAAATTATTTTTTTAAATTTGGCTGTGATCAAATACTTTTTGATAAGCTTTCAATTACTTGCATACAGTTTTGTTGATGTGATGTACCAGTAAGATTTCGAACTTTTATCATTCGAATAAATATAACAAAAAAAGATAATAGTGACATAAATAACTGTTTAAAATCACATTTGAAGAAATGATAAAGAAATCAACAGTTAAAGTAAAAACTAGTATTAATTGCTTGATGTTAATTGAGGAAGAAAACATATAGAAAGGTAAGAGATAATGTTAATTGCCTTAGATTAAAACAAGAAGTAATTTATTTCAAAGACTTTTGCAATAATAGCAGAAGTAAGTTTATATAAATACACCTCGCTTGTTTTTATTAAAATCAAAATAACTAGATTCTTTTAGCTCTAAATCAAGTAATAACTAAATAATATCGCTACTTAATAAATAACTTTACAAATTTTATTATTAATTAAACTTTTTTATGACTTTTTTATTATTGTTCTTATCGTTGTATCTAATTGTTTGATGTATGTACTGCAAACTTAGTATTTAACTGATATTTTTGTGGCTTCTATGTAAGGTAAAACTACCAAGGATTATAAAGATGAATTCGAAGATTATTTTTCTTTTGGTTGCAGTAAGCTGCGTCTACATGACTTCAGCTTCTAAGAGTTCACTACCCAGCTATGTTCAGGACTATTTGGATGTTGGTTTACTTTATCAGTTTTATGAATGTTTTAATAAGCAAATCTTAATTTGATTCCTTGTAAGAAATAATGTAACAAACAAAAAAATTAAGACTAGTGGGCAAAGTGACAAAAACATTTTTCTAAAACATTACCAAGTATATAAAAACTTAGCGCTTAAATTAGTCATAAAATTTAAATAAATATATTTTATGCAAATGAACCCATATCTGGCTTAAGATCTAATATTTTGAAGCTAAAAATTTGTATTACTGTGTCTTAGGCGTCTCTGACGTACCAAAATATGGTGGATTTAACTTATTTGATGTTAGAGAAGGAAATAGGAGCAACAAAGACACTGAAATTTATTCACGCATTGAGCAAGGCATATCCAGTCACTTCAAAGTAAGTAAATTGCTATAAAGTAATCTGATTGAAAATAGAATATTTTCAACCGACATTTGTATCTTGATTTATATTTTAAACATAAATTATTTGAAATTTATAAACAATAATTTAAAATCTGTTAGGCTTACCCGGAGTCTTAGAATCATAATAAACAGTTCAAACTGTATAATCTTAATTAAATGGTTTTACTGTTTGCTTGTCAAAAATAACGAGAAAGTAATATTTTCTTCAATTAGATGAGTGAAAATCGTTCGACTCAGAAATCAATTGATGATGATGATAGTAGTCTAGATGCTAAAGTCAGAAATTGAATTGTATGGTTGATGACAAAGAATTTGTAAAAAAAAACTTTGTTGATATTCAATCGATATTAAAATTATCATTCAATAATATGTGCTTGATGTAATTTCGAAAGATGCAAAGTTTGAAAACAGATTTAAAGCGTTTTAAAATGTGTTAGATATAAAATATAATCTCATGTAAGATTCTTATTTTTGCTTTTCGATTTTTGACAAGTTTAAAATAATCATCATATTTCTTGCAAAAAAATAAATGCAATGAAATTTTTATTTGTTAGTAAACAATTAAAACTAAGAAATACATTTAACATCATTTAATAAGATTTTAGTCAAATTAATTTTTTAATTCAAATTAATTCAAACGTTCAAAATGATCGAGCAAGAAAGAATTGAAATTATATATGGATACCACAAAAATAGTTTTTTTTATATATTTATTTCACTAAATGCCTGAAGAGAGCACCTCTCGCTGAGAAACATTCTCACAAATAACATCTATTTAGTCAAAAATATAGAAAGCAGAAGTTGTAACACATGGCATTTCGATATCACTCAAACTATGTAAAAGTGAACAATTAAATAGAATGTTAATAATATAAAAAAGAAAAAATCACAGTTTAGAAATGACAATGTTGGCAACATTATAACGGTTCAACTTCTTCTTGAACAACACGAGTGACTTCGACATTACAATGTCTGATGGCAGCTGGTTCCAAGTACTAATTGTGCGGTATGAGAAAAAATTTGCTCTATTTAATGTACCAGGTGATATGGGCTTATTAAGACGTAATGTGTGTCATCTGAGTTGATATAACTTGAGGGAAGGACTAATAGAAAAGAAATCATCAAACTGAAGGTCAATTAAATATTGGATAATTTAAAAAATAACAATCGAGTCGTATTTGATCCGTAGAATTTCCAAAGTATCTAAATTTAAGAAGCAGAGACAATGTTTATAAATATCGTATTTAATATTAAGTTTCCTGCATAAAAATCTGGCAAATGTTGCCTAAGGAGACTAAATTTTTTGGTACTAACAACTTGATATAGCATTCATGCACTGACATTGTATTCAAGAATGGGACGTATGTACAATTTGAAAAAATTGATAAAGAAGTATGAGTAATATTTAATTAAAGTTAGTATAGACAATGTTTATAAAAATCTACAGGTTATATTTTTCATTTTAGTTTTTTACCATTATTTCACTTCTTTATTAATTTTTAAGGTCTTTGAATATTTATTCAAATACTCATGGATTTATTTTGACACTCAAACTTTAAAAAAATAAAATTACATAATGGTTGATTTACAAACAAGTCTACAAATCAAACAGTTTCTTTTCTGAACTCATTTTCTTCAGATTCATTAGTAAACGACCAATCACAATCGTAACCACCTTCTATTTTATAAAATTATTTTTGCATTGTTTTAAAATTTGTGTACAAATTATATCAATTTGTACAAAATCTTCAAAGTTATAGAAAAAGCCAATAATAATAAAAAATTTAAGATAAAAGTTCAAATAAATAAATTAACTTCATCAATAAGTCATATCAGCATATAGAAAAAATATTAACCTTTTAAGAAAATCAGTTTTTAGAATCGCAAGTTATAGTAGTTTGTTTATTCAAACTAAAAAAGTGGATAAAGATTTTATTAGGATATTGTTAGTAAGGTTTTTAGATGCTTGATAAACGCATAGACATTTTTCAAAGAATCTATTTTTAGAATGGCTAAAAATATTGGAAATATATTCGGCTTTCATCTGCCTTACTTACTAATTACACTATTTGTTTGTAAGACAAAGTATTTATTGACTAGTTGATACTAGTTGTGGAGTCTGTTAAAGTTAAAATGATAAAAAAAGATGAATGCTTAGCATCCCACACACTAAATCCAAGATGAGTCTCACACTTTTCTTGACTTGATAGAAGGAGTTATTAAAACGACCAAGAATATTTAAACATAAACTTTTTAATTTGTTGAAAATGATCGACTAAAATACTCTAAAAAGTTTTGTAATTATCCAAAATTATTTCAATTTTTTATTCTATTTTTGCATACCACAAGAAGAGTTTATCATTTTTGTAATTTTGGAAATAGACTTTCTACCGATAAGCATAATACTAAAACCACGTAATTCGATATTTTGTTTTCTTATCTTGTATATATTTTCATTTTGATGTTAGTATTTTTAAGGAGTTTGGATTTGTTGTCAATTTATCCTTTGATTAATATTAAGTCTTAATTATTACCTGAATATCAACAAAAATAAAATCTAATAATAAGGTCTAATAATCAAACAGTTTTTTCTCTGATATATTTTTTTCAATTTTTTGAATTGTTTCTTACAAGTAACATACAAATCATTTGGTATAAACAATTTATCAAAACTTATTCATTAAAATATAAATTTTTTTTTATATAAAATTAACGGAAAGTGTTCTTTTATAACGAAGTTGAGTTCAATTAGAACTCATTGTAAAATCTAGAACAGAAATATGTTGAAAATTCTACTTGTTTAAGTCTTACAAAGTTTATTTGCTAATATTCACTTTTTATCAAGGAATTCGAAAATTACCTATTAACTGAAAACCTTGTTTAAACAGAACCAAGAAGATTTTTATTATTTGTGTTCAAAGAATTCATCGAAACAATTTATTAATCTGGTTTTTTTGGTAAATTTATTTATCATCAGCAAGTTGCTGAAAAGTGTTTAAATGAGAATTAGTTGATATATAAATAAAACGACTCGATATAAATCTTTGACTTAATCTTTCTTGAGACGTATGTCTTCAACCAACTTTGGAAGAGTTATAAATTTTATCTTGTATGGAAAGTTCCGAATCATATTTTACAAACTCGGGAATGCTGAAAATGCGATGAAAGAATTCTTGGCTAGAATTTCAGCTTTACAATTCATACATGAAGTAATAATTGAAAGTAAAACTTTTAGGTTGATTTTCATCAAGGAAATTTGATAGATCTACCTAACTTGATTCCTGAAGATTTTTCAATTATGTCAGTTTAAGAGAGTTTCCGAGCTTGGTACTTATGTTGTAGGTCAACTAGGATTAATACTAATAATATTAAGGGCCAGTTTCGGTCGAGAACGGCCATGCAGGATGTGCTCTGAGTGATGATGTTAAAAAAACACAGTGAAAGGCGGAGGAAATGTAAGAGCAAGACACAGTGAAATGGAATAGAAAAAGCCTTTAGGGTTTCTTTCTTTTCTTTGAATCTGTTTTTACTTTTTTATTCTTCAATTGTTTGTGAAGTAGAGAGCGCCATTCGAAGCAATCCGCTGCGATATCTTCCCAGTTGCTGGTATTCATGTTGATCAATCTTATATTGCGCTTACAAGTATCTTTGAAACGTAGACAGTGATGGCTATTGTTATTTTTTCCTTCAGATAGCTCCCCGTACAACATATCTATTGGGGTCTGTCTCTCATCCATTCGACGGACGTGTCCAAGCCAGCAAAGCCTTTTCTTAGCATGCTGTGCATTGTTGAGAGACCAGTGCACCTTAAAACTTCCTTGTATGAAACCACCTTAAGACTCCCACGCAGGATTCCCCTCTCCACGCCAACTAGGTGTACAGCGGAATAGAAGGACTGATAGAGCTACGCCTAGGTGGCGTCGCAGGAGCTGCAAGAACGAAACTGATTACAATGACGAAATGCCTATTGAGATCGAACCCCGGCTTTAACTTTGGAGTCTTGTGTCTTCAAAAAGTGTTGTCATTAACTAAACTAACAAGGTCCTTCTACCCGGGGTTTTCATTAATATGTGTCCATCTGTGCTTCAACGCAAAACCTTCTGAGTGTCAGACAGACGTGATAACCGCTATACTACGCAGAGGATTTTTTCCTTCATTATTCATTTCAGTAAGCACAAACTTATATGTCATCATCTCATCAACTAACTTTTATTTTGTTGCTGTTATCCGCGTTAACAGCGAAGGTGACTTATACAAAAAGTCCTGGACCACCTCCAAGCACAGTCGTGATTGTGGCTTTCTGATATCATCTTCTGCCTCCACAACTATAGAACTATTAGAGGTGCAAGTACCCTGCTGCATTAGATTTTTAGTGGAACTTCACTAGTGCTAAACCTTGCTACTCCTTAGATCCACTATTTTGTGATACGGCCAAGTGATCTAAGGCAGTGTCATCGAGGTTAACTGATTGTAGATTTCATGTCTGGGTTTACTACCATAGCCTTTAATTCTCTTGAAGCAACCCCGAAGCAGCTTTACTATTTACCGATAGCTGATTTTTTAAGTTATTAGCTTTATAGCAACTTTTTACATGTTTTCATTATTTGATTTTGAATTGTTAAATTTATTTACTTTTCTTGAATGAATTCTTTTTTACTTGATCCCTTTTAGGGATTTATAATCAATAACTTGTAATAGCTTATTTATTTTTGTACAACAATTTTTGCATAAGGTTCTTAAATCAAAAATTAAAGATTTAAGCATTTGCCAGAGGGCCACGTTTGTTAAAAATTTCTTGTGATAATTGGTACCACAAACATGAACTAGATTTTAAAAATGTTATTGTTGCTGCTGGTGAAATACTAACTTCATTTAGTCGTTTATAATTAGAAAGCAACCAACAGTTAAAGTAAAAACTAGTATTAATTGCTTGATGTTAATTGAGGAAGAAAACATATAGAAAGGTAAGAGATAATGTTAATTGCCTTAGATTAAAACAAGAAGTAATTTATTTCAAAGACTTTTGCAATAATAGCAGAAGTAAGTTTATATAAATACACCTCGCTTGTTTTTATTAAAATCAAAATAACTAGATTCTTTTAGCTCTAAATCAAGTAATAACTAAATAATATCGCTACTTAATACATAACTTTACAAGTTTTATTATTTATTAAACTTTTTTATGACTTTTTTATTATTTTTCTTATCGTTGTATCTAATTGTTTGATGTATGTACTGCAAACTTAGTATTTAACTGATATTTTTGTGGCTTCTATGTAAGGTAAAACTACCAAGGATTATAAAGATGAATTCGAAGATTATTTTTCTTTTGGTTGCAGTAAGCTGCGTCTATATGACTTCAGCTTCTAAGAGCTCACTACCCAGCTATGTTCAGGACTATTTGGATGTTGGTTTACTTTATCAGTTTTATGAATGTTTTAATAAGCAAATCTTAATTTGATTCCTTGTAAGAAATATTGTAACAGACAAAAAAATTAAGACTAGTGGGCAAAGTGACAAAAACATTTTTCTAAAACGTTACCAAGTATATAAAAACTTAGCGCTTAAATTAGTCATAAAATTTAAATAAATATATTTTATGCAAATGAACCCATATCTGGCTTAAGATCTAATATTTTGAAGCTAAAAATTTGTATTACTGTGTCTTAGGCGTCTCTGACGTACCAAAATATGGTGGATTTAACTTATTTGATGTTAGAGAAGGAAATAGGAGCAACAAAGACACTGAAATTTATTCACGCATTGAGCAAGGCATATCCAGTCACTTCAAAGTAAGTAAATTGCTATAAAGTAATCTGATTGAAAATAGAATATTTTCAACCGACATTTGTATCTTGATTTATATTTTAAAAATAAATTATTTGAAATTTATAAACAATAATTTAAAATCTGTTAGGCTTACCCGGAGTTTTAGAATCATAATAAACAGTTCAAACTGTATAATCTTAATTAAATGGTTTTACTTTTTGCTTGTCAAAAATAACGAGAAAGTAATATTTTCTTCAATTAGATGAGTGAAAATCGTTCGACTCAGAAATCAATTGATGATGATGATAGTATTCTAGATGCTAAAGTCAGAAATTGAATTGTATGGTTGATGACAAGGAATTTGTAAAAAAAAAACTTTATTAATATTCAATCGATATTAAAATTATCATTCTATAGTATGTGCTTGATGTAATTTCGAAAGATGCAAAGTTAAAAGAAATTTTTAAAGCTTAAGTGTTTTAGTTAAATCAGCTTAACTTAAAAAGAAATAAGAAATATTTTTGACACATCTTTGATATGGGTAACTGTAAAAATACTTAAAATCTAAATTAATTTTGTGTAAGTAATGTTAATACAAAATCTCGAATGTTTCGAAACAATTTTTGCCAGTCTTACAACAAATGTTTGACATTTTTTCTAAAGATTTTCCAAATTAGTTTAGAAGACGATTGTTAGTGTTACCAGAAAAAATCCTCCAATCAACCTCAGTTTGTCATCAGAAAAAAGTTTACTTTATGTTAAGTTTAACATCACGAAAGATATCTTCATGAAATATCTTTTGATAGTTTTAAAAACAATTTAAACAATTTTTTCTTTTACTTTCTAAGAATAAAATTAATGCATTTTTATTTGATAATATTTATTTAGGGTCTGTATATGTTTGTATATCATTGAACCATGCTGTTTCATGGAGATTATTTCCCCTTTATTTCTAAAGCACAAGTTAAAACGTTACAACAACATTTTGAATAAGTTAAAATGATTTGATATTTTGAATTTTTCTATGATAGAAATTTTATTTATTCAATAGATTGAACAAACAATTCATTGATGATCTAAAGACTTTTTTTAACAAAATATTCAGCTTACTTGTATTTAATTACAAAATTTAATATTTCATCGGCATTTAGTTGATGCAATTAATAGAAGATATATAGATAAGAGTTTTTTGAAATTTATACTATTAGATAATTTTTTTAAATAGTCGATTATTTCACGATTTTATTTTTAATAAAATATTTTGTGCAAATATACATTCAAACCTAAAGCATTTATTTGTTTAGCTTTTAATTCTATAAGAAAGTTAATAGTTATAAACAGATTTATAAGAACTTGTAATTTAATAGTGGTTGAAATTCAATTATTTTCTTCAATTTTTATCCACAAATTTATTTTTACTTTATGAAGTTATGCGATAATTAAAGCAGTGGTGGGTTTCAAATAAAGCTATCTTGATTTTAGTACATATAATATGTTATAATCATAAATAATTAACATTCAATATTTATGTACAAATTAAATAACTAACTAAAAATGTATTTAAATGATCTGTTTTCATTTTAATAACTACGTTATATAGTTAATAGCCCTATTTTACTTATTTTTCTTCGTCTAATTTTTTCTTTTACTTAAATATCTGTTAATTTTTTAGATATAAATTTGTATTTAATCTTTTCTTTCGACTTATGAACCAAAACGTTTAACATTTTACAGGTTTATAAATTTTGTTTCAATATTTTTAATGATTTTTTAAAAGTACATTTAAGTATTCAGTCAAAAGATTACCGAAGCTAATATTTTGCTTTAGATAATTTGCACTTTATAAATTATTTTTAAATATTCTTGTTGCAGTTGGATTGTTACTTTGCTAAATTATTTTAGTCGTTAATCTAATTTTACCATTGCTAAAATCGATAAAATTTTAAGCAAAAAATCAGTTTTGAGCAAAAGGCAAGTTACTGGCTTAAAAGTGTTTGTGATGAGAAAAACTGAAATTCAAATTTTACAAGTTTGCTTAAGGAGTTAAATGCGAGTATTTAATATCACAAAATCAGTTATTTTTCCTTTCACTTTTTTAATGATTGGATATTGGTTATACTGCAATTACAATAAGTTAACTTTGTATTAATAAACCGACTACTTTTAAGCAACATCCTAAAATTAATAAATAAATTACAGTTTAAATACAAACAAATTATTTTAGTTTTCAAATTAAAATGAATTATTTTAGGTGAATGTTAGCTAAAATTTATATTTGGATTTACTCCAATTTTCAAAAATCAATAAATAGTCAATGATACAATCAAAAAATATGTATTTGTATATACCCGAAGTAAGAGTTTCTTAGATTAGGTAGTATAGGTAGTAATAAAAGCTTTTATTGCAAATATATTATTATTTGCTTATTTTACCGGGTTAAGATGTGAACTAACTAAAATAGACGATAATTATTCTAAGATTTTATACTGTACATAAAAAAAATTAAAAAAGTTTCAAATAAGAAATGGTTTTAACGAAATTTATTCATCTGATAAATGAGTTACACTTTATTGAAGATATTCTTCTAAATAGCTAAATTGTCACACCATATATTAGAAACTTATTCTCGTTTTAGAAGATCATTTTTTCCATAGTTGGAAACACTCATCTTGGCCAAATAGAACATCGAACAAAGAATTATGCTGACTCTCCAAGCTCCGCAGATGATAAATGTAAGATTGATTTGAGTTTCAAAGAAGAAAACACATGCTAAAAAATTCAAATCTTTAATTTAATATCATTTTAGCGCGATTTTTTTAATATATTGTAATTTAACTTTTGATAAATTTATAAGTAGAAGTAAATTTCTTTTTATAAAGTTGTAACCCTTCCAAGTTTTTTAATTTTCACAAACTTTCTTCAATACTTGTTTGTGGTTTGGCTAATCTAAGCAATGAATCTTTTCAACAACCCTCTTGAAAGCTAAATCAACTTATTATTATATCAGTTTGATCTTTATATATTCCAGATAAACTAACTTTAGATTTTTATTAAATCAAAAGTTAATTAGAATTATAGCTAGTAAAACTCACCACGTATCTGTAAGTTTAATCTGAACTTTCTTGACTATCATATATTGTAGACACCATTTATGTAGCCCATTAATTAATTTTTACAGAATACATAATTTTTAGGGTTTAATTTGATGTTCTGTTCTCATCAATTTTATATTTTAGCTGAGTTCAAGCATCAATTAGATATTTGGTATTTATGAGTTAAACATCTTTAGCTCTGGTTGCATAAATTTTAGTTTGTTTATGTCCACTAAATATTAAATCATTTTATTATTATACCCAAAATATAATTTCAAAGGAATTAGAGAGTTTCAAATATTAACGATTTTTTGCGTAGCAAAAACTCTTGTCGTATAATTTGATAAATTATTTATCAGATTGAAATTACAATCTCTATATGAAGATTTTGTATTTGTTAATTAGCTATATAAGACATCTTTGATTATATGAAATTATACTTAGTTACAGCTAGATAGCAGTTAGCTAGTTTTTCAAATGTTTTTAACTTTTAAGCTCACAAAGCTTTAAGATATCTTTGAGTTTTACTTGTTTGAAATGATCTACAATTATATTCTAAGACTAGTTCATGTAACAAATAATGTGATCAATAAAATTTGTTTAACATTTTAAACATTAGTTTCGAAAAGTATGTTTACCTCAGATAAAATAAGTCAAAAAAAGTAGTTTTACCAGCAATCTATAAACTTTACAACTTGAATTCATGATCATAAACCTTATCAAACATGATATGCAAATATCATACTAAGAAAAATATGCTAAAACAGATTTTTCAACCTGATTTAAAATAGAAAAAAGGCACTTTTCAAATTCTCAATTTTTACAAGCAAAACAATTTTCTGAAAAATCAGACTTTTATCCGTATATACGATTTCATAAGCAAAACTTAATCTGAAACTTTACCAAAATAACTCTGAAAATATGTTTGAAAAGTATAAATACAAAATCAAGTGCAAACAAATAAGTTTTTCAATGTAAAATAATATCAATAGAAATACTCAATAATATTAAACTAAACAAATTTATCATTTTTTGAATTTATTAATGATTAGATACACCAGAACATTACGCATCAACTAATAATTTCTACAATTACACATTCAAACATGCCAGTAAGTTTCTATTCTCTTGAAAAATTCATAAATACTAAGACTTAACTAAAGTAACAAGTACAATTAATAATTAAAGTTAACCAGCTTTACTTATTTTGTTAATTTAATTTTGATAAGTACTTTTTTGTAACAACAATAATTTTTTTCATAAATTATTCATAGCTCGACCTTTTAACCAATAATTAGTAAAGTAAACTATTAGAGCTTTGTTTTTATTTAAATAGATTATTTATAAGCTAGATACTTTTATTAAATTAGAGAGATAGAAGTTAGGGAGTACATAATAGAACAGTTAATTTGTTATATAGAAAACACAGTAAATTTACTAAAATATTGTGAGATTAAATGGAAGTCCTTGAAAAAACTAAATTCATGATTTAATTTTTGTTTAGTATATCTAAACCAGCAACAGCTTGTTGAGCAAATTTCAACGTTCTATAAAAATTAGCATATAACAATTGATGCTTAAGCTATAATTGATCAAAAAGTCAGTTCTATATTTGAACCAAGTTTCTATCACAGAATAAAATCCTATTTTTGATAAAAGCTTTGAATTAGGACTTTTAAAAATATCCCACAGCATTTAGATCACTGTTGTATGCCAAAAATAATTGAAGACTTCAGCAGATTCAATGATAAATAGTAAGTACAAAACTAGATTAGTTTTTAATTTCAACATTAAGTTCAAGTATATATTTCTAAGTTTTCAATCACTTTTTGATTTGATCTTCTAACAAATCTGTTGGATATCTAAAAAAGTACACTTATCTTTAACATTTGCAAGATACATTTGAATGACTTTTTTGTAGTTAAAAAGATAACATTTTTAAGTTCAAGTGTTTTTTAATAGTCTACTCTATAATACTTAGTTTTCACAAATTTATATAATATTTAAGATATTAGATGAACAAAGCTTTTGCTTATAGTGAATTGAATTTCCATTAAACAATTTTAAGGAGGATTTTTAGTTGAATAAGTTAGAATTAAACATATGTATCTAGCCATTTAAAATCTGCTTAAATTACAAAACTAAGCACATATAACAGACACTGCATGAAAAAAACTCTCTAACATGATTTTTCATTACCTCCCTTTGTCGACATGATAGAAAAATATTTTTTATTAATAGTAATTCTCAATTAATAGTTATTAAATCTAAAAAGTTATTTCAATGGCATATGATATTCATGATACTTTGCTTTATCAACTGAAGCTAGTTGTATATAAAATTTTGCAGAATTAATTGGTTACAAAACTCACAATAGATTCAAAGTTCTTATAAATAATTTTGTTTAATTAGTTTTATAAATTCTTTCATTTATTAATTTTATTATGTGTTTTTTGATTTTTTTAAGAAAGGTTAATTGTAAAATTGTTTTCAACTTTACAAAATGCTTATTTTGAAATTATTGGTTTTAAATACTAGTTTAAGTTATAAGTATTCATCAAAATGACCAAAATGTATGCTTACCAAAACTTTCGAAGCAGAAGTACGTGCCAACAAGAAGAATTCCTGCCTGAATCGCCACTCGATTGTTTCGAAACTTAAGTGCTATGACCAATAAGTAAACAAAGATGACAAAGCATATTGCACAATACATCAACAAAACATGTCCTTTCATAATCTGTCAAAAAAGCAATTTAAAAAGTAACGGTTTAATCAGATTTAAAAAACAGCACAAGTAAATACTCACTGAATCTATGAAAGCAATATTTTGCAATTTTTGAAAGCTAAAGAAGCTTAGGAAAAAATTGATAAAGAGTCTTATTGCAAGAAAGATTAAAGTATAAAGTGTGGCAAGCAAGGAGTATTTGGTCATACTTGTACAGGTGTTATACAAGCAGATTGCATGAAAGCTTTGTTGATGAAATTATTATCTAACAAAGATTCTTCTTTTTACATTTTTATTTTATTTGAAAGCCTTTAAAAAAGACACATTAAGAAATATTCTGATGAAACGTTCATTCTGTAAACTGTTTGAAATAGTCAATAGAATTTAATAGAAGTTGAAATAAAAGTAAAACTACTCTAAATTAAGCTCAAGTAGATCTTTACTATTATATTGTTTTGAATGTTCTTACAAATAGTTCGTAGTACATCACTGTTTATCAATCAAACATTACTCCAAGTGTGTATTTAAAGAGTTTTAAATACAAGATGAAACTTTGAAATAAAGTAGTTTGTAACTATCAAAAACTCTTGAAATTACTAAACAAATTGTCTTTTTTTGTTAGCATTATTATGCACGGTTTAATCTTTACATAGTTTATTTATAAAGAGGTATACAAGAGATTTAAATATCAGAATATACATTTTTGTATATGTGTGGCATATAATGACAAACTTACTTCAGTTCAATCGTGTAAATACCAAATCGATCATAAAATGATAAAATAGAAAGTTTCAAACTCAAATTCAAGCATATTTCAAATATGTGGGTCAAACTATCTATAATAGTTTTAAGGATATTGTTTCAAATAACATCTACTCCTTAGAAGTTAAGCTGAGTTAAGAGCAAATTTATTAGCGAGTCTATTCTATATTGAGAGCATCTATATTTAAGTTCATTTTTTGTGAAGTAGGCTAAATTCAGTTTTGACTGAGGAACCAATTAAGGTTAAAGAGCCAATTTATCTAAATTTATTTCGAACAAAGTCGCTAAAACAATAGCTACAAAAAGTATTCCTCAAGTTATATAAACAGACTTTGACCTTTTACAGAAAACATTTAGGATTGAGACAAAGCAATTAAATCAACTGACTTTTAGTAAACTACAGTTATAAAAATTTTGTGTTAAAAATCCAAAAGTAAAATATTGAAATAGATTGAGTAAATAACAATTATCAAACCTCCAATGAGAATCCCAACTCTTTGACTGCATTTGTAACTTGATCTTTCGCCAATGATTCAAGACGGATATTTTCAAGTAATTTCAGGTTTTGTCGATATGAAGAAAGCATAAAATTACCAGCTGGAAAATAGGTTCCAAGAACGTATGAAAAACGAGTAGGAGAGAATACTCCTAGCTGAAAGTTTACAAAACATAAATCAACTTTCAATGCTGCTTTTAAATATGAAAAAGAATGAAAAATGAAGCAAACCTGTCACACCAAACGTAAGAAAGAAGAACAAAGGTGCCTGACAAAGAAGTTTCTAAGCTTACTTGGGATTTACTTGTGGCATAGATTAATTAACTGTCTAGTTTATTGCTTACTTATAGTATTAAGAAAATAAATTACCAGAAGCAAGCATGCCAATATAGAAAAAACTAAAAATTTAGAAGAAGTATCAATTGGAAAATAAATCCTAGGTTTAAAGTAAAGTTGCTAAAGATTAAAAGCGTCAGGTGATTCTGTTGATGTTATTTATACCTAATGCGTTGATATATTTTAACAACAAAGACTGAATGAATTAGATCATTTGAAAGATGACAAAGATATATATTGAAACAACTTTAAACCATTTGGTTTTAGTTTTTCATCTGTTAAGTTAAATTACAAAGCTTAATGTAGAAAAAATTTTATAAGAAATATTTTTCAAAAATCTTCTTTTTTTGGTTAGATAAAAATTTATTGTTAAATTGATTTCTTATAGTAAACACTTGTATACAACTAATTAAAAGCAATTTTCCACATCAAGTCAGCAATTATTCTGCTTATTTTCAATTTAAATCATTTATTTTCTGTTTATTTTATTTGAAGCTATAAACCAACAAAAGTATTTTTTGAAGTATGGTTTTAATAGTTTATTTATGAAACATTTTTAAAACTCATATATCAAGCTAAAGTAAAAGTTAGCCAAATTCATCATTGAAATCTTTTAGGTTGGAACTATGTTCCGACAGTTTTTATTTATTAAACAGCTTAAACTTACCACAGGAACAGCCATAAAGAATATACAAGTAATCCACTGATATACAAGTAAGCCAGGAGGGTAGTCATCGTCATCAACAATGACTGGACTTGACACAGGATTTCCCAGCAGTTGACTTATCTGAAAAGTATGTGGATGATTCTTTTCAGAAAAAGTTAATATTCTTAAATTTAGAATATCATGTTTGATAATTGAAGTTTAGTCTAAATAGGAATTTTTGCTTTTGTAAAAACTTGAAAATTTTAGCCTTGTAGTTCATTAAATTGAAATTAAAACTAATTTCGATTTCTCAAATTTTTGTTTATTCTCATATTTATACAATTAGATGTGAGCTGTTCAAGCTATAAGAGCAGTTTTGAGTTGCTTAAATTGAGTGCTTTTAATGTAACCAGTTTTTTAAATTGCGTAAAATGTTAAAAATTTAACTTTTAAGTCAGACGGAAATTTATTTAATTTTCAAATACTGTTTCTAAATTTATCTTTAATGTATAAGTTTTTTATATTTAAAAGCATATAGGATACCATGGCATAAAATAATTCTCAACGTAGTAGAAAAGCCTATATGATTATAATACTTACTGCAGACTGGGTTCTATTATGAGGCATACATTCACAAGAAGGTTTTCAAAGAATTTATTCAATCATGCATTAATGCTATTAAGTCTACTGATTAAAGAAATTGAGAAAATATTGTTTGTAAACCACAAAATATTTTATTCTAACCCTAAATTGTTGAAAATGTTTATGAGATTTTGTTGATACTAATGATGTCAAACTTTAAATAGGAATTTCCACACATTTTAAGTGAAGTGATGTAAGGTAAGGAAGTTCTGTGATAAGCACATAGCTAATAGTTCACTTTTGCCTGGTTTTATACAAATCCAAAAGTTTACTTTTTCTAAAGAAAACTTTATTGTACTTACTGTCCACGTTTTTTAAGCTTTGACATTATTCTTTTAAGGAAATCTATGCTAGAAATTTCACCATTGAAAGCTTTCAATCATTCCAAACAAAAGATGATTTTTATAAATTACTTCATTTATTTTCTATGAACATTTTTTTGATACTTTCATAAAAATATTAAATTATTTTCATTTTAAGCTAACATTTGAAAAATGAATAATTTTTATAGAACTTTAACTTGAAGGTTATACTTATAAAAAGCATTAAAGTCTAAAAAAGTTTAAAAACATTTTTAGCAACAACATTAAGAAAGTAGGTTCAAATTGAATACTTTGAAAACTTTGCTGAATTTTTAGTTTTCAGTTGATGGTTATTATGTATCAAACGCAATCAACTTATTCATTACAACATTGTTTAGATGAAACAATCACTTTTCAAGATATCCTTTGTATCACAATCTTAGTAAATGTAGTAACTTAGTAAATGGAAAATAATAATTAAAAGCTTGAGGTTAATGAAAAATTAATATTGCTAAATTATTCAAATAAGGAATAATGTAAGAAGAACTGGACTAACCTTTGATCGGGGGATTTTTCCATCAGCATCTTCACCGACCCCGAGAAGTTTTCTGTGTTTTTGTCGACTTTTAACCGAATGAACGAATGTATTTGACATTTTAACCACAAACTTAACAAGTAATCAAAAGTTGATGTACTTTAGTTCTAGAATACAAATTTCAAGTCACAACAAAATGTTTTTAAATGACACAACGTAATTTTCTACAATGTAAAATAAAATTATATTTCTGAAGTTTTTCCATATGTTCTTTTTAATAAGCTTCCAATAACTGATCTTAAAATTTAACAAATGCGTCAATATATTCTAAATACTTTCTTATTTAAAGTTACTTAATAAACTTTATAACTTACTGTTAAGGATTACAAACTTCCTGTAATACAATTGCTACAATTCAAAACAATTTAAAACCAACCACTATTTAGAGTTTCAATTCCAGTAAAAAATGAAAATACTAAACGCTATTTTGTCAGCAGTAATAAATTTGGTTGGAATTGCTCTGAAATAGATTGAAAAAGCTTCAAAAGTAATACTTATAACTGAGTCTAAGACTTTTGAATTGCTACAAAAGATAGAAAGCAAAGAAAAAAGAAGGCAATGACGTTGTATTGATTCTCGCTGTATGTTTGAAAAAAGCTCTGAATTTGTTAGCAAATGGCAACTGTATAGAAGCTATTGAATTATCCAGTAATAAAACTTACCTAGCTAAACAAGTAGAATCTGAAAGTAAATAACATAAAAAAATAAACTTTATTTCTAAAAACAGATAATGTTTTTTGTTCCAATTATCTTGCAATCAGTGTCTTTTAATAAGTCAAATTAATAAAAAAACATAAAATTCTGGTTGAAAATACTTTTGAAAAACTATTCAGCAAAACCTACGCAATTTATAAGAAAAAACTTTATAGTTAAAGCTATTAGGTACTACAAAAACGTTTTTTACATTCTAGAGTTTTGTTAAATTCGGACTCTATTTTGTTTTGGTTATAGTAAAATAATATTTAATTGAAATATTAATCAAATTCATTTTAATTCAATATTTTCATCGTTTTTTAATCAATGAACCACAATTTTACAAAATAGTAAATATTTCTGTAATACTAAACAGTAATTACCTATCTAATGTAATTTATAAATCGATTATGAAATAGTGGGTGCTAGCTGAAATCATCACTGACTAACTACAAAGTGAAACTTTTTTCCTCGATAAACCTAATACAATACAAAACTTTGCATTTTAACATTATTAAACTTTTAAAGTAACAAAAACAAACAATTATAGTAAAAAAACTTTTTAAATAAAATATTTCTAACTTCTCAGTAGTTACCTGGTGTATTCAGTTTAAATTTCATAATTTACATCTTAACTCATTAATAAAAAATAAAGAGTCTAGTATATCTTTTAAAGTCAGTTTATAAAGCTTTATAGAAATATATTTTGAATACTTTTGTCATATAGTTCAGTTACTGACAGTCTCATATTTGTATACATTTAAAAGCCAAAAAAGTTTAAAGTATAAACATGATATTTTTAGCCTAAAAAGTTTGTATTTAAATTTAATAATAACATTAGGTGATAGGTGATCAGAAAAAGGCCTTATGTTAAATAACCAATAATTTTGGGATATTTTTTATTTGCTACTTTTTATGTCAGTAGTTAAGTTCATGTTGTTAATAATTACTAACTTACAAATATAGAAAAAGTGTTTGTACGTTAAGTAAAAAATTAATGAAAGATTTTCTTTTTATTAGTATTCAGACAATTATCAGCTGTACACTTTTAAAGAAGTAATAATTTGTTCTTCTTCCAAATTTTTATTTATCAGTAAAACAAACTTTAATTTAAAAAACTTTTCAAAGTAAATAAAACATCATTTGGTTTCAAGAAAATTACTTAATTTCTGAAAATTTTGAAAATAAACAAAATATATCCTAACTAGGCAGTTAACAATAAACCAGCTTTGCATTTGTAAGAACTTCTGAATAAAACAATAAGTTCTAAACAGTCATTAGAAAACTTTTTAGCTTTTAAATGTGACTATTTCCACCTGACTTGCTACATTGATATGAGAAAATTTAACGTGACGTCATCGTTTCCCGAAGCTATGTAAAACAGTTGTTGAGTATTTTCTGTGGTAGAAATCTAATCTATTATTCCAGCAAACAGAGTTTTAGTTAAATTTAATTTCCCAAGTGTAATAATAACAAAGAACAAAGTTAATCTTATACAAAGAATTCAATTCAAGCAATTATTACCAAATCTGTTTGTATTTTTAGCTATTTAAGCAAAAATCTTGGATTAGTAGTTTTCCTGTAAATACGCTTTTTAAGCATTTCTATTTCTAAAAGTCTTATTTTAGAAAAAAAAAGCATTTCTTGATTCAAATTAAAAGAAGTAATAAAACTTTTGTATTTACTGAAGTATAGTAACAACACCACTTGTTACTTCACATAAAACTCAAAACTTTAATAAAACTTCCACAGAGTCAATTTTGCATTCTGGCTCATAAAACTTCTCGACTAATAATAGAAAATAAGAAATGTATCTTATTCATAAAGCTGATGTTTAGTAACAAAGGGAAAGCACCGTAGTGGTAGTAAATATATTTTCACAGAGACGGACAAATAAAACTAATTTGAAGATACAATTGCAAATAATTTGTAACTAAATCGTTATTTAGCAATCAATATTTTTCATGGCCACCTTATCTAATGTGCTAAGTTCAGCTCAACAAGTTGTTTTAATACAAATGATAAAAAATTATTATTTTTATTCACTCTTATTCAAATTAATTAAATTGAATTCTAACTTCATGTAAACAATTAAAGTTTTTATTATAAAACTTTTCTAGAAACAGATTGAAACTTTAACAAGAAGTTTTTCATTTAGTTACAAACAAATAATTCTTTTAAGTTACTTAAATAAACTAATTCAAATCTAAACTCTTATCAGAAACTATAAATCAAATAAACAAATGCATTTTGCTGAACCTATAGACATTCACTTAGTGTTGTTCAAAGTTCTACTATTCACAAATTTTCCACTAGCCAAATCTGTCAGAAAAAATGATAAAATTAATCCAAATTTTAAGTTAGTTGAGCTTCTTTTCTATTTTTTTTAATAAAAATCTAAAAGTTCTGTTTCTTTTAAGCCAATTTGTATGATGATGTCATTAATCAGTGACGTCAGCATTATCTGTGTGATCCTGTCTGGCGCAGAAATTTTCATTTTGAATTAAAATGATTTTTTGCTTGAAATGAGACTGAGAATTACCATTATATCTGCTGTTCATGAAATCATTGAACAATTTATTTAGTTCAAATTGCTAGTAAGATTTAAAAAAAATTAAATTACTTTAAATGCTTTGCAATAACAAAAGTTTATATGAAAAAGTTTAATTTTTAAATCAAATTTCAGACCTTTATATTAATATCTAAAATAATACTCAAATAGAAATATTAGTTTTTTATAACTAACAACACTAGAAGAACTTTGTTTTTAAGAAACAGCAAAACTAAATTAAATCTTGAACAAAAATTAAGTTAAAATCCATATTATCTGAATCTTGATCTGTGAGATATTCTGTCATTATTTTACAAAGTCAATTTTGTGTTTGTACCTGCGTTCAACAACTAGCACCTTCATCTTGATAGCATCATTAAAAGGCTTGAGATGCCCTCATCACTAATGCTAGTTGCTCTACGAAAAGAATTTTGTAGGTAAATATTATTTACTTATAAATAAGTTATTAAATTTTCTAAGTCTTTTAGATTATTAAAATGTTAATTAACAAACATGTAGCTTGAAGATTTTTAAATTACATATAATAAATTTCAAAAATGATATCTATTCATGTCTCAAAGAAAAATAGACACAAACATGTCTTCATTATAAAGCAGTTTATCTGAACTGTTTGTGTTGTGACTACAAAATAGTTTATAATTTTCATTAGACAATTTCTATATTTGATATGACTCATAATACAGAGTAGCACCAAATCGTAATTGTTTTAGTTTTGTTCATTATCAAATTTCTATCAAATATAAAAAAAATAATCTATCCTTGTTACTTTTAGTTTATTATTACTGAACTTTTTTAAGGCTTGCGCTAACATTATTTAATCTAAAACTACTTTTTCAAATCTAACTAGTAAATTTAACGAGAATCAATAAATGGAATTTAAAGAATCTTAAATAGTAAAACAGCTGTAAAAGTGAAAGTACAGCTGCCACTTGCATGTGATCAATATGAGTAATAGAAAAAATCTGAAATAAAACTTCAATGGAAACTTGATAGAAACTTACTTTTAAAACTTTATTCAGAATTAATTTTATTCATTAAAATAATGTTAAGTCAATTAATTGTTTTAAGGGGTATTATAAAGTAAAGTGTTTTTTTTTATTTTACAATTTACTATTTATCATTTTTAGAAAAATAAATAGAAAAATACTGCCCTTAGCATAATCACTCATCTTAAATAACTGCAGAGTTGTTAATTAATCGCCTCATATACTTTATAACTTTTACAATAATGTCAGCAATTTATACTGCAAAACAACAAATACATATTTTCAAAATATATTCAAAATATTCTGTCTTAAGATTAAATGCAATTCAATTTTAGATTGGTTTCTGAAAAATAATAACTTTTCAATTTACATTATTGGTCGTAAGTCTTATCTATCAAATAGGCTTAGAAGATAGGTAAAAGCTATATTAAGAGATAAGCTACTCATATTGAACTAAACAAAAACTAGCCCCAAGCTACAAACTGATAACTGTGCTTTTCCGACTGATTCCAATATAGTAACTGCACTGACGTTTTGCGTCTACCTTGTTATTCCAATAATGGCTTTCTTATATCTTTTTCATGTATTATTTTTTACCAACATTACTGTAGTAAAATAAAGTAAAAACCTTTTTTAAAAGTTAGTAAATTTTTGTTTGTAAAATAAACAAGCTAACAATTTAAAAACAATCACTTAAAGCTACAAATTTATTGTTTGTTAGTTGTTATCATTTCAAATAACTTTAGTGATAATTTAATGCTTTCTAAGTTTGAATAATATAAAAGAATTGTTTGATGTTTAAGTAACATTTATATAACTATCTAATAGTACTTGGAACCAGCTGCCATCAGGCATGGTCATATCAGAATCACCCGCGTTGTTCAAGCAGAAGTTGAATCGTTATAACATCGCAAACACTGCCATTTCGAAAGTGTGATTTACAATTTAGAACACCAAGAATACAAACAAGCTAATGTTGCTTAAAAATATAAATTTTCTTCAAACAAAAAATGCATCCAGTAGTTTTTAAAAGTTTAAATTTTCTTTATGGGCAAACCATCAATAAAAGTTTATTATACTTTATAAACGTTTTGAGTAAAAGTTAAAGATTTGATAATAAGTTGTTCTTGTAAGTTTACTTTCAACTAGGGGATGATTTAAAATTCATTTTAACTTCACAAATCGGTCCACTAGCTTCATTCGTGCCAAGTAATGAAAGTTTTAAAGAACTTGACGTGAACAACAATTAGTTTAACAGAAAATAGTTTAACGCAATTATTTTAATTCAAATATTTTCTAATTGGTTTCTTTTGGAATTAATAATAGTTTTTGTACTGCAAAGTAGTTTTTCATTATAGTCAAGACTTGGTCATACTTTCCAAAATAACTGGTCAGCATAACAAGGCAGCTTCGAAGCGTTTGCTTTCAATATATGTCTGTGGACTCAATATTGAAGTATGAAATAGTTCTATCAATTAAAAATGGAAACAAGAGATTACTATTAAAAGTCAATATCGTTACAGAATTATATGAGTTTATGAGGATAAGGCTAAGATTTATTTGATGAAATATTCTTTTAATAATCGAAATAAGAGGCTTTGTATTTTACAAATGATAAATCAATCTGTGTGCATAAGATTTGAAATTGTATCTCAGCTGAAATGGTTACCAACTAAACAGCAAGAATAAAAACTTTCAACGAATCGATATTGTTTAAATCTTCAGGAAATTTCTTTAAAAAACATTTAAATAAAATATCTTGAAAATACTGTTTTCTTTAATTGAGTTTTTTAAAGATAAATTAAACTTTTTTGCACTCTTAAAATGAATGCAAGTTTAAAAAACTAAAATATAAAGATGTTCTATTTAAACTCAATGCCTTGTTTTAAAAAGTTGCTTTTTCTACTTTTTGCTGTTAAGAATATAATATTGCAAAATTATATATTTTTTTAGTCGAGTCTGTTTATCTCAAATAGCTACTAATAAGTAAAGAATATCAACTTAGATATTATCTAGCTCGTTTGTAAATTTTAAGATGATTTAGGGAGGTGATGATGATTTTTTGGTAGTTTAGCAAATAAGTGTGATTAAATACAATCGAAGCAAGTAAATAAATCGAAAATTCATACTTCACAAAAGAACATTTATTTTCTAAAGTTAAAATTACTTTTATTTCTTAAAAGCTCGAAATTATTTTCGGTAATTTTAATCATTTTAAAATAATCTTGCAAGGGGTCTTAATATCAGTAGCTCTTTTGTTCCTCACTGATACCAGTTTGAACTTATATAAGGTCACTCTAAATGTTAGCTTTGTCAGCTATTTGATGAAAGTTCAAGTTACAGTTGAAGCAAAACAGTCTTCAATTAATTGCTGATTTTTTGTGTAACTAATTAAACTAGATAAACAAACGAAGTATATAAATTTCTCTATTTTTTTTATAAAAAAAAACGAATATACAAACTTTATTCTGAAGATTTAAATCAAAAAATGAAAAAGTAACTGACCAATTAAAAAAAGATAGAAATATTGAAAAGTAGGCTTCTCATTCTCAATAAAATAATGTAAGTAACAAAACAATAAATATATAAATACATTTTTTATCATTTTATAAAGAAAATAAATTATTGAGAAAAATTTGTCTCTTTTTCCTAGTTTGAGATCTTGATAATATTTGTAACATCTTTGATTGTATTATTATATTCTTCTTTACTTAATTTTGCTTTTGTTTCAAAAATATCCAACTTTTTTTTCATCTCAAATACCTGAAATAATAGAAAAGTACAAAATTAGCTTTACTATATCTTTACAAAAAATAAATATAATATCAAAAAATTTGAACTTTTAAACTTAGAATTTTTAGAATAACTATTAATTAAAGATAAGTTGTATATATATATAATCATTTAAACGTAAATAAAACCGACTTAAGTTTTTAATTTTCGAGATGCTAATTTAACTAGTAATTCAAAATCAAGATTTACTTTTTGTTGTTCTTCTTTTAAGCTTTCTGCCAACTTTTTCAGCTTAACATTCAGTTCATCAATTATACTTTGAAGTTTATCGATGGTTTTATCATCTGATTAAATATTTATAATATTTAATTACTTTTATTAAATGAAATAAGGTTTTTCAAAATATGTGTATATATGTGATATATTTTCAAAGCTTTTTGAAATTTATAATGCTAATATATTTCTATTATAAAAATAAACGAAGAGAATAAATTAGTTTGAATTATTTAAGCATAACTCATTTGTAAATAATGTTGGTAATTTACTGGTTTGTACAACTGATAAATTTTCATTATTTACTTTTTTTTAAATGTTACAAGTTGAAATCTGAAGTTAATTAAAACTATTAAATCAAAATCATTAAATCAACAAAATTAACACATTTAGCAATATTATTGCAATATTATTGCACAAAGCTTTTTGTCAAGATATTTTTCAAGATATTATCTACAGTTTAGTTTTTTAAGAAAAAAACGTTTTTCACTTTTGGATTTTTCGTCTAACTATTTCTATTAATAGTTTTGTTTTGAAATCGTTAAAAATAATTATTCAAAGAATTAATAGTTTTAAGATAAATAAATTCCAGATAAAAACCTTGTAAGACCTTTCTTTCAATTTCTTCACTTAATTTCAATTCCGTTTCTTTCTAAAAATCAATAAAACAATTTAGAACTAACCACTAAAAACGTTGAACAAAATCTACAACTGTGAGATAAATTCAAATAACAAGAATTTGTATCTGTAGTTTTTCAAGACTTTTACACTAAATGTTAACAACATGTTTAATTCTTTTATCGGAAATAAGTTTAATACAAAAGACTTTTGCATTTGAAATTGAAGTGACATTTGAAATTGTTACTGACAAATTGATTAATAAACTCACATTGTTATTGTTCAGCATTTTCAGCTGGTTTTCATCTATAATGTCTTGAATCCTCCTATCACAATCATCTCTAACATGCTTTACACGTAATGAGACTTCATTTTTCAAGTTGTTTTCTTTCTTTCTCTGTATTTGAATGAAAGCTAAAAAAATTTATGACAAGATTGATTAACAACAGAGTAGAACAACATTTATCAAATCTGGCAACACATTTTCTTCATCTGCTTTATTCATATTACTGATGAATTTTATTGTCTTTCATTAAACATTATAAAAATTCTAAAATATGTTTTTTTAAACAATTTACAATTTAATGTAGGCTTACAAATATATGTTTTGTTTGAACACCAATATTTGACCAGTTTTATCTAATTAAATATCATTCTACAATATAATAAGTCTGTTGAACTTAAAACTAATAAACATCTTGAAGTAGGTTATATGAAGCCACACAATATCCACAAAACGAATTCAGAGAAAAATTACATTTCAGCATTTCATAATTACAAAAATAATTCTTTAAATAGATCTAGTTAAGATCATGATATGACTAATAGAAAAAAGTTTCAAGTCTCAACCACAAATGTGATAAAAACTAGATAAGTATATAAAAAGTAACTTTTAATGAAAACTCAGAAAGTAAGAAAACTATGCAACTTTTCAACTCGTAAATGATAACTGTTTAGCAAACAACATTTGCTGTGAATTTTTGGTGAAAAATATTTCAGCCAGTATTTCAGTTTTTATTTTTTAAGCAAGCAATCCGTTTGACTTAGAGGTTTAATTATTTAGTTTAACTCATAAAAAATTTAAGTAGTTTATAAAATTGTTCAGTTAATTTTATACTATATGAGAAAACTGGTCGATTACAAATAACGTAGGTGGAGTTAACTTAAAGGCATGTTACGCATGAGTGATTCAAGTCTGTATAGCCACACTTAGCTAATCAAAAACCAGTCAATAAGTGAAAGGAATATTTGCTATTCATTAGCAGATTAATAACATATAAGCTTCAAATTGTGACAAATTTTTAAATGCAGAAATTGAACTTTTTTATTAATTACATATATTTATTTTAAAAATAAGTTTTTTAAACATATTTAAGACTTTCACCAATTAGTTAAATCTGATATTATGAATCAAATAATGATGATATCATAATATATAAAGTTGCAGTAATTAACAATTTAAAAACTTTTTATTCAGATAGCTTTTGCTTTTCAGTATTTTATACTCTGAGCTGTGGTGAATAGTAATAACTTAATAGTATATAATAAAAATATTGAATATTAAGTAGTATTTAGTATACTCACATTTTAAGAATAATCCAATTAGGCATGAAGTAAACAGAAGAAAAAAAGTCAACTTTTGAATTGACCAGATTCGTTCTAAATTCATTTTGTCATAACAAATTTTATCTCACAGTATTTTCCATAACCAACACACTAAATAATAAAATATTACTTAAAACTTTTTTGGTAACTAAAAAGTATTATTCAGGCTTGACTGTTTTACTAAAAGCAGCTGTTTAAAGTTTAGTTAATATCATTTTTCAGTGCCTTAACTAAATTTTTCTAATTTAGTTTTTAAACTTTAGCTAAATTTATTAAAAAACTTATGGTGTTCCTTTTGAATAATTTAAGAATATTTAAATCAATTCTACTATTATCTTAGAAAAACTTTTAAAAATAGTTTAGTCATAAAATCTGGTTGAAAATAAAGCACTTAAAATAAGCTCACTGTTTATATAGTAAGATCTATTTAGTTTTTAAAATAATCAAACTTCCAGACAGCTAAACTTTTACTACAGTTTTTTTGGTAAAGTTTATATAGTTAACTAACAACTTTTTTCTCATCTCTCTATTCGAGTTAAAGCCTTGTAAAAATCTAGTTTTTAAGTGTTTGAAAAACAAGATATACAAGCAACTTTATCGCTTTAGGCCAACATATCTCTTTTTAATAAAGGAAAACTTACTGAGCTAACTATAGTAAAAAATGTTTAAATTTGCATTCAAAAAGTTCAGGCCTTGTTTACTTGAAAGTTAAAGTTTAAATTCTAACAATAAAATTCTGTTTACGCTTCAGTGAGTATATAGTGACGTAGTTATAAATAAGTGAAAACATTTTTGTGAGTTATTTTCAGACTTGATTAAAGTTAAACAGATTTGACTATCTAACCTAGCTAGAGATAACAAGCTTATAAGTATATTTTCTCGAGTATTTAAGGTTGAAAAGAATTACGTCAGAAGGGTTTTTTAGCATGAATCTTTACAATCTAAAATAGTTTTTTATTCTTTTTAACTTGAACAAAATTCTTTCAATCAATTTTCATAATCAGATTTATTTCGTTTTAAGCAAATAATTAAGATGTGTTTTAATTGTAACCGAGTTTGCTCTGGTTTTTATTCTTTTTTACATCGAATCAACAATTCTAGAAGAATCTCTCCACTTTTATTTGAAGTTTCATTAGTTCTGGGCACCATTTGTGTTTTACTGATAGCTGGTGAGTTTAGTTTGAACTATTTATCCAACTTAATAATCTTGTTGTTTTATACTTTGTTTAGTCTTTTTAATTTTTGTTTGTTTATCTTAAAATGTCTTAATAGTTCAAATTAGTAACTTATAAATTCAAAACCAAAAAATGCAACCTTATAGATGTAGGAAAAGTAATATTTATAAAAAATAAATCAAAGACGAAATTTATGCTCAAAACTTGTTTGTACATAACCGGTAATTTAGTTTAACCTTTTTTATACATAAACAAAAATATCTATTCTTTATGAATGCTATCTTCTTTAAGTTAAAAAGTACTTTTATTTTAATGACTTTTAATTAGTTACTGAATAATTTTGATCGAAAATTGCCTGGTTTTTAGCAAATATCACTTAAGTCAATCGATAATTGCAATTTACAGTGAGGTTGTTTAGCAGTAAATTTTACAGCAAATTAAAGATTCCTCTAAAACTATTTATTTAAAAACTTTTTAATAAATCATAAAAACCTTAAATTTGTTACTTTATAATTTGTAAGAAGTTAATTTCTTTAATTTTTATCACTAACAAAATATATACCTCTAAAATCTTTTATTGAAATATTTACATTTAAAAAAAGCTTTTTGGCCCGAAAAACCTTTTAAAAATTTAACAGTATCTATATAAAGTTGCTGAAAACTGAAGCAGGTTTGTTTTTCTTTTAGCAACAACAACTGATTTGTATGTTACAAGCATAAAACTGATTAAAATATTTTCATAATGTTAGGATAATCAAAAACAAAGCTTGTAGAAGAAAATAATTATAAATTATAGAAGTAAACAGACTGTTTTTAAACAAAATTATGTTCAAAGATTTTAAAAGTGTTTTATAGAAGGTAAAAGTAGGTTTTACTTTAAAGCTATTTAAAAGTTTTGGAAAACTTTTCAAATATTTTGTCTCATTAATATTTCAGTGAAGAAGTATAAGTTATTATAATAGATAAACTGTCTTTTTTTTAATTTCTTGAGTGAAAAAAAAACACTTATGAACCGAAAGTTTGGTTTTAAATGGTTTTCTTTAGCTTTAAAAAACTAAATGATTTAATAATTCTTAAAATATTAGAACTGACAATCAAACTTAGCTTTTAAAATATTTTAAAAATGTTTAAACAAATTATTTTAGATTTAATTTACCAGACTTTAACCAAATTATTCTAATAGAAACATTGAATCATCTTAAACTTTAAATTTAAAGTTTTAATTAAACAACTTTATATCAATTTTCCAAAAAAAACATGGGAAATATGATTTGAAGATATTTAAACTTTTTTGTTGGGTTAATTTGTATTGTATTTAAAAATGTTAAAACTACAAAGTTAGATAACGTTTGATTGTTTGATAACTTATACGACAACAACAAAAGAATTTTTATCAAATGTTCTTCTTACGTATATTAGATTCGATATAACTGCAAAATATTGCTAGCCTGTTTTCAAGTATTTTTAAGAAACTGAAAAACAGTTGAACAGATTAATAATTTTTTTAATCTGAGGAATTTTTTACATAAACGGGTCAATTTATACAATGAAATATAGATTTTGTTTGAAGTTTTTATAAATTTACGTTAATCACATTTGGTAGATAATCGATATTAAAAAGTGGCTCTTAATAATATCAATCCAGTCACATATGGTTTCAAATGTATTATAAAAACAGGTTTTGAGCCTTAGGCGACCTTAGCAAAAAATTTGAGCTGTTACATTAGTAGTTCATCCGTAAAAAGTTGTTTTCAAAATTTATTTGATAGATCTTGGTCGGTTTTCAACCAGAGATGTAGACATTTTAGAAAAAAGCAAAAAAGAATTCTGAATCTATAAAGATAAATTTTGATGCTAAGTTTTAAAAACCATAAAAAAGTTCTGATACTAATAAAATATAAATAATCTAAAAATTCAATTTAAAATATTTTCCTATTATATTTCACTATTTTTAAAAGTAGGTGAAAAAGATAATGAAGAAAACCATTAAATTAAACCAAAGTTTTCTAAGAAATATAAAAAGTTATTTTTTAGTTCCTTTTGAGAACTTCAAGCATTTTACAAAGTTTTTTTTTTTAATTATATTTGGAATTATTAATGACTTTTTTTTTATAGATCTTATTTGGATTGGTCACCGACATCATAAGAAGTTCGCTGAATTGGAATATCTCCATGAACTTGATCTAACTAGCTTTCGAAAGCAATTTGATTTGCAAGTAAGAGAATAAAAGACAAACTAAAACACTCCGATTTTAGAAAAGCAAAAACAAATTTAAATATATTTTTCAAATTAAATTTTACTGAAAAGAAATTGCTTTTTTAATTTAAGATATTTCAATTTGCACTAGTTTAGATAAACTGCTGATTTTTTGTTTTAATATTTTATAAGTTTGAAATCGAATAAAGCTTTATTAGGATCAGTTTATTTTGTAATTTTCAAACTACTAGATTTCCTGCTATTTAATTTTTGAATTGTTAAAATTAAATTATTTTCTATTACTATTCATTATTCAACTTTAGAAATTAGTCAAATGTAAATTAGAGATCAGTAATTACTGCATATTTAAGTTTTTAACTTTTAGTAGTCAACTAATTCAAGTTTTATCAATTTTATAGCTCGTTGTTATTAATTTAGATAAATATGAATCTCAATTACATTAAATCATATAAATAACAAATATTGATATTTGAATATTAGCTAGTTGTAAATTTTCTGCTGTTTTCGTTAACAATTGTGAAAATATTAGATGCATCAAATAGAACAGCAGAGGAAACAGATTGGAGGAGAGTTAAAATCTAAACATGAACAGGAAGTTGCTATTATAAGTGATTCACACCAAAAAGAATTAGAATCTAAGATATCGTCGATTCAATCAGAGCTGAATCATTTGTTATCCTTATCTAAAGGTTATTGGGAAAAACATGCGAAAGGGCATCACGTTGAAATCCAACTTGGACCTGAGAATCAAAGAGTTGATAAGAAAAGCTCGGAAGATATAGAAAATTAGATAAAGCTGTTTAATTGATGATACATTTTTAATGAAAATTGAAAATAAAAATGCCATTTTGTGATATATATTTGACGTTACCATTCCTAGAAATCGAAGTTATTTATTTGATAGTTGTGCAAAATTGGTAAAGAAATTTAATTTTCATTTATTTATAGATACTAAATGAACTTTACATTTTCTTTGTTATTAATTTTGTAATTTGACGATGTTGCATTAATTGAAAGATTTTATCAAAATTTCAGTGTCTTCTTTAAGAAGCTTCTATTTCTCGTCATGAATGAAAAACTTTTCAAACTGTTGCTTTTATATATTACATTTTTAATTTCGCTTTTACTTCCAGGCGTGTTGGTATCAGTATCTAACATGAATTCATGTGGTTGAGGTTGGGCTCTCAAGTTGTTTATTTTTCGAGTTCAACTAGAATTTATTTCCGAAAACTTTTTCAAACTTTTTGTCCTACTTAAGACTTAAGCATAAACTTAAACATAAGTATCTAAAAATCGATTTAAAATTGAAAGTAAATTTATATTTAGAACTCTTCTATTCAGTGGACCACTTCTAGCTTATTTAAGTCCTTCAACAAAGTGTAATAGGGCGACTGTACAGCCTTAAAATACCTATGTATTCAGGTTTGATTTAAAACCTTACACAGATATTATTTGTTCTGATTGAGATGACTTTGGTAAGATAAAAATAATTTTAAAAAACTAAACTGAGATATAAGGTTTTCAAATGTGAGCAAAGGTCATGGCTGTGATCTTACTTTTAAAATAAAATCTGTGTTATAAAGCCTAGTAAGTGAAGAAGCTGTCAGTTTTATATATCACTTGGAAAGGAAATCACTTTAATCTTTTAAACAGAATTTTTAAAAGAGATGAAAGATTTTGGAATCGGAGAGGAAATTTCAAACCTGGTTACCCTATTGAAACAGATATTACTCAATTAGGCCTTATCAAATTTTTTGAGTGGATTAATTTTAAATGACGAGTCCTTAAGGGTGAATGAAAGATGTTTAGAGAATTCATTTATTTTAAGATGACAGAAGCCATTACTAATTCTTAATAGTAGTACAAGGTCAGAAAAAAAACGTCAATATTGCCAGGATTTTATATTAGGCTTTAAAAAACGATCTTTGTATGACGAAAAGGATTATGTCAATTTTAAGGATTGCTTTCCCAATAAATTATCTTTGAATTGAAGCTTTATTAAATATTGTTCAAGGTGAAAGCTCCATAAGGAAAAGCTAAACTCTAATTTGGAACTGATAAAAGTAGTGAAAAGTTTAAAGAGTGTCAAAATATTTCTGGTCTTAAAATATTTGAAAATTTACATGAAGCAGATGAGCCTATTCTGAACTAGTAAGTTACATGGTCAGTCCATTTTAAAACGTGAGAGATGAAGATACCTAAGGGTTTAATGGCCCGACATTGGGGAATTTTAAAATTTTAAATTAATAATAAAACTCTGTCAGCTCTAAAAACCACTATGGCTAGGTCTGTCTATTAAAGAAATCAGAATTTAGAGAAAGCTTTTATAAAACAGTTCATTATTTTTTAACCTACCATAGTGCAAAAATATAGCTTTTAAATTTCTTTCCTACTTATACAAGTTTACTTTTTTTAACTAGTCACTAAATAGATTTGTTTCACCAACAATATACTACAAACGGTTGATAAAGACAATAATAAAATATTTTTGCAGTAATCTTTAAACTATAAGGATTCTAAAATAATTGAACATATTTGCAAACATCTGTTTCAAGAGATAATAAAAAATGGACTTTTACATAATCAAAATAAAATTTAAAAATATATATTGAGTTACACTTTTTGGTATGGTCACTTTAAAAATCTTTGCCAATAGTAGCTTAGTTTTCGTCTTAGTTTTTAGATATTTTTTATAATTGGTAATTTAAATTAAAATAATACTATTATAATATATAATAATAGTAATTAATAATTTAAAATTATAATTATGAATTATATCTGAATTTCAAAGGTATACTTCAATTCATTTTTAAGATGTATTTAAAGTCTATTTGGATATGCTTTTACCAAGTCACGTTTCAGTTAAATTTTTATCTATTATTGAAAAATGTAAGATTTTATATCTCTGAAAAGTTTCAGAAATTCTTCAAGTGTAATTTTAAACAATTTTTTTTTATAAAGAACAGATTTGTCAGTAATATTTTTAAAACGCGGTAGATAGCCTTGCCATCGCTGTGTTACTGTTAGTCTTTAAAATTTTAAAAATCTAAACTTTCTATATTAATTACTAAAACTTAAGATTAATCACTATTGGGAAAATTATACTCCACTTAAACAAAAATATTTTTATTGATTATCTTCAATGTAGTAACTGAAAGTAGCATAACTAAATATCATTTTTTCTGATTAAATTTCTTAGTAAGATTCATTTATTAAAAATAATTGTTAATCATTTTATTATTTAATTCTTTACATTAGCAAATTATTATCTTTTGATTCAATTATAGTAACAAGTATTTTTAGATCAAAACTGACAGAAAATTATTTTACTTTCTATGTCAAAAATAATTTAAGTAGCTATTTGAAAATGTTTAGATTTTTTTTATATCTTGTTTATTCAAGTAATATCATTTCACATTTTTTTATTGCAGGATTTAATTTTTGAGTATAAATACTTTTGTTGTGACTCAAATAATTATGGATGCTGATTTATATGATGAATTTGGAAACTATATTGGACCTGAACTAGATTCAGATGATGATGCAGAATTAGTTTCACCAAGTATTTCAGATGAAGATGAGGACTCAGTGAAAGATGAAGATGGTAGTGGTGATGAGCAAACTGGTAATTTGATTTTATTATGATAAATCAAGTTTTTAAATTTTTACAATATATTCTTTTGCCAATTAGCAATGTTAACTTTGTTAAATTTTCAGAAGTTTTATTTTCTAACAAGTAAATTGTTTCAATCAAAAGCTTATAAATAATTTTAATATTTAATAAACTCTTTGGAATATACTTTAAAATTAATAAATATTTTAATTTTATGTTTTGATCTTTCTTAAGCTTCATTATCTGAGTATATATTTAAATTTCTTAATAAAAATTTTTTAACTTTTAAATAAACTTTTTTTGTTTCTATGAAAATGAATTTTAGTTTTGTTATTAAATATAAGCAAAATAGATTTATGATTTAAATAAATTTTATATTGAAGTTTATAAATTGAAAGTTTATTTAATTAGTAGCATTTTAATAGGAATGGAAGTAGTATTACATGAAGATAAGAAATATTATCCAAATGCTGAAGAAGTTTTCGGGCCAGAAGTTGAAGTGAGTTTTTAAATGATCAGCTTGAAAGATAAAATGTTGATTTTTTTTGTTATATAACCAAAAAATAGAGCTAAAAATCTCATAAAAGTAATATCACTTAAAAACTATATTTATTTTATCTATATACTTATATATATCTTATATATCCATATCTTAATTTTAATTAAAAACTTAAATACACATTTCTTTATTTCATAAACATTTATTTACAACTAGTTCTTTTATAATTTTAAAATCTATAGGAGCTCATCTACCATTAGAATCTTCTTACACAAAATTTTATTAATAGTCTTATTGAAATATCCACATTTTTTTCTTACATGTTTGATTCTAAATACAAAAATTCATTTATAGACTATAGTACAAGAAGAAGATGCCCAGCCACTAACAGAACCAATTGTAGCACCTGTCAATAAAAAGAAATTTTCATTAGTAAGGCAAGATTATCCAAGGACTATATATGAGATGGAATACCTCGCTGATCTAATGGACTCACCTGCTCTCATCAGAAATATTGCTCTGATTGGACATTTACATCACGGCAAAGTATTTGATTTTTTTATCAGTGATTTGGATTTATGTTGGCTTATAAAAAATCTACAATTTATTAAACAACTTTTTAGACCACATTTGTTGATTGCCTTTTGGAACAAACTCATTTAGACATTGCAAAGAAAGAAAGCAAAGATGTAAGTATACGTATATGAAGTATCTCGAATAATTATTAATTAGATGTAAAAAGTTCCAATGAAGTAAATATTTTATGATTTATAATTCCAAATAAGTTTTCTTTCAATCATGATAAAAGTTGGTTGTTTGAGAGATGCTTATCAACGTTATTTTCTACCAGCTTCGATATACTGATACTCTGTTAACTGAACAAGAGCGTGGATTGAGCATCAAAGCTCAACCAGTCACACTTGTTCTTCCTGATATTAACGAGAAAAGTTATTTGATTAATTGCATGGATAGTCCTGGTCACGTGAACTTCTCTGATGAGGTAAGATTGCGTGCATCAGCTCGTTTTATGATGAAATTGATTGATCATTGATTAGGTGACTGCATCAATGAGATTAAGTGATGGAGTTGTTTTATTTGTTGACGCTTCCGAAGGTGTGATGTTGAATACTGAACAATTATTAAAACATGCGCTTCAAGTAAGCCAACTTTTGATAATTTTTATCGATTAAACTCAAAAGTCAACTTCATGTTTTGTAAATCAAGGAAAGACTTGCTGTGACTGTCTGCATCAACAAGATTGACCGACTTATCCTTGAACTAAAACTTCCTCCAAATGATGCTTACTATAAAATACGTCACGTGATCACGGAAGTGAACGCTTTGATCAGGTACTAAGTAGAAGATTTGTTCTTTACTCTTTTTAACTTCTTCTTTAACAGCACTTACAGTGATAGTGAAGATATTCCGTTTGTGTCTCCCACCAAAGGAAATGTTTGTTTTGCCAGCTCCAAGTATTCCTTCTGTTTCACATTGGCTTCATTTGCAAAGATATATTCTCAGCAATTTGGTGATTCTTTCGACTACAAGACGTTTGCTAAACGTCTGTGGGGTGATTGTTATCTTAATCCTAAAACGTAGGAACCTCCCTTCTTACTTTTGTGATTGTGATTTACATTCTTGAATTCGTAGGCGGAAGTTTCAGAAGAAAGTTCCTCAAACAAACTCGCAACGAACTTTTGTGGAGTTTATTCTGGAACCTTTGTACAAAATCTTTTCACAAGTTTGTTATTTACAAATAAATCTGATCTTTTATAATTTCATTTTCTTACCACTGACTTAATTAGAGAAGAGTTAAAATAGAATCAGATTGAAAACTTGTACCCTTGCTTCTTGGTACAATTTATCAAAATTCAGACATCGACACGAAAGTCTTCCCGATTTAATGACGTCATCAAATCTTTTAAGTCTCACTTTCTAATTTTTTTGTAGGTTGTTGGTGATGTAGATTCAACTTTGCCAAGAGCTTTAGATGAATTAGGAATTTATGTTTCTAAGGAGGAACTGAGGATGAATATTCGCCCTCTATTGCGATTGGTTTGTTCAAGGTGATTACCTCTCATTTCTCATGTGCATCTCACAGTTGTTTGTTTTTTAGGTTTTTCGGAAGTTTTTCAGGATTTGTGAGTATGTGTGTTGAACATATTCCATCTGCTAAAGCTGGTGCCCAAAAGAAAGTCCAACACACCTACACAGGACCACAACAAGGGTCCGAACTGTCAGTAGCGATGCACAATTGTGATCAGAAGGTTCAGTTGTGGACTAATATGTTGATGGGGTGACTAACATCTGTTGTATCAGGGACCTTTGATGATACACACTTGTAAGATGTACTCTACTGAAGATGGGGTCAGTTTTCGAGTGTTTGGTCGCGTCATGAGTGGTACGGTCCACGCTGGTGATGTGGTCAAAGTTCTAGGAGAGAATTATACTCTTGATGATGAGGAAGATTCTAGGGTGTTGACAATGGGGCGTTTGTGGATTTTAGAAGCCAGGTAAGAAGTTGATTGAAACTTTTTCCTGTTTCAGATGAAACTTGTGAATCTAAATTTAAAAGTTTATCTTTTTGACTTACTAAGACACAAATCTCAGAAAGTACAATTTTGTTGCAGATATACTATTGAAGTAAACAGGGTTCCTGCTGGTAATTGGGTTTTGATGGAAGGGGCAGATGAACCAGTTGTAAAGACCAGCACAATAACCAGTTGTAGTGTCAACAACGCTCATATATTCAGGTTCATCTTCACAATTCACTTCTTTAATTTCAAATCAAATTTCTTTTAACAGACCCTTAAAATTTTGTACAAGTTCAGTGATAAAGATTGCTGTTGAACCGGTGAATCCATCTGAACTACCTAAGATGTTGGATGGTTTACGAAAAGTCAATAAAAGTTATCCCTTACTCACCACCAAAGTTCGTCGGGATCTTCACTGTTCTTACAAATCATAAACTCGAATTATAATAGGTTGAGGAATCAGGAGAGCATGTGATCCTGGGAACTGGGGAACTCTACCTTGATTGCGTAATGCACGACTTGCGACGTATGTACGCTGAGATTGATATCAAAGTAGCCGATCCAGTGGTGGCGTTTTGTGAAACTGTAGTTGATACTTCATCACTCAAATGCTTTGCTGAAACTCCCAACAAAAAGTTAGCTTTCCGCTAGCTGGCGCTGTGGTGTAAATAACAAATATTTGTGACAGAAATAAGTTAACGATGATTGCTGAACCGCTTGAAAAGGGAGTCGCTGAAGACATCGAAGGTGAAGTTGTTCATATCGACTGGAATAAGAAAAAAGTCGGAGAATTTTTTCAAAAAAAATACCAATGGGATTTACTGGCGGCAAGATCAATCTGGGCTTTTGGTCCCGATGCATCAGGTGAGGAATATCTCAAGATTTGATCATTATCTTCATCTCTACTCTGATCCCTTCAGGTCCTAATATCTTGGTCGATGACACTTTGCCATCAGAGGTGGACAAAAACTTGCTAGGACTTGTCAAGGACAGTATCATACAGGGGTTCCAGTGGGGCACCAGAGAAGGACCTTTATGTGATGAACGTGAGTCAATAACTAGTTGCTGGTTCGATTACTGGTTGGTTGCTGGTTGATTACTGGTTGGTTGCTGGTTCGATTACTGGTTGGTTGCTGGTTGATTACTAGTTGGTTGCTGGTTCGATTACTAGTTGGTTGCTGGTTCGATTACTGGTTGGTTGCTGGTTCGATTACTGGTTGGTTGCTGATTCGATTACTAGTTGGTTGCTGATTCGATTACTAGTTGGTTGCTGATTCGATTACTAGTTGGTTGCTGGTTCGATTACTGGTTGGTTGCTGGTTCTATTACTAGTTGGTTGCTGATTCGATTACTAGTTGATTGCTGGTTCGATTACTAGTTGGTTGCTGGTTCGATTACTAGTTTGTTGTAACTGGCTTATTTACTGATTAGAACGTTTTAATTTCATCTCTTAAAAAATCTTTTAATTATTTTAGCTATTCGAAACGTAAAGTTCAAGATCTTGGATGCTGTTATGTCATCCGATCCTCTTCACCGAGGAGGTGGACAAATCATTCCTACCGCGCGTCGAGTCGCTTACTCCGCGTTTCTTATGGCAACCCCTCGCTTAATGGAACCATACATGTTTGTCGAAGTAATCGCGCCAGCTGATTGCGTGTCAGCAGTGTACACAGTTCTCGCACGTCGTCGGTATGTTACATAACAAGTTGTCATCTACTTCTTCTTATAACCTTTTGTAGAGGTCACGTCACTCAAGATGCCCCAGTACCCGGGTCACCTCTCTACACCATCAAAGCTTTTATTCCCGCGATAGATTCATTTGGTTTTGAAACTGATTTGAGGACTCACACATTAGGACAAGCTTTTTGTTTATCAATCTTTCACCATTGGCAGGTTTCTTATCGAATTCTTCGGTTCATTTCTTTCAGTTAATCTCTTCTCAGATTGTTCCTGGTGACCCTCTAGATAAAAGCGTAGTAATCCGACCTCTTGAACCTCAACCAGCCGCTCATTTAGCAAGAGAATTTATGGTGAAGACTCGTCGTAGAAAGGGACTCACAGAAGATGTATCCATCAACAAGTTCTTCGATGATCCTATGTTGTTGGAGCTGGCTCGACAAGATGTCATGTTTAATTATCCTTTGTAATCCCATCTTCATTTGCATATTCACTGCAAATTGATCACGTGATGAAATATCCTGAACAATATTTTTTGAGTCAATGATAATATCTTTGAAGTAGAAATTCGTTTTTGATATTGTATCTGATAGAAAAATATGATAAGCAATTTGTAAATTTCATAAAACAATTTAATCAAAATCTGTCAATTTATCTAAGTTTTATTAGTGTGTTAAGAATTAGATGAAATTCATACTCTGTGATCTTATTACATCTAACTTGTTTCATTGATAATTAGATATGTTTGATAATTGGAACAAAAATTCAGGTTACTTCATGTAACATAGCAGCAGACCAATTGTTCTAAAGATGTTTGTTGGCTTATTTATTTTATTCAACGCATAGATTCGGATGACAAATCATACAACTCTTGAAGCGATCAAATTAACAATATGAGCAGAGAGGTTTTTGAAAGCGGTTAAACACGACATAAGGGCAAAAAATAAAAATAATGAAGCTGCTAGTATTATGTATTACTCATTAAATCAGAGGTTACCTGAATCAAAATTTTTAACAAAATTTCATGAACTGAAAATCTTAGTAACTGCTCAAAGCATTTCTGAAAATATAAATTTGGTTTAACTACTTGTTATTTGTGTTTAGGTTTCAAAGTATGCAATGATCACACAAAAAACAAATTTCTTTTGAAAGTACATTGTTAAAAAAATAATCTTTAACTTTTTTATAAAACAAGCTTATGAGATTGATTTGTCGATGTTATGAATTTTGTTTAAAAAATATTTCTTATGATAACATTTTGGGGAAATAATATTTTTAGAAAGGTATCACTTTCTTTAGTAAAGTTTTAGTATATTAATAAAACAATCACCAAAATATTTATTCCAATCTTTTGTGTTTTAAGATTTTAATACTTCTAAAAAAAGGTTTGAATTTAAAAAAAAAACAGATTTTTCTTTTAATTTTATAGTAAAATTATCTATTAGTACTTACTTTTATTATTAATTAGATTTATTTCAACTTCAAGATATTCATGATATAAGCTACATATATTCACCACATGGTGGCCGAAGTTTTTTCTTTTTTCATTCATATTTTTAGCTATAAAAGACAGTTCAAAGCAGTTTCGAGAAAAATATATGTTTATAATAGAAGCAGAAGTTTTGACTTGTGAAATTGAAGAGCCATGCCAGCCCAGTAAGAAATCTTTGTTGTTTACTTAATTACTAGTTAAAACTTGTTTCATAGTTTTAACTAGTTTTAGCTGTAATGTTTTATAACATTTATTTAAAGTATTATTAATACTAATTATTACATCATTATTCTTAGTTTTAATTTTATAAAATATTAATTAAATTAGTATTTAATTTTATATTATATAAAATTCTTACTTTCAAGATCATTTCAAGATCTTTCTAATCTAATTTTAGATATTTAAACTACTGGTTTGTATTCTCACGATGTTATAAATGTGTTACTAAAATTAAAAATTGTAAAAGAAAAACTGTTTAATTAATACTGCGTTTAGTCATGATGTACATAAACGTATAATGAAACATCATTAGTAGGCTAGTTTGTAATTGTACCTTACATTGGTTTTAATTTGCTGGTCATTTTTAAGGGCTGAAAACGTTGATATTACTCCCGAAGAGGAAATGCTAGATCAGTACTGTGATCCAAACCATCCGAAAGTGGTTGATTACCAAAATGTCTTAGAAGCTAGTGTCCGAATCAAAGAAAGAATTATAAAAACTCCGTTAACAGTAAGATTACTTTTACTTAAATTTATAAAGTAAAATTTACTCATGTAAAAAACCTTTAGTTTCTGTCTATTAGATTTACACTAAGTTTGTTACCTTTTTTTTCAAAGTCACTCATTAATTATTAAATGTTTCACAGAAAAGCCGTTTATCTGACGATATTGGGATGGATTTATTCTTCAAAAAAGAATACATGCAATATACAGCAAGGTTTTTATAGTTGTTTTATATTTTTGAACAAATAATCATATATTTTTACTGTTTTATTTCATCAAAATTAGCAAGCTATTTCTCATTACATTCCAGCTTTTGTAAGCCAGTAAGAATTGAGTATGTAATTGTGCCTCTTTTTTTAACCAATCATAGCGCTATTAACAGACACACCTATTTTTGACATCGTTGTATTTGTTTTTAGCTTTAAAAGATTTTAAAATCAAAAACAAAAATATTGTTGCCCATTATTTATAAATAACCTTTTAAATCATATTTTGAATGCAAACATCGCTTTAAATTCAAACTTTCAATAAAACTGTTTAATTGTTAATTCTTCTATAAATTATTTTTGAAAAACTTTTTTGTTCAAACTTCAATTCAATTGAAGACTGAAAGTTTTTGTAACTTCAATAGTTCATAAGCTTATTTGGAAATATCAATACTTGTTATAAACAAATGCTACTAGTAATTTCAAGCTTTATACGAAGACTTTTGAAATATTATTTCAATAAGTTCATTTTTAACTTTTATTCAATTTAGTTTCAAAGATAGAGGCGCTGCTAACGCACTTTTAAAGCTTTCGAATGAGTCGAAAAAGAAAGGAGTTATTGCAGCTTCAGCTGGAAACCACGCTCAAGCAATGGCTTATCAGGGCAGAGAGTTAGGAATTCCAGTAACTGTAGTGATGCCAGAACAAGCCCCAACTATTAAGGTGACATCTTTACGTAAAATGATTTTTAGGAAAATTTTATTCTAATATATATTTTTTCATCTTAGGATAAAGTAAACAAAACCTTTTGTAAATTTTGATAAAATAAAACCTTTAAATAAGAATAGTTTCATTTATAAAATTCAGTGTGAAAAACAAGTCCAAAGTTTTTATATTTTATCAAAAAACGTCGTTTGTAGGTTAATAGCTGTAAAAAGTTAAAAGCTGAAGTAATTCTGTCTGGAAACCATTTCGATGCCGCTAAATCTGTAGCTATGGAAAAAAGCAAACAAGACAATATAGTATACATTAATGGGTGAGATGTCATAGTTACATTTCCAAAGTGAAAATAAAAATAATTAAATTTCTGAACTAAATTATATTTTGTTGGAATAAATCTTGGAATTTTTTAATATAAATTTCTAATTGAGATGATAAAATTCAGTTATGATCATCCTGATGTTATTGCGGGGCAAGGGACTTTAGGACTAGAAATGGTTGAGCAAGTTGATGACTTGGACTACATCATAGTACCAATTGGTGGTGGTGGACTAATTGCTGGAGTTATTGCTGCTGTCAAAGAAGTTAAACCTCACATCAAGATAATTGTAAGTGTTTGATATTATCTCTAATTTTCAAAACAATACTTACAGAAAATTGAAAAACTCCCCAAGTTGATAAACAAACAACTTGAAATATGTTAAATTTTTGAATAAGAAAATTGTATTTTTATATTTGCTTTTAAGGGAGTTGAATCATCTCGATGTCCATCTTGGTCAACTGCTGTTCAAAGAGGAGTACCTGTTAAATGTTCGACATCTAAAGAAGGAGCCAAGAACTCGATTGCTGATGGTCTGAGCGTCATCAAAGTAAGAAGTCTCTTTATTTAAGGCACCTTTTCATCTATAAGCTATTCTAATATTTGAAGACACAATAAACAGTAAGATGCAACTAATTACAAAGATACTTGTACTCGTTTGTGACTACTTTGTTTACCACAGAGTTAGAGTCTAAGATATTTTACAAAACTCTCGTTTAAATTATAGGTTGGTGTAAATGCATTTGCTACGGCCAATAGTCAAATTGAAAAAGTGGTGACTGTTAATGAAGATTTCATTTCATTGGCAATTTTGAAGCTGTTGGAATATGAAAAAGCTGTGGTTGAGGGCGCTGGGGCAACTGGGCTTGCTGCTATATTATCTGGAAGTTTGCCTGAGCTGAAGGGAAAGAAGTAAGTTTACAAAAATTACTTTTCAAAATACCAAATACTAAATTATTGACTTTAGGGTGGCTTGTATCCTGTGTGGTGGAAATATTGATGCTTTAACTTTAAATAAAGTCATCGATAGAGGTTTATGGATGGATGGCCGATTGTGTAGATTTCGTTGTTTGATTAGTGACCGCTGTGGAGGTTTGATGTCCCTTTTAACGGTTTTGAAAAAGGAGAATGTCAGGTAATTAGATCAAGATTGTCTTAAGATTTTCTGTTTCGATTTTTCTTCATTATTTTTTTTCAGCATTCGAGACTTAATCCATGACAGAGCAAGACTTACTGGTGTAGTCTACAAGACTACCGTTACTTGCACAGTTGAATGTACAAGCAAAAACCAGTCTGCTGCTCTACACCAAAAACTTTATGAAAATTTTAATAACGATATTCAATGGTTGAGTATTGTTTAAAGAACTCTTCTGTTTTTTTTGCATAAAAAATTAATATCTTTTGACCAAATTTCTAACTTATAAATCAACTAATCACTGCTTTCTATTATATTTGTTTACATTTTAATAGCAATATTTGTAAACTCAATGCTAGATTTATAGTTTTGTAATCATTGTCATTTACTGAATTGTCAACACTGCATTTTTAAACACATCAGATAATGTTTCGATTTTTATATGTCTATAAAAATAAATTTTGATGATGCAGCCAAGTCTTAAAACATTTTGGTATAAACTAATAAACTCTTTTTGTAAATCAGCATTTGTTATTATTTAAAAAAACTGAAGGAAGAAATAAAACACTAATGCTTCATTTGTAACACAATGACACAGTATCAAGTTATCGTGTTTAGCTAATCATAAGTGTAAGGAATTTCAAATTTGATGACTCAAACATGTAGTAATTGAAATATTAAACTAAAACACTTTTAGTAATAACTAACATCACTTGAAAGGTCATAAACTCTGAATAGGCTTATTTGAGGTGAATTATTTTAGTCATTCGTCAAAAATAAATATATTATCAATTTGTTTAGCTCATGTTTGTTTAGTTTCGAATAAAGATATAAATATTATAATATAAATATCAAAATTTTGGTTTGGCTAAGATTTCAAATAACATTTTTATTTATTTGCTTATCTTTTTACAAATGTTTAAAAAATGGAAAGACTTCAATTGAAAAAGAAAATAAGCTTTTATTCATTCTTTCTCTCACTCATTTATATTTGTTCTTGATGAATTTTTATTTGATCTATAGTTGATATTTGATGAGGTAATAAGAAATGTAATAATAAATACCGTTAGTCTGCTGTTATATCAAGCATATTTGTTATGCGAATCACTTTATTAAAGACTAACTCCTTACTTTTTAAAATCATACACTTTAAGATTTTCCACAGAAAATTTTTAAGTTAATTTCTATTCGAAATTGATGTATCAAAGCAAATCTTTTGTTTTATATTTGTTACATAAGTTTTGCAAACATTAGAACATTCTGTAATGCTTTTCAAAACTCAGCAAATGTGAAAACAAAAATCATCTTATTGTCGGTTTTTGATTGCTGCAAATTTTAAACCTAAAAAAATAATTATTATTCAGAAAGAAGCCGCAAAAACTCATTGCGCCACCTACCGGCGATCGCTGTTTGAAATCCGGCGTTGTAGTCTAAAGCCACTTCGTTTTGTCTGTAGTCATTTCGGTCATCAGTAAACTTTCCCTTTAATCCAGGACCTCCAACCAAAGCCCCATACAAAGTGATTGGGTTGGGTTGACTAGAATGAAGCTGAGAAAAGGTGCATGGAGCTGGCGCAAAGGGACAAGAACTAATAAAAAACGATTTAATTAGATTGAAATTAGCTTCAAAACTGTATTTACCTTGAACGATGATGAGGTCTTTTCGGATAATTCTTTCCGACTCCAATGATATAACTTCTTCCTCCTTTTCCTCCCATGATTCGAAGAATCTGATCTTCACCCCATTTGAAGTATTCTGCGCTTCTAGGCAGAGGAGGGGACAGTTCGCTTGCCATTATTGCAATCATCGCAGCATTTGCTGCAATCATCAGATTAGAACCGAATTGTCTACTTGTATCAATTGTTGTAACCTGCGTAGCGATTAGGGGCCCATGGGTTGAGGTACATAATGCCTTCTGGAGTTTTTGGCATACCCATTACATTATCCATAAAGCGTGTAATAGGAGTTCTAAATATTTCTTCACCAGTAATATTAGCTAGAAGAACCTTCAAATAACAACTAATTTGTCACAAAGTGGTTATACTTGTAATAAACCTTTAAAGTAATTAAATAATTGTTTCTTGATTGAATTTTTATCAGAATAATTCAACATTAAACTGTTAAAAATATCATAAATACCTGAGCCGAAACCATCTTTCTATCCCAAGAAACTTCTCTTTCTGATAGGTATTGACCTGACACTTCATCATATATTTTACGAGCTTCTTGCAGATAGTAGTTGTTATTAGTTGCCTTATACATCCAAGCAGCTGCCCACAAAAGCTCGTCCTTATATCCTGACCAGGACTTGTAAAAGTCTTTGACAAGTGGAACAGCCACATGATAATCACCTCTGAAAACAAATCAATATGTTACCGGTTCCCAAATTGACTTTTAAGTTAAAGTACCTGTACTTAGTTGCAAAATCAAATAAACCTTTAGCGTGCTTCAATGCTGCTCTACTTAATTTTGAATAAGTTTTTTCGAAAAGAATTGAAACTGCAGCCAGGGCAGCTGCCGTTTCCCCGGCCACCTCTGAACCAGGATTTCTTTTATCGATTTTATACGTAGGTCTTTTCATATTCAACTCTTCAGGTCTACCCCAAAAAGAATGATCTTTTTTGGGGTCTCCAACCTAAAAATAGAGATAAATAGAATGGCATTTTAGTGCTGAGTCTTAAATACTTAAAAACTTTAATCATAGATCGAAACAAACCAAAAACGTTTTTAGAAAAATTGTTTTTAGTCATTAGTTTTAAATGAACAACTTTTCCAAAAAAAATTTGGAAACGTTACCATGACAACAAGCTCGTATCTTCGAGGATGCGCCCTGATCAAATATGTTGTCGCCCATCTGAGAGATGTGAAAAGATATGAAAGGGCATCAGAGTCTTTGTAAGCATCCTGATAAACTATTCCTCCCCAGGCTAAATTTGTTAGTGTTGCCGCCATTGGAAATGTAAATTTAACAGTATCACCAGCTGAAAATTTAAATGATTAAAAAAGAGAAAATGAATAGTAAGGATTAATAACAAAAAGTTGATAAGTCACGTGACTGAAGTTCTGCAGAGAATTTCTTTAAATGGTCCTTCAACTTACCATCAAACCATCCTCCACTAAGATCAATTCCTACGTCACAACCATCTCGAAGAGTTGAGTCACTTCGCCAAGGAATTCGATTACGAACTTTTGAAATCTTTCCAGCTCTTTGAGCCTCATAGAACAAAATGGATTTTTGCAAAACTTCGTTATAATCAAATAAAGTTCCGTCTAAAATAATTGATAATTTAATTTTAGAGTTAAAAGTACTGATTCAAACTTTAGAAACAGAAATTATATTTTAACTTTGTGATGCAAATTAATTAATGTTGAATCTTATATAAACTTGAATGTTAAAAAACCTTTAGATTTTTTCCACTTTGGTTTAGTTTGTTTTGCTTTTTTGGATAAACTACCAGTTTTGGTAGACTTGCATCTCGTTGTCTTCGGTATTGGCTTGCTTGTAGTTGCATCTGAACCATCTGAAATATAATTATTAATGAGACATAACTCAGTAGAAAAACAACTTCCATTTTTATCTTTGGTAAACGTGATGAAATCTTTCCATAAATCAAAGATTACCTTTGTCATCTAAAGTTTTATCAACTTCTTCAGGGTCTTTAGAATCTTCGGTTGTAACAACAGAAGTATCTTCTGATTGCGTCACACTATCATCAATCCTATCGTAAATAAACTTGTTTTCATCATCAAAATCGTAGATTGGGTCCCCTGAAGTAAAACTACTTGAGCAAAGATACACCAAGGCTGCAAAAAATATACAAATTGAAGTTTTTCAACTTACTTTCAACGAAATGTAAAAAATCACAAAACATTATCGAAAGTTAATTACAAAATTACTAATTACCATTAGGCTTTAAAACCATTAATCCTTCTACTCTTGCATTAAAAGACATATCAAATGTTCCTGGCTTTAAGTTCTTGTTCCAATTATGAGCTCTGAACTTCCACAACTTTCCTTCAAATTCTGTCCCTGCTAAATTTGTGTTCCAAACCTGGTAAGTTTAACATCAAAAATCTTTTTGCTTTTATACATTAGCCTTATTTTAAATCTATTAATCTTATAACCTTACCTCAACTGAATCAATTGGAACACCAAAAACAATCCCTATCGTCCAATCTAAAGTCGGCTGTGTCACAGTGACCTTTGCAAGAGCTGAATAGTATGAGTACCCTTTCTGAGTCCACCCTTTTCGAGCAGTGTAAGCATCTTCGTTTTGTACTAAAAAACAAAATAAATGAAGAAATAAAGATTGTAAATGTTATTGACAACTTGTTTCAGCATCAAAAATAAACTAATTTTTTTTTATTTAAAAGCTGAATTCTGAGCTGCAAAGATTTAACTAATAATCAAGCTGACGTTTAACTTACATTTGCAAAGACTACCATCGATTTTTTGTGCGAGAATCTTGGTTAAAGTTTTAGCAGTTGTTGTTGTTTTTGCAATTGTGGTTACTTGAGCTTTTTCAGTTGTTCCAACTGTTTTAGGTGTTTTGGTTGTCTTCGGTTTATTAATAACTTTTGTTGTTGAGTTAGAAGTTGTAGCCACTGTTGTTGTCTTCGGTTTATTAGTAACTTTTGTTGTTGAGTTAGAAGTTGTAGCCACTGTTGTTGAGTTGAAAGTTGTAGCTACTGCTGTTATCGGTTTTAAAGTTGTAGCTGTTGTTGCTCTTGATGATGATGTACTGGTATCTGTTGTTTTCCTTTCTTGTATAACACTAGAAAGCATTTTTAACGCTTTCATCGATGATTTATTTGGAATGTAGCAATCTAACTTAAAAATGCGATGATTGTACAAACCCACAAACACTATAAAATAAAAATAGAATTAAAAAGCCTGTGAATAACACATCTTAATTATACGAAAGCCTATCACGACTTGTTTCGTAATTTTAACCACGTATAAGCAGAAGTACCTCTACGATACGCAAATGAGTCAATATGATCAACAACGAAGGATGTCCGAAGATTGTTGAACTTTGAGATATTTCCATTAACAGCAGTATTTACTAAAGTCAGTCCATCTTTCTCTAAAGTTGCAGAGGTTAAAACATTCGACCAACTTTCAATATTAGCATTCTAAGAAGAAGAAGAAATGTGAAATATTTGATTTGATTTTTCAGCAATCAACTCACAACTCCCAGTGGTGGATCGAATTGAACTTTCAGAGACCAGCCGGATGATATCTGTTCAGGAATTGAGTTAAACTCAACTAAAACGTTCATCCCACTCTTCCATTCATCAACCATAACCACTTCCCCATCAGTATAGTTTGGATCCGGGCACTCAAACTCTGATCAATATCTCTTTTACATCTTCGAATCAAATAATTTGAATAAAAACCTCTACAACTGAACTCCTCGCCTTCCCATATACAAGCTTCCTTCAAACAACTACAGATCTTCGAGCTCTTCTTTCCGAGCTTGATCCCAGCATCTTCATATCCAGGGAAGCATATAAGATCACATTTCGATCCTGACCTGCTCCCTCTTGTACATTTGAATCCACCAAACATTGGGGGACGTAGAGGCCCACATGACTCTGTAAGTTAATAACTTCATCTCTTTTTAAAGCAAAGTTGAGATTCAAACAGCGATTAAATTGAAATATTTAAATTTTAAATAAACTAAAAGATTAATAAATAAACTAAGCGATTGACATACTTAACTTCGCATCTGCAGTGAAAGCTAAAAGAAAAATTAAAGAAAAACAAGCAAGTAACTTCATTACTTCTCTTCTTACTACCAACTAACAATATCAAACTGACTGCAAAATACAACGAACACATGTTACTGTAGCCTAAGGCAAGTGGCAGAAATATTTATATCTCAATGATCTAAGAAGCTGTTAAACTGATTATGGAATTAGAAACAAAGTAGTTGAATATAATCAAGAAATAGTTTTTAATTGACGTGTCTAACTATTACCAAATCATCTAAATGGCAAAGTCAAGTAAAGTTTTTAAATTAGCCATATTTTTTTGTTCGAAATCATGTTTTAATCATGAACATTTCCAAGTTTTAAACAGTCTCTACTAAAATATCATTTTAAATTTCTTACTTGAGTTATATCATCTGAAAACAAATCAATTTTTTCATAAGAAATATCATATACTGACATCACAGACTACAAAAGTGTTGATACTATACAAGATTATTGAAAAACTTTGAAAGAATCAATTTCTGGGAAAAATAACAAATTCTATTTTGCGTTATATTCGATATAATGTTGTATTTTGTTGAAGTATCACTGACAAATTTGTATCTCTGCAAAGTTTATAAATATTTTATAAGGAATATTATCAAGCTGTTTTCACTTCTTCCAATAACTTTATTTGATTTTACTCCGATTTGTTTAGCTATAATAAATTCTTGGATTTATGACGTCTAAGTTTTAGCTAATATAAAGTTTTAGCAGTATTGATTTATTTTTATTTTGTAAACTTATGTTTCGTGTTTGTAACTTTTTTGTTTTAAAATTATCATTCAGTTTAACTGCAGCCACTCACTAAAATGTTTTAAATCAATATTTTACATTCAGATTGAAAAATTTTAAATTATTTGAAGTCCTTGTTGATTTGAACAGAACTTGTTTGGAAAAAAACTGTTATCATTTAGCTGTGATCTTAAACTATTTTAATTTAAGCAAAATTTCCAATTATCTTGCAGTTTACTTTTTTACCATAGCGTCCAAATTAGTTTTTCTGAAAATACAATTAAACTAATAATTAAAAACTAATTTAGTTGCCTGACAGGTTTTACTTTCCTTCTAGTATTTTCGGTAAAATTATCAGTTTAAAAGTATTTTATTTTTTCAAATATTTTGTATCATAAAAACTTGAATATCAAACGAAATTTAGTTATTAATATTTAAGAACAGAATAGAAATACTTTGAAGTTAATTCATGGATGATATAGGAGGCAGAATTACGAAAAAAATTCTTAAAATAAAATATGAGACAAATTTAAACAAAAAATTAAATAACTTAAAAAATGATGATGAATTTGATAAAAATGCAGAATAAACCATCGACATGAAAAACAGAAGAAAATAAAAATAGATTTTTATTCGATTAAATCACTTGAAATATTTAAGATGAGGAAGTTTAGTTTTCATGCTGATCAACAAACTAGTTATATCACGTTCAACATCTTTTAATTTATCGGGGAAGCTTTGTTGACACAATTGACGATAAGTAAAAACAGTGAGGCCTGCCAAAAACGCAGAAGTTGCTACAACTTTCATGAAATTAAACTTTTTCTTGAAAGGTTTTGGTTTTGTATTTTTTGGTTCATCGTCTGAGATATTATTTGACTTTTTTGAAACGTTTTTTGGAACTTCATTATTTGATTTCATGACAAAGTCAACTTCCAAAGCAGATCTTTTTCCTGCATCTACAGCCCCTTCCATATAACCGGTCCATTTTGTAGAAGTTTCTGTGCCTGCCCAATAGGTTCTGATATTTCCATCATCAATATTTTCAAAAGGATAAAAAAATGACTCAGTTAGTGATTTGTTAGTAACATTAATTGACATTTTATTAAGTGAAATTGTATTTATTCTCACAAAAATACAAGCATTACAGTTTAATCAAAGACAAGTTTATGTTTATTTTATATTAAAATATTCTAAAGTTGCCGTTATTACACTGAAGATTGTTACATCATAAATAATTTTGCAAGAATCGAAATAAAAATATTTTTCTCGCTAAATGATGATGCAGAAATTTTTTTAAAAGATTAATTGATCATTAATATTTGATGATTCACCGAATATAAGATGTCGACATGCTATTAGACCAACTCAATTAAAACCTAGTTGTATATATTAGTCAAATGTTTAAGCATTTATGACAAATTAATTATTAATTGATCAAACATACTTATTGTTGATTTCGTTTAATTCAACAAAACGATATTTTTTGAATTGAAACTATTTAGATAAACTTTCACCTGATAAAAGGTTTTTTTAATTCATCATGAAAATATGAGAAGGTGCCTGGCTGACCCACACCAACTGGACACCCGCCTACATAATCCTCAGTTGACCAGTCTAGGTCTTGATAGTGGATTAGTTCTAAGCTAGCTTCAATCCCAAATAATTCCACAAGTTGAGAAATTACTGCCTTTTGTCGCTCTTTCATCTACAGACAACAACTTCTATTTACAAAATTGATAAATTTTTTTGTGTTTTGATATCGAAGTAACAATAGTACCACTTTTCAGACCTTTTTTGTAGACCAATAAGTCGCGTTTTGTCCCCCGATAAAACCAACAATCGCCGGGTTTTCGTTGTGCGTTGTAGCATCAAAAGTACAACAAAATGTTTTCTTAAAATCTTTGTAATTATCAACAATCACTGTAGATTCACCGGAATGGAAATTACTCTGAAATCAAATCTCCGTCGTCAAAAGTAGATTGTAGGAACTAATCAGACACTCACTTTCCAAAAACACCTTTTATAAGTTGCAACAAACTTAATTAAATGACCCATCAACATTCGCCTATTCAACTGCTGCTTGCTATTAGGTAGAGGAGGATCAAATGTGATGTTAGTGATCATTTGAGGAGGAACCGCGATAATGACATGTCTACAACGCCAAACTTTTCCATCGAATGTTTTAACTTCCACAAATTCGTTATGTTTCTAAAATAAATCTTTAGTTGAAGCAGGTTTAGACTTGTAATCAAATATTTGCTTTAAACCTGATCAATTAAACAAACTGGTGAATTTAAATGAACATTTTGCATTCCAATAAAATTAGCCAACCTTTGAGGTAGCTCAGCTGCAGTTTCCTAATACAACATAAAAGATCTTTTTTTACAAATCACTGATTATTATTTGGAAAATTATTCATTTTTTACTTTGATTCTATATTCTTGGGCAGAGCCTTCGGTTGTATCCAATAACTTGTTTACTCCATTTGCGGATGAACTAACATATAAAAAATACAATAAAGACACTTGAGATGGTTCACAACCAAACACTACTCTTGTCATGCAGGCAAGTAATGCACTAATATCTGAAAATAACAAAAACGTTTTCTATATAGTTGTGCACATGCCAAAACAGATTGCATGAAATTTTAGTTTTTTCAAAACAATGGTGCAATAAACTTTGAGACATTTCTTTTTATTGGAAACAAATAGTGAGAATTATTCGCTGCTGTGAGCAAATTAAAGAAAATGCATTACATCAACTTAAACCCAAAAAAATACTTCTATAAAACTAGTTAAAAGATTATCAAATCATCAAAATGATGATATCTACATAACATTTGAGGAACACAGCAAGATTTTTGTATAATCTCACCAGAGAAATATGAATTTTTATCTGCAAATGTTTGTAAAGTCATTGCATCTAAATCTAGAAGGGTCTTGGATCTTGATATTTTATCAGTTGAAACTTGTTTCAGCAAACGATGGATCTGTGTCAAGAAACTAGATTAAAAGTCAAAGTTCACTTTCAATTATTCTTAAAAAACTAAAATAAATCATCACAACATAAACATTAAATAAATAATAAAATATCTTTTTAGGATTTTGACAAAAATCAACAGATATGAAAACAAAAACAAGATCAATAAAATAAGAATCTTACATTTGATGTATCATTCATAAAAAAAAAAAGATTAAATGTTGCTACATTTGTAAGTATACTTTTAGAAATATTTGATTATTAACTATTCAAAAAATATAAAATCTACAAATTGATTTCTATTCAATTTTACAATTATCTAGAATGATAACGGATATTTTAAAGTAAAATTTGTTTATAAAACAGACAAGTCTACAAATGATAGCAGATTAGATTCTGAAAGTTTGTAGACTACTGTTAATCTGATAACACACTAGTCAAAAACAAATTGTTTAAAATAAGTATCATCTTAAATCAGAAAAATATTTTGATTTCAAAAAATAAAAATTCAAACTAAATCTGTAAAAAACAAATTATATTTCATATGAAGTTTAATAGCATACTGAATATCTTTAAAAACTTGCCTTTCTGTCAACAAACAGGTAGTTAATGAGATTAATCCAACCAATAGGAGGAATAAGACCTTGATATTCATAAACTGATGCAGGGTGATTAAGGTAGACAAGATTTTTATCATCAGTGTATTGTTCAAACACATTCATCTCCATTTCTCTCAATAACTCCATCACTTGCTTCTGAGAACTTTTAAAATTACAATGTGAGCAATTTTGTTGAAAAGATTTTACAAAAAAGTAGCTCATCATGAAAGTAATCTTTGTTGAAAATTCAAACAAAAATTAAACTTTTAATCTATAGACTCACCTGCTAACCCATTGACCACCAAGGTCCCAATAATCTTGGCCAGATGCTGCAGGTAACTGGGCATTGACAAGACGACCACCAATTCTTTCTGAATGTTAATTTGTGAAATTAGTTCATCTGTTAATCATCTTGTTAAAGCAATTAATTATGGTAGAAATGGTTAACATTCAAATATACATTTTAGATATTGTTACCTACTTTAGTAACTATTCATTAAACATTATGTAAATATTAACTATTAAAATTATTGATATTAATATGTTATGAGGTTCTAATATATCTTGCAACAAACATTTAGTTTATAGTTTAAATTTCTGTAAAACAACCTTCTATGATTTAAAAACAGTTTTTAAAAAGTTATTTTATTAAATATTCAGAATTTAAGTCAACGCAGTAGCATCAAATATAATCTAATGTTTATTTAAATTTAGTTAAGACCTTTTGCTTCTAAAACATCCAATTTCAATTTTCCATTATTTCTCTTATGCAGTTCATAGGCAGCACTAAGCCCAGATAAGCCACCACCAACTATGATAACATCCGTATAAACTACTTCGTTTGAACTATTCATTAGATTTTTTCTTTATCTCTAATCGCATCATTTTTTACTTCGCTTTATATATGCAGCAAAGCTAAAGTTTGATAAGCTATCATCTGTTAATCGTTAATGAGACTTTTTAAGTAGGGAATTACCCTTAGTTATTTGAAAATAAACGTTTTTAAAAGTAAGATTGGAGCAGAATTTATATCAAATTCATTTAAAAGGCAATTTAAAAAATTGTGTTAAAATAAACAAATAAATATATTGTATGAAGGAAACTTAGTTACATAGTTAGAAACATCGTCTCAGTTTCTTCAATTTAGATACTTTGGAAATTCGACGAATTAAATACGACTTAATTCTTATTTTTTAAATTATCCACAATTTAATTGGCCTTTAATTTGATGATTTATTTTCTATTAATCCTTCCTTCAAGTTATAACAACTCAAGCGACACTTAAAGTTCATATCACCAGGTACATTAATCGAAACGAATTTTTTCTCATACCGCACAATTAGTACATGGAACTAGAAGACATTTTCATGTCAGAATCACTCGCGTTGTTCATGCAGAAGTTAACCCGTTATAATATTGCCAACACTGTCATTTCTAAACTGTGAATTTTTCCTTTTTTTAATGTTACTATTATTCTATGAACTGTTCACTGTAATATGCTCTGAGGACTACCAAAATGCCATGTGTTACATCTTTTTCTTTCTATATTTCTAACTAAATGGATGGTATTTGTAAGAATGTGTGTTAGCGAGAGGTGCTTCCTTTAGGCACCCTTCTTTGCATTTATTGTAATAAATAAATAACTTTTGTGGCAGGGCGATAAAAAAGAAATAACAACCAACATAAGCATAATCAAATAATAAATAATATACTATAAAGACAAATTTACGCAAACAGCAAGTTGGTTTAAGTAAAACAAATTGTCTTCAAGCAAATAAGAACTTTTATGAGAAAAAAAAGATAAAAAGTCTAATGCAATGCTTAAAATAATTCTAATAATTATAAAGTTATTTATTGGTTTTAGTCACTTGTGTCCATCTTTATGGCGAAGCGCTTACCATACCTGCCCACTAAGCGCGTGGCTCTGGGTTTAAATCCAGGTGGACACATATTAGTGACAAGAAAAAGTCCACAATAAGTCCAAGTGGAAGAGCCCTGAGTGTTGTAGATGACAACATTTTTAGGAGACGCAAAACTGCGAATTTAAAGCTAGAATTGGAGCCCCGTAGGTAGTTCATCCCTGTACTCAGTGTCGTTCTGTCAGCTCCTTGGCGCAGCTGCATCAGTCTATCTGCCATCAACTTTGTAGGCGTGGAGAGTGGAATCCTGACACATGGGCAACAGCTGGATACCCTTCTGCCCTGGCACACATATTCTTGCACCTATTCATTAGAATAAACGCAAAAGAAATATATTGCAGAAAAAAAACATTGAATTTCGATTTTAAAGATCTAAAAGGTTAAATCAAGAAAGAAAACTCATTTGCTTATAAGCCTAAACTATAGTTTTGGGTTCAGACTGAATAAAATGAGATTCTGTTATTGTACGTCGAGTAGTTTTAATGGTTATGATTAAATTAATCCAAAAGTTGTTTATTGAACCCTGTGCTGCATTTAAACTTGAGTTATCTTCGCTTGATGTAAATTACTTTCAATTTCTCTGCCATCTGACATTAACTGAATGCCGTAAAGTCGGCAAATAAATAAACAAATTTACATGAAGCCTCAAGTAATCCAAAACAAAATACATCAGACTGCATATATAGTTTATTGATGAATAATTCTAATAAAACACTAAATAATTATTACAGAAAGTATTAAAAATAAATAAAATAAAAAGGATTTGAACAATCGATTATTAAAAGTAATGATTTCTACATATAAACAAATTACATTTGAATACTTACAAAGGAATAAACAAATAAATAAAAGTGAAGTTTGCACATTAACGCCACATTCAGACAAAACACTACGGCATAGAAGTTAGTAAAGTATATACAACAGCTAATACTATTTACAAGCAAATAAATACTCTATATATAACGATTCAAAAGAAGTTTGAAAAGTTTAAGTGCAACGATGCTTGAGTATCCATTAAATGGAAACAATTTCATTTTCAAAATACAATTAGATCAAAATATGTATGCAAGATACTAAAAAGCAAAAAATGAAATATAAAGCTAATTAATACCATAACTGCTTTCTAGAAGGATTAGATACTTGTAGTAAGAGTTTTATCAAAATAAATTAGTTATATGTGAGAGTTTGTGAGCAAACAAAATCTTCTGAAGGTTTCAAGTGTTTTCTGTTAGTAACATAACCTGCTTCAACACACACCATGGTAAGGTAACCATCATCATGAAAGTCACCCATATTCTTTGCTTTTTCAACCCAGGGATTCCAAAGAACTATAAAGAAAATATTTACTAATTTGTCTTAATATTACAAGTAAAAAAAGATATTTATACCGGTATCAGGAAGGTTATTCTTCTGTAAAGTTATTTTACTTTCTTCAGTGATTATGCAATGAGATTTAGTATCTTTGTATATATTGTCCACATTTCTATCAATTTCAATCTCTTTTCTAGTTTCAACCTCATCTTCGTTACTATTAACCACCTTCGTAATTTAAATATTAGATACAAATCAAATATACAAAGTAAGTTTCAAAACTATTTTAAATAGAAAAATCTCGAAATATTAAAAACCTTATCAAGAAAATGACATCCAGTAAAACCGGTGAGTTTACAATTAGAAATATCATTGAGTTTAAAGTATGTATGAAGCAAGGTTGTGAAGTCAAATTCTTCTTCTCCAATATTAGTAATAACCAGCTCAGTTCTTAATTTGTTAACTGACAAAGCCACTTTGTACAAAAGCCGAAATCTTTAAATCAAAAACATCTTATTACAAAAAAATTGTAAGCTGTTTACAATTCTAAATCCTTTTAAGTGACATTAGATACTTCAAAAAATAGTTTATAAGAAGCTGAACACTTAAAAAAGTTTTTTTAAGACCTAAGAATTATTGTTTGTAAAAACAATTGTAAAAAAACTGACTTATAGTTCCAAATTGAGCGAGTTTGTTCATTATCAACAAGTTCAAATACTGCTTGAATATCACCATTTTCCAACTGAAATTATCATTAAAAAGTGATTTTCAATTGGAATTAGATTAAATGAAAACCTGTTGTGGTTGAGAATTCACTGCCCACCATTGACTTCGAGCAAACCCATGCTGTGGTCCAAGTTTCCAGGGTCCAAAATTGGCTGCAGATTAAATGATAATGTTTATTGTGATATACATGAAAAAAATAAACTTTTATTTGATAATCAAAGAGGGAAGTTTAGAATATTAACTTTATCTAAATCGTTTTAAAAATACTTTTTCTGACAGTACAGAAATTAATGCAATTAAAAATCAACTGACGAAATACGATTGGAATCCCTCCACGGATTGCTTTGCTTCCATCCAACTTTGACAACGAACTCATGAACAGATTTTCTCTGCCATTACAAGTCCACGAAACCACAGTAGCACCAAACAAATGGATTTTAGCACTACAGTCTCCTGTTGTAAGTACTACAACCTCTTCAGTACTATCCATATTATACTTAGAGAAACATAACTGTAAATTAAGATCAACAACTTTTAAGTAAGATCATCTTATCCAAACATTAGACAAAATAAGGCGTTTAAGATAGAAAAAAATAACAAGCAAATTTCAAGTAAACAATAAATAATTTTGGTTTCATAGCGTTGTTCTTGTTACACGAAGTATCAAAATAACAAAACAAATTAAAGCAAGTATTGTATTTATACTTTTAATCGCAATTTAGTTACCAAAAAAGAATTTTTGTATTAATTTTCTCATATTATAATGATGGTTACTAGAATTGTTATCAAATTGCATTCTATCTTTCTTATCTTCAACTTCTTTATTTTCTTTTTGAACAGCAAGAGGAAAAATTGAATCTTTAAACAATGATTTATCTGAGAAATCCATACAACTTTTTGTCAGCATTTCAATTGTATTTGAAGAATCTTTTGATTGATTTGGTTTTATTGCCTGACTTCTAACATCACCTCTATCTGAATCTTCAATAGTCTCAATTGTTCCATCTGATAAATGTCGCTCAATCTTAGTAGTTTGATTGCCGTCCGGATAACGCATCACAATAGTCACTTCTTCGTCGCCATTTTCATCAATTCTTTTGGTTTTTTCTTCCATAGAACCATCAGATCTAGTTATAAGTGAGCGAGAAAAACTGTTGAAATAATTTCCTTTATTTCTGAGATTTGAATTATTTTTAAAAATTGAATTTAATCCTTCATTTTTTATTTGGTTATCAAGATTTTCATCTTCAATTTGATTATTTAAAAATGGTTTATTAAGAGGTTTACCAAAAAAGTTATTCAGAATATCTTCAAAATCATCATGTCCAAAAGTAAAAAAACCATTTTTAGCGGAAATCCTTTATTTGAAAACGGATCAAAAAATTTCGGTTGAAAAATATCTGGATTTTCATCAGCATATTCATAATCATCCATATATGAAGGAGCTTTATGAGGTGTTTGAAGAATCTCATCTCTGAGAGAGCTACCAGAATCTCTATTTGATCCATGTCCACGACGATGACCTCTTTTATAGACATGTGATCGGTTATTTTTTAGCGCTTCATCTCTAGGTGATTTTGAAGGTGGTTCTTCTCCATCACCTGAACCATCAAAGTTGTTGAAAAAATTATGATCATTTGGACTCAAATCAATTATAATACTGGGATTGTTTTGATCAAGTTGACCACTCATCATTCTGAAGATAGAATCTAAACCATTTATAAATGGATCCATGGCTTTGTTTTAAATCAAAAATAGTTTTAAGAATTAACACAGATCTACTTATACACTGTAAAGTGGTTAGATTAGTTAATTGAAAATGATTTTTTAACCTTAAATAAAAAAAACTTCCTAAAATGTTTTATATTAGACAGATCAGAAAGTGTTAGAACTATTTGTATTAGTTACCGCAAAATTTGTCTAATTCAATAAAAAATATTATAATAAAACAACACTGCACCATAATCTAAATGTTAAAGCCAAGCTTCATAATCAATGATGGCAAAAAAACAACAAATTTAAACAACTAGCTTTTATTTTCATCATTACAACTTGGAACTTTAAAATCTTCTGCTGTTCTTTGTAAGATATAAACCATTGCTGTTAAGCCTCCAATATTGATAAAGAAACTTTGTTTAGTTTTCCAAAAACTATTTAGCTTCAACAAACTTCTATTCATACAGTTTTTATCTCTAGTCAAAAAGCAGCCACGGCCAGTCAGTGGTCGTGTTACTCTAGCTAATTCAGATAATGCAGCAGGATACAACTTTCTATTATCTTGCTTAGAGCCCATTCTTTTACCAAAAGGCATATCAGTCACAACAACATCAACAGAAGAAGACTTTAAAGGAAGTCTAGTTGCATTTAATTGCATAACTTCAACAGGGCAGTTAAGTTTATGTTCATTTAAAAACTTAACATTTGAGTTCGCACGTTGTAGAGCTGGATAAGCATTATCACTTGCTAAATTAAAAGATGTTTGCCATTCTCTTGCAGCTTCAATAGAAATGCTTCCAGTACCACACATTGGATCAAGTACCACATCACCAGGTTTAATTTGACATAAACGAGCCATATTATAAGCAATTGTACCTCTAAGGGTTGTTACACCAAAATGAGTTATATTTCTTCTATGAAGACTACTGTGAGTCATAGCTACTAAAATCATAAGTGAGTTAACACCAAGGTTTAATAAAACTTCAAGATTGTAATTAGATAAATCTACTTTCCATTTAGTATAATCATTTAAAGCACCTCCAAAGGTTCTTTCTGCTTCTGGTGATATAATACTTTGTTTTTTACCAACCCTTGTTGCACTCACACGAAATGAAATATCATCAGATTTTCCTAATTCAATGTTTTCTTCTTCTAATTTAATTCTTTTTGAAACTTCATGAAGATTATTATGTTCGCTGATTTCTTTTTTAAACCTTTGTCCCTTTTTCTTACAATAAAGTTGATTAACTCTCCAAAAATCAACAACATCAGACCACGGTAAGGTACTTGGTAGTTTCAACAAATCATCTAATGCCTTTTCTTTATTTTCATTATAAACATAATCAGGAATATATTTGACTACTAAATATAAATTATCAACTGATTTCAGCTGATGGAATTTATCAAAAGACTTTTTAGAAGTTTGAAAAAATATTTTCCCCATAATGATTTCATAATTACTAACAGATAGTTTTTCTTGTATCTCATCAGCAGCTATTTTCTCAAATCCTGTTGGGGTTGTAGCAAGCACAGTGAAGCTATCATTAAAATTACTAAAATTTTTGACTAATTTCAGCATTATAATTTTTGATCCTAACTTATATATAAATCTAAAACAAATTTTTTAATCATTTTTAATTTGAAACAAAATATTAAGTTTAACAAACAAATTAAACTAATAATTCTAATATAGTCCTAATAATAACAATATAGTTAAATATGTAGATTATTAAATTAATTAAAAAATATTCTATAAATTATCAATGAAGAAAAATACTGAGTTATATATGAAAAAATTTTAATAAATAAAAATTATATTTTCAATGGAAAAAAATTATTAAAAATATTATAATCAATAATTTCATAAATTTAAGGTGAAAGAACAAAATAACTTTTTTGAAAAGTAACAGATACTTACAAATAGTTAATAAAATATGATTATAGATTGATTAATTAGTACAATATGAAATAAATTTATTTCAGATAATAAACTTCTAAAGGTACGGTTATTAGTTAAAGAGTTTACTGGATAAATCAATTTTACTTTGAAAGTATAAATTTATCAGTCCACAGATAGATAAGAATCGAAATAAAAATGAATATTAAAAAAAGAAATATGAAAACACAGACACCAAAAATATTAGTTATCTTAAATTGTATTCGTTGAGACCAATAATGTTAAAAAAACAACTAGTGGTATAAATTGGTTTTTACATAAAACTATATAATATTCAAAACTAACACTTTTTATGAAATTAGTAAATAAGACGTCGATTGAAAATTAATTACAATAAATTAATCAAGTAAATATATGAAAACAATTATTGTTTTAACGATCTATAAAAATATATTTACGACAATTTTTTTCAACTCGTTTAAAAATTGTTTAGATAAAACTGAATTAATATAGTATTTTGATTAAACATCTTATTTAGTGCTGTACACTTTTCATTTATAAACAATGGTATAATTAAAGTGATTTTAAACTAAGAGGTTATTTCTTGTCAAGCGTTACTATATTTTATATAAAATTTAAGTTTACTATTTTCACCTACTATTTGTCATAAAAAAGATGTTAGATGATATTTTTAAAAAAAGTATACTCAATTTGGATTGATAAAATCCTTGTTTAGTAAGATAAAATAAAAAAGTATTTTAAAAATAAGAGAAAGAGAAGATTGTGAATTAAATTGAAAGAACCAACAATTTACTAGGATAATAAAGGCCTTTAAGTAAAACCAGTAGAACATAATCTTATCTGTAACTTTATTCAAAGTGATGCTGATAACAAACCAAAAGTATGCTTTAAGCTTAAGGTAAATCACTATCTTATCATTAGGTGAATAAACATACAAGGTACACTGTATTATGATACTTTAAAGTTATTTCAGAACTTTTTACCGTCAACCACTAGGAAAAAAATTACTACTTGAGTATATCAGAGACATATTAACCAATTTTTCGTACATTTTTAGCCTTAAGCAGATTTCAGACCAGGTTTTGTAAACTAAACATATATATGATCTTTCAAACTACAGATTTATAATATTTAAATAAAGTTTTCTAATTATTCAAAATTTACTACTTATTTCAATTGATTTTGACAAAATATTACGAGTTTTGAGAGTATACATACAGAAAATTAAACTATGTTTAATTTTCAGAAACAAGAAAAAATCTTTCAATTTCATATTTTTTTCTAAATTTGATTTTTTAAGCCTAAAAGATCTAACCCATTGTTTAAATGATTTAACTATATGAGCTAAGAGATAATTATTAAAATGTAACAAAGCACCTTCTGATAAAATCTCTTCTACAAGGTTAAGAAGGTTAAAGTTCATTCAAAATATCAAAACTATCTCAAGAAATTAAATGAAATTTTTTAATTGTTTATTAAACTTACAACACTCTTACTTAGGTTTTACATAAGATATTTATAAAATCATTTATTTATTTATTTATTACAATGAATGCAATGGAGGATACTGAAGAGATATTCTATTAAGCACGTTTCTAAAACAGCTTCTCCGAGAAAAAATGTTTTAGTAAGTAAAAATAATCTTTGGAGAAAATATCTTTAGAGAGACTTAATCCTTGCTTTGCTCGATCAATATACATTTAATATTTTTCAATGGCAAAAACGTGACGAAAATAAAATACTTTTTAACAAGCTGCTTGTATGAAGAATTAATCGTATGATAATCTATTATCTTTTATGCTTTTGTTTAACTTCTTGCAACATTATGCTATTAGTACAGCTTCTAGCATTGATAACATAAGTACAAACGACATTTAAGAAGTTGAACAAAAGTATAAAAGATAATAGACTAATAGACGTCAATAATTAATAAATCTATAATTGTTAACTAAGGTTATGTTAAGAATAATAGTTATGTTTTTTATAACATATTTTAACGAATATTTTCAAGTAAAATGAAACTGATATAGAACTTTAATTTTATTATTTACTCATTGATAAGTATTTTTATTTTTACTTCGCAAAAGTATGGATCTAAAGTTATGCTTTTTGGTTCTAGCAGTTATATTTTTTTCTGCTACAGAAGGATGCCAACAAAAAACGTAAGATCTTTTTTATGTGCCATTACCCCTAAATGGTATCTTTAAAATGTCAATAATTCATTTATAAGTATTTATAATTAACCATTAAATTCTATTTATAGAGTTAATCACATTACTGTTCATAACCATTACTACAAAAAGGATGGAACGGTTAGTTTTATCAGAAAAGTTTGAACAAACCTAAATTGATATTCTCACAGCAAACTGAATATTACAAGAACTTGCAAAAAACTATTTTTGAAGATATGTCAGCTAAAATAGGTGAGACCAAATCAAGACTTCTTCTCCGGGACATGGCAACGAAGTTTGCAAGCGGTAAGCTATTCGATTTTTAATATTAAAAAACAATTTATTTCTTTTATGAAAATTGAAAACTAATATTTCATCAACATATCATTTTGTTCAAAATTATTTTTATAACTTTTAGTAAATTATTCAGAATAATTTCATTGAAGTTTTTTTCTATAATTGTACCTTAATTATATATAAAGGTTATCATTATATATGACATTATTTGCAAGAATGTATATTAGTGAGAGGTACTCTTTTCAGGCATTGAAATAAATAAATAATTCTTTAATGAACAAATTTGTTGATCGCCCAAAAGTACTTTTATTTGTTTTGTTATAAAAATAGTTGGTAATCAAACTCTTATTTTCACAGAAGAATTGAATTCTTCTGAATAAAAATGTTTTGGAAATGGCCAAATGAAAGCAAGAATTAAGTAATAAAAACGTTGTTTTCTTTGTTGAACGATATAAGGAAAAATAAAATTATACTATCTGCAAAATGAGTGTGATATCTTAAAGTATTTGCAATCAATTAACTCTTAATTTTTGATGAGCTGTAGCAGAGCTATTTTAATAGAAATACAAATTAATATAGCTTCAAATTTAAAATTAATGTTTTAGATATCACTATAGAAATTTAATATGTTTTATGTCACTATAAAGAGAGACGAAACACTAGGTTATAAGAAAAGAAAAAAACTTTTAAAATGTTTTCTTTTGCTTTTCTTGCTTTGTTATTTCTTTTACATCTCACTGTGTTTTACTTTGTTTTTAACAACACCTATGGAATACAACCAGTATAGCCGTTCTCGGCCGAATCGGGTCATTATTATTATATTACTATGATTCACTACAAAAATATATAACCAAACAAACATATTTTAATTCTTAACCAAATTTGCTAATTCCAAGTATTAATTAGCCATAAATTACTGTTTTTATTACTAAACAATAGAAATTAATAATCTATATTTCATACACGGTAATTAGCAAGTTGAAAGTTATATCGAAATCTGTTAGTTAGATGTATAGAAAAGCTTTCAATGAAAGCTCCTGAAATTAGGCTAGGTTAATTCTTATAAAACGAATATACTATAAACAATTAAGACAGATTTTACTTCTTAATTGGTTATATAGAATATTGTTTGAAGAATTTAAACAGAAGTTATTAGGATATGTATTAAATGCTCACAGCTTTTAGTAGCCAGTCAAGTAGAAAAGGCTGATAGTCTTCAGTTGTTTTTAAACTCTGTTAATATCTAAAAACTAATTTTAAGAAGTTTCACGAAGTTTTTAGAACCTAAAAAATATTATAGAAGCTCGATTTTATAGAGGTGGAAATGGCTCAGCCATCTAAGATGTGAAAAATAAACAAAGTTTGCAAAGTTAACCTCTATCTAAAAAAAAAACAGTACAGAAATATAAATCTGTTTGTCATTGAGGGTCTAGGTGTAGAGGTGGTACTTGGAAGGGTCTTCCTTAAAACTCATAAGAAATTTGTGTTTGAGTTAAGAGGTCCAAAAGATGATTTAGTGTTGAAGATGTAACGAGGAAACAAACACAAAATTGTCATACCAGATATTTTAAATATGGGCAGAGAAGACATTGTAGTCATTCGTGTAATGTTAAAATTGGGTCGTCTAAGAAGCAGCCGCATAGGAAAAGAAATAAGAGAAGAGCTGCAATGATCGCCCAGACCAGAACTGATTATTTGTGTGTTACTAACCAAAATGAAAGAGCATCCGGACGCTCTAGTTATTATGAGGTAGAAAAGATAAAAAGGGAAAGCAGACGAAGAGATTCTACCTCACGGTTTAAAGAACAAACAATAAGCTCTACTGGATCTGATCAGAGATAGATAAAGTCTAAGCTTTCTTGCTGCGAGGAAAAGTAGGACGGAAGCAATTAAAAACGGCGACGAAGGAGATATGAGCGTTTTCTCAAAAATTATAGTGAATTCCGTAGAAGTTGTTACAACCACGGCGGAAGAGAAGATAGTGGAAGCGAGATAAAAATCTTTGGAGCGCTGGAATTCGCTCTTATTCTTTTTATTGATGCATTTTGTTTTATTTTTTTATTCAGAATGCAAATCGTTGGTAGAACAGTCCCATACCACCCTCAGTTCTTAGATACATCAGGGGCACAAAAATGACCATAAACGAACTGCAGTATATGAATTATATGAATTACTCCAGATGGATCTGTAATTTTTTGATAAAATTTAACTACTGAGAAACGTTCATCCGTTCCCTATGAGCGAAAGCAATATTCGGGATTTTGAAGAACTTAAGAAGGATATTTCTAAGTCAATGTTACAGGTCATGGATGAATCCTTACCATTCACAGTTGAATGTGATGCAAGTGATGTAGCGATAGCAGCTACTCTCAATCAAACACGGTAATTAGCTGCTTGGAGAAATTGTTCTTACTGTTTGGAACTTGCAGTCATTTCCATTCAGATTGGGGGTCGGCTTTCATTTCTCGACAACTGAAGTATTATCTATTACGAAAAGGAATTTCAAGCAGTAGGGCAACTCCCTACCACCCACAAGGTAGTGGAATAGTTTGGAGGGCAGTGAGATGTGCTTTGAAGTCCAGAGATCTACCAGCCAAGGATTGGGAAAAGGTGTTACTACAGAGTGCTGTTAAAAATGGCATCAAGGGCCATATGAATATGTCTACAGTTACCCCTCCTGTCACCGGGCATGTAGAACATGACAGTATTGCATGTCTTTGCCAAAGCGATTGGGACGGTAATATAATTTCCAGCTACTGATGGATATTCTTTCGAGTTGAGCCCGCCTCTGACAGTTTTTGGTCAATTGTGTGGTGCCTGTAGCTATATCTGTCCATATTCCCGAATGCGTAGCTATTGCCACTGTCCGCAGTGTAGCCATGGTGGATATTTATATATATCTATACTGTTTGGCCCAATTATTTGGTTAGGGAGAATGTGATATATTTGAAATGTAAAAAAATAAAGTATTTTACCGCTAACGTAAATGTGTTGAATGCAACTATAGTACGAATATAAGTATGGACTATAGTATGAACGACTGTCCTTCGGCAAGGGCTTGTTACTGGAAATTACGTATCGTTAATATATTTATCGCTGAGTTAGTCGCCTTATTTATTTGAATAAATCTCTATATAAAAAGTCATTTTTATTACACTTTGCTAATTGAACTAAGTATTAATTAGCAATAAATTAGCGTTTTTATTACTAAACAATAGAAATTAATAATCTATATTTCATACACGGTAATTAGCAAGTTGAAAGTTATATTGAAATCTGTTAGTTAGATGTATAGAAAAGCTTTCAATGAAAGCTCCTGAAATTAGGCTAGGTTAATTCTTATAAAACGAATATACTATAAACAATTAAGACAGATTTTACTTCTTAATTGGTTATATAGAATATTGTTTGAAGAATTTAAACAGAAGTTATTAGTATATGTATTAGATGCTCACAGCTTTTAGTAGCCAGTCAAGTAGAAAAGGCTGATAGTCTTCAGTTGTTTTTAAACTCTATTAATATCTAAAAACTAATTTTAAGAAGTGTCAAAAATTCTTAGAAACTAAAAATTACTATAGAAGCTCGATTTCATTTTAAATTGACTCACAGATATTTTTATTTTAACTTTGAAAAAGTATGAACCGAAGATTGTGTTTTCTTTTGTTAGCAGTTGTATTTATTTCTACAACGGAAGGGTGTTCACATCAAACGTAAGCTATTGATTTTCAATCTTAAACTTATCTGCATATTTAATAACTTAGAAAAAGTATGATTCAATCACTCGTTGTTTCAAATTGTTTATATTTTTAGACAGACTATTATTCACACTTATGATCATTATCACTACAAAAATGGCACTGTAAGTTCATTTTTCTTTCTATGCAAACCTTTAAATCTTGTTTAATGAATAATAAAAACAATATTCATTGAATTGAGACTTCAAATTAATTTTGATTTTTATTCTTACAGGAATATGTAGTTAAAACTCGCAAGGATTTTCTAGAATCTTTTTTTCAAGATATGTCGGCTGAAATAGGTTCAACTCATTCCCGAATTATACTACGAGATATGGCAGCAAAATTTGCAAGTGGTAAATTGGTTTTACATATTGGGAATATCTTGAGTGTCTTATGAAAGTTTAAAAAGAATGTATTGAAGTTACCTTGAAATTTTAGAATACCAATTACTGTAAGCAATAATTGCTTTTATCTTTCGTTATAAATTCAATTTATTTCTTAACAAACTAAGAAAGTGGTTTTATCCAGGTAACACACTCAATTTATTCTAACTTATTTTTGCAGATGAACTAAAATCTTCTGTTTAGTTACTCGATAGAAGATTGAAGAAAAGTAAAAAGATAAATATTAATCAGGGTTACTAAAATTGTGTGTTTGATTTATTAACTGAATGTCATGATAATAGAAATAAAAGATGAAATTATTTTGTCTGAAGAAGGAGTTATTATCTTGATTTAAATAAGTAAAAATAAATTAGATTTTAATATTTGAAACTTTTTATAGTATTTTAGCAAAAATTACTTCATTAAAAATGTTTTTCAGCTAACTTCTATTTTGTTATTCTATCTATCATTAACAAACTATTCATTTAAATCGCCTTACACTACCAATTGTCTAGAATAGAGATCAGACATTTTTGTAAAGCACTTTTTAAAAGATCGAAGCTGGTAACTTTGTTCTTTCTAAAGTAATTCATTAATTGATTTGACGTCACTCTAATTAGTAGTAAATTTCTATGAAGTACTAGACAATAAATATTTTAACAAAAGTTTATTTATCTGCATATTTATTCCAGCCCAAGATAACAGTACACAGAAGACTACCACCAAATCTTACAAGTGTCAAAAAGACAATTTTTCTTTTATATTAGGTATGTTTTTCAACGCACGGTCAATTGTCAACAAGATTTTCGAATTGAAAGCTCTTTTGCTTTCTCAAGATTTTACATTTGTTTTCATTACCGAAACTTGGTTGAAACCCTTTTATCCTGACTCCTTTCTGGATGACAGTGATCTTTTTCGTGCTTTGCGCTGTGATAGACTGTTTGATAGAGGCGGCGGTGTTTGTGTAATCTATAAAACATCACTGGCACCCATGATTTCAAGAATTAAGATAAATACCATTGATTGCCCAGGATTTGAGATTATTGCTTTCAATTTTCATTACTCAAAGTCTAAGTTTTCCCGCTTTATATATACCTACCTACCACCGTCTAAAGTTAACGATGAGGTTACTATTAAGGCCTTATTGAAGGTTCTGAAAAGCCTTGTTTGTCCTGAGATGTATATTCTCGGGGATTTTAATTTTAGTAGAATTGATTGGAATAACCCAAATTTAGCATTCAATGGAAAAATGTTTAATTTGAATGGAGACAAAACTAATTTAGCCAATCTGAGTCATGTCTTTGTAAACTTCCTTGATGCCAATAATCTATCTCAGATGGTTACTTTTCCAACCCAAGTTAGTGGTAATACTTTGGATCTTCTCATCACATGAAAACCTGATAACGTTATCTACGTTGATCAAAATGAACCTTTTGCTCTGACATGCGATCACAACATGATTGAATTCAAGCTCCAACAAACTTTTTCTACGAACGTTAAAACTCCAAGCATACGGAACTTTTATCGTGGAAATTATAACAGTATAAACAAGTTTTTATCAGGTGTTGACTGGATTTCTGTTTTCAACTCTACCGAAGACATCAATGATATCTACTCGAGGTTTACTAACATTGTTAATGAGTCAATTAAAAAGTTCATACCTTTATATAGAGTCAACAAAAAACCACACTTGCCAAGATATTTAAGGAATTTACAGCATTTGAAAAACCTCTTATACAAACAAACTAAAGCAGATCCTTCCATCAAACCTCTATACAAAGATCTTTGTCTAGTCTACAAGAAATCAGTTTATAGCCTCTATTTAGGAAAAGAAAGTGCAATCTTATCTTCACCTAGCAAGAAAACGTTTTTTGGCTTCATTAATCACAAGCTTAAGGCGAGATCTCATCTACCTCCCTTGCTTGATAACGCCAATCAGCTGGTGATGGAACCAAAGAATAAAGCTGAATTGCTAAACAAACAATTTGAACAGGTTTTTATAACCGATGATGGCAATACTCCTACTATTTCCTACTCCAATATCCTTTCAAATATCTCTGAGATGGTAGATCTAGACATAACAGTTGATATAGTATCTAAGGATATTTCTTCTCTAAAATCAACAGTTTCCAACACCCCAGATCAAATCCCAGCTTTGTTTTTAAGAAAAAGTACTTCTTCTTTAGCGCTACCCTTATCGCTACTCTTTAACATGACTCTTAAGCGGGGAAGACTTCCACAAATTTGGAAGAATGCTATTATTACTCCAATTTATAAGAAGGGTCCTAGAAACACTGCACTTAACTACAGACCAGTTTCGCTGACTTCGGTTATCTGCAGAACTCAAGAACACATCATTCACAACCATATAACTAGCCATTTGACGGAGCATCATCTAATATCTGATTCCCAGCATGGCTTTGTTAAGCAAAGATCTTCTTTGACTCAACATCTCACTTTTTTCAATGAGCTTACAGCTCATTACGAAAGTAATACTCCATGTGACATCATATACCTTGATTTTGCTAAAGCGTTTGATTCTGTTCCACACAACAAGCTCATTACTGTATTGAAAAACATAAAAATCAGCAACTCTATCTTAAAATGGATTGAAGATTTCTTATCAGGTAGAACCCAACGAACCCGTGTAGAAAGATCTTTATCTACTCCTAGTAAAGTCACCAGCGGCGTTCCTCAGGGTTCCGTTCTGGGTCCACTTCTCTTTTTGATTTTCATTGAAGACCTCATCAGAAGACTAATAACAGTAGACAATGTCAGTGTGTTTGTGTATGCAGATGACATCAAGCTATTATCTGGTTCTCACTCAAAACTCCAAACTGCACTGAACATTGTAGAAAACTGGTCTGCGAATTGGCAACTTAAAATCCAGCCAACAAAGTCTGAAGTTATAACATTCTCCCGTAAGCCAGCGGCCAACTTCAGCAACCAATACTACATCAATGGATCCATTCTTGAACGAGTATCCTCAGTCATAGACCTCGGCATTACTCTGACATCTGACTTCAAATGGCACAGTTATGTTTCCAGAATCTTTGGAAAATCTATCAAGCTTGTCCACCTCATCATAAAGACTTTTAATTCTAAAGATCCATGGTTTTTCGTCAACCTTTTCAAACTGTACATACGCCCTATTCTTGAATACAATATCAGTGCATGGATGCCATATCAAGTTGGTGATATCAGAAAAATCGAATCTGTTCAGGCAACATTTACGAGATTGGTTTGCAGGAAACTTAATATCAAATACGAGAGTTATAACCATCGTCTCAGCTTCTTCAATCTAGATACTTTGGAAATCCGAAGAATCAAATACGACCTTATTCTGATTTTTAAAATTATTCACAACCTAATTGATCTTCAGTTTGATGACTTTTTCTCCATTAGTCCCTCCCTCAAGTTATATCAACTTAGAAGACGTAAATTACATCTTAATAAGCCCACTCCACCAGCTACGTTAACCAGATTAAGTTTTTTCTCATACCGCACAATCAGTACATGGAACAATCTGCCATCAGAGATTGTCATGTCAAAATCACTTATGCTGTTCAAGAAAAAGCTGAATTGTTATAATATCGCCAACATTGCCATTTCTAAACTGTGAATTTTTCTCTTTTACAATACTATGATTCTGTGCAATTCTTCACTGTCATATGCTTTTTCGTTTACACGTCAAATAGATCTAATTTGTGAGAATGTGTGTTAGCGAGAGGTGCTCTTTTTAGGCACCCTCCTTCACATTTATTGTAATAAATAAATAAATAAATAAAAGAAAGTGTAATTGTTCTTACTCAACTTTAAAAGCTGTTATTAAAATATTGCACTTGTAGTTTTAAGTACATTTTAACAATGGATTTGTTAAACAGACTATTTTTTATTTTGTTAAAATGAGTAAAACTCATTTATAAAAACTACTAAGGTCGATCTTTTTAACATTTAATTGTCAGAAACATCGATAAACGTTAGGTTCTAAAACTGATTTCTATTTAAAAGCAATAAATCTTTCTTTCACATTATAATTAAAAAAATTGTTTATTAAAATTGATAATGTTTATCTAACTAACGTTTAAATTAGTATTTTAAATAATTGGACAAATTATCTATTTATTACTTTTGGGTGTCATGAACGATATAAGTATGAATGAGTCGGTAGTGAACATAGAAAGATATCAGAAATATATTTCTACTTATTTTATGAAAAAGGAATTTCTTTTATATTTGGTTTTATTGAATTCATTATTTAATTAAATTTTACAAATTAAAAGAATATAAGAACCTGTAGATGATTTTATGAATTAGTGTCTTATACGGCTACTGACTTTTAATAACCAACTATTCAATTTAAAAAATCAAACTTATTAATTTAAATACGGACAAAAAGATATCAAAATTTGTCTTTAGAAATAGTTCATAGTTTACCAGCATATCCATATAATACAGTTTTTATAGAAATTCTTCAAGATGTTTTATTTATTAAAAGAGTAGTAGCAGGAATTACCTCTTTTTAAAGTATAATAAATAATTCTTCGAATATAAACTTTTGACTTTCTTTTCAAAGTTACATAAATATTTTGATTGTGTGTCTAAGTTTTGTAAAGATAAAAATGAGGAACTAGTCAACTCTTATTAAAGCTTCACACTTTTAAAGTAAACAAATAAAATGATAACAAAGCAAGTCTATATATATTTTTTTAAATTGAAGTTATTTCATTTTCTGTTATGAAATAAACTTTAAAACTAATAATTTGACGTGTTAAAAAAAAGATAAAACATATTGAATGAAAGAATAGAGAAAATGTTCAAAAAAACTTAAATTTGAAAAAGCAATTTATAATAACAAATACTTTGAATGACAAATAATATTGTTTTTATGCTTAGATATTAGATTTTTCTATAGAAAGAGAGTTATAAGTATACTGTTGTTGAAAATACTAGTTGGTTGTTTTACCTATACTTGATAATCTGTACACGACAACATGGAAATGTAGTGAAATGAATATTGTATTTATTTTTGATTCATTTTTATCACATGAAATTATGAAACAGAAATTCTAGTTCTCACTTCTGACCGTAAATAGTTTTCACAGTCTTGTGAACTTCAAGAGGAATGATAGAGCCAGTTTGTATTTCTTTCTGGAATATAAAATACTTATTTTATCGCCTCTATTTTAAACTATTTTAAACTCAGATTACGCTAGAATTAATTCTACAACCAGCTATCAGTTTACAGATTTTAACTTTTAAAAATACATTAAGTTAGAAATACCAAAATGCTTTTCTCACCTGACTAATTTCACAACCTGATCTACTAGGTTCTCTTCTTCCACAGCACACAAAGCTACAAATGCTTAATAAGAATAATAAAACAGCAAATCCAGCTACACCAAAAGTACCCCAAATCCCTAGATAAGACAGTTTTCATTTTGAAACTTGTTAACAAAAACTTACGCCAATCAAGCTCATGACAGCAAAACTCTCCTCCAAAGCAACATACTCCTTCTACAAACATTTTTAGATCGAATTTTCTTGTTGAACATCATACATTTTGAACAATTCATTTTTAAATAAATAAAAACAAACCTTTGCAATAGTTGTTGTCATCACAGAATTCTTCACACTGTAAAACAAATTGGATTTAATTTCAACCAAAAACTACTTCGATATTAAAGAAATATTTTTTAACTAATCAAAAAACAAACGAGAACAAACTTTAACAAATGCTGTTAATAGCAAACTTAAGAATAGAAGATCCAACATTTTATTCAAGCTCTCAAGATGATATTGAGGCAGTTTGCTTCAACCAATGCTTTATATTGAGTTTGTTTTCAAAGAAAACAAATCTAAAGATTTTCTTTTTTAAATAGTTATCTTTTGTCCCCATAGAAATTGAATATGTTTTGAGTTCTTTTTTAATAAGAGAACAAGCTTTTACAGAATTTGTTAATTTATTGTAAATGTGATTAAATTAAAATGCCACACTCTGTATAAGGTACAATAAAGTTTTTATCACAATTATACAAAGCTCAACACAAAGATTTTTTTTTCGAATTTGACGTCTAGTCCTCAAAAAAAAAATTATTTTCAATCTTTTTACCAAATCAATTAAAATTTGTTTAGTAGTAACTACGTTTTATGAAGTTTAGCTTGTGTTTTTTCCAAGCTAAGAGTTCTTACATCAGCTTACTAACAGTGATATGAGTCATATCGAATTCTTTCCTTTACAAAACTTATCACGATTTAATTACTAAACTTTTCGAAAAATATTTTGCTACTTACATTGGTTTTTGAAGTATATATTTTATAGGATGATATATACTTGAAAGCGGCTTTTGTTGTTTCACTTTAGTTTATATTACATACTTTTTGATTTAATTTAAATGTTTTTATCTAAATATGATCTCTAACGAGCATATGTTTCAAAAACCCACAAGATTTTATATTGAATTAAAACTAAGTATTAAAAATTGTAAACTCTTTATAAGGAGTTAGTGTTTGATAACATAGCAGATCATTAAAAACATATAAATGAAATTCAAACAATTATTTAAACAAATTTTTGGTTAATGCTTTTTAAAACAAAAAAATTAGTTTTTTATGACCCTTAAAACTAGTTTGTAATCAGGACTAACTTTCACAATATTACTTCTTTCTTGAAACTGTAGATTGCTAATAAATATTTATTAAAAAATAAATCGTTTATAATCAAACTCTATCAACCTCATAGAAATGTTTTAAAAGTACGAGGATTTTAAGAAATTCTATCTTTATATATCAGCTTACTTGGTGTCGTTTATTAAGTTATTTAATAATTAGCATCTAATGTACAATTGCTAAATCTACAAAATGATGTTGTTATACTGAATGCTTTAATAAAGGTAGTATTTAGCCTATTTCTCGAATTGATTACTAGTTAGAACTTTTTGAAAGTTTCACACTGGCCAAAAAATATTTTCGTAGTTTTACCAAATGTAAAAAGATTAATTTATTTATAAGTACTACAACCTCAGCTATTTTATGGTTTTATTTTAATGAATGTTTTTATGTGCTGTTTAAGTTACTTTTACTTGCTTGTTGTTTTAGTAGATTTCAGAAGTTAATAGTTTTAAAATTTATCATTGTAAGAAATATTTCGTTAAAATTAATCCAACTATATTTAATTTATAAGAAATTAAAAAGTTCAAAATTAATAAACTACAGAATAACTTTTTATCAAACAATTTTAACAACTAAAGAAGAAATGCCACACAGTTAGCTTATATAATACATATATTATTGGCAATCTCTCAAATAAAGTTGATTAAAATTAAAAAATAGCTTGCAATATAGATTTAGCTTAATAATACGATTCGTAATTTCTTAAAATGTTTTCTTGTTTACAATAAATCAGAGTTGTTTTATAATGATATGATGAAGTGCATGTTTTGGAGGAAGAAGCTTATAGAATGTTTTATAATGATTATAACTAATGATGCTCATAACAAGTATTTTTATTTAAATATGTTATTAATAAGAGGCAGAATGTTATTTGTAGCTGACAAAAAACAAAACATTAACTAAACTGTAAAAGTAAAATCATATCAGTTAAGCGTTTACATTACTAGATTTAATGGTCAATCTTATTATTTTTTATTATAAATAAAAGGATGCTTTTTAACTTACTTTGTTCATAGTTCTTTTAGTTTAGTTTTTTTGATTTACTCAAAATATGTTTTTTGTATAATATTAATGAAACTCATTTAATAAATTTTCTATCCACTAATGAGGCCTTTTTTCCAAACTGTTTTATTCAAGGTATATTAGCTCTTATCTAAAACCGATCACATTATTGATCACACTAACAACCTTCAAGAGGTTTTCTATTTAAATCTGTATAAAGTACTAAAATGTGGAGCTTGTCAAGTAATCAAAGCTTCATAATCTTTTCTGACAAAATTAGTTAGCATTTTCTAACGACATTTTGTATCTTCAATTTCAGTTGTGAAAAAATCTTTTCTGAGATAAACTGACTCTAATAAAGTATTTATATTATTGTATACTTATACGTACTATTATTATTAGATAGTTATTTAATTGTACAATTACATCATAATTGAGTCTTATGAGACTGAAATTAAATCGATAAAATTATTAGCTTAAATCTGTAAGTTTCACAAAGTTTGTTGGTTTTTATTGGATCCTACACATTTCTAAAGCTCTGAGAGCTTTTTCAGAGATACAAGTTTCGTATATCTAGATAAAAAAGACTAAGGATTAAAGATTTAAGTTGTTCATGCAACATTTTAAAAGTATTTGTTTAACAAAGTATTCAAATCAGAAAATCTTCACTCTAATGGTTTGCTGCAATTATGTTTTTAATTACAATCAAGAACACATTACATTATGACTAAAAGATGATGTATAAATCTACAAAATTGATTAATGAAACCAAAAGCTGTTTTTGAAATTGAGGTACAATAATTGTACAGTTTAAACGTTATAAATTTGCTTTTTGCGATATCTTTGTACTATCATGATTTATATTTAAACAATAAATTGCTCACTTAGATCGGTTGTTAATTGAGAATTTGAAATATGGATCATTTTGTTAGTTTGTTGCTTCTTGGATTGCTTATACATGTTGAAGGTATTATGAATAATTCAAAATTAAGTAAAAGATTTTTAAAAGCTTACTATTAGTTTTATCAACTAAACAGCTTTATAGGTAAACAATAACAAATTAGTATAATATTTATCTTAACATGTTTGTAATTATCATAACATTCATCTTTCAGCTCTTAGTTGTTTCAAATGTTACTCTCTTCTTGATAAAAGTTGTTTCGAAAATGAAAAACTTAGTTCGAATTTTCTAACAAAATGTTCTGCAAAGCAAAACTATTGTGCAGTAATTTCTAGAAGTAAGTCTATACCTGAAACCTATTCTCAAAAAGTTCAAATTTCACTTATATTTATTTTTCAGCTGAGGCAAAGCTCAACAAGACATTTCTTTTAAGAGGATGCGTAAGGAGTAAGGCTGAGTTTGGTTGCAGATTGGAACGATATGGCCAATCATGTGCTTACTACTGCAAATCAAGTAAAGAGTTTCTTTGCTTAAATATTTGTTATCATCTGTATATTTTGATAAAGATAAATTTTCATACTAGTCAAACAACATTTAATTTATACTATTTACTAAATTAAACAGTAATAAATGTTTCCATTAGTTAAGATAATTAAATTCTGTTTTTTTATGCCACAACTTTATTAATAACAAGTTCGATAATTTAAATGTTACTGATTTATAAATTAACTAAAAGTAAAAACTGTTGTTGCTATGTTGTTAAGAATAACTACTAAATGGTAAAACAAGTATTTACTTAAAAGCCTCAATAGTAAACTCAGTTCTTTAAAATCAACAGATAATTGTAATAATAAAGCAGCAAACTCTACAGAAACATTTTATCAGTCAGAAGCAGAATCAGCCTCTTCAAAAGCTTTTTGTGATCTAATTTCTTTACTTATTCCTTCTTCTGTGACTATTTGGTATATTTTCTTTTGGTAACTCTTATAACATGTATTTAATTAGACTTCAGTCAAGTTGTTATGAATAACCTTCGACTATTCAAGGAATAACATATATTTAATCAAGTATTTTAATCACTTGTAAATGTGTTCTACTTCAAATTGCACTCTTTTATTTAAGCAGAGAACCAAAGAACTTATTATTTAAACTTTTGTTGCCAATAAAATAATCTGTTTAAAAGTGTTTTGTTGTTTTAATGTAAACCACTTTGTAATAAATAGCAAAAGAATTATAAAATTTCTATCATTTATCAAAGCAATAATTTAAATAACTTTCACAAAATAAAGAAATAAACTAATAAATTGCTCTTAAATAGCTTCATTGTATTTAAAGTGGTTAAAATTTGCAGCCATCTAAATTCTAAAATTGTAACACTATCAAAGTAGATAAGCAAATTAAGTGGCACAAAAACGTGAAAAAAGATTGTTAAATACAAAACAAAATATTTGCACATAAAAGAATATTTCATAAATAAAGCAAATTAATTTATCGTTAATTAGTTTTTGTCATTTCAATTTAATATTAAAAGTGTTTTAGATGCAAAAATAATATGTTATAATACAAATTGGTTTTCCAAATTTCAGTTAAAGAAATTCAACTAAGCTATGATAAGTCAATCTACAAAATTAATAAGAAATGTATTCAAAGCATCGACAGGAATTGATTAATAGATAATAATAAAGAAGCGCTGTATTGCAAGTTTCATAAAGTCAATCAAGACATTAGAATATGAATAGATGACAAAATATTGAAATAAGTTTACAAGTTCTAAATTGCACGAATTGAAAACAAATACTACAAGCTAGTTTTATAATAGAGCTTAAAAAATTAAATCGAATTCTTTTTTATACTAACAGAAGAAAACAAGTATTTCATTCGTATAAAACAAAAACAAAATTTAAGACTATATGAAGTTTAGAAAATGGATACTTGCAGTGCTTTCCATTAAGTTTGTTTTTAACCATGCTACAGCAAGATAAATTAATTGAAATTAATTGAAGATTTGTAATGATTGTATATAACTTTAACGTCTTAAATAAATTCATTACAAATCATTGTTTTAAAAAAACTATATAATATTTAAGTAAGAATTTTGTGATGAAAAGTAAAAATTTAAGTTTTGTATTAGTTTGTTAATTTGATGAGCTATCGACAAATATTTTTGTACAAATTATTGGGTCTAAATTTTAGAAACAACTTATAATGACCAAATTAGAAAATCGAATAATATCTTACAAAATTAAATAAAAGGTTTTCAAAGCTGAACTATATATCTGCTAATCTATAAATCTATACTTAATACGTATGACGAGTACAAGAGGAAAATGGTTTTGGTGAAACTAAAAGTTAATATTAAGATTGTGCTACATTTGTAGATTAATTTGTCAATATACTTTACAGTTATTTGAAATATAAAATACAAAGTTGTGACTCTAACTTTATAGTTTCAAAGCAAAAAGAAAATACCATTTCACATATATAAGATTGTAAGCTAGTTTTATATGAGCGGAAATAGTATTTGAACTTGTAGTAGTTTAAAGAAACTTTAATTTTGTGCATCAATTGAAATAAACACAAAATAAGAGATTTTTATTGAAGAATAAAAAATGAGTTATAAACAGCTCTCTACTTTCAGATCTTGAGATGATGAGTAGCTGTGGGAAGTCTTCAACTTCTCCCCACTTTTATTCCAATTTTCTTTTTCTTTTTTCTTTTCAGTTATCTAAAATAAAAGATCATTTCAATATATGAAGATTTTTTACTAAATCTACAAATAATTACCTGAATATAACACAACAATACCATTCCTAGAGGTAGCAGACCCAGCAGAACGTACAATTTAATTTGTACAACGACATAACTCTGATAAGCAAAAGCTATCACAAATCCTAAAGATTCCCACAACCGATAGTTGCTGAAAGCTGCTTCTTTATTGTGTAAGAACAACACTCCATAAAAAGCTAAAGACAAAATGTATCAATCAGAGCAATTCGTATAACTTATAATAGACTAGAGAGTTAGTTGAGTGTTGAAATACCCAAAAATTTTGACAAAAATGGATAAAAAGGATTACAGGTACATCTTTAAGACTGTTTAGATATATAGCTGCATCCACAAACGATGTCTTTTACAAGAAAAACTTGCGACAATCTCTGAAGTCAATCATTTACAAGTAACATTCAGAGAATAGAAGAAACAAAAGATGATGTCGACTCACGCCCTAAACAACCATCACTAATCACTGTCGTTTTTTAGGTAGTAGGGCAAATGATAACTAGAAGATCAACATCTAAAGATCCACAAATGAAAAGTTTAATGATGAAATTTTTAATATTGACTAGATTCCTTTTAAGGATATTGTGAGATGACTAATCACTACATTTTCCTGTAAATTCTATTTTCTTCTCCTTTATTTTAATAAATGATTTGTGATTTACTTAGGAAAATTTCAAACATTCTTTTTTATAATCAAATTTTGTTTGATTTTCTCACATTTCAGTATACAATTTTTACGCTACTCCACTATGATTGGTTACTTTGAAAGGCGTGTGGTATGTCACGTGATCAAATACAAAGAATCGCGTGAAATCGGTAGTGTGACTAATAAACGGTGAGAGAAAGGTAGAATAACTGAAGCAACAAAGAATTTAAATGGCTTAAAAGAAAATATAAACTTAAATGTAAAGTAATAACTGGAAAAAAGTTGGTTTATCACTTCAGATTATATTGAGAAGAACTTGAGTTGTAAAAGAATTACCTTGAAGATACGGATATGACAACATCTTAAGAAGCTGTTGTAAATAAAGGAAAGAAAATAATATTTTGAGCAAGTACTTGAACTTTCAAAGCATTAGTAAAACGTTAAGTTCAATAGAAAAACACTTTTCAATTTTTGCTGCTCTTACAAACTAAATATGTTTATTTAAAACAGTTATTTGAGTTTTGACAGAATGAAAATGTTCTTAAACACGAATAGTTGTATTTTTAACAGAATTTTGTTCTTTAAAACAGTAAGTTGTCTAAAGTTGAACTCACAAAGGTTGATGACACGAAGTTTACCGGTTACGATTTAAACACTAAAAGTACATGACAGGCTTTGAAGGTGCAAACGTGATTGTGATAATCTTAATAGTAAATATTCTCGCTTACCGTTCAATTGTGTTTGCCACACTGCGTCAGCAACACCCCATCCGGCTGGTATCGCAAAGAACGGGAAAATAGAGCTTGGAAAAGGCACCCATTTCTACAACAACAAATTATTTGCAACAAAAGTACATAAGTTACGTTTATGTAAAGTTAAAAGCTAAACTCACCAACATCACAACTACTAAAGTAGCATTTATTAGACTAGCCATCATAAATAGGCTTGTTACTCCAGTGTATTTCTGAATTCTTCCAAATATAAAAGAACAAATGGAATCGAAAGTCCCGAAGCAGATAAGAACAAAACCAACCCAATTGACAGCCAGTGGGCACGTGACATATGACTGTAAATTAATTTCATCAAAATTAAAAAGTAGAAATTAATATTTCAAAAATAGCTGAAGCAGAAATGAAATTATATTAAGGAAAGCATTAGAGAAACACAGCTCTAAGAATTAATTAGAAGTTTCTACATACCCTTGTGTAGTCACCCCATAAAAACGCTTGTTCAAACCCACTGTACATAGTGATTGGAATCAGCAAGAGTTGACGCTTATCCTTCATTTGTTTAAAAGTTGCAATTAACAGATCTAAAGGTTTCTGAGCTTTCCTCTCGTTTGTGCTGATAACTCTAAAAAGAACATTTTTAATAATAAATTGCAAGAAGATTGAAAGTAAAGACGTACTCAGTGTCAATATTATCCACAAAACAACCAACAATCAAAGCACCAAGTAACCCGACCCCAGCAAAGATTCCCATCAGCATGTAGAGAGTTTCTTTGGGTAGATCTCCACTTTGCAAATCTGAAACTGGGCATCCAGTAGAATTGTATAGAATTCGAGCTGCAGATAAGTTTTGTTGGGCATCATTAGCACCACAATAGTTTTCTATATAAGTTTCATTGTAGCACGTTGGAAACTCTGAAAATAATTAAAAGATTTTGTTGTGATGTTTCAAGGAAAATAAATTTAAAAGTTAAACAGACAATAAATTTCTTTTATTTATTTATAAATAAAGAATCTGAAGAGACCACCTCCCGCTAACACACATTCTCACAAATAATATTACATTAAATAAATAAAAAGTAAATATTAAATAGTAAAATAATGTTAAAATGTTTACATAGGATTTCTTAAAATTTATAACACTTGAGTTATTGTGAAAAATTAATGTTTAAAGTAAGATTGTTTCCTATTGGTTGAAAAAGTGGGCGTATATTTTCTTCCCATATTTTTAATACATGCATAAAAACAATTCACAAAGTTATTAAAATTTTTCACAATTTTTTTTTCATTTTATACTCATAAGCTAAAAAATATCTATAATTTTTACACCAGATTTAATTTTTTTAGTAATATATTTAAATGTAAGATATTCTATGGTAATGAATTTATTTTTAAAATTTAGATTGTCAAATAGTTTAGGTTAATCTTAAAGGAGAATAATATTTCTTTTAAGCTTGTATTTCGTCTTTTAAACAAATTAATTTTACTAATTTTTTGTTGAACAAATCTAAATATAATGTTAATTCAAGCATCTATTTATGAGTACATTTTTTCAATAAATGATAATAATTAATAAAATAATTAGTACTGATATATCAGTATCATGCTATTTTTCAAGTAATTCTATTTTAGTTAATTTTCTTACTAAGAGCTTCTGTATCTGCTGCTGAGATTACAAATGAAGAAATTAAACTTCCAAAAATACTATTCAGTTGAAAAAACAAGAAAAATATCCCAAAAAAACGGTTAACAACCGTATCAGTACTTTGTCTTGAAATTCTGGAGTATCTACAGAAAGATTTTAGATTTTATTAAAAATTTTAGTCGATTTTTAACTTCTTAAACACAAAATTAATGAAAAAAATTACTTGTGGGCCATCGTTGTTAAATAAGTACACTTGGCTGCCCACAATGGGGCCGCACTAAGTCCAACCATAATTGAAGCTGGTATCATAGTATACCATCTCGGGTAGAAGTTAGCAAAGGTGTAAAATACATAACCAACGATTGATAAACAGATTGTCCATTTACATCCAAACTTTCTTATAACTGTATTACAAATAAGTTTTACAACTGTTATAAAAACTTTATATAAAACTTATACAACTATTATAAAAGTGAAATTTTTTGGATAGAAATATAAAACAATAAAAATATAAATTGTATAAGTTGTAAAAACTTACTAATAGTAGGTGTAAACATTGCTGACAAAATCAATGCAGCATAAATTACAGCTAAACATCCTGTACCCAAACCATTTTCATAATTCAGGCTTGATTGAAGATTGGAAACCCCTCCAAAAGAAGTAAAATTCAGGGTGAAAGCAAAGCAAATTAAAAGCAAGTTCTTATAGATGTTACATGTTGAATATCTGTTTGTAAAAAAAGAATATTTTGATGTTTTTATTAACTTTTCCATAACTGTTAAGCAAAAATTTTTAGTATTAAACCTATAACTTAAACTGACTGAACTTTTTACTTTATCTATTATGACGCATAATAAGCTAAGTAAGGTTTTTTATAACTTCTTTTAAGAACTGAAATATTTTACCAAAAAATGTTTAAAACAATTTATTTAAAAATATACAAAGAAGCTTATATATACAATTTATAAATTAGCTTACTGTTCTTCATTTTTAAATGAATTTGATGATTCAAACTCATTTTCATCTTTAATCATCGATTTTGCTTCTTCACTTAAACCTTTATTGTCAGAAGCCATTTTTACACATAAAAATTACTTTTTATATTAAAAACTTAAAATACCCTAGAAAAAAATGACAAAACGTTAAAAAATAAAACACAACTTTAGAAAGGCTAAGCTATCAGACATAAAGGTATAAAAGTAACATTTTAACTTTTTTTAGGTGCTTTGTTACTTAAACTATTCACATAGCTATAAAAATCATTTACCACTTTCAAAACTTTACTAAAAAACTAAAATAAAAAAAGCTTAATTTCTTTTGTCTATGTTTTAGTAAAAAATGAAAAATTAAAAAAAAAACTTTACTTAAAATATCTTACTAACTAAACTTTTTATAACAAAAGTACATAAAATGTTAACAATTTGTTTCAATAATCTAAAGTTGAACAAACTAGTTCTTACAAGAATAAGATCCTTAAATATATAGAACAACTTACACCTCAATTCACTATATTACAAATACTTAATGTTGTAAGGTAGATATTTAAGTACATTCAAATTACAGAATTTACCTTTCGAAAAACTTTGGATTACAGTTTTGCAGGATTAACTAACAATATCAGTAATTCTATAAGTAATGACAATCAGCTACATTTAAAAGTGATCAACAAGCTAATATTAAAATAATTATTGTTGACACAACAAAAATCTGTCAGAAAAAAAATTTCTAATTTTAAAATTCGATTAAAAAAATAGATTTAGACTGAGAAATTCTATTTTCAACTTATATATAAGAGGTTTGTTTTTTTACCAAGTTTTCAAACTTTTTTCAATTCTAAGTTTATTTCCTTATTGGCTAATCTTGCAGACTTAAGAACTAGTTGGTTTAGTAGCAACTACTGAATCTGGTTGTTTACTAGATGTTTAAATAATGTTAAGAGGTTTTGCTGTTGTATTAAAAAGTAAATATCTTTATGATTTTTTTTTAATGGAGACTGAATTTTTAAGGGGTGAAATAAAAAGCCACCTAAATAATTTGACCTTTAACAAGAAGTAACAAAATCACTTTTATCTTTATTTGGAGCAGCACAGGTATTTAATACTAACATAAAGTCATTTGAAGATTAAGCTGAAGTCTATTTAAACAGTTAAAATAAATTATTAATTATTTGACTACAATTAAACCAAAACATAATTTTTATTTGCTTGACTAGAGACTAGATCAAGAGAAAGATTAGCTTAACAAATCGTAAAAGCGAGTTTATACTCTTACTAAAATCATTTTATTGTTAACTTATTTAAATGATATTTTTTAAAAGTGAATAATAAACTTAAATTAAAAATCAGATATTGCTGTTTACTATAAAAGATGAATAAGTTTTCTGACGTCATCAATTTTAAACTTTACACTTCAATATTTCAAAGTTGTCACTAAAAGAAACTAATTTCTGTTGATATAAGCTTAAAGGTAGAAGTTTTATTATTTTTATGATAAATAGTAAAAAAAGCTTTCGATAACAAACTTACTTTATGTTTATGTTAAAGCTAAATATATGCAAATGTTTATATATATCAGTAATCAAATTACTGTAATAAACTAAATAAAAATCTATTTAAAAAATCAAAAATTTTAATTTAGTTTGCTTATTTTTTATTGAAAATTTTTTATTAATAAATTTGAAGTAAAAAAAACAAATTAAGATTTTGATACGTAAGAAATATTGCAAAAATTTATTTATGTTAGGTGGTTAATAAAATACTGAGAAACAGTTTATAGAATAAGTAAATAAATGATATAATTTTTATATAACACATATTCTTTTATACAACTGATAAATGATATAATTTATCTTCCATAACCTTTATTCATTAATCTAAAAAATCCCCTAAAGAAATTACACGTAAATAAAAGATATCAGCTGCAAAATATCAATCATTCGCAAGTTAAACAACTTTTGTTTTTCATCAAGATTTCTTTTTTTCTTTTTTAACATCTTTACCAAGATATGCTTGTGCCTGAGGTAAAAGAACTGCTGCTAATTAATCTTTGCTATAAAATAGTTTTAACAAACTTATATAAAAATGTAGTTATTTGGAATAAACAATGTTAACTATACTTTCAAACTTTCTCCTTAGAATACTCACTAAAAACATTAAGGATAGAATTGTCAAGTTTAATAAAGCTCAATTTATCACTATAATCATAAGTATTGCTCTTCAAATATAGTTATTGGTTAAATAGCTACTAAAAGAAGTAATCAACATCAACTGTAAAAACAAATTTGATTAAGCCCTACATAACTTGATATAAGAATATCTATAAGACCTTTAAAGTTCAAATACCAAATTGTCTAAAAACAACCTTTTTTCTAGAAAATTATCATTAAAAAATGTCTTGCAACGATAACGATGAAGGCAGTATATATATCTTAAAAAGAACACGTACTGACGCAGTGAAGCATAAAATTTAGTTATTTTCTCCTACTGAAAGATGTAGAAGTATTCTTATTATATAATTATTCACAATGAAATGCCGACTAGCTTAAAGCGAACCTCCTGAAATTGACCTTTTGTTTACTAGGAATACTTTTAGATTATAAGTTAACTTTTTGTTTGAATGAATATTTCATCTTTAAAATGAAATTTGAAGAAAAAAAATAATTTTGTTTTACATTTCTCACATGACCTATAAATAGTCTTGTTCATATTTTGTCATGATTTCGATTCGTAAAAGTGTTCAAATATTTGAACTCCAATTTATAATTTGTAGTAGGTAAACACTTTTAGTATTTTATTTTTTGATAGGTTAATCAAACTTGAAACTTTATCAGAAGTAAGTCTCACAATAAAGAAAAATATTTTAAAAATAAAAATTCTCTTAAACAAACTAACTAAAAGTAAAATATATCAACGAAGAAAAATCATATTAGTTGATAGCAGTAGGAAGTGACTCAGTAAATGTTGAATGTAAGTAAGTTGTACCTTTATATAGCAAAAATACCTGTAATAAAAGTAAAAGCTAAAAAATAAATCTTTATTATTTGTACCATCTTTATAAGTATATCATAAAAATAAACTCTTTTATATTAAATTATCAAGTTTGAAATTATGAAAGTTATTTTATATTTTTATTACAAATTTATATCAATTAAAATGATAATTTTCAGTCTCTTTAAAACTAAATTTCTTTAAAGTTATCAAATAAATATTCAATAAACGCTAGAAATATTTTGTAAATAATTTAATTCTATCAAAAAAAGTTACATTATTCCACAATATTATTTTTTCCACAGGTAGCTCAGTACAATTCAATCAAAAGAAAAAAGAAACATCTAAAAATTCTATTTAACAAACATCTTTGAAAATTGAATTTAACGATATGTTATCTAATATTCAATTTATAATTAAGTTTTATTTTGATAATAACTCATCATAAAACTCATTCAAAATTTTCATACAACATTTCATGAATCATTTGAAATGAATAAGGTTTTATCAATAGTAATATGCTAGAGAACGTTTTATAAATTTTTATTGTTTTAACAATAAATTATTTCGAACTTACTAAATGAAAAGCAAAACTTTTGTAGAAAGTAGACCGTCGCGCATATTGCAGGTAATTTATTTAAGTCTAATTTAGAATGATTTGAGAGAAAATTACATTGACGCTTAATCAGCTTTTTAAAGTTTTGTTAGAATCAATTAAAATGCTGGGTTCTATGTATATAACAGGCTTATACCTTGTATGATTAAATACTTAAAACTTGTTGAATGTAAATTTATAAAATTTACTGTAAAAGGCATCAAATAAGTAATTATAAAACAAAACGTTGTTGAAAGAAGCTGAGCTTTTTACAAGCTTGATGTTATTAAACAGAAATGAACTTAAAGTTTGAACATTGTATCATGTTTTGTTGAATTTAAGATACACTGGGTTAACACGGTGATTTTGATTTATGAATTTTCTTTTGAAAATAAAGTTTCAAATTTTGTAACCAATAAGCAAATATTCAGTTTAGTTCACACTCACTAAATGCTTTTTAAGTTCAACTTTTGAATGAAAATCAGGTAGAAACTAAAGTTTGAGCATTATCCAATTAAATATTTGAGTACTAGTCCAGATAAACCCATTTGGCAAACGGAGCTCAGGTTGAATAAGCTGGGTCATATAATTTAATTATTACAATAAACTAACTATTTTTCAACATTCTTAAGATTTCAACGAAACAAAATCTTGAAATTATTGGCTGTAAAAGTTCATCCTCTTTCGACAAACCAATAGAAATGCTTTTACTTAGGATAGGACATATATAAAGTGATCAAATATTTGACACATAAATATTTTTGTTTGCATATAACTTATTTTTTAAAGATTTTAGCCTCAAAAATGAAAACTTAATTAAACTTTCTTGTAATTTTATAATACAAACAATATACATGAAACATTTAAATGATAACACTTGAGTTCGATTAACAAACATCTAAATCATCTTTTTATCATCTTTTTAACGTTTTGCTCATCACTTTGTGTTTCCACCTCATGACTTTATTTATATGTCACTAAATCAACTATTAACTAAAAAACTCTATAAAGACATTTAACATGACAATTATACTTAAAATAGATATTTTAAGAAAGAAAGAAACTTAACTTATTATATTATTTTTGATATCGTTTCAATGTAGTTAACCAGACCATTATATTCTATATTGTACAACTTCACTAAAGTCTTTTAAAAGCTTTGTTTTTTTAGTTGTTTTCTAAAGATCTAGAACAAAAGGTAATGCAAAGGAGAAAAGTATGTTCAAAAAGAGTTTAATTTTCCTTTCAACACATTTTAACACATTCACTCACCTATTTCAAATCATTTTCTAAAAATAACTTTTCCGACTATTACGAAAATAAGTAGAGGTTCTTACAAAAATTAACTTTCCAATCGATTTGAATGCTATTGATTAATGACTTTAAAATAGTTTGAAGGTTCCGAAACGTTTGTGAGCAAAAGATTTTGGAGTAACTGAGTTTAAAAAGTATTTATTCTAACTGTAAAGCAAGAACAAAAGTAAAAACTCTTTCAAATGTTGAGCACTGAGTCTTTTGTTAAATCAATGATCAAAACATGAACAATATAGTTTTTATATAGTAACTTCCAATAGCAACTTTTTTGTGTTTTGTAAATTTCAGGATTTTTGTGTTTAGATTTTTGCATATAAAAAAAATTCTCTGTATAGTGTGCTTTGCTTATGAGTGGCGTAGGGGGAGTACATTGATATGTATGATGGAATTTATTCATCCAATTCAACACATGGCTGCAGATGATAAATTATACAGCTCTTATAACAAGCACAGAACAATAGGACTGTAAAACGATAATAAGAAGTTTTTAAATATCACAATTTATTAAGTATCTTAGTCCTTCTCTCAAGTTATATCAACTCAGACGACACACATTATATCTTGACAAGCCCATATCACATGGTACGTTAATTACAGCAAATTTTCTCTCATACCGCACAATTAGTACTTGGAACCAGCTGCCATCAGACAATGTCATGTCAGAATCACTCGTGTTGTTCAAGCAGAAGTTGAACCGTTATAATATTGCCAACATTGCCATTTCTAAACTGTGGTTATTTTTTTGTTAACATTCTATGTAACTGTTCATTGTTGTATTGTATAGAGAGTACTAAAATGCCATGTTACACTATTTTCTTTCTATGTTTTCAACTTAATTATATCTAATATTATTCTAGAGAAAGAGATAAAATTTAAACAAAGTTTATAGAATCTTTCCAAAAGTTTTCTTGTCATCTACAGTAACAATAACAGCTATGAATATTTTTCTACATCTTGTAACATTTAATGATAGATTTTTAAATCGTTTGCTTTTATATAGACTTTTCTTCGTGAGATTCGTCAAAATTTATTCCGCTAGAGTGCAGCATCACTTTATCTATTTTCAGATAAAATGTTTCTACAATAAACTGCTTGGACACAATACTGATAGCTTGTGACTTTTTTTTCTATTATTTTCACTAATCAAAGACAGCTGAGATTTAGCTAGACTCGATAAGGCCTTTACAGCAGTGATTTAGATCCTTTGCTGGAAGAAGATCATTTGAGAAGGGATAAGAACTTGCTTAGAATGAACAAGTGTTCATTGGCTTCTACGGATAAACATAAGGCGACGGAAAATGGTAACTATGGTAACAATATTTCAAATTAAACTTGATTCAAATTTTGAAAAAGTTTGTCGAATGTCAGTTTTTTAGTCTAAATTAAGTTTTCTATAAAAATCTCACTGAATTGAAGACAATCTTAGAAAATCAAAATATCAAAACTGATTTTTGTTATTTTTGTAAAAATAAAATTTTTCTTTATTAAAAGGACAACGGAAAGGTGAAATTTCAAAAATCTTGTGGTTTAAAAATCGGTGGTCAAGATGATGAAGATATAAAAAACAAATGGAGAAAAAAGATTTACAATTTAAAGGTGAACTTACTTAATTATCAAATCCTATTTTACTTCTAATATCAAAACTTCTTATTCGAAGCTTATTTTTAGTTTATTATTGAAAGTTAGCTTTGATATATGTAAGTATACTCAAATAGTTGCATCAAAAAACTTTCATTTTTGTTATCGATATTTCAAAACTTGTTCAGTAAAAAATAAATAGATATTTTTCAATTTTAGTGTTTCTTGAAAATTTTGCATTTTACATATCTTTTAGTCAATCACTTTTTATCAAACAAAAAACTTTATTCTTTTTTCACTAAAAACCTTCAATTTAAAATAAGCCAAAACATATGGAATCAAAACGAGATTTATTGTTATTAGCGAGTAGCTTTTGAGCCGACTGGCCTTAAAAAGTTTTAACAAATTGATGTGACAACTTTATTTCAACCTTATATTAATTAGTACCTTTAAGTCATTACTGAAACCCTGGAATTATAACATCTGTAGACCTTTAATATTTTTAGGAAAAATAAAGAAAAGGAACTTATCTTTAAAAATCAAATGTGACTACACAAAAATTTCACAATATTATTTTACAGATGAAAATACTAAAGTTCATTAAATTATATTTTGAGAATATTTTTAAACGGCTTTTCACGCTTCTATAAAATTAGATACTTAAAAAAGATCTTTTGCATTTGCAGTTGTAAGATAGATAATCAAAAAAAAGAAGTTTGACTTTAATTGAAAAGATCGAAACTAGAAGGAATTAATTTGTAAAAAACTTAAATAATAAACATAATGAACAGATTTTACTTCTGAAAATATAAAATTTAATTTAGTCACTTACAATGTAAATTGAAAGTTGTTAAAAAGTTTAATTTAAAATAAGTTTTATCGAAAATCAGTTTTATCGAAAATAAAATGCTTTTTTGGAGTGATATTCTTTTCAAATTCAGCTGTCACCAACATGGAATGAAGTGCTCTTGTGAAGCGTCAGTCGCGTGTTTTACTATTTTATGAACTTTGTTAGTCACTACAAATTACATTTTTTATTTGTTTTTATGAAATTTGCGGTTTGTAATAAAACTTTAAACTTTAGATAAAACTTATTTAAGATGCTAAAACAAAGAATTAAAAAAACAGATCTTTATTAGTTTGATGATGTAATTTATCTTTGAAAACGCTTTCTTGCAATTTTTATAAACATTAATTGAAAATATATCGATGTTTATAACTCCAGCGTTTTTTGAATAGAGTTCTTAAAATATAAAAAGCTTAAATGCAGTAAACATGTCACGTGATGATTCTATAAATGAAACTTTACAGGGAAATCACAATTGCCACAATCGTAATGTTATGCGAGAAAATGAAGAAAATTATCGATTTGTAAAATCTACATCATCAATAACATCCTCTGATGCATCGAGTAAGAGTAGAAGCGCTCTACTACAACTGGAAATGAAAAAGTGCCAGCAGCTTGGAGTTGCTTTGAGTATGTAAAAGAGTTAAAAAGTTTTGTCTATATGTTCACTCGTAAAAGTTAAATGATTAAATTTGGTGGTTGAAAGTATTACATAATTACCTGATGATCAATATGAGAATTGAAACTTTGATTTAAAAAATGTATCAGTAAGCTTCTTATACTTTCAATAAGATGAAAACTTGAATCGAATGAGAGCTGATCACTTGATTACTGATTAGCACCTAAATCAAGTGTTTCACTTCAAAACAAAATCCTTGTGATGTGTGTGTCTAACACGAATGACACGTCAGTACTCGGAGTAAACCCGGAATTATTTACGAGCGACTTTTCTTTTGTTCATTCAACTTGTTTGTTGTGAACAGACCCTCATACGTGGAGCTGTAATGACGTCATAACGTGGCTACGTCATCTTTGCAAAGAGCATGGGTTTGTTTTGGACTTTAAGAAGTTTGAGATGAATGGAAAGGGACTATGTTTCATGTCTTTATCAGGTTTTAGGTTAGTAGCTAATTATTTTTTTCATAAAACCAACTTATTAGCTGCTTCAATAGTAACTGACTAAATAAATTAAATAAATAAATTTAATTTTAACATTTGATTGAAGATATACTTTATAAATTTATTTTAATAAAGCATAAAAATTTTCTACTTTAAATTATAAGTAAGTTTTTTTGATGTAATTACAAAATAAATTCTAATTTTCAAAGTTAACTAAACAATTGATAAAGAACCTGTTACAAAAGTTTATAGTTTTGAACTAGTTAACTGCCTCTATTATACTCATCTCACAGCTTTTGTACACTTTAGTGTTTCCAAGCAAACAAACTTACAAATATAACTTATTATAGTTCAATTAAATTTCATCAATCAAAATTTTTGATAAGAAAATAATAAAGATTTATAAACAAATTATTAACAAGTTTATTCATAATTATTTTATAAATTCTGAGATTAATTATCTTTTAAAAGATTAGAGATCTTCTATTTACTGTTCAGTAATTAAACATCAATTAAATTAGATTTCAAAGTAAAAGTTAGAATTCAATTAGATTTATAAGATATTAAACTTATCTTAGAACAACAAAAATAGTTTATCTTCTAAAACTAAACCTTGTACCACCCTCTAAAAGACAACATAAAAATGATTTTTAATGTTTCCTACAAACTAACTGATTTGATGTTTTATTATGAGCAGAAAGCGTTCTTCAACTGCAGGTAAACTGCTTCATACAAATCTTCAAAGAAAAATGATTGCTCATATATACTTTCTGGTGCTGAAAAATAAATCTTATCGACAGAAGGAGACATCAAATAATTTCTTTTAAATAGAAATCGATAAATATCTTTTAAAGTTTACTTATCTGGAGTAAAAGTTGACAATTCTCAAGTAATAACTCGGATTCATTTATGTGCTGAATATATTTCTATTTTGATTTACGTTTTCGAGTCAATTTATTTGAAAGAATCATTTTAAAATGAAATAAAACGTAAATAAATAATTTCTGAGTCTTATATTTGACTTGATACACTAATAAGTGATTTAGATGAACTTTTAGCAGTAATTTGGTGTTTATGGATGTTATTAGAGGTAGGAACGTGTCTTTAAAGTAAAGTTGGTTTTTGAAACAAAATTTTAGTAATTTTTCATTTAAATGTTTGATTAGAAGATTAAATGAAGTTTGTGAAATAATTGCATCTTTTGAAATCTCGTAAATTGAACACAAATTCATTTACTAAATTGTTTATAACAAAACTGACAAAAGAAGTTTTCTGATATTTAGTTCAAAGAAGCAACAAGACATTTAGTGAAGCTGTTTGCTTGGTTTATTCAACACATCTCAAGCTAATATCTACCTACAATAATCAACAATTATATTTAAAGCAGCTGCAACTATTAACCAATCAGCAGGTAGCAATTTGCATATTGCCATCACAACAAAAAATATCGATAAAATCTCGTTGAAAGACAGAAGCTTCGAATACATCTGATGAATAATTACAAAAGTAAATGGCTACAAAATAAGTAAACCAAATCTCCTTCGATCTAAATTTGCTTCTTAGGGTTCTTCTTCTTCTACTCACAGCAGCAAAGTAAGATTGAAAAAGTATGAGAGCCAATTAGAAATAGAAAATACATAAAAGTTGTCGGTACTAAATACTTTGTCATATTCTATTTGAAGCTTCTAGTTTTCAATTGAAACAAAAACGCTGAATATGCTTCGATAATTTGGCTTGAAATACTGGGTTGATAAAACTGCAGAAAGACGTACTCATGTTCAAATAAAAATACACAAAATATCAATTCACAAGATTACAGAACTATATCTTTGATAATTTGTGCATTGATACAAATCATAAGCCAACAAAAGAGTCACAGGGATCAGTTAAAAGAATGATAAAGATCATAGAATGAAAAAATCTCAAAATTAAACTACAAAATCACAATTTATTAATCAACTAAAATCTGTAGACCGAAAATTGGCAAAATAAGATATTAAAGCAAAAAGAAAATACAAGATAGTGAAGTTAGAAGCAAGTGGAATGGTGGATCTAAATATGAAAATGTAAGAAGAGTTCTCTGGTCATCCAATGATTAGATTAGGATCAAAAAGAAGCAAGTCGACTTTGACGACTATTTCACCACAATTGACTTCTCGAAGTAAAAGCTTCTTGTTGATTGGTCCTTTGATACGTTGGGATTTGATCTCATGTTGGATACTGGACACTTTCATCTCTGTTCTTCCAGCAAACTCTGAATTAAAGAAGATTAGAGTCTGAAGGATACAGAGCCTGTTCTTACCATCTGGTGAAAAAAGATCCTTTTTAAAGACACAGATTTTCAAGATGTCAATGTTGACATCACTGATGAAGAACTGCATAGAGCTGTTCCATCTAGGATTGATAGAGTCCTAAAAAGAAGTAGGATCGAAAAAGTGGTCAAGACCCAAAGATCCGAATTACCTGGATCGTTTTGGTGAGATGAGACTGATCACCGACAGACAGTTCACAGTAGTAATGTAGTTGAGAATTATTGGCTTTGGATAGATTACAACCTTCCATCACTGTCACCATCAATCTTCCTACTCCAGAACATCTCTGAGATCGTGCTACAAGCAAATGACACATTCATCACGCACGTGGTATTTGGTGAGAAAATGGTCGTTTTTAGTTCAAACCTTGATACATTTTTTCGCGCCTTTTCTTTTCAATTTCGATGTAACGATTACAAGCAGATGAGATGTTCTTGACCCACGTTGTTCGCTCATTCATCGCTTCAGTCCGAAAGATGTAGATCGTGTCAATGTGAGAGAGATGAAAGATGGGGTCATCATTACCGCCCTCCGGCGGAAGTCTGATCAAAACTTCATTGAGAAAAACCGGCTGAAAATAAGGATTATTGAAAGTTGATGAAGTTATTCAAAGATGTTGCACCTCTTTGTAGATTCGGAATTGAAGGTTGTTCTTTGAGCTAAACATAAGATCATTTACAGCAGTTGCAAGAGGTTTGATGGAGGTTGTGAGGAGCAAGAAGTCGTTGAAGAGGAAGCAAACCAGTTCCTTGTTCGATTTGCATTTGTACAAGACTCCACAGTGTAAGAACTTGCGAGGTCCTAGGCAGTTGGTGGCCGAATTGAATTTGAGACTCTGATAAGAAAGAAGACGAGAGAGATGATTGGATGTTGGCATGGCAACTAACTTCTTGCTTCTCATCTAATTGGACATGAGTTTGAATCCATTCTAAGCGGTCCCGATTCTCTTTCTGTCTCACTCCTTCATTGACTTGATGACAAAGATCCTCGGCTAACTCCAAGGCACTCTGGAGGTTTGCTTGATCCGGGAGACTAGGAGGAGAATGCTCAATGATCTGAAAATCAGGGAAAGATTAACATGATTTGATGAAAGATTAGGGGACTCACCTTTTTAATTAGTAATGGATACTTAGTGACCCGTTGCATGGGTTTGACCAGGTAACTACTGACTGGTAGACCTTTCCACTGGTCCCCGCTTTCTCGAGCCTACAGAGATCGGTTTCAGATCCGATCGAGAAGTGGTTTTGATGAAACTAACTTTGACAAAAGCTTTGAACTCGGAGCTACTATCCAATTTCTCTTGTAGAAATGTGGAAGCGTTTAACTGGTAACTACAAAACTCGATATAAGGATTGAGAGTGGGAAGCTGTTGGGTGAGGATGTCTCCAATCATCAGAGGTTGATCATTGATGGAGGTTTTATAGGAGCTACATCGGACTCGTAAAGCTCTGGATAATGAGAAGATGAGAAAGATTAAAATAGGATGAGATGAAGTCACCTGAGCAATCTTGCGCTACAGATAACCAACTCCTTGAGATTAACGAAAAGAATCTTGATTTCTTGATCTGTGAGTAATTTGGTTTTTTGTAATGGTTGTTGAAACTCTTGATCAGCTAATTCGAGGTCCTGAAATCGGAAATCAGATGATGATGTAGATGAAGATGATAGTTACCTTCAGATAAGTCATCTCTGACTCAATGAGTTCCATCACTCGCCGATGGTAGTCGTCAGATTTTTGTTTCAGGTTAGAAGCTGGAAATTGAATAAAATCTGATCAGTAAAAGTTACTTAAAAGAAAATCCGAAACAAAAGTGTTTGTCAGACATCAGAAGGAACTTTATTGGATTTGATCTTCATCCATTAATTAAAATCTTCCAACATTTCAAACAAACAAACATAGATGAATAAAAGGAGAATATTTATTTAGAATGAGCAATGAAATTTAGTGATAGGCTTTTTTAACTCAAATAAAATATAAATAATTAGTACGAGTCGACAAGAGTCGGTGAAAATTTCAAAGTATGAAGAGAAGTGCCAGCTCTAAACTACCAGCTGAAGCTAAAATGTTGATGGCGAGAATGGAGCTGAACTACTTGATCAAGGGTGCGTAGATGGAAAATGACACAAATGATGATGATGAGGACATACACATCATGTGATATGAATGAAGATTGTTTGAAGATTATACAAAGTCTAAAATGGAAGCACCAAATATTTGATTGATAAAAATACACAAGTTGGGTTTGGTTGGTTAAAAAAGGGGTTTATATCAAGTGTGCGACAGTTTACATTGAAATGGGGATTATTTACTTATTCGATATTTTATAATAAACATATCTTCATAAAATGATAAAAGTAAGCAGCAAGAAATAGAATATTAGGAAGAAGCGTTGATAGTAATTAAAGATGAGAGAAACCTCAATGACACTGTCCACTTAACCACCAGACCACATGTAGTGGGACTGATGGACAATGTGGTAGGGAAACCCACTCCCACCTGTTGCACACTTGAACATAAAAGAAAATATTTTAACAAAAAGTTGAGACAAATAAAAACACATCGAATAAAGATGAAAGAAGACACCATGCATCCTCATCTACGAGTGGTGGGATTTAACATCAAAATATCTTTGATAACTGAATGAGAGAAGTAACGAGCTAAGTGGGTTTCAACTACAAGTCAGCAAGTGGACAGCAGCAGCAGCAGCGGGTGTATAAAAGTGAGGTTTCTCAGCCATCTATAATTACAATCACTTCTTCCACAAAATTCTTTTCATGTTTTGACGAGTTGAACGACAAATGGCGACTCTTGAAGAAAAAATAAACTGATTACTGCATCAGCCGGTTTGTGATTGTCAGTTAAGTCCCAATACACCAACAATTAACGACCAGTTTAATCAAGGGTAGGGCCACAGGGTGAAAAGAACCATTGATTTAAATAAAAACCAAAAAAAAAAGAACCTGGTGCTTATTACGTCATCACAGTGACGTCACTTGCTAGCAACTAACCAAACACTCACATTGAATTGGTTTGTCGTTACTACTGGCTACGTAGTTAGCTGGAAAGAGACCAATAGCGGCGGTGACGTCATCAACAAGGGACCCTTTCCACCAGTCCACAGCTGAGCGGTCCTTGACCACAATTTGCTGGCCTTGTTTGAAGCTCAATTCATCCGGGTTTTGGGCCACGTAATCAAACATAGCGGTCACGTGGTGCTCTTTGAGGGCGGTTGGAGTCGCGCGTGGTGTCGACTATAACAATCAACAATTGGTTGTCATGCCAACACAGATTATGGGGCACTTACAGTGGCACTAGTATCATTGGTTGATTTCGAATTAACTCCCATCAGCTTAACGTAGTTGGCTGGAAACCATCCGCTTTGTCGCTTTTTACCGCGCGCCTGTCAATCAAAAGCGCTAATGACGTGATCGAAAAGTGGTCAGGGTGGTTACTTGAAGCACTCCCTCCCACCAACCACGGTCGCTTTTTCTGCGGACTTGGACAAGCTGACCCACGGACAGGGACAACTGTTCAGCGCTGTTGGCGTCGTAAGCAGCAATCACCGTCGCCACTTCCGGTTTACGAGAACTTCCGGAAACTACTTCCGCTTCTGGAACCTTCTTTGTCTAAACACCAACAATTGGTAATTCAGGTAGTCATGGCAACCAACCAACCTCGTTGCTGTCCACTTTCTGGTGTATTGTGACATAATTAGCCGGAAAGATTCCACTCACACCGCGTAGCTCTCCTTTCCACCACTCCCCGTCGCGATTCGTCACCGCGATGACGTCACCGGCAACAAACGACAAGTCGCCTTGTTCGGTTCCACAAAAGTCGTAGGATGCGATATAATCTGTGAGTTGGTAATGAAATGGTGATTACGAGAAGACGATGACGCACCGGCTCCACGCGAAGCAGGCGTCGATTGTAAGGTGCTCTTCCTTATAGCAGCTACAGGAGGTTTAGGAGCTTTTCTTTTAACTATTGGAGAGGTCTTTGGGGATGCAGGAGGCATCGTACCAACTACAGGCGTCGTCGATTCCACTCGCTTCACATACGACTTCGGGAACCAACCGCTCTATGACGTCATCATCACTATACGTCATCACAGCGTGATGAGACTTACTTTGCCTTTACAGTGTCCGAACCACCACATTTCCTGCATCTCAGATACAGAGATGACGTCATCCTTCTCGAAGCTCAGATGATTGTCTTTTTTTGCGATCCAAGGAAATATGGCGCGATATCGCGCTTGTGACGTAGTTGCTTGAACTTGTATCTGTGATTAGTTGCAATGAATTGAAGTGAATGATGGAAATAGAGACTCACAGTCGGAGGAGAAGTGATGATGGTAGGAGGCGTGAAAGCTGATGATTGGTTGGTTGGAATGGTCGTTGGTGGTTGATTGGTTGTTCGCTGGTTTCTTGGGATGGCTGTTGGTTGGTTGTTTGTAGGTTCATTTGGAAGTTTTGGTTTTTCAATCTGGTTTCTATGATGTCAATTTGTTATTTACATATTTTCGACTTATCAATAGCAAATATTTGTTAGTTCCTCGTCTGCTCATATTTAAAGATCTTTCAAGATGAAGTATCACTTTTTACAATCAAACTTCATCTAAATTAAAAAAATATTAGACCAAGTGAGCATAAAATCGACCAATCAGAAAACAGGATTAAATTAATGACTTTTTGGGTCGTTTATTTTGGGGTTTTCTATAATCAGGTGACTTAAGTGGAAGATGAAGTAAAATAATAAGATAGAATCGGTTAGTTTGAAAAGTTTAGAGCTTGTCTTCACAAAAGCTTTTCGAAAAATAATAAAATCAAATGTAGAATGATAGAAGTCATAAAAATGAAGTCAGCTTACAGATTTCGAGTGGTTGTTGATGGTGGTGCTGGTTGTTGATTGGTTGCTGTAACAATATTGAAATTGAAGGATGAAGATACAAAGATGATTTCACTGAATATGTTGTGAAGACACATCAGTAGATTTGTAAGTATGTTCACTGAATCAATCAATTAAAAAAAATCAATTTGTTTGAAACCTTCTTCAGTTTCAAGCTTCTTCACGTAGTTTGCTGGGAACCAACCAGCTTGACCATCTTTGGAACCAGCAAACCATTCAGGTTCTGCGTCTTGAGATTCATCCACCTATAAAGTTGATTGTGGAAATATTGAAATGAAAAGAAAGCAAACCACCTACCATCACTAATTCACCAGCTTGTATCGATAATTCATCAGGGTTTCGAGCTGTGAAACTATAAAGAGCTTGATAAGAAGCAAGGTGAGCAGGATCTAGAAGATCAAAAGATACTTTTGATAGAAGTAGTAAGAGCTAATGAAAGAGTTAATTGAGAAACTTGAAATGCTGGTGACTAACTTTGTGAGATCTGCAGCTTGTAGCCTTCATTGAGAGCTTGCTGATTGGTTGCAGCTTGCTGATTGGTTGCAGCTAGCTGGTTGATTGCAGCTTGCTCATTGATTGCAGCTTGCTCATTGATTGCAGCTTGCTCATTGATTGCAGCTTGCTGATTGGTTGCAGCTTGCTGATTGGTTGCAGCTTGCTGATTGATTGCAGCTTGCTGATTGATTGCAGCTTGCTTATTGGTTGCAGCTTGCTCATTGATTGTAGCTTGCTGATTGGTTGCAGCTTGCTCATTGATTGCAGCTTGCTGATTGGTTGCAGCTTGCTGATTGGTTGCAGCTTGCTGATTGGTTGTAATTTGCTTCTTCTTTCGCTGCAGTTGCATTTGAGAAACTTTTTGACGAATTTCTTCAGCTAAACAATCAAAGACTCGTTGAAATGAAGCTCATCGCTACTTGAGACGCTTTCAACATTTAGATTAGAGCTTTTTACAAGCAAAGTTGAAGACCAACAACGTAAAATCGCGCCAAATAGTGGCTATTATTACAACTACTCAATTATATTCAGATACTAGAAAATTAAAACATTCGCGAAGTGATGACGTCATCACCTTTTTTCCTCTTTGCATCTTCTTCATCTTCTTTTTGATCATCTTTTACTTGGACACTTTTTAAAGCTTCAATTAACTCTTCACCTATAGCAGCTTGTTGCCTTATTGCCCCTTCTCTACAAACAAGATCTTGAAGATGAGATTCTCGCACTCTCTACCCATCGTTACCTCATCCTGCGTTCCATCGAATTCTTCCTTTTCACTTCCAGAACTTTCTGCCTTCTTGCTTCTTGTAAATCCCGGATTCGATCTTGTCTCAATCGGTTTAAGCTCTCCACTTTCAAAGTCACCTGATTCAACTCCGTTTTGAGAGCCTACAAACACTTATGACGTTATCAAGCGCGCGAAATAAGCGGACAATTAAACGCGCTGTAAACACCACCAGCAGAAGAGGCAGGCGGCGGCGAGGCGTGACAACAAGGTGCTCCTTGTCCTCATACTAACATTCAAATTGATGATCAGCTGATTGTAGTTAGAAGAAGATGTAGACTTCCTCGTTTCCATATCAGCCTGATCCTCACGTAGTCGCGTTGTGAGCATTTTGTGGGTCTTGACCTCATCTTGGATCTTTTGTAGGCTGCCGTCTGTAGATGATGACCAATTAATGACCAGGGACGCATGGACAGGTGGAAATCTTACCGCTGTTGTTCTTGAATTCTAATTTTTCGTTCAGTTGTTTTTTAAGTGGCATTAAAATTCCAACTTCAAATTTAATTCGCTGTAGAGAAGAAAAAACAAAAACGCGATAACGCGAGAAGCAGATGAAAAGCTAGAAGGTGATTAGCTGGTTAAAAGACACCCAACACAAGCAGCTGATTGCACAAAAGACACGCCATTAGTTTAAGGTATTACCTCAAGTTGCTGCTGCTTGTTATCTACTTCCGCTTGAAGGCTAGCGCGTCGTTTGATGACGTCATCGAGTAGTTTTTGTTGTTCGCGTTTACGATTCTCCACTTCCTGTTCGCGACTAACAAGTTGTTGCTCTTTTTCTTGCTGTCAAATTGAAACAAGATGGTTAAGGGCACAGAAGTGGCAGTAACTGACCAGGGACTTAAGTTCCACATCGAGGGTCTTTGTTCGCGCGTGTAAGCTCGTCACGTGTTCTTGTTCGCGATTTTTCACTAGTAAAAGTTCCTTTCGTCGCGTTCTACAAACTGATAGTTGAGAATATGGAAACGATGACGTCATCACCACCTTTCCCATTCCAACTGACGCTGCTTCTCCATTTCACGTTGAGCCGCTCTTTTCTGTTCTTCAATCTTTCTTCTTTGATCTTCTCGTTCTTTTTCAGCTAACATTTGAGATTCTAAAATTCGTTTTGCTTCCTCTTGCTTCTTTCGCTCCAACTCCATTCTGAAAACGATCATGACGTCATCAGTCAGCACAATGACGTCATCAGTAAGTTACCGTTCCCTATCACATCGTTCACGTTCTTCGCGCGCTTCGCGTTCCTTCCGCTCTCTTTCCTTTTGTTCACGTTCCCTATAAACGAACCAGCAATTAGAGTCACCTAGCAACCATAGAACAACCACAAATCAGCCACTTAACAACCACAAATCAGCCACCTAGCAACCACAAACAGCCACCTAGCAACCACGAACAGCCACTTAGCAACCACGAATCAATCACCTAGCAACCACAAACAGCCACCTAGCAACCACGAACAGCCACCTAGCAACTTACTGTAATGCTTGTCGTCGTTTTTCCAACTCTAAGTTTCCTTTCTGGAAATTCTCGCGACGTTTATCTTCAAACGATACAAACGAAGTAGATATTTCCTTGCCTATTACGTCACTACTTGCTAGGCTCGTTTGGGACGTCATCAGTGGAGTGGCAGTAGGCTGGGATAGGGCTGGGGCAGATTTTTGATAGGACAGTGGCAGAAGGTTGGTAGGTAGGACTGCAGGTAGTGTACCTCCTATAAAAAAGGTTGAAATAATCAAAGAGAAAAAATCGTTTCAAGAAATCACCAAATTTGACAGAATCAGCAAGATACATGGCAAGAACAAACTCTTCTTGTGTAAGTCGACCGTCTTTGTCTATGTCACTAAGATTCCAAATTTGAGCAAGAACCATCTGTGATAGGCCAGTAGCACTAAGTAGGTGACGAGCTTGGATGCCTAGATGTAGATAATCAAAGAAGTGGCTTGTTGGTTTAAAGCCAGTATACCAGTGAGGAAACCGGTTTTGAAGCGGTCGTTGGCGTTAAACAGCTGATTATATTTCAGTTTGGTTTGTTTAGGAATGGTTTGTTCTTTGGAAGACAAAGGTCTGAAATAGATGAAGTAAATCAATGGTGATTATATTGAAAGATTCTTTAAAACCTGGAGTTGATCGAGTTGTTTCGTGAAAGGGGATTACCGCTTATCGAATCTCTATTTGAAGTAGCAATATTTTGATTTAAATTTGTGATTCCTAAAAATGATTCGAAATAGTTTAGAAGATCGTTTTGTTGTTGATCGAGTCGATCAAAGAGAATCTTATCCAAGATAAATCAAAACGTTTTCAGATTATTTAGATTCTAGTCATACAACAAATATAAATTTGCTGTGAACCCACCAATAGCAGCAGGGCTAGCTTTCATGGACATTGGCAAGACAGGAGGCAGAGGTACACCTTGCAGATTTAATTTAATCAACTTCATTGCGATTGCAAACTCCAATCTGTCCATCTTACCATCTTTAGTAAAGTCTGCTAAATCCCTAAACAAGGAAAATAAGTTTGAGAGACTTGGACAAGTTTCAATAAGGTTGATATAATAGCTGTGACTTAATTAACATTTTCTACTTTTACATAATAATTAAGAAAGTTATCTGAAATCGATTTCTGGAAATAGTTTTAAAAATTATAATAAAGAAGCCAAACATGTGAGTTTTCATGAAAACTCACCAGATTTTAGATAAAATTTGTGTGGGTAGTTTAGATTGTAGGAATAGAGCAAGTGTTTGATTGCCTGTAACAAATCCATTAACAGGTTTCATCAAGTCAAACCTCTGGTCATAATTTTGTCTTTCTTCTGGTGTTATAACCCATTGTTGAAGTGAGTTCGTTAAATAATTATTCATTGTTGGAAGTGGTTCAAATCAACCATAAATAAAATTTCTATAATTTACTGGTTTAAATAGATTCAAAGAAATATGCTAGCTGTAGTACACACTAAAAGAAAATATATTTCAATTATACCAAATTTTATGAAAAATGAAAATGAAATAAAAAAAAAACTAGTTTATACAAAATAATTTCTCAAACCACAATATTAGCTAGATGCTGGAAAGATTTGTTATCAAAATTGTCTACAAACTATCCATTAAAAACCATTCAAAAACTCTGAAGCATAAAAATAGTTTTAGATATAAACGATTCTTTTCTGGACTTCATTTTTCAAAGATTTAAAACTGTTTAAATAATATTTAAATTATATCAAGTTTAAGACACTTATTAAATCTTATGAGTAATAATTGTATAGCACCAAGTGAGAAAAACTTTAAACCAATCCCAATTTGAACCATATTGAAACAACTAAATTGAAATTTTATTATTAGTCAGCTTGAAATTTACAATTTAGCACAAAATATTTGCAGTAATTTGAGAAATTATGTCAGTTTCATCGTCATTCGATTCAGTCATATCCTTTTCCAGTTGTAACTTATTTAAACCATTTTCATACATTCCAATTTCAATACTGTCCTTGGCAAGCAGCCTCACAACCTCTACAGTTTTTGTTTGACCGAGACGATGGCATCTATCTTCAGCTTGTTTGTCATTATAAGGATTGAAGTCAATATCATGAAGGATAACTACTGAAGCTGAAGTGAGATTTATACCTAAACCTCCAGCTTTTGTGGATAAGATAAATATGAAATAACTTTCATCATTATTAAATGTATCGATAAGTTGCATACGGTCTTCATGGTGAACACTTCCATCTAAACGAAGGAATTTGATACCACGAAGATTCAAATATTTTTGTATTATGTCAAGCACCATGGTGAACTGAGTAAAGAGTAGAACTCTTTTTCCTTCTTCACGATATCTAGGTAACATCTCGTCAAGTTTATGTAATTTACCAGATGCTGTTATTACTTCATCAGCCAATTTAAAGTTGTCAATACATTTATGTTGTGAACAAAGATATGACAGCTCATAATCTGTCATTACTTCCATGTCTTCTTCCAGTAGTTTCAGATCTGAATCGTAATGGAAAGGCGATTTTTTTTTGAGTAATTTGGCCATTTGGACTAGCTTGATACTAGTGTAGTGTTCACGATGTAGTAAGGGATGATTTGCTACCTTTCTTAACTCCATTAACCCGTTCTTCAATTCACCTTTAGGTAATTTCTTACCTGCAGCTCGGTTTTTAAACATTAAAGAAACTTTTTCATATAGAGCTTTTTGTGGGTCAGTCATTGGGCAGTGTTCAATAATATCTAGTTTCTTGGGTAGCTGTTCCAATACGTCAGCTTTTAAACGTCGAAGCACAAAAGGCTGCATAATCTTTTTAGCGTGTTCGATTCGTTGCTTGAAAAAAGCGCTAGTGCGGTCAGAGTTAGCGTGTGAAAACATCTTAACAAGTGTCTGGGTGCTTTCGTCAAACATATCTGGCATGACAAACTTTAACAGTGACATCAACTCAAGCAGATTATTCTGTAGTGGAGTCCCAGTTAGTAACAACCGATGTTTAGCGTTTAAACGCATCAAGTACTGATAACGTTGTGAAGACATATTCTTCAACATATGACCTTCATCAAACACTGCAAAGTAACTATTAATTCGACGAAAAAAGCTCCGATCTTCTGGTCTACTAATGGCGATGTTGTAGGCGACAACAATAATGTTGCTACTTAATTCGCCGCTTAAGATCTGATGACGCATCACTCTTCTTTCGTGAAGAGTACCTTCGTATAAAATGACTTTAAGAGATGGACACCACAGGCTAAATTCTCTAACCCAGTTTTGGAGTGTTGAACAAGGTACTACGATAAGATGAGGGCCAGGACTTACACCAGAATCACGTAAATGGCTTAAAAAAGCGATGGTTTGAATTGTTTTGCCTAGACCCATTTCATCTGCAAGTATTCCATTTACAGAATGCCGGTGAATCAAGGAGATCCAGTTAATACCAATCATTTGATAAGGTTTTAAGTGAAGATTGTTGGGTAGCGATGAAGGTTGATCTTTTATAAATTTATTGTTGCCATTTGATGAATGTGAGAATTCATTTTGGATGGATTTTGCAATACTTGAACATCTATTCATCAAATTACACAAAGTATTACGTTCTCTTAAAAGATTCACACATGAACCAATTAATGACATTTGTAAGCCTGACTGGGACTCAAACTTATTTAAAAGCATTCTCCAAGAGGAAAATGGCCTTTGTTCAATAATTTTCTTGGCCTTTTTGGCACTGCAACCAGATAAGAAACACAGTTCTTCCTCTGAGCAATTTGAAAAAAACTCTCTGATTTTCAGTTGTTTTTCAGGCTTCATGTTTGTATACATATCACCATCATTTTCATTGTCACTACTATCACCAAAACCATCATAATTCTCATCTACACTATCATCTTTATATTTTGAACCTTTATTTCTAACCTCACTAAACATTTTTACTTTTGTTGGATAGGTTTCTGACTTATTAATTGGTAGATTTTTTGAGGATGATTTCACAAACATGGTAACCTTATCACAGCTTTTGGCTTCTGTCTCTTCTTCTGTATCACTATCATAATGTTGACTATTGGCTTCAGGTTTTGAAACTTTTCCAAGCAATCCATTTGATTTCTTCTTTGAACCTTCAGATGATGCTTCAAGAATATCAGAAGGATGATTTATGGTGTCTAGAGTTGTAGGTAACAACGAATTGCTGTTATCCATTTGTGAGTTAGGAGTGTTCTCATCTTCATCACTAGAAGTTTCAGAAGATAAGAAGTTTGAAAGATTTTTAATTCTAGAGGTTTTTATTTTTTTGGGATTCAGTTCACAATGATCACCAAAAGATGATTTTTTTCTTTTGAAAGGTAAAGCCATAAATTTGGTAGAAAGTTGTATTATTGTTACAAATTTCTTATATGTCCTTGAAAAGTTAAACTGAAGATAAAATGATAAAAAAGTTTTATATAAGGTTCAATGCTTCATTTTTATAGGTTAGGTTACAAATCCAAGTTTAAAAATGATAATTTAATACATATATATAAAATTATGACCAACAGATTAATAAGATAACAATTTCATACATAATATGTTAAATGAGAAGACTAGGTCAAAACTAAGAACAGATTTTCTAAATATAAGAAACAAATTTGAATAAAGCAACAGAATACAAAAAAAGTTTAACTAATCAACTCTAAATTATAATCAAAACATTATTAAGACTAAAATATTACTTGACTTAAAACTGCTAAAAAGTTTGTTTATTATAGAATAATGAATAAAATAAATACAAAACCCTGGGTACAAGTAAGGGATTACCTTATATTACTGTATAAAAAATTAGCTTTAAAGAAAAATATAGCTATAAAACTAAATTCAGTTTAATTAGCTTAAACTATTGAAACTTATAAGTAAAACACAAGTTTAATTAACTTAATTTTATAAAACATTACAAAAACAATAAAGTTTTATAATAACAAATTAATTGAATAATTTCAATCACCTATAATATGAAATTAATAATCCTTATTAATTATTAATTCCTTAATTTATTATTAATTGACTTAAATATGTTCAAAATAAGTTACACTTATGACCACATTTATTCAGTAGATATTTCTAAAAATGTTTTCAGCTATAATAATATAAATAGTAATAAATAATAAATATTATAAATCTAATAATACAACTTTTATTATAGGTTTTGATAGTGATAAAATATTTATCATTTTATAATCTATCAATATAAATTTTGATCAAAATGACTAAAAATTATTCAAAGTTTATAAAACTTTATTAATAAATTTAGCATCAAACAAATATTTTTACTTAATTATAATTGATGATAAGCATTTATATAAATAATTAAATATCATTATAATAAGAGTTGTTATAAATTAATGTAATGATCATAGGTTTGAGCAAGAGACAATTTTTTGAGAAATAAAGTAGAAAAGAAAACAAATATTAAGAAACAAATAGAAATTTAAAAAAACTTTTAAAACTAATGAAACAAGTCAATAGTGTAATAGGACTTAAAATATCTTATTTAGTAAAAATATAAGTTTTCAAATGTCAATGTAATCAAAAAAAGGTGAGTATATCGAATAATTAATAAAACGTCATATATGCAAACTGAGTTTATCAATCATACAAAAAAGGAATATTTCAAAGTACATAATCATTTCAAGAAATTATAAAGCAATTAGTACTTGATAATTATTATATCAAATAAAATTACACATTATCTTTTAATTAAACAAATTAAATCAAATGCTGTTTAACAAAATTTGATGGAAGAACTATTAATAAGTAATAATGAAGAAAATATTTATATACTAAAAGGAACATCAAAATCTAATTTTACATTACATTTTATCTGATAGAAAAATTTTGTTCCAAACATTTATAGTAAAATTTTTATGAAGCCGAATTCTAAAATAATCATAAAAAAGATTTCTATAAACATTATGAACAAAGAAAATATCATTTAGAGAATTAAGTATAGGTAATTGAAAAGTTAGCAGGGAAAATATTGAATACTAGTCATAAATTGTTATACAGAATTTATAAATAAATTATTTAGTGCATTTAGAGATGTCATATTGCAATAGAAACTAGTAATGATGTATTGATAACAAACAAATATATATAATACAATCTTAAATGAATAAAAGCATTTAAAGTATTAGTCCTCTATATCAACAATCAAATAGAAATTAACTTTTTTTTTGAAAACTGTTATATAAAATAGTCTGAAAGAAAAAGTAAAAATATTTTTTATGTATTCTAAAATAAACAAAAAACTCATTAAAAAAAATTGCACTGCTAAACTGAGAAATGTTCTTAATCACGGCGAGACATATAACACCCCTAACATACTAAAACGACTAGAAGATAAGAAAAACTATTGATAAAAATATTCACTGCAAAATTAAAACTTTTATGTCTAAGAAAAATAAAATAATAAAATTCACACAAAACTGAATAGATTTTTTATTTTAAATATATTTTGGGAACCATTATAGTTTATATTAGTGATTAGTTATATAAACTACACGAGATATCTCAGAAAAAAATTAGAACAATCATTAAAAATATCTTAAAAAGTAAGTGTGCTAATTTTAGTTTTGATTAAAGAAATAATTTTGAAAAATATAATTAAAAACATTTTATGTTGAGTATTAGAAGGTGCTTGCAAACTGCTGGCTTTTAGCAACACGAGGTAAAGTATTGTCAAAGAAAACTTAGAATAAAAAAAGGGATTTAAATTGCCTTAATTTGTTATGTAAGCTATAGTCTTAATTTAACAAATTTAGAATTGACTTTTGACCTTAATAGTTTGTATATTATCTTATTTTGAAAGGTACAACTACAATCAAAGTACAAATAAATATCTACTGACAAAATCATAAGTGGTTTCAATCTATAAGTGTGAAATTTCTATGTACTCTATAGAACTTTTTATTCAAGATCTAACCATATACTTGATGGAAGCTACATTCTTCTCCTATAAATTAATATTTGTAAAACTTATTTGTAGATTTAGACCATTTGATGATGTATTAATATTGATTATAACAACAGCGGTTAAATAAATAAAAACATTCATCTTAAAAAATATTTTAAAGACCTCAAAAAGAGATATCTTAGTAAAATTCTTGCAAAATAATCATGGCCAGTAAAACAAGCATTTCAAGTCATGGGTGCTTAAAATAACAGCTAATAATAAGTTCACAAAACATACCAATCACCTTTTTTATCTTTATTTTAAGAGATAAAAAGAATTGTTTCAGCTGTAAACCTATTTTGAGCTCGCTGAAAAGCTCACAGTACCAAATTGAATTAAATTCACTATCAACTGTTTAGATTGATTTTAGGATTAGCTTATTTAGATTAAAATAAATCTTAGATTTTTAAGACCGGTAAAGGTGTATTTTGAAGATACTGTTAAACAACGTTAATGGTTACTTTTTCAATTATCGTTAAAAAAAAAACTTTTAAAAATAAACATTTGTGCTTTAATAAAACTGAGGGTACATAAATCTGTTGAAATAAGAAATCATACCTTTGCATTAATGTAGTTATAAAAAGAAGTTAATAAATTCTTATATGACTGCTGAAAAGTTGTAATCGTGTTATGTGGAAAGTTGTTAGATCAAAAACTGTTCTTTCTGAAAATTGTAGAGTTATAATCTTTTAAAAAAATAGAATTAGTTATTATTTGAACTTTGAATAGTTAATTTTGAAAATCTATAGCTTATTCTTCTAGCGCCTGAAAGCATGATCTATTAGTGCCTAATGATTTTATTTCTTCTATAGTTATGTGTATTTTCATTGTTATTATGGCTATTATCTATATAAGTAAACCCAGGCAGAAAATATGAAATTTGCTGACCTCGAGTCACTGCCCCAGATCACTAGACCGTGTTACCAACCAGAAGACTCAAAGAGCGGTGATAGTTTAACATATGCTACTCTTTCTTATAGTAAAATATAATGTGTCTGTATGAGGGTAATATGATAGTCAACATGTACCGGTTCTATAGTGATGCTGACAGAAGATGACGTCTAAAAGCCACGGACACGATTCTGTTTATATGCGACTCAGAGTATGAGTTGTCTTCGTTACACGGAGATGACAGCAGCTTCTAGCAAATAAAATGTTTATTATTAATAATTACGACTTAAATTTCTCAGATTTCAATTTTATAAATAAATACTTTAATTAGTTAAATAATTAGAAAAGTCACTTTGGAACAAATGATTTCAAATTGTCTAACAAAAATGTCGATTCTAATAATTAAAAACAAAAAAATAATACAATAAGGTAAATATCTACATCAAAAACAAAGTTCAATGAATAATTAAAACTAGTATTTCTTGATTTTTATTCAATTATTTTCACACATTTACCACTAATAGTATTGTTTATCATCTGCGTACAGAATTATTTATGTCTGACAATATTACTGTACTTCATTTATATCGATTTGTTTCGCATAGTTGGATAAAAACTAAAAGAAACAAAATTAATCTTAAAGCCTTTGAAACCTTATCTTTTTAATATTTAAATGAAATATCTCTTTTAACGTGTAAACCCCTATAAAACTTTTTAGAATTATATAAAATAAATTATCGGCTAATATGTTGTTCAACTCTGAAAAATTTAAGTTTCCCGACTGACTTTTTAAAGGTATTTATATTTAAGTAAAGGTGTTATATTGTTGATAGTTTGCTCAAGTATTATTCTAAATTCAAATTGTGTCTCATTTTTCTTTCTCTCTAAAATTATTAATAAAATTAAAGTTTTTTCTTCTTTTACTGTTTGTTCAAAGTTATTAGAGATTTTTATACAAAACAAATTTTTATTTAGTTCAGTATGACTGTTTATTAGAGCATTCTTTATTAGACTTTGTTAAACGAGTATTGTAAAAAGACAGAAACTTTGTATGCAAATTTTACTGTTTTTGGTCAGTTTTGAAATAGATACTGAGCAATTTTTTTTAACCAAGCAAATAAAACAATTATCAAATCTGCTATAATTCATTCTTATTTAAAGATCTCAAGACAATCCTCAAAAGATTTTGCCTTTAAAGATCAGTTAAAATAATTGATGCAAAATATAATTTTCATGATTTCAAACTTGTAAAATATTGTTGGTTTTATGCATGAGTAGCATATAAAAAATATAAGGTACTAATTACAATAGAAGCGTTTACATTATGTAAATTAATCGTAAAAATATTCTAAACTTGCTAATAATTCTAAATAACCATCAATTGTTCAGTTTATATAAAGAGCTCAGTGAAGCTAAATGTTTAAATTTTTTGCAAGGAAAGAGTAAAAGTCTAAAAAAATCGAGTAAAGTAAGATTTATAAACATTCAAAATAAATCCAAAAATCTAATTGATGATGAATAAATTTCAGTACCATTTATCATCTTTTCAAAGAAATATTTAGTTTCTATGTAAACAGTTTTTAAACAATAGCAGAAGTTAATTCAGTAGTTACTTGACTCTGAGGAAATCGATGTTGAAATATTTGATACTTTATGTAAATATTGTGTCATATTTAACATTCTAGATAAATATTGATAAACATATTCAATATTATCTTTTTAGTAATAGAATTATTGGTTCTATAAGCTAGGCCTTGATTTGAGAATCAAATAGAAAAAAATAATTTTTTAGTAAGAGTCTGCTTATTCAAAATCATCGTTTTCTTCAATATTTAACATATAGTCAAAATACTCTACAGAGTAAAGCCCCTAATACCAGCAACTGGGAAGATATCGCAGCAAATGGCGCTCTCTACTTCGCAAACAATTGAAGAAAAAAAAAGTAAAAACCAGCTTCAAAGAAAAGAAAGAAACCCTAAAGGCTTTTTCTATTCCATTTCACTGTGTCTTGCTCTTTCATTTCCTCCGCCTTCCACTGTGTTTTTTTAACATCATCACTCAGAGCACATCCTGCATGGCCGTTCTCGACCGAAACTGGCCCTTAATATTATTAGTCAACAAACTATTTAAAAGATTATTTAAAAAATGATCATTCTAAAAAAATGGAACTTTTTAATAGAAAGCTTTTCAGAAAATCGTTAAAGTTGAAAATTTGTAATTCCATAATTGAATATTTTTCATATATAGTGTTAATACATTAAGCAGATAAATAGTTCAACAAAAATGTTGATAAACCTGTTGAAAAGATTCAAAAGATATTTTATTCTGTGTCTAACTCTATCATACAATTAGATAATATAATCAAGACTGAGTACAATAGAACTTGTTTACGTTTATTTATTTAACACTATACAGCAGTATTGAGTTTTTAGTTCCCTGTAGTATTTTAAAGTCTTCTACTGTTTTAAAGTTACGTTGCAGGAGTATTTGATATTCAAATGATTAATTTGGTATGTAAAATTTCAGTCAACTCTAATTAATTATCTGCAACCCATTATTCACACATAAAATCATTTAAACTAAATATTAGTAAATGCCAATAGATATCAACATTTAGACGAAGGATAAATTTTGAACAAAGCAATAAATGTTAAGAAAAAATTTTCTTACTTTTGATTATTGATTTTTTTTGCTACTATTGCATTTATTCAAGTAGTAGCGTTTGCTGCAAGTACATTTATATTCATTTAGTTGATTGATTCAAAGTATTTATCAAAAAATTTACCCAAAGAAGAATTTACTGTTTAAATTTATTCAACCAAAAAATACCGGTTCTTAATGACATTGAAATTAAAAGTAATCAAAGTTTTTCATTCAATTCTGCTAAAGTTTTAGTCATTTTGATTCAGCTAGATAACAAATTAGTGATATTATAAAATGTTAGTCCTCTTCTAAAAAAAAGTTGTGTTTAATCAAAGTTCAACTTTAAACTCGAATTTATCTTTTATAAGATTGCTTGAAAGAAGATGAGAACTTTAAAACACAAGAAGTTTGTGTTTGGTGATAGACATAAAAATGTTATTTAAAGATTTTTCTTGCCTGCTTTAAGTAGTTTGAAAAGTGTGCTAGACTACATTCCATTGAATTCAAAAAGCTTAATAATAGAAAATACCGACTTGGAGCGGAAACTATTAGAAAAAAATGATTGCAAATTCTATTAGAATATCTGTGATTTTTTTTAAGTTTTTGTTTTTTTTCCAAATAAAAAATATAAATATCAGGGTGAATATCTAACAGATACTGCTAGCCATACTTTCCTGGCCTTCTAAAATTAGCTACCGGTATTAATGACTAGCTGAGATTGAGTCACGTTTTACTCGTCTGGTTTATAGTAAATGCGTTTTCACTTTTAATTTTAAGCTTCTATCTACTATTTTGTAATCCTAAGAAATTAGAAAAAAAACTTATTGTTTTAACTTGCACAAAGTATAATTTGAATGCAGCAAAATTGTTGTTTCTGCGACTAGATTTTTCATTAAACTTTGTTTTTGTAGTAGCTTTGATTAAATTGCTGCTTATGTTTGTCCAAACCCTTATTTACTTAATTGTTATAGAGTATTAGTTTTATAAAGTCAAGTTTTAAATAACAAAAAAAAAGAAATATTAAATTAAGAAACTAAAGTCACTGCTAAGGAATTAATAAATACATAAAAGTGTAAAAAACTGAGATTTTTTAAAAGTTGCATTAGCCCTGGTGGAAACTTTAATATTAATATTCCATTTCATTTAATAGTAATTTAGTTCAGACAAAAAACAACAAACGTGGAGTTTATTGATGTTTACTTATAAACATCAATGATGTAGTAAAATGATCAAATAAATTTAATCTTTTTTATTGATGCTTTTTCTTATAAAGTTTAGCTGATAGTTTTGTATGGCCTCAAAAATAAAACCTGTCAATTAGCCTACTATAATCAAGGTATATAAAGGTAATATTTATTAAAGTTATTATATCGACTTCAATAGCTGTTGCAGAGGCAATTAAAAGTTGTAGAAAACTCTCTTTATCTTCAAATCTTTCACAATCAGACGTTCTGTTCGTGACTAATAGAAGAATGAAACAAAAAGTGCTTGTAGTGCTAACAACAATTCCCGATTATTAAAAACGATTAACCCTTTTATTCAAATGCTTAACATTTTGGTATTGTATAATCCAAAAAACATTAAATTTAAAAATGTTGAGTACATCTTATCAATGGAATGTACCTACCTTTTAAAGTTCCTTCTTAGTAATCGTCATTATCTATTCTACGTTTAAGTGATTTGAATATACTGATAAGCTACAATTTTATCTTGCAGTAGTGGTGGATGTGAGGAAGTACATTTTACAGTTAATCTCTACTTCAATAAGTCTTGTGTATTTATTTCTACTGTTTATTGATGATTAGTTTTTTATTAGACTTTTATTCTAACAATTAATACTATTTCACTGTTTATTTATCAAGAATTGTGAGGACAGTTTGATATAACTGGCTTATCAATTCATACACAATTTATAAAACTTTATTTCAAATTGCAGGTGTTATGCTTATGCATTTATTTAATAAAATTATGAAGCTATTTATTAATTAATTTTTCAGTATTCTATCTAATTTTTAAAAATTACTTTTATATTTTTGACTTAAAAAATGTATTCATATTAGCCATTTTTATTGATAAAAACAAAAATGTTGGTCATTTTTAATCATAGACTAACTTTTTAACATTTTAGTCAGTGAATAAAAATTTAAAGAATTAAAAAAAACTAAACAAATATAAAAGTAATTTTGATAAATCCAAATACTTTTGTAAAATCATCTTTAGATAGTTTCAATAATTTCATTAGTTTTCTAAGTTTTCAGTTAATAATGATTTTTATCGAATTGAAACTAAAAAATGTGATCATTCTAGAAGTAGATAATAATATATAAATTCAATACAAGATTTGATTTAACAATATCTTGTATCCTAGCCTCAAAAGAAAACTTTTAATAAAGCAATAATGAGGTTGACCTGACTTGTATGTAGATAGAAAAGCTTTTATAAAGTAGTTTACCTGAACTAACAAATTCAAAGGTTTTTCAACAAACAGTCTGTCTTATATTTATCTCTTTTACAGGTGGATCTTAGTGATGAAAAGCTCTTAGTAATCATAAACAACAAATTATCTAAGTGATATAGTGTACCGTTATTTTGAAAATAATTAATATAATTTTTAACTTAAAAAAACCAAAACTAAATTTTTATAATTTAATAGTTTTGACTTTTAGTACACTGGAAGCTCAGTTATTTTAATTTACATATAAATATGATATCCTAAAATGGCTGTTCAAACTTTTATTTAAATTCAAAGAAACCAATAAGGAAAATCCGGTAAGTTTCTTCTTAATGAGACTAGACTGTGTTTGCAAACTACCATAATAAAACAACAGAAGATGGTTATAGTTTTATTTGCAATTACTTTTAGTGTTTTAAGTTAATTTGATACTATATTTGTTTTGAAAAGATTCTTAAGCAATTTTATAAAAATTGAACATTTAAAAAATGTTTTTCAGAAATATTTATTTCTCAATATTAAGAATTTTTCTTCAGCCTTATAAGTTAAGTTGAACTAAATTTTAATTAAAAGCTTAAGCGCATCAAAAATTATTTTTGAATTAAATTTTAATGTCTTTTGAGTCTCTTTGAAGTTTATTTAAAGTATTAATAGGTTTTAGAAAACTTAAGGATAGTTCTGTAAATCAAAACTACAAAAAAAGTCAGAAAATACTGGCACTAGTTCTGGTGTTTTTTTTTATCATCTATATTAGTACATATATATTACTCAACTATCTAGCAGTCTCTACAAATAGAAATTAAAGCAGATAATTTTGAGCAGAACTCATAACATAGGACATTTATATTTGAAAATGTTCTTCTGAATAATAAAACGAATTTGTATAAAGAAATTAATCGTATCACATTTGTTTAAACAAATTAAAAAAGAACTAAGAGCTGAACAAACCTTTTAGCTTTATACATTTGTTAATTTTAACTGCTTCAACCATTTAATTCAAAAACGTTTATAAATGTTTGATGAAATGCGTATAAGAATCGGTAATAGTAAATTATAATTACTTTTGTTGCTACTTGTAGATGTTAGAGTTAAGGTTATAATAAATTCAAAAGTTTAGTAATTGCTTCTGTAAAAGATTTTAATTCAATTATCTAGCTTCAAACAGTTTGATAATATCACAACCTTCAAATTAAGACTTTGAATTTTAGATAGGCTTTAGTATATAGATATATTTAGTATAGGTATGCTATGCTGGTATAGGCAATAGTAAAATAATGTGTTGATAAAGGAGCTAATCATTTATTGTATTTCATTTTATCGATTTCAAAAACCAATGCTACTAAAACCTTGATAAAAAGAAGATGAAGTTTTAAATTACTTCAAAAAGTCATCTTTAAAAGAACATTTTTTGTGAAACTATTTTGAATTTATACAGTTTAGCATAAATAGCAACATGACTTGTCTCTACAGTTAATAACATCGACTTTAAAATTAGTAAATCTTTTTAGCTTCTTTTATCTACTTAATCAATTTATCAGTTATAAAATTCTAAATCTAAAATGATTAAAATATTTTATTAAATCTTATAAGTGATCATTAGTGAAAGTAAGAGTTACTTTTAAGCAACGGTTTAAAACTGATGTAATTCCAACATAATGTTTTTGTTTTTAAACTAGTTACTATTGTACTAGTATTACAACATTCAATGGTTCAGCTGCAAGTACTACTTTGTTGCATGTATATAGTAAATAATCAAGGGATATATGAACCGAAATTTCATATTAAATAACCTTGGTTAATAAAAGCACGTATTCGTTGACGGTAAGATGAACTCATTTTTCATTGGTCCTTTTAGTATTAGCAAAACAATCTTCTTGATATAAGGCATCAAAATTAATTCAAAACTGTTAGAAATTATAAACAAAATAATTGAAAAAGCGTCTTTACAGCAAAATTCTTGTTGTGTAAACTAAACTATAAATCTTGATCAAGTATAAAACTAATTGTTTATCAGACTTAAAGTTAACATATCTTGATTGCTAAAAGTAAATTTTGAAAGTTTGTTTTTCCTTATATTTACTTATATTTAATGATATTATCAATTTATAAGCAACTTAAAATAATAATATACAAGCTTATTATACAATCATGTGATAAGCTTGTACATTGCCTTATTGCAACTACATTGTTATAATACTAACTGATGCTTACATTTTTACATTTGCCTAATATTTCTAACAAAATTAATATAAATAATTATAATAAAGATTATTAGCAGTATATTCTTGTAGGTGTTTAGCTTTCTCCGTAAACTTTTTTTTATTAATAATTAACACTTAAATTTGCTTACAATGTCAACGTGCAATGTTATTTGTACAATCTTTTTTGTGAAGCTAGGTAAGTTTTGTTAGCTAAACATGTTACTTTTTTCACTTTTATGTGATACTCTATTTAACTTCAATTTCATAACACAACTTTCGTCTTGAAGTAGAATCATTGTTAATATGAGTCAAAAGTTCAAAAAATGCTCTAAATAAAAGGTTATCTTAATTGTTATAATAATTCGAGTTTGTTATGTTTTAACGAACAAATTCTGTCAGTTTGTTTATGAGTAGGCCTTTAAAGCAATACAAAATAAAAGCTTGAAACTTATAGTTGAAGCCAAACGAGCAAAAAGTCTTTATAGAAATTTCTTGTAAATTAACCCATCTATCCAATAGGAATAGTTTTAAATAAAAATATCTATAAGCTAGATAATAAAAAAATAATAATTTAATACGAACAAGTAGAAATTGGTTTTATTTTTGATTAATTACGAAGTTTATAACTGAAATTTGGAAATTGACTAGTTTATTTTCAATTTTATCTTAAGAATTGAACCACATTTTTATTTTAAAAGGAACAAAAGTGAATAGAAAGTTGTTTAAATAATTGCCTCTATATTTTCAGATTGGTTACAAAGTTAATTTACTGTTTTTAAAAGTTGTTTATCAAAATTTGCTTTTTGCAAAATTTCTACAAATTTTATTTAATTTTTAAAGTTGAAGATTATTAATCTTAATTTTGCAAAAGATAAGTTTCTAGAAACAAACAAATTATGTTTTGTGCTATGCACAGCAAAGTACCTGGCTTGATGATAATATTTACATTTCTCGAAAAGCTTTAACCACTATAACCGACATAAGTTGCTTCTTTAAACTACTGTATAATCTTGATCTGACTAATTTATAACTTTTTATTAAATCTTCCAGCTGAATATATTTGGTTTTTCTCTCTAATATTTATGAGTGTTTAATAATTAAAAAATTATTAAGCAATGTAGTTTTTAAAATTGGGTTTTATAATTTCTTTTAACACAATGGTTCCGTTTTTTAGTAAATATGTTTTAATTGTTCACAAACACTAGATGACTAAATTATATCTTCATAAAAGTAGTCTGTTGCAAGCATAAATAGAAAATTAGAAATATTATTCAAACTAAAAACTAAAGTTTTTAAGGTATTATATTTAGATATCTTATTCTGTATACAAATGATAATATCAATTAGAACACAAGGTTTACTCTGAGAAAATGTGTTTATATGCTAATCAGTTCATTATTAAATATGAATTTTATTAAATTAGCAAACTGAAGAAACCTTATTGAGTCACTTCTGTTGAGTTACTTAAAAATCGGAACTTCTTGTAAAGATTTGTGGAAATAATTATTTTACACTTGTAAACTATTTAATTTATCTATTTGAAATTCAAACTAAATTATTTTGATTGTTTTTAACATTTGATTTATTGAAAGCTACAACAAAGTAAAAAGTTTCCTTTCTTAAATTCCATACAAATGACATTAATTGTACTTTTCGTTTTAATTTTTGCTAAAAAGTATATTGATACCTCAAATATGGCAGAGGAATTACATAAATCTAAACTCGATTAAAAAACACCGTTTTAAGAAAGCAGCCTCATCAAACAAGCCCTAAAAACACCGCATGATATAACTATAATGGCGGTAAGGCATTTGCTGGCCAAATAGTTTGATATTAAATTTGAGTCTACCAAGACTTTTTTTAAACATATTTTAGACATCATAATATCATATTTATTTGAAATCTGGTATTTTGTTGTTTGTTTAAGTTCTTAAACGACTTTTTTTATAGATTAAAAAATGCGATTTCAAAGGTATACTAATAAAAGCCTTGTTGCTCAATACAATGCAACAACTTGAAACTTAAATACATTTTAAACCGGAAAATTAACAACGTTTTTTATCGGAATTGTAGCCATATAAAAAAGTTTTATTTCATTGAGTTGAAATGGTCTAAGATAATTGAATTAGGTTACATAAAATTGGTGAAAAATTGCAAAGTATTACTCTTTTTATATAAAAAAGATGATTTAAAAAGCATTTACAGCTAAACATTAGTTTTGAACATTATTTAAATTTTTATAAAAAACTGTTACAATTAAATTTAAAAAGAGTTATTGCAAAAATCCAAAAAAATAACCATTTTTTGTATCTAGATCACTTATAAGAAGTTTAATTTTTGTAAGTCTAAATTTCACAAAATTTCGGTTCACTAGTAAAGCTATAGGTAAAATACCTATTGATAAAATGTAATTAATAAAAAAAGTCATTTCCTTGTATTAATTCAAGGTATAAAAAGTCTGGGAAATTTTTTAAAGTATAAAGTTTACAAAATGCTGAAGTTGCTTAAAAGTTTTTTTAATTGAAGTATGTTACAACTGAATAAATAATTGATAAATTTTAACTAAGAGGAAATTTGTAACATGAGTAATGTATACTCTATTTCCTGGTATAAATCACTGATTGTATAGCTTAATAAAATAGGTTGAAAGGTAGTATTAATTAGATATCCAAACTAATTAGATTTCCTTTTAATTCATTATTCATTCTTACCAAAGATCTGAATTATATATAATTGTGTAACCATTGATTTTGAAAGCATTTATTTGTATGATTAATTAACAACATCTTACAAAAATTAGTCATGTTAAATTATTAATCTGTTGGTATATTGGAAGTATAAATAAACACAAAAAGCTATTTTTCTCGAAAAGTTTCACTTAACCTTATAAGATTTTTTAATGTTATAAATAACCACTTCACGAAAATGTTAAGTAATTAGCCATGGATGATTGTAGTCTGGAAGTTGTAATAAACGTTTAACAGGCGCCATTTTCAGATATAGAAAATGAAAAAATAATTTACTATAATGAACTTTATTTGCTCCTATTTTCTCACAGAGGATTGATAGGAGACTAATACTCAATCTTCTAGCACCAAATAGAATCATGTAGAATCTCATAGTAAACAATTTTATTTGCTTAAAAAACAAATATTGATGTTAAAAGGTAAGAGTTTGAATTTACACAAGTTTTAAATAACCTATTCAAAGCCAAAAAGCAAATTTTATAAACCATAATGGTTAATTGAAGTAGACAAGTTGCTAGAAACTATTTTTTGGTAATAGACGTCAATTTAAACTCTAGAGAAATGATAAAATCAAAAGTGATATGGTTAAATTACTTAAGAAGTCTAAATACCTAAGGTCGCGTTTTTAAAGAGCTGGCTATAGTTCTCAAGTATGTATCAATTGTTTACATGTTAACAAGAAAACTTTATTTCATGTGTTTCTTATGCGTGATGAATTATTGGAAGAAAGCCCTTCAACACTAATCACCTAGACACAAATAAAGAAGCAAAAAAACATATTTTTAGCATTTAGACAGTTCTGCCTACAGAAGCCATATTATACTTTTTCATTTGATGATGGGGCTTTCTAGTCAGAATACAAACACACATTTTATAACGTATGACAGGCATTAGATAACACGAAGATAAGAGAAAATAGTTAAGTTGCAATGTTAGGTAACAGCAACAAATTGTTCAAGACCTAGCATAAGGGAATGGGATTGAACACACATTAGTGTATAGTCCCGGAACATCATATGCAAATACAGTTTGGCATAGAAAAAAATTAGCCAGGGCAATAGGGTAGGCGCACCACAAGATTATAGGGAGATAATTTATTCCTAATAATGTTTTATCTCTCGTTTAGACGTCTAGCTCTTTTACTAAATTGCTCTAATACAAAGCATTCACTTGCGTTACTTTTCAATTTGATTACACTTTAAAGAATAAAAAACACCGTAAAACCGTATCATAGCGATAATAATGATAAAAATAATACTAAAAGTAACATAATGATACAAACAAGTTGATAAGCTTGTTTAGAAACATAGTAGAGACAAAAGTTTGAAAATTAAAGCATGTGTAACAAGTTGTTAAGTAAAAGACAGCACCGTGAAAAGCCATTTTAGGCAATAAAATTTAGAAATTTTGTACGATAGGTGGCAATTTTAAGTAGTTTTTATGGTTTGTTAATGATTAATATCTTAATTTGACACATATGAGCTCTTGATTCCTTCAACCATAAATATTTCCACACAACCACCAGCTCTTGTTACAAAATAGCATCATGACGCTTATCTAACTAAAATCAAGCTTAAAGAAGAAAAAGAAAGCAAAAAAGGTGTATAGGGTTAGTGGATAAATTGTTTGACGGGAGAAAATAGAGATGAACAAAAACCAATTGTTCCAAGAACTGAATACATATACATACGTGGGTAAAAAATAACTGGCTGTGGCTGTAGAGATTTTATAGTGGTTCGGGCTTTTCTGCACCGCTTGTCCACTTAATATACAAAAAATTTATCAGACAAAATGCACCGAGTCCTACTTGAGCACAGTGAGCATTTTCGTATTATATATATGATGTCGTCATTTCCGTGTTGGTAGCGTACAAGCTCAGGATAGTAGAGCCTTATACAAGGCAAGGGTCTTAAAACTGAATCATATACAGTTTACATGGGTTAGACCCAACATTGAAAAGCAATACCATTCCGTAAATATGTTGAATCCGCGCAAAATATAACATTTTGATTTATTACTATATAGTGAACATTTTTTAAAGTATGATTTGCACAAGAATTAAAGAGAGAAATTCTTGTAGCGAATCTTCTGGTCTACTTTGAGTCAAATAAAACTCTGGTGATGTTATTATATACAGGTTTTAGAACAACAACATTTGTTTAAATGATGAAAATTTCGATTTTGTTAAACTTTTAATACGATGTCTCAATAAATTACAACAATAACACTGTTTTTCAAGTAGTTTACTTCAATTGTTGGGCTTCTTGAACGAGTTAAATAGACTTGGTATTGGTTTATGAATACCATTTTTACCAACAGATCTCTAATTACAGACCTTGATCTGGCATTGACTTGTTAAACAGTCAATTTTTTCTTGTTGAGCCATAGTGGTCAAAAGGTGGAATAAATTTTATGAGGAATATTAGGAAGAGATAATAAGGATGTAATCGATGTAAGCTTTTTCTAATTTCATAAAATACACCTTCAACGGAAACGAATTTGAGCGATAAGTGAAAAAGAACAGAAAGTTAAAGGCTAAAAAGCCGTTCACGTACAGATGCTAAGACATATGTATGCGATGCGACGGTAGTTCAGACATAAGTGAAAAAAGCGATGATTTCTGCAAAGCCAAAACGGCTTAAATATATCAGACGTTATTTATTCGCCTTGATTGACTTTTGCGTTTAGCCAATCGCTGGTTAATAACAAAAACAAATTGCTTTATAAGCATATTTGATATAATCTCTTCTTATTTAAGCTTTTGAGCTGGATTCTATATGTGCTATACACAATGACCACTAAATCGCTCCAAAATTGGTAACTTTACAATTGTTGAATATAATCTCCTCGAATAGTTAATATGGCCTCCACACATCTTCATGAATTGCTTCGCCGCTTGCCCCACGTGCTACTACGTCAGTGGTTCCTTGTTGCCGTGAACCATGCCGGTTTTGGGCCGAAGCATCATCAAATGCCTTGCACATATCACTATTGCTCCATCGTCCAGGTACAGTGCCATGGACATTATGAACAGCATTAGCAATCACTTCAACTGCTGTAGAAGATACAGTCACTGGTACATGAGGTGGGACTTCTGTGTGATTATTATTCTCTCTTGCCCCACTTGAAACACTCCCAGGCGATAATGTCATGGATATATCTCCTTCACTGCCAACTGACGAGCCAGCTTCTCGTACTCGCCTACCAGCAGCTGAACTACTAGTTGCTTGTGCTACTGTGCACGGCGATACAGTTCCACTTTTTTGGTTACCACACATTAATCGATTGCTCACACTCTGCATAATACCACTAGCTGCAGATTCTACATCATATGCTTGTCCGCTTACTGAGTTATATGCAGTCAAAGAGCTCCCTGGATATATAGCTGTAGTTGGGTACAGATATGGACTAACAGTACCAGGTGCAGCTGTGTGAGGCCCTCCATAAGGTGTTGTGGGCTGTGTAACTGTAGAAATAGCTCAGAGTTTTATACAAAGAATAAAAGATCTTAACAATATCAAGTTCAAACTTTATAATCTAATTTTTAAAATTGATTACTGACAGATTTATTTTATTTGTATATATAAAAGGAATTAATTGAGAGTTTGAAATCAGTTTGATGTTTGAGTATCCATTATCTAGTAGAAATATCTAAGAATTTATTCAATCAAAATTGATAAAAACAAAAGCGCCTTTGTTTCAATAAATTACAAAGATTTTATCAAAAGATAAAAACTCTTAGTACAAGTTGTTGGTAGAAAAGAAGAAAGTGAAAGACTAAATAATTGATTTTACTTTAAACTCTATACAAAAGAGTTTTATTGTTTATTCTAAAAACATTTTTATAGAAAAGTAGTATCTTGCAGTGTTGAACAAGTTTTTGCAGATGACTATTTGGCTTTTTTGATACTGATAACAGGTTTTCTTAGAAGATAATACCCATATATGTTTTGCTTTAAATCATAGTTATGGTAATCAAATAATTATCCGTAGATGATTAAATCGTGTCTGTGCAAATAGGTATGCTTTGCATTTATCACTAAAATTCTGCAGATTTGGATAGAAACAGTTTGATAAGATACTTTGTAAGCGACTTTGTAAGCGACTTAAATACAAACAAGTATTTCTTATAAAGGTTAAAAATGTTGTTCTGATTTGTTTGAATTGAATTTTCACCGATCTCTCGCTCTTAATCATTACATTTTTTAATCAGCCAAAAAGTAATATTTAGTAAATCTTTAACGAATATTGAAGAAATTTCTACTAAATAAAGCTGAAATTAAATCTCAAGCAATTATTTAAATATAAGCTTAGCTGATCAATTAACTTTATTATTATTATCTTGGTAGTTTGAGAAATTTATATTACTTTAAAAGTTTATTACAAACGTCTTCAGCTTATCAGTTTTCTTTAGAAACTCTTCGAGTACTTTAAGTTCTTAAGCAAATAAAAAAACGCTTGAAAAGAATTTGAAAAAAAAAAATCTTTTCACTTTCTTAACAATCTTTCATTTTTAAAGTCTTAAAGTTTTTACTCAAATTTTAATTATTTAGGAAGAACTTGAATTAGTGTAATATATCAAGCATGTTATCTAAATAAGTCTTACCTGCAGGAAGTATAGCTGTTTCGTATGGGGGAAAACCTGTTCCAGCTGAATATACGATTGAGCGGTTTTGAAATCGGCTTTCTAGATGAGTTTTAGAGATCTGTGAATTGAATTGTATTAAAATTTAAAGTTGTTAACTCATATCAATAATATATAAAACACAAATATAGTCATGATTCAAAGCAAACAAAGTTGAATCAAATCATTTCTACACAAAACTTATCAATTTTTTATGTAAGTAAAACTTTTATGGAAGCTGTTAAGATTATTTGCCTATTAAACGGAGCTATGTAAACCGATTTTTTTGGTTTTGATGGCTGAAACAGAAGAAAATGATGTTGGTAGTAACTACATCGAGATTTGTCTGTTTCTGACTACTACTGATGGCTCATTAGGTTCCTTTGGGTCTGTGAAACGAGCAGAAATACCATATGTCAGCTCAAAGATTGAAAAACGAGTAAAAATTTCCCCCGGGTCACATCTTGCTGTTTCTTTATGACTGTCATTAAAAACTCTTTACTTTTATTAAAAGTCTTGATACGAGTGAGAAAGATAAAAAAGATTATGGTGCTTGTGTTGATTATTGTGCAAAACAACTTTTTGTTTATAACCTAAACAAAATTAGAAAATAAATGAAATCGGTTTAAGAAAACTGAAAGAAGTTTGAAAAAGATTTTATAAATTGTTACAAAGACAAATTGTGAAGTTTTTTGCTGTCACTTCAGCCCACCTCAGAATGGCGAATTGCTGGATCATTTCTATAGGGATTACCACAGTCCAACGAGGTACTAGTTGTGCTGGCAGAGTTAGTTGGCGCTCCAGAAATGCTGTCCTCTCTCTGATAAAATATTGGTGTAAAACATATGTTTTTGTAGTTTCCTCTTCGATAGTAGGTTAACAAAAGTTAATCACTTTTCAATGTCTAATTGGAATTTCAGTAATGACTTTAAATCACTGATAAATAAGTTGGTGTGTTGTATAAAAAAGAAAAAATGATTTCAAAAACAAAATTGTAGAAAGCTAAATATTAAAAAGAATATTATTATTAATACTAGACAAAGTATATTAGCTCAAAGCTATTTACTTTAATGCTAAGAAAATATCAGTAAATAGTGCTTAAATATATGAAAAAAATTTAATTCAATTATGAACTTAATTGCAAGAGAGATAATTTGAATTAATTTGGAACTTAAAAACAAACTTTAAAAAGTTTTCAATAAGTTAAATTGAGTGAATTGTCATTAGTGCTTAGCTATATTATTTTGGTTATAAATTTTCTTTTTTGATTTATAGTTATTTATAATATAATCAAATATATTTTGCAACAACTTTTAATTCAATTTTTTTTCTTCATAAAACAAAATTTGTAAATAAAATAGATGATTATAGATTTTATTTGTCAAAAGTAAAACGTTTCAAAAACAACTGATTTTTCACCCTTATAATAAATTAAGAAATTGCCTGATATCAAAAGTCGCAATCTTTAGCTGAAGTCTTAAATGTGCAATTTGCAATTAATTGCAAATTAAATTATAAAATTAATAAATTAAATTAATACAATTAGATATGTGATTATCAGTTAACTTTTCAATGAAAATAAGAAATTATGTTTTATTATAAGCTATTTACTAAAACTAATTTGTTTATAATATAAACTTCTATAAAAGCAATTTAAAATTATTTTTACAATTATCTTGATATTTGCAGTGACCTTAATCTTATTTTACATTTAATATTTGGTTTTACTATAAATTTAAAAGCCTAGCTATTTACAATAATAACGTTTTTAGTGGAACTATAAAATTTTCACTCAGCATTATTAGTTGTGTCCAAGTATCTATTTTTGTTTTGCAAAGATAAATTATCACTCTTCTAAACCTGACTTAAGTGACCTTATAGCTGTATTTCAGGGGTTCATATTGTAACTTATAAGTAAAAAAACTTGAAAGAAATAGATTGGTTCTAAAAAAGTAAGATGGTAGCATTGCTGTATTTTCGGTCTATGCTGTAATTGGGCTTGCAGAAATATAATTTTTGCACTTGAAAACAAAAGAAGTATTCCTGTATTGAGTTTTGCTAAACAAATGATGAGTCATTTAATGAATCATTGATTTTTGTCTGTTATTTTAGTTTAGGCTTTTAATTCAATTTAATAAATGATTAAGACGTTTGCGGTAAAGTTGAAAGTAAGGGTGATGTGGAATTGACTTGTTTTTGCTCTGTCAGTTTGAATCAAGATGTTGACAGCATTTGAAGTATCTTGAAGTGATCACTTATTTTATTAGCTTATAAAAATATCAATCAGAATTTGAGTTTGTGTCAAACATTTAACGCTTCAATATTCTGAATGTAAAATAAGTTTTTTGTTCTTATCATTTAACCTTTGCAAAAGTCTCCAAAACTGTTAAATTAGCACAAATTAAAAAGTTATAGCACCTGAAAGTACTAGAATATACTATTAAGTCATAAGGGACTCTGTGATTAACGCTAATTCTTCTTTTCGCTTGTGCAATTTTCTTATGTATTTCTATCTGTTAGTTTCACCCTGGTTCTCAAGAACAGAAGAGTGATGGACGATGGTTTCTTCAGTTCAATTTATTTCAATAAAATCTTACGAGTTTTTTACGAACATCGCTTTTGATTAATAACTGCAGCGATTAAATTATAAAATATCAGCAAGTAATCAATCACTTTATGAAAATTATTGGTTACATAAGAAATGGTTAATATAAATCTTTGTTGAAAAAAGATTTTAAAAGCAGAATACTTGGTAAAATTTTTCTTTCATAAAGCGATTTTGCTTAAGACACAAACTTTGTCTTTATTAGGAAATTATGGAATAAATTGAACTATAAAAAAGCAATTAATGATAACATTGGTTATTGCTATTTACTTTACACTAAAATTCTCAACCTTTTCAAACTACTTTAGACTGAAACCACATATACAATATTTTTTGGTCGGCCTTTTATGCGGCTAACCTATTCTATATATACACACCTACACAATTCATTGGAACAAATATATTTTTTAATAGCGCCAATTATTTAGTCAAGTTGTGAGAGTTTAATTTATACGAAAACTAAATCATCTTTGAGTTAAAAGTTAGGAGTATCAAACATTCAATAATTATCTGGCAGTAGAGAATTTTATAGTAATTGCATAAATTATAAAATTACTACAGTATTTATTTTAAACGATGATATATCGATAGTGTGTAGTTGAGCGATGGTACTTTATTTGATTTAATAAATGAATAAATATCACTTTTTTGGTGGGTTCTTGAATATTTCAAATTATCTGTATACTTCAAAAACATCAGGTAACTTTACAGCCTTAATAATTTTACAATAAAGTTGAAAACTAATACTGATTTGTTCCATAAAACTTTAAGTTTACTTATTCTCGTTTATTCAGTTTCTTTGAGCAGAATTTAAAGTTTAACTTTTATTTTGGGCGAATATTTAGAAAATACTAACTAAAATATATTTTTCAAATTACAATATAAGGAGAACTTTAAAAGGTAAATTTTATAATAAATAATTAAGATATTGGAATCAAGCTAACATATGATTTTTTGTTACGTATAATGGTCAGAAACCATTTTCTCTTGTGGCTAAGAGCATCAGCTAAAATAATTTATGCAAAATATATCAGTGACTCTACTAAGCTCATATTGAGCCGAGTTCTAAGTGAATTATACCCAGTAGACTTTAGGTTTATCACTTAAAGGTATAAGAAGTAAGTTTGGCTTGTATGTTAAATGAAAAGTGTAGGCACGTGGGATTTAGTTAATAACCTACAGTGGTTACTTGGCTATGAATGATAATGGAAGCAAGCCTGATTAAGAAAGGAAGAATAATCCAATGTTAATACTTCTATATTCATCTCTTAATGCTACAACAGAGTAAAGGAAAGAAGAAAAAAGAAATTTTTCTAATACAACATTACAAAGTAAATTTATAAATTGTAAAAATCTTTTTTTAATTTAAATAAAAGTTAAAAATATTTACAAATAAAAAAATGTTTGTTTGAAAGTTTAACTTTTGTGAAAAAAAAGTAATTAATCTGGCTAGAGTTTCTACTATAAATTCAAGCAAACTCTACATATAGAGAATAAATTACAACAAATTAATTTCAGGGAAATCGGTGGAAAACTATTCAGTGGAAAACTTTACGAAAATACACCAGTTGAATAGAATGATTTAAAATGAAAATGTTTGAATTTCAAACTTTAATTTCATTAACAGGAAATAGTCATCATTAAAAGAATCATTTTAAATTTGAGCTCAAGTTTAATTCAATTTTGTTATTAGTCGCTGATGATTTAATTAAATTTAGGATTACACATCGAAAGTATCAGAAGTATCTGAAAACAATTACTTTACTTCGATTAGACTTAATTCGAAACAAAAAATCTGTTTTAAAAGCTTTAAAAAATCAGCATCAAATTGTTTAAGAAGCTTGAATTAATTTCACAGCTAAATACAAAATTAACATTGAAAGCAATTGCAAGTTTACATGCATAGATATCTAATATATATTTAGATGGCTTGTTATCACGAGCTGAGATAAAAAGATTTGTGAAGATACGAAGACATTTTAATTGATTCTCAAACCTATCAACTACTTATTATCAAGAACAATATATTTTTTGATAAAAGAATAGATGATGATGAAGAACTAACAAGTTTAATGTTTCAACTCCTAAAATAATCTTGAAGGGTAGTTTAATATCTAAAAAAACTTTCTCTTTTCTTACATCTTGAAACCTTTCTTTTAAAATAGAAATTAAGGAAGTACAAACCTTATGTCGTGCTACTTCCCAGTTGCCAGCGTAACTACGAGAAAATGCACTTGGCCCCTTTGAAATAAAAATTGAAATGATTATTTCTAAAAGTTTACATGATGAAAATAAGTTTTATAATTGACAATATAATTCACTATCAAACTTAACTTTAAATATTTAAACTTTGTTTCAAACTTATAAGACTATCTGTAGTAAAGCTTACAAATTATCGATTAGTGATTGAAGTTTCAATAAAAAAATAGTTAAAGCTGGTAATTGAACTAAGTCTTTAGTGATGAAACCTTAGATGCAATTCTAATGTTATAGAAATCAAATTAATTTGGTTTAATTTACCTGAGTTTTACAAAGTCATGTAAACGTTTTTGTTTCAAATTCCGTATATCAAGATATTAATTTTTATAGTCAATCCTTTTTAAGATAAATTAAAACTTTGTGTTTCTTGGTTAGCTTTTTATTTGTATTAAAAACTAATTTTAATAACACACTCATCAGTTTCAGCTAATTTCTTTAAATAAGTTTGAACTAAACAAATTTTATATTAAGGCCTTGAGCAATTTTAAAATAAATTTATTTTTTAAATTTTATAGCATTATTAAAAAAATTATTGAATATAATAAATACATTAAATGTAATAAAATGCTAATATTACTAAAAACTTCAAAAAAAGAGTCCTTATAGCTAAGAATATAATATTAATTAAAATACCAAACAACACATATTGAAGACAGTTTATAAATTGGATTTTTTGTGAAAAACTGAAGCAATTTTAGCGTTATTATTTTTAAACTAACAGATAGATTCACAATAACCCCCAAAAGTTTATTTTATTTTCATTCTAAGGCAGCCAAAAATTAGATTGTAACTTCTTTAACTGTTGTGATCAATTTTGAATTATCATTTCACCTAAAATATTTTAATAGTGATTGAATGCTACTGAACCTAAAATATGAGTTCTGAAAGTGATCTTAGTACAAGTATTTTTCTGTCAGGAACATATCATCAAAGTAATTAATATAAAATTATTTTGGAATGAAAGCTTGGAAAAGTCAAAATTTTTTTATTAATATTAACTTTTTTAACAAGTATTTAATTATAAAAGCTTTTTTTTCAACTATTTCTAAACAACTTCAAATTATGTTTTATGCTTAGAGGAAGTACAACGCCTTCAAATTTAATTATTATTAGCTTTGTGCTTACGATAAACTTTTAGAGTAAAGATTTTGAAAAGCCCAAAAAAGGATAAAACACTATTGCTTGTGTACCTTACAAAAGCTGAACAGTAAATCCTGTCAAGTCACAAATATTATCTGAAAATCTATACTTGGATTGAACTTTTAGCAACATGTCATAAAACCCTTTTATCATAATATATGCTTTAAAAACAAAAAATAAGTTTGGTTTTTGCTGCATGCAAAACATATCAACTAGAAATCATAAGTAAATCTGCTTACAGATTATTTAGTTTATGACAAATGTATGTCAGCAGCAAAGCTTCAAGCAGCATGCTTTTTAATTAACCCGATTAGCCATTAAAAGATAGAAAAATTTGTATTTTTCATGCAAATTATTATAGAGAAACACAGTCATTTATAGTTGCTAAAAATACTCTATAATTAAATTCAAAATATTCTAAATGCACTGGTTTTAGTTAAATTTATTTTTAACAAATTTTAAAATGCAATTCGATAAATAACCTGCAAACGTTTCTTTGAACCTAGAAGGTAGGCGACTAACTATAAACCTTAAACTACATTTTTGAAATATTTCAAACATTACAAAATTCTTAATATTTTGGTTTGAAATAAGTTTTCTGAAATGGTAAAAAATCTAAATTTCAAAATACTCTGATCATATATTACTTTTAGATTAATATAAAAGCATGTAAAGATCAATTATAATATTCATTTTAAAGAAAACTAAAACTCTGTCGCTGTAGGCTTATCGAACTATGTATGATAAAGTTTTTTGATAAATTAACAGATTTATCAATGGAGGAGTTTTAAAAGCAAATTCTGCTCTTTACACTTGAAGTGTTATCAAACTTTTTCATATCTGTTAATTTGAAGAACTTATATTTATTCTAGTGGTAGCAATTAGCCATCTAAAATAAAAATGGCGTACTGACTGGAAGCTGTTTGGACATAACCATTACATAAAAGTTGCTTTACTCCGCCAAAATATGAATTAGGTCGAGCTGAAAGGTTTGGGTTTTCAAGTTAAAGTAAATAGGTATTACTTACTTTGACCATATTTAAGCCTTCGGTTCCTTGTCCTATTGCTGATGCAGAGCTGTGATGAGGAGATAGATCACTTGCCAAGGCAGGGACATTCGGAGGACGAGCAATCACTCGAGTAGCAGGATGTGAGAGATACGGAAATTGTGGCTGATGGTAGCCCCAACCAGCTGTAATTAGAAAACAGATTTTATGATGCGTGATTAAATAATGTCAGTTTTGCATTTATAACACAAATTAGTTCATAAACAAGTTAAAGACCAGATAGATGATGTTGATGTATCTTTTTATGATCTTGATTTTCATGAAGTTAATTTCTAGCCATTTTGAAAACTAGTTTCACTTTAATAAGAAATATTAAATACTTTCTGATTGGTTTCACTGAACTTGAGTTATTAGTTTATTTTTACCCCTAACTTTAGGTTTTAAAAGTGTTCAAGACTAGTAAGTGCAAAATATTGTTATTAAATCTTTAAAGTATTATCTAATACTTATCTAGATATTTTCAGTATAAGTTAACCTCATAATCAAAAGTTAACTGCGAGAACATAGAAAAGATGTATATTTATATCATTTTTGAACTAAATTATTTCCATTTTTCTTCTAAACTCAGTATTACTTTTTTGATCCATTTGCTAGGGTAAGTATTCATTATGGTCAAGTTGAAACAACACCATTATCACCCCTAGAATGGTAATTGACCACATTAAAGTTTTAGCAAAACTTGGCGACTAAAACTAATTCAAACTGTTTAACTAGCAATAGACAGCAAATATTGTGAAAAAAATAAATGTATTTTATCGAAAATTTTACCAGAAGTAAAACATTACAGATGTTGCCTTCTAAAAAATTAAAGTCATAAGATTCGAAAGAATTTTAGTAAATAATGATATTTGAGTTGGCATAAACTGTTTTATATCTAACATTCATAAAAACTTCAGCATATTTTAATAAAATGAAGATGTAATTCTTTTATACAGCTTTAAAATCTTTTTATGTCAAGTAATCATCTATAAACACGTTGTAAATGGAATTTAGCCTTAGAGGTAAAACACTAAAATACATAAGAAGACTAAATTATATAAAAATAAGCAAAAAATCAAAAAATTAGACATTGTTATCCAAGAAGTACGCATTACGAGACACAAAGTACCTTTTGGGGCCATTATAATTAGTGAGCAATATTTATATTTATTTTTATACATCTATTTATTTAATTACATTTTAATAAAGTTCTTATTTCATAATATCTGAAATCTATAAAAACAAAGTTATCAATTAATATTTTCAATCTATATTTTCACCAGGTGTCATGAAAGAAACTTTTTGACAAAAGAAGCCTTCTTGTAACTTATCTATTTGTTACTGTATTTTGAAAAATATCCGAGTTTGATTTGAAACAACGATGAGAAAGATGAAAAGTAGTTCTTTCTAAAGTCTGCAAGATCTATTTTTATACGGCACCTTTTCAAATATAAAATTAGGGACCGAATTTAAGTATAGATGCAATAACAAGTGATTCGGTTGAAATGTATATTTGAACCATTCTCATAAAAACATCAAATAACTTTTATATCTAAAGTACTTCAAATAAAAACGTAAATAACTAAAGTTAAAGAACAATCAAAAAATTAAGATACACTTTATTTAATCTAACTATCATCATTATAAGTTAACTATCAAAACGCAATAGATGATAGATGCCTTTCAAAGAGATGAAAATGAATGAACTTTACCATGAACTATTCAGAGAATTTTTATCTGTTATTGCAGATATTTTACTGCGATTCAACTTACTAAGGTTTTATTATTCTTTAAAAAAGTTGCATTCATATTCCATAAAAATTTCTGAAGCTTAAATCATAAGTATGTTTTATTTCGGTAAAAGGTGTAAACGTTTTTGAGAAACACAAATCGTTTTAAAACAAAATTAAACTTGAATTATTAAACTATTTGATGAATGATAATGAATCAAAACCATTTTAATTTTTTGACAATACGTAAATAGGCTTATCGTAATACTGCTTTTAGTCAATGCGTATAAAAAAAATGTTTAGACATGAAAAAAATATTTGAGTTGCTAATGAACTATAAGAAATTACATAACAGTTAAGATAAGAAATCTTATTGGCGGACCAATTCAAATTCAAGAAACTTAAAAAAGTAGCTAAAGTAAAATTAACACTTGTATGATGAAATTATCAAATTTTAAATAAGAAAAGGAAATCAATCATTAAATATTTGATGGTCAAAATTTGTATCACTGAAATACAGAAAAGGATTGTAAATAATATTCTTTCAAATTTACCCTTATGTTCTTCTTTTAAAAGCTTAAAATTCAATTCTTATAAGCAATCAAGTTACATCCCAAACAAGTCAGATGTAGACATCGTAAAACATGGCTATTTACAAAACAATAAGTTTATGAAATAATTTAAACTGTAACTTCAAAATAAAAGTTTTAAAAATGAATTGTTTAATTCAACAATTTCAACAACAATTTTATTTGTTAACAATTTTTAAACTTTGTATAAATTTTGCTTACAGAGCCAAGTATTATTTGGAAGTGGCTTTGATAAGTCATATTTATTTTTGGCTTGCTGTGTACTGAAATACTTCTTGATTAACTAAAATAGTATGAAATAGTAATACTTGATGTTTTTTGTTACATATCGACAAGCAAACATATTTGAATCTGCATGTGTAGGATGCATGAAGCAACAAAAAAGTTTACAGTTTTAATAAAATATGTCTGCTAGGTTTTGCATAATGAAACTTGTTTTATTTGAACATTATGATTTAACGTAATCAACAAATTTCTTAAACTGTTAAAATAGAAAATTATTTATAAGAATTGCCTTACAGTATGAGAAAATCTATTTATTTAAATCGTTTAAATGTTGCTTATTTCATAAAACACTTTATATTTTGTTCAACCGTGACAAAGTAAAATACTTTCTACTTCTTCGATTCTAGCTTTTATTCTATGAGCTTCAGTAACTACCAAGCTATGTTTTTTGCGGCTAGAGTAAGAAAATTATCAGCAATAAAATATGGATCTTTACAAAAACTTTGCTTTAATCTTAACATAAACTGTAATTGTATGTTGCATGCATGGAATTTTAGTAAATGTAAAACTATTTGAGCAATTAGCAATATTTAGCTTTATCAAAATCCTAGAAATAAATAAACTATTTCATAAGCTCTTAGAGCTTTTCTAATAGCTTGTATATTTTTTTGAAAAAATATTTTTAAAACATTCAAAGATACAAGAATGAATAAGCAAAGAGAAAAAGTTTATATATTAATTTTTGGTTAAGAAATCATTTCAAAAAGTACAAATTCTTATAAACAACTCAGCATCAAAAACACTATCATTTGAAATAAGAAAAAAAATCTGAAAATGTTACCAGAAGTTCTCAAATGAAAGCTGAAAACACAAACGAGAAATAATTTTGCAATAATCTGAAAATAGCTTCAAATTTTACAAATCTTTCTAAGGTAAGTTTTCTTTTATACTTTATAGTAACTGATTCAAACTGAAGAAAGATTTATTACTTTTGTCATGAAAACTTACCGTTTATTAACTTTATTAACTAACTTAAGATTCAATTCACTTTTTATAAAATATATTCTATTTTAATTTTGGAAACATGAAATCATTGTTTTATAATTTGTAAACACAAAAACGTGGAAGCCATAACCTGCAAATATTGATTACAAGAAATCAGCTTTGTTGTAATTGAACCCAAGCATATTCGCCATTTTATATTAACTTTCAAAGGTAAATGATAATTTTCTTAAAATTATCTCGCTTCCAAATTATCAGCTTGTGGACTTTAAAATCGTATAAACAAATTGGTTTAAAAACAACCAAAAAAATACTGTGAGACCTGAAAATATCATGCTTGCAAACAAAATATTCCGAAATATTTTTTTCAATGTTTTTAATTATTTGATTGTTGAATTTTATCCAAAACTAATGTTCAGGAAAAATATTGATAACAAATATTGCTTATTTTTACTATATTTTAATTCATCTTCTACTTACTACTAATTTACAACAATGAAATAAAAGTTGTAGAATAATTTATAACAAGTCGATATCAGAAATGAATGAAATAAGTATGTGAGATACAAAGAAGTCACCAATTACATTAACAAGAGTACTTATTGGTAACTATAGATGGATTTAAGCTTAAATCAACTTTTTAAAACTTATAAAGACTTAGCACTTGCAATTATAATAACAAAATGGTTTTGTTTATTTGAATTAAAGCAAAACCTATTGAAAACTGTATACTTGTAAAAGACAATATAATTAGAAGCTCATCTAAATGATTTATTTAAAAAACTAATTCAATAAACTCACATTGGAAATAAAGCTTATTGATTGGAACTTTATTCATATTGTTGTTACTTTAAAGCCTATCATAATATCAAGTTTATCCTTATTGAAAACACTTTGTTTCTTTTATTTGATTATATTGTTTTAGTTGATTAATATTGTGGAACTAACAAATGTAATTAGGCTATTTGTAAAAACTGTTTCAGTTTTTTAAGGATCGTTTATTAATAAATTTAGCTTAAGCTCGTCAACGTGCCAAAAAAACTTCGTTTTGCTAATTGGATATGACAACACCCTAATATTTGTCTACTTTTGTGAAAATAGCGCTTTATTTTCAATACTTACATCTTTAGTAATCTAGCACAGATTACAATAAAAAAAGTAAAAGGTTTACAAAAAACGTTACAAGAAATTCCTGAAAAGAAAATAACTTTTTTTAAAGCTAATTGAAGACTTTTGTTTATATACAAGATTAATAACTGTTGAAAATAATTTTATAATATTAGTTAAAGATTACTTATAATTATGTCACCAAGGATCCTTCAAAAATCTTTTCAACTCTTTACTTGTCTCGCAGCCTAAGCTTTAACTCAGCGATGAAAAACTTTTGTAAAACAAAACTTGCTTTAAAAAAGAACCACAATATTTACCAATCAAAGTTTTTCAGACCATTTATTTATTCAAATAAGCTACAATTTTGCTAACACCAAATATTAGAGTAAAAACCTCTCAATTAAGATTCATTTATTTTCAATCTAATGAACTAAATTGTTCTGATTATTGATCTACAAATCAAATTACTTAACAAATTTTTTTCCTTTTCAATTTAACTTAATGTATTTAAATTAATTTAAAAATGGTTTAATTCTAGGAAAGAAAATTTAAGTAAAACGACTTTAAATGTTCTACTAATGTCTATGCTTATTGATCAAATCAGTCATTTAATAGAAAACTGGAACAGAAATAAATCAATGATTGAATGTAAAGTTAATTGTAAAACAAACCATTGATTAAATCGAAGATAAACTCAGAAGTGAATTGATGCTTTAATTTAATCAAAAAGTTGAGAATGGAAAAATTGCTTAAGAAGAAATTTTATTGAGGCTCGAATTACTGGTTTTCTAAAAACACAAATTATGGAAAAGTAAAAAGGATTTTAAACAATCTTAAAAAGAAAATCTGTTAATACAATTCTTAGCATAGGGCTGAAAGTAATTTTCTATCAATTTTTAATCAATTTATTAGTCAAGGTTTCTTGGAACAACAATCTTCTAAATGCAAATTTAAAGCTAGTGTAGATATCTGAATCTTCTTTATTAAATTCCATTCATTGAAGAAACTCAATTAAGCTTGAAAATCAGGATAGAGCTTTAACGAAGATGTTGTTAACTGATGTTGATAAATTCAGTGGTTAGTTTTGTTTGAATAACTAAATACTGGATTAGATGGTGTCAATTGTTTGATAAAAAAACTATCAATACTTAATTGTGTTTATACTGCATGTTTCAAAAAATAATTTTTTGAAGATAACGAAGTAATTAAAACAATTATATGTAATTTAATTGAAAACAATTCCAATTATCAGTCTTGTTTCTGTTTATTTGATCATTAGATATTATCTTTCAATAAAAGTTTAGCCAAATATTAATTGTAAGGAATATTTTCAAAAAGTACTTTTTGAGTGGTAGTAGCCTATTGATTTATTTCAAAGTTTTATTCCAATTTCTTTAGTAAGTTTTTAACTTCATGAATTGAAAATTGTTTAATTCTTTTCCATCTTGTAAATGTTCTAACTACAATTACCTTCACCTTCTTACAAGCACTCTGTAACAATAGCTATGTATTTGGCTACTAATTTGATTGCAAACCAAATACCCATGTGATACTGCAGTATTTGTTCAAAGCAAAATAAAAAGCAAATATTTAGCTTAACTGAAATGTAGAGTTAAATATCAGCTTTCTACTTTCTTTATATGTGTTTATATTCTATTTTCTTGTGATATGATTACGATGGATTGTTAAAATTTAGAATCCTTTCTAGCAGCTTATTATAATATCGTATATAGAATTTATAGATAAAATATCAGAACTTTTAAAATTGATTGCAGCATAATATAAAGAAAATAAATTTACAAATTTCTAGATAAACATTACAACTTTTTAGAATACTTTTTAATAGAAACACTAAATGAACTGTAGAAATACTTGATAACGTTTTACTAATCAGAAATAAACTATTAGATTATCAGGTACATACTCAAATTGATGTAATATCTGAATTTGCAGACATTTCTAATCAATCCACTTAAAAAGTCTGAATTTTTTGAATTTTTTGCCGGTAAGTCTGGAAACGAATTCAATCGTCAAATATTTAAGCTTCCGGTAGCTTGTTTACCACAAACATTTTTATTTTGGGGCGTAAGCGTTGACAAGCTGAATCTGCATCAAGCTTCAGTTAACTCTAGCATGCGAAAAATATTTTACTGACCCTCCAGCCACCAGTCGAGGTAGACAGCGAGGGGCCTTTCTCCTATTTACGCCAGACAAAAATTTCGTGTTCGACTGTTCGGACTAACACATCTCCAATATCAAAAAAAAAATAATTGCCGCAAAAAGTTTGGCTGTTTCAAAATTGAGCGCGCTTATATTCGACGAGGTAAGATGGTGTTAGAAAAATAGTTTGTGCTTCAACTAGTTTCTATATACTTTTAAGTATAAAAAGTGACTTGTTAGAATTGTTAATCTCATATTCAAAACGCGAGACTGAATGTAGAAAAGAAAAAATATATAGACGTTTGTCTTACGGTCACTGGACATATAATCAAGGGGTGGTTACAGAAGTAAACTTTTTTCTTTGTCTTCTCTATTTCTCAAATTTTCAAAATCTTTTATAATTTATTTACTTTTGATGCATATCCCTGTAGCTTATCATCAAAATTCAAGTTTAAACTAAGAAATCAGCCGTAAACTTTTTTACACTAGTTTTTGTTCAAGAAATAATTTCTGATGTATGTGTAATATTAAATTATGGTGATAATTGATAGCTTCTTTAAGAAACGTTTAATTATTATTGATTACTTCAAAAGTTTACCAAAGTATTCATTGCAACAGAAAGCTTTGGTTTAGTAACATTGGAATATCTATATCATAATGTTAGCTAGTTTTTATCATCACTATATAAGATTCACAAACCAAATTCGATATTTTCTAAATTTATTTCACTGAGTGTCATCGAGATTTTAGTTATCAGAACAAGTGGTCTTTCACCTAGAAGTATACAATTTCATACAAAGTTGGTGACCTTTTTTGAAAAGTTACTAATTTTATTTACTCATTATTCATTCCATTGAATGTTCTTTAATTTGACCTGATTTACCAGTCAATAGTGAATATTTAAGTTGATCTCGAACAAAAGAGGAAGTATTATTCAAATAAGTAGATAAACTAAACTTGATTGAAGAGCCGAGTATTCAAGTTCAAATTGAATAGAGGCCAGTGTGTTAAAATTAGTTATAAAAATAAAGTTTATCTGAGGTTATGACTTGATAACTTTACTTTAAATATCAACAAATATTAAAATTATTCAATATATCAGTTATCTCATTGTGTGTTCATTTTACAACTTAAATTATTTTACAAAATTTCTCTTTTCTTAGTAAACAAAGATGCAAACAAACGTTAGTATCATTTCAAATTTAATCCTAATATACTTTGTTTTTAGATAAAGTATAAAGTATCAAATTTTTGTATGCAAATTATTTCAATTATTGTTTAAGCTTCAAATGTACCTCTATTATATGGCTCTTCAAAAGCTATAAATATTTTGTAGTTGTGTATTGAAAGCTAAAAGCAATTTTGTTATGATGACAACCTTTTATCGGGCAAAAGTATTTGCACTTTTATGTAAGACCTCTTTGTTTTGTACCGCTTATTTAACATATAACATCAAAAACATTCATATTTTTGTTATAAAGTGAAGAAAATTACATTTTGATTTAGCCATAGTATATAACCACGTCTTAGTTGATCTTCTTTTATATATTTTCAACAGAATATACAATAAAACGCCCTTAGAAATTGTTTAAGACATTTAAAGACAAAGCAACTTTTGGTACAAATAAAAAAGCCAACACTATCATTTTGTAACCACAATTTAAAAGTTCAAAGACAAGTTAATAAATATATCTGATCATTTCTAATAACTTCTAGAAGTTTGATAACAACAAATTACTTAATTTTTGTTGATGTAACTAAATCAAACTATAGAAGTTCTGCACAAACTATTATAAACTTCAATCATGAATTCAGTTCACTTTGCGTTTATCGAACAATAAATAGTTGGTATTGTAAATAGCTGAAATATTTTGCTTTGTAAAACAAAACTCAAGTAGAAGTTCAAACTGATTATAGAAAACCTTTAATGATTAAAACTTTGGATTAAGTCTAATTAACTTTGTGTAATTAAGAAGGCTAAAATGAAACTTCCCACTCACCTGGAGCTTGATAGTTTCCTCTGCGTATTGGATCAGCGAAAGGAAACCCCTCAGCAAAAGGAAATTTAGCTCTTTCTTCCATTTGTCGTTGGCGGTTGCCTACAAAAATAATTAGCTTTACTTAATTTCAAACATATAAACTAATTTCGTATCGCTAATCTAACATTTTTAATATTTGTTTTCTTATAGAATATAACTAATATTAGAAATAACTAATCTGCGATTATAAAATTGCAGTTTACTTATTTTAGAATCTGATTTTGTATAACAAATAATTAGATGTTTAATTTTGTGACCAACAATATACACCAAATTATCTCGAATTATTTTATGTTTATATCTTACTAGGTTCAATAACTTTAAAAAGAAATTGCTTATTTTTCGATAAGTTTTTGAATACTTAGTTTACTTTAGCACAAGTTAAATTAGATTCAAAACTTTCTAAATATTTCTACAGCAACTATGAATAACAAAAACTATATTTAAAGTTCTTGAATTATTAATGAATCATAAAAATTCTATGAAGCTAAAAAGAAGCTAATCACTATTAAACATCTAAAGTAAAAAGCTTACGTCTTGGTTCCCTTGGCCCATCAACTGTTATTTTAATTGCTCGTTGATAAGTTGCCATTTGTGGTGGATTAGAAAAGACAGTGATTGTTAGAGTAAAACTTTTACCTGAATAAGCACAGAAATAACTTCATTCAAAAAAGTAATAATCAAATATTCTTAAACAAACTTTTGAGTAAAATCCTTTTTAGAATACTATTTAGAAATGAAAATTTTAGTTTTTATGTTTTTATGTTTTGGATAATTTTTTAAACCATCATCTAATAATAGTTTCAAAGACTCTCATTTCTGAGATTGTTTTTGAATCTATGAGATGAAAGTATTATTGTTGTTGTATTTTGAAAATATTCAAAACTATGTTTAAGATGGAAACAAACAAACCTAAAAACAAAATATTTTAGATTCTAATAGACTTGATTCGATTAAATTAAATATTTACAAACATATTTGAATCTATTCCATTTTTTCAATTTGAAGCCCTTTATAGGTAACTTAGAAATATTTTCTATCATTAATTTTCTTAAACAATTATTTATTTTTATTTTCTGGATTGACGTTAAAAGTAAATTTTTCAAAAGTAGACTTTTAAGAATTAATATATTTTTTTTTTCTTTTGATTTTATGTAATTTACCGTGAGTACAAATCTTTCAACTTTTGAAGTTTAATAGAACTAGTAGAAATTTCCAAACAAAATTTTTAAAGCTGTAAATTTGTTACCTCTTCCACTGCGTCCTAAGAATCTAAGATCATTGAATCGAGCCACACATCCTTTCATGGTAGTTTTCGAGTTACGAAGCTCAGCAGAAAAGTTTTCGTCGTTTCCCGCCATCACCATGACTTCGGTACCATCCGGGACATCGGAAAGAGCCACAACTAAACCAAATCGAAATAATTAAATACTTCAGATATTCATCCATTTCAAGTTTATAGAATAATTTGTTAAATTAGATCCCGAAAAGCCTTCACTTTGTAAAGATTTTTTTTATGATTTACAACTATTCAAATGCAACGAATTAACTCTAAGTAATGATTTACAATTATTTAGCCACTTGAACAAATTTTGTTTATTACGTACTTATTTATAAAGTAAATAATTAATAAGTGTTATCTCAAATGATAAACACCAATTTCGGTTTAATTTTATAATAAAGCTTAAATAAATTTTGTTTAAATTATTTCATAAACAATTAAAACTAAAAAGTAAAACTGAAATTATCCAATTGAAACAGTTTATTTAAGTTAAATACAAATAATTATGTAAGTTAAGCAACAAATTAAAAGTTTATCTAAAAATAAAATAATCAAAGAACATTTTGCTGTCAATGCCAAATTAGATTTCTAGCTGTGAGCAAAACAAACCTTTGAAAGGTGATTGTAAGGATTTATTGACACGCCAATGTTGGGGTAAAGGGGTACAAAGAAAGTTTGGGCTGTCAGTTTTAGTTAGATCGCCGTGATGTTCTGAAAGACGTTCCATCACTTGCCGCCCACCACTTGCAACAGATTGGTTACTAGCGGTAACATCTCCGTATCCTATTGCCTGTGGCTGTGTCCCAGTCATTTTTTTTAATTTTCACTGTATTTTGAATAGATCTTTGTCAGTACAATAAAGTTATAAGGTTTGTAACGCTTATACCAAAAAATTTTCGTAAATTTGTTACGCTAAAATCATAAATAATTTCAAAATTTATCAACAAATTTACCAAGCTTTGAAGCGTTTGATGCTGACTTTAGTAAATGCAGGTATCCGGACTTGAACCAAATTATTCACTTCAGGTTTATTTGCTGTGTGTTGAGTAATTCTGCTTCAATCGGACTGAATTATAAAATCAAATATTCGCTCTGCTCAAAGCAACAGGTGTTGAATCTTACAATTTACCCTAAAACCTATATACACCAAATATGGCCCTATAACTGACCTGCAAAAAGAAATTATATCAATTACTACATTTCCGTTTTAAAATAGAAAAAATTCAAAGTTTAAATTATTTATTAGGTTATACTGCGAATGGAAAACCTTCTAACATGTAAAAAAGTTAAACAATTTTTAAAAAGCAACTAGAAAACACCCTTGTTAATTTTGTTTACCTATACCATGAGAAAGTTTTGTTCTAAAAGTTGGAACTGGTTTACCAAAAAAATATTCAAAATAACTTTCGCGACTAAAAGTGACTTAAATATGAAACAGAAAAAATAAGAGTTATAATATTTTCTAGAGAATAAATTGATTCTGTAAGCTACTACACTATTGTCATAATCAAGTTTTCTTTTTTTCCTACTAAAGAAAGTGGTTTACCAACACATATTTGTTTAGCAAATATATTTGAGTCAAAAAAATTGAACGTTTATCATGAGTTTTTTTTTCTTTTTGGTTGATTTATAAGAGCTTGTTTGTTTATGCCTAAAACTTACACCGCTTCTCTATACTTAAGCTGCTTGTATTAAGCACCCAGAAATAATTTTGCCATAAAAACTCGTAATAGCATTATACAGACTTTTATAGTTTCATCTCGTACTTTACTTAATACTTGAAACTATTTTCAGAATGATTAGAGATAACAAAATTTGACACATATAGACCAGAGAAATTGGTTTGCTTTCGACAAACTCACTTTGAAGAAAACTGTTCCAATACTATTATAAAATTTAGCAAGTATTTTTTCCCAATAGATATAGAATTAACTAGTAGAGCAAAAAAATTAAGTAAAAATTTGTTCTTTTTGGATACCAGTTGAAAACTAACATCTCAAAGCTTACAAGATCATTGTATAATAGTGGGTTTACCTCAACTAACTTTCTCTGCTTTTACAGTCCACTGATATAAAAATAAAACATGGTTTACTGTGAAACCAAATAGCTGTAGTTACAGCACCACTAATCTGGCGTTTGAAAAATTACTTGTGGTACAAACACCTTAGGTGTTTAAAAAAACTTTCTAACAAGCTGATACTGCTGCTGTCAATTGTTTTAATTTGCCTTCGGGCAGATGTACCTTATATAACAGATAAAAACAACTATATAATTACACCTCAATTCTGACTGAGCAACTTTTTCTTCTTTTCGTAATACTATCTTCTTTTTCTTTTCTTCAAACTTTTTTTTACTCGTTAGAGTTAGGTAGTAGCAAAAAAACTTATTTTTTATTTTTGTTTTATCAGCTTAACATCTCAATTACCAAAGTCATTTAATTGCTTAAATTCTAATTCCAACCAATTTAAAACTGTAAAGGAAGTTTTCATACAATGTGGCTGTAGCTAACAGATTTTTACGTTGGCTACTAGTTAACAGGTTTTAACTTTGGTAACAAAAATAATTTTTGATATTTGCGAGGCTAATAGTAAACTAGAAAGCTATTCTGATTTCCTTTGAAGGCTTATCCATCAAACATTACTATTTAATAAACATCAAATTAATCTATCAGTATCTAGGCTACTCTCTGTAGAGAGATAGTATTTCATTCGCAAACGAGAAACTAACTACATAATAGAGAAGGTTCAAGGAGCTAACTAAGAAAAAAGGAATATACATGCGGGTTAGACATTATGTTTAAAAGACCGGTTTTGTCAGTAATATTGCGTTAAACTGAAAAAAATAGCTCTACATCTTAAACCAACAGTGTAAACTCTTAAAAGTTGAAGAATTATCTATATTAAGTCAAGTAAAACCTAAAAATGTTGTTATTAAATAAGCCCATCAAAGTTTTTCACAAATACTTAGCAGTATAAGTTACTATAATAATCTAAAGCTGAGAGTTTACTTTGCTGCTATCTTATTAAAAATATATATAGCTTATAACACAAAAGACTTTTTTATTTGTTTATTTATTTAGTTTAGATAAATGATGCTATCTAATTTTCCAACAAAAACAAAATAAATTTGTCTCAGTTTAAACTTTAGCTATGTTGAAAAATAATATTTTCTAAAAATAAGAAAATCTTAAAATAGTTTTTACATAACTAACGCTTTCGTGTTGCTTAACTTGTGTGACTTCTTTAATAATAACTTTTTTTAAATCAAAACTACAAAAAGCAATTTTCAAGAGAAGATAAACCACATTCAGCTGTTTATCAAACAAACTTTTGGTAAATTTTTTCAATTCAAGGCTTAATATTTTTTAAAGATAATGTATAAATAGTTTAAATATTACAACTTAACAACATGATGGTATACAGTAGCTTATTATGCGAGCCTTCGTCATATTTATAACCTTGATGAAAATTTATCTAAAAGTCGAAGTCTTAACAGCCTTAATCTGATTTCAAAACAAACCATGGCAGATACTGTTTTAAAGTTTTAGATTAAAATTGAGAGAAGGAGAAACTGTTGTACAAAACTGAAATTTTTTAACAGCAAATCTTGTAAAAAGAAGTTTATCAATTGTGTTTTTAGTGCTAGTAGAATGATTTTATAGAAATTCTTAAACATCATTTGCAGACATGTGTATGAAGGTTATAAAGGATATTCACAAGTTTTCATCCAAGAATCCCAAAAATAAAAGAAATGAAAGCAAGGGTTTATAAGAAGACCCCAATACTGCTGCTGAGTGAAAGCAAAAGAAGAGGTGGTTTTATTTACTTTATATAAAACCATTGGCCAATAGTTTTGTAGTAATTTGGCAAGGCATGAAACTGGATCGGATTTCCCGCCATTTTCTAACATTTTTATGGAACAGATGAAAACACCTTAGTTTTTTCAAGTTCTTTGAAAAAAAGTTATAAAAATTTAACTTCTGAAAGTTGTTAAGTTAAAAGTGTTTAGTAAATGCTGAAAGTAGCGCAAATAAACCCTGTATAGAATAACAACCAAACAGTTATTTAACATTTACAAAATGTTCTATAAGCTATGTTTATGTGTAGTTCACTTTGTTGGTTCTACCTTTGCCTAAATACTGTTGACAATTAAAACTTAAATTAATTTAAAATTAATTTTTGCAAAGCTATTCAATTTTCAAAGCCTTTTATTTCATGAATTAAAAAGCGTATAAAACTGTAAAAAAACAGCTCTAATAATATCAGTACATGAAGAGTAACTTATGAACCAGTTAATAAACATCATATATACAAAAGTATAAATAAAGTCTGCGCTTCAAAACTAAGTAAGTTAAGAATTCAAATGCTGGGTCATTGAACTACTTTATTAAGTATCAGATAAAAGCTAAATAAAGGCTTGTATAACTAACTCTCATCAATTCAGCTATCACAAACTAAGTGATTCTGAAACTAAATAGCAAATATATGCAAGTATTCTTTACATAGTTATTTGTCATTTGAGCTTTCCAGACGATTAATACTTGTAGCCGAAGATTCTTAGTTACAGATTGTAAAAATCTTAAAACAAGAAGCCTACAGAGGTTTTGCAAGAAAAAAGGCATTTTTAATGATATCAGTCGTCAATAAACAGCCGACTCTTATATGAAGCTGGTCATGTAAATTTCATTATGATTATGCTGTGTTGGTTTTAAATGGAATAAATTTTCCATAAATGTAAACTGAACATTTAATAACTTAAATAATTTTTAAACAATTTTTTAAGTATTTTAATAAAAAATTCGGCTGTAAGTAAATACTTTGTGTATTTAAAAAAAAAAAAATGTTAATTGGAATTTATTAGAGTCAGTAAATCAATCTTGAAAAGAAAAACTTGTTAAGTTAATGAGCTGAGAAGCATAAAGTATTTAAGTAATTTTGTAGGTTTGTAGGCTTCTATAATTATCCATAAAAATGCAATTCTATAAACAGTGATGTGTTTTACAACTATTAAAAAACAATCAACTTCTATTCTTTTAACCAATTTTCAAAAAATATTATAAAGTCTTGTTGCTATTTCTTTAACAATCTCAATCAGTTAGCAATTAATACAACAAGTAAATGAAGTTAAGCACTACTTTTATCAGTGTTTGCTTCTTCACACAATTCTTCATAATATCATAAATGTAAATATTTGATTTTAAAGGTGTCTAAGCCTTATTGTGTCTGTTCTGGTAATTTTATATCGTATTTACATTTCAACTTTAGATAAATATATTAAGCAACGGTTATTAAATACTCTGTTAGGATTTAAATTCCGTAGAGACAAAAGTTTTGCAAACTGCTAATTTTTCTTTTTATAAGTTTCAAAATATAGATACACATCAAGAATAAATCTAATAAAGCTGAGAAAACACTCCAGGCTTTCAATTATTTGCAAAAGCTTTCAAATATAGCTCACGAGTTTTTGGTTGAAAACAAAGCTAAGCATGAAAGTACTAAATAATTTTCGATATTTAGCAAGAAGCTTTTTTAATAAAATATCTTTACAGTTTAGAAAAATCTTGTTTGTTCTAACCACAAATAATGGAACTCAATAAAAGTCTTATATATTTCATATTCGTATTGTATATTTCATTTTTTTCATATTTTACAAAACAAAACGACCACTAGACATAATTAGCATTACATAGCTCCTTGATAACTCAAAAGTAGGAATTGTTTAACTTATCTTGATATTTACAAATATCCTTTTGGAATCTTTAACAAAACTTTAATTTAAAATTGTTATCTTTGATATCAATAGCTTAAAACTTATTTAGTTGTTGCAACTTTCTTCATGTGTTGGTTACATCAAACTAGAAATAATAATTAATCTTTATTTGACTGTAATCAAACTTCTGAGAGATACGCTATTAATATTAACCGACTGAATAATGTGCACCAATCATAAGTGAAGAAAAAAGCGCGATAAAATTTAAACTCGCTGGAAACGCGTGGTACGTTGCGTTTTTTGTCTCTTACTATCTAATAAATTTTCATTTATCGTACACCTCTTCTTTAGAAAGCCAACTCAGTTTGTTTCAGATGAGATAAAAATAACCTTTTGATATCGTTTTAAAATTGGGAAAATAAAAATTGCTAAAAGATACGAAACATTTTTACTAGATTTTCAGTTGCACACATTTGCGAAAGTGATATCATCTTCTTACTTCTAAAGATTAAGATCTTTAAAATCGCGTCGACGAATCTTCGATATTTTACATAAGCGAAAATATGAGTGTGAAAAAATATATTCAATTACTGCCATATAGCAATTTTTCATTTACTTTAGGATTTGGTTATTTTTACTTTGCTTTTTTTTAACTTTTACAGCAGCATAAAAACTTAGAAAAATGTTGGATGCAGTACAACTAAAAAAATTTGAGTTTTCAATACTAACCAAAAACTTGCTTAAATAATATTTCTTATACAATCAGTCAGAGCTTTAAAACTATTTATAGATGCATTAGTTAATGATGGCATATTATTAAAGCTTATTTGTTGAAAACAGTTGAATACAAAATACAATTTCATCTCTAAAATATAAGATCAACTTTGTTTTTAAAACAAAATCTAGCTTTTTAAACTTAGGGAGTTTAAACTCAGAATTGACGCTTTCAAATATCAAGCAAAAAAGAAATTCAAAACATTTTCTAAATTTCGTTTGTTTACAAAAGATTTGCTATCTTTAATGTAATTACTCAATGCACAATTCTTTATTTGTGTATGATAACAACTTCTTATTACAAATTAGACTGTTCTCTTTGAAAATTACTTTCTAAAAATTTCTGATAAAATATCATTAGAGTGAAGTAAAATATTTTAAAAATTTAACCAGAAACAAAACAAACTTCTTGAGCCAAAAAAATTTCTAATAAAAATCCAATAAATTGAGAGCTAATTGCTGCCAATATACTTTGAATTAAGTTTACTCATAATATTTTACCTATCATTTAAAAATGTAATTTACATGTGTAATATTGACTTACGTATCCAGTAATGACTATTCTCATTTAATTAGTTACATCACTTGTTACAAATACGAACGCATTAGAATCTAAAAATAAACTTATTTAAACCGGAAGATACAAAGTAAGATTTTAAATTTAAGAGCTTTTCTTGCTCAATCATGCTAATAAAAATACTCAATAGATTAAGAATGAAAATTATTTAAGCGATATCTGCTTCACTCAACAACAGTTCAAGTTTAATTACTATTGAATACTGTTTCAAGCTATTGCAAACTAGAGATATTGAACTAGAAATTTAACTTGAGATGTTTTACTCAAATTATGTAGCAGAATTTATTAATAGTTTGTTACTAGTACAGGCTATATGTTTTTATTTAAGCTGAATACTCTAACAGTATTGCTATTGATTTGAAAGCCAAAATATGTTCAGTATCTCCTAAGTTTGAAAAAATATAAAATTTTACACAAACAAAAACTATCTCTCTTGATGATATTCAAACTTTTAAACAAAAGTTATTGAAAATATACAAATAAAAATTAGTCTAGTTTTATATAATTGTTATTTACAGATAAAACACTTGATAAACTTGACTGATAAATGGTTCTACAGTTTTGAGACAGTTTTTTACAAAAACTTCTCCCAAGACAATAATTCAGACAAAAAAATAAACAAAACGTAATTTAATCATTCAAAACAAAGCTTTTTGTTATAAAGCGTGAAGGTCGGCTAATTTTTTTATATTTCTTTCGATTTTTGCTGAGTATTTGTTGGCAATCATAAATCTATAAAAAGTTATCTTAAGTTGCACTGGTTTACTTCAAATAACTAGCCACTTTTACTCAACAGAATTTTCACCCAGACATTCTGTAAGATAAAAGTTGTAATTATTATGTAAGGACTATATAGTTGTTTTAAAGGCAACTCCCTTTCTGATGGTTAACAAATTCTATTTTTAAAGCTTCTATTTAAATTACTTTATCTAATTTTTACTTTTATTTAAATAAGTTTTAAATTCTTTTTTGTAAGGTTGATGTAGTCACTGTTTTACATTTTTTATCGAATTTAGTGAACTCTATTAAGCAATGTCGGCTAAAAAGTATCATATTTTTTAATAGATAGGAAAAAATATTAACTAGATAACTAGAATTTGATTTTGACTTTAAATTTAGTTTTGGTTTTAGAATTATGGTTTTAATTTTCACAAACCAAACATATTAATCACAAAATTGTTTTGTATAACTTCAAATAGATATATTTAGTAATGTTTTCACTAAAAAATTAGAAAAACAAACATGATAACCTTTTTTCATAAAAGCTCTATTCCTAAATTGCAAACAAAGGATTATGAAATGTTTCAAAACCTTAAAATCGTATACTCTACAGTTTAAACTCGTTGTTTGAGGTTTAATGCTGTAGCTATCATGGTGGTAGTGTCTAATCTTAGATGCTTTCAAAATTAATCGATTGTTATACTTAGAACTTGGCAAAGTAATCAAATGTTGATATCACAATTTAGTATGCTGAACATTTTTTTCAGTGTCTCAAAATATATTTTGAAAAAAAAACTAGCAATACAACATTACTCTAGAGCACCATTTGAATCATGCTGGTATCCTATTTCAAAACTATAAATTATTGAATTCACAAACTAAAGAAAATTATAAAATTACTTTTAATTAAAAAATGCTAGTAATTATTTAAAAGCAATAGATAAAGGATAAATTTGATTATACCAACCTCAGCTGAGGTTTACGTTATTTTTGGGGTATAAATGTTTATGATAAAGTTATTATTAAATAAGAGTAACAACATAATACAGAAAACTATTTAGAAAATCAAGTTGGATATCTCGATAAAATATTGATACTCGAGAAAAGTTTAAAGCAATTGCTACACTTTTAACAATCTATTATAGATCTATCCAAAACTTGTTTGTGCTTAGAAAGTATTTAGCTAAAGTAAAGTTAGACGAGAGTGTTGAAAGTGTGATTCAGTTCAAACTTATTTAAGTATTGATTCACTGTAGAACTTTTGCCAAAGCACATGTAAACAAGTTCTTACCTTTAATGTTTTTATATTCTTTCAAATCTTTCCACATTCTTTAAATACTTTAGAAGGAAAACAAAAATACATCAGTCAAAATCAATTAATCATTTTAACACTTATGCCTGTTGAAAAAATAAAACTCTTATATAAAATATGTTTAATATGAAATTTCAGCATTTTTATCTCAAAAATTACAAGATAACAGTTTTTTGTAAGACTATTTTAAAATGTTTAATGAATTTTGTGGTAAAATTCATTTTTCTTAATTGATTAATAATTTTTTTCCAAATATTGAAAGCACATTGCCGCAACAGAAGGTAATCGTTAGTAAAAATATGTACAAATATTTCTAAAACTTAGTATTTAATGGTAAACTGAGGCAGTTGTTATTTTTGTAAAATTCTTAAACTTTAAATATTTTACTTTTGAAAAAAAAAATAGTTTTAAAATAAATGTTTTTGTTAAAATATTACTTTATAAACTTTATTTTAGATATTTGCAGCTTTATACAACACAACTTTCATAAAAAGTAAATAAACTAAAGTATTTTAAGATTCAGTAAAAATATAATTTCAGATTTCAAGCTTTGCATTTATCAAACAATAAACATTTCTAGCATAGAATATTTCAATAAAAATAAAATCAATAAAAAAAATCATCCATAAAAAAGAAAATCTTCATCTAAAATTAAGTCTTATTAACACCATTAAATAAATATTAGACATCCATATTATATTAAATAGTATATAATTTCAAATTAATATAAATTAATTAACAAGTTTATTACAAAGAAAACAGTCTGTAAAAATTGTAAATTTTCTACAGAAAAGTTCTTTAATAGTATAAATGTAATTACATATTAGACCTTTTTACTTCTAATCTGAGTTACCTGAGTAATCAATAAACTGTCACTTCGAGTTTTAAAGTTTATCAATCATCGAAACAGTTATTAAATAAAACTCTTTAAGATCACAAATTTTATTTGTATAATGCAAAAGTGAGTTTTTTTTTACTTCATAAGTTTCGTCATAACTTAAAACCGTTTCACTGTTTTAGAATGATTGATTTATACTAAACTGAAACAAATAGATACTTCTGCCTACTTTCTAAGTATTTCTAAAAAGTAAATTGCATAATATATTTGTAAAAAAGAATTTAGTACATTTAGAAGTGTTTTGTTTAGTTTACACTTTACCATTTGTTTTATCAAATGTATTTTTGAAGTGAAAATCAAAAATCTAAATGAGAATATAAATATTAAATAACTTATACTGAAAACTTTGTAAAAAAAATTGATTTTATGAATTTTAATCAAGTGAATGATGATGAAAATATTGCATTGGTTTAAGAATTAGCTTGATTTGATTTCGTATGCTGTTTTGTAGTTTTCATGATGAGGTAAATACTTTAAAACTTTCGCAAAATAGTTTAGCATATTTTGAAAATCAGATCTTTTAGAAGTTAATTACCTGTTTTTAATTACTTCTTTATCAAGATTTGTTATTATATAGAATAATTTTCATAACTAATAAATTAAAATTAATAAATTTATTAGAAAAATTATAAGAATTTGAAACAAGCTTACATTTTAATCATATGATTAACTGATTCTTTACTAACATGCTCATTTAATTAAAGGCTGCAAAATTCATAAAACTAAATTATGAGCTTACTTTTGATATTTTACTTTCAAAGAGGACTTAAACTGAGCGTTATTTTCTCCAAATATTCTGTTTTTATGGTAAAGTAAAACAAAAAGTTTACTGAATCAAGCTAGGCATTTACTATCTTAGAAAGTGTGTTTAGTCTGCAAACAAAATTTATGACTACTTAAGAAAGAAAAAGAATACAACAATATCTTTGAATAATTTAAAAAGCAAGATTATGATTCATTATTCACATTTAATATAATAATCAATGTAAAAAAGAGATTATAAATAACATATTTTTTTCGTTTTTCATGAATATATAAGTATATGAACTATAAGATGCTCATTAATAAAATTTTGTTTGCAGATTAAAACTAAAGAACAAAACTTCAAAGAAATTTATTTGGCAAAGAGTCTATGAAAGAACTTTAGTGAAATAAAATAGCTATTCACCTTTAAGTGAAGCCTTCACGGACTAAAAATTTTTTAAACGTAATTTAGGTTTGAAAATGAATAAAGTTTAAAAGTAGAAATAAGTGACTAATTTTTGTTCTCTATCTTTAGTTTAACGTTAGCTAAAAGAAGAAATTCTAGAATGTTTGAAAATTATCGAAAGTTTAATTAAACAGTTTTTTAAATTGAAAATTGAAATTATGATTAAAAGTAATTTTACACAAAAACATCGTGCCGCTGGATTATAAAATTTACAAAACAATTTATTCATAAAATTATTCTAATCTTATCAATTCCTATAAATCGTTTTGTATTTCAGATACTGAATTAGAAGTTTATCATTATATAAAACAATACTCAACTCTATAAAGTCGTTATAAAATCTCATTAAGATGTAATTTAGATGCAATTAGTTAAACGAAAGTACTTCACACTTGTAGTAAGTAATTTATACTAAAGCAAACGTTCTTTAAACAAATTTGACATCAGTTTCACCTCAAAATCAATTCATCCAATGAAATGAAGTATAGTAAAGATATTAACATTGGAATTTATTTTAGTCACTAAACCTCTACTGAAGATAGCCTCTCGAGACAGAATTTATGTGACAGCGACAGAAAAAGACATGTTAGAAGATATTATGGCTAGGCACCAACTATGTTATTTTGCAAAAAACTAATTAGTTATGTCAGAGTTAGTTAGTTCCTATTACTTTATTCACTCAAAGTCGATATAATTAAGACTGCTGAGGTAGACGTGATAAAACTGACGTTTTTCGTGAAACGACTAAAACGATGAAACATATGTTTTTATCAGTTTTAACTCCTCAAGTAAGTTATTGTGATGAAAAGATCTTTTATAGTTGAAGTCACAAAACTTTAACTTCGGTTTGATTTTATATAAAGTAAAAGTTATTCTTTTACGCTTACAAATAACCCAAGCTAAAAAAGCTTACAATACTAACTCTTTAAAAATAAATTTGTAAATACCTATTATTAAGATAACAAAATTAAGAAAACATTTAGAAAAGTATATTTTTATCTTACCCTCATATACAGCAACCAAATAAGAATAATTTATATCGATTTGCCTGAAATAAACTTGTAAGAAATTTGCTTTATATGTTGAGTCTCGTTGCAACTTAAGATATTATTTTGTTTTCAGCAATTAAACCAAAGTCCACGAATTTATAAGATCAACAACAGCAGTAATAATTTATCAAATAACTCAATTGATGTTCGTATGCAAACTAAATAGACCAATAAAAATTACTAATTTAAAAACACGTTAAGTCGCGTAAACTGCCATAAATGCTTTTTTTATACTATTACGTTTTTGAAAATTTGAAATGTTGGCAGATATAAATAAAAAAAATACTTACTATCTTTTATTATTGTTAAAATGCAAATAAATTCATTTTTTAGTAAATTTTATAAACTTTCATTCTATTTTCTTCTACTCCGATAACTTTAAAAAATCTTTTAAACTTTCAATTAATCATTTCACTTTTAAAAGTTTTTAGATTTATTCAAGCTAAAAGAGATACGGAAAATTTTAGCCGTGATCTAAAGTATAGATAAACAAAATAAATTGAATAAACCTAAGCTTTGGCGCCAAAGAAAACCAAACATTTATGAAATCATTTACTGCTTAAAAAGAATATAACAAAGCATCTCAGCAAACAACTTTAGTGTTGATTATAGTTTATCTTATATAACTTACATAAGTGTACTAAGTATAGAATAAGAATGTTAAATGCTTTGGGTAATTACAACATATGAATAGTTATTAAGTATTTTTGTAAAAAAATAATGGACAAACAAAAGAATATCAGACATATAAATAACATATCTAAAAAACTGACTCAAGTAATTTCTCTTGCCTATTTGAGCGATACTTGAAACATTGAGTTTGCAACAAGAAAAAAAACTCATAGAAAAATAAGTATTAACAGTCAAAACTTCTGTTGAAATGTATGACAGTTAGTTAAGCATACTGTGCAACACTAAACTAAACAAACCAACAACACATCAAACTAAGCAAAAGGTTTTTGTAAAAATGAAATACATATAGATAACATCTAAAACCAAAATATTGATTAATTCTATATTTCTATATCTGTATCAAGATTATTAAATTATAACATTAAGAACAATGTTTAGTACTTTTGATCAATCAGTAGATAATTCGGTAGCGTAAAACTAAATAATCTTTACCACATTTAAACAATCTATTTTGGTGTTTAAACAAACATCTTTTTCCTAGTAACTTCAATGTAAGATTTCTTATCTAAGAATAAATCTAAGCATAAACTAGAATATACAGATTGAATAAAAACTTTAATGAACCAATTAATAGAATTAAAAATTTTAGATCTAAATAAATTTGTTGCGCTTGTTGAATTTTGAGATAACATTTTTCTTGATAATTTTCTCATTCAAGCAAACTTAGCTTTGAAAATTGTTTGCTTACAGCTACAAAACGTTCATTATTTTAAGATATTGATGAAAGATTGGCAAAAAATAAGTCTTTTGCTTGAGCTCATTCTCCGCTTATACTATTTGACAATATAAGAAAGCAAAAATTTTCACGTCCAATACTCTGCAGAAACTTATAATATACTACAGGACACATAAACCTATCAATTGTTTAGTTAGACTGTTAGGTAAAACGTTTTTTATCGTTTAATAGTTTACAGTTAGAAGTTTCATACTTCAGTTTGACGTAAAATTATTTTAGTAAATTTGGCAGTGGATTATTTTACTTTTAACTTGAAGAAACTGTTGTATAAATTTGGAAAGTCAATTTGAGTTTACTGGCGATTGAATAAAAAAAATAAAAGTTTTTTTTACCAAAAAAGCGTCAAATATACATTATTAATAACTTTGATCTTTTAGACAAACATTTGATGGATTGTTGTACAGTTTCCAGAAATAAAACTCAATTAACACCCGTCATAAGTTAAACAAAAACTCTTCATTAGAATTTACATCTTTCATCATTTTAAGTCATATTTTAAGCTTATTGACCACACAAGCTAGTTAGATAATTAAACAAAGTTTTAATTGAGATATTGATTAAAATTTATGTTCTGATTTTTTATAGAAAAAAACTTTGTAAAAGAAATAAGAAAAGAAACAAGATCGCAAATTTTTTTCATTTAGATCTCAAAACAAAATATTTGTATACCAAATCTGAGAAATAAAAATAGTTTCGCATTATAACAGAGATATGATTACCCTGTGTAATATCACCATAATGTGGTGAGTCTACAATTTTATTTATTCATAATCTTTAAAGGTACTAAAGCCTTGCACTACTTCCAGCTTTAAAAATTGATGTTGGAAAATTTTCTTCTTTGGTAAATCCTAGAGTATCTTTTAAGTGAACAACCAAAAACTTTTTTGGTTATTATTTTACACAAAGTTATTTTTTTAAAGTTGAAAATTGTTACTCAAGTACTTTGAGCTTTTCATAATTAATAATATTATCTGACTTATCCTAATGGTGTTGGTTCAAAACTCCATGTTATGTCCGAATTTTGTTGACTTGTTAATTGATTATCTCGGCTTACTGTCAAAAAATCGAAAAGTTAATTTTTGAGGATTGGTAAAATATTAGTTTTACAAATAAATCGCAAATTATTGGTAGTGAGCTGAAACCTGTTATTTCGTCATTCTCTTGTGCTTCACATTTACAGGCAAGGCTTGTTAATAAGATGTGAACAAAAGATTTTGATTATAAAATCACTTTAGATGTAAAAATGGATCCATATCTAAGAAAAATATACTTTTGTGAAAACAAATGTTCTTAAATTAGAATTAAAAAATCTTATCTTAACAATTGAAATAGTTTAAAGAATAATAATTGTTTTGTAGCTAACTGAAAATATAGCTGTAAATGAATTTTATGCCAAAAAGTCACTGTCATAAAATCTTGACTGCATTCAATCTACGGCAGTTAAACCAATTAGAATGTTGCCATTGTGTTTTTTGTAATCTAAGATCTACACTGTTCAACGCGAGTATAACACTTCAAATGTTCAAAACATTTAAAAGTGTAGAATATATGCAGACATCAATAATAAATTGATTTTAATGAGCAGAATTAACATGTAGAAATAATAAACAACTGGCTAGGTGGAAACTTAAAAAACTCCTTTCAAAATTCAACTTTGATGGATGGATTCTTTTCAAGGCCACTATAGTAAGTAGAACTGTTTTCAAATCTTCACATCTTCAATCATTTTTTACAAAACCATTGCCATGCTTATTAACCGCCTGTCATAAATTCTCACAGCTAATAAGAAGATTGACAAATGAAGTTGTTAATTGATTTGTAGGAAAAGTTGTTTCTTATAATAATCTTGAATATAACGCTAATGTGCTGGTTATGTAAAAAATCAATTCATCTTTAAAAGGTATTTTTTAAAAATTAGAAAGCATAGAAGTGAAAAAAATATTGAATTTAAGATTTATCTTTCTTTTAGATAAAATAAGAATTATAAGAGTCTGACATTGAAAAATGAAATTATACTACTATAAGGTTAAGTCTTGTCTTAAATAACTCACTCTTATACAGATAACCTTGTCATCGCCATGTCAACTAATAGCCTAGTTTTTATTTTTCCTGCTGAGTTAGTAACGCATCAAAATTTGACTTCATTTCAGAGAAGCTCAATTCAAGGAACGTTCATTAAGTTTAAACTTTCCAGACTCGAATGTAGAAGGCAATATGACCTACTACTTAACACCCATTTCCGCTAGTGCTTCTTGTTTGTTTTTTTCAATTTTGTGTTAATAGTGTGTATATTAAATCTTTCACTGATATAATTTCATAATTAGAAAACATTTTTGTAAGCAAATAAAGTATTTCGCCGAACGTTTAAAAATTACAAACATGTGTAGGTTGTTGACTGAAAATCGATATAATTTACAATTTACCGCGAAATTTTAAACTCAAGCGACATGTCATTTAAGTATACAGTCAGTAATATTATGCCTCTGCCATCACTTAACTTCAAAGTAGTGATATTCAGTAAACCACAAACACTACTCCTTAAGCAACAGAAGGAGTTAATACAAGAAAACAGTTTAAAGGAAAATGCGAGAAATTTTTTGATAAACGTTTAAGCTAGTAACAAAGGAATGTATCAGAAAAGTGAACTCTGCTATTTAATTCTTAACTGTCTGAAGTTTAATCATGCGTGTTATTACTATAAAGTATAGAGCTATGTTGCTCCAGAGGTTTCTGTGAAATGACAACAGCATCTAAATAGAGATGCTAAGATAAACAGCTGCATTTCACGGCAAGCAAACCACGTGAATTGTGTTTTGTTAGCTTATGGGGGCTTTTGTAGTAAAAAGCGCTACTCCATAAAGACTCATTGGCAAACTGCCCTAATATATGAGCTTGTTTTAGCGTGGTGTTAAAACTAAATATAGTAGAAGTTTACTTAATAAAAACTTTGAGTTATAGTGTTGAACTTGTATTCTTAACTTCATCGGTGTATTTTTTACATATATAAGCTTTGAATGAAACTTATAATTATAATAGATATTATGTTTATTGAATTAAAATATATAATTCTTATGAAATCATTCATTTTCACTTTTTTTAATTTCAACTTAATTTTATCATAAAACTATTTTGATGTAATTTATAGAGAATCTAAACTATTATAAAAAAAAGTTTTATTTTAATAGAAAACTTGAAATTATTTCAAATTACTTTACAAAGCAGAAATTAAAAATTTTCTTTCAGAATAACTCAAATAAACATTTTTTCACAATTTTTTTTTTCTCAAAGACCTGATTAAGGTTATGAGAATTGAGATAACTATATATGATTAATGAAGAAATTCAATCATTAAAATTAACATGTAATATGGTTTAACTCCACTAATAGGACCTCTAGAGACATGTTTACATTTAACCTTGCAATAAGAGAAAACATGTAGACTTTTATATCAGTTGAGGAGTATACATCCTTCAAAATTTACTTTGAAATGAAATTAAGACCCAAAACTGATTTGTTAATCTAAAAATACTTAAAGTTGAGATTAAGTTACAACAAACATTTAAGTAAAGTAATCTTATAGTTGTGTTTTTATTTATGAAATATGATATTTGATTTTTAAACTAGTATGAAAATTTCGGAGTTAAGCTTAAAAATTTGTTTTGCTTTTTTTGCTTTGCTACCTATAAAAGCAAGTTTTTTTTCTGAGTTTTTATAGCTAATATATGGAGTTATGGTTGAATGGTTTTAAGCATCTAACAGCTGTAAGTAAAATTGCTTTAAAAATTAATTCATTTCACAAATTGCATTTTTCTGTTACAATATCATGTTTTTCAGTCAAAATATAAACTTCCGTAAGCAGTTTTTTCAACTTAAGAACTAAATAAAGTAGACAAGTAAACTTCTGATAAAAATTAAAAATCAAAATAGATATTACCGATGTGTAAAAAATTAAAGCAATAATAAAGTTCTTGTTTATACTGGCTACAAAATTATGCAGATTATTTGAATTATTTGATACTATTTTCAAATTTAGTTTTCGAAAAAAATATTGCAAGTAATTTAATCTCGTAATGTAAAATTGTTGAACTGTTCTTATCAAGAATGTATCTACATGTACATAAAACTAAAAGACTTTTTTGATAAATTTAACAGAAGCATTTCTTGGATTTTAAGAAACCATTCTACCATCATATTTGTATTGTAAAGATAAGAGTTCATTTGAACTTAGTATATTGAGAAACAACAACAAAATTTATTGTTGTTTAAGAAACATATTTAAACAATTTGTTGGATTTTCACCGTCAATAAATTTGAAGGTATCTGTAGTAGTTTTATATCGATTACAATCATGGCATGCCATAATTTGTAGTTACAAATAGAAAATAAAACAGCTTATCTATAAACAATAGCTGATAAATGGCATTTGTACCGCTAAAATAGTGTAAGAAGAAAGCCATAAATATTTCATTCTTCAAAAGAAATTAATCTTTCAAGTTTTTAATACAAAAATGTTTAAAAATTTTCAATGCATTCATAAGTTACCATTCTACATTTTCATAACTAAAAAAAAATTTATTTTAATAAAATACTTTCGTATCTAAACCCACTTTATTTCTACAACTCTCATAATACAATAATCGTGTAAAGTCGAAGTAATATGATTTTTTTATTTACAACGTTTAACTTTAGACTACAATTCACTAGTAGCCTAAATGCTACTGTCACTTCTTAAGTTATTTCTAATGGTAAAGCTTATAAATGATTAGCGGCTTCTTTACTGGATGTGGTTTCAGTTACAAAACGCAGAAGCTTATATTCGAAGAAATCGATTTTTAGATCGATGTATGTCACACATTTTTGCTTACAATGACAAAATGTGTACTGTTCTGTAAACTCATAGTCATCATGACAGTATAGAGACAAACTTAACATTTGAAAGTAGCTGGTTTTTATCAATGAAGCTGTTTTGCTACTTAACTTTAAATCGTTTTACTCAATTTTCTATATCATAACATAATTTAAACAAATAATTTAAGAGTAATTCTACAGTATTATACCAGTGTCACATGTGTTTTAAGATTAGAGTTATACAAATAATCGAATGTTGTTACTTGTTGTTACTATAGTAAAATCGATTTTCAAGTTAAACTTAAAATTTTCTTTCAAATTAAGAAAAGTTACTTTGCAAATTGAAGAAAAGGCTAAAGAATTTAAGTTAATTCTTATTTAATCTTTATAATTAAAACAACTATTAAAAATAAATAATATTATGATAAAAGTAATCATAATAATGAAAGCAATGTTATGAAATTTTGAAGAACTAAATTTTATTTTTTATCAAACCAATGGTTTTTCTAGCAGTGTGTGCAAACATGCCAAAATGAATTATTGAAATCGACAACCTTATTGAAATCTTCTTATACTAAAGATGGCATCGTAGTTAAAGGGATAGTTAATTGCTATGTAATTAAATGAACGTGTCTGACCTTAGACAACTGTTGATGTGTTATTGTTATTAAATGGGATAAACAAACTTTCTAGATATTAATAATCAATTCAAAATAAATTTTATAAGAAATTTTTTATAAATTTAAAATATATTATGCTAGTCTTGATATATTACTGATGATGTTAAATAGATAATGTAAAGTACTACATCCTATGACGAGCAAAAACAGTTGTAACTAATTATTAATGATAACTTCACTAAAGTTTTTTTAACTTATATTACTAATTTTATATAACATAACTTATAACTTAATTGATAAAAACTAACTAACTAGCATCATCGTAAAATTATAAATTTGCATTTGATAAAAAAGTAATTAAAAAAAATAGATAAAATAAAAAATAAATAAAAAAATAAATTATGATTTTGATGCAAAGTACATTTGCGTATTTAGTTCTCCTTATTTTAACTTAAACAGATTAACCCGAAAAATCATATATTTTAAATTAAAAATCATTTAATCATTTTTATCAAAATACTTTAGTGAAAATATTTTTGAGTTATGTGTGCAAATATTTCTGCTGTATTTAACAAGCAGTATTTGTATGCATTTCAAAAATTTCAGCTATAAATGCAACCAGTAAATAAAGTTTTTTTCTTTCCAAACTACTTTAAAGTTCTCACAATAGAAGCATTATCTTCCACTAAAATATAAACGTCATTTTGAAAACTTTGAATCAGAATATAAATTGTTAACAGCTTTTAAAATCTAGAAGCTTTTCAAATAAATTCCAACTCTTTTCTGAAGTATGTTTTAATTATTCTGGTAATATTCTTAAGTATACTTCTATATACATAAAACTTGATATATAGGCTGAAAATCTTTTATAAAATCTAATCTAATAGAGGTCACCTTAAAAAACTAATTTATCTGTATTATCACTGATTTTCTCAAGAATAGAAAGCATAAAAAGCTAAAAAAAAAGTTAAATCTTTTAAATGTTTTTCTACAGATTGCTACAACCTGTAATAATTTGTAACAAATGCTTTCTTGTAAAAATGTTGCTGGTATTTTAGACAAAATGCAAGATAAAATTAAATAATACCTTTTAAATAAAACAACAAAACCGAGTTATTCTCAACAGAAGCTGAAATATTTAAATAAAATTTACGATTAAAACAAAACAATTTAAGCAGCAGAATCCATCAAATATTTTTATAAGCAGCTCTTGTTTAGTTTGCATCCGTTGATAGTATTTCCCCAAAATAAATTTTTAAATAGAGCCTTTATTCGACTTAATCTGAAAATTTTAGTAGTTCCAAATGTTATTCAAAAGCTATTTTCTCAATATTTACCGTTTTTCTTTGTGAAAAATAGCAATACTCACTACCAGTTGAATTTTTTTGAAAAAGCTTTTAGCTAATTAGATAAATTTTATTTTATAAGAATTAAAATAAAATCTTACTAGCATTTGAAAATATTTGATGATTAAAAGTAAATTTTCAATATTTACAAAAAAAATGTTATGCAATTTATTTCAATAATAAATTGACAAGTTTATCAAATGCTGAAATATCGAAAGGTTAGCTTCAAGTAAAGTTGATATTAGCCGAAAAAAGATATTTTTAAGTAAAATAGAAGTAGTTAAACAAGATGACGTAATAGATATTCAAATAGTTTTCCTACATAGTAACCGCCAAAACAAAACTTAGAAAAAGTTCCTAGAAAAATTCAAATTTTAAACTGAAGCCATGTTTCTTTTGCTTTTAACACACCGAAAAAAAAAGTATTTTTAAAATTGTTATAAAAGTATTTAAAGTCTACAATTAAATGGTTTAGTTTGTTAATTAATAAAGCTGAGTTTTAAACAATTCTCTGATAGACAATATTGAACTTGAGAATGTCAGTTATTATCAGTAGCCTCACAAGCCACTCCTTTTTCTTCCTCTTACATGAGTCTGTCTCATCCTAAGGTTTTTACAAAACTACTCTCTCCTATTTTAGAGAACGAAGTTTAGTATGTTGTGTTTTTTGCGAGTTTGCTATTATATAAGTTTTAATGAAATGATTAATTTTTAGAATTGTTTTATATAGACTATCTCTAAAAAACTTTTACTAAATAGTTTATAAAACTTATTCTATATAAAAATTTCTTAACTTTTTACAATTTTATAACCAAAATTAAATTATTAATTGCTGAGAATTCCTTACTTATCAGTTTATATTGGTTAATTCCAACAAAATATTGAAGAATTTTTTCCCACAAGCTAAAACATTAAACAAAAATAGATTTATTATAAAGATTTGAAAATTGAATAATTCATTGATTATAAATAAAAGTTTAAATAGATTCAAATATTTCACTTCAAGTGTTGGATAACAGCATAACAAAAATTTGTGTCAGATAATTTTGTAAAAGAAAATATTTTTATGATTTTAGGCAATGTAAACATCAATGGTATTTGATTTCATTCAACATTTTAAAGCATAAGCCAACGTGTTAAGCCTGAAGTTTTTTCATAAACCCAAAATCTATTTCCAAATAAAAATAAATATAATTTTATTTCACAAAAATGTATTCAATTAACCACTAAAAAATTGTTTAGTAAATAACTGATTAAATTAGAGTTGTATTTATTTCAATGAAATTTGTAAACTTTAAGATTTATGAAATTTACGCTATTGGTCAGCTTGTGTTAGATTATCACCTGACTTTTTTTCATTTCAAACTAAACTTAAATGACATTAATTACTTCTGTAAACTCGCTTGACCAGTGTAAAGAGTTTGTTTGTGTGTGCTTGTAAGCCTTGCAGTTCTAAAATTGTCAAAAGATTTTTACTTATGTGACTGAACGCAGTAATTTCAGTAGCAACTCAATTTACAATGTCTAGTACACTTGAAAAAATGCGTACGAACCGAATGAGATACTTAAAACAGCGCAATTTTGTGCTATGACGTGTTTAACGACGCGGAACCAACCATTTACCTCTACTACCATCAGCTCTTCCCCCTTTTTTGGCTTTTTTCTCTTTTTCCTCTTTTTCTTTCAGCGCACGCCGTTTGTACCATGCTGCATCAACAGTATCCAACAATTTTCAAGGGAGACTTTTTGCTTGATACAAATCTTTCAAGTTTAGTTTTGTTTCTTTAGACAAAAGTTTTTTTTCAACATGATGGAATTTCAATAAGTCAAATTGAAATAAAAATTGTATTTTGTTTGTACGAAAATGCTTGCACCTCTAAATACGTGACTAAACTTTTAATTTTACTTTCATATAAATGGCTCGCCGAGAAAAGAAAATAAAAGAACAGCTTTGAATACTAAATAGATATTTCAATTGACAAAAAATACTTTCATTTAGAAATTGGATTGAATATTATTATGCAATTATTATTATAACATGAACCTGTTCGTAAACTTAAAAAGCATTTATTTTCATTTTTTTATAATTTAACATAATTCTTTGCTGTATACATGTTTGTTTACTCCATAAAAAGCAAATTATGATAAGTTTTCTTTAAAACACTATTAAATTAAAACGCCCTCTGTAATAATATTGAAATTGAAGCTTTGAAGAGATTCTAAATTCAAAAAATATTAAAAACTGTCTTCTAAACTCATTATCAAGTTTTTTTTCTAGTAGTGAAGTTCCTTTTAGTGCGAATTTGTAATTTAGTAACTTTTATTCCCACATTAAGAAACTATTTTTCTGATGTTGACTTTACAGTAAAAAATGATATCATTCACTGAAGCAAATCATAAAGCTTCAAATTAAAGGACTTTATCTAGCTTAGCTAAAATCAAATTTTAAATTTCTTTACTCTGTACAAAGGTTACGCTAGAAACAAAGAACGAAACTTGGTTATAAAATTCTAGCATAATATTTCAAGTAAATAGACAGAAGCTTTGTAGAGATGTTTTAAAATCAAGTTTTTTTCAACTATTTTTTCTTGAGTTAAAATTTAGAGTTATTTGATAAAAATCAATTCTAACAGATATCAACATAAAACTGTATATCAGACTTTAAATCTACGACCAATTTTTAATCGACTGGTTTTAAATATGTCTTAATTAATAACTTTATTTATCAATCACATATTCTTTCTAATTGCTCTTGTAATATTTGAACAGTAAATAAACTCAAATAACATCATATTCTTCATTGAAAAAATAATCTGTCAAATTATTAACAACTAGGAACAATGTTAACCGTTATTAAAATCATAATTACTTTATGTAATGACAAATAAAAATAAGACAACAAGGAGACCACTAACTACAGACTGGCCAATTGCGTAAATACGAATTTATGAAGCTTAATGGTGAATGAAAAATGGCCGTTCTCGTGTTTCTACCGAAGCCGAGGGTTCGAAATAAATCGGTAAACATCGGTTTGAAAGCAATGCGTCTGGTAAGCCTTCATTCATCACGTAATAACATGTTCGCCAAATTTATACACAAAATTTAAAGGTTACTAAAAGTAAGCACGTGGTTAAAAGCTCAATACTCAAATTGAGGTCTCTATTCTTAATAAAAAAACAAAAATTAATGTCTAATGATGCGTGCACTTAACTAATACAATTTCACTAAGTACAAAGTTTCATTGTTCTTAAAATATAAATTGAAACTTTTACTTTAACTCATTTGAATAAATACTAAACCACTGTAACCCCATTTCTCTTAAACTCGAATAAAACGAAATTTACAAAATCTTATTAACAAGAAGCTAATGACACAAACCCTCAAAACTTTCCTTTCTAGCTAGCAGTTTAGAACCACCAACCTTACCTTTAACCTCGCTTCAATACGCAACCACAATTATTTAGTTCATCTAGAGGCTAAGAAAAAATATATTTCAATTTTTACACACAACTTAAATGAAAACTAACACTAAAACCCTGCCCTTTGTTGCTCGCTCGCCATAACATGCATCTATTGTGGCGAGCCGTATACCACAACACGTTAAATTCAAGCATAAGCGAAGCCAACATCAATGTTAGTACGAAAAAGTCTTCACCGAACTCTCAGACAAACCACTATTTTTTCTCTCTTCAATTATTTCAGAGCGACGCTTTGCAGCTTGCTCCTGACTCTTCTCTTCGTATATTCGTTGGTGAAGGTTAGAGGGAGGATGAGGAGACGGTAGAAGCGAGAGAAAATGACGCGTGCAGTTACGCATGAATAATTTCACTGCCAGATTCAAGTTCAACTCGGCCGACTGTCGCCTCTTCGATCGGGTGACATAAAAGTGTGTTTGGTGCGAAATGGTCTTCTCCTTTCCATTTCTCTTTCTTTATTCATCCAACAACAAAACTGTATTCGAAACAGCAGCAACAGCTCACTGCTGCGTTCTTTAAAACTGCAACTTTGCATTATCAACCCAAATACTTAGCAACCACAATATAAGCGCATTTATCTATGTGGTCAGGATTAACTTAAGGTCACTTTCTCGCCCTACCGCAGACTGGTGTGGTGATTGCGGTGAGTAGTAGCCCACGATTTTCATTTCTTTCTAGACTTATTGCGCAGTAGTTTATAAACAATTGTATGCCGAACAAATAAAGGATTTCCGTTCAATGTAAAAGCTCTTAAGAAAGTTTGTTGATGAAAACTTTTGAACTCTAACTTCATGTAACAGGTTTTAGTTACTGACTAATAGACGCATAATGGCTAATTTTTGTTTAGTTAATTATATGAAGCTGACAGTTTTATTGACATCTGTCACAGACTCAGTTATCAAGTATAGTTTAAACAAGTGGACATAATCTTTAAATTGATTTTCTATATTCAAAACTCACCTGCTGCTTCGATGTTTCACGGAAAGTATATGTCATAAACAACTTCAAGAAAATAACTCAGATGGTTTTGATCGTCAAGAAAGTGTTTGTTGAAGTTAGATGGAATAACTTATGTCTGAATATTATGCAACAGAAGCTAAAAGGTTGCATAAGATATTAGGAAATATGTATGAGAGCTTACATATTGGAAAAAACATCATCTACTTCTACTTATTATTGAATTTTAAAGCTCAAAAAATAAACTTTAATTATTTAAATAATCAAAACAGATATAGGAAATTTCATTACATAAGAATTTACATATTAGATTTTTGATAAACTTTCTGCTGACTTAGTTTAAAATAGGATTCGTTTTTTACTTCTACATTAGCTATAAAAGAACTTTTCGGAAGAAATGTTTTCTTCCAACTTCCAAAAAGTTCTAATACTCGGGCAGCATATCAAAATTGTAACATCAATATTTAACGGTTGGAGGAATTGAAAGCTGAAACTTTTAACCAGCTGCAAGCTTTCCGACAAAAGCAACGTGACAATAAAGCAAAAATTTAAATTCGTTTACATTCCCATAAGCTTTAAAACCATAAAACGCATCACTTCGCTTTATTCTTTAATTTATGCTTTAAAACTTCCACAATAATTTTGTATCCTGTCACCAATAGCTATAACAGCAGGAGAACTTGGCCTTGTGCTTTTACTGCGTCTAATTCAGTTAAATCTTTCCAACAGATGTAGAAAAAAAGAACCCACGGGATAAAGTTGCACGAGTCTTCAATGTTATTGACAGATGTAGAACGTACGGTAGTAAAAAGCGTCTAATATGATTTCTGTTTGAAATAACCTGTTTTTCTCGTTCCCACGATAAATTTGAAGTTATCTATCACATGAAAATCTTTTTCCAACATGTTTTGATAAAAATGTAGTATTTCAAATCGTAAATTATTTCTTAATTAGGGTGAATGCTTCGATAAATATTTGTTTAAAAAGCTTTAAAACTAAATACTTTTACTTTATTATTAGTTTAATAAAATCTATTTCCGTAAAACGTTTTGAAATATAATCAAGAAACTGAAAAACTATTCTTTGAATAGAACTTACTTACTGAAAGTAAATGTGGTTCTTTAAATAGTTGCAAGCATTTTCAATATTTTATAGAAATTTTAAAAATATTATCTAAATACAAACCGCTTAAATCTTTCAATCGTAATCAGACACATACTTACAATTATACTTGTGAATTTGAACCAATAACTTAAAGTTGAGTATCTGGTATTAGAAAAGTTATGAAATATTTGACTTTTTTAGCTAATCTGTTGCGTATTTGTATTTACTTTTGTTTTAAATTAAGATAGTGCGGTTATATGGTATCTGAAAAAAATAAAAACTTTTCAAAAACACCTTTTTAACATATTAAGCAAAATAAAGAAAGGTGTTAATAATTAATCATTATATTTAACTTGCTTTTCAGCGACACTATACAAATTTTTAAACTCTTAGAGTATTTTTAGCTAACAAAAAAGTAGACAGTTTAAGAAAGAAATATATTTTAAAACCTCTCAAATGTTAGCAAAGTTCAACAAAAATAAAAATAAAACTTTTCTTAATAAAAAATTAAATAGAAAAAAATAAATAAAAATTTTTTGGATAATTTTACTCTTTCAAAAAGGATTGACTTATGTATTGTGACTCTAATGTTAATTCAAGTTTAAAAACTCAATAAAGCTTTATCAACAATTATACTTTACCTTTAGTGTAAACAAACTTCTTCTTTCATACTCTAAGGTTTTGTGTCATATATTATGTAACTTATGACGGGCTATTGAAAAAAAATAAATTCTCAGTGTTGCAAATTCGCAGACTTCAAAGCGTCGAGATTAAAAAATAAAACTTCCAATAAACTGTTAAACACAAATGTTGAATCTATTTAAGAAAAAATTTTATAAGGCCTGTAAACACATTTTTGAAATAATTTATTTGTATTTATATTTTTTTTCAACAAATTAAATAAATCCATATATTTTCATTTGTACCATAAAATTTCGATAAAATATATTTTCTAATTCGACCTTCAAGTAAGATTTCTTTCATCAAGAATAGTTTTGTAATTTTTAAAAAATTACAATCAAAGCCAGAATCAAGCACATCTTTTTACTGAATCGATTAAAGGCGTTTCTGTTTGAAGTTTAAACATCAAGAAGAATATTATTAAAAAGATTTCGGTACAAGTAAAATTTATCTTTTTAAAATTAAATTACAAGAAGCTTGATGTCTATTATATTCTAATGATTGTTTAGTAAAATAACAACAGTTTAGAAAATATGTAAATATTTAATAACAAAGACAGATAAAAGGTTTATTCAATTACTTAATTGTTATATGTTGTAATGTGGCGTACATAAATGTGTAAAGCCGAAAGAATAATATAAATTGAATCTACTATCTCTGATTAATTGGTTGAGTATAAAGTACTAAGAGACTTTGCACTTGTTTGCCATCTAAAGAAAACTTTTGATTTTCAACATAAGCAAAACTGATTTAATCATAGAATAGAAAAACTGAATAAATTGTTTTTTACCTTGCACTATAATACTTTCCTATCAACAGTACTACGTTAAAAAAACACAAACACATCTTACTACTAATGCTCAAATGTACAAAGCAACTGAAGCTAATGCCATGATAGAGCTAATACGTCTCAAAAATGATTTTTAGGTTGAAAGGAAATTGTGGGACAATACTTAATTTGTGCGAATTTTTAAGCTGATTATATGCTGTTCGATCTAAAAAAAGAAATTTTCATAAACTTATTTTTAAAATGTAGAATAACTTAGAAAAAGTATATTTAGAAGCCTAAGCCTATACCTAAGCAGAAAAATTTGTTTGAAATGTGTTTCAAACTCAATTAACTTCTTCTAATTCAAGTTTTTGAGTAATCTAGCGGCGTAATGGTTTTGTTAAACGAAAAAATGTGGAAAAACAGCTTTAGAATATATGACTAATAGCAAATTAACTTTCAAAAACCTTCCTGGCAAATACAAGTTAGTTTATGAAATTGGTTTTCTGCATCAACTGGTTAGCACAAAATGTTTTTCTTGTATATTTGCAGCTTGCGACTGAGAAAAAACGTCACATAAAGTATATATAATAAGCCTAAGATCGAAGCTTTTACACTGCCTTATGTTACAGAACATTGGGAAACAAAAGCGAATAATCAGAAAATGTAAAATAGTGACTAATAGAAATAGACATATGGATATTTATTACATGTAAAAAAGCTTTGTATTAGAAAAAATGTTACTTAAAGTTCACTTTGTTGTAGTTCACATCTGAAAACTTTTTGTTTAGTAAAGTTTTGTCAAGTAAACGTGTCTACAGCTATTTTTTGATATAATACTCTAAATTATAAACTTATATTTGTGCTTCTTAATTTTTTATATTTAGTTCGAAATATATTTTAAGAGGGTTACAAAAAAAAACATTAAAAAACAAAAAAATAACCTTAGATGGACTTATAAATTTCTAAAATCGATGAATCTATTATATCAAAAAAATCAAAAATAAGTATAGATAAAAATAAGTTTTGTTAGAAAGTCAGTTACTCAACTTTCAAAAGGGTTAGACTGAAGTTATAAAAGATTAAGATACATTTATAACTTTCTACCTACTAAAACACAAAGTTTATATTTAGAGGTTTTCGTGAACAGTTTTCAATGGCTATTTATAAAAAATTTTTAAAGAAATTTTTCAAATTCGTTTTTATTAAGTGTTCAATGTGTCTTATAGAATTGTGAAATTTTTTTCTCAAAAGTACAAAAACGAAACTATGGAAACTTATAAGCTTTAACTCTACAAAAAAAACAATCTGCCTTCAACAAAAACTAATCCTAATTTCACTATCACGAGCAAGATAATACTTTATCTAAATGTTTGACTGATTTAATGCAGCATTTGACAAATAATTTCAATTAAAGTTTTTCAATTAATAATTTTTAGAAGGTATATAATATCATTTAAACGCAAACACATTCTTATACTACATCCATATAGTAAGAAGTGTATGTACTAAATTTGGGATAAAAAATTAAATTAAAGCACTTTAGTTTTATAATTCAAGCACCATCCTTACTTATGGTCGATATAAACTTTTAAACAAATAAATATTTATATATAAAGTTCATTATGAAGCAACCATAAGAATGAACAAAAAGAAAAAATTAAACTTTTTAAATTAAGTCAAAATAAACGTTTGTTTACTCAGATATTTCTATTTTTCGAATTCATAGGTTTTCCGTGAGACATAAATTTATTTGAGTAAGTTTTTTATTACAATATCTTTACGTTTTTACTCTCTTCATACAAAGATGCTACAATCAAATAAACAACTTAAAGTTTCATTACTATTTAAAACCAAGCTAGGGCAAGATTTCAAAACAAAAAAAAGACAATTTTTGAGAGTTATTTTTGTATAATAAGTTAGTCGTGTAAGAAAGATATTAAAAGATTAAATATATAAAAGTACACTTTTTTTTAATTATTTTACGAGATATAATTTGCTTAAACTATTTTAAATTTCAGAAATTAGTTTTCCATATAACTATTTCTTATTTTCTGTAGTTGCAGTAATATTGCATATTCTTTTTATCTGCATTCAACCTTTCACTATAATTAAGTTATATGTAAACAATTTTAAAAAACCGTTATAAATAAAATTTGTTAATAAAATTTGAATACTTTACCTGTAAACATTTTAAGCTATTTAAAAAAAATTATCATCGAAAATGTAAGTTTCTAGAATTTACCTTACAACCATTATAATTGTTTTGTAATTCTTATGTGGTATACCCCTTTATCGTTTGGTGTAAGCCAAAATAAATAAAGCAAATTGAGTGTTTTTATTTTTAGCATCAGAAAAATAAAAACTTTTTAACGCTTTTATAGTCATAGATACTATTAAGCAGTTTTTTTTCAAATTGGTAAAATTCTAAAACTGAGAAATAAAGAAAACTTTAAAAGATAAATTTAATTTATAAACCGAAAGTTCTTTGATATATTGTTTCTATTTAGTGGCACAAGTTTAGTTTTAATTTCTAAAAAAATGTTTAAAACTTCGATTAGACAACAAATTTGAATGAAAATAAGTTAAATTAATTTAGTAGCAGTCTTTTAAACTTTTCGGTTAAATAAAGTTAGGTTAAAACAACTTAACTCTGATAACATTTTTAGACAAAGATTTTGCTTGGTGAGCTAGAACCCAGTTGGTACTAACATCGAGTCATAAGACAGTCACTAGTAGCAAGCAAGCTGAAAGAGTAGTAATTACTGATAATAAAGTAGTTATTAATTAACTATTATAATAAGTAATCAATGATTGCTCTCTAAAATGCAAATTTTTAAGCTTATCAATTTTCTCATATTTGAAGTTAATTAAAATTTTACAAACTTTAGTAAGAGTGTAGTTAAATCAGCATTTTGCGCTTACAAAATGCTTAGAGATCAGAGTTCAACATTTTACATTATCAAAAACTACTTTATAATCAGATGCTAAGAGCTGTGTTTTAAGATCAGATTTTGCGGTTAATAAAAAGATACTTTGTGTAAGAACTTAGACAATAGATGGGTTGTTACTAATTATGAAAGAATTTCAATCTGATCAGATTATAGTCTTATTTCAAATAAATTAATCACAAAATCAACTCACGCTTATAACCTAAAAGTAGATTTAGTAAGAAAATGTTTTACTACTGATGTTATCACTGATAATCAAAATGTAAAAATTCAGTTTAAAGCATACATCAGTCATTACCATAGTGGTTAAATAGTGGTTCATTCAATAAAAACCAAGTTCAATAAAAATGATGGTATATAAGCAAGTTTATAACAATTTAATTAGAATTTGATTATTAAATTGATAATTAATCTGCAAATAAGTCTTCAGATAAACTGCAATGTATAAAGTTGAATTGTAAATGTTTATAACTTAATTCAGATTTTATAAACTATTTTTAGAATTGACTTCACGTATTTATACAAAAAGTAGAATTTTAAATACTGGGTCAAAATAAGTTTTGTTCAATAAACTGTGATTTTGAAAAACAAACGTTCATGTTATTGTATATTCTACAAAACTGGTTGTAGGCGCATGAGTATATAAACGATTTTATGTTTTTTTTACTAGCAATACTAGAACGACAATCAGTACAATGTTTTCTTTGCTATCTGTACACTTTTAAACATAACTAAATAACCAATATTGTTTTGATATTAGATTTCAACTCATAAAGCGTTTATTTTTATAAAATTGTAAAGTACACTTTCAATAATTGACTATCAATATTTTTCAAGATATTGAAAAAGTAAAATTTGCTTTGATATTTACATGTAGTCATCAAATACTTGCGTAAACCTTCAATTAGTTTGCTTGGTAGTAGTTTTTTTTAACGCTGCAAATGATTTAAGATATAAAGCACTTATAACATTTTTTTAAGTTGAAGATAGACAATAACTTCTCTTTTTAAAAAAATCGAATAAATGTAAAAAGTCCTATATTTAAGCCCAGTTATGTATTTTTAGACTCATACTCTAACATAACTAATAGTTTTCTTAAGTGTTAGAAGCAATTTACAGATCAGTTTAAGCTTTAACAAGCTGATTAAACATTCACTTAAAACAGTTTTTAACACAGATAATAGTTAGCACTTAAATACTTTATAAGAAGAAAGGCACTATTTTAAATGCTTAAGCAAGAAACCAGAGATTTAACAACCTTTATTTCGAAAGCTATAAGCTTTTTAACACAATTTAATTCAAGCCTATAAAGTAGTTTTGATATTTTCACTAAAACTACTTATTAAACAAATTCAAAATTACCATGAAATTGGGTATTAAACAATTTTTCAGTTTTAAAAAAAATTTTGAATCTTTGCAAAGTCAGAAAAGAGTAAAACAACTCAATTGAAGAGTCAAGTACAGACCTAAAAACACTAGAGATTTTAAGTAAGGCATCATAGACTTGTTACTAACCACATTTTGAATAAACTAAGGTTACACGATTTGAAACTTTAGTAAGACAAAGACTAAGTCAAATACTAATATCTAAAACCAGATTAGATTTCTACCGAGACCAACAGATTAAAAAACTGTAATAAAAGTTATTAAAATCTATTATTCTATCATATTATTTGATGTTAGATAAAATTATTTTTTACTAATTACAAAAAATGGAATTGTTTTAAAGTTTCCTTTTTTGTTAAATGTTTTGAAACTAAGTTAACTGAAAGGAAAAGCTAGATTACTACTCCAGCAAATTAAACATTTCCATTTAGTTTTCAGTGAAATTGTTAGAAACTAAAGTCTGCAGCTAAAACTAAGTGAGGTTTAAGAACAACATATTTTCAGGTGGCAATTATATGGTAAATTTAGCATCGTTATGTAGTTTCGTAACACTAATATATATAAGAAAATAATCATTACATTACTAACAGTTAAAAATATTTCTATTTTGTAGTTTTGTAATACTTTCAATTTTTTATGATGACGTAATCTCACTTTTTGATAAGTTTTCAAATAATTATTAATTTTTTTGATTAATTTTTTTGATTGATATTGTAAATACTGAACACATTTAATCAAATATAGACATTTAAACAAGCTTTTTTTACTTTGGGCGTATCAGTTTATACCACACTAACTACACGCACAAAACATTTTTTGTAAATTATGTAACTTAGAATTTTAAAAATTATTGGATAAACCTATAAAGTTGTTACTTTTGTAAACAAGAAAACTTAACCATCTTAAATAAATTGTCAGTGAGATAGAATTGCTTTTTGCGCTATCTTTTTGTTTCTTATAGTTTTATAGTCGTATAAATTTCATTTCCTAAAATGATTTAGACAAAATTACACAACCTTCTAAACGCAATTATTTTATAGCTCACCATAGCTACAAATTACCCTAACACAGTTTCAGACTTTAAAAATATAGGCTTTATTGTTTTCTTAAATTACATTATTTTAAATAATAATTTTTAACAGCCTTTTTGCTCTTATTTAAAGATATTGATCCTTTATCAACTTTACTTAGAAAAAAGTGAAGTTGAATTTACATATTCTTACCTTTTATATGTTTTATCACTGTTGATCTATACATGCTGGCTGAAATTTAGTCTTACTTCATATGTTGCATGATATCGTAAGGATAGATTAGTTTTCTAATCTTCAGCACGAAAAATAACACAATAATCTACCTTCAACTTTAAAATATTTCGTTTTGTAATTTGATCTAACAATAATCAAAGATGATTTTTCTACTTTGAAACCTTATTATTCTATTTCAAAATAAAAAATCTAATTTTCACAAATTTAAAAATATACAAATACTAAATGGTACCACTAATTTTAGTGAATTTAAAGAAAACATTAACGTTCAAAGAATTTTCCTTACAATCACAAACTCTCTGCTAGTCTATATCTTCAATACTTTTTAACAAATCATATCAATCAGTTTTATACATTGTAAAAATTCTTTATATATATTAATAAATAAATTACTTTCTTTATACGCAAGTACAGCAATGCAACTGATTTTTAATTTTAGGGTAGAATTAAATATAAAGAAAGATTGATTTTGTTAAGTACTATAGATAAGATTTCTAATGAACTTTATTGCAAAAACTTAGGTACTCCATGTCTATAGATAAAAGTTAATTTCAAGTAATAACTACATAAATAATGTTTATAATATTTTTTTTTCTCTTTTTAGCTGGAAATTAAAAAAGAAACTTTTATTGTAGTATTAGAACTTTCTAAGCTAATTTTATGATTAGTTCTTTAACTATAATCTCATAATTAGGAGTTCAAATTTATTGCATTCATATTACAACACCATTTCAGTGATTTTAAATGAATTTTCTTTTAAATTAAATTACCGAATAAAAGGTGAAAAATATATTTCAACTGCAGATTTAAATTCATTTAAAATATTCACAAAGTATCTTTTAATATTTATTGTATAAAATAAATAAATAAAGTTTAGTTTGATAAAACTTATAAGCACTTTAAAAAACGACTTTTTTATATTTGGTAAAAAATTTTTATATAAAAACACATATTTTATAAGCAGTAGATAAAATAAAGCGAGCTGATTAAATGAATTCTTTGCATATTTTTTTTCTTTAAGAAAATCTCAAGTTGTTTTTTATTTAAGTTTTATTCAAATTAAATACTTCGAACTGTAATTGGATTAAAAACAGTTTTAAACAGTACCTTTTTCAACCTTATGAGATTATTTCATTAAAGAAATATTATTTGAAACTTAAATTGTTTAGTTAATCGACTATTGCTAACAGTAGTTTGCTGTAACTCAATTTTATTGGATGAAATCAACACAGCCTCTAGCTACTAAGCATTTAACATATTTTGTTGTTGAACGATGAAAATAATAAGAAAAATTGCTTCAAAACTTGATATGCTAATAAAAGTTTAGTTTTACTAAACTTTCAACAAAGTTTTGAGCTATTAAATGTAGTTTATAGTAACAGTTGTTAAAATTTCGAATTAATTACTTAAAAAGTTATATAAATGTAGCTCTTATTTTGATCTTAAAAATTGGAATTATATTTCTAACAAAATATTGAAGAAAGGTTTTATATATCTTCGTATTTTAAAATAACATAAAGTAGTGGATATGCCATACAAAACTATTATAAAACGATTTTATGTTGCCTTAAGCAGCAAAAAAACGAAATAAATTATGATATTTCATCAATAATTTTTTAACGTTTATTTTAAAATGCTAGATAAAGTTTCTATTGACGTTTTAAACCAGTTAAACTGCTGAAACTTTGAAGAGATTTTGCAAATATTTTGGATTTTATAATTGTGTTTCAACAACTTTACAATAATTAAATTAATGTTTTGAACTAAGATAGAAAGTTTGTCAAATGTGAAATAACTGTTGCGGGTTGTATATCCTAATAAAACTTATTAGTTAACTGACTATCAATATTTTATGAATAAGAATTACAAAACAAGTATCAGATGGTATAGGTTGATTTTAAAAATTAATGTTGCTTCTTACAACTTAACCTTGTTAAATTATTTAATAGTTACAATCGACCGAATTTATCGAAAACATAATTTTAACATAAAAATAACAATGGTGTTTTTTATTCGCTATGATTGCCTGCAGGCTTCTTCTACTATATTTTGTCAATCATTTTATTTTTAAACATGCTTACAACTTCTTTCTTTGTCTAAGTATTTTCAACAAATTAGTTTTACATAGTGGGCTCATATGAAAGCCAGTACTTTCATATACAAAGATTTGATTAATCACTTTTTTAATGATGTCAATCTAATGATGCTTTAGATATTCTATCTTTGAAAATCAAATGTTTTTACATATTTTAAACAAGTCGTTCAACTTTTTTTCCTTTACTTTGATTTGTTTTTTAAACACCAAATAATAATAAAAATGAAATACTTTGTTAACGTGGCAACCGCTTTGTTTACAGTTTAATTTTTTTTAGTTTTTTTTTTTTAAATGCCTGATATAAAAATAGGTATCAAAGCAGTAATTATAATAAAAATAATAGTGGCACCAAAAATTTATCAGTTTTGACGTAATCAATTTTAGTTGCATTTCCGTTTTCATCTTTTGAAGTCTTCGCTTTTTGATTAAATATTTATGCTTGAATGGTTTCCCATTAATGTTTGAGGATTATCTAAAGGTTCAAAAGAGTTTGTTATTCATTATAGCCTTCAGTGTAATGAGTTTTAAACAAGCCCAACCCAAACAGCAAATTTAGGCAATACGACCAAGATAACTGGTAGACATTATTTGATGTACTAATAGGAAAATAAATTCTTTTCACTTACGAAAACGTTAAGAAGATCAAATCAACATCTTGTTTTGAGTTTAACCTCATAATTTATTTAATGTAATGTATAAAAATTGAAATTGTTTGGCTTAATGTGTTCAAAGTATCTTTTTACTGTCATTAATGATAAAAGTCAAGTGATAACATAGAAGAAGAACTTTTTCTATGGTGTTATATGAGGTTACTTATGTGGAGGCTTGTCTGCAAAAGTTTGTTTAAGAAATGTATCGCGAAAATTTTTGAAATAAACTCGTCAAGTTTAACTTTTCCTTATAAGGAGTTCTTCATTAAAATTAAATTTGCTTGAGAAAATATCAAGTGTGTAAGACTACTACAACTGTATATGTCCAACTGAATACATTTTGAGCAAAATATATTTACCAAAATAAATACTGATTTATAAACAGTTATTAATTACTGATTTTTTTTGTAGTAATCGTTTGTTTATATCCAATTTCACATGGAAAAATATCATTTTTATTAAAACTGTACAATCAAGCATTTTCACAAAATAAGTCTTAGTTCATACTTATCATATCTATTATGTTCAAAACCGTAACAACTAGGCCTTTTTTCATCGGATGAAAGCTTAACTTTGATGAAAATAGATTTTGTACAACTTTTTTTCAATTTCAAACATCTGAGCTATTTGTAAAAATGTTTTTCAGCTTTTGCAAGAGCAATTTAGCGTAAAAAATAAAACCTTTCTGTTGACTATCACTAAATACTTACATTCATAATTCAGTGACGCTATATTTTCTTCTACTTATAAAACCAAATATCTAAATTGTAATGTCCAAACTAAAACAACCAAATATTTCTAAGTATTGGCAAATATCTGTAATTTTCAGTGGGATCTAATCTTGTATAATTGTTCTTCTTCGCTTGTTTATTAAAACTATAATGTAAACCTTTTTAGTTAGGCAATTTAACTCTTAAATAGAAGATACGAAGTTTTGATTATAGGTTTAACTTTCAAAAAAAACACATTCTTCTGAAAGCGTTGGTCCTGCTTTGAATTGTTACCTCATCTCACAAAACTGAAGCTGGTGTCAACTTAAACCTTTGTGAGAATGGTGTTACAACTCTTTTTGTACAACGATTAAACATTTATAATTTTATATAATTTAGTTTACTTGTAAGACAGTAGGATTAAAGAAAAAAATTTATATTGTGAATGATTTGTTTAGTTATAAGAAATTGTTTGAACTTCAGGTAAAAAATTAAAAGCAAAAAAAGCTAAACAATATTTACAATATAAAACATATTTGAAGATAATCCTTAGAGTTAATAAATACCTGATATGCAAAGCAAAGTTCATATGAAGATAATTTTATATGTTTTTCAAACAAGTAAAAAACAACTTATAAATTTTTGCCAGCAAACAAAAGTAAAACTTGGATTCTATGTTTATAATTTGTTATCAAGTGATATTTCATTATTATTTAACTTCTGTGAAATATTATAAACTGTTTACTGTAAATCAGACTCCAAGAAAAATATTGTTCTTATGCCTCTATACAGCACTAAAATTTAATTAAAGCAGTTAGATCAATATCAGGCATCAAACTACAAAAACTTTCTGCTCAACTAAAGCAAGTAAAATACGATTGTTTTACAGACAAATCTTTTGCTTGGTTGTCTAGAAGATACAAAGCACCTATCTTGATGGTACTAAGTTTGCTCTTTATAAAATATTCTAATAAAGCAAATTTAACATATTTGATATGAAACAAGCTTTTAGTTTTACAAAAATTTCGATTAATTAATTACTTTGAGGTTGACAGCCTTGTTTGTTTGAAATTAAGTATTCAGCAGCTTCAAGTATTTTTGAAATTATGTTTCTATTTTACCGGTTAACCCCAACAGAAGAAAAGGCATCAAGTTCATTTTTAATGATTAAATATAATTTATATGTACTAAAACAATAACAAATTAGCAGACTTAGCAACAAGGACATTAGGTCTGTGTATCAATTTTTTATAAGAATATCTAAAAAAAATAATTAAGCTTCAGCCGATAAGCTTATTTTAGAAAAACATATGCAACTTTAAGAAGTATTTGTACAAATCTTCTTGAACATTAAATCATCATAATAAGTTTTTTTTTTTCAAAAAGGACACATATAATAAAAAAATTTAAGCAAAAAATAGTTATTTTTGCAAAACATTTTTTTTTGCAAATAATTTAGGGCCTTGTATTTACTCATGTGTAAAATTGAATTTTAGTCACGTCTTGTAAACTTTCTTTATCTTTTATACTCTGTACTATTTTCACTAAAAACTACTACAATATTTAATTTTACAATTCACGATGAATGAAATAAAGAATAAAAATTCCCCTTATAATTCATGTTTTTAAAATTTCTAAAATTTTTGATCAACTAATTTAGAAAAATTTTACAGCATTTTATAACAGCCAAAATTATGATTGATTTTTGCATACTAACTTTAAAGTTAATAAAAAATAAATCAGTCAATTGTTGAAGAAAACTCAATTAAAACATTTTCAAAATTAAGAATGAATCAAAGTGTTTATTATTTTAAAAGGTTGTTAGACGAAAAAATATTTGAAAACAAATTAAAGTATTGATGTAAATTTCTCTTCTTCGGGCTTTTTTAAGTAAAAATCTCTCTACAAAGATAAGTTTTTAAGTTGAAAGATTTCAGATTTAGGTTCTCGCCAAGAAACAAATAACTTTTCAATCTAACTTTTGATTTCAATTTGTGAACACATTATGTAAGATTTGAGACAATTATTTAAAATATCTAAATGTATTTTTTAAGTTATTTCAAACTAATTTCAAAGTAAAACTGAACTTATTTCTTAATACACTAGTTTATTGAGGGAACTTTTAATTCATAACCTTTAAAAATCTGATCAAACTCAAATAAATCGAAAGTGAATTGATTTCAGTGAATTGATTTTCACATTTGAATATTTCAAATTTCCTTAATTATTTTACAATCTTTTATTGCAAGCTACAAACACTTAAAAAAACTCAATTTATAAAGTTACTAGGCTACTAAATCTTGTAAAACTGATAAAGTGGACACAGCAAGTATATGTTGGAAATCTTTTGGATAAATACTAAATATGAATATTTTTTAAGTAAAATTAAAAATGAGCGATTTATCTTCTTTAGACTAAACTATTGATTATATTTCTTTATTTTTTCTTTTTTTTTCCACTTTTAGGACTTTTAGCTCCTTTTAAATCTTTAGATTCCGCTAAGAGGTTCAAATTTTCAACTGCTGCAGCATCCTTTTTATCTTGCTCAAACTTTGCATCAGCTAATAGTATCTTACGATATTCAGCTCGCGGTTTAATCAACTGATTACGATATAAGTCAGTTTTAGACTGCAAGAAAAATGTTTGGATTATGTTACAATTGTTAAAAGTATCGAAATCTACTGAAGTATACAAAAACAACTTCACCTGCAAATTGTTACAATCTGTCATCATTTGATCTTTTATGAGAAGACAATTTTTCAGACTTTTTGCCATATGTTGATCTCTAGATTGTTTCTTTTCTTCATCTTTTAAGAGGAGTTGTTTCTGGTGCTCCATTTCCATCTCATTTAGTTGATCAACATCATAATACTTACTCTGATTATTCTCTTCACAAACTAAACTGTAATCAGCAAATATTTGATAAACTTGTTGAAAAACTATTATCTTCAAAAGAGTATCATTGAAGATCTTGGTGAAGTTGATGGAGTTTACCTGAAAGGAGGAAATTCAACGCCGAGTACGGATTCGAATGAAGAATCAGAACTTGATTCCTTAACTTTTTCATTTTTAGAATCTAAATTTGTTTTTTGATGAGATTTGAATAAATCAAAAGTTTAAATAAAATATCTCACCATGCTCTTGATCAAAAGAGTTCTCTTCTGCTTCCTCCTTCACTAACAGTGATTGCAAATATTTTTGTCTGGAGTCTTTCGCCTAACAGATACAAATATTTAAGCTTATCGGATATTAGCCACAAAAACCTTCTCGGCTCTTCCTTCTTCTAATCCTTCCCATGCTTGCTTCATCGCCCTAACTTCTCGAGCTCTAGATCGATCTTTTTTGATCTCAATATCATCGGCCCGGTCACTGTCACATACCACTCTCATTGTCCAGATTGCTTGGGCTTGGTCGTAGTTGACCTGGCAACAATTTGCTGAATTGAAGTAGTTGATGCGAGCAATTGGTTACTTCGTAGCTTGAAATAGATCGGCCACCAACTTCATCTTTGCCTTTTTTTGTTTTACTATCTTTGTGTCTTTTAGTTTTATCTTCTTTTGAAAGTCGACGAGTACGCAGCTCTTTATCAAGTGAGAACAAGTCATCATTGCTTGCTGTTGAGAAGAATTGAGGATCTAATTGAGAAGATTTGAGAAAACTTACTCTTTGTGGAAACTAATTTGAGCTCCTCTTTTTCAGTTTCTTTTAATTTAGCAACAAATTGTTGCTGGGCCTCATTTAGGGGCCACGTGTTGTCCATCACTTTCACTTCAATGTAATATAATCGTTTTTCCTGAAATAATCAAAAGTTTCTGAAATTATAAAGAGATTCATCTGAAGTTTAGCAACAAGTCAAATAAAATCTTCTCTGTTCACTCACCAAATCTTCATCCTCTTCCAAAAATATTTTCTTATCCTTCTTTTTAAAGAAGTCATCTTTGGGTGAACTTACACGAAGACTTTGTTTTGCTTTTCCTGACTCTGTCAAAGAAAAGTATCTTTCATGAATACTTAAAATAGAAAACTGATTTCAATCATCAAATTAAATTGTTTTATTTTTAAATAAACAAGTATAAATATGAATACTAGTTTTGCCAACTCCTGGTGTAGGTGTTGAAGCGTCCGCTTCTGGCTTGGGAGTTGTTTTTCCAACAAAATAACAATAAGGAAGAAACAGGTGACCCTTTCCTTGCTTCTTGGCAACAACCTCATTCTGATTTGTAATCTTTACATAAACAAATCACAGATTGAAGATATTTCGTGAGAATCCAGTTTGAATTAGTCACAATTAAATAATAGAAAGTTGTTTTAACCTCAATTTGAATCTTGACATTTTTATGAGAGGTTTCTACTTGTATGCTGGTAACTTGACTAACTTTACATTGCACAATATATCTGCAGATAGTTGTTTGTAGTTAAATCGACAGTTTCAGAAATTAAATGTTTCTATGTGAGAGATTTCATACCGACAAATAATATTCTTTATATTTGGAGAATAATAATCGCGAAAATCTTTTATCTGGAAGTTTGAAGTCATGATGTTGTTGATAGGACATGGCAGAGGAGAAGTATACCCAACCAACCTCATAGTCCATTTTCCAGACGGGATGGGACTTTCTGAGTTTTTAACTTCAGCCACGAAAGTATAACCTTTCTGTAAAACCAAAACTCACATATCAGCAGATGCAGCCTTGTGACAACTTTACCTGATTTTTAGTATATTTGTGAGAAACTGGTTTGTAGAAAACTCTTCTAATTTCTTCTCCTGTATCATTATCAACAATGTGAAGATTATATTTGTTCGAATTCCCATATAATTTAGGAACACAAACTCGATCTTCTTCAGTATAGAAGACACCTCTGTTATGTAAGTTAGTCAGATTATTGCGAACAATTTATGTTTGTCAATTGCTACAATCAGTTCTACGTCAGCGGTAAAAGATGGCAATCAAAATCGTGTCTGTGGTTTCCAGATGTCGCCATCATCACTATAGAACTGTTAGAGATGTATGTTAGCGATCATGATTATAGTGGATAGTAGCTAGGACATTAGCTAGTGGACACCACCCAGTGTGACCTAGGACAGTGACATAGGGGTCAAGAGAAAGCAACCATATAGCAATGACACGTATAGTTGGAAAAGATACTTTCCGCGTTTAATAGGTTACATATCTTCGTAGATTCGAACTCATACGCTCAACGTAAAATGAAATAGTAGTTCGACTTTTGTTAAAAGTTTATTAATAAATTTCAAATATTTAGAAACCATATTTCGGATTTATTAAAAATATTCTGAAACCAATCCACAAAACTTTTAATTTCGTTGAGGAAATTTTCAGGTTATTTCATCAAATTGAGCGTTTTTATCAACTCTTCCACCAACACATACCAATCAATTCATTATTCAAGAAGAATGTGAGTCAAATATAAGAAGAATATTCACCTAAACACCACGACCCACTGATGAGGAGCAATTTCGGGAGCTGAATCACTATATTCATTAAAAAATAACTTCTTGGATGTATCCTCACAGAAGTCGTACTTTTTAAGCAACATTGGATTACTTTCAATAATTTTTCTGCATTCAAACTCATCTTATCATCTTTAATCATCCTCTAGAGATACAAACCTAAGAAGATAGCTTCCGTGTTGAAGAGGATTTGATCTGAGAGCAGATTGAAAGAGGTGAAGGACTGAATCTTCTTTTAAAGTAGATTTGTCTCGTTCATCCATCACTTTGCGAATGAGAGAACCACGGAAAATCTTTTGAAGTCTCAAAGCAGCTTTGTCGTGAATTTCTTCGTAGGAAGAATCCAGTGAGGGTGGAGCTGGATTCAAAGCAACTATTTGAAGTCAATCACAACAAATTTCTGCAACTTCCTACCCTGATCTGTACTTGATGGATCACCAACATCTTTTGTGCTTTCTTGTGAGCGAAGAAAGTCAAAATCAAGAGTCAGAAGAACAAATGCGTATCGGATGTTGGCTGGATTTTGTTCCACTAAAAGAGTACTCATCAAAGAAAATAAAGCGGAATGAAAAGCCTAAAAAAGATAATCATCAAAGTGATGTAGATGATAAAAGACACAACAAACAGATTTGTGGATATCGTAAGTTTCAGAATCTTCAATATCTTGATTGTAAGAATTGGTAAGAGACAAATAAGCGTCCTTCCATCTCTTTATATCTCCTATAAATCCAATTAGAAGATCAAGATTGGCGGTTATATCACTAGCAACCGCTTTAAAACGTTCACTGTCCTATCACAATCATCTGATTAATTGATTTCTTCTCACAGTACTTGAACTAACTTCTTTGAGAGGCGTCAAAACCACATCTTCATCACCAAATATAAATGGAGTTGTTGACAATAGAGTTAAACTGAAACCAAGATTCCAAGGAACATTTAATCTAAGAATATTTCTTCCAGGAGGTAGAAGTAAACAGCTTCCATATACTCCTAAAGATCATTTTTTAAACTTAAAATGATTATAGGTTTGGACTAACCGTTGCTATTAATGCTCATTACAGGAGGAAATGTTTTGATGTCCATCCAAGAATAAGGTTGAACAACAAGAGTAAAAGTAGCTGGTTGTGTTTTGTTGCTTGTAACTAAACCAACAAATAGAGATATTTGTAGATCCAAATAGAAAGACTTAAAAACTTATCTTTTAGATAATAATGCAAAATTTGACAGCTAAAAGCGATTATTGATCCGTTAAAATAAGATTAGATAAAATCATAAATACTATAAACATAAGAACCATCAAGAGCTGAAGATAATCCAGCAGTGTCCTTGTTTGATAGAAACTGCTTCACATCGTTCCCAGGCCAATTAATAAGTGATGAAAACGAAATAATAACTTCTGATGGCTTGATACTATCAACAACCAGAAAACTTGAAATATTTTGCTCAATATTGTTCTCTTGTAGTGTCTTTAAAATGAAAGATATTAAATATGAAATAAGAAGGGAAAAAGTAAATAAATATAATTCTTTAAATTGAAGAAGTTTTGTTGGATTTTGGTGACAATAAAAAGACTTTTCAACATGGAAATAAACTCACATTGATATTCCCATGCTTATGATTCAAGTTGGTGTTTGAATTTAATTGAATCGAGCTGAAAAAACAGTTTCTCTTAAAAGTGATCCAAGCAGCTTTCAACAAACGTAACGACAGAAAATATTAATCAGTCAAACTAACTATTTTTTCCCACTACCAGTAGCAGGTGAAGAAGGCATCAAAGAAGGGCTCATTGTGCTAACAACTCCTGATAAAACTGACGGTTTATATTCATTTGTTGTTGCAATGTAGCGATAAGTGTTTGGTTTGTGAAAGATCAGGATATTCCTATCAAAAAACAATTACTAAATAAGAGTTTTCAATTGAGATCTTTTAAAATTGTTTCAAAAGTTCATCTTGATCAATTTAAATAATTGATGAGCAAATAATTACTTGAAAGATTTGCAGAAACTCTCAAAATCAATCCATGTGCTTTTGATGAAGAAAACTTCCTCTGGTGGCTTCTAATAAAACATCGATGATAGTAATGAAGAGTTGATTCGAATTTACTCACATATTCGTTATTGTAAGATTCCTGCAAATTTTCATGATCCTTGCTCCTTCTATCTTTAGAGTTATCAGAAGCCGCTGAATATTTTTTACCATCTCGATTATCAGAGCGATCATTTGTAAGTTGGGAAGATATTCTCTTTTTTTCAGTAATTTCTGATGAAGAAATCCGTCTTGATTCCAGCAAAGATTCTGCCGCCAAATTCTTATTATCACGAGTTTCTATCCAATGAAAATACGTTTAAAAATAGAAACCACGTGACCAGCAGTCACCTTTGGTTTCTAAAACATTTCCACTTGGCTTCACAGAACTTATTTCAATATTTAAAGCAACAGCTTCAGTAGAACCCATTTCATCGATTACCAAGCCATCTTCATCTGTCAAATCTGGTGGCTGATCTTCCTGTTCATCAAATTCGTTTAAACCATCTAAAGCAGAGTTATGGCGATCAGATTTTGGTTTAGGGGCGGCAAGAAAAGGTGAAGAAACTTCCAGCCACATGTCCGGTTTCTCATCTTTTAATTCTTCTGCAAATTTTAGATGAACAATTCACAAGAAGCCAGTTTATTGTCTGGTACTTTTATCTGTTGGTTTAACTCGTGGACGAATTAACTTCCAGCGTGGTAGTGGTACTTCTACTGGTTTCGGAACTAGAGGTATAGATCTTGTTTTTTTCAAAAGAACTGGGTGATACATGATCTGAGAGAGACCAATATTGCGTAAAACCTCACTACCATCAGCCTGTGGAACAGTTCAGTTAGTTTAAGAGGACATATGTTAGCTTGTATCTGACCATGTCTTTTAAAACTGATAAAGGAGCAGGATTAGGACAGAGTTGAGAGAAAGTCACAAAAACCACATATTCAGGATTGTTAGGACGCATTCCACTATAGTCGATATCAGACTTTTCTAGAAGAGTAAAAATCCGAGATTAAATCATGGATGAATTGATGATGATGTAGCTTACGGCGTTCTTTGAATGGTTCAGATGTTCTTCTATCTTTTTTGCTTTCTAAAAACAAATTATTGGATAATTAATCGATAAATTTATTTGTTTTCATTTCAGGTTGGTGAACAAAAGGGTGCATATTATAAGCAGAAGATTCACCAAAAGTTTAGAATAGTTTTCATTTACCATGATGCAAATTAGAAGTTTTTTTTCCTGCTGTATTTTGTGCTTTTGATTCAGTTTTAGGTAAAGGAGTTACAATAGGCTTTTCTTCGGGCTCAACAACCCTTCATATACAAATCTCAATAAAATTGTTAACTGAATGATAACTTTACGACCTAAACTACATTAACACGTTAGTTTAAAACTTGTGTTAGTTTAAAACTTGTGATTACGTCTAAAATATAATAAAGTCAATTTACATGAAAGCCTGTTTAGTTATTTCTATGATATTCTTATTTAATTACATAAACAATGTTTGAAATCAAAATAGTTGATTATTTTCTACTTAAAACAAATATATCTTCAATTTATACAAATATTAGAAGCTTAAAAGATCATAATGACTCAAAAACAAGCTAAAATAACAACATTTAACTCACTCTTCTTCCTTAGCTTCATTAGGATATGTCCACTCAGGTAAAATCTTCTTCAAAAATTCCCACGTATCGTTAATAGGACTAAAATACATTAAATGTTTGACAGTAAAAACACTAATATGTAAAAAAAGAGACATTTAACATAGATAGAAACAGATTGTTCTAGAATTAACTGTATTTAAGATAAGTGAAACGAACCATAATGGAATAAATTCAGGAATCCAACCAGTTAAAGTATGAATAACCGAAAATTGTGAAAGCTCAATATTGTTGTTGTTGTGTTTGCAGCTGAAACCAACAAATTAGTTAATATAAAAGTTATTTACAAAACAAACGAATGAGAAATTAAATTGATAATTACTTGACTGAAGCAACTTTAATTATGGCTTTAGATAATAGCATTGGCCACAATTCATTTTTATTAGAGGATGTTGGGAGAAGTAAGACTCCTTCTGAGTTGTAAGGTAAGGTATCATCGATGACAATTTTTCTCCAGCAGCCCTAGCGGATAGAAAAGATATTTTAACCATCACAAAATTAGAAAGTTACTTTTTAACATGTTCTTATCGATCAAAGAAAAATAAAATTAATTATAAGCGTTTAATATATCTCAAATAAGAACCATGAAAAAAAGACGAATTAGATATTTTCCAAAAGGGTTGTATTGGGGTATGTGACCCTTGCCTGCTTTGCACAATGAATAAATATGTTCCCAAGGCTTCCATCTACCTTCGTCATTCAACTCTGGGCTGAAATCAAACACAACTTTATCGTTCTATTTTCAGTTTCCTAATGCTACCTTATGTAGCAAATCACAACCTGTTGGCTGTACTGCGGTGATTTTTGGTTAATTTTGCTTGCTTCATCGTATCCAAGTTCCACAGCATTGTAATTTGTGTTATTATCAACCGAATTAACTACAAAATAGTTATAATTAAAAGACGTTTATAAGCCTGCAACTATTTGTAAGTTGTTTATGATATTAGTGTTGCGATCATTTTAATTTTAAAAGTTTTAAACAATAAAAAATATAGATTTGAAATAAAAATATTTACAGGATAGGGCAGCAAATGTCTATTGTAGTTGATTAAGTCAAAATCATCTTCATTCTCAACAACAACGAAAGACTTTGAAGTGGTCAGATCCTATAAAAGTTTTCGAAAATTAGTTGCATAAAAACTTTAAATAAAATAAAAGTTTAATATCTTTAATAAAAGCTGTTATGATTTCAACGATTCATTAAACCTTTAAAATGAATCAATGATCCCCATTAACTACTAAAATTTAAGTTACTGTAGACTCAAAATTTGATATTAATTAATTCTAGGTGATAAAAAAGTTATTAAAACTTAAGTCTTTTTTTAATATTTCTTTTTAATAAATTCTAATAATTTCATACAAAGAAAAACATATATATAGTGCTGATAAAACTAAATACTATATTTAAACAAGTTACAAAGATAAAACAAAACTTCAATTCTTAATATACGATACAATATAAGGTCGAAGTATTACAGACAGGGTTTCGATTACAATAAGGATAAAAATTGATACTTATAAGTTAAAAACACATTTAAAATAAGTCAAACAAAAAAACGAAATTTAATAAGAAGTAAATACTTAGAAAAAAGAAAATTAAAAATTGACCTGTGGAGGACGGAGCCAGGATGAAACCTGCATATTTGATGGCATCTCAACCCTACCTTCAGGACTTTCAAACGAAACCTGAGTAGCAGGAGATGTCGCAGGGCTCTTACCTCTGTCTTTCGACTTAGTAACTTCCTAAATTATTAAATAAATACAAAAACTAATAAAAAACATGATTTTTGTAAGACAATCGGCTTTTAATTTGTTTAATTAGAAAAATTTTGAATTATTCTATCTAGTTTTTATAAAAATTTAAATAGCAATAATTAAATTTTTAAAAAAGCTTAATTTTGTGAGGTAGAATAAAAACAATTTTCTTAAACAAATTTTCTTGAAAAACTTTGTTTGGAAATTAAAAAGATCTCAATCAATTTTTATCGGTTACAATTTATTTACGTTCTTACCCATTTTTCGACGTTTATATCATTATCATTAAATTCAGGCCACAAAGGGTAAGCTTTTATTCTTTTTCCATCTGAACTTCCAGTAATACCTCCAGAAACAGTCCTATAAAAAGGATCAACAAATGTAATTACTTGAATTAAATTAAAATAAACAACTTTTAAAGTTTTTTTAATTACTATTATATTAGTAATGTACCGAAAAACTTTGGATTCTTTTCGTGAATGTCGATTACCTACTTTCATTTTAATTGATTATAAATAATTTAACTTAAATGATTCTTTGCGTAAATTAGCGGTCACTATATAGTCTATAGCTACGCAAAGCAAATTAGCGTAAAAAAAAACGAGAAATTATAACCAATCAATTATGTACCAGCTTGTTTATTTATTAATTTCTTTGTTGCTATAAAATGGACTACTGACAAAATTCCATATTTATAGAACATAGTTCTAGAGAAATATAGAAAGTGATACAATAATGTTTTAAATTTATTTTTAAAAAATTAAACTAGTTTTATAATAATGCAGTTCAAAAAAATTTTTTTAATATATACAAAGTTATCAATTAATTTGAAACATCTGTCGTAATTTTGTAAGTTATATAATCATTATTAAGATATTGTCGATTATTATCTTTTAAATGATTAGAATGATTTTAATCACTAAGTTATTAACAAAGATATATAAATTAAATTTAGTAATACTTACAAACTAGCTGTATCTTTTTCATTCTTTGATCCAGACCCGACTCTATGATCTTTTCTCTTGGTAGACTTAGACATAACTTTTAGGTAATAATTACATTTATAAACAACTAATTAATGCTTATATCAAGCATTATGCAAAATCTTTGTTATTTTACACCCTTATAATACTTTAAAAAATATCATCATTCATATGATACTTAAATTACTACTCTATGTTAGTTTAGTACAACTGTAAGAACTAATTGTAATGAAAATACATAATGAGATTTATTTATTTCAATAAATGCGAAGGGGGGATATCTATAATAATCTTCAAATCTATATAAGAAAACTTTTTAGTTATGATTTTATCGAAAATATTTTGAGATAATCCGTTGATTTAAACAAAACAAATGAGAAACAAATGAGATCAGAGAAATGACAATGCTTGAAAATATCATTGCTATCAAAAGCTTGCTAAAAAGTTAGTTCAGTGGTTACAGAGTTACTTTTAGCAATATTCTATCATAACTACAGTTAAATTTATGAATTTATTTAAAAAACAATTTTATTTCTAAGTGTTTAAAAAGTGTTAAATCATATTTAACTGAGTTTTTGCTGGTATATTTATCAAAACTTTTTACTGCTTAAAACTGATTATAGTAATTATTAGGCTATACTAGTTTAAATAAATTTAGCTTTGATATTACTATATCTATAAATATTGGAAAATATGAAATTGTTTAAGCACTTTGGTAAAATTAAACAATGTCAAAAGTTATAAACTTTAAAAATGAACATACTAGACGTGATTAATGAAAAAACTAATTGATCCAATACAGCTGAAAACTGTAAAGACATACAAATTTAATGATGGCAAAACAGATAATTGATGTAAACTCAATCATTAAATATGGTTAATCATTAGGAAACTATAATTGTTAGTCATTGATTTATACCTAAATGTTTTAACATCAAAAAGTCTGAAGTTCTTTTTGGAAATCATTGATTTATACAAAAACTATTTAAGCTATTGATAAGCAATTTTAATTAAATCTTTTAAAGATAAGATTTTACTTTTTGAAACTAAAGCAGAGAAATATAATTGGTTAAAAATTTTATTTACAATATTTTGAAACAAATTTATTTAAAAATGATATTTTTTTGATTTATAACTTAAATAAGTTGAAAATACTTTTGGATGCTTTTAATCTTTGAGTGTGACAAAAAATATAAACTGTGTTTTCGAGAATAAATATAGAAGAATATAAACACTAAGATATATATATTAAGGCTTTTCAAAATAATAAGTTAAAAAAAACAAAATCATATTGGATTTCAAATAAAAAAAATTATCAAAAAAATAGTTTTTATTACTTAATGATAGATTTAATAACAAAATTTTTAAGTCGTCTTCCTGTAAAGAACAAGAATTTGCCATCAACAGTATTAATTTAAAATTATTAAGTGAAAAGCACTTGTGTATGATTTAAAAGACAACTTAAACTATACACTTCAATATTACAGATATAAACAAATTTCTAACGTTTAAAAATTATTTATCTTTTCATTAATACTTCTAAAAGCAACAACAAATTTTCAAGTTTTTAATCAAATGATGGTTTTTTTGGTGAACTAGCAGAAAATAACAAAACTAAATTTGTTTAAACTTTTCCAATAAATTAACTTTTACCTTAAATTTGCTTTTAATCATTTTGGAAATAAAAAACCTTAAAAAGATAATATTTGTAAAACAACAACTCTGTGATTTAGTTTTTTTAATCTTATTTAGTTTTAGCCTGTAAGGAAACCTTAGAGTACTTTTTATACATTAAGAATTAATTCAAACTGAAAAAAAACAACTTCAAACTCAAAAAACAAACTTTTTTTTTCTTATTTTGATTTAATTAAATAAAACATCAACCGAAATTTAGATAAGTTTACTTAAAGCAAAGTTGTACAGCAATGATGAGTTAAGAATAATTAATTGTAGACTCAAATATTTTGCTTATTGTTAGAGATAAATAGACATTAAATTTTGTACAAGCTTCTTTGTTGCCTTAGTAATGCTTTTGCAGTTTCGAGTTAATTTGAGTTTTATTTTAAATGGCCTTAAAAAACTAATTTAAAATAAAAATTTAATTGTGTATACTTAGTTGGGCCTCATCTTAGAAATAGTTTTAATAAAATCTGAATAAAAAAAAGTTTTATTTTTATATATATTTCAATCGTAATATTGGCATCATTAGTAATAACCAATCGTATAGCTTTAGGATGAATTTGTAAAAGTAAGCAGACAAACCAGCATAGGTTTATTTAATCTCATTAATCAGTTTTATTTATGAAAATTAAGACTTATTTTAAAATAATGAAAGATTATTACATACTCACTGGCAGATTTGATTTGATCTACTTTTATTTTAATTTTTGAGTTCTTTATTAATTTAAATCTAGTTTTTAAGACGTTCTTCATTTCAATTTATAATTCTTTAGATCTTTTTATTTTTTAAAGAAAGGTTTGTTGATTGTATTGAAGCCTGTAGAAGCTTGATTTTATACTTAAATACTTTGGTATAGATATAATTATTCTCATTTATAATTTTGCCTAACTCAAACATGTTATGCTTGCTTTTGTCTATATAAACCTACACTTTGGTGTGATTCCATTTAAGTAGCTATCAAAAATAGGAAAGCATCTTTTTATTATCCAATAAAATAATTACTAAGATTAATGATTCGCAAAAATTAGATCTAAATAACGAAAGATTAAAAAACGCCCTGGAAATTCAACTTGTTTCATGCATTCGATTGAATTATTTCATTTAAATCATTTATCCCAGAGACACAAGCCGCGTTTAAAATACTCGTATCATAAACATCCGTGACGATTGTGATGTATTTGAAATATAAAAGGATAAAGTATTTTACCGCTGACGTAAATGTATTGAATGTAACTGTTGTATGGTCTTGTTTGTAAATGGTGTTAATCGCCTTATTTATTTATTTAAATAAATTTCTATTTAAGGAGTCATTTCTATTTCAACGTTTCAATTTTTGATTTAGTTGACAGAGGAGATTTTACTAATCACATACATTTGAAGTCATATAATATCATTTTTGAGTTGTTTGTTATATTCAAATCAGTTTTGATGTATTACCAATAAAAGTTCTAATTGCTTTATCTGGCGAATACACAAATTTATCAAATTGACTTTTAGTAAAATTACAATTGCTAAAAGATTGTTACTGCATTGTAGTAGTTAAAATAACAGTCTGATTTTTGTTTCAAAAATCAACTTACATACTCGACCAGATTGTTTTAACTATTTGTTTTTTGAATTAATATATTTTTCAAATTTTTTTGAACTTATAAAGTATAAGTAATTTACGAAGTATGTTTCCTGTAATAAAAAGTTTATTTTAGGTGCAATAGTAGTTTTTGAAAAAGCTGAATTACAAAGTTACTATAAGTATTGACTACTTTTCTTTTTAACATTGCTAAGATGGCATGTAATTTAAGCAAACATTGTGATACTTAAGTGGCATTTCTCTTTAATAGAATATATGATTGGGTGAAAAAAATGAAACTACTATTTTTCAAATTGGCTCCCTGGTTTGGGACTAATCAAAAAGATGCTGAATATGCTAAAATAAAATTTGATAAAACTATCTAATGCCTCAAATTAATCTTAATTGCATCGAAGATAGCAACAGAATTTCAAAAGGTTATCTGATAAATGAGATGCCCCACTTGAACGAAAATTATTTTTTAATTGTTTTTCAACTGGAAGTATTCTCAACTTTCTTTCACAAATGTTTGTAGTTTACACAACAAATTTATTTAAGAAACCCTTTTCTTTTAAAATACGCATTTTGTTAGTTGTTTACAAAATTGAATAAAGTAGAAAGAAACAAAATATTAAAGTCGAGATTTTATTAGCTCCTTCCTCAGAAAAGTTCAAAGGCGAAAGACTTTCAACAAATTGTTCAAATGTTAATAATTAAGAAACAGGGTAATGACAAAAATCTGAATGATCTAACAATCTATTTGAAAACAAACTTGTACTGTTGGTGAAATTTAATAAATAAAACAAACAAATGTAGAAGACATCACATAGGGTAGAGAAGATCATAGTGACCAGGTCGGTACAATAGATGAATAGCAGGGGTACACCCACTTGGAAAGTCATGGATTATAGATGATTCATTAGTATGATCTATATATACAACACGGATATTGGCTTCTAAAGCTGTTGTAAGAGCAATAATATGCATATGATCACTTTCTCTGTACATAGGTTCAACTTCCTGTGGAAAAATCATTAAAAATAAGAGATGTTGATGATGTAACAACTTACTGTTTTACAAAACTCTGCAATAGTTTTTCCACCGTCAAGAAAGTTTTGGTAAAAAAGAGCTTCATTCTGAATTTGGCATGAAGTAATCAAACGCAAGTATACAATGAAATAGTTTGATATTCCATCGTCACAAAAAGTTTTTACTAAATCTTCAACTTCTAATTCATTATCATTCACTGATTCAACAGTTTGCATAAACTAAAGAAACAAAAAATGATTGGCCAAAAGAAAACACTTTGAGTTTTAAGAAAGTTTAATAATTTTTAAACAGGAAGATAAATAAATTATTGATTGTTCACATTATCGTAGAAGTCTTCTACAGTGAAGGTAGGGTACTTCAACTCCATCAACTTTGTAAATGTTTTTGCTGATTTTTCCTTGAATCTATATAAAATATCAAAATTAATTTAAGATATCAAAGCTGAAAAAAGTTTAAAATCACAAATTAGTTTTTTTCAGAAGACTTACTTCTCAAAGGCTTCGTTATTTTTCATAAGATATTCTAAGTATCCAAATCCAAAAGCACGAAAGAAACAATTACCATCGCCACGAGTTTTTCTCACAAAGCTATATGTTTTTGATAGCGCCTATAAATTATTTTCATAAATAATTTTTCTCAAAATCATTTTTAACTAGTGTACTACTGAATTTGTCAAAGTATACCTTGATCTTGTCTTGATAAGAGTCATCATCCGATGAATACTCTTTTGATAATTCAGATAGGCTTTGGAGATTTCCTAACAAAGGAGACTCTGTTGCAATCTAGATTGTTTTTTAAATAAAATCTTAGATTGTTGAACATTTAAGCTCCTTATGATAACTTATTTATTAACTTTTTTTCTATTTTAAATATAAGATTGAAACAACAGCAATTTGAATAAACTAAATCTTATATAAATTAAGATTCAAGTGTTTTTACTTCTTCATGAATTTCATTTTCCATCTTAACCATAGCTGCATCAAAATCTTGACTATTCATATCTAAAGAAAACAACTTTTTATTTCAATGTATCTCTAAAAAAGTAACATCTAATTGAATAATTTTAAATGATTTAAAATAGTCTTGCTACATACTATTAATAACATCTTGTATTTTTGTAGAACAATTAGTTTCTTCCTCTTCAGTCATATTAAAGCTGCCTAGTTATCAGAAATGGGAAAGCAATTATCTACAAATATAAAAGAATGTTTTAAAATAGTTCTATGAAGGCATAATGAAAAATAAATCTATACATATTAAAAAAAAGGTTAAATAATTGTAAATCAAGACTATTCTTAACTTGAACAGCTTTAAATTCATGTTTTATATTCATTTATCAACAAAAACAAATATCTATATATAAAAACAATGTAAAAATAGGCATTAGATTTTACTAAAACTGTATTAATTAAATAAAATATTTTCTTAAAATTTAATTACAAAAATAAATCTTGTATATTTTTAAATAGATAATCTAATATTTAAACTAATTACATGTCATTAGAAGTAATACTAAAACACCACACATATTAACAAGTAAGCTGCTTATAAAACCAAAAAAAACTATTCAAGTATATATCAAAAAAATACTATTTTAAAATTATTTTAATCTATTCACTGCTTTATAGTTTTTGCAAAATTATACATAAATTTAACAAGTTTAACCGCATAAACTTGTTAGCTTTTTGTTAGTTTAAAGTAATTTGACAAATATAAAACTTTATTAATTTATTCAATTTAAGCATATCATAGACTCATCTAATTTTTACAAAAAGAAATTTTACCAATAATTTTAATTTCTAATAATTCTAATTTTATAAGATTATTTTATAGATTTTATAAGTTATAAATAACTATGTTTAAACAATATAATTTTTTAATAAAAATAATAATTTTAAAGAAATTGAAATAAATTAAAGTGAAAGAAATTATTTCAAATATTTAATTTCAAATGATGATCTTATACTTAATAATCAATTATTCAATAAAATAAAAAGTACCAAACTTCAAATTGTTAAAAGCTGTTTAAAATGTATAAGATAAATTTCAGAAGCAAAAGACAAAACGTTGTTTGTTACAAAGATGATGAAAAAATTATATTAAATATATATTATTGGAAATAACTATATTAAAGTATATTTATCACAGTAAAAAAGGTTGAGTAAAAGTTCGAAGATAAAATTGAGTTTACTGTTGCAATAATAAATAGCAAAAAAAGAATAAAAAAGTATTTATTGTGAATTTCATACAAAATTAATCTTTATCCAAATTGTACTTTTGCAGTGTAAACTGTAGACAGTTTTTCTACTTTATTCATTTATTTCTTTAATGCATGACTGCAGATAATAAATCAAATGTTTTAACGAGTACAACATGACTGCAAAGGAAAAATACTTAGATACTACATTTGAACATAATTAATGTAAAAATTCATAAATAGCAAAACAAATAGTGAGTATGAGAGAGTTAAAAATTACAAAAAATATAAATAAAGAAAATGACTGCTTTATTTATCATTTGTCAACAAAATTACTCGAATCATATTTTTCGAACTTAATTTTATTAGGAACGATCATTTGCTGCAGTGATAGAGTCAGAAGAAGATTCCAAGCTGTGGTTACCCTGATGAAAAATCTACTTGGTTTTATTAACTATTTTAATCAAATACGTTTTTAGATTTCAGTTTTTTAGAAAGTATGAAAGATTGCTCTCTTTTAAAATAGGATGGAATAAACCATAAATGATTTTTAACAGTAATATGAAGTCAGACACCCTCGGTATAGCAAGGATTCATGTCAAACATTGAGAAACGGTCTTTGTATAAGGAAAGACGTATGCTACATCTAAGAAAATATTTGCTATTAAATGATTTTTGAAAGGATTCAAACTTTTTAATGTGAAGACTTCATACAGATAAGCAAAATTCTATATTGAAACGAACATATCTGGTGTAAAGTTTTAACACCGTCTAGATATTTCTGGTCTTTAGGAATTTAAGAATTTGGTATGCATTCAATCAATTCTAAACAAATAAATTTCTGTAGTAAACCCATTTTAAGTCATGAAAGATGAAAATACTCAAGTCTTTAATGACAGGGCGCCGGATAATTTTTTTATTATTTTTGTAAAATCTAAATGTTTGAGTTGGTTTAGTTTGAGAGTTTGATTATGATAAGCTATTGTTTGCAGTGATAATA